>CM055901.1:26734151-28059506 GCA_029582155.1 Panopea generosa | reverse complement strand
ATTTTTGACTAATTAAAGGGCCATAACTATGAAGATAATGGTCAGAATTCGATGGTTATCAAACTTGGCTCAGATTTTATAGAGATGCACACTTTGTGTAAGTTTGCTTCAGTTCTGATAAAGAAATAATCCAGTAATTGAAACGGTTAATTTTAGCATTTTTGACTAATCAAAGGGCCATAACTCTAAAAATAATAGTCTTAATTGGCTGGATTTGAACTTGGCCTATATTTAATAGAGATTCACACTTTGTGTAAGTTTGCTTCAGTTCTGATAAAGAATACTCTAGTTATTGAGCAGAAATGGGCAATTTTAGCATTTTTTACTAATTAAAGGGCCATAACTCTGAAGATAATAATCTGTATTGGCTGGTTATCGAACATGGCCTAGATTTTATAGAGGTACACACTTTGTGTAAGTTTGGTTCAGTTCCGATGAAAAATACTCTAGTTAATGAACGGAAACGAAAAACTTGATGACGCCTATCCGCAAGCCCGTCCGCCATCTTTGAAAAACCTGGTTAAAAATAATCTGAATGCCAAGGGCCACTTTAAACCCTCGCATCTTTTTTTTTTATTTATTATAATTGAGCTTAAACAGCATATTTTGAGGCAACTAATATAAGTCTGATTTCAAGTTGAGTATATCATTAGCCTGATTTCAATTTGAATATTTTCAGGTAGGTTATTAAAAGCTTGATTTCAATTTTGAACCGTTTGGGGCATTTTATTATAAGCAAAAACAAATATGAGGAAAATGGCTTCAGTAAATTGCAAAAATGTTGTTGTTTATGCATACTTTATAAAGATCACAAGACTTGTATTATTACTCATATCAAAATAAGTCATTTTCTTTTTTTCTCTATGAAGAGCTGACCTAATTGATGTAGGAATTTCGTTATAGAATAAAACTCAACAGTTAAGCTTGTTTTTCAAGAAAATGAGCATACCGGTGCTGGGAACTGCCAGCACACCAGGCTCCTGTTTTACCAACATATACTTATATACTTAAAAACTTAAAACTAAGAAAAGCAGCCAGGAGATCATGATATTAGACTGAGTCCAGTAAATCTGCATATTGTTTCATTGAAATAAATTATACAATAGGGAAATAACCAGTCAAAACTTAGTTAAGCTTTTAAGTAAAATGATGGTGGATCAGAAGACAGGGCCGATTTCGACAGTTTTGCCAAGAAAATATTGGTACTTAAAAAAATTGAATCATGCAGAAATGTATACTGATTTAAGCAAAACAAACTTAAATGCATGTAGAAACATTTACAGGTACATGTACATTCTTTACATATCTGCTTCATTAAGTATATGTTGATGAAACTTGGCTCATCATGTACAAACTGTCTTAAGGAGCAAAAGTGACCATTTAAGACAGGTTGTTGCTTGATATAGGTTTATTTTCTCTAAAAGCATAGAAATGGGAAATAGCAAATGTGGCTGTTTAATAGGTGACCGTTTACACAGGTTTGTCTGCATATATATGGGAAATAGCAAATGTGGCTGTTTAAGACAAGTGGCTGCTTAATAGAGGTGACCGCTGACCAAGGTTTGACTGTTTATATAAAAAGTTGACCTGCCTGATGTTTTTGTGGACTGATTCACTGTTACAGGTTTGCTCCAGTATCCCCTTGGGAAGGATTTAAACAGTCTACCAGTCACAGTAAATGTGTACAAGGTGTTTGGGTTGAGACCACAAACTGTTGTTGACACCTGCCTTGATCGATCTGTATAGTTCAGTGTTTTGTTCTGAAAAGAAAAAATACTGAGAAACAAAAAATATCTATTTCTTGTTTTTAATATTATTTTTTTTAAATATGATTAAAAAAAATTTTTCAAATTGATTTTTCCAGTAAAGTTACCTGTGCTGTGTCAGTAGGTTAAATTGACACTTGGCAAATAGACTAATGTTTACTAAAGCAATTTATACAACATGAGCAAATTACTAGGCCTAAAGTATTATCTTGTCTGTTTGGCCTTTACTTATACCCATAATTTTCATCTTGGGTAGTCAGGTAAGTAAATTATTATATTATAGTTTACATTTTGTGTTTTATATAGGACATAACATCTAATTATTACCTTTTTCTTGCACATTAGGTCTGTAAAGTGGGCATCATCAGTAACTTAAAGATGTTTATTTTATAAATAAATGAACAAAATATAAAATGATGAATGAATTTTTTCATCGCCTTCCGTAGACTTATGACTGTTGAAAATACCTCTCTTTCTGCTGTCTGTCCAGAACAGAGAGACAGCTGACAGACAGATATATGACAGACAGACAGACAGGCAGACATCTAGCAGACAGACATCTGACAGACAGAAAGACAGATCTGACAGCTGACAGATAGACATCTGACAGACAGATCTGACAGACAGACATCCAACAGACAGAAAGATATGACAGACAGACATCTGACAGACAGACATCAAACAGATAAGACATCTGACAGACAGACAGATATCTGACAGACAGACAGAAATCTGAGATATCTGGCACCCATTTCATTAGCATTTGTAAGACTAAGAATTTCAAATAAAGACACCTACAACAAAAAGTTCCTACAAGACATTTATTAATGAAAAGTTCCTTTAAATTTAATTGCAAATTTTGTTTTGTTACATTGACTTATGACAGTTCTTGTGACAATGCTTGGGTGGATCGATAAATCTGTTTCATACCTTTTTTTCAGAACATCAAATACTACACATAATTGAAGAGTCTGTAAGCTTGTGAACTGTAGTGGAATGAGTACCTAACAGTTGTGTTTAAGATAATTTTCAACACAAATTTTAACCCCATCAGTTTTAAGCAACTAAATGAAACTTTAGGCGATTATCCTTCATAATTATAACAAACAAATCAGAAATGTCACTTGTAAGTGTCACATGTCCCCCAAATGGTCTGTGAAAATAACCATATATTTTATAATACGGTAGTTAGAGATTTAATTGTATCGATGAATATCAAGAGTTATGGACTGATGTTTCAGACCGGACATGCATTTCATGTAGTTTTTTTTTACATAAAAGTGTGACCATGACCTTTGTATGACCTTGATCTTGATATCTGGTGTAAAGATCTTGGTATTTCTACAGGTAAATGTAGGCAATACATCATTATGACATGTTGATCACTTGTGTCAAGATATTTAAAAAATCTCTCCATGTAAGACAGTTACAGACCAGATATAAAATATCCAACAAACTGTGACCGTGATCTTTGAGGTAAGGTTCTGGGTCTTTAACCCAACACGTTGTCATGTCATATAAGACAAAGTTGCAGACCAGACATGAAATATAAAACATACTGAAAGTGTGACCTTGACCTTTAAAGAAAGGTTCTGGGTCTTACACGTGACACTTTATCATGTTATGTTGATCAATTGAGCCAATTGTTTTTGAAATCTATCCATGTATGACAAAGTTACAGACGAGACACAAAATCTCACACAGACTCAAAGTGCTGTCAAACAAACTCAAAGTTTGACCTTGACCTTTGAGGTATGGTTGTGGGTCCTACGCACAACACTTTATCATGTCATGCTGATGAATTTTTGGAGGGTGGGGGTAATTGGTGGAGTTAAAAAAATATGCTAAAAGATTCAATTTGAAAACATTTTTTTTAATGTGGAAATCCTAGACCTTATTTTACATAGAACAAAAACAAAACATCAACTGTGTAGTTTACAAGCTTATATTCACTTAATTGTAACAAACTGAAAGAGAGCTTAGTGAAAAAAAATTTGCTAAGTCAGTCATTTACCTTAATATTTGAAAAAGATATAAATACTTTTAATTTTTTTTTTTTAACATTGTAAGAATTATGTAGATAAAAAATTAGGTCTGCAGCACTACGAAGCCAAATGTTTTATCTCATCAATATGCAAATAATGCTCTTGATTGACTGAAAGTTTTAACATATGCAGAAAATTGTCAAGGTAGGCAGATTGATATGGTTGACCAATTATATAAATTAACATTCCCCATTGCTTTGACTTCAATCTCCAGATTAGAGCATACGCAAACTGTTGTTTTAACTATTATTCCACTTCACCAGTATTCAAAAAAAAGGGGAAGTTATTTAATTTAACGTGACATCAACTTCACCCGTTTGTGTCATGTGATTTATAAAACATATTTATAAAGTGGTTAAAAGAGATATGCAGTGGAAACAAAATATTCCCAATTTGACAGTTGACCTCTCAGTACGTACCGTAAACGTAAAATATTATGTCTCCCTCAAAATGGTGGTTGGGGATGGTGGGGTCAACACAAATACACTCCATTTGTACAAGTTTACTGTCCAACATTTAACTAAAGCTCGAAAAATTATAAAAACAAGAAAATATCGGTGGAACCGACGGATGCTCCCCAAGTGAGTGTTTGACTCTGTACAATATTCCCTTAGTGCTGATGGCTACTTGGTTGAAAAATATCAAACTGCATAGTAGGAACAATATGCGGCTCTGTACTTGACAGAACTCATTCGCAAATCAATGAACCGGAACAAAATGACAATATGTGCATATCCTAGCTAGTTTTACAAAATTAAAACCAGAGGTTGTAGTGAAATAGCATCATGAAGACAATATGCACATCTCCACTTGGTAGTCATGCATCCTAGCAAGTTTCATAAAATTCCAACCAGAGGTTGTAAAGAAATAGAGCGGAGAAGAGTTTGGTCACAGACAGAATGAAAGGGCCACAACTCCGTAAAAAATCATCGAACTGGAACACAAACATAGCAAATTTCATAAAATTCCAACTTGAGGTTGTAGAGAAATAGCATGGACAATAATTTGGTCACAGACTCAATGAAAGGGCCACTTGGTAGTGATGCATCTTAGCAAGTTTCATAAAATTCAAACATGGGGCTGTAGAGAAATAGCGCAGACAAAACTTTGGTCACAGACAAAATCAAAGGTCCATAACTCTGTGAAAAATCATTGAACCGAAACATAAAGACAATATGCGCATCTGCACTTGGTAATGGTGCATCCTAGCAAGTTTCATAAAATTCCAACCTGAGGTTGTAGAGAAATAGTGCAGACAAGAATTTGGTCACATACTCAATTAAAGGGCCATAACTCCGTGAAAATCATCAAACCAAAACACCAAGATAATATGCGCATGTCCACTTGGTGATGCATCCTAGCAAGTTTCATAAAATTCCAACATAGGGGTTGAAGAGAAATAGCATGGGCAAGAATTTAGTCAGACAGAACCAAAGGGCCATAACTCTGTGAAATATCATCAAACCGGAACACAAAGATATTATGCACATCTGCACTTGGTAATGATGCATCCTAGCAAGTTTCATAAAATTCCAACCTGAGGTTGTATAGAAATAGCATGGACAAGAATTTGGTCACAGACTCAATGAGAGGGCCACGACTCTGTGAAAATCACCGAACCGGAACACAAATAAAATATGCGCATCTGCACTTGGTAGTGATGCATCCTAGCAAGTTTCATAAAATTCCAACATTGGGTTGTAGAGAAATAGCCTGGACAAGAATTTGGTCACAGACAGAACCAAAGGGCCATAACTCCGTGAAAAATCATATATAACCAGAACAAAAAGATATTATGCACATCTCCACTTGGTAGTGATGCATCCTAGCAAGTTTCATAAAATTCCAACCAGAAGTTGTAGAGAAATAGCCTGGACAAGAATTTGGTGACACACGGATGGACGGACGGAGGCACGAAGTGGCGACTATATGCTTCCCCCCTTTGGGGGAGCATAATAATTAGTATATAATATACATATATATATCATAGTTTACTTACGCCCGGCTCACTGCAGTTAGAATCCCATGTTAAGTTGTACACAAAACTCCTGGTTGGCTTTACTGGTACCCAGCTGACATTGACACAACTTACATTATCTGTCAACACTACTTCTAGATCTGTAACTGGACCTGGTTCAACTGTAAAACAACCAAAACTTGAAATGTTCACATATTAATGTTTCACTTACCTTGTGCATACATTTTAAATACAACAAGCAAATTTAGGGAATTGATGTCCCCCCACTTTTGAAAAGATTTGATTCTGGCATTCATAAGCTATTGCATGGAAACCCCCAAAAATTATAATTTTTTCACAAATTAAACTCTACAACGACAAAAGTCACAACCCCTTAAATTGAACTTATCCTTTGTTTTGTCATTATAAACATTGTATACAAATTTCAAAAGATTTGATTCAGATGGGGAAACTCCCAAAAATGTGACACACACACAGAAATTACAATTTTTCACAAATTAAAGGGGCACAACTCTACAATGCCAAATGTCACAACCCCCCGAAATCGAACTTTGCCCGTGTTTTGTAATTATAAACACTGCATTAGAATTCCAAAAGATATAATTCTGGCATTCTAAAGTTATTGCATGGAAACCAAATTGTGACAGACAGAAATAAAAATATTGATTGAATTCACCTATTTGAATTGTATTTGTGGCCAAAATGTTGCCAGGTAACCTTGAACCAAACCTGATTTAGCTATCACCCTAAATCAGGCAGTCCAGTGGTAGAGCATTGAACCTATGATCAAAGGGTCATGGGTTTGATCCTCCCCCACACTTATGTATGGTCTCCTTGATCAAGACACTTTTTCCGCATATGCTTAATACTTATATATAATAGGTTCTAACCAGGAAGACTTTGAACATGACTTAATTTTAATAACTTATTTTACAATCAAAGTAAAATAAACAGAATTAAACTAAATCCATAATAAGGTCAAGGATGATTAGTTAACCTTTTCACTCTTTCCTTGGATCATGGAAGGTTAACCAGTACTCAAGAACACCAATTCTGGCAAGTAACTGATAACTTTCCCACTTGAATCAGTGGTGAGAGATGAATGACAATGAAATGCAATGTCCTTTATCAATCATCACAGAGACTGTGCCTGGTCTTGGATTTGAACTGATGATCCCTGAACTCAGACGCACTACCAACTGAGCTAACCAGGCATGGCTAAATTTGAATAGGAGCAGCAAACTGTTTTAACTATCTAATATGATTGAGTTACAATTACAGATTTTGCTATTTTGATGAAATAGGTTCCATGCATGGATTTACTCATCTTCCCATTTTTCCAATATTTTGACTAATACTTTGTATAAATATACTGACATTGCTCCTGTTTCACCATCATACTTAAATACACCCTGGTCTGATAAAACGCTAAACGTGCTATAATGTTTTTTTTCTATGGCTCCAAAATTTGAAAATGATATTTTCAACCAGATGAAATGATAACAAATTTTCATCGCTTTTAATTTACGCCAACAAACACATTATCCTGTTTTTGTTTATGGTACTTCAACCAGTAACAGTATTGCCAGATAATATAGCGCAGTGCACCTTGGGATATTTATAAAGCAGTTCCGTGTATATCGCGGTTTCATTCTGTGGATCCCGACTACTACGTTAAAATGGGACTCGAGTGTATTTAAATACTTAAATGGAAGGAAAGCATTCATGTACTGGTAATGTCATGATTTTAGACCAGCTCTAGAAAATCTGCATTAAATTTTGCTCTAATTGAGATCAATCAAACAATATTGATTTTATGTAACCAATTAAGTTAAGTATTTAAAACATAACAAACACATTTGAGTACACATTAAAATACTAAACTAAATCTAAGAAAAGCAGTCATAAGACTGGTTCCAGTAACACTGCAGTGTTTTCTCCAGCTCCAATTTTTTTGGGGTCATTGATGACCAACTGACTTAAAATCTGGGGGTCATTTTCAAAATTTGGGGGTCATCAGTTGACTAGTTTTACACTTAAATCAACTTGAATAAATGGAGGTAAAAAAATACATATTTTACTAAAACAGTTTTACTTCCTGTTTCACACAAATTTCAAAATCAAAACTGCAACTGAAGTTGAAAACTTCAAAACAATTTAACTTCAAACGAATGTTTCACTTCTAGCAACAAGTTGCAACAACTAGAAACTAGTTGTCTTTTCCTTCATAACAGCATTTTTTTATGATCATGAACTTTTCAAATGTAATGGCCCCAGCTCCATTGGCCATAACTTTTTTTTAATGAAAAACACTAAAATTATTAATTTCAATATTTTATATTTCAGCTGAGCTATATGTTTAGCATTAATAAGCATAATATACTCTTTGGAAAACAAAACCTTGTTGTTTTCATTTTCCCAAAAGCATTTCTCTTCTGGCTCATAGCTAGAGTAATTTTAATGGTAACTTAACAAAAACTAATTAAATTTCTGAAATTATGTATGTAATCATTTTTCAAAATGAATATAATTTTCTAAAAGTTAATTTCTTTTTTTCCATAATGTCCGTCAAGAAACATAAACAGCGCTGGGAATACCACTGTAAAATGGAGCGGCCAATGTTTAAACTGGTATTAAAATGTTACGCATGCGTGTCTCGATACCTTATAGAAAACAAAATAAAAAGTTTTTCAGATGGAATATTGTCCGTACATTTTAAACAACTTTTTAAAATAGTTTCACGATTTCCATATTATTTTCATCTTTATATATAAACAACCTAAACCTGGGTATATATATCAGTGTTATTGTTGCAGCATACGTTTGTTTTCACAGATGTTGTCTTCAAACTATAATATTGCTTCGCGGAAAATTATGTATATGATCATAATCATCTATGCGATTGCATCAATAAAGCATAAATAACCCACCAAGTTATTTTTATTATGTATATTTGTTTTGGCAAGTTGGTTTCAGAGTTATTTTTACAGCTACCATTGTATAAATAATGCTGAAACCAACTTGCCAAAACATATATGCGTAATTTGAATTTCTGTATTTTTAAGATTGCGTCAGAGTAGATTTATGTATAGAGCTCAGATTTCGGTATTCCCTGTAGGGCCTCAGTTCAGTTCTGAACAAATCTGATTGCGTCAAATGAGATTTAATTGCGTCAAAAACGCAAGAAACACACTCTGGAGAAAACACTGACACTATATATGGCTTCAAGGATATTGATAATATAATACATAAATAACCAGTAAAAACTTTAAGTATTAAAGTGAAACTAAAGACAATGTTGGTGAAACAGAAGCCAAAGACAAAAGTCAAGACCTCCTGCATGTCTGCACCCAAAACAAAAGATAAATATCAAGTACTTACTAATGTCATATTTGTGGAATATCCATTCTTTGGGCACCGAGACATTCAGTTTATTGTTGGTTACAATCACCTTAATTACGTAAGCCAAAGGTGTTGTTAAATTATCTTCATCCCAGTGACATGATGTGTTTGTCTGGTTGGGACAAACTGCAAACTTACCAAACACCCTGAAAAGTACATGAAAAGTAGAAATATATACTAAATACAGTCAAACCTGTTTGAAGCAGCCAGTGCAGAGAAGGAGCAAAACTGATTTAAGACAGGTTGTTGCTTAATATAGGCTAATTAGCTTCGAAAACTAGCAAATGTTGCTGCTTTAGACAAGAGGCTACCTATAAAGGTTGACACAGGTTTGACTAAATATAAAGCTTCGTGCAAAAAAAAAAAAAAAATGAACAGAAGAAAAAATTACTGGTATGTAAATAAGGTCATGACTGTTTATTTTGTCATGAAGTGAGTTATATTTTTAAAGGAATACTTCATAACAGTCTTCAGAGGAAGACGTGGACTGCATTTCGCAATTTGAAAACAGACTAAGACTAAGGGCAGGTAATAAAACTATCAACAACATTGAAATAACAAAGGAAAGAGTGGTAAAAATAATCAAAAAACTAAATCCAACAAAATTACATGGGGCAGAAAGCATACATCTAAAAATAATAAAAGAATGTGTAGATGAATTGGTGGAACCACTAACAATAATATTCAAAGAATCTTGATTCAGGCATTCTCAAGTTATTGCATGGAAACCAAAATGTGACGATTTTTCACAAATAAAAGGGGCACAACCCCAAAAATCAAACTTAGCCTGTGCTTTGTCATTAGATTTCAAAATATTTGTATTAGGCATTTTTAAGTTATTACACAGTAACCAAAGTGTGACAGACAGACAGACCCAAATTAGTGTCTTTCGCGTTTTTTATAAATTAACACAAAATTTTATTCGGAAATGAACTGATAAGGGCATAACAAACCAGTGTGTTTATGGGGAGAACATCCCAATTTAGCTTCTACAATGACATAAATGATATAATAATTAGAGACCATTTATACAAAATATGAACAAATTTGGCAGGTCAGTTATCCCTTCGGACGATTTAGATTCTTATAATTTCACACTCTGGGTAAGAATTACATGGAGGGAAATAATTAAAACTATTTAAACTGAAAATTAATTGGACTTGAAACTTAATCAAATTAAGAAATTTATTAAAAAACTAAAAAACTCAGTGATTAGTTTTTATGGCAAAATTTTGATTAGTATAGAAACATTTCAATTTTACAAGGATTTTACCTGTACTCGGCCCGTGTTGAAGCATTAAAGCCAGGGTTGTTGCTCGTGGTATACCTGCATGAGACACTTATATCGTCTTGATATTTGTATACGACCCCTATGGACCATCTGCAGGTCATAGTGTCCCAGTTATAAATCCGACATGTCACGTTCTGGGCCTCCAGCGGGTAATCTAGAAACACAACAGGTTCATCACTTACTATGATAAATCAGTATGCACCTATCAATGTACTGTTGGGGGAATTGAGGGAACAAATGGGAAATAAGACAGCAACAAAATGCTGATATGCGGATTTGAGACAGATGACATTAGAGTGGGGAAATAGTAGTGCAACATATTGAAGATTTGTTATTTTGCATCTCCAGTGTGACATATTGTAAGTCTCTAAGGAGCTTTTTATTCTCCTGAGTGAACGTTATGGACAGCAGATCGAATATCCAAATAATAAAAAAGCTGTCCATTCATGCCTTATTTAATCAGGCTAGGGAAATAGATAAAGGAAGGTAAGTTATCATGACAATCTCCAAAGCATTTAAATAGACTTCAACACAGGGGAATTTGACTGAGAAGGAATTTGCCAAATTCCCCTGGGTCTGACCACTCCCTCATCCTCAGCACTCAATGTGGGTAAAAACTGCATGATAGTAGCATTTAATACTGGACTGTGCCACTGATGATAAATATGTGAATGCAAACGAACTGTTTCATATTTGAAATGCGTCTTGTAATTTGTGTTCCATAGTATACTTCGTTTGGAGCTCAGAAATGGCGGTCAGTGTAGCTTACCATCATTCATAGGCAGTTAGTCGGCTAGGTAGTTAACCAGTACTAGACACACGTTATCGCTTCAATTTACAGACTACTTCCCCACATAGGTGGGAGACAAAATCCAGTAGAACTAAGTTTTTGACCTATCATCGCAAAGACTGTGGTCAGGTGGGGATTCAAACTCAGGACCTCTGACTTGATAGCCAGATACATTACTGAGCTAGCGACGCTGAGCATCAATAATTAAGTAAACATGTATGGATTTCTTTGACTATTGAATTGGACTTGTTATGAATAATATATCAAGTTTGATTTAAATCCAATGTAAAATAGAACTTAGATTACAAAACAAACTTAAAAATTATAGACAGACGACGGGCAAATTACCATGACATAGCAGTAAGCCATTCCAGTTTCTTGACCAGTAGAGCTTTAAAATCAAACTTGCTTGTCATATTAAACAGCTACATGTATTTAAAATAGAATGAACAGAAATCTATAGATTTTTACATCAATGTCTTGATACAAATCATAAAGATAGAAGAAAATTTAATATTTTATAAGATCTACCAAAACTATGTATTCTTTTAAATGACTTATTCTCATCCCTGTTGTATTGCAGTACACAATGTCCTATTCATGAAAAAAAAAAAAAAAAAAAATATCCAAAAATGATCAAACTGGTGTGGCTTTCATTGAAACAAATTACATGTAAGAAAGTATAATATCTATGCTTCACAATTCTTTATATCATAAACATTTTTAAATTAATTTACATTAAATTACCAGTAAAAATGAAAATGAGGTACAAAATAAAAACAAATTGAGTGTTTCGGCAAATTTTGTTTTCCAAAACATTCAACTCACCCCTGTGCACATCACATGTTACCTACATAACAGACAAATTTCATTAATTGTGCAACAATAAATCTGAACAATAGCATATCACTGTCAAAACAACCACCAGTGCATGATTGTGCCTTCACCAGCACAACTACAGTGCATTGCACCAAAGAACATATATAGAAGGAAAGGAATCTTGCATGTGAGGAATTAATAATTTGTCAAATTTATCTTTCAAATTTCACAGTCAACTGATTTCTTTTACATAAAATGTAAGGTGATTGTAATCTTAGATTATTATTTTGTTTTAAACACGCAAAATGATCTTGCGTTCAAAATGTTGCAGTTTGAGGTAAAAAGTATTTTTCTCGATTTTTTTTAGTTGCAGTCCCTTGGTATACAACTTTTGTAGACATATATGACTAAGTCATATAAGTACTGCAACAATTTTAAGCACAATATGATGGGAATGAACTCGTTTTGTTTACTTAATAATTCTGTTGCACAAAGAAAGAATTTTGATTTGTATTTCTGAGATCAATGGAAGTTAGGTCATATTTGAAAACAAGATTTTGAAAAAATTTGCGTGAATAAAGAAGCGTTCATAACTCCTCAATCTGCTGATTATCCTTTTCTATATAAGTCCTTGATTACATCTCAGTTACCAGTGCTGCAACTATTGACTGACTATAATAATGGATAATAAAATGTATACAGCAACTTACAGACAATCAACAAGGCTTAGATTATATGAAAGTTTTAAAGTAGGCCGGACAAAAAATACTTTATTTACTTTATACTTTAAATGTTTAGTTATCCAACCAACCCTAAAACTGCGTCCCTACCCTAATGTTAAAGTACGAAATACTTGGGAATGAATCTGCTTAATGTGTCAAGAAAATGATACCAGTATTGTTCTTTTTTATTTACTATCATAACTATTTCTCCATGTCATAAAAATTAGAAGAAAAAAAAATAAAAAAAAATAAAAATTTGACTTGTATCATAAATATTCACTAATTAGTCATCGGAACAGTTTATATCTGAATCCCCTTAAATTAACCAAACTCATTTTCATGGTGATTCAAAAAGTTTATTTGAATCCAATCAAATTTATTACTGGTAAATTAAATACATATATTGTCAATTCTGGCCATGGCGAGGCTTGGTTTGGATCTATTTACAGTCCACAATCCATGCAAGGTAAGAAACAGAAATTTGCCATTCAAGCCATTGATGCGCTTGGTTTGGACCTATTTAATCCATAATCTTTATTAAAAAAGCTTTGTTAAACTTCCAAAATGCACAATTTTTTATAATGACAAAAAATGATTGTAATCAAGCGGGTTTATAGTATTGCTAAAAACATTCATAAAGAACTTCGAGTAAAGTGTGTATTTCTTAAAAGAGTGGACCAAGTTTTAACTATTGTTTATACTTCAAACATTTCCATAATGACTCGGTTGTACACAAATCAATATGCACATAAAGTACCGACGTCGCCATTCCGTAACATTTTGTGATTACCCTTTTTCTGTTGAATGTGTTTATCTGAAAGAAACGACCATTGATTTGTAAAAACCAACCGTTGGCAATTACTGAAAATAATCAATCTTTCATTTATATTTTTGTTTGCATACTGTCTCAGAAGTCAAATAAACAGAAAATCTATGAACTAGAATAGTAAAATAGACTGAAATTATAAAAAAAAAATTGGTCATTTTGGAAATTTAATGCACCTGTAAGCCAAGGTAAATAATAGAAATTTTCCATTCGAGCCATGACTAGGCTTGTTGTGGCTCGATTGAAGTTATTGTTTGAATAATTCATTAACGTCACGTAAATACATGTTATTTACACCATTACAAGAATAAATACTTCGGCTCAATAATGCATAATACATTTATCTTTTTTATCTGTAAAAAAAGAAAAATCAATTAGATATTCACATTGCAAGCATAAATATCATGGCATAAATATTAGAAAACAAGATGAAAGCATGGAAACATTTTCTACAGTATCCTCTTCTAAAGTATACTACCAGCAAACATGAATTTGTTATTATAGGATCTATCTTGTTTCCACAAGTTTTACATTCTCTCAGAACTCCAAATACCACCAAGGCACTGTGGGAGTGGATTTGAATAAAAAATACTGGGAGTCGAACCAAGCGCCTGTTTGTCTAGGAGCAAACATACTTACCACTAGACCAACACATATCAAAAAATTATGAAGCTTGCAAAAGATTAAAGCTCCAACTTTCTGGAATTTGATTTTTTTTATATTATATGTCCCTGCAGTACTCTAAGTTTATGACCATTATTCCATGTGGAATATATGCAGTACCTGTTTAATCATCAAATCACAAGATTTTGCAAGCTTCTATGAGTAGAATCTAACCTTTTAAGACTTCAAAAGAGACCATATAACATCCCTGTATAGCTGTAAACTAAAAGGGTAATGGTGACCTCAGGTTGCTTTCCTTGAGTAGAAACAGTGTAAAATGTAGTTCATTGTGTACACCACAAATAGTTCATTGTGTACAACACAAATAGATCACAACAAATAGTTCATTGTGTACACCACAAATAGTTTGTTGTGTACACCAAAAAATCATATGTTAACATTTCAAGTGTATATTAATAACTCATTTTTAAAGAAGAACCATGCACTGTCCTTCAGCAAGTAACTGGCAAATTTTCTGGCAATTACTTTTATACCAAACTGGATTCAAACCCATGACCTCAGCAGTGAGAAATTAAGTGATCTTGAGACAGCAGCGAAAACCACCAGGCCACAGACCATGATTCCACTGTCTGAATTGAAGATCAATAGGTCAAAGTTGAAATAATCAAATATAACTCACAGTCTAGTTTCATCAATGCCATGTCCAAACACTTGTCCTTGTAGAGGCACTGTACGGCTACCCTGTTTTTAATTGCCCTGATATGACCAATTAACACTTGACCTATCAGCTGCATCAAAGACAAACAGATTATTTTTGGTAAATGTGCTGTATTGTTAATCTAAATACCATTTAAAGGGACACACAGCAATTTTAATAAATTTTCACCAACTACTATTTCTGACATATTATATATCTTTATGATGCAAAAATGACACCCCCAGTATGTATACAAGGATCAAAACTTTTGGCCCTAAAGTGACTGAGGAGACAATGCAAAAGAAGACAATTTTTGATAATGCAAGCCCATACCTCTGACATTTAAATTTGATCAGTTGAGATATTATAGATATATAACTACTGTGTAAGTTTGGTGAACACTAAATGAAAACTGCAGGTGCTTGAGTGCACATACTTTAATTAACAAAATTTTTGACAATTCAAGTGCCATAACTCAAGCAATATTTATCGGATTTGGCCAGCTCTAAAACTTGTCAAAGACACTATGGTTAGATAACTACTGTGTAAAATTGGTGAAGATCAAATGATAACTGCGAGTGCTAGAATGCGCATAAGATCAAATAGCTTGATTTTTTATGTTGAAGGGCTATAACTCTAATAAAAAATTTCAGATTTAGCTAGTTCAAAAATTTATCTGAGATATTTTAGTTATATAAATACTGTATAAGTTTGAAGAGAATCAAATGGAACAAGAAAATATCGGTGGAACCGATGGATGCTCCCCAAGTGAGTGTTTGACTCTGTACCATATTCCATTACTGTTGATGGCTACTTGGTTAAAAAATATCAAAGTGCATAGCAGGAACAATAGGTGGCTCTGCACTTAACAGAACTCATTCGCAAATCATTGAACTGGAACAAAATGACAATATGCACATATCCTAGCTAGTTTTACAAATTTAAAACCAGAGGTTGTAGCGAAATAGCGTCCTGAAGACAATATGCACATCTCCACTTGGTAATCATGTATCCTAGCAAGTTTCATAAAATTCCTATCAGAGGTTGTAGAGAAATAGAGCGGAGAAGAGTTTGGTCACAGACAGAATGAAAGGGACACAACTCTGTGAAAATCCATCGAACTGGAACACAAACATAGCAAATTTCATAAAATTCAAACCTGAGGTTGGAGAGAAGTAGCACGCACAATAATTTGGTCACAGACTCAATGAAAGGGCCAAACTCCACGAAAATCACCCAACTTGAACACAAAGACAATATGTGCATCACCAATTGGTAGTGATGCATCCTAACAAGTTTCATAAAATTCCAACATGGGGTTGTAGAGAAATAGCATGACAAGAATTTAGTCACAAACAGAATCAAAGGGCCACAACTCCGTGAAAAATCATTGAACCAAAACACAAAGATAATATGCGCATCTGCACTTGATAATGATGCATCCTAGCAAGTTTCATAAAATTCAAACGTGAGGTTGTAGAGAAATAGTGCAGAAAAGAATTTTGTCACAGACTCAGTCGAAGGACCATAACTCTGTGAAAAATCATCAAACCAGAAAACAAAGACAATATGCGCATCTGCACTTGATAATGATGCATCCTAGCAAGTTTCATAAAATTCCAAAATGAGCTTATAGAGAAATAGCCCGGACAAGAATTTGGTCACAGACTCAATGAAAGGGCCGTAACTCCGTGAAAAATCATCGAACCCAAACACAAAGACATTATGCGCATCTCCACTTGGTAGTGATGCATCCTAGCAAAGTTCATAAAATTCCAACATGGGGTTGTAGAGAAATAGCGCGGACAAGAATTTGGTCACAGACAGAATCAAAGGGCCATAACTCCGTGAAAAATCATCGGACCGGAACACAAAGATATTATGCACATGTTCACTTGGTAGTGATGCTTCCTAGCAAGTTTCATAAAATTCCAACATTGGGTTGTAGAGAAATAGCGCGGACAATAATTTTATCACAGACAGAATCAAAGGGCCATAACTCCGTGAAAAATCATCAAACACATAGACAATAATGCACATCTGCACTTGGTAATGATGCATTCTAGCAAGTTTCATAAAATTCCAACACTGGGTTGTAGAGAAATAAAGTGGACAAGAATTTGGTCACAGACAGAATCAAAGGGCCATAACTCTCCGAAAAATCATCGGACCAGAAAAAAAAGACAATATGCACATCTGCACTTGGTAATGATGCATCCTAGCAAGTTCCATAAAATTCCAACTGGAGGTTATAGAGAAATAGCCCGGACAAGAATTTGGGGACGGACGGACGCATGCAAGGACGAAGCGGCGACTATATGCTTCCACCCTTTGGGGGAGCATAAAAATGAGGCTACTAGAGTTCACACAAGGTTAACTAGTGTATTTTTTTTTATGTTTCAAGTTCCAAAACTCTGACATAAACTATCCGATTTGGTCACCTCAAGAACTTACCAGAGACATTATGGTTATATAACAACTGTGTATGTTTGGTGAGGATCAAATTAAAAATGCAGGTGCTAGAGTAAACACAAGGTCAAATAGTGCATTTCTTTATGTTTCAAGGGCTACAACTCTGAATTTCATAATCCTTTTTTCAGATGGGGAATTCGTTTCAAGTTTACAACTCCAATTTAAATATCGAATTTGGTAGATTTAACATACTAAACCATTCCGATATTATAAAAGATAATGAGATACTTTTTATCCATTTTAATAATCACTTTATTTTTGAGACATTTTAGGCCATTAATTAACTGCTAGATTATCATCCAAATTTTTCTTAAAAACAGGGAGGGCTGGAGGATTTTACTTTTTATTTTTATTTTTAAAATTTTTGATGTTTTTTTAATAAGGAAAATAAAAAGGTTGAGGCGGCATGAAAATTAGGAGGCAGGCGGGAATGATAATCTACCAATTAATTTATTATGGCCTTATAGTGTTTTTTTCCTGATATACTCCCTTTAAAGAGACCATCTTTATGCAAATGTTCAGAGAGAGCATAAAGGAACATTTTACCTACCCGTATGGCAGTCTCGTTCACTTGCTCCTTGGTCACATTCCTCAACAGTGTAACATTGTATTTAAAACTCATTTTACTGGCAGTTCTTTTCTTTTCTCTGTGGCTGTTACATGTTATATTGATAGTTTGTCCCAAAAGGAAATACGGATCGGGAGGAATGATAGCTGAAATGTACTTCCATAATGAACATACATGTAGTTATATTAACATTGAAATGGCTGATTACTCCATAAAAAATTGTTACATTGACAGCAAAAATTCAGACCATGTTACTGCCAAAATTTAGATCATGTAACTGCCAAAATTCAGACCATGTAACTGGCAAAATTCAGTCCATGTAACTGCCAAAAAGCGAGGAATAATTAAATAATGAACAAAATCCCAGATCCCTTTACCACTAGTGTCGAGTCATAGTATTAAACAAAATGCCGCCATATTTTCAACCTTGAACTTTAAATTTATAGCCATTTACACTTGATTTATCATAATCTACAAAAGTACAAAAAAAAACCTATCAAATATCGTACAAAACTGCGTCAGTCGTACACACCTGCGTCACTCAACCATTTCGTTCAACTGTTTGTTATGTCATATGAATGTCAAAATGCAGGAAAAAACAAGAAGAAATATTTCTCTAATGTATGCCTGGATACGCACATGTCATGTGTAACAAAATCAATAATACTGCAGACTTGGCTATTTATGCATGATCGATAGTTCAATACAAATGCCATTGTTTTTATAATTATTTCATAAGAAGTGTGTTTTGTTAGGCTAATGGAACCATTGTCTCATGTTACGAAATAATTACAGGGAAGAAAAATCAGATCAGTAAATGTCAACTAACAATTATTACATATACTAATAATTAATATATTATATCTTCAAAGTTTTTCATGGATGGCTGGGATTCTAATCTGAAATATGGTACAATAGGTGCCACAATATGTCCTATTGTCCTAATGATTGCAATTGTGCTTGCATAATTTGGCATTACTAATTACAGGTTAACATATCCATTTAAATTAAATGTGCACTAATGTACTGTTTTTAAAAGTAGGCACTACTTTGTCAGTACACAAAAAAAAATCAAACCCACACAAAACACCGATTAAAAACCCAAACTTACACATCACACCTAGTGTTAGGTAAAACCCAAAACCATAATTATGATAATTACACGCCTGGTAAAACCCATACTTAAAACCACCTTATAACTATGATTAACTGTGTATACTACCAGCCGTCATAAAAAAACACAGAGGACAGCGAAAAAACAGTTACATTTTCGATAGCAAACTAATCTGTAAAATCTCTTTTAACTGCCATTGCACTATCTAAAAATCTTTTTTAAACAACATAATATTACAAACAAGAGGCCCAAGAGGGCCTGAGGACGCTCTACTTACTCATAGTGGCCATAGCACTTTTTTGAAATTCTACTATGCAATAGAAACATTGGGGCGGGGTCAGTTTTAACTCTAGGGACACCATTTGAACAAATCTAACAAAACTATAGTTGGTCATCATTACTACATAAACATTTTGAAAATCTGTTGGGCCGTTCATGAGAAGAAGATTTTTTAAGTTTTTGACTATTTTTAGTAATGGCGGCCATCTTGAATTTCAGATCGAAAAATAAAATCTTCTGTATAGTCTCCTTTGCAATAGAAACACCCAAGTGAAGTTTCAGTCTAATTGGCCTAGTGGTTTAAGAACAGATGAAAGAAAAAGAGAATTTTCTGTTTTCCCATAGTATCCCTATGAAAAATTCTAATTCCCCTTACAGTGCCCCTAGATATCTTAACCCCTAAATTCTTATCTGCAATCAAACCCCTACACTTAGGGATAATTTATATCAAATATGTACAAATCTGACATACCGGTTCTTAAGAAAACAATTTTACTAATTCCCAATTTGAACCCTTTTGGGGCCCCTCCTGACCCCTTAAGACATAGGAACCCAGTCATTTTTACAAATCTTAACCGCCTTTACCTAACAATGCTTTAGTGAAGATATAGGCAAAATTATTTCCATTTAAAAAAAAAAAAAAAAAATATTATATTGACATGTGTCCGTTAATTGAACTCTCGGGGCAGGGTCATTTTTTACCCTAAGGACACCATTTGAACAAATCTAACAGAACTATAGTTGGTCATCATTACTACATAAACATTTTGAAAATCTGTTGGGCCGTTCATGAGAAGAAAATTTTTTAGGTTTTGGATTATTTTTAGCAATGGTGGCCATCTCGAATTTCAGATTGAAAAAAAAAATCTTCTGTATAGTCTCCTATGCAATAGAAACACCCATGTGAAGTTTCAGTCTAATTGGCCTAGTGGTTTAAGAACAGATGAAAGAAAAAGAGAATTTTCTGTTTTCCCATAGTATCCCTATGAAAAATTCTAATTCCCCTTACAGGGCCCCTATAAATTTTAGCCCCTAAATTTTTATCTGCAATCAAACCCCTACACTTAGGGATAATTTATGCAAAATATGAACAAATCTGACATACCGGTTCTTAAGAAAATTTCTTAAGAAAATTTAGTATTTCCCAATTTTTACCCTTTTGGGGCCCCTCCTGACACCTTAAGACAGTGGAACCCAGGCATTTTTACAAATCTGAACCTCCTTCACTAAACAATGCTTCTGTGAACATATAGGTAAAATTATTTCCATTTTAAAAAAAAGAAATAAAAAATATTATAATGACATGTGTCCCCTTATTGAACCCTTGGGGCGGGGTCATATTTAACCCTAGGGACACCATTTGAACAAATCTAACAAAACTATAGTTGGTCATCATTACTACATAAACATTTTGAAAATCTGTTGGGCCGTTCATGAGAAGAAAATTTTTTAGGTTTTGGATTATTTTTAGCAATGGTGGCCATCTCGAATTTCAGATCGAAAAAAAAATCTTCTGTATAGTTCAGAAAAGTTTCAGTTTAATTGGCCTAGTGGTTTCAGAGAAAGTGCTGCTGACAGATGACAGACGTCAGACGACAGACGACGGATGACAGACAACGCGCCATCGCATAAGCACTTCTGGCCTTTGGCCAGTAGAGCTAAAAATAGTTTAAACTTGTCTCTTTTGAATTGATTGTGAAACAAGTTCTTACAACTTCTACAGAATTTTTTAGTCATGCCTGAAGCATCAGACGATGCCCTGGGTAGAACCAGTACAATGCATAATTACGCATAAATAGTGTGTAGCTCATGGACATGGCAGGAGGCTCAAATCCCAACCCTCCAATATAAGGTCAAATGCTCAGCCTCTAGACCATGCATGATATGATTTATCAATTCACATATAATAGATAATTGAGAAATGCTTGTTTTTGGGATATAGGGATACCACACCAACCTGAGATGATGGCATCTCTTTATTTTAAATAGCAACAAGGAAAATGTTTTAATCGTAATGTTATAAGTTACTTACTTCCCCCTTTACACGGTGAATGATCGGCATATGTTTGGTTAGACAAGCAGCACACAATTAGCAACGTAAATTTTAACGCCATTTTTAGTATACCTGAAAAATTAAAATTTGTTAATTAACACATCTTCATTAAACTTAGTTTAAAGTTGTAAGGCATAAATCAAAATATTTTTGCCGACCTGCTGCGATCCTGCAATTCAGAAATTTTGTTGTTGTTGTTGTTGTTTTGTGGGGTTGATGGGTTTGAAAAAAAAAATCTTGGTCATTACATCTTCTGTACTTAAAAAGATTCTCTGATTTATAATAAAAAAGATATATACGTAAAAATAATTTACCAACCTCCCTCAGTAACCCACCCATACTTGTTATGGATAGGAAATGGCAAACACATAATTTTCAAACTGTCTGTAGATTAAAAACCCTGCCACCAATCAATTTTTAGTTAATCCTCCGTGGTAAAGTGGTCCAAGATGCTGTAGTCTAATAATTAATGGACCACATACTTCTCACCACTGAGGTCACGAGTTCGAGTCAGTCCAACTCAGTCCAAAAACTTTGCAGCACACATGAACATGTATACTGGATAGTTTCAGCAACATTCTCTTGCAAAGTAAATATTCAATAAAACATGTATGCAGAAATATTTACAGAATTTTAAGTTAAAATCCAGTTAAATGCCTAATTTTATAAACATTCCATTTTAAAGTACAGTCTGTCCCTCCCAACCCCATTCCACCAACCCCCCCTGAGGTGCAATGCATTTTTGGAAAAGGATAGAATTCTTTTATCACGGGGGAAACTATGTCATCCCTTAATACAGTTGTGAATTTATTTAAAATGTTAAATATTAATATTGTTAATGTTTATTTGGGTCAAAGAAATCAAAATTGAAAACTCTCCTCTAAATGCTGAGCGTCAAGCGAGGAAACTTCTAGTACCATTTTTTAAGTCTTTGGTATGACCCAATCGGGGATTAAACCCACAACCTTCCGCATGCGAGGCGGACGCTCTACCACTAGACCACGCTGACAAGTTAAAGTTAAAAATTTATAACAATAATTATAGTCAAACCTGTGTAAATGGTCACCTCTATAAAGTAGCCACTTGTCTAATAAGCAGCCAAATTCGCTATTTCTATGCTTTCAGAGCAAATAAACCTGTAATAAGCAACAACCTGTCTAAAAAGGCTATGTCTGCTCCTTCCCTTTACTGGATGCATAAGACAGATTTGGCTGTATTACTTGCTAACAAGTTATTTTTTTTTACTTTTGAAGAAACAAAATATTAAGTACGTCGACCTACAGGCCTACCGTATTCATACTCAATGATCAATCAAATGCAATGCAAGACGAGAGCACAAAAGGCTGTTAACGAGTTACCGGTACTCAGTATGGTACAAACAACCTTTTATCATTTTACAACGTTTGTCATACATGTAAATTATACTCTTAAAACCAATACAGGCAACTGGATAAAGAAAACACCCACCAGCAATTGATTTTTTCATTTACAAAGTTTTCTGACATCATCGAAATTATGTAGGCACACATTAAATTATTTTTTTGCATGGGATTTTATGTAATTTCAAACACATTTCAGGTTATATATGGCATATCCAGTTTTATTGGTGGAGGAAGACCTCAGAAAGAATCCGAGTAGAAGCAACATCCTTCCGCAAGTAACGGGTAAACTTTCTCACATAAAATTTTTGAGCGAGCAGGACTCAAACTTATGACCTTAACGGTGAGAGGTAAATGATCTTGAGATGGCGCCTTTGACCACTCGGCCATGGAGGACCCTGCTCACGTTCATAAAACCAGGTAGATGTATTTTCTATTCGAGAAATTCAATTCTTAAAAATATTCTATTTTTATAATCTGTTTGTTGGTGGATTTTTTTTTGTTACTTGTGGTAGTCCAGATTAGTTTGCTTTGAATTTCCATTTGAAAAATAACATTTAAAATTTTAAAATTTAGATTTTCACAATTTTATCTGAAAAGTGTGCTTAAAAATATTTATTTCACTTCTTTTTTCAAATGCAGATTTTAATATAAAAGTGAAACAAAAAAGTGAGACTCAATGTTCTGATCAATCATTATGGAGACTGCGGGCCTAGGCAGGGATTCGAACTTACGACACCTAGATTGATGGTCAAGACACATTACCGACTGAGGGTCCACTGTATGCACAGGCAAAGATTATTAGGTTCTCTTCAATATTTCAAAGCCAGGTCCGATTAGCTCAGTCATTAGCATGTCTGACTGACAATCCAGGGGTCGTGAGTTCAAATCCCCTCTTGGCCACAATCTCTGTTATGTTTCATATACGACATTGCGTCTCATTATCATTTGTCTCTCACAGCTGATTCAAGTGGGAAAGTTATCAGTTACTTGCAGATAGGGGATGTGCTCAAGTTCTGGTTAACCTTCCGGGATCTCAGGAAACAATTGTTAGGTGATCATATGTTAGCCCTCGATGGCATAAAAATGAGGCTAAATATTTGATCAATCAATCAATCAATGTTTCAAAATCAGGTAACATACTCATATTGACCAGTTATGCAGAAATTCTTGATAGAAAATCGTAGTAAATTAAATTATTAGCAACAATCACAAATAAACAACAAATTCCTAAAGTCATGTTACAAAAAATGAGATGGGTAGGGTACAGATGGTTTTAAAACTGTGTCCTTTAGCAGTTTGAGAGTTATCAGACAGAACCCTAACTTTCTATAAATAGTTACAGTGAAATTGATCTTTGAACTACCTTTAACCCAAACAGAAAATAGATGGGGTAACGTGTAACTTATTAAGATAAATCACCTTGCAAAATTTGAGGTACCCTGTAATATTGTACTAATGATGAACGTTTAGAGTTCTTAGAGTTAGGTCTTAAATAAAATATTGTTTATTTATCATTAACCACGATAATATTGTCCCATTTATGCATATGCCATAAAGATATTTTTTACCTCAAATATTCAGGGAAATTCTGCCTCATTCCCCCCCACCCCCCTTCAAAAATCCCCCCATACGCTCCTTTATCCTCTTCAAAAGGCACGACCCCTTTCCCCGGAAAGTAATTAAAAACACTTTGTTAATTGAAAGTTAAGCCATTTTTTCTATATCTACAAACCAAACATCACATGGCTAACTTACTGACTCCTGTGTTATTGCAACCCGGGAACCCAAACGAATAGCCTTTCGCTGCAAGATTGAAGAACAATGTAGAGAGTAAAGCTTCACAAATCTGAGGCATCATGATGGCATGAAACTGTTTTCTTATGTCTGATTATGCAAACTTGTTATTAATTCATTTGGACACTGTTGTTTTATTTTCTATCCACTTAAATGGTACTGCTGATCTCTGGATATCCACTTAAAGGAAGATCTGATTTTGTATATCAACTTAAATGCATGGTTATTGCCGATTTCTGCCAATCAACTCATCAAATATGCATGTTGCTGCTGATTTCTCTCTCTCTTTCTCTCCATGTATATATCCACTAATTTGGGCACTGCTGATTTTGTTGATCCACTTATAAGGCCACTGCTGATTTTGTATATCCACTTATAAGGGCACTGCTGCTTTCTGTCTATCCACTTATAAGGGCACAGTTACTTTCTGTCTATCGACTTAAAGGTACTGCCGATTTTGTCTATCCACTTATAAGGGCACTGCTGCTTTCTGTCTATCCACTTATAAGGGCACAGTTACTTTCTGTCTATCGACTTAAAGGTACTGCCGATTTTGTCTATCCATTTATAAGGCCACTGCTACTTTCTGTCTATCCACTTAAAGGTACTGCCAATTTTGTCTATCCACTTATAAGGGCACTACTACTTTCTGTGTATCCACTCAAAGGTACTGCCAATTTTGTCTATCCACTTATAAGGGCACTGCTGCTTTCTGTCTATCCACTTATAAGGGCACAGCTACTTTCTGTCTATCGACTTAAAGGTACTGCCGATTTTGTCTATCCATTTATAAGGCCACTGGCGACTGCTGATTTTGTATATCCACTTATAAGGCCACTGCTGTTTTTTTATAATTACTTACAAAGTCATTGCATGCTGTTTTCTGTACATGTCACCACCTTTAAAAGCACTTCTGAAAACTATCATCGCAAATGATTATATCCAGGTAATGCAACTTGCAGCAACATGTTTACTGTTTCCAATTATCTGGTCAATGTTTCTTGTATTGCAATCTGCACTAAATCATACACAGGGTCAGCTACCTGAAATAAAGTATTTGAACAAAAAATGATTTACAGGTAACCCCATAGATTATGTTTACTATTATTAGCCGCTTGTCATTTATGAATTGAGCTAGCCGAATGACCATGCCTGTGTAGTCGGCAAGGTATTGATCAGTTAAATAATACCCAGACTTTACTACGTAATAACAGACACAGTCGTTGATTAATTCAATATATTATAATTATGGTAAGTGATTGATTGATTGAATATTTAGCATAATTTTTATGCCATCAAGGGCTAACAGGCAATAAGTAAACCTAACCACTGCTTCCTGAGATCCTGGAAGGTTAACCAGTACTCAAGCACATCCAATCTCCACAAGTAACCGATAACTTTCCCACTTGAATAAGCAGTGAGAGATTAATGATAATGATATGCAATGTCATATATCAACCATAACGGAGACTGACCGGGCAAGGATTTTAACTCGCAACCTTTGGGTTGATAGTTAGACAAGCTAATGACTGAGCTTATCCGGCCTGGCTATACGGTAATTGAACCAGTGTACACATGCCCCAATAACGTGTACTGAAATACCATTATTTAAACACTGGTTTTCATTTCAAACAGACCGCGGTGTGGTCTAGTGGTAGAGCATCCGCCTCACATGCGGAAGGTCGTGGGTTCAATCCCCGGCCGGGTCATACCAAAGACTTTAAAAATGGTACTAGAAGCTTCCTCGCGTGACGCTCAGCATTTAGAGGAGAGTTCTAGGTCTGGTCGGCCCGGTGTCAGTATAATGTGACTGGGTGGGGTATCATACCATGTGTCTGCGGCATGATACTCCAGTGTGACATCGCTTAGAATACTGTCTCAAGTAGACACCGTCGCGATATGACTGAAAAATTGTTGAAAGCAACGCTAAACACCATACAACAACATCATTTCAAACAGTTAATTATCTCGATATCTTGCAGTGATACCTTGTTGACTTTTTCGTATGGTTAAACCCGTTTAACTGCGAAGAGTTACTCATGGGGATCTGTTGCTGGCCGATACTGTATATACCTTTGTATTTTTTTTAAACTAGCTCTTACAACTCAGACAAACCATGCTCAAAGTATCCTCTGGTAGAACCAGTACTAAGCAAGGACACCACACACAGCCATGGCAGAGGATTAAACCCATGACCCTCCCACCCCACCTGTTATCTATCCCCCTAATCATGGACTGATGCTCTGCCACCGGAATATGCACTCCACATTATGTATTATACACAATGTTATCTTTGACTGACTTAAGAGAAAAAAGCTTAATGTCCTCTGGCAGGCATGTTTTTCAATAGATCAAGTTCATTTTAGCTCTTTTGGTAGAGGGTCACATTCTGATCTGTACTTAATTATTTTGAAATACTGATTTTCAAGAATAAAATTTTTGAAGTTTTTCTTTGATGTTGCCATGGCAACCAGAGTTCTGCATGGATCATTTTTTTTTAGCTGTTTTGAAAGTAAACCATCCAACATCCAAGGATCATTTCTGAGGTTTTTGGTTTACGGACAGATGTTCCAACAAACGTATATGTATCTAAGCAACTTCTGTGCGTTCAGCTGTTCATTTGTCAAGCTTAAGTTTTAGCCACGTAACAGATATTTTAGCCACATAAAAGCATTTTAGGCTTCTCCACAGGTCATTTAAGCACAGGGGAACCCCCAACACTTGACTATCATAAATGGTATTCCCCTAGCGCTTGAATTCTTTTACAAAATTTTGCAAAAGCTTGCTTTCTTCTAAAACATTATTTATCTTTGCATATTTTTTCTCATTTTAATGCCTAAAATGAAACATACTTAATATGATGACTTTAACTGATTAATACAAGTTTTTCTTGTGAAATATATTTCAGTGAGTGCCTTACACAGCACTTAAAAATGTTTGGAAGGTGTTTATGCGATCTTACCCCAGTGCTTGCATTCCTTCCTGTGGAAAACCCTGCATTTTAAGTGTTCAGATACAGCAAAATATTTTTTTTTCAAATGTTTGTTAACCATCCAAAAATAACTAGCCTTAGACCCCAATACACTTGAATTCCCGTTCATGTGTGCAGACAGATGGATGGACGATGGACGGAGATTGATAACAATAGCTCACCTTGAGCCTTTGGTTCAGGTGAGCTAACAATGGAAGTAACTGACAGACAGTAACTGGAACCAATCGAAAAGTAGACAAGAAATATCATTATAAAATATAATGATCAACATTGAAAAAAGTGCAATTTGTTGAGCTATCATCCTCATTTTAACCTTCTAATAACGTATTAAATTATTTTCCAATAACATAAAACTGCAGTTGAATAAACTATCATTATGTCACCGTTTTAAGTCTATGTCTTTACATAAATCATAAACTGTTTATGAAATTTTAGCTGTTATTGAATGTTAAGTCACAACTAATAATCATTTTCATACATACTATTGTTAACTACCTTTATAGACACTCTATGTCACTGTTATATACCTATATAGACACTGTATGTTACTGATAATAACCATTTCTATATAGACACTGTATGTCACTGCTTATTACCATTTTTATATATAGACACTGTATACATGTCACTGTTATATACCATTTCTATATAGACACTGAAATTCACTGTTATATAACATTTCAATATAAACACTAGATGTGTCAGTAAATTACCATTTTTATATAGACACTGTATGTCACTGTTTATTACCATTTCTATAAAGACAAGGTATGCCACTGTTATATACCATTTCTATATAGACCATTTATGTCACTGTTTTAAAGAATTTCTATATAGACACTGTATGCCTCTGCTAATTACTATTTTCATATAGACACTGTATGTCACTGTTATATACCATTTCAATATAGACACTGTATGTCGCTGTTATATACCATTTCTATATAGACAATATATGTCACTGCTAATTACCATTGCTATATAGACAATGTATGTCACTGCTAATTACCATTTCTTTATAGACAATGTAAGACACTGCTAAATACCATATCTATATACACACTGTATGTCACTGTTATATACCATTTCTATATAGACAATATATGTCACTGCTTATTACCATTTCTATACAAACACTGTATGACACTGCTAATTACCATTTATATATAGACACTGTATGCCACTGCTAATTACCATTTCTATATAGACACCGTTTACAAAGATTTAGCTACTGTTTATCAATCACTTTAACAACAATAAGTTCCTGCGTGTCACACTTTTTTTTAACCTTTGTTTGATTTCTTTGTGTATACTTATATCAATTAATTTCCTTATGTACATGTCGTTATTTTATTGATATCCCTTATAATATACATAATACATCACTTAATTGTAGGTCATACATTTTTTTTTAAAGTTTCAGAGGAGCAGAGCTGACAAGACAGTGACTTTTGTACGGACGGACAGCCACAAGGGCAGCATCAGATAAATGTACTATATGGTTGCAGTTAAATATTAGATAATCAATGTTTATAATGTACGAACAGCCTGCTGTAAAATATCCATATATCAAACCATGTATTTGCATAGGCAGTGTACCGCCAACTGTTTTGCACATGAGCGATATCATATATACATGCATAAAAGCCTTGTTTAGGCTGTAAATCACTATATCCTGTTCCAAACATTCCATACACCATCCCCACTTGATTTGATAGTTCATTGTTATATTGTTCTCATCCGAATACACATGCTTATTAAGCATAAAAAGTTATTTATACAAGGGGTGATCAAACAGTTCTCAGAAAATCTTTAATTGTAAGCTGATTATAATAAAGATATTATTACATTAATTTAGTGTATTGATTTCTAGAACAGAGTAAAAGAACATAATATATTTGATATACAACCCCCACCCTTGTCACACACACTTAAAACATGTTTCAATATTATAAAGATATCAATCAAGTGAATCATGCATACTGACTTTGATTTTGGGTCCAGGACTGTCATATTGGCAGAAGGCCGTAGTATGCGGGCCAACATGACAGTCAGAGACCCAATATCAAAGCCAGTATGAATTCACTTAATGATATTTTTATTAATGGACTATTACCCTCCTTTCCTGTGTCTGCTTGAACAGTACTGAGGAGCAAAAAAAGTATGTTCATGTTAATTACATGAGCACATAACAACAAGACTAAAGATAAATAAATTAAATAATGTTGACATTTATTTGGAGTGATAAAAAGTCGCATGAAGTATTCAAGATGGCGATAAAATATCAAACAGTGACCAAGCATCTTAACCAATCAAAACACTTGGTTTTTATATTGGCCGAGCATCTTAACCAATCAAAATACTCAGTTTTTAATTGTCCGAACATCTTAACAAATCAAAACACTTGGTTTTTGTATTGGCCAAGTATTTTAACCAATCAAAACACTCGGTTTTTGTACTGGCTTTGTTTGATCGTATTGGCCGAGTTTCTGTATGTATTGGCAGAGTTAATTTTAAACGCTGTGATTTCTATAATATGACATCAAATATGTAATAGGTAATTGATAAGTCCTATTTATGAAGGCAGCTGTTACTGGCAATCCTTGGTAATTTGAAGTTTCATTGTAACAAAGTTCTTATCCGATATATAATAGTAACGTATTTATATGAGGGTTGATAATAAAACACATGGGCGACATCATGTGGGGTCACCGAGCCCAGCAAATGTTTTCTAGTTCATGGTCATACCATATGAATGAATGAATAGGATTTTAAGGTGTACCAACAGGAAGAAAGATTCCAGGTTCACTCTACATGTACAAAAACAACAACATTAACATACAGATTCAAAAAAATACATCAACAATTGCATATGCAGAATGAACCTAGAACCTTGAAACCCGCAGAACTGCAGAGTTTCAGCAAATTCTATCATATTACTCAATTTGTCACTTTTTACGACATGCATGAGCCACAGTGATCCTATTCTTGCCATCACTCATGGCTCCCTGGAACCACACAGGGGTTAATAATTTAACCACAATAGTGAACAAGACAAAAAATGATAAAATGAACATGACACCCATTCGAAGGATTTCTACCCCTCTGCAGAGATCGACAGTGATTCTATTCTTAGCCGGAACCACACGGGGCTGATACCATATGAAGTCTTAAATAACAAATATTAATTAGCAAAATAACAAGTATTGCAGAACAATGCAATATCCCCTGCTGGTGTGCTTTACTGCTTGAACAGTTTAAAAAAGAAGTTGAAGAATTTTTTTTTTTTTCAAAATTTAAATGAAATGTTTAGATTACCAGTATGTGGTATTTAAATTAAATTTTAATGAACATATAAAAGGGAGTATATCAGGGGGAAAAAAACTCTCTAAATATCTTCAAAAATAAAATGGATAAAAAACATCTCATTACTAATGATAATCAAAGGCCTGAAGGGCCTGAGGGAAGGCTCGCTGCTTGTGTAAAGTCAAAAATGTAGGTTCGGAAAATTGGAAAACTTAGTTAGATTTCTGATATGTTAAAAGGCAATTCATTGGGATTTAGAAAAGAATGTGGTGTGTTTAATATTTCTTTTATGTATCTGTATAAATAATCTCCTGATTGTCAGAGACTATACAACACATGACCTACTTATAGATTTACGCGTGTATTGACTTGAGTTATGTTCGATTCTCATATAGCTTTCAATCATCAATATAAATAATCAATAAATAGCATTATAAACAGTGTTGCGTGACCTAGATTTAATCAATATAAAAAAGTACAACAAAGAAACACAACAAACCTAACGGTTGAATGACCTAATTAACCGTTAAATATGGTCATCAATACACTGTTTGCATAAGATGACAGATTGGTGCGTTTTTCTATAAACAACAAATGTAGCCCCGAACCTAATTTCGTTATTTTACTATCAAAATTAAAAGAGGACAATCCGTAGTAAATGAAATTTCATTAACAATCACTATTTACTCAAACTACGAGTTATTACATCGAAAACATGTCAATATTTCACCCCATTAATGATTACATGTCGAATGGTGTTAGAGATTATATCCCCCCCACCACCAGATGATGTTACTATGTTTTTTTAGAGCACAGCGAGATAAGTGTATTCTTCCGCATTTCCATGCAAATTGTATGTTTCCCGTATCATATCTTTGAACTTTTGTAAAGAAAAACATCTGCAAGAAATAAAAAACTTTGACTTTTTTGTTGTATAATACGTCCTCTGCTACGGTAAATGCGTGTTGAAAGTTGTGAACTACTTTATCGGTCGGATGAATATGGCGGTTCCTGCCATACGTAGTTTGTATAACAGATTGCTAGGGCTGCATGACAGCTAAGGAAGTCAGAGCTTCGCTTGCTTTCCAATAAAATCCAAATGAAATCGATATCTAAGTTGGAGTGGTAGACTTGAAACAAAATCCCAATTCTAAAAATAGACAGCACTTAAATACTACTTGAGAACCTTCACATCATCATTCGGAGTTTTCTAAGATGAAAAAAATCATGCGACTGATATGATACTCACAAAATATGTTTTTAAACGGGAAATCTATTTTATTCTAACCCAGGCGCATGAAATGTTTGGTTTTTAAATACACCAACAGGAAATACTCACGTTTAGAAGATTCTTGTTATTTTTAAGTGAGCGAAGGAAATTTATTTTCACCATGCGTGTGTAGACGGTTAATATATTTACATATGGCATAGACAAAAGTGAAAATATGTATTTCCGATGTTCACGAAGGAAAATAAATTTTTATCTTCACCTAAAGAAAACAAATTTGATTCATTATTATTATACTGATCTATGTATCATTACTCTTATTTAGAAAATACAAAAAAAATCTGATAAAGAACAAACAAAGACCATTGAACATGAGAGAAAGTTATAAAACAAGAGGCCCAAGATGGACCTAAGTCGCTCATTTGGCTTCACATGTCACTTCCTTTTAAATTTTGTATGGAGTAAGCACCTATGAAGAACTTATTATAGTTTTAGATGAGACAAATGAGAATTATCTGTTTTCTCATAGCATTTCCATGTAAAGTGAAAGTCAACTTACTGTACTCCAATGGTACCTTAACCCTAATTTCAAGCAGATTCCTAACATACCAGTACTAGTATCTGAAGAAAAAACCCATAAATGAACAAGCTTTAATACTCTGAAATAGACAAGCAGGATATAATGATAACTACAGCAGTAGTTGTAATTCTATGGTTTTAGTCCCTCCACCAGGTTGTCCCAGGGGCTTGCCCCCCGGGTTGGCACATTAGAGTGATTGACCTGTAAAAGGCCCTTAATGGATATTAAAAGCCATTTGAAAATATCAGGCTCAGCTGTTATGACTAAACAGACCTCAGAATGATTTAATAATTCCTAAAATACCTGATAAAAAGAGAATTTACTGTTTTTCTATAGAATTCCTACATAAAAATCCTCTTACTAGACCAAACTAGATCCTAGCCCCTTCATTTAAACAAACATGAAACCCCTACTCATAAGGATCATTTATACATAATATGAACAAATTTAGCTTGACAGCTTTTGAGAAGAAGATTTTTTGAAAAAAATAAAGGGAGGTAATAAACAAGATTTTTTTTTCCACTAATCACCCTTTTTTGGCCTCTGCTGACCCCTTATGGATATTAAATCCCTTTACAGTATCTTGTATCAACTGTTATGACTTAACAATGTTCTAGAACTGAAGATAATTGAAAGAATACATAAAATAAATGAGAAAAACAGAATTATCTATTTTTCCTTAGTATTCCTATGTAAAAATCAGAGTCCCTTTACAGGACCCCAGCGTATATCCTAACCCCTTAACTTGAACAACTTTGAAACCCCTATTCATAGGGGACATTTAAACCAAATATTGATACATTTGGCTCATCAGTTTTTTAAGAAGCAGATTTTTGAAATTTCGCAATTTTATCCTTTTTTGGGCCCTTCTCGTGTCCCTTATTTATATGAATCCTCTTTAAACAAACCTGTCTCATGTTATGTCTAAGCAATGCTCCAGACATGAAGATAGTTGAAATCATACCTAAAATAGATCAGAAAAGCTGAATTTTCCCATAGTATTCCTATGTAAAATCAAAGTCACCTTCCTGGGCCCCAATCGAACCTAGCACCTTTATTTAAACAAATTTGAAACTCTTAGTCATAGAAATCTGAACACTTCCTGCACTGTTTTTCACTCTGTCAGTTAATATAAACATAATTCATCCATTGCTGAAACATTCACACCCATTGCACAAAAAACAAACAACACATTTCAGACTAAAAATTATGGCGGTGATACCCTTCTATACAAAAGGAGCATGTCATATTCATGAGATTGGTACTGTTGTGATTTTTACCTGATTTTGTTCAGGCGGTCTTTTAATAAAACGTCTTCAAACTTTAAAAATATTTAAAACATATTTTGTTATTATTACTATCTTGTTTAAAAACCAGATTACCAAACCTCCTAACAACTAGATAATGCTGCTCAATGTGATGGGTCGATCATACAACAATACTATTTTTAAAGCGCTTTTGTAGTTAATAAGGGGCAAATAAATTCCTGGCTGGGAGAGGTTCAATCCGGCGACTTTCGGAACATAGATTCCCGACTCCACTTAAATATAGCCTGGGTATGCACGTGTTTACCAATATCTTCGCAAATCAGATAATCTTTGGAGTAATTTTCACACATTTTCAATTTTTAGGGTTAATTACCCTGTTATATAACCATGGCTCTGCCTTTTCTCATACCCTGTTATATAACCACGGCTCTATCCCTTTCTCATACCTTCTTATATAACCACGGCTCTGCCCTTTCACATACCCTCTTATATAACCATGGCTCTGTCCCTTCACATACCCTCTTATATAACCACGGCTCTGCCCTTTCTCATACCCTCTTATATAACCATGGCTCTGTCCCTTCACATACCCTATTATATAACAATGGCTCTGTCCCTTCACATACCCTCTTATATAACCACGGCTCTGCCCTTTCTCATACCCTCATATAACCATGGCTCTGTCCCTTCACATACCCTCTTATATAACCACGGCTCTGCCCTTTCACATACCCTCTTATATAACCACGGCTCTGCCCTTTCACATACCCTCTTATATAACCACGGCTCTGCCCTTTCTCATAGCCTCTTATATAACCGCGGCTCTGCCCTTTCTCATACCCTCTTATATAACCACGGCTCTGCCCTTTCTCATACCCTCTTATATAACCACGGCTCTGCCCTTTCTCATACCCTCTTATATAACCACGGCTCTGCCCTTTCTCATACCCTCTTATATAACCACGGCTCTGTCCCTTCACATACCCTCTTATATAACCACGGCTCTGCCCTTTCTCATAGCCTCTTATATAACCACGGCTCTGCCCTTTCTCATACCCTCTTATATAACCACGGCTCTGCCCCGTCACATACCTCTTATATAACCACGGCTCTGCCCTTTTTCATACCCTCTTATATAACCGCGGCTCTGCCCTTTCTCATACCCTCTTATATAACCGCGGCTCTGCCCTTTCTCATACCCTCTTATATAACCACGGCTCTGCCCTTTCTCATACCCTCTTATATAACCGCGGCTCTGCCCTTTCTCATACCCTCTTATATAACCACGGCTCTGCCCTTTCACATACCCTCTTATATAACCACGGCTCTGCCCTATCTCATACCCTCTTATATAACCACGGCTCTGCCCTTTCTCATACCCTCTTATATAACCACGGCTCTGCCCCTTCTCATACCCTGTTATATAACCACGGCTCTGTCCCTTCACATACCCTGTTATATAACCACGGCTCTGCCCCGTCACATACCCTCTTATATAACCACGGCTCTGCCCTTTCATATACCCTCTTATATAACCACGGCTCTGTCCCTTCACATACCCTCTTATATAACCACGGCTCTGCCCCTTATATAACCACGGCTCTGCCCTTTCCATATTCGCTAATTTTCTAGTGACATACTGTACTGTACATACCAAGACCAGAAACAATAACTTCTCTTTTTTTTGACGATACAGTTATAAAATACACATTTCAGACATCATGTCTATAGGCTGCATAATAACATGTAGATTCTGTTGTCGCCTCCTACATCCGTACAGGAATTTTTCAAAAGCCTGCGTTTTGTTTTTCGCGAAAAATAGATCTACACATGTTGTCCAGTCAACAATGACCACTCGCGATTTAAACCAACAACAAAAACATTACACTTATCAAGTTGTATGTTTGACAAATCACATACCTGTATCATAAAACGTTTAATGAAGACAAGTAAAGAAATATTCCAAGTTAAGACGAGACAAAAGTAGAACGTCTTGGTTATATCGACCCGCTTCTCCTCACTGGGGAAACCTACTTTCTGTTTTGTACCTTGTCTCCCGCTAACGCTTTGTAATAGTCGTAAAATCAACTATAGCCGGACACCATCAATTCCGTGATATTTCGTGAATCATCGGAAATAACGTGCATCTAAATATATATTTTCTTAAAACGAATCATTACAACTTTCTTAGGAAATGAAAGGTGGGGTTATATATATATATAAACACCTGTCAAATTCGTAAGACCAAATAATATTAGGTATGCAGGGGCGGATTCAGGTTTATTATTTACAGGGCACAACATTTTCAAAGGAATTAGTACCACTCTTTATTGATTTAACATAGACTGTGGAACATTCTTGCAACAAAGTTGACAAATAACACTAAACATCCTCTATCAGTAGTTATAATGCAATCACATTTTGTTTATCTGCAGAGAGTGGCACAACACAATACTGTTTCAGATAAATATAAGGTGTTGATGGACAGCTTCTTTAATATATTACTTTTATATTCAACTTTCCGTTGATAACTAACGGCCATAGAAAGGTTTTTAAAATGTATAACTTAAATCTTCAAATTTCATCATTTCTTAATAAATGAAAACTACCCTTTTTCAGAGATATAAATTATAAACATGTAATTAAGTCGCCGCTGTTTTTGAACATCTATTTGAATTGCTTGAAATATATCACATCCATTGTATAATATCCAAAAGTTGCAATGGGGTTTAGTATAATTTTCAACACATTGCATTCAGTTGTGGTTAATATATTGAAAGGGTCTTGGGGTGGATCCAGGCGAGGGGCAGACTTAGGAGGTGCAACACAAAATCTGGATGGGAACACATGCTTTTCAGTGTGCTTTGTGTGGAGCTCACATGCTTGATCCAGTGGTAGATCATTGACCTCATGATTGAAGAGTTGTGGGTACGATCCTCTGCCACGGTTATGTGTGGTTCCCTTTTGCAAGACTTTTCTGCATATGAGTAGTAATGGTGCTGCTCAGAAACCTTCGAGCATGATTTGTATAAGTTGTAATCACTTGTTTCACAATCGATGTAAAACAAATAAGTTTAAAATAAAGTAGTGGACAAATGTTACATATCGTATATTCCCTAATTAACGCCCCGGGGGTGTTACATTTTACAAGGTGGGGGCGTTTATAAAAGATAAAAAAAGCAAATTTAACAACAGTTAAAAATACAATAAAACCAATAAAGACATGGAAAAAACCTTAAATCCGGTTTAAATCCCCGAAAAAGTGGTTCAGAATTATTTGAAAGTGAATGAAATAATGGACATAGGATAAAAAAAAGCTGAAAATCTACTTGGACGCTTGCTTTTATCAACGTGGAACAATGAGCTTTCAGCGTACACAGACTAACTGCATTCTCCAACGTTTTGTATTGTTTTAATCGGCAGACGGTATTTTTACTAGTATTAAACAGCAAATATGGGGAAGAATTTATTCAACCAAAATTGGTTAAGTGGTCAGCCAAGATATAAACAATGGGTTAAAAGAGTTCAAAGGTAATAAACACTCCGCTTATTGTTGTCTGTGTAACAAAATAATCGATCAGGGAAAGATGGGCGAATACGCACTCAACTCGCATATATGCATACGTTTTATTTTAAAGTTTCCAGAAAAATAGGGGGGGGGGGGGGGTGCGTTTATTAGAGTGGGGGCGTTTATAAGGGAATACACGGTATTTGGATATTTGCAAGGAGTTATAAATAATGTAAAATTATGAGCACATTTATGAGACAGAGTTCAGCCATGCAGGTCATTAAAATAATAGTTTCAATTAATATATGATTTTATATCAATCAGCTAAATTTAAGGATATGGTTCTTGGTACAACAGGGGTGCAACTTCCTATGGGCAATGTATGCACTTGCCTTCATTTTTTTCTGAGAAATATACGCCAAAACATTCCTATTAGTCGCGCTGAAATGTTTTTTATTTTTTATGGGGAGCATGCCCCTACCTCCCTAGTAGGGAGTCCCTACAAGTGAACTGTGCCTACACATTGTTTTCAGCAAAGCTATGCCCCTGTACAATACTTGGACCTGTGATTCTACTCTAAGATTCATTCTGAGGTCTTTCTCCAGCAATAAGACTTGATACTATACTTGGAGACATGTATGTAAATAAATCACTACCACAATATATATTAGAATGGCATTAAAACCCTATAAAAAAATATCACTACAATATCTATAAAGATCTATACATTTTAACTGTAAACATTACCTGCATTCAAATAATCCAAACATTATTGATTTATATTCAAGTTAAAAACTAAATTCCTATTTCTGAATAGAATACACACAGACGGTAAATTCTGATAATGTAGTTTTAAAATGTAAAACACCATTCCTTGTATGCCACAAACTATTGTTCAACTAAGGAATGTTTTTCTAAGTAGTACATGTGCTTAGGTTTTCTACTAATCCTATAAAAAAAATAAAAGGCCATGACCTCTGATGTCAACACTGAACAGGTATACATGAGCAGGTAAAATCATAATGTCAGAGTTACAATATAAATACTGTAAATAAACTTACCTTTTTAAGAGGAAGTGATAAAGTTGTAAGATTTGTTATTTGTTGGCTGTATTAAAGGTTCACAGCTAGGTTGTAATGTCTCATTTTGTCCATACCTTTTCAAGCATTTAGAACTACTTGCTTTGTTTAATTTAACCCATAATCAAGGTACGTGAAGGACATGCTGACTGGGTTTAATCTATTTACATAATTTTGAATGGGGTTTATTGGTTAAGTCAAACACCTAACATGTTAAAAATGGAAAATTTGGTTTTAGACCTCAGAATGAGGAGTTGCGGTAGTCTAGTGGTTAACATGCTTGTCCAAGACCCGGATCAGTTCCTGTTGGGGTTGCGTCGAGTTTTTCAAGTGGACTTCCGTAGTAATTTATTCGGGTAAGGTACTGTGAAACCATACATTCCTTTGGATGTAGTTTAAAACAGCTGCCAGTGTACAGGCAAGTCATATCCAGTGCACATATAAGATCTCACTGAACTTCTGAATACCAGTAAACCTGTCCACTGTCCCTGCACATAATCCTTGGAAGAGGGACAAATTGCCGTATGAGTAGATGGGTGGATAGATAGAATAAACTGTCATATCCAGTGCACATATAAGATCTCACTGACTTCTGAATACCAGTAAATCCTGTCCACTGTCCCTGCACATAATCCTTGGAAGAGGGACAAATTGCCGTATGAGTAGATGGGTGGATAGATAGAATAAACTGAGTAGAACCGTCCTTCCGCAGGCAACTGTTTTATGTATAATTTTTGTACTGAGCTGGGCTCAAACCTGGTTATTTATTACAAATTCAAAGGAGAGCAACAGTAGTATCAGTAGTTTTATTGGTAATTTTCCTACTCATTTAAGACTGTAGTGATCTGCCATTTTTTCATCACTTACATCTTGACCTCTGACCTACATACCAGTAAAGCCTTGTGCAAAGCGTATAATCTCTGTTAGGCCATTATAAATAAATTGCTAGATTATCAACCAACTTTTTCTTAAAAATGGGGAGGGTGGGAGGATTTTATTTTTTATTTACTTTTTAATAATAATTTTTTTTTTTTTAATGAAAATAAAAAGGGTCGGGCGGCATGAAAATTTGGGGGCAGACGGGGGATGATAATCTAGCATCTCATTTATTATCGCCTTACTATAGGGCTCAGGATTAACAAATTTGATTACACTAGGTCAATATAAAAATACGTCGGGTTTATTACGCTCCTTCACCGTATATTATGTGTTAAATTAATCTCGTCTTCCTGGTCTTAGATTCAACTGTGTAAAGTTAGTCATCACTATCTGCTCATTTACTGGTAATGCAGTTTTTCCTTCTGTGGTTAATTGCATACAGGTATAAACTTGCGCAAGGTCTACTTCTGAGAGACCTTCAATTAAATCTGCCTCTACAATAATATGGCTTTGTAGAAAATATTCTTGTCAAGGCAAGTTTATTACCAATATGCAAGAAAAAAAGGTTAAAAAAATTATTAAATTATTCATGGATAAATTGTTTCACCTTGTGTACAATCTAAAATTTCAATATTGATATGAAAATTGAGGAAAAATCTGAAAGCATGTTTTATAACTATGTGCTTTAAAAATGCAACGAAAGCAGACAGCTACATGCCTTGTGTGGATACAGCATGCTTTGAGAAGAGGGTTCAAGTTAGGAACTAGAAATGTGCCTGTCGACATGAATGTCCCTGCTGTGTGCTAAGCCTTATTGTAGCAATTGTACTACCGATTACGAGCAACGACCAGTGAGCATAGTACCACTTCTACAGATATGATATTATGCACAAATGAATTTCGTACTGATACTGGCTAGCATGATGTTGACGATACCAGACGAATCCTTCATACTGGAACTTCCTAGCAAGTCTGGTCAAAATCGGTTGACAAGAAAGTGTGAGAGTTACCATTATGATTAAAATAAATGATTTATCACTAAAAATGACTAAAGGGACTCAACACCGCTAAAAATCTATGGAGAGGAACACAATGATGATGTGTACCTGGACTAGATTCATACCGATACACCTCCGCAAGTCATTTAAGATGTTATTAAGTTGAAAATAAGATACCAACTTGCTGACATCTCAAGAGTCAACTTGGCCGAGTGATCAAAGGCTCCGTCTCAAGATCCAGGTTACATCTCATTGCTTAGGTTGTAGGTTCGAGTCCCGCTTGCTCCAGAAACTTTATGTGAGAAAGTTTGCCAGTTACTTGTGGAAGGATGGTGGTTCTACTCAGATATATTTTGAGGTCTTCCTCCACTAACAAAAATTGATATACCATAATTATATATAAATGTGTTGAAAATGGTATTAAACCTTTTTACAAAAAAAACAAGAGGTTGCCCCTAACGGGGTCATATCCCCTGCCAAACACTTTACCTTAAGCTATGACCTTGACCTTTGAAGAACAGAATCAAGTCATTCACATGGCACATCGTCTTGTCCTAGTGAACATTTGTGCCAAGTTATTTAAAATTCCAATCGCAACTTAAGAACATAAGGTCAGGACAGCAGCGGACAGATGGACGGAGCTGTTACCTTGACCTTTGAGGAACAGAACTAAGTCAGTCGCATGACACATCATCTGGGCCTAGTGAACATTTGTGCCAAGTTATTTAAAATTCCAATCACAACTTAAGAAGATAAGGTCAGGACAGCAGCGGACAGATGGACGGAGCTGTTACCTTGACCTTTGAGGAACAGAACTAAGTCAGTCGCATGACACATCATCTGGTCCTAGTGAACATTTGTGCAAAGTTATTTAAAAATGCAATCACAACTAAAGAAGATACGGTCTGGACAAGAGGAAACACAGTGTATACATTGGATTTTCAAACACTTGACCTTGAACTATGACCTTGACCTTTGACAAACAGACGCAAGTCATTCGAATGACACCTTCTTGTCCTAGTGAACATTTGTGCCTAGTTATTTAAAATTCCAATCGCAACTAAAGAAGATAAGGTCAGACAGCAGCAACAACTGGGCGGAGCTGTGATCTTGACCTTTAATGAACAGACCGAAGTCAGTCACAACTAAAGGAGATATGTTGTGAACGCATGGACAGACGCATGCAAAGACGCAGCCCATTTTTCTATAACCCCCTGCTCTGCTCAGTGGCAGAGGATAAAAATACACACTTAACATTTGAAATGCGTTTTCTTCCTTAATATATATGAAGAGTTTTGAAGACAATAACATTTGTTTGTACTTCTGGGTGTTGAAAGAGGAAATAAAAACAAGGTGTATAGAACAATCACATTTATGTATAACCTTCTACATTCCACATCATTAATACATGATTCAGGATAAAAAACAAACATAATTATACATAAATTCGAGATTTAGATCGGAATAAAAGTAACATATGCCAAAGCAATAAAATAGGTGACAAATCAATTTGAGCAATTTAGATATAATGAGCTCAGATTACTCTGATCCTCTGCCTCAAACAAGGACTAGTCCCTCTACCTCTAACAAGTCACTTGCCCATAACAAAGATTAGTCCGTCCGCCTCACACAAAGACTAATCCCTTTGCCCCTAACAAGGATTAATCTCTCTGCCTCAAACACGGATTAATCCCTCTGCCTCAAACAATAACTAGTGTCTCTGATTTGAACAAGGACTAGTCTCCTCTGTTTCAAACAAGGAACTAGTCATTCCACCTCAAACAAGGACTAGTCTTATCTGCCTCGGATGATGACTAGTCTTGGAAAATTAAAAACAGGCCTCACCTAAATCTTTGATATTTATTTTATTTGTATTTTAATGTGAGCAATATAACTGCATATATAGATTATATAAAAAAATTATCTTTGAGAGATATTCTTTTCAATAACTTACATTGTATTATCTCTCGGTAATGCAGAACTCAAGATCTATATTGAGCATATAATAAAACCACAACATGTGATAAACTCTCACATACTGTTCTGAATAATGACTTTATTAAAACATTAATTAATAGAACAGAAAATGTTGATCCATTTTATATTTACAATGCTGTCATAAACAAAATAAACTACAATGACATTGACATCAATTTCATTATCATTTCATTCATTAAACTGACAGTGGTTTTACTGACACAAAGTACAGGTGAGGCCTCTTTAAAAACATTCATATGTGTATGAAAATGTCACTTTTTTAACTGGCTCCTGTTTCACCAACATACTGATTACATAATAGATAAGTCATAAACCAGTCAAAACTTAGTTTTTAAGTATTTAAGTAAAATGTTGATGAAAAAGAAGCAGGCTCCTGTTTAACCAACATATACTTAAATAATTAAAAACTTAAATTAAAGAAAAGCAGTCAAGTGATCATGATTTTAGACTGGTTCCAATAAAACTGCATATGGTTTCATTGATTTTGATTATATACTAGATAAATTATGAACCACTCAAACTTAGTTAAGTTTTGAAGTATTTAAGTATGTTGTTGGTGATGCAGAAATCTGATCTACCTTTTAAAGCTCAACTTGTTGAATTTATTTAAAAGACTCTTCCAAATTTAATTTTTGGACCAGTCCAAAAATCATATGAGGCTTCTGTTCCAACAACACATTTAAGTACACATATAACAACTTCAAAACTTAAATCTAAGAAAAGCAGTCATGTGATCATTCATGACTTTAGACTGGTTCCAGTAAAACTGCATATGATTTCATTGATATTGATTGTATAACATATAAATAACCAGTCAAAGATAAGTTAAGTATTTAAGTAAAACTTAAGAATTCTTTGGTGAAACAGAAGTCCTGTATGTTTTGTAGAACTTCCCAAAAAAGAGCCAAACAATACAGACCCTGATCTTGAAACCGGTGAGTTAATGGCATGCTCCCCTGGGTAGTAATTATTGATTGTAAATGGCATCACAAAAAAGGGTATAAGTTTATGTCCTTGGACAAGGCATTTTAACAATTAAATCTTCATCGTGATTCAGGAGATAAATGTTACAATCTGCACCAGAAACAAATCTCTGAGCATGTTAAAGAATCAGAATAGAACATCAGTAAATCCGCAACACCAATTGTTTGAGCAGGTGATATCAACTTTGAGTCTAAATCTCAACAATTTGAAATTCAATTCTACATTAAAATTCGTCTTATCAAAGTAAAAAGGGGCCAAGCGTATATGAAATAAGGAGACACTTGGAACCTTTATGCAGTTATGTGACCAAATTATGTTTTAAATTTATCTTTTACAGCAATCTTTAATAGAACAAAATTATTGTAATGTTAAAACTGATTTTACTAGTGTTTATAGATCATATAACACATTGATATTTTTGTTAGAATGTTTTCCATGTTATCACTTAAAACGGAGGAAATGTAAATACCACAGATTTTCAAATACTTTTCTATAATTTACAACAGGTAAACCCATTACAAAAAATAGAAACAAAATATATTTATATCTCGTTTTTGGATAAAGCATATCCAGGGGTTTGGTGCAACACTGTCCTATCTACATAAACAAATGAAGAAATAGAACAGTATTGTGCTGAACCATCAAGTAGATATAACATTTCAAGATATAGGTTCCAGTGAAAGTTTATTACAATTGCCGTGTACTGTTCCTTTGAAGTTATGTCTGAAAATCACTGTCCTAACAGAAAGATGTGCTGTGTATTCACGAACTTAGTAAAAAAAAATTAAGTTTTGAGCTTAAGTAGATAACATACCCAAAACGAATGATGAATTAAATTTCTGACTTAAATACAAGAAAAAGTAAAAAAAAAAAATAGTGAAAACCCCCCCCCCCCAACAACAACATAAATATAATGGAATGATTGAAAACTGACCTAGTTCACAACAAATTGATGGAATGTTCATAACTGACCAACATACAATTTAACATAAATGATGCTTTTAAATAAAAAATGCCATCTCTGTGAACAAATCTTATATGATAATGCCTTTTCCTTTGAAAAGTAAAAACAAAATACAATGTGTGCAGCATATGAACTCTTAACAAAAAATGTTATCATCTGACAACAATGGAATGTGTTCTGATCTTTGATCACAGTATATCTTTTTTTTTAATGAAAATGCAGTACAGGAAAGTTTATTAAATATACATGACTTGTTCAGTTTATCAATGCAGGAGTCAATGTATAGCTTTTGTAAGTATATGTAGAAACAGAATGAATAAACAGAGGTGACACAGCTGAGATATAAATAATAAGCAGCTGAGGTATAGATGATAAAATATACATATTATACACCAGTATCCTCTTTGTCTGTATTATACAGAAACGATGGAAAATCAAAATGACAATTAAAATGAATCAATTAGGTTTGACGTCATTTCACACACTTTACAGTTTATAACTATATGGCACCGAATAAAACTACTATTACTGGTAAAGGAAGACCCCAGATACATATACATTAATCTACGTATCATCCTCCCTCAAATACCTGGAAAAATTTCTCACTTTAAGTGTTTGAATCGAACTGGGCTCGAATAAATAACCTCGGTATTGCCTTAGACCATCTGACCAGGGAAGACCCTGTGATATCAATTAAACAGGACATTCAAACTGGAACTGCTAGGAATCCTGTTGGTCAACATATTTTTTTACATTGTATACCGGTGTCATTTTTTTCCCCACATAAGGTTAGTTAAAATAATCTTAAATCTGATCTTAAACATTATAGAGGAGGAGTGCCCCCCCCCCCCCCCCCCCCCCCCCCCCCTTCAAACATACAGGTGTTTAAAGTTATATCGCTGAAATGTAACATATAAACAGTATCAACTTTTGAACGAGAAATAATCAATGTCTTCAAATTTGAGTTTTGCCTGGTTTTTTTTGGTTACAAATTCTAACCAGTTTACAAAAAATAATGGACCAGGTGAAAGTGAACTCAAGTTACAATTTAACAGAAAACTAATAGGAACAGTGTTCATTTTTCATGAAATAAAGGTTAATTGATCCTGATCAAACTTAACTCAAAATCTGTTTAACACCATTTTAGTAACTGTGACCTTGACCTTAACAGTCACCTTAACCTTGACCAGAGTTGGAATTAGTTATTCCCAATCTTCATTATCACAAATAAAACCTACCCAGAAATTTCATACTTTATAAATTTTACTTTAAAAGATGCTCTAGTTTTTGAGCAGAAACAATGTTTCTGTTTTTAGTAAAATCAACCTTGACCCAATTTAATTTGCTTCATTATATTAAGCAAAGTAACTGAATAGAAGAGAGAGTCTAGTGATGACATGGGAAAATTAGATTGATTGACTGAATGTTTAGCATCATTTTTTTGCCATCGAGGTCTAACAGATGATCAGTTAACCTAACCACTGTTTCCTGGGATCCTGAAACATTAACCAGTACTCAAGCTCACCCCATCTCCGCAAGTAACTGATAACTTTCCAACTTGAATCAGTGATGAGAAAAGAATGATAATGAGACGCAATGTCGTATATCAATCATCACAGAGGCTGTTGTTGGGCGGGGATTTGAACTCAGAACCCCTGGATTGATAGTCAAAATGCATAACCGATTGAGCTAATCGGGCCCAGTTGGACAATTAGATAAAGTGATCTTTAATTGTGTGTCAGGCTTTGCCGGTGTCCCATTTAACTTCTACAATTTACACTATTAATCATACTTTGAGGAAGGAATTTAACAAGAGTTGTCAGAAGACAACAAAGCTCACCTATGGGATAAACTCACCACCCATGCAAAGATTGAGATTGGAGGCAAACACCAAAACTTAAACGCAACTAAATGCAAAAGTTTAACAGGGGCATTTGTCCTGGCGAGCTAAAAAGATTTAGTGTCATGCATCAACTAATTTTAAACAATAAAAAATCTGACAAATGACCACTCATAATAAAATGCACCAAGCTGTTTTGAGAATTGCTAACTGTTACAAACTTAGCAATGCTATAATAATAATAATAAAATAACTTTTTTTATTTTTATATTGATTAAATTTCTGTACAGAATAGAAAACAAGCATACCAAGTAGCACTTCGATAAATTAAAACACTAGATAAATACACAATATTTGTATAATAGAAAAAAAATGCATTAAGGGGAGAGAGGGAGATAAATTAAACACTAAATCAATATACCATCTGAAGGAACAAATGCATAAAGATTGATTGATTGAATATTTAGCGTGATTTTTACGCAATCAAGAGCTAACAGACAATCAATTAACCTAACCACTACTTCCTCGGATCCTGGAAGGTGAACCAGTACTCGAGCATACCCCATCTCCACAAGTAACTGATAATTAACTATTTGAATCAGCAGTGAGAGATGAATGAATCAATCAATCAATCATCACAAAGACTGTGGGTGGGCAGGGATTCAAACTCATGACTCCTGGATTAAGTCAGATGTGCTACCAACTGAGCTAATTGGGTCTGGCCACATGCAGAAAGGGAAGGGAGATAATTAAACACTAGATCAATATACCATCTGTAGGAACAAAAATGCAGAAAGGGGAGGGGAGAAGAAACACAGCTTAAATCAAATACAACCATTATTCTGTATTAATAATTCAGTTTAAATTTGGTGTCACTTAAATACATCTTGTTAACATTATCTGACATTATAATAAACATTGAACGATATATCTGATAATTATATGCATTGGCTGAGATACCTGATAGCACTCGGCAAGGATAAAGATACATGACAATAAAATGCCTGGACAGAGATATCCAACAATAGTATCCATTGAAATAGATATCAGATAAAAAAAGGCAGAGATATCTCACAATAATATGCTATGACATGACAAAACATCTTGATAGAGGTGTCTGACAACAAAGTATCTCAAATATACATGCATGTTACTGACATGAAAAAATGTATCATCACAAATAAACAAAATTAACTTTACACAGAAATTTATAAAACAATAAAATTCAGTTATAAGTTTCTGTTGAATTTACTTATTATGATCAAAACCTATATATGGTCTGTAATCTTCTGTTACATAGGGTAACAGATCATTGTAACATCAATACATGATGGTAACATGTTACATAACATGTGTATATAGCTTACAATTACATAAAATATTGGCCTTGTGTACCTTTAAATACTATAATGTCATATATGGACCATGGGTCTGACATACCTTTAACGGTGTCATATGTTGGCCATGGTCTGGCAAACCTATAAAAATGACATAATATGCTACTTGTGTATCTTTAAAGATGTCATATATGGGCCATGGCATACCTTTAAAGATGTCATAATATGGGCATGGTATTCCTTTAAAGGTGACATAATATGGGCTTGGTATGCCTTTAAAGATGTCATATATGGGTCATGGGCCTGGCATACCCATGGGCCTGGCAAACCTAACGATGACTTTATATGGTCCTTGTGTACCTTTAAAGATGTCATAATAAGGGCCTGGAATACCTTTAAAGGTGTCATTTAAGGGCCTGGTATATCTTTAAAGATGTCATATAATTATGGTCCATGGGCCTGGCATACATTTAAAGGTGTCATATGGACCATGGGCCTAGTATACTTTTAAAGATGCCATATATGGGCCAATATTGGGCCTGGTATACCTTTAAAGATGTCATATATGGGCCATGGGCCTGGCATACCTTTAAAATGTCATATATGGATAATGGGCTTGACATACTTTTAAAGATGTCATATATGGGTCATGGACCTGGCATACCTTTAAAAATGTAATACATGTACCAATTGGGCCTGGCATACCTTTAAAAATGTCATATACTAGTATATATCTGTAAATATCAGCATAGTTACTGTAATAATGTACATAACACAGTTAGTGTAATTATGCCAAAAATATGTGTACACATGAATTGTCACAACCATGGGTGTGTAATGATTGTTTTAATGCTACAGTCTATACATAAATAACATCAAGCGTTCATATAACCATGATGCAAACCATCATGGATACATGTGAGCAAGCATTTACAGGTACATAATTACGATCAAATATGTAAATAAATTTCATTTTATGAATAATCTATCACAAAATTATGGGAAATTTTTTTATATTTTATACAGAATTCAATTCAATATTTCATATTTACAATTTGATTTATACAAACAAAATAAAATATATAGCACTCATCTCGACCAAACTTGGTAGACAAAAAAAATCATCATCAGTGGTGATGACTGCATACTTACTACAAATCACTTAACTGACCATATTGTCATCACAGGTAAACAGGTAAGATTGGGATTGCGAAGACGGGATGGGGGATGGAGATGACAAACCTGAAAATGATGGAGATGATTTTTGAATATATATATATATATATATATATATATATATATATATATGTGTGTGTGTCCTTTATACCCTGGCTAATCAAGTCGTCATCAGACTACACTTACCGATATTCATTACTCTTGTAATCAAAGAATAGCAGCTGCTGTTTATACCAAATATCAAGCATGTGATTCTATACAACATAATCATATAACAGAAAAAAAAATAAAAAAAAATGTCCTTGTCAGACTTGATGTCAATGGTAGCGAAAGAACTGATGGTTGCTCCCTGAACAATATCAATATCTCCCTTGAATGATTTGTAGCATGTTACAAATTTTGTTGAATTCCCTATCATATTTTAAGTAAGTATAAAACCAAAAATAAAAGTACAAAAGGGGATCTCATTATTCAAGATAGAGGTATATGCACATTCCCCTCTATCCATGAACAAAATAATATTGGATTCTATTCTATGTTTTTGAAAAATGGTCTTGGCAAGCAAAAATGACAAAAAAAAAAGAGTAAAAAAGGGAGATAATTATTTCATTATTCAAGATAGAGTTATGGTTGTTTTGCTCTGTACTTCCACACATCACCAAGTTTCATTAATTCCCTTATTTTATTTAGAATTATTGTCAGGACAAATGGATGGCAGCAACTACTGGTATACAGTTGAGAGCATAACAATAGACCCTAGATAATTCAATTATGCACGAAGAAATTTTTTTTTGGTTAAACGAAATCCTAATTATTAAGTACCTTTTATATTTAAAGATTAAACAAGTAAAAAAAAAAATTTATAACACAAAATATGTGTATAGTACAAGACAATGTATATGAAATGAAATGAAACAAATTTATCATAATCATAAATGTAATATTAAGAAAACAAACTAATGGTGTTAAAGGTATAATTAATGCCCATTGTAAAAGAATTTTTTAAATTCATGATAGAAATCAATACTACATACCAGTAAACTTTAAAAATAAACATGAAAATCATTGAAAACAGAATAAATGTAATAAAACAGCATCCAATCTTTAATGCGCGGAATCTTTCTGACCATTTAAAACACTCGATCATTCCAAATATTCTAAAGAACCAAACTCTCCATGTACAAAAGCAAGAAATAAACATACAAATTGAAAAGATGTAATCGATAAATGAATATTAATGCAACAATGAACACGAGATCTGCAACACCTGTAAATATGCAGAGTTGCAGCAAAATTAGTCAAACACTCAATTTAACACTTCCTGTGACATGCATAAGATTCTGAATGTCCATTTTCTGCAATCACCCTTGTAACACCCTGGAAACACACACAGGCTTTAATATAATAAGAATGAAACTTGAATGGCAAGACAGAATTTTGGCAGTAGTGATAACGAGTTTCGACTGTACTATTTTAAATTACATTTTTAAGGACCCTGTAAAAAAACACAGTTTTTCACCAGTTTACGTGTACCAATATACAATACTTTTATGTAATTACCATTTCTATAAAATTAAATTAAATCATAATTTAAATTAATCAAGACACAAGCTACACAGCTTCAACTATATTGATGGCACTACATTAGGCAGGAATTATTGGAGAAATTAAGCCACTTCTCCGATCAGGTGACCAATCATACCCTCTGATTTAACACTTACTTGTATACTGGCTTTGAAATTCTAATTAAACTGATGAGGAATGAAGGTAGTACCATATAGTTATAATCTCTTCTCGTTTTTAAAAAATCTTTTTCTGCCAACATCTTTACCTTTTCATTTCTGTACAATGTTGTTGTTGTTGTTGTATGGTGTTTAACGTCGCTTTCAACAATTTTTCAGTCATATCGCGACAGTGTCTACTTGAGACAGTATTCTGAGGGCTGTCACACTGGAGTATCATGCCACAGACACATGGTATGATACCACACCCAGTCACATTATACTGACACCAGGCCGACCAGACCTAGAACTCTCCTCTAATTGCTGAGTGTCAAGCGAGGAAACTTCTAGTATCATTTTTAAAGTCTTTGGTATGATTCGGCCGGGGATTGAACACACGACCTTCCGCATGCGAGGTGGATGCTCTACCACTAGACCACACCGCTGTCCCATTTCTGTACAAGGAAATAAAGAAATATTTCCTTGGAATGAAACAGATCAAGACATACAGATCGAAATATCGGGTTCAACTTTACCAATCAATATTGGCAGCTGATAGATTTTTTCAAAGACTTAATTTTTGTCTTCAAACCAAGAGGCTCCATGTACAGAATATGAATGCATTTACAGCTTAATACTTTGTTTGTTTGCCAGTGTTTTTTAATTGTTTACTTGAATTTACTTCCCATGGTTAAAAAATTATCTTCTGAAATCATTAGCCAACATAGTTCTCTTATACTATCATCTGCTATGTCAAATTCTATTTCATTTTCTGTTTGATTTTTGCTTTGGTTTATTAACAAATTTCATAACAAAAATAAGCTCAAGCTAGGATTTATAATTTGTTGAGACTGGTGTGTCCCTTTCAGATTAATGAATATGTATATGTATATATATGTATATATATATATATATATATTATAACTTGACATATATTTCTATGGTTTGTCGTGGGATGGCCAACCCCGACCCTTACAGACCTATTACGGAGTGATTAAATGGATCACTTTTAGCCATTGAAAAAAAAAACAAAAAACAAAAAAAACATATCACTGGTAAGTGTCGCATGCCCCAAAACGGTCGTTGAAAAATCCATGTATGATAAAGTTAAAGGACGGACTTGAAATCTCAAACAGATTAAAGTGTTGTCATACATACTTAAAGTGTGACTTTGACCTTTGAGTTATGGGTCTAGGTCTTACTTATGACACGCCGTCATGTCATCTTGATAAATAGAGCCAAGTTTAAGGCAAAGTCACAGACCAGACACACAATATCAAACAAACTGAAAGTGTGACCTTGATCTATAAGGAAAGGTTCTGGGTCTTACATGCGACACTTAATTATGTCATGTTGATCAACTGAGCCAAGTGTTTTTAAAATTTATCCATAGATGACAGACCGGACAAGAAATGTCAAAATGACTGAAAGTGTTGTCAAACAAAGTTAAATTGTGACCTTGACCTTTGAAGTGGGAGTTTGGGTATTTAATGCAACACGTCGTCATGTTATGTTGATCATTTATAAGAAGTATTTATAAAAATCCATCTATGCATGACAAAGTTACAGGCCATATGGGCATGGGTCTTACTCTCAACACGTCGTCATGTTATGTTGATCAATTGTAGCAAGTATCATCAAAATCCTTCTATGCATGACAAAGTTACCGGCCGTACACAAAATCTCACAGACTCAAAGTGTTGTTAAACTCAAATTGTGACCTTGACCTTTGAGGTAAAGGTCTGGGTCTTACTTGTGACACGTCGTCATGTTATGTTGATCATTTGTAGCAAGTATTTATAAAATCCATCTATGCATGACAATGTTACAGGCCGGACACGAAATCTCACACCGATCAAAGTGTTGTAGAACAAACTAAAATAGTGTGACCTTGACCTTTGAGTTACGGGTGTGTGTCTTACTCGCAACACGTCGCCATGTTATGTTGATCATTTATAGCAAGTATCATTCAAATCCATCTATGCATGACAGAGATACAGGCCGGACATGAAATCTCACATAGACTCACAGTGTATTCAAACAAACTCAAATTGTGACCTTGACCTTTGAGGTAAAGGTCTGGGTCTTACTTGCAACACGTCGTCATGTTATGTTGATCATTTGTAGCAAGTATTTATAAAATCCATCTATGCATGACAATGTTACAGGCCGTACACGAAATCTCACACCGATCAAAGTGTTGTAGAACAAACTAAAATAGTGTGACCTTGACCTTTGAGTTACGGGTGTGTGTCTCACTCGCAACACGTCGCCACGTTATGTTGATCATTTATAGCAAGTATCATTCAAATCCATCTACGCATGACAGAGATACAGGCCAGACATGAAATCTCACATAGACTCACAGTGTATTCAAACAAACTCAAATTGTGACCTTGACCTTTGAGGTATGGGTGTGGGTCTTACTCACGACAAGTCATCATGTTATGTTGATCATTTGTACCAACTATCAATAGAATCCATCGATGCATGACAAAGATACAGGCCGGAAACCAAATAATGGACGGACAGACGGCCACTGCGATTACTATATGCCATCTCCAAAATATTTGGAGGGGCATAAAAAAATTAATTTTGCAAGTGCAAAATCGATGACATTCCAATACACACTTAAAGAACTTTACATGAAATTTCACAGCTTTATGTTTGAAAAGCATATTTTAAAAAAGAAATCAATTAATGAATAATTAAGCACAAATATGAATAACATTATAGCACTTTTTACATACACTTTTAATGCCAAGATAAAATAATCTTAAAATAATATTATGCCCATAAGGTTTGAACACTATATTTGCAGCATGAATATTCTTACATTTGTCAGTTGTTAGAATGAGCATGCTACATTTAATAACCCATAATGCCTAGCTTAATCTATTCGTAAAGAGATATTGCTCACCTATTTTCAAATTTTAAATGGACTATGTCTATGAAGAACTAAACTGTTATGTATGACTGAACAATGCTTCAGATTTTAAGATTATTAAAATAATTCCTAAAATAGATGAGAAAAAGAGAATTTCCTGTTTTCTCATACATTTTTTGTGCAAAAGCATTAAAAGTTTCTTGACTGGGTTCTCATGAAGCCATGCTTCTTTTTTTTTTAACAAACTTAACCCCCTAGGAATCATTTGTATAAAATACGAAAAAAATTATCTTGTTGGTTCTTGAGAAGAATTCTAAGTTAAAGTTTCTCTTCATTAAACTGATAAGCCCACGGAGCAAGGTCAATTTTCACCTAAAGGTCATGGCTTAAATAAACCCAAAAGATCATCATTAGGTGACACTTAAGGTTATATATCAAAATTCAGACCTTGTAGTTTCAGGAGACTATGTTTAAAATTTTGAAGAAAAAAAACCATAAAAAAACTGATAAGACCTTGGCCAAATATGACTCCAAGGTCATGACTTAAATAAATAAAAGAGCTTCATGCAAGGATGCTTTACAAAATTTGGTGAAAATTTGTCACATGGTTTCAGATAAGAAGTCATTTGAAGCAGAAGTTAAGAATGGATGGCCAGAGGACAGACACAGAATGATCACAAAAGTTCAGGTGAGCTTAAAATACATGTTTGCTGTATCCAAAGGTTTGCAGGTAGAATAGGGTGAAAAATAAGGTTCTTGACAAAATAGAAAAAAAAAAAAGTCTAAAAATAGAAACAACAACTATTTTTATAGAAGGATTAGAAACTATATTGGTAGTGCCTTTTTTGCATGTGTTTTAAAATAGGGGAACAGGAAAATGAAGTGTTTTGATTTTGTCCTTACTGAAGTTGTTTTATGACTGTATATCAGCTAGCTTCTTCCCTTCATATATATATTCTATGAAAAAAACACTGCTGATTGATAAATAAATGTTGTTTGTCTATATTGTCTTGTAAGGTGCCTACATAACTGTCACATTATGTCAGAAAACAAGGTTGTTAATACCATGGAAAAAAGGGCATACAGAAACCCCCTCACACTCGTACCAATATCACGTCAAATTCCCTTTCACAAAAATCAAATTTTGAAAATACAATATCTTGATATAGCTGTAACTTGTATAAAATAGATATAATTCCATTCTTTATCAAATATAATCATAATTATATCCAAATCAACATACATATTAGCTATTGAAAGATTGATGTGTTTATTAATAGCAAGAGTATAACTATATGACATAGTTTTCAGGATGTTACGTCATACAATCAATGACTGACGAAAACTAATACGGCTGATTATTTATTGTTCATTATGGAGGTTATCCAGAAAATAAAAGGGTAAAAGTACCATTTCCTTAGTTATGTGATAAAGAATCTTACATTTGTGCTCATTTATTATTTGATTTACCATATTCATTGGCAAAGATTTTATGAAGCTTGACGAGCCGCATCTAATATATTTTTTCAAACTCGTTTAAAGAATTCAATAATAAATGAGCATGTATGTAACATCCCCTATTTAGCAGTTGTTTCTGTTAAACTCGTAATTAAAAATGTAATAAACTGATCAATGACTATTTATTCATGAACACCCCACAGACCAAAATTCTAAAATAATCGTTTAAATTCAAACTTTGCCAATTATGCTACTTTTGACGAAGACTGCACAATAAAGATAGCAATATCATTAATAATTATTTATGCATATCACTTATTTAATGTACAACACATATTATATAAATCTAATGATTGTCTGAGTATAAAATTAGGGAAAACACAATATAAGTATCACTGGTTTATATTTAATTAAATAGCAATCTTTATAACATGTCGATACTAATTGCCTGCAAACAAAAGTGTTATCCAAGATATACAGGTATGATTCTTAGAATACATACTGAGCGACCCTCTATATACTGAATGACCCTCTTATAATATACTGAATGGCCTTTGAGTTTTTCCTTGGCCTGACAATTTACCATGTGAAACAAACATGTTAATTGTCAATGAAAAAAGGTTTTACAAATTACTGTAAACCATACAGTGGTAAAAACTACTGAACTAAGTTACCAGTAACTTATTTTTGTTAAGTTCTTGTATGGCCGCGTTGTCTATGTTTTTTCAATATTCTGGAATCACATACTACAATTCTGTTGTCGTTGCTGGGTCCACAGGTACCATGCTCATCGAACCGAAATAATGTGGTGGCAAGTTGTACGCCTGACTCACAGGGCGAAGCTTTCCTTCCTTGATCATATCCTGTAACAGGCTGCGTTTTAGAATTTCTTCCTCCATGTTTTGGTTTTGTTTCAATGTTATCTGTTCACAACCACAATTTTCTTCTAAATGACAAACCATGACGTTCTGATCAACATAGCCATCCCCTGTGGGAGCCGGCATTGTTTTGTTTCCATGGCAACTACATCTACATTCTATGGGAACAAGAGACACTGGTTCCTTCTCAAACACATCATCATCGTCCACATACACCATCTTTTCACCATCCACAAACTTTATGTAGGAAGTTATGACTGGTTCCTGGATCCCTTCAGAATTCAATGTACCAGTAGGTTCTTGGCTGCACACGGATTCACTTGTCTCATGTTCATTATCACCTACACTGTCTAAAGTTCCATCCTCGGAATACATATCGCTGGATACAAACTCCCGAGCTTCCTTCATTGAGCTAAGTCGTGATCGGTCATCCAAATCCAGCTCATTTCCAGCACTTTTGGCTCTGTAGTCCAAAGGTTGAGACAGAAAAGTTGACATTTTACAGAAACCTGGAGGCAGCGACATGGTACTTCCTTTCTCTTGAACCCCAGTATCAGGCTCATTCTCCAGCACCTCCCCTGACAAAGCTTTACGCTTTAGTGTCTCAGAATTACTGTTTATTTTATCAACAATATTAACACAACTGTATGGGTTTACTTCCCCGCAATTTTTAATTTTTCCTATTTCCACTTCACTGTAGTCGATGTGGCAATTTGTATGACTGCCACTGTTTGAAACTCTGTCCATTTGTTCCAAATAATTACTTGTATATGAGCAAACCTGACCCCGCCCATCCACAATGACCCCAGAATCACTCTCTGATTTGTTAGATTTCTTCGATTTTTTATGTTTCTTCAAATGAGTCGGGTGTAATCGCATCAATAAAGTGTCAGCAGAATGACTCAAACTGCCACGCCCGCTGTCATGGCTGTTTCTCTGCTGATCCTTTTTCTTTCCATATAACTGATTCTGTAATATAAACAGTTACTACAATTTCTTTTTTTTTTGTAATCAGGTTTAATGCCAATTTCAAAAGCAACCAGGTAGACCTCGGACTCATGAACAGGAATTTGAATAGAACCACTGTCGTTCCACAAGTAACTGCTGCCAAACTTTCAAACAATATTTTTTTTTATTTTTATGACCAAGCTAGGCTTCAACTCATGACCTCAGTTCGTGAGAACGATTTTGTAGACCACTCAACCACAAAGGTCACCAAAGGTTACAATATATTATGAATAAATTGGGGTTTGATAACCACAAAGAGATCATATGAAGCCAACAGAAAGGAAGGTTCCACTCTTCATGACTGTAATCCGTTCAAGTACACCAAAAATGCATTTCAAATGCGTTTGTTTTGCACGTCAAATGCATTTGTTTTGTGTTTGAAATGCATTTTAGTTTTGATTGTGGTTTGCATTTTTTATGAAAAACGTTGGAGAAAATGCGAAAATGCAGTTCAAAACCATACTAAATGCATTTTAGCATGTGTTTGCGTTCGAATCGTTTACCGTGTATTGTTTACTATTCATAGTTTACACGGCCTGCTCACCAATCGCATTATCTCTGGTTGTTTAATTGTACACACAAAATATTTGGTTGCAGTAGAATAAATAGTAAGAACTATATATTTAACGAAATCACCACATGTTATATGATAATATATTGATAAAGTAAATTAAAATAATATTGATTAAAATCTTTCTGAAAGATTGCTAACTAAGCCACCCTATCTTATTTATGGTCTACTATATAGATGATGATTCGTAGTGTGACAGCAGATTAATATGTTACATAAAACGGTATTATAATTAAAACACTCTGTCTGGTTGGTGTTGTCATAAAAATAGATACTTCGAAGGGTAAAAGTTTATGCCTTATGGCAGGGCTTCTAAAAATCGCTGGTATTTCTGTCTTAAGACCTTTTTTTCTTCTCCAAGGTATATCCTAAAAACACATTTAATGTTTGTTGCGTTTAACGTTTGCATTATTGTTTTGTATCATTCTTCCTGTTTCGTCCATGTATCATTTCGTGTATGTTTTCGTTTATCGTTTCATTTATCGTTTGGTTTATCATTTCGTCTATCGTTTCATTTGCATTTTTAGTCCGTTTGTATAACGTTTAAAACGCGTTTAATATTCGTTTCGTTAGCGTTCATTTGGTGTACTAGAACGGATTACAGTCTGTATCAAGTTAACATACATGTCATTGTAGATGTTACATGGTTTATATATGTAATGGGCACTGTTTCTGTTTTTATTTAAACTTATTTATTTTACAATAATTGTTAAACAAGATTTTACAACTAAGACAAACCATGCTCAAGTCTTCCTGGGTAGAACCAGTATTAGGTAAATGCGAATAAAGTATTTTGCTCAAGGTTACTTCAAACAGACATGGTGGAGGATTGAACACACAACTCCCCATGTTCTATAAATGGATCAACGTGCTCAACATGTTCATATTTTGACAGCTTAGTTAGATGAGTGTACAGGTATAAAAAAAAATATTCACTTCATCATCTGCAAGCTGTGACAGAAAAACAAAATGGCCACCAGTCGACCATATTTAATCAGATATTTTAACATCATGTAATTGTATTAATAAATTACCTATAAGTGGATCGACTTTTGCTTGAGATTTTCTTGCATGTTAACTATCATAACATAGTTTTAAATCATTTAAGGTCATAAGGTTAAAATCATGTTAAATTGTAAATACTGACAAATTTCGTTTTCAGCATATAAGGCTTACATGAAATGAATAGATGTTTTACCTTTAAAGTGGAGAGTTTCCACTTGCTGTGAATTAGAGGAGCTTCTACCCCCGTTGTAGATTCTGTGGAGGAGCAGGGGCTTGGTGGGCCCTCAGCTATTTTCTCGTAGATCCCCTCCGAACAATCGGAGTCTGATGACAGCTGCTGTGGAGGCATCGGCTAAAATGAGAGACAAAACGGTTGAAATAACTTATATATCACTACGTTTCTTAAAATGTTGAAACCAAAGAAAATCAACATCTTTCTTGCATTGTTTTGACTTTTTTGTTTAGAAAGTTTACAAGTGAAAAAGTCGCATCTCATGTCATGATAGGTAAAGATTAGCCAATAGAAAAGCTTATCAGTCAAAATAAGGCACTTCATCATTAGAAGCAGTTTTGGATCTTATTACATGTACATTTAAATTCAGCTAATCTGAATCGACCAATCACGTGTTAGTATAGGTAAAAGCAAACAGCTCTACAATTGCCATTGGTGTGCTCCATGTACACATTTTTTTATTGGTATCAAATGTTGTTTGGTCCAACCTGAAAAAAGTAGAGATTCTATATAAGGCATAGAAATTCTGGTGAGTAAAACCATTGTCCTTCCGCAAGTAACTGGCAGACATTAGCAGTGAGAGGTAAGGTGATCTTGAGACGGCGCCTTACAGCGCTCCGCCACAGAGGACCACTCTAACTTGTTATGCATGGCATAGTAATTCTGGTGAGAAAAAAACAGAATACACAATATAATGTATGCATTTACATTTACAAAATACAGATAATAAACTGCACAAAAAGAACCATTCTTACAATAACGAAGGAGTGTTCAATTACTCCCCCTTAGTATAAAATCACAAATTTCAGCTTCAATCACAGGGAACAACATATTTTGGATACTGCTTGATTCCATTAGTGAAGGGAGGTAACTGTTATGCTTCTAAACTAAACCCCAGCAAGATCAAACATAAAATCTCATCAAGATGAAAGACATGTGTAAAACTATGATGCCTTTGTTTAAATTCCTGCAAAAAAAGTCACCAACTACTTCCCCGCATATTCAGAGTTTAGAGTGCACCTAACTGTTAGTATTATTCCAGGAAACCAGTACTAGATCTATCTTATCTCTACAAGTCACTGACTACTTCCCCACATATTCAGAGGTGGGAGTGCACCTAACTGCTAATATCATTCCAGGAAACCAGTACTAGATCTATCTTATCTCTACAAGTCACCAACTACTTCCCCATATATTCAGAGGTGAGAGTGCACCTAACTGCTAGTATCATTTCTGGAAACCAGTACTAGATCTATCTTATCTCTACAAGTCACCAACTACTTCCCCATATATTCAGAGGTGAGAGTGCACCTAACTGCTAGTATCATTCCAGGAAACCAGTACTAGATCTATCTTATCTCTACAAGTCACTGACTACTTCCCCACATATTCAGAGGTGGGAGTGCACCTAACTGCTAAGTATCATTCCAGGAAACCAGTACTAGATCTATCTTATCTCTACAAGTCACCAACTACTTCCCCATATATTCAGAGGTGAGAGTGCACCTAACTGCTAGTATCATTTCTGGAAACCAGTACTAGATCTATCTTATCTCTACAAGTCACCAACTACTTCCCCATATATTCAGAGGTGAGAGTGCACCTAACTGCTAGTATCATTTCTGGAAACCAGTACTAGATCTATCTTATCTCTACAAGTCACCAACTACTTCCCCACATATTCAGAGGTGAGAGTGCACCTAACTGCTAGTATCATTTCTGGAAACCAGTACTAGATCTATCTTATCTCTACAAGTCACCAACTACTTCCCCACATATTCAGAGGTGAGAGTGCACCTAACTGCTAGTATCATTTCTGGAAACCAGTACTAGATCTATCTTATCTCTACAAGTCACCAACTACTTCCCCACATATTCAGAGGTGAGAGTGCACCTAACTGCTAGTATCATTTCTGGAAACCAGTACTAGATCTATCTTATCTCTACAAGTCACCAACTACTTCCCCACATATTCAGAAGTGAGAGTGCACCTAACTGCTAGTATCATTTCTGGAAACCAGTACTAGATCTATCTTATCTCTACAAGTCACCAACTACTTCCCCACATATTCAGAGGTGAGAGTGCACCTAACTGCTAGTATCATTCCAGGAAACCAGTACTAGATCTATCTTATCTCTACAAGTCACTGACTACTTCCCCACATATTCAGAGGTGGGAGTGCACCTAACTGCTAATATCATTCCAGGAAACCAGTACTAGATCTATCTTATCTCTACAAGTCACCAACTACTTCCCCATATATTCAGAGGTGAGAGTGCACCTAACTGCTAGTATCATTTCTGGAAACCAGTACTAGATCTATCTTATCTCTACAAGTCACCAACTACTTCCCCACATATTCAGAGGTGAGAGTGCACCTAACTGCTAGTATCATTCCAGGAAACCAGTACTAGATCTATCTTATCTCTACAAGTCACTGACTACTTCCCCACATATGCAGATGTTGGAGATTCATGGCCATGGAACAAAGTTTGTGTCCAGTCATCAGAGAATGTGGCCTGGTGGGGATCTGAACTCACAACACCAGGACTGAAAGTTAAATGTGTTACTGATGATCTTGGGAGGTGGAGAACAAAATGAGTAGTAAATACAGTCATAAAAGGACACGTCATCACTATACTGTAATATACACCAAGTCTTACACATTTGTTCAATGCCTTATCCATACTTCCAATTGTGATTGAACAGATCCAGCTATCCATCATGGATCAAGCATTGTTTTACAACAAAAGCAATGATATAATAATCAGGTTACATATCCCTAGTAGGTATCATCATTGTTCAGATTAATACATGTAATACTAGATCTATGTGAGAAATATCTGAGTTAATTAAAATAAAACACAAATACAACAATGAAATACACATGTTATAATTATATAATCCAGACAGTGTATGAACCCTTATGTTCATTATGTAATCCAGACAGTGTACAAACACTAATATTGATTATATAATCCAGACAGTGTATGAACCCTAATGTTGATTATGTAATCCAGACAGTGTACAAACACTAATATTGATTATATAATCCAGACAGTGTATGAACCCTTATGTTGACTATGTAATCCAGACAGTGTACAAACACTAATATTGATTATATAATCCAGACAGTGTACAAACACTAATATTTAATATATAATCCAGACAGTGTATGAACACTAATATTGATTATGTTATCCAGACAGTGTATGGACCCTTATGTTGATTATATAATCCAGACAGTGTATGGACACTAATATTGATTTATAATCCAGACAGTGTCTGAACACTTATGTTGATTATGTAATCCAGACAGTGTATGAACACTAATATTGATTATATAATCCAGACAGTGTATGAACCCTTATGTTGATTATATAATCCAGACAGTGTATGGACACTAATATTGATTTATAATCCAGACAGTGTATGAACACTAATATTGATTATATAATCCAGACAGTGTATGGACACTAATATTGATTTATAATCCAGACAGTGTATGAACACTAATATTGATTACATAATCCAGACAGTGTATGAACACTAATATTGATTATATAATCCAGACAGTGTATGAACACTAATATTGATTATATAATCCAGACAGTGTATGAACACTAATTTATTTATAATCCAGACAGTGTATGAAACTAATATTGATTATACAATCCAGAAAGTGTATGAACACTTATATTGATTATATAATCCAGACAATGTGCAGGGTCTTATATTGATTATATAATCCAGACAGTGTGCAGTCTTATATTGATTATATAATCCAGACAATGTACAGGGTCTTATATTGATTATATAATCCAGACAGTGTGCAGGGTCTTATATTGATTATATAATCCAGACAGTGTGCAGTCTTATATTGATTATATAATCCAGACAATGTTCAGGGTCTTATATTGATTATATAATCCAGACAATGTGCAGGGTCTTATATTGATTATATAATCCAGACAGTGTGCAGTCTTATATTGATTATATAATCCAGACAATGTACAGGGTCTTATATTGATTATATAATCCAGACAGTGTACAGGGTCTTATATTGATTATATAATCCAGACAGTGTGCAGGGTTTTATATTGATTATATAATCCAGACAGTGTGCAAGACCTTACATTGATCATATAATCCAGACAGTGTGCAGTCTTATATTGATTATATAATCAAGACAGTGTGCAGGGTTTTGTATTGATCATATAATCCAAACAGTGTGCAGTATTTTTTATTGATTTTATAATCCAGAAAGTGTATGAACACTTAAAATTTATAATATAATCCAGGAAGTGTATGAACACTAATATTGATTATATAATCAAGACAGAGTGCAAGGTCTTATATTGATTATATAAACCAAACAGTGTGCAAGATCTTACATTGATTACATAATCCAGACAGTGTTTAGAGTCTTATATTGATTATATAATCTAGACAGTGTGCAGGGTCTTATATTAATTATATAATCCAGACAGTGTGCAGGGTCTTACATTGATTATATAATCCAGAAAGTTTTCAGAGTCTTATATTGTTTATATAATCTAGACAGTGTGCAGTCATATATTGATTATATAATCTAGACAGTGTGCAGGGTCTTGTATTGATTATATAATCCAGATAGTGTTCAGAGTCTTACATTGATTATATAATCTAGACAGTGTGCAGAGTCATATACTGATTATATAATCCAGAGAGTGTGCAGGGTCTTGTATTGATTATATAATCCAGAATGCACATTAATATCGATTATATAATCAAAAAGTATATGTACTTTAATATTGATTATTTAATCCAGAAAGTTGATTTATACATATATTGATTTTAAAATCCAGAAGTATATGTACATTTATATTGATATTATAACCCTGAAAGTGTATGTACAGAAATATTGGCTATATAACACTGACAGTGTATGTACAGAAATATTGGCTATATAATACAGATAGTGTATGTACAGAAATATTGGCTATATAACACCGACAGTGTATGTACAGAAATTTTGCCTATATAATGCAGATAGTGTATGTACAGAAATATTGGCTATATAATATCGACAGTGTATGTACAGAAATATTGCCTATATAATGCAGAAAGTGTATGTACAGAAATATTGGCTATATAACACCGACAGTGTATGTACAGAAATATTGGCTATATAACCCGCGACAGTGTATGTACAGAAATATTGCCTATATAATGCAGATAGTGTATGTACAGAAATATTGACTATATAACCCTGACAGTGTATGAACAGAAATACTGAGTATATAATCTGACAGTGTATGTACAGAAATATTGACTATATAACCCTGACAGTGTTTGTACAGAAATATTGACTATATAACCCTGACAGTGTATGTACAGAAATATTGACTATATAACCCTGACAGTGTATGTACAGAAATATTGCCTATATAACACCGACAGTGTATGTACAGAAATATTGACTATATAACCCTGACAGTGTATGTACAGAAATATTGACTATATAACCCACGACAGTGTATGTACAAAAATATTGACTACATAACCGCGACAGTGTATGTACAGAAATATTGACTACATAACACCGACAGTGTATGTACAGCAATATTGACTACATAACCCCGACAGTGTATGTACAGAAATATTGACTACATAACCCCCGACAGTGTATGTACAGAAATATTGACTACATAACCCCGACAGTGTATGTACAGAAATATTGACTACATAACCCCGACAGTGTATGTACAGAAATATTGACTACATAACCCCGACAGTGTATGTACAGAAATATTGACTATATAACCCCGACAGTGTTTGTACAGAAATATTGGCTATATAACCCCGACAGTGTATGTACAGAAATATTGGCTATATAACCCCGACAGTGTATGTACAGAAATATTGACTATATAACCCGTGACAGTGTATGTACAGAAATATTGACTACATAACACCGACAGTGTATGTACAGAAATATTGGCTATATAACCCCGACAGTGTATGTACAGAAATATTGGCTATATAACCCTGACAGTGTATGTACAGAAATATTGGCTATATAACCCCGACAGTGTATGTACAGAAATATTGACTATATAACCCCGACAGTGTATGTACTAGAAATATTGGCTATATAACCCCGACAGTGTATGTACAGAAATATTGACTATATAACCCCGACAGTGTATGTACAGAAATATTGACTATATAACCCCGACAGTGTTTGTACAGAAATATTGACTATATAACCCTGACAGTGTATGTACAGAAATATTGACTATATAACCCCGACAGTGTATGTACAGAAATATTGGCTAAATAACCCTGACAGTGTATGTACAGAATTATTGACTATATAACCCGCGACAGTGTATGTACAGAAATATTGACTACATAACACCGACAGTGTATGTACAGAAATATTGGCTATATAACCCCGACAGTGTATGTACAGAAATATTGGCTATATAACCCTGACAGTGTATGTACAGAAATATTGACTATATAACCCCGACAGTGTATGTATAGAAATATTGACTATATAACCCCGACAGTGTATGTACAGAAATATTGACTATATAACCCCGACAGTGTATGTACAGAAATATTGACTATATAATCCTGACAGTGTTTGTACAGAAATATTGACTATATAACCCTGACAGTGTATGTACAGAAATATTGGCTATATAACCCTGACAGTGTATGTACAGAAATATATGACTATATAACCCTGACATTTTATGACTACATAACCGCGACAGTGTATGTACAGAAATATTGACTACATAACCCCAACAGTGTGTACAGAAATATCGACTATATAACCCGCGACAGTGTATATACAGAAATATTGACTATATAACCCGCGACAGTGTATGTACAGAAAATTGACTATATAACCCGCGACAGTGTATATACAGAAATATTGACTATATAACCCGCGACAGTGTTTGTACAGAAATATTGACTATATAACCCGCGACAGTGTTTGTACAGAAATATTGACGATATAACCCGCGACAGTGTTTGTACAGAAATATTGACTATATAACCCGCGACAGTGTTTGTACAGAAATATTGACTATATAACCCGCGACAGTGTTTGTACAGAAATATTGACTATATAATCTGACAGTGTGATTTTATATACACATAAATGTTGATTTTATAACACAGCAGGATACGTTTACTCGTGTTGATTATATAATCCAAACAATACATGTACATTAGGCCATTATAAATAAATTACTAGATTATTATCCAAATTTTTTTTTAAAAACGGGGAGGGGAGGATGATTTTATTTTATTTTTTTAAATTTTTGATGTTTTTTTAATAATAAAAAAAATAATATAATTATATATATATTTTTTTTATAAAATTAAAAAGGGTCGGGTGGCATGAAAATTAGGGGGAGAATGGGGATGATAATCTAGCAATTAATTTATTATGGCCTTAGTGTTGATTACAGAATCTGTTATATAATCCGGCCAGTGTATGTATAGTGGTGTGGTTCATGTAATATAAAACACATAAATCAACTTACAATTGGTGGAAGTGGTGGTAAGGTATGCGGTACTTCGATGGGTACCGGCACAAAGTATTTCTGTTTCACTGTTTGAAATACGCGCCTGTAAAACACAAAGCAGCACAGGTTGTCGTCACTAAAGCAGTGCAAAGTAAACTAATACATGCGTGGGATACAGTGGGTGGGCACAGTTTTGGAATTTTAGTTTTATACTGCCATTTTTTTATGTAAAATAAACCTAAATCCACCCCCCACCTCTATATTTTTTTTTTTTTACACATTATATCATAAAACAAGAGGCCCAAGAGAGCTTTAATCGCTTTACTGGCAACAAATGGACAGATGAACATTTCAGAAAAATTGTTTGTTGTAAGTTCCTCTTCAACAAATATTTTAGGAGACCACCAAGCAATAGTACAAATAAAATATTTAAGGTCTAGGCCTTGAACTTTCAGAGAAAATGTTTTTTAAAATCTGCTTAAATTTTGCTTTTAGGCCCTGTGGAGGGGGGCATTTGTGGTTGAATTGTGCTGGTTCAAGAACTTGTACGAGGTCTTATGGTTAATAACTATGGTGAAAGTTTGGATAAAATTCAATGAAAAATGAAGGTGCTATCGTGTCTACAACATTTCCTTTTTATATGTAAAACAGTGACCCCTCAGTGTTTTCTCCAGCCAAAACAAATATACATAATAAAAATAACTCTGAAACCAACTTGCAAAAGCAAATATGCGTAATTTGAATGTGGTCTGATTCAGGTAAACGCTGTTCTACTAAGTTACGTAAATGCTTTAATGGATTATTTACGCTATATTGATGCAATCGCATAGATGAATATGATCATATACATAATTTTCCGTGAAGCAATATTCTAATTTGAAGAAAACATCTGTGAAAAAAAACGTACGCTGCAACAATAGCACTGATATATATACCCAGTTTTAGGTTGTTTATATTATATAAAGATGAAATGTGGAAACCATGAAACTGTTTTAAAAAGTTGTTTAAAATGTAAAGACGATACTCAATCTGAAAAAACTTTTTACCGGGTATTTTGTTTTCTATAAGGTATCGAGACACGCATGTGCAACATTTTAAAACCAGTTTAAACATCGGCCGCTCCATTTTAAGGTGGTATTCTCGACGCCATTTAAGATTCTTTAATGGACATTATGGAAAAAGGAAATTAACATTTAGAAAATTATATTCATTTTGAATATAATTACATGCATAATTTTAGAAATTTAATTAGTTTTTGTTAAGTTAAAATTAGCTATGAGCCAGAAGAAAATGCTTTTGGGAAAATGAAAGCAACAACAATGTTTAGTTTTTGCAAAGAATATAATGCTTAGTAACGCTAAACATGTAGCTCAGATGAAATATAAAATATTGAAATTAATAATTTTAGTGTTTTTCACTAAAAATAGTTATGGCCAATGGAGCTGGGGCCATTACATTTGAAAAGTTCATGATCATAAAAAACTGCTGTTAGGAAGGAAAAGACAACTAGTTTCTAGTTGTTGCAACTTGTTGCCAGAAGTGAAACATTTTTTTAAAGTTAAATTGTTTTGAAGTTGTTAACTTCAGTTGCAGTTTTGATTTTGAAATTTGTGTGAAACAGGAAATAAAACTGATTTAGTAAAAGATGTATTTTTTTACCTCCATCTGTTCAAGTTGATTTAAGTTTAAACTAGTCAACTGATGACCCCCAAATTTTGAAAATGACCCCAAAAAATTGGAGCTGGAGAAAACACTGACCCCTGTAGCAGCCCTAAGTTTGACCCCAAGAACCTGACTTCAACAAATCTTATAGGGGACTCCCATGCAATACTTAATGTAACATATTTAAGGTGTAGGCCTTAAACATACAGAGAAAATGTTTTTTAAAGTTTCTCTCAAAATGTATTCATAAGCCCTGTGGCAGGGGCATTTGTTGTCGAATATTGCAGGTTCAAGAAGTAGTCCAAGATTTTGTGGTTATATAACTATTGTGCAAGTTTGGTTAAGATACAATGAAAAATGAAGGTACTATGGTACAACATTTTCCCTATATAACTCTTTGTAAAACAGTGACCCCTGTGGCAGCCCCAAATTTGACTCTAGGGACCAGACTTCAACAAATCTTTTAGGGGACTTCCATGCAATGTAAAATAAGTTCTAGGCCTAAACATTCAAAGAAAATATTTTTAAAGTTTCTCTCATAAGCCGTGTGGCAGGGGCATTTTTGGTGGAATCATGCTGGTTCAAGAACTAGTGGCTATATAACTGCTGCGAAGTTTGGTAAAGATTCAATGAAAAATTATGGTGCTATTGTGTCGACAAGAAAAAAGGTTAACAGACAGATGGACAACTACGATGGATGACGGACAATTTACTATGACATAATAGCCCTGCTGGCCTTTGGCCAGTAGAGCTAAAAACGGACCCCAACTGTCACAAATATGTTCTATTTTACAAGGAAATGACAGAATGATGTGATGAACAATAGATAAAGCAATTGTAGTCTAATATTTGAGATGTCTGCAAATAAAAATAAGAGTAGATTGTTAAATGCCATTGAAATTGTAAAATGTTTGATCTGAAGAATTAGGCAGATTCAGAGATAAAATTCTTCATTTAATTTGTAAATTCTAAATCGCCATTTTTCCATATTTAGTCTGACAACAACGACCGACTGAGATTTTAATGGCATAATTCTTCTTTTATATTGAATAACCATACAAAACCCTTTTAGACAATTAACTACATGTATTTTTATTTCAAAAGAAACGAGAGCATAAAACAAATTATTTTCTTCACTTAAGTTCTTTTAAAATATCCAAAGTAGAAATTGAGAAGAAGTTTCAGTAAATAAGTCAAAATTTTTACACAAAAGTGTAAACTGAACAGTTTACATGATGCTTGCATCCTTAATTCTACTAAAAATGTATTCTCTATACAGTTGAACCTGTGTTAGCGGTCACCTCTATTAAGCAACCACTTGCCTTAAGCAGTCACATTTGCTTTTTCCCATTTATGTTTTCAGAGCAATTCAACCTGTATTAAGCAACAACTTGTCTTAAAAGACCACTTGTCCTTTTTCCCTTGACTGGTTGCTAAAGACAGGTTTGACTGTATCAATTTTTCTAAATTCATTGCAAAGAAAGCTCAGAGCTTATATGAATCTCACTCGATTCCATTTCCTGGGTAGTACTGAGAGTTGTTTTTGAGAGGTCATTAATTCGAGCCTGGAATCGACCTGCAACCCCTGGCTTGAACTGCCAACACTGTATCCACTATACCAACACTCATGTTTTTTCTATCTCTAGTATGTGTGCAATATAAAAAATTGACAAGTTTTTCTATAGCTAGTCTATGGATCATACACAGTGAAGGTGACATAGTGTGTGTATAAACAACCAATTTTCTCTTCATGTTTTATTCAATACATTAAGTGCTCTCTATATATCACTATCTTTAAAATAGCTTAAATGAATTAGAATAACTAATAAATAACAATTACGTGCCTTTCTAAATAAGATTTTATACCACAGTAGACTTATCTTTTTTCTCTTCTGTTTTTTTTTGCTGTTGTATAAAATTCAATTTTGTAAAATTAAATTTTGTGCTGTACATATTCTTTTAAAATCAGTATTTATTGGGAGATTGACATTAAAACATCTAACAAATAAAGCATAATTAATGGTAAAAAAGGAAAAAAAGCCAAACAAAGACACTGTGTGTTTTACCTCGTACAAAGGATGATCCCAAACAGGAATATGATGAGCACAAACAGAGCAGCAATCACTATACCGCTGATTTCTCCGGGGTTCAAACCTGAAATATCAATGTTGGATATTAAAGGTCCAAGAACTATCCTCACAATGCAAATCAAATAAAATGAAATTCAATACAATCAAACCTTTCTTTACAGTTAAATGTTTGGAAAAGCACAGCGGCTTATGGCAAGGTGCCTTTAATATGACAGGAGGAATAGTTTATACAAATTTATTTGAGCTCAATTGGGAAGTATAAAAAAAAAATAAAAAATATATATATATATATAAGCTCAAAATTTATAATTAATGAACCGTTATGATGGATATACATTTTATCCTATTACAATGACTGATTTCTCATAGGCCATAATAAACTAATTGTTAGATTATCATTCCCGCTCGCCCCCTAATTTTCATGCCACCTCGACCCTTTTTATTGTCATAAAAAAAAAACAAAAAAAAAGGAAAAAACATGAGGTTGACCAGATTGCTTTTTCACAATTTTGATACTTAGATAACACTTCTGCTCATTTATGGCAATGTATCACTATACATGTTTAAACTGTTAAATCTTTATTCAACAGTACCCAATGTCATTCAAACTTGACAGAACTTATGAAAATATTCCAATATTTTTATATATAAAAAGAAATATGACCATTTTGAACTTTTTTTGACAAAAATAATGCCCAACCGATTTACACAGCTCTTATTACTTGGGGTGCAATAATCTTGCTACCATCACTAAGGGGAGGTAATTGGCGAGACCGAAACGTGTGAGTGATTAAAGAGACAGATATCTACTTAAAACAGACATACAGCTAGGACACAGAGAGTTGCTTCTCTTGTTTCTACTTAAACAAGGATGATTAATACTGATGGACAAGCCAAGATGTTTTGTTTTACAAAAATGCAGCACATCCTCTTACTTACTTTTATCAATGACCACACTGTACAATATTTTAGATTCTGGTCCTAGACCACCCTCTGAGACTGCATTCACCCAGATTTTATATTCTGTATTCTCCTCAAGGTCTTCAATCGTGAAGGAGTTCATCGTGTTATCAACTATGAAAGTTGACGCATCACCTAAAAAGAACAAATTAAAAAATATTAAATATATGGCTGTGACACAACGAAAACTTTAATACTGAGATTATGAGCATGTCAAAAAATGAAACATTATTGCCATCAATGCCTTTTTACAAACATGTGTCAAAAAAATTCTGAAAACTGTTAAAATAACAAAAATTAAATAAACCATCATATTGAAATGAGAATGAGATTATTCAACACCAACCTAATCTGAGTCATTAATGGGTTTTAGGCGCATATGGAAAATCTCGTCCTGCGGGATAACTGTTTTGGTGGTAATGAGGTTCTTTTGAGTTACGTACCGCTTAAATAGTTATCTTAAGGGACATAATTTTCAATCCGCATCCGAAATCCCCAATGGAAGATACTTTTTCTTGTATACAACTCAATGTGATTTTTATGCTCGGGCCCCGATTAGCTCAGTCAGTAACTGCATCTGACTATTAATCCAGGGGTCATGAGTTAGAACTCCCCGTCCAGTCAAAGTCTTTGTGATGATTGATATACAACATTGTGTCTAACTTATCATTCATCTCTCACCGCTGATTCAAGTGGGAAAGTTATCAGTTACTTGAGGAGATGGGGTGTGCTCTAGTACTAATTAACCTTTCAGGAACCCAAGAAACAGTGGTTAGGTTAACTGATCATCTGTTAGACCTCGATGGCATAAAAATGATGCTAAATATTCAATCAAATAATCAATCAATCAATCAATCAATCAATCAATCAATCAATCCAGTCTATATTTAAAGTAGTGCAAGGATACCATAGAATTTATGAATTCAATATGTCCTTGCACAAGATATTTGTTCATAGTGCAACAATTTAATGAATGACGTCATGTCATAGCACATGAGACTGGTAAGCATGTGGAACAGGTGCAGGATGAAAAATCAGTAACATGTAAAAATACACAAATCCTTGACCAGTTTGCAAGAATCAGCCATCTGTTGCTTCAGCAGTGAAGTATAGAACAGACTTATGATCCTAAATTACTAATTTTATCTCTATCTCCAAGTTCCGCTCCTCCAGCAACATTGTATCTTAACAATACATGGCCTCAAATTGACGCTGAATCTCTAGCAGGTCCAGACAGTTGTATTTTTATCCATTATAAAGCAAAATCTTGAATACAGACTTAGTAATTATTATTCTATCTCACTGCAAAAGCTGTAAGAGTTCCAGGAATACTCAGAACACTTGGAATATCAAGTAAATAAATGTATTTAAATTAATTTAACAGTCTAAAAAGAAGTGCGACTTATTCATCTGATGTACCTGGTGTTTTGATTCCTATATTGAGCTAATGTAATCTATTCTTCCAAAACAATTAGTTCTCAGTGTGTAAATATTTTAAAAAAAAATACTGTAAAATTCCTATTTCCTATTTGCATCATCCATAAGGGAAATCTTTATCAACAATTTATCTTAAATTTTCTTTTAATTTTTAACATCTGAAAACTAATACATTTGTCATCCATTGATAATAATGTTACAATTGGATTAATAGGCAATTTTATTGGATTAGATTGATTAATTAGCAATTTAATTGGATTAAATAGATCAAGCAAACTTAAACCAGATTTGTGTTAACTTTTACTTATTTTTAAAAAAAAATACATTTGAGTTGGGGTCGGGGTCAGGTTGGTGCTTAAACAATAGCGATTCTACTGTATATCTCTTACAGACAAAGCTGTGTTGAAACCAAATATCAGACATTTTTTTGTCATTTACCCGTACAATTATCTCCTTGTTTTGTAGGACATATGCTGATGATGTAACTCTGCACGTAGGCATCAGTATCATGACATGTCAGTTTGTCCCACTCTAGGCTAACACCTCTGTTGGGCTGGTACAACGACAATCGCACATTTTCCAGTGCTACTTCAGGTTCTACAAGGAAAGTACATCATGAATAAATATACATCTGCAAATATTCATTAAAATGGTTTAAAAGGGATTAAACGCTATTTTCAATGTTTTATTTTTTAAAAATGTAGTTTAATGCCTTATTTTAAGTTATATATGGCATCCTGCGCTAATGATGGAGGAAAATCTCTGTATAAACTGAGCAGAAACCACCGGTGTTTCATTAAAGTAAAGTCAAAACTTCCCACATAAAGTTTGTGATCCAAGCTCAACTCCAACCCATGACCTCAAAGGTGAGAAGTTATCTCGAAACAATGCCTTAGACCACTTGGACACTGGTGACCCCATATATATATATCTATACTTTCTTTGGGCCAATTGTTTGACTTTCAAAGTTATTTCATATGTATCAAGAGATAATCTACTTCAGACAGTTGCTACAGGCACTGTCACACTGGCATATCATGACCCAGACAAAGTGCATGATGCCCTTTTTCAATTATATTACAATGACACAGAGGGAGACCAAACAATCATAATTCCTCACCATTTAGAGAACTGGGTTCGTATTTCACCAACCGTTCTTGAGACTATTCTTAGACTTAAGCTTAAAAATCCAAATTCAACCTTAGATACTTAGTTTCCTGTGACAGATATAAAAAGTGTGAAAGCTTATTTGACTATATTTTAGGTGTCCCAAATTTTGGTCTCAAGCAACTGGCTCTAAGTGTGTTTTTTTAAAATTCATTCTTGAGTTGAAGTCTAAGAATATATAACTCTGAAGAATGACTGGTGAATACCAGTCCTGGTTTTAAAGGTACATACAGCCTTGTTCAGATATTTTTCACTCAAAAGTACTGCAGAAAATTACAGTCTACATGATACCAATGTGATATTAAAGAGATCTCACCTATATTACCAATATTAAAACAGCACGTTTATATCAAACATCGCATATTATGGATATTCTGTTCAATACCGTATATCGTCGGCCATAAGGCGAGTCGGGCCATAAGTCGAGGGGACTTTTTGACCTTCAGATCTCAGTTTTTTGCATTGACCCTTCCTTAAGTCGACCCAGAATTTTCGAAAAGGAAGTGGGTGAGATTTGGGTCACCTAAATATTAAAATTCCTACAGTAGCGATTGCCTGCACTCACAACTGACCTTACGCCAGTATACGTTCATGTACCGTTATCGAATCAACGGCAAATATGATGCCGACAAACAAATGCAGTCTTCTGTTGAATATTTGTTATATTCTGTAATCCGTGGATAAGTGTCACCACATATGTGGGAATGCAAATTGCAATAATCGGTTACTTCTGACCCAAATATCCCAAGGCAATTTTCGGCATATATGTTTACACCCCGTGCCAACATCGTATAGGTTGCTAGGCAACGCAATCGTTCGGCTGACCAAGATCAAGGTTTCCCTTGCATAGAGTTAAAACATCAAGCGTCTAATTGAAACTGATCATTTTTTTCAACTGTCAATCAGAGTTTTCCATGAACAAAGTAACTTTCCACGTATGACGTAATCATCCTTTGTGTTTGCGAGATGCATAGTTGATTGACAAGAGTGTAATTCAATTCTGCACTTGGTGTCATTGTTCATACAGACTGTTGCTGAAACTGAAATTCGACGTTCAAAACTTCAGTAGGAGCTGACCGTTGGTAAAAAAATCATCACTCGGGACTAGGACGGGGCCATAAGTCGAGTAGGGATTCAGAGAGTGATTTTGGAGTCTGAAAAATTCGACTTATGGCCGAAGATATACGATAACTTATATTGTATGTTGTCTCTGTAGAGTAAAGTTCTTTAATTTCGCTGACCATTTACTAAATCGCGGCCCACAATAAAGTCACCCATTGGCCAGAAGTGGGTTATGCTAAAACTTTGACGAATAAAACGGAAAATGCCAACCTGTGTATTAATGATTTTCTCATAAACAAGATAATTTGGACGGAATCAAGGGGAGAATCAAACATTATCTTTGAATGGGACCTTCTCTTTGTGATTCAATAAACTTTCCAACATTTACTGAACACAAAGTAATAGATCATGCACCTTTAAAATCGTACTGCACAATTTTATTTTCATATTTGCATCACGAAGATAAATAATTTTCAAAAATAGTGTAAAGAGAAAATTAATCAAAATTGCCTTGTGTGCCTTTAAGTCTTAAAGCTTATAACACAATATCTTCATGGAAGTTCTTTCATGTTCTTTTATATATCAAGAGGGTTTAGCGAAAATTAATCAAAATTGCCTTGTGTGCCTTTAAGTATGAAAGCTTATAACACGATATCTTCATGGAAGTTCTTTTATATGTCTGGAGGGTTTAGCGAAAATTAAATCTACTTTCTAAGTCTATATGTGCATTAGACAGCTTTGAACTAAGCTTTTGACGAGAATTATGCAAAATTAAATGCCTCGCCTATTTCTCTTTGAAATGTAACATGTATCAGATTGCTAAAGCTAAAGGCAAAAAAGGTCTAACAACTTATTTAATTCATTTGCAGTTGAATCGCTTTTGCACAAAGATTACAAGATGTGAATACTTACTTGTGTGTTTAATATAAGTGCATGTGTTCCATTTGAAGCCACTACTTATTTTTGTATTTCCCTTCCAGGTGATAGCGTTGACTGCGACACCAAACATGTAGACGTGGAACGGGTTGACAGAGAGGACAAACTGATTCTGGCTAATGGGAACTTCTGCAGAGTTGATAGGGTCCTGAGGTACAGAGCAAAGGAAAGCAATAATCAAAAGGAGTGCACGGATTACATGTATGCATATTTAAGTTACATTAAATTAAATGATTTTTAGAAAAGTTCAGGTATTTGACTTTGATATTTTTATAATGTTCAACTGCAATTTACAATCTTTTTAAAGGGAGTATATCTCATAATATCTGGAAAAACAAGAAATGTCACTGGTTAGTGTCACATGCCCCGTCCCCCAAATGGTCTGTGAAAATAACGATATATATTATAATAGGTAGAGATTTATATGTATCCATGAATATCAAGAGTAAATGGACTGTCGTTTCAGACTAGATATGCACTTTCATGTCTTTTACATTAAAGTGTGACCTTGACTTTTATGTAACCTTGACATCTGATGTAAAGGTCTGGGTATTTCTACAGGTAAATGCAGGTGACACATCACCATTATATGTTGATCACTTGTGTCAAGCTATTTTAAAATCCCTCCATGTAAGACAAAGTTATTTGAAATATCAAACAAATTGAAAGTTTGACCTGAACTTTTTAAGAAAGGTTCTGGGTCTTACACATGACACTTTTTCATGTCATGTTGAACCTAGGGGTTTTGAAATTCATTTATGAATGACAAAGTTACAAACCAGATAAGAAATTTCACACAGTCTAAATGTGTTGTCAAACAAACTCAAAGTATGACCTTGACCTTTGAGAAACCAGGTGTGGGTCTTACGCCCGACACATCGTCATGTCATGCTGATGAATTGAGTCAAGTGTTTTTGAAATGTATCCATAGGTGACAAAGTTACAGACTGGGCACGAAATCTCAAACAGACTATAAGTGTCATCAAACAAAGTTAAATTGTGACCTTGACCTTTGAAGTTGGAGTCTGGGTGTTATGCGCGACACGTTGTCATGTTATGTTGATCATTTGTAGCAAGCATTTATAAAATCCATCAATGCATGACAAAGTTACATGCCTGACACAAAATCTCACACAGACTCAAAGTGTTGTCTAACAAACTCAAAGTGTGACCATTGAGGTACGGGTGTGGGTCTTACATTGTAATGTTATGTTGACCATTTGTAGCAAGTATAAACAAAATCCATCTATGCATGACAAAGTTACAGGCAGGACACAAAATATCAGACGTAAGGACAGACAGATGCTGCGATTACTCTATGCCACCCCAAAAATTTAGGGGGCATAATAAAATAATTATTACAATGGAAAAAAGTATCTCAACATCATAAATAAATGAAATCCAAATAGTTTGGGTATGTAAAATCCACCATATCATGACAAAATTGGTATTTAAATCGGAGAGGTAAACTTGAAATGGAATCATTCTGACTCTTTTTAAGATGAAACAACTTCAACTACGTGTAAACCTGTATTACAGATCAAATTGAAATCAAAATGAAATCACGCGACTCATTTAATATGGCACAAATTTTTTTTTCCATTTTAAGCATAAAATGTATTTTAGTCTAACCTAGGCACGTAGCCCAAGTTAGGAAAGCCCTTTTCAATTTATCATTTTGGCATGTTAAAATTTTTAAATATATATCTTTGTGTTAATAAGTGATCAGTCAGTATATTATAGGCATGGTATATTGGCATTTTTTTTTTAAATTTTGAAAAATCCTGAGATGTATTCCCTTTAAGGAAAGGAAGGTAGAGAGAGACATACATGTAAATAATCAAAACGGACAGACAGACAGACGAAGGGAGTGATGGATGGATGGATAAATGGATAAATAAATGGATGGATGGGTGGGTGAGTGTAGGTAATCAGAGGGTTAAGTTTCTACCTGACAACGCCTTTCTATCCTGTACCCTCTACACCAGTACACGGTGTACGACGTCAGGTTCCTCCAATATTGTGATGTCCAAACCTGGGGCTTATCCCAAGATATGGTGATGGTCGTCTCCTGGCTTAGGTTATGGGCCTCCACAATGTGCCGGGGAACTGTAGGCTCTGAAAACAAGATTTAACAAATATATAAATATAATGATCAAACCATACACTCAATTTTATACTTTTGGTGTACACCATCATGCATGTATGCATTAAACATGTTTTGTTGACTGAAGTCATACCTCATTTGACAAAAATGTACAGCCTAAAGTTGTCACATTAACAGTAATCATATAGGTCACCGATGACAGAAGTCATGCTGACAGCAAATCATAACTGATAAATATGCTGACAATATGCTTACAGTTGACAGATGTCTTGATGACAGCCCACCCTAGTTGACAGAAGATATGCTGACAACAAATTTTAATTGACAAATATGCTGACAATATGCTTACAGTTGACAGTTGTCTTATTGACAGCCCACCCTAGTTGACAGAAGTCATGCTGACAACAAATCAAAACTGATAAATATGCTGACAATATGCTTACAGTTGACAGATGTCTTGATGAAAGCCCACCCTAGTTGACAGAAGTCATGATGACAACAAATCATAACTGACAAATATGATGACAATATGCTTACAGTTGACAGATGTTCTTATGACAACCCAACCTAGTTGACAGAAAGTCACAGATGCTTGTCTTAAGTGATGATATCTTAAACCTTATAAAATGTTACAATGTACAGATTGTTGTTTAACCATCAGATAACAAAGATGACAAATACTACCATCTCTCTGACAGACAATTAGAGCAAAACCTGTATAATCGATACATCATTATTGCTTCTTGTGCCAAAGACACTGCTCCGAAAGACAAATAAGAGTCCATCTGCTTCATAACTTACTACTGCCATTGCTGATAACATTTATATTGGCAGCATCGAGGTGGGCATTAATACTAAAAACCTGCTGGAAGTGTCTATTCTGTCAGCAGACAAATGCAACACTGATAGTTAGTATACTGTCAGCAGACACAGGTACACTGATGAATGCAACACTGAAAGTTATTATTATGTCAGCAGACACTGGTACATTGACAAATGTAACACTGAAAAAAGTATACTGTCAGCAGACACAGGTACATTGACAAATGCAGCATTGAAAGTTATTATTCTGTCAGCAGACACAGATACCTTTTACAAATGCAGTATTGAACGTTATTATTATGTCAGCAGACACAGGTACATTGACAAATGCAACACTGAAAAAAGTATACTGTCAGCAGACACAGGTACATTGACAAATGCAGCATTGAAAGTTATTATTCTGTCAGCAAACACAGGTACATTGAAAAATGCAGTATTGAAAGTTATTATTCTGTCACAGACACAGGTACATTGACAAATGCAACACTGAAAGTTAGTATTATGTCAGTAGATACAGGTACATTGACAAATGTAAAACTGAAAGAAAGTATACTGTCAGCAGACACAGGTACATTGACAAATGCAGCATTGAAAGTTATTATTCTGTCAGCAAACACAGGTACATTGAAAAATGCAGTATTGAAAGTTATTATTCTGTCACAGACACAGGTACATTGACAAATGCAACACTGAAAGTTAGTATTATGTCAGTAGATACAGGTACATTGACAAATGTAAAACTGAAAGAAAGTATACTGTCAGCAGACACAGGTACATTGACAAATGCAGCATTGAAAGTTATTATTCTGTCAGCAGACACAGGTACATTTACAAATGCAGCATTGAAGTGTTATTATTCTGTCAGCAGACACAGATACATTGACAAATACAACATTGAAAGTTGATATACTGTCAGCAGCCACAGATACATTGACAAATGCAACACTTAAGTTAATATACTGTAAGCAGACACAGGTACATTGACAAATGCAACACAGAAAGTTAATATACTGTCAGCAGCAACAGGTACATTGACAAATGCAACATTGAAAGTTAATATACTGTCAGCAGACATAGGTACATTGACAAATGCAGCACTGAAAGTTAATATACTGTCAGCAGACACAGGTACATTGACAAATGAAACAATGAAAGTTAATATACTGTCAACAGACATAGGTACATTGACAAATGCAGCACTGAAAGTTAACATACTGTCAGCAGACACAGGTACATTGACAAATGCAACATCGAAAGTTAATATACTGTCAGCAAACACAGGTACATTGACAAATGCAACACAGAAAGTTAATATACTGTCAGCAGCCACAGGTACATTGACAAATGCAATATTGAAAGTTAATATACTGTCAGCAGCCACATGTACATTGACAAATGCAGCATTGAAAGTTAAAATACTGTCAGCAGCCACAGCTACATTGACAAATGCAGCATTGAAAGGTAAAATACTCTCAGCAGACACAGGTACATTGACAAATGTAACATTGAAAGTGATTATTCTGTCAGCAGACAGAGGTGCATTGACAAATGCAGGCATTGAAAGTTAATATACTGTCAGCAGCCACAGGTACATTGACAAATGCAACATTGAAAGTTAATATACTGTCAGCAGACACAGTATACATTGACAAATGAAAAACTGAAAGTTAATATATGTCAGCAGATGCAGGTACATTTACCAATGCAGCATTAAAAGTTAATATACTGTCAACAGACACAGGTACATTGACAAATACAACATTGAAAGTTAATAAACTGTCAGCAGCCACAGCTACATTGACAAATGCAGCATTGAAAGTTAAAATACTGTCAGCAGCCACAGCTACATTTACAAATGCAGCATTGAAAGTTAAAATACTGTCAGCTGACACAGGTACATTTACAAATGCAACATGAAAGCTATTATTCTAACATCAACCACAGATGCATCACACTTAAGTCAATAAGTGTCAACATCTGTCAGGTCTGTTAACTACTGTACCACCTGTGACAACAAAACACATTATACAGTTGTCTGCATTGTCTTGACTCGCCAATAAATGTAGTGTTTGTTCATTTGATACACATGCAAAACAAATGAACAGTTAATGTGTCTTGTTGTTATTATAGTTGGAACATGTACGTGCACAATGTTTTCATTATTATACACTTAGCTAAGCCTGGGCCCGATTAGCGCAGTTGTTTGTGCATCTGATTATCAATCCAGGGGTCGTGAGTTCGAATCCCTGCTCGGCCACAATTTCCGTGATAGTTGATATACAACATTGTTTCTCATTATCATTCATCTCTCACCACTGATTCAAGTGGGAAAGCTATCGGTAACTTGCAGAGATGGAATGTGCTCGAGTCTTGTTAACCTTCCAGGATCCCAGGAAACAGTGGTTAGGTTAAATGACCATCTGTTAGCCCTCAATGGTATAAAAATGATGCTAAATATTCAATCAATCAATCAACTTAGCTAAGCAAACATGATCTTAAGTATGCAGAAATAGATACTTATTCAAGAACAGTTAAACCTGCATAAGCTGTCACTCTGATTAATAGCATCTACTTGTCTTAAGCAGCCATATTTGCTATTTCCTACTTGAACACACATAGAAATTTGTCATTCCTTTTCCAAAGAACATATATCCGTGAGCAGTCATTTTAGCTTCGCACTTAATTTTTCCAAGATTTGCAATGCATTTCTGTGAACAGTCATTTTAAGCTTCAAACCTTATTTTGCTGAGGTTTGGAATTAATTATGACGCCAAAATTTATCATCATTTTTAATGTTTGTGATAACTCATGAAACAACAGCTAGTGCACAAGAGACGTGACGTTTGCTGTTCCTTTTACCAACCTTCATTCAAGGATGCAATGTAATTCATTACTAGTATAATGATGAAATGTAAAGGAAAAACAAGACATGGTGGGGTCAATCAAGTACATTGATAACATAAATATCAAAGTACTCAAGGTCCGGAGAGTCGCCATTAAGGTAGTGCGGATGAGGAACTAAAGTTCTACTGCTTTTTCTTCTAAATATTAAAATTGACAATTCTATCTACTATCGATTTTGTGATGTGACTTTGAAAAAAACAAGAGGCCCAAGAGGGCCTGAGGACGCTCTACTGACTCATAGTGGCCATAGCACTTTTTGAAATTCTACTATGCAACAGAAACATCAGGGCGGGGTCATTTTTAACTCTAGGGACACCATTTGAACAAAACTAACAAAACTATAGATGGTCATCATTACTACATAAACATTTGGAAAATCTGTTGGACCGTTCATGAGAAGAAGATTTTTTAAGTTTTGGACTATTTTTAGTAATGGTGGCCATCTTGAATTTTAGATAGAAAAAATAAATCTTCTGTATAGTCTAATATGCAATAGAAACATCCATGTGAAGTTTCAGTTTAATTGGCCAAGTGGTTTCAGAATAAATGAAAAAAAAAGATAATTTTCTGTTTTCCCACAGTATCCCTATGTAAAATTCTAAGTCCCCTTACAGGGCCCCTATAAACTTTAGCCCCTAAATTCTTATCTGCAATCAAACCACTACACTTAGGGATAATTTATATCAAATATGTACAAATCTGACATACCGGTTCTTAAGAAAACAATTTTACTAATTCCTTGGTAGAGGGTCACCCAAGGAACATTTCTGTGAAATTATGACAGAAGACGGACGACAGACAACATGCCATCGCATAAGCACTTCTGGCCTTTGGCCAGTAGAGCTAAAAATTACAATGTTCAAGCACTCAGCAAATAGACAATTAGCATACACACGGAAAACAACGCACAACATACATTTGCTAAGAAGAAAATGACGCATGTAAACAGTGAAATTCACCATGATTTAAGATAATTCCACAGTACACATCACTATAAACAATGTTTATATTCTGTATTAATATAACAACAAAATATACTTTTGAGTATAAAACAACAAATATAGGTATTAACATGTAAGCATATATTCTCAACGATTTATGAAGTGGGTAGGCTAATGGTAAAAAGTTGTAAAACAAGGGCCCTATATCGCTCACCTGACTGACCTTGAGTCACCCAACTTAAGTAGATTATATAATGCATGAACACACAAAATTCCAGAAAAACTGAAATGGGCAAGTAGTTAGAATTTTGATTTGTTTTGAAGATGTAACAGATGCGTAGAGGTTCACCCATGGTGAAATTACATCAAAATCAGGTCAGTAGATTCTGACAAAAAGGCTTTTGAAGTTTTTACTATAGCTGCCTATACAGTAAACTAGCACATCACTGTGGTCATGTTTTTTAAAAAAATCACAACGGCTTGAACAAACTTGGTTAAGGGTCACCCAAGGAACATTTCTGCTAAATTTTTTCAAAATTGATCAGGTGGTTTGTGACAAGAAGATTTTTTAAGTTTTTACTATAGCTTATAGGCATAGTGCCACCATTGCAAAAAGGAAGTGCTTCCGTGGGGTAGTCGCATAATGGCGGTTATAAATAATCCTCAATTCTTCTTCTTTAAAAATGCATTTTCCTTATTTTAATGCTCATTTTTTTATTTGAATGGCATTATTGATGTATTTTGAACATTTTGATAGCATTGTCATGTTTGAATTGTGAATTTAGAAAAAAAAAATGATGCTTGGAAATTGGGGTATGAATTCATGATTTCGGAAGTCTACTTTCACTTTGTCACCAGTGGAAAAAAAATCTCTTATATGACACATGACCCCTACTTTTCTCATCATATTTTGATAGTGCAGAGGTTGACAAACAGTAAAATGTAGGTTTCACTTCTTTCATTTGGGACTCTCTATGACTGACAAGCCTTCAAACTTTTATTTTTTACTATAGAATAAAGAACAAAAATCAATGGTGGGGTAACACCTATATAGTAAACTAACCCCACCCCCTGGCGGCCATGTTTTTTGACAAATCACTACGGTTTGAGAAACTTGGTGAAGGATCCTCTAAGGAACATTTCTGAGGAATTATTTTAAAATTGAGCCAGTAGTTTCTGACAAGAAGATTTTTAAGTTTTTACTATAGCTTATATAGTAAACTAACCCCACCCCCTGGCCGCCATGTTTTTTGACGAATCAAGGTAGGCTCAAACAAACTTGGTAGAGGGTCACCCAAGGAACATTTCTGTGAAATTATTTTAAAATCGAACCAGTTGTTTCTGACAAGAAGATTTTTTAAGTTTTTACTAATCAAACTTGCCCTACCCCCTGGCGGCCATGTTTTTTGACGAATCAAGATGGCTTGAACAAAATTAGTAGACAGTCACCCAAGGAACATTTCTGTGAAATTATTTTAAAATCGAGCCAGTAGTTTCTGACAAAAAGATTTTTTAAGTTTTTACTAATTAAACTTGCCCCGCCCCCTGGCAGCCATGTTTTTTGATGAATCAAGCTGGCTTGAACAAACTTGGTAGAGGGTCGCCTAAGGAACATTTCTGTGAAGTTATATCAAAATTGGCCCTGTGGTTTCAGAGGAGAAGTTGTTAGAAGCTAAAAGTTAACGACAGACGACGGACAACAGACGACAGACACCAGGCGATCACAAAAGCAGAGGCTCACAGGTGAGCTAAAAATAGACTCCTGATAAATTTTGAATTATTTTTACAGTCCCAAGGAATTCGAAATAGCGAGTTTCGATTGTACTGTTATAAAAGTTTATTTGTAAGAAATAAGACCAAATTTGCAAAAGGAAAGAAGCAACTTACTTTCCGCTGCAGGAAGCATGTATATCTCAGAGGAGACATTTGACATGCCCTTTCCTGTTGCAGCCCGTATCTTAATCACGTATCTGTTAACTGGAACAAGCATCAGCAGCTCCTGTGTCTCTGTCACTGAAGTTGTCTCCCACTTTGACTTGGTGTCGTCAAGGTTACGGTAGTCAAGGCGATAGTGGGTGATGTTGCCATTGGCATATTCACTACTGACAGGCTGCGTTGGACAATTGATACATATAATGGCATATATATTAATAAACAACCATGACAAAGATACAAATGTCATTTTGCATATACTTTATAATTATGTTTATATGATATTCAGGACTGTTATGGTTCATGACATGCAGTTGACATCAATATCATCCTAGATTAATAGCACTGCTCTTAAATGGCTCGGTTGTGTCTGTTTAACTCTGGTAAGGAAAATGAAAATGATGAGTTGTTTTCCTGCTTCACTGAACATCTAAATAACATACATTAATGATTGTAATAGATGTTGATTTGAGATGCTGTCATCATATTTACAAAAACTAGTATATGTAGTTTTATCTATGGTATTATAGGTGTAAAACTTGCTTCACTATACTGTTTGAGTCAAGGACTTTTATAGAAGGATAGGAAACTTGCATCTCCTGACTAAATACTGATGAAATAGCACATGAAGGATTAATTATTTGACAAATTGATCATTCATAATTCAGACAACTGATTTCTTGTACATAAAATGTAAGTTGTATGTAATCTTAGATGTTTAAATGATTGATTGATTGAATGTCTAGCATCATTTTTATGCCATCAACGGCTAACAGACAATCAGTTAACCTAACCACTGTTTCCTGGGATTAACCAGTACTGGAGCACACTCCATCTCTGCAAGTAACTGATAACTTTCCCACTGAAATCAGTGGTGAGAGACGAATGATAATGATGACACAATGTCGTACATCAATCATCACAGGAGACTGTTGCTGGGTGGGGATTCGAATTCACGACCCCTGGATTGATAGTCAGATATGTAACCCACTGAGCTAATCGAGCCCAGGCGTTTTAGGTGTTTTAACATGTTTTGATCATGTAAAATGATCATGAATTAAAGATATTGAGGTTTGAAGAAAAATTAATTGCAATTTGACTTTATTTTAGCTGCAGTGTACAAATTTTGTAATTAAAAGTACATCAACAGTTCTAAACACAATTTTCTGGGAATGGTATTGTTTTGATGAGAATTTCAATCTGTAATGTAAGAACTTTGATTTGAAGTTAAGATAATTCAAAAAGAGAAAATGTGAGATTTTGCGTGAATACATGAGCGTTCACAAAATCTCAATCAGTTGCCTTTCCCTCTCTATATAATTCCTTGTTTGGGTTAACATTAGTTTACCATAGCTTAATTAAGAAGAAAATATTCTATTATATTAATCGCTCTCGAGTACTTCCTGGGAAGACCCAGCACTGAGTGTTGTTTTTGGAGAGGCATCAGGTCAAACTTTGGATCAAACTTGCAACTTCACGCAAGTGTGGTCAACTCTCGTATTCTCCACCCTACCCCTGCTTACTATTTTCAAAACAAAACAATTTGAACTTAATACTTCAACAAGACTGCTCTCTTTAAACCGGATTTATATATATGTACACGCTATAATATATTTATGGAGAGAGACATGCCGCTAAATTTGTATGAAAGCCATTATATTGATTGCTAGATTATATCATCCAAATTTTTCTTAAAACAGGGAGGGCGAGAGAATTTTTATTTTAAAATATTTTGATGTTTTTTTTTAAAAAAAATAATTTTGCAAATAAAAAGGGTTGGGTGGCATGAAAATTAGGGGTGGGCGGGGATGATAATCTAGCAAATTATTTGTTATGGCCTAATATAAAATCACAAACCCTTTTTTGTTGATACATCCACACTGAATAACAAGAAGAGAGTGAGTGCACTTCTGCTTGAAGGAGTTTATTAATTTCAGTTCATCTTTCCGATTTAACAAGTTTATTGGCATATCAGAAAATCATTGCTTATGTCCAGCCGTTACCAATGTCAGTTACAGTGTACCAAGTTTTGTTAGTATAAGACAAACTATCTTACCTTCCAGTATAGTGTCACCTTCTTACAGATGTGTTGGCATGGAGTCTCCACATAACTTCCTACACTGATCTCTGGAGCCTTTGTGGGAACTGTGAGGCAAATAGGCAAACTTGATTTTTATTCTCACCAAATCTTCACTAATCTTTTTTTTCCATTTAAAATGTCTGACAAATTGCCACAAATATATGCACCAAATGTGAAACAATTTCTAGTTACAAAAAAATCTCCGCCTTAAGAACTTACACAGCAATAAGTCTGTTTCAGCATAGTCAAAGAAAAGCATCTAGGTGACCATGATTTTAAGACTGGTTGCAGGTCATTTACATATCGTTTAACTGACATTGATTAAAGAATAAATAAATAACCAGTCAAAATTAAGCTTTTCAATATTTAAGTAAAACTGTTGGTGAAACAGAAATTAAGATTAAAACCTTGAAAGTAAAATTTTGTATATAATTTGTTATACTATGGAGACAACACTATATGGTGCAGCTTAACTAAATCATCAAGTAGAAGGGTACATTCTTCATAATTAAGATGTAATGTTGTTGTTGTTGTTGTTGTATGGTGATTAGTGTCACTTTCAACAATTTTTCAGTTAAAATCGCGATGGTGTCTATTTGAGATGTATTATAAGAGCTGCCACACTGGAGTATCATGCTGCAGACACATGGCATGATACCCCACCAAGTCACATTATACTGACACCAGGCAAACCAGACCTAGAACTATCCTCTACATGCTGAGCGCCAAGCAAGGGAGCTTCTGGCACCAGTTTTTAAGTCTTTGGTAAGACCATGCCAAGGACTGAACCCACACCTTCCTGCATGTGAGGCAGATGCTCCTACCCCTAGACCACCAGGTGGTTGATATATAAAATAATGTTAAATGTTAATTTAAAATTAATGATAGCACTTAGATATTTAATGAACAAAAATGGCAGTCAATACAAAACTCACTGTCTTCATTGGTTAACACTGATATAGCCACACCCTTGCTCCAGAAGCCGTGCACCTTCCCATTGTAGAGGCGTGGCTTACATGACACATTGAAATCATAACGTGTATGTGGGTGTGTCTGCAGGTGAAATATCTCCATCTGTTCTACATGTTTTGTCTACAAGAAATATAACAAGAAATGTCACTGGTAAGTGTTGCATGCCCCCCAAATGGTCGTTGAAAAATAACAATATAATTATGTTGTAATAGGTAGTGATATCCATGAATATAATAAGTAATGGACTGATATTTCAGATGAGACATGCAATTTCATGTTTTTTACATTAAAGTGCTGACCTTGACCTTTTTGTAACCTTGACATCTGATGTAATGGTCTGGGTATTTCAACAGTTAAATGCTGCTGAAACATCACCATGACATGCTGATCACTTGTGTCAAGCTATTTTAAAATCCCTAAATATAAGACAAAGTTACAGATCAATTGTTGATAAATTGAGCCAAGTGTTTTTGAAATCCATCCATGTATGATAAAGTTAAAGGACAGACTTGAAATCTCAAACAGATTCAAAGTGTTGTTATACATACTAAAAGTGTGACCTTGACCTTTGAGGTATGGGTCTAAGTTTTATTTATGACACGTCGTCATGTCATCTTGTTAATTCAGCCAAGTTAAAGGCAAAGTCACAGACCAGACACATAATATCAAACAAATTGAAAGTGTGACCTTGATCTTTGAGGAAAGGTTCTGGGTCTTACATGTGACACTTAATAATGTCATGTTGATTAACTGAGCAAAGTGTTTTTAAAATTTATCCATAAATGACAGAACCGACAAGAAATGTCAAAATGACTGAAAGTGTTGTCAAACAAAGTTAAATTGTGACCTTGACCTTTGAAGTGGGAGTTTGGGTATTAAGTGCAATCTCATAGACTCAAAGTGTTGTTAAACAAACTCAAATTGTGACCTTGACCTTTGAGATACGGGTGTGGGTCTTACATGCGACACGTTGTCATGTTATGTTGATCCTTTGTAGCAAGTACTTATAAAATCCATCTATGCATGACAAAGTTATAGGCCGGACACAAAATCTCACACTAAACTCAAAGTGTTGTCAAACAAACTCAAATAGTGACCTTGACATTTGAGGTACAGTTGTGGGTCTTACTCGCGACATGTCGTCATGTTATGATGATTATTTGTAGCAAGTATCATTAAAATCCATCTATGCATAACAAAGTTACAGGCCAAACACGAAATCTCACACAGACTCAAAGTGTATTCAAACAAACTCAAGTTGTGACCTTGATCTTTGAGGTACGGGTGTGGGTCTTACTCGCGACACGTGGTTATATTATGTTGATCATTTGTAGCAAGTATTTATAAAATTGATCTATGCATGATGAAGTTACAGGCCAGACACACAAAGTAACAAACTTGAGCATCAAAAACATTCATATGGACAAATCAAAATATAATGAAATGGGATGTTAATTAACTTAATGTAACCTTTTAATTCAAATATCAGTACTGGGTGTTTCATTTGAGGACATCTGCAGGTCAAGTCTTAGATTGTGTAACAGAATAGTTAGCTTGTTGTGGCCTAATTTAGTAGTGTCAGCTAATACGTGTCCATTGTAGGGATATAGGCTATATTTAGGTTAGGTAGCATGGACTTGCTAAAACATACTGATAGATCGATAGGAGCAACGGTGTTAAGATATTTTTACATTTTCATTCTTTTATTAAAGAATAAATCATTTTGAAGTTTAGTTCATCAAATTCCTTTAAGTATTAAGAAAGTTGGAATAATTAAACGGGTTTATTTGCCATAAAACTAATTTAGGTTTAAGTTGGCCTTATAGCATAAAATTGCACATCGTATGATATTTGAGAACTGCTGTTTCATGATTTACACGAAATTCACTAAGGTATGTAGACGATTTTGCTATAAATACTGACTCTGTTAGGAATGCGATGTCGAGTTAGCAGAATCATCTTTAGGTGTGGTTGTGACGAGAAAGATTGAGTTTGTTACTTTTCCAGTACATAACGGCATATGGGTATGTGAATGTTATAGTATGTTGTATTTAAATGTCTGATAATATTTTGACATAATCAGATGTAAGTAAAGTAAATTGTTCATATCCAGGCCGATGGTAATGTATGTAATTTAATACACATCCACGGTATTGAGAAGTGTTTTGTTAGAATATAGGCCGAGGAATCTGAGAACGTATTTTGAGCTGTTGATATTGTGTTTACGATGAAATATTGAGATTCACCATGTTGTAATTGATTGATATGTGTAATTAAATTTTGTTGATACTTATTCTGATATTCATAAAGTGAATAGATACAGAATTGGTCTGTAATTGTTAATATTATAATGAGGAGTTATGTAGAGATATAATTGCTATGTTGAGAGTGACGGAGGGTCATATATGAGATGTTGTTTAAACTGTCATGAAACTGCAGATAGTAAGAGTTGAATGAAATGTTATCATATATTGATAAATCTACCATGAAACTGTTAGATGGTAAAAATTGAATGCACTGTTATAATATGTTGATAAATCTACCATGAAACTATAAGATGGTTAGAAATGAATGCACTGTTATCATATATTGATAAAATACCATGAAATTGATAAATGGTAAGTAATAGACGCCATGTCATTACATATTTGAGTATGTATATATTGTTAGCCGTTTTTAGACGTTAGCGAGAAATGTGTCTGCTTTGTCAATAGCGACACATAGATGTGACAGGAAGACAGTTGGTGGCAGTACAGTCATAGGACAGCAACCCACATATATGTCATATGGATGACTTGAGGTTCCTGATGTCGGAATACGAACGCGGTACAGGGCAACGTGAAGCCATATACTCAGTATAGAGTCAAAGGGGACACAACCAAGTTATATAAAGCCACCGTCGAAAGGGACATGTGATGCTGAATCTATGATATTTGGACCCGTAAAGTATATAGTGCATTTTATAAACTTTTGGATGATAGAAACAGTTTAGATCGCGATGTAGGTTACGTACATGTAGGAAAAGAACTTTGTGAAATAAGAGTGCGAATACAACCAAAAGACTTTGAGTATTTATTTTTAATTTGTATATATTGTATACTTGTATATTCGTAATTTTATTCATGTATAATTAAAATTGTAAATTTAACTTTATGTACGATTGTATTCTACCCTTGTGAGTTGTCGGCCCTTGGCCTTCTGCTACAGGTTGACTTTACAGACTTTCACATCCGAGGTTCCCAGGATCATCATGCAGTATGAAGTCCCAGACTGGTTGACAACAATATATTGAAAAAGTTTCTAACATGAAATGATGACATGAAATGAATAATGTTTTGTAATCATGTCATTCAGAACACTTCTGTTTAACATGTGGAAATAATTAACAGCCACCATATGTGTTAAGTCCTTTACATGACCTTGACCCCTGAAAAGCTGCCCAGGTTTTGCATGTGACACACCATCATGTTATTTTGAGGTTTTCACCATGTCATCATATCATGCTGAACACTTCTATGAACTTATTTGAAAATCACCACATGCATATGATAGTTACAGGGTGTACACAACCAATGATTCAGTATATGGAAATATATATAGCCGCCATATGCCAAAGTCCTGTACGTGATCATGACAACTGAGGTAGCCACCCAGGTCTTGTGGATGACATCATATTATGCTGAACATTTCTTATTATTTGAAAATCGGTCCATGCATTTAAAAGTTACAGGGTTGACATGATCAACAATTTAGTATATAGATATACACAGCAGCCATAGTATGTGACCTTGACCTATGAGGTAGTTACCCAGTTGTTGTACATGACATGTTGACATGTGCTGAACACTTCTGTGGTGTTATTTGAAAATCGATCCATGCATGTGACAATTACCGAGTGGAAACAAACGTGTTTTAAGAAGGCAAGACAGATCAAGCAATCCCATAATCTCTTAACCCGATTTCTATAATGTTATTGTATATTTTGTAGGAGGACAGAATACAATCAAGTTCTAGCATGTAATTAAAGAAATTAAAATTGAAGGTAATAAAATTGCTGATGAAATTTCAACATAAATAACAGTGACTAAAGTTCTCTTGCATCAATGATGTCGTACTGATTTAAAATCTGTCACTGTGACATGTCGTCCTACATTTGTGCAGCTAACGATATCTGGAACACCAGATGCAAACAAATGCAGATGAGCTGTCAATTTTTGTGAGGCAATAAAATGTAGTTTCACATTAAATGCACATATCAATTATTTACTTGAAGTATACGAAATACCAGCTTACATACAAGTCACTTCTTTGACTGTAAATAAAACGGGTATATCTTTGATATAAAATCATTGATTTGATATCTGTAGGAAAACTGACTCTACCACATTTGCAGAATGGGACAGATCCTTTTTTTCTAGATTCAGAAGTTCACTCGTGCATTTAGACCTTGCTTTAAATTTATGCAAACATAGGCGTGAAAGTGATAAATAATTCAATTATGTTTATTCACATCATTTTCATGTCACCGAGGGCTAACAGACAATCAGTAGACCTGACACCACTTTTACCTGGAATCCTCAGGAAGGTGAACTAGTATGCGAGCACACCTATCTCCTCAAGTAACTAATAACTTTCCCACTTGAATAATATTAGGTGAGAGACAAATGACAACGAAATGCAATATCGTACATGTATCCACAGATATTGAGGCCAGACCGGAATTCTTACTCACGAACACTGGATAGAGTCAGATGCGCTACTGACTGAGCTAACCTGGCCCAGCTAATATGCTATCAATTTTGTAGTCTGGATATTGAGTACATGAAAAATTGTGTCAACTAACAATCCAGATGTAATCTTAGATACAGATAAAAAATCTGAAAAATAATATAAATCTAGGCCAGACTTGTATATATGTTTATATTATCTGTAGGTGCTTGCTGTCAAGTGCTAGACCAACGGATCCAGGATTAGAGGATTGTGGGTTGATCCTCTGCCACATATATATATATAAATATATATGCTACCCAGGAGGGTATTAAGTATGATTTTTTTAGAATCAATGTAAAATTATAGGCTTAAAATAATATTAATCTGCTGCTGATTGTTTGTATACTGAAGTGATAAAGAAACACTAGGAGAATTTCAGAGCCACATTATCAAACTATCGAATATTTACAGTTTTAGAATATGTATGTAAAAGTATTTCATTAATGATTTCGTCAATATGATTGTCATTATTAATGACATCATGTGCTCTGAAATTCGCTATTCTGTCAGTAAAAACAAATTTCAACTGAACTTCCCAAGTTATCTGTAGTATAGAAAATCCCATGAAAATCCTATCTATAATCCAAATGCTACCTTCCATTCTGTATCCAACTCCGACTTGAACATGACAACATAGACTTTGTCCCGGCGCTTCTTCTCGTGAGTCCACGTCAGTGTTATACATGTACTGTTCTTCACGGCTGTCAGATTGGTTACTGGAGCAGGTTCAACTGAACATACACAATACATGACAATAAGAAATGAACATGGAATTATTGTATAATATTCTTTGAAAATTATATTTTATTTTATTATAACAACTTTCTGGTTTTTAATATTTTCATTACAAAATACGAAGTTTGTTGTCTTATGAGGCCATGCAACATTATACAAAATTGTTAATAGTGTTACTATAGTTACATTCATGCTTATTTATATTAAATTTAGTGAACTCATTGGTCAAATTGATATTATGCTTGACAAAGCATAGCATGGTATATTTTCCCCAACTTGATTAATAAATTTGATATTACATGAACCATCAAACACTGCACTGCGTTTATTACATGTTTGGTATTTGATTTACATTAAAAGTCTCTAATTGTATTAAAACTACACAGAGTTATAACAATGTTGGTATTTGATTTACATTTAAAGTCTCTAAATGTATTAAATACCAGACAGGTGCTATTACAATGCTGGTATTTGATTAACATCAAAAGTCTCCAAATGTATTGAAAAACCACACAGGATTATAACATTTCTGGTATTTGATTTACACTAAAAGTCTCTAAATGTATTAAATACCACACAGGTGTTATAACATTGCTGTTATTTGATTTACACTAAAAGTTTCTAAATGTATTAAAGACCACACAGGTGTTATAACATTGCTAGTAGTTGATTAACATTAAAAGTCTCTAAATTTATTAAAGACCACACAGGTGTTATCACATTGCTGGTATTTGATTTACACTAAAAGTCTCTAAATGTTTTAAATACCACACAGAAGTTATAACATTGCTGATAATTGATTTACATTAAAAGTCTCTAAATGTATTAAAGACCACACAAATGTTATAACATTGCTAGTAGTTGATTAACATTAAAAGTCTCTAAATTTATTAAAGACCACACAGGTGTTATCACATTGCTGGTATTTGATTAACACTAAAAGTCTCTAAATGTTTTAAATACCACACAGGATTTATCACATTGCTGGTATTTGAATTACACTAAAAGTCTCTAAATGTTTTAAATACCACACAGGAGTTATAACATTGCTGGTATTTGATTTACACTAAAAGTTTCTAAATGTATTAAAGACCACACAGGTGTTATAACATTGCTAGTAGTTGATTAACATTAGAAGTCTCTAAATTTATTAAAGACCACACAGGTGTTATCACATTGCTGGTATTTGATTTACACTAAAAGTCTCTAAGTGTTTAAATACCACACAGGAGTTATAACATTGCTGGTTATTGATTTACATTAAAAGTCTCTAAGTGTTTTAAAGACCACACAGATGTTATAACATTGCTAGTAGTTGATTAACATTAAAAGTCTCTAAATTTATTAAAGACCACACAGGTGTTATCACATTGCTGGTATTTGATTTACACTAAAAGTCTCTAAATGTTTTAAATACAACACAGGAGTTAAAACCCAACCCCAGCTGGTAATTGATTTACATTAAAAGTCTCTAAATGTATTAAAGACCACACAGATGTTATAACATTGCTAGTAGTTGATTAACATTAAAAGTCTCTGAATGTATAAAATACCGCTGGGGTTAGTACACAGCTGTTAAAAACCACACACGTTTATAACATTGTTGGTATTGGATTTACATTTAAAATATCTTAATGTATTAAATACCACACAGGTGTTATAACATTGCTAGTATTTGATTTACATAAAAAGTCTCTAAATGTTTTAAAGGCCACTCAGGGTTATAACAGTGTTGGTATTTGATTTACATTCAAAGTCTCTATATGTATTAAAGACCACACAGGGTTATAACATTGCTGGTATTTTACTTGCATTAAAAGTCTCTTAATTTATTAAATACCACACAGGTGTTATAACATTGCTGGTATTTGATTTACATAAAAAGTCTCTAAATGCATTAAAGACCACACAGGGTTATAACAGTGTTGGTATTTGACTAACATTAAAAGTCTCTTAATTTATTAAATACCACACAGGTGCTATAACATTGCTGGTATCTGATTTACATTAAAAGTCTCTAAATGTATTTATGCCACACAGGTGTTATAACTTTGCTGGTATTTGATTTACATTAAAAGTCTCTAAATGTATTAAATACCACACAGGTGTTATAACATTGTTGGTATTCAACTTACATTAAAAGTCTCTAAATGTATTAAAGACCACACAGGGTTTAAACATTGCTGGTATGTAATTTACATTAAAAGTCTCTAAATGTATTAAATACCACACAGGTGTTATAACATTGTTGGTATTTGACTTACATTAAAAGTCTCTAAATGTATAAAATACCGCTGGGGTTAGTACACAGCTGTTATTTGATTAATACTAAAATTTCTGAATGCATTTGGCTACCAAACAAAAAAAATGATTTGAATTGCCCTTGTGCAGAACAAACAAAAGGATTTGCGAGCTCTGTGCAATAATATTTATAACTCAAACCTAAATAAATGCAGTGAGAGTCTATCTTGGATATGTTCATTACATTTAAACTGCCACATACAGAAGAAAGCATGTAGGTAGTGTGCATGATAAGCCCATTCGTTTGCAGTTAGTTATAGTTCCGCAACATGCAATATGACCATACATTGCAGAATGTTAAACTATCCCTTTTTCGAGACATATTAACGATTTGTAACTGTAGTTATGACTTGAAATATGGCATATTTTAATCGTCCTGTGGGTAACTTGCAGGAACATAATAAGGCAACTACATTAGCAGACGGTAATATAGCATTTTCTTCCATTATCCCTTGTGGTTACAGGAAGTTTATATAAGTTAAGAGGACAAAACTAATGGACAATTTTAGTAGCTACACACTTTTAGATATTTCCTACGTATCCAATTTACGGTACTGCCAACATTATTTATTACTTCATATAATAGAATAACAAACTTAACATAACAGAGACGGCAGCCATCTTTCATGAAGATCTGTTAAACAAATACTGTTAAGGTAAAAAAAAAAAAATTGTGAATCCAGTGTAACGTTATTTTTAAAGGCAATATGTCAACATTTTAGCATTAAAACATCTATTAAAAAAATTTATATAACAAGAGTTGTCAGAAGACAACAAAGCTCGCTGATGGGATAAAACTCACCATCCATTGATTGAGATTGGAGGCAAACACCAAAACTTAAATGCAACTTAACACAAAAGTTTAACCTGGGTGTCTACAGATGAAAAATTAAGTCCAAGGGCCACAACTCTGCCAACTTGCAACCCAGAGTTATGGTTCTTGTCTCTGTGTGTTCCATTGATGATGGTGAAGACACATGCAATTTTCATTCATATCCAATGAGTGGTTGCATTGATATCTTAAACTTAAACGCAATTAAACACAAAAGTTTAACCTGGGTGTCTACAAACAAAAAATTAAGTCCAAAAAGGCCATAACTTTGTCTAAATGCAACCCCGAGTTATAGTTCTTGTCTCTGTGTGAACATACATGTGAAGTTTCATTCACATCCAATTAGTGGTTGCATAGATATCTTACTTTAACTTGAAAAATTAAGTCCAAGATGGGCCATAACTGTGCAAAATTGTAACCCAGAGTTTATGGTTCTTGTATGTGTGTGTTCCATTGTTGATGGTGAATACACATGTGAAGTTTCATTCATATCCAATGAGTGGTTGCATAGATATCTTAAACTTGACTGCAACTAAACGCAAAAGTTTAACCTGGGTGTTTATGTCCTAAAAGGGCCATAACTGTGCCAAATTGCAACCCAAAGTTATGATTCTTGTCTAAATGTGTTCCACTGACGACTAGTGAACATACAAGCAAAGTTTCATTCATATCCAATGAGTGGTTGCATACATATCTTAAACCTAAACCGTAAATTTCAACCTGGGTGTCTACAGACACCGCTGACGCCGGGGTCATGGCTTCATCCCAGCAAGCTAAAAAGGAATTACCTAACTCGGGCTATGTGCCTAGGTTAGACTAAAATATATTAAGATTCCAACGACAAACCAAATGTGAATCATGTGACTTCAATTTGATTTCAATACGATAAATTGTATTGGTCCCATTATTGTTACATTTGCTTTATCTGAGAAAGAGTAGGAGTGTAGAGGTGAAGGTCGTCAAGCAGTGCATGTGTGATATTCAATTTCAATTTGTCCCTCTGGTTTAGATATGAATTTGTGTCAAATTTGGGCACATTTGAAATTCCAAATCATTTATATTTTAGATTTATATTATAACAACAAGATACTTTATATTAATTTTAAATTCAATTTATTTTATTTAATATTTATAGCAATTTCTCCTGCACACTTCCTTTAACACACAACAGGTTATACCAGTTTTATAAGGAGGAAGACCCAAGATTTATGAACATGACATTTAGAGAAACCATCATCTTATTTCTGCAAGTAAATTGCAAATTTGTTCACCTTGGACGAGTTTACTATGAAGAATCCAAAATATCTAAAATGAGAGCACCACAAGCGGGTGCAGATCCTTTTCTTTTTTCACAAATCTATTATGAATGTCAAAGTCAGTGAAATAAATTTTTTAACATGATGGTGATTAGTTTAAACAAGAAAATATAGGTGGAACTGATGGATGATACAAAATTAAAACCAGAAGTTGTAGCGAAATAGCGTCATAAAGACAATATGCACATCATACATCCTAGCAAGTTTCATAAAATTCCAACCAGAGGTTGTAGAGAAATAGCGCGGAGAAGAGTTTGTTCACAGACAGAATGAAAGGGCCATAACTCCGTGAAAAATCATCGAATTGGAACACAAACATAGCAAATTTCATAAAATTCCAACATTGGGTTGTAGAGAAATAGCGCGGACAAGAATTTGGTCACAGACAGATCAAAGGGCCATAACTCCGTGAAAAATCATCGAACCAGAAAACAAAGACAATATGCACATCTGCACTTGGTAATGATGCATCTAGCAAGTTTCATAAAATTCCAACATTGGGTTATAGAGAAATAGCGGGGACAAGTACTTGGTCACAGACGGATTAAAGGGCCATAACTCCGTGAAAAATCATCGAACCAGAAAACAAAATCAATATGCACATCTGCACTTTGTAATGATGCATCTAGCAAGTTTCATAAAATTCCAACATTGGGTTGTAGAGAAATAGCGCGGACAAGTATTTGGTCACAGACAGATCAAAGGGCCATAACTCTGTGAAAAATCATCGAACCAGAAAACAAAGAAAATATGCACATCTGCACCTTGGTAATGATGCATCCTAGCAGGTTTCATAAAATTCCATCCAGAGGTTGTAAAGAAAAAACCCGGACAAAAATTTGAGGACGGACAGGACGCACAGACTGAAGCAGCGACTATATGCTTTCCCCTTTGGGGAAGCATAAAAATCAATACTATTACTATGTTGGTAACAAAGTTGAAATAGAGCTGAGTATTTGACTTAATATAAAAAAAATAAATAAATAAATAAAATAAAACAATGGGCGGAATGGGGGGCTAGGGATCAGATTCTTGGAATTGGTAACAAAGTAGCAATTGGGCAGAGTATTTGTTTTAATACAAAAAATTAAAAAAAAAAATCGGCTTTGAGGGTCTTTGGGTCGGTAACAAAGTTGAAATTGGGCAGAGTTTTTGATTTCATACAAAAAAAATAGGTGGGAATGGGGGTTGTGGGGGGTGGGGGCTGGGGGTAGGGCAGCAGGTGGGGGTCTTTGTTGGGCTTGGGCAGGAAAGCCCATTTAATAGGCCAGTGATGTAAACTTTTTTTTGTTGATGGTGATCAGCTAACAGAATTAATAGTATTACTGAAAAATTAAACTGATTTAAAAAAAACCTGAGCTAAACAAAAACTTTTACCTAAGGTTTTAAAGTCCAAAGTATGAAAATTTATGTAAGTTAGCTATAAACATTGTTTGTATAACATGATTTGAATGTGTTTATGAAGTTTAGTCACCATAACATGAGTTGAGAAACAGATAAAAAGGTGAGCTAAACATAAAGCTTAAACTAGCGGATGACGTCAACAATGCCGCTGCCAGGGTCATGACAATAGCTCTTCGTTTTTTTCAAACAGACGAGCTAAAAACAAATAAAGCTCAAACTCTGATACTCAAATATTGTTATGTCAAATACTTGAATTATTTGAATTTGAAACTCTGGTTTCCGTTTATATGATTTATAATATATCACAAACAAACCTATTTTTGATGTATCAACTTTGATAGCCTTGGCTTGGATTGACCGCTGAATGCGGGTGTTGACGATGCGAACAGCCATGATGTAAGTTACGTCATTCATGAACGAGTCTTCACCATCAACTTGCTTCCAGGAGCACGATTGTCTTTCTTGGTGACGACATTCATACTGGTAGTCTCTGAAATGAAAGATTTTCATTTTTACAAAACAAATTGTGAACAGATAATAGAAGTATTTTATCACCAAATCAAATAACAAAAAATAACCATCCGAAATTATAAAAGGTTTTAGTGGATTGTAGTACGTACCAGTGAAATACAGTCGTAAATATTATGATGAAAAATTAAATAAATACAAAATAAAACACTATTTGTAATCAATTTACAGTTATATACATGTAATATCAGTTATTCAAGTTAGCATTGAAACATGTGATAATTTCATGGCTAAAGTCAAATAAGACATATTCAGTGTTTGACACATACAATAGCGATTATTTAATTAGCTCTTAGCAAATGGAGTGTACCAAAGAAACATCCAGGAAGTAAATCTTATTTTCCTAGCACACAATACTTTTTTTCTGACAGACAAATTTCTGAACAAAGATAAAAGTTCATTATTTTAGTTAAAACTTATTTATTTTAGTCTGAAAGTTTTTACAACCTGAAAGTCTTCCAGGGTAGACCCAGTACTAAGCATATATATAGAATAAGTTTCTTGCTCAAGGACTCAACACATAACAGTGAGGGAGGATCGAACCCACGACCCTTTGACCCTGGATTTTATGCTCTGCCACTGGACCACGCGCCCCACAATGATGACAGAATGGCTCATAAACAACACATAGCTGTGGGGGAGGATAGAACCCACGACCCTTAGACCCTGGATTTGATGCTCTACCACTGAACCACGCACCCCACAATGATGACAGAATGGTTCATAAACAACACATAGCTGTGGGGGAGGATCGAACCCGCGACCCTTCGACCCTGGATTTTATGCTCTGCCACTGGACCGTGCACCCCACAATGATGACAGAATGGTTCATAAACAACACATAGCTGTGGGGGAGGATAGAACCCATGACCCTTTGACCCTGGATTTTATGCTCTGCCACTGGACCGTGCACCCCACAATGATGACAGAATGGTTCATAAACAACACATAGCTGTGGGGGAGGATCGAACCCGCGACCCTTCGACCCTGGATTTTATGCTCTGCCACTGGACCGCGCACCCCACAATGATGACAGAATGGTTCATAAACAACACATAGCTGTGGGGGAGGACAGAACCCATGACCCTTTGACCCTGGATTTTATGCTCTGCCACTGGACCGCGCACCCCACAATGATGACAGAATGGTTCATAAACAACACATATCTGTGGGGGAGGATAGAACCCATGACCCTTCGACCCTGGATTTTATGCTCTGCCACTGGACCGCGCACCCCACAATGATGACAGAATGGTTCATAAACAACACATAGCTGTGGGGGAACATAGAACCCACGACCCCTCGACCCTGGATTTGATGCTCTACCACTGGACCCAGCGCCCCTCAATGATGACCGAATGGTTCATAAACAACACATAGCTGTGAGGGACAATCCAACCCACGACCTTTCGACCCTGGATTTGATGCTCTGCCGCTGGACCACACGCCCCACAATGATGACAGAATGGTTCATAAACAACACATAGCTGTGGGGGAGGATCGAACCCACGACCCTTTGACCCTGGATTTTATGCTCTGCCACTGGACCACGTGCCCCACAATGATGACAGAATGGTTCATAAACAACACATAGCTGTGGGGGAGGATCCAACCCACGACCTTTCGACCCTGGATTTGATGCTCTACCACTGGACCCAGCGCCCCTCAATGATGACAGAATGGTTCATAAACAACACATAGCTGTGGGGGAGGATCCAACCCACGACCTTTCGACCCTGGATTTGATGCTCTACCACTGGACCCAGCGCCCCTCAATGATGACAGAATGGTTCATAAACAACACATAGCTGTGGGGGAGGATCCAACCCACGACCTTTCGACCCTGGATTTGATGCTCTGCCACTGGACCGTGCGGCCCAAAATGATGACAGAATGGTTCATAAACAACACATAGCTGTGGGGGAGGATCGAACCCGCGACCCTTCGACCCTGGATTTGGTGCTCTACCACTGGACCACGCACCCCACAATAATGACAGAATGGTTCATAAACAACACATAGCTGTGGGGGAGGATCGAACCCGCGACCTTTCGACCCTGGATTTGATGCTCTGCCACTGGACCGTGCGGCCCAAAATGATGACAGAATGGTTCATAAACAACACATAGCTGTGGGGGAGGATCCAACCCACGACCTTTCGACCCTGGATTTGATGCTCTGCCACTGGACCGTGCAGCCCAAAATGATGACAGAATGGTTCATAAACAACACATAGCTGTGGGGGAGGATCCAACCCACGACCCTGTATTTGATGCTCTGCCACTGGACCGTGCGGCCCACAATGATGACAGAATGGTTCATAAACAACACATTAATACACAATTTATAAGAAATCATTGAACAGATCCATCTATAATTCCGTATACTGTTTTTTAGGAACAATGAAATATATATTAAAATGAAGAACAGTTACTCCATGCAAACTTTTAGATGGATCTGTTTAATGATTTTTTTTTTGAACTTTGATTAATATTTTGTTTATGAACCATTGTCTGACTGTGAATTTCTTACTAGTAGTTAACATGATTCTTAATTGTTTACTAATGGTACAACTGATGTGAATAGAAAGATACGAGACAACACCTGAGGTTGCAGGTCCGAGCCAAGGCAACACCCAGTACTGATTCTACCCAAGAAACGACCCCGAAAGAGATTCTCAAAGGCTCCAAGTTTACTTCACAACTTTGCTAAAATGGACAGAGGATCTTGCATGAGTGCTCATTTATCATTGAATTTATAAATGAGTTGGCAATAGTATATTACGCACGGCTCGGAGTTTAATAAATTTAATAATAAGTTAGCATGAATGTAACATTCCTTTTATCACATAACTCAAGAAAATGGTACATTTACCATTTCTTTAACAGATTACAGTCCTCTACAACAAACTAAAATGAATCCCTCATATAAAGTTAATGTCTAATGCAAAATCATTTTTACCATAACAAATCAACGTCATTTATACATTTAGGCAAGTTGGAAAAGAGTTTGGTAATTTACACACGAAAGCTGAATAATACAGAAAACACCAAGCAATTAATCACAAGTGATATAACACTGGGTTAATATATAGAATATGTCATACGTTTATTACACCACTGCACTGTGAAATATGTGATTAATTAGTATAGATCCTCACTATATACCTTGTGGTCCAGATGAGTTTGACATCAATAGAGTTGGGATGTACAAACTGCACTCCCAAGTCCCAGGTACATGTCATGTTTTGCCAGTTGTATACTCGACAATCTATCTCTGTCACAGGCTTGGGCTCATCTGGAAATCAGAAGAACGTTTTAATATATTGACATTTAATGGAGCCCAAATTTTTTATTTAGCAAACCTCAAAAAGGTTTTCAAATTCTAGGGGTGAGGAGGTGCATCTTTCATCATATTTATTGAAAGAGGTTACCTTTGTAAAATCTCACCCACTTGGTCCCCTATCCCCTCTATATCAGAAATCACAAAGGGGGTAGTGGGTATTTCCCCTCCTCTAGATCTTCCAGTGTTTCATTTTTAACTTGTAAGGTTTGTGAATGGTCCAGAGATTAATGGTATTGCTGACCAGAAACAAATCTCATAATGGCAATCACACTGTCATCAGCATTTGTGGACAAATCCTGCCTCTGTTGATTTTTTATCCAGACAATACAAGTAATTAACTACAAACCCAATTAGCCTGCAACTCCAATATCAATAAGTGTTTACCCGCCAAACACTTGGGGAAAACTAAAACTCACCCAATCGGGGAAAATCAAACAATTCAATCGATAATTAGTAGGTATTAACATCGACTCAGTCACTCATTCACTCTGCCAGGCTTTGATGTAAAGTCGATGATTCCTGCCGATGCACTTTTTCATTGATTTTTTCAGCCGGATCTAAAACAGGCTTACTCAGCTGATAACTTAATACGGAAAAACTGTCTCGGAAAAACTGTCTCGATATGGTTAATCTTTGAATAAATATTAGTGGCATTTTCTAGCTGGGTCATAAAATTAATGTAATACTATCGATAAGTTGCCAATGCTAGTAGCAGACTCACCTAAGCATAAAAAAAGCACAGATCAGCCTCATACTGTAGTTATATTTTTACATTTTTATACTTTTATGATTTACAATAATTGCCAATGGTTCAATATGTTCTTTTTTTATAGGGGTACTGGATGAGCAGAGGTGAGTGAATGGACTGTATAGAGTTTTAAGCTACTTTCAGCCATAGCTATTCTAAGTACTTTTTCACAGAAATATTTCATGCTGATACAAAGTACATCGGGTTGACCTTGGGTATTTGAATTATCCTCTAAATACTCACTATCATGCAACTAAAAGCTGAGGGTACTATCTTTAAATCTTAAATGTATAACCCCACTCTTTTGGGGTGGGGGTAGGGACAGGATTTATTAAATTGTTTTATTAATAATAAGTAATTCTGACAAATTCAGTTTTACAATTCTTTGAGATAACAGCTATGTATTATTCTTGTAATGCCATTGTGCAATTTACTTTATGAGATCTTAAGCTGAGCCAAACAAAAGGTGTGAAATAGTTCTATTGGCATTCTGACAAATAGTTTGTTGACAGGTCCATTTGTCAAATGGCTCCATCTGTCAAATTATCATGTTCTGCTTTGCAAACTATAAAATCTCTCATTCCTTTGTTTCTAACACATTATTAAAATCAAAACTTACAATCAAACCTGTTTAAGTGGTCACCTCTATTAAGCAGTCACTTGTCTTAATTAAGCAGCCAAATTTGTCATTTCCCGTTCATATGATCAACCTGTATTAAACAATGTTTTAAAAGGCCACTCTTGTTCCTTCCATTGACTGGCTGCTTGAGACAGGTTTAACTATATATTAATACCAGCATATCTGGTCCAATTCATTTAAAATGCCAATGAATCCATATTGAAGCTCTAGTTTATTAATGGGTAGCATATTTAGTTATTTTCTCGTGGTAAGAAAAAAAGAGAAAAATTTGTTCAGCAAACTTTTTGGATTTCTAAATAATACTGTATTCTCCCACATGACTGCACCCCAAATTTGAAGTAGATACCTAATTGTAATGTGTATTCGGTAGTAGTTATACTAATTTATTGCTGAAAGCTCAGAGCTTATACACTAGGTAGCACCAGTACTGAGTTGTTTAATATGAGGCGTCAGTTTGGGCAGGAAATCAAACATGAAGCCTTTGGCAGACACGGCCAACACTTTTTGGTAGTGAATGAACTTGGAACCTTTGATGCTTACGATCTGTCTAAGTTGTAATAAATTTAGACCAATTACAAAACATAATAATTTACATTGTAAAAATATTTTTTTTAAAAATGAATTGACCCAAATATACTTTTAAAAGTGCATCGCTCTAAAAGCATTTAATTCGGGGAATACAGTAATACCCTGAGAAAATCCCGGGAGCATTTTAATAGGTATTTTTGGTACTTATCATATTGACAAAAAATTATAGGTTTACTTATAATGATTTCTGTTATAATTGTTTATCAACCATGGAGGGCAACGAAATTATCACCCTTGATTAATAGCGGCAGCGGCAGTATCATGTACTTACATTCCACAGTAACAAACTGGTTTCCAATGATTTCCAGTCTACTGTTTGTCCGGTTCAACTTGCATATATAGTTTCCCCCATCCTCTGGTGATGTGATCGGGTACCGGAGCACTATGGTCCGGGTACTGGTGACCGTCACATATTTTGACGGGATAACCTCATCATTCTTGCGGGAGAAATGTAAGTAGCGAGAGTCGTAGTTGGGGTCGTATTTGGTGAGGTTACAGGTCAAGGTCAAGTTGTTACCAATGTAGATATAGGGGTCATTAGGAAGAACCACTGAAATATAGCGCAATATTGTTGTTAAACCTAATTTTGCAATTAATTTTCTATACACCAGGTGGGTTACTATACAAAGTAGCAGTTCCTTGTTAAAATTCTAAATATGAATTGCTAATATTCCACTCTTACATGCAACAAGCAAGAGGGGACCTACATCCAATGCTACATGTAAAATAAGGTCTATGCCTTGAACTTTCAGAGAAAATGTTATTTTATAGTTTGCCTTGAACTGTGCTTATAAGCCCTGCATGACTGGCAGGGGAATCTGGCTGAATCAAGAACTTGTCTGAGATCTTGCGGCCATTATACAATTACTGTGTAAATTTTGTAAATATTCAATGAAAAATGTTGGTGCTTTTGCATCTACTTAAAAATTTAAACATTTTCCTTATAAAACTCTGTGTAAGACAGTGACCCCTGTGTCAGTCCTAAATTTGACCCCAGGGACCAACGTCAACAAAACATTTAGGGGACCTCCATGCAATGCCACATATAAAATATCTAAGGTCTAAAACTTTCAGAGAAAATGTTTTTAAAAGTTTCTCTTAAAATGTACTTATAAGCCCTCTGGCAGGGGCATCTGTGTCAAACTTTGTGAAAGTTTGGTTAGAACTCAATGAAAAATGGGGGTGCCATTGCATCTGCAAGAAAAAACAGATGGACCACAAACAATTTACCATGACATAAAGTCTTAAAGCTAAAAATCAAATCCTGCCGTTTAAAACGTACTAAGAGAAGTTGAATATCCGACTGCTTAGGTCATCTTTAAAAAATTTGTTAGCTGTGCTCAGATCCAGTATTTTCTATGTAGGTAGGAAGGTATTTTTTTTTTGCCATATTTTGATTTTTTGTAGTCATTTTGGTAGGTGTAAGCACAGCTAACAAACACTTTTTTGCAAGGATCCAGTGAAAAATGGCAAACATCTCATGTATCAGTTTCAAAATTTGAAAAAAAGTGATGTCACCCCACTAAACTTGGATCATGCAGACGTTATGAACTAAACTGCCACAAACCCATTAATCTGAACATCAAAGAAAATTTGAGTGTTATATGATATAATATTAAGAAGTCATGCTGTGCATAACAGCTCCAAATTTAAAGGAGAATGATGGACATATGTCCCAGTTTTCCTGATCGAGCGGGTTATGACAAATGTAATTTGATACAAAATTCTTGTGTTGTGGTTGTATAGTGTTTGGCATTGCTTTCAACAATTTTTCAGTCATGCGTGTTGCGACAGCGTCTACCTGAGACTTTATTCTAAGTGATGACATATTAGAATATTATGCCGCAGACACGTGTAATGGTACCCCATCCAGTCACATTATACTGACACTGGGCTGACCAGACCTAGAACTAATATTTCTCTAAAAGCCAAGTGCCAAGTCAGGAAGCTTCTCGTACCATTTTTCAAGTCTTTAGTATAACCCGGCCAGGGATCAAACCTATTACCTTCTGCGTGCAAGGTGGGCACCCTATCACTTGACCACTGCTGCGTTGTGTGCACAATTGTAATAAAGGCAGTCTGTAAAAATATATTTCCTTCTTAATGGGGTTTAACACCACTTTGAAAACTTTACAGATTATATATGGTAACCACTTAACTTGTTTATGAGTTATTCTTTCATATAAAAATATAAAGATGCAACAAGCAAAAAACTTACCTCCAGTACCAAATGCCCATGTTGAACGAACTGAACGAACATAGAGAAAAAGTAAAACATATGTAATGCCCCTCAAATACATAATGATGTTCTAGTCCCAGCATTTATCAAACATATGCAATGACCCAGGATCTGATTCTATTCTCGTCAGCTGTATATGCAACTTTAAGCATCCTCATCCTCAATCTCACTTCTGCACTTCAAGCTTTTCCCTGAAAGTACACAAAAATAAGTCATACTCTCTTATCTGAATTTTTTCACTATTTTAGGGCCATCAAACAAATGGTTCAATTGCTCTCACTTGTATACTTATCCAGTTATCAAAAGATCCTAGTGATTTTATGGCCTCCTCATACCTAAAGTGCACCAATAAAAAGTTGCCAAGGATCAATACATCAACATATTAAAATTGATTGAATTGATTTAGCATCATTTTATGCCAACGAGGGGTAACGGACGATCATTACCAGAGGCAGTACACACAGAGCAACTGATATGCCAGGTTTTGATTAAAAAAACATGCAGTACACACAGAGCAACTGATATGCCAGGTTTTTTATTTAGGACAACAAGCAGTACACACAGAGCAACAGATATCCCAGGTTTTGATTTCAAACAACAAGCAGTAAACACAGAACAAGGTTTTTTATTTAGGAAAATATGCAGTATACACAGAGCAACAGATATGCCAGGTTTTTATTTAAAACAACATACAATACACATAGAGCAACTGATATGCCAGGATTTTTATTAAGGACAATAGGCAGTACACACAAAGCAACTGTTATTCCAGATTTTGATTAAAAACAACTGGCAGTACACACAGAGCAACTGCTATCCCAGGTTTTGATCTAAAACAACAAGCAGTACACACAGAGCAACTGATATCCCAGGTTTTTCATTTAAAACAACAAGCAGTACACACAGATCAACTGATATCCCAGGTTTTGATTTAAAACAACAAGCAGTACACACAGAGCAACTGCTATCTCAGGTTTTGATCTAAAACAACAGGCAGTACACACAGAGCAACTGCTATCCCAGGTTTTGATCTAAAACAACAGGCAGTACACACAGAGCAACTGCTATCCTAGGTTTTGATCTAAAACAACAAGCAGTACACACAAAGCAACTGATATCCCAGGTTTTTCATTTAAAACAACAAGCAGTACACATAGATCAACTGATATCCCAGGTTTTGATTTAAAACAACAGGCAGTACACACAGAGCAACTGCTATCCTAGGTTTTGATCTTAAACAACAAGCAGTACACACAGAGCAACTGATATCCCAGGTTTTAATTTAAAACAACAAGCAGTACACACAGATCAACTGATATCCCAGGTTTTAATTTAAAACAACAAGCAGTACACACAGATCAACTGATATCCCAGGTTTTGATTTAAAACAACAGGCAGTACACAGAGCAAATGATATCCCAGATTTTGATTAAAACAACAAGCAGTTCACAGAGCAACTGATATCCAAGGTTTTTATTTAAAACAACAAGCAGTACACACAGATCAACTGATATCCCTGGTTTTTACTTAAAACAACAGGCAGTACTAAGTACCAGGTTTTATGATACTATTAATATTTAACATAATATGTAAAAAAAATAATTCTTTTACTAAAATAACGCTTTAGTTTTTGGTAGACTACACAATTTGAATAATTAACGAATCCATATGTCTAACATCACATCCAATACACTTCCAACTTTCAAATGATCATCAATCACATTCCAGAGCATGCTAATAGGTCATGTTTAAATTCAAATCAAAGTACCACGTGTACTGAAACACATAAAGTTACTGTTATGCAGATTTAAATTGAAATGTATAAGAGTCAGTTTAATTGTTGTCGAAATGAACATGCCACACCCAGCTGTGACCTGGAGGTTATACATGGACTAACAAAATCAGTTTAAGATGCATAATTATGTATATTTGTTATAATAGGTGCCTGTGAAACACACACAAAAGGTCAATCTAAGTATTTTTCATCAAAATAATCCTTTTTAATGTTGTTGTATAGTATTAAGCGTCATTTTCAAATATTTTTCGGTCATATTACGACAGTGTCTACTTGAAACAGTATTCTGCCACATTGTAGTACACAGTACAATACCCGATCCAGTCGCATTGTACTGACAGCAAGCTGAACAGACCTAAAAATGTTGAGCACCAAGAAAGGAGGCTTCTGGGGATCGAACCCACAATTCTGTCTTAGAAAACTGGGATGAAAAAGTATGTTGATCATTATACAAAAATAAACAACATCGTATCATATTTTATGGCTCAATACTGTACAGATTAACTTCACTAACTAGTACTTAAGTATAGTTTGTTAATCGCATTAAGAGAATGACTGAATTTTCCCTGAAAAAAAAAATGTCCACCAGATGTCCCTGCAGGCAATATCCCTTTGGCAGACTTCATAATAATTGGATGCTGTGAACTATTTGTTTCTTTATCATAGTAAAATTGAATGTCAATAAATTTTATAACCGCTGATAAATATTTTAACTTATAATCTAGGGATGCTGATCAATGGCATGTTATTCATGCTGCAAAGGAGCATGTTTGTAATGCAATGCAAATACATGTTAAAAAGAGTATATCAGGAATAGATGCTTTAAATGTCTTAATAAATAAAATTATTTTTAAAATGGAAAATAAGCATCTCAGTATCATTAATAAAATCAAATCTCAATGGTTTGGTATTAAAGCAATTTTACGACAATGTGAACAAGTGTTATTTGGATAGGTAAACTTGAAACTAAACACATATTCTAAAAATAAACAGCACTTAAATAATGCTTGACAATCTTTGCATCGTCATTCAGACTTTTCAAAGATGAAACTTAAATTACATGTATAATGGATCAAACTGAAATCCAAATAAAACCATGTGACTTACCTAATTCATCACAAAATATGTTGCAATTTTAGAAACAGAAATAGTTTACTGAAAAAAAAAAAATGTTTTTAGTCAATTTTAAAATTTTGCAAAAAAATACTGATATATTCCCTTTAAAGATCTATAATGACAATTCAAAGTACATCTTCTGAATAAATTAAACTCACATAACCCTAATTTTATAAAAAAAAAATTGTTTTGTTGTTTTTTACATGGTGTCATTAATTTTTATTCAAAATTAAAATGTACAATAATTTAATTATCTTACGTAAACATCACATGTTTTGATTATCCATCTATAAAACCACACAATCACACAACAATAGTTTTAATTCCTTTACAGCTGGGATATTGTGCATTATATATAACTAGTGATTTGACCTACCAGTAGTTTAATTGCGTGACCTTTATTTCTGTATTTCATCCATCTGACATGACATTGCATAATGGCTAAATAGCTATCATATTGCAATATCAAACCATAAACTGGTAGGAAAAGTATCTTCCCTGGGTATATCACATACTGTTAAATCCCTATATAACACTTCTTTTATCAACATAGTATTTTGTTGTCTTAAAGGGAGAATATCAGGATTTTTTAAAATTTCAAAATGGCTAAAAATATTCCCCCCCGCCCCCTCCCCCTGATATATCATGCCTATATATACTCACTGATCCCCTATTGCCAAAAGAATGTCTATCTAAACATGCCAAAATAATTTAATTGAAAAGGGATTTCCTAACTTAAGTTACATGCCTAGGTTAGACTAAACTAGATTTCCTGCTTCAAATTGCAACATATTTTGTGATGTATTAAAGTAGCCATATGCTCATTTTGATTTCGATTTGATCCATTATACAGGTTGACAGATAGTAAAAAATGTTTCATCTCAGAAAGAGTCCGAATGATGATGTAAAGATCGTCAAACAGTATTTAATTGCCGTCTATTTTTTTAATGGGGAATTCGTTTCAATTTTGCCACTCCGATTAAGATATGGAGTTAGTCACTCATTGGTGGATTTGGAATACAAGACACTATTCAAATTCTATTTATTAATGATAATGAGATGCTTTTTATCCATTTTAAAACTATTATTTTTTAAAACATTTAATGCATTATTTCCTGATATTCTCCCTTTAAGAGAGACAACAAAATATACTGTTTGTTATGAAATTAGATGGATTCATTAGTTCCATTGGTAATTAACAAACCAGATTCTAATGGATAAATATTTTATAAAGTTTTAATTTTCAATTTTGTTTAAAAAAATATAAGAGAAGATGGTGGGTGGGTTGACTTTTATTAGTGATTTTACGGTATTTTTATAGTAGATTTACTTAACCCTAGACTTGCTATCGTACCAATAAAACTGTGCTGTAATAAGAAGTAACCTTGAATCAGGCGTTAATGTCAATATTAACCCACTTAAACTTCAATGCAGGGGTAATAACTGCTGCAGTCATTGAGCAAATAAGAGTCATTGTTACGAGCAGTTCCGCTTTTATGTTTATTTTGCAGTAGTGTGTGCAAAATATAAAACAAACAGTCTGAATGAAAATCTAATAAAGTGTTTGAACAATGGCAGAGTTGTAATCTGCAGAAGAAAAGACAGATTTTTGATCATTGAATGCAATACAGTATACTCAGTTTATGTTCATTTCCTTTTTTATACAATAACTATGCTTTGCATTTAACCCATATATATATATATATATATATATATATGTATCTGTACAGTAGTTCACTCTTCTAATCATGTCACTCCGATAAGAACACAGCCTCAGATTAAATTATGATTATCCCCAAACTTCCCACCCACAGCAGGTTGGGAACAAGATTTTTGGGGATGATGTTGATTGTGACAATTAATGGTTGTTGTAATCTAACAAACAGGGAACCTTAAAATATGTGGAGTATATTAATATACTTAAAGACAGAATAACAGTAAGAGTATTTATAGATAGATAACAGTAAGAGTATTTATAGACAGAAGAGCAGTAAGAGTATTTATAGATAGAAGAGCAGTAAGAGTATGTATAGATAGAAGAACAGAGCAGTAAGAGGATTTATAGATAGAAGAACAGAAAGAGTATTTATAGATAGAAGAGCAGCAAGAATATTTATAGATATAGTAACAGCAAGATATTCATAGATGGAGAGCAGTAAGAGTAATTATAGACAGAAAAGCAGTAAGAGTATTTATAGACAGAGAGATGTTTGAGGAAGAACCCCATAAGAATTATATTCTTCCATTCTAATCCTTACATTTTGTATATTGTACTTGTTTATCTGATAATACTGTAAATACAAGAGACGTGAAAATTCCCCGAAAACCATGTTTTTGAAACATTTTAGCTATTCTGTAACTATAACTCTATTAATCATGACAGAATTTTATGTACATTGAAGCATAAAATAAAAAAGCATACAATTAAAATTTTGTTTTTTTATTTGTAAAACATTGATGCAATAGTTTTGTTAAAAAAGCATGAAAGTTTTTCTCTTGTTTCTGTGCTATTCATTGGTTGTTTGGCTAAAATATTACTTATACTAATACACATTATGAAAGATGTAATGTGATTATACTCGGAAACAAATATACATTTTCATAGAATAATACATCAATATTATCACATTTTGCATTGAGGCTTAAGCGGTGGTATTGTTTCCAGTGCCCACCGATAGGAGGTAAGTCACACATACTCAACTGATAGCAACAATTTCTTAAAGACAATGTTTGATTCTACAAATATATTACAAAATACATCAAACATGAGAAATTCAGCTGTGCTGTAAAAATTTTAATCGGACCTGTACATTTTTCTAATAAATCATTTGTATTTTTTATAATATTTTTTGCCTCATAGCTATCAAATGAACAAGGGCACCACAGACCATTTTCAAGATAAAAATGTGCATGTCAATACTTCAATCCAAACTTTTTTAGTATCTTCATCAAAAGAAAAAGATTATTTTTACTTTACCGCTAGAAAAATTGTATAAGTTCCAGGTTGCGGAAATAATCAATTTTAGCATTTTTGACTAATTAAAGGGCCATAACTCTTTAGATAATGGTCAGAATTGGCTGGTTATCAAACTTGGCTCAGATTTTATAGAGATACACACTTTGTGTAAGTTTGCTTCAGTTCTGATAGAGAATACTCTAGTTATTGAGTGGAAACAGGCAATTTTAGCATTTTTTACTAATTAAAGGGCCATAACTCTAAAGATAATGGTGCGTATTGGCTTGTTATCAAACCTGGTCTAGATTTTATAGAGGTTCACACTTTGTGGAAGTTTGGTTAAGTTACGATAAAAAATACTCTAGTTATAGAACAGAAACGAAAAACTTGACGCCGCCCGCCCGGCCGCCCGCTTGCCGACATCGCCAATCTGATTACCAGGTTTTCAACTTTGAAAAACCTGGTTAAAAATATGTTTACACAAATTTGAGTAACTTGTAAATAGAAGAATCAATAATAATAATGATAACAAAATATATTTTTAGTGACGTTTACTAAATTGGAAAAGGTTCTTTACTAATATACAGATCCTGGTATAGATTTAGAGGACTGATGGTGATGAGTCTGGTATTGAACAGTGACAAACCAATCATAACTGATTGTTGCCAGTGCTGCTAACACACCATGACTAGAGATAGGACAAAACCAATAAACATGGAAGACAGACTGGCAAAAACATCAGAGCAATATAAGCTAATCACATTTAAACCACTCTCCTTAAATTACACAGGTAATGAAATATTCATGAATGCATGAAAGATATTTATGGATAACATGCACATAATGCAACTATTTGATGTTCCAGTGATGGATACGCTCCGATTCATCTCTCAAATGAAACATAAAAAGGACCGGTTCATGGCCAAGCCCAGCAACACTGCCAGATTTTATGAGCATCTAACTCAAATGATATAAATAAAAAAAAAGATCTACTTGTTTTTATTTTCTCCTACTTTAGTGCCACTCTTTTCCTGTTCTATCATTTGAATGCACATTTCTTGTTATACATTAACCCTTTACTTCATAAATACGTGTTTTCCCGCATCAATCACAGAAGGATTTTGAAAACAGTGCAGGAAGAGTTCAGATTGCTCGTAACGAGCAATCTGAACACTTCCTGCACTGTTTTCCACTCTGTCTGTTAATATAAACATAATTCACCCATTGCTGATATGTGGTGAATTGATGCTTTCAATATTAGAGGTGTCCAAAGGCGTCTATATGAAGTAAAGGGTTAAGAAGGGCATGAGAGCATAAAAAATGATATCAAAACCATTCGTGCAGTATTGTAATGCAGAGTCCGCCATGCTTTTAGCATTATTTCCCAAGTGCATTCCAAAAATGGGTAAAAAGATACAGAAACTTTTTTCCTTTATATATATTATTCTTATGGATACAAAAAAACATTGCAGCATATTAATGAAATTAACCACTAACTGGAATTAAACTTCCAGCATAACTTTCAATAAATGTCTATTGTTCCTGCTGACCTTAAACTGACCTTGAACCTATTATCTTGTAAAACCTGAAATTCACACAAAAATTATTGGACTGACCAGCTGACTTCGTTTACATTATGAACATAGTAAAGATTACAAAATAGTTTAACCTAAAAGAATAATAATTGAAAGTGTTTATTTTTTAAAAATATCTGTTATAAATCTATATATAGTAGCAGTGACCTTGACCTATGAACAAATAATCAAAACCAAACAACTTGGGCATTTTCCCCGAACACTTTAAAAATAGTGTAACACAGTTCATTTGTCCCCAATATGATGACACTTTATAGGCATTTTGGGAGAATTTTAAGGGTCATTTGATCAAGAAGTGTGACAAAAATGCAAAATACGAGTGTCATGGAAAACCTTTACATCTATTGATTGATTGATTTTCGCATGCATGATACAGATTTCCAACTCATTTAGCTTCCATGTCCTCCAGGTGGGAATAAGCCATTGTCTTCTTGTAATCAATCAATATAACTCAGAGTTAATTATTAAAGTAAAACGGTGAGTAACCTTATTGTAAACCCTGAAGAATACCTGTAGAGCAATGAGTAATTACCAATACAGAACTCTAATTTAGTATGCAAATGATAGCGTTGCAGTTGATTATGTAACAGAAAAAGCCAATAACTCTTATTATATTTTCATATAACTATCCATCCTGTTAATTAATCGAACATTTTGACAAAGGAATTATTATAGTGTGATGCAGTTCAACTGGTTTTTATTTACAGGAGTGCATATGTTTTAAGGAGAGTTTGGAGGTGATGAATTATGTATACATTACTGTGCTGAATGAGCCACTCTCTATCTTACGCGACTGCAAAAAGAATTCTCTCTATGCATTTTCCATTATTTCTTTTAACCTATTTAAAGAAAAAAAAAACAACAAAATATTATGATAAATGTATCATTCATGTTTCATCTATTTCAATTAACCTTTGAAAGTATGACTGTTGTGCCTTATCAATCAACATGATGAAAATGATTACAAAACAAGGATGTGAAGTGGACCATGTACTAGAGTTATGTTGTACACGTTTTTTATGTGTAAGTCTAAAATTTATGTAATTTAAGCATCTAATTAAAGTTTTATCACTTTGAAATTTCAAATACAGTCAAACCTGTTTAAGTGGTCACCTCTATTAAGCAAAAGCAGCCACTTGTCTTAAGCAGCCACATTGGCTGTTTCCCATTTCTATGCTTTAAGATCAAACCACTCTTACTTTTAAGGTACTTTTTTTTTTCTAGTTGTACTCAAGTTACGTACCACTTTAAGTGGGTGTTCTGGTCTTTTATGGGCAGGCAAAAAAAAAAAATTGTTTGGCATGTTAATTATCAGCTATCATTAATTAGTTTCCATGAGAAATTTTGTTGCCACATAAAATATTCAATGTGAAAATAAGCCTAAAATAATTTGTGTTTTAATGCTATATATTTTGCAGTTCATAAACACGTTTGATAGTATGATTATGCACGTTTGCTTATTAAAAAACAGGTGAAATTACAACTGCAAATTAAATATTTCATAAAGTTTGTGAATTATAGTTTTGTATTAAGACTAAATAACTAACAATTGAACTTCTTATAGAAATATAAAAGTTTGTTTTTTTTGTTTTTTTTATAATTTTCTCTCTCTTTTTGTTCCATTATTGTTAAAGAAGGGTTTCGTACAATGACTTTGACCTTTGACATTGTAGAAAAAAAAACAACAACAACAAACAGTGTTCCTCCTCTCCACATAAGTAATTTTGTTGTGAAGTTTCATTGTTGTTAGTGTTCTGCGCCGCTTTCAACAATTTTTCAGTCATATCGTGACATTGTCTACTTGAGACAGTTTTCTTAGAATGCCACACTGGAGTCACATTATACTGACATGGGGCCGACTAGATCCAGAACCATCATCTAAATGTTGAGTGCCAAGTGAGGAAGCTTCCAGTACCATTTTTTTAACATTCCACATACAAGGTGGATGCTCTACCACTAGACGGTACGCACACAAGTGGACATGTGGACTCACCTTTGTCTACAACATGAACATTACATATAAATTGTAACTCCAACCAAGAAGGGGCATATAAAAAGATAATTATTAAACACAAAATAACCTAACCTGATGTTAGTAGATGGCCCTCTTTCCAAAGGTACACGTAGCACGAAGAATGAAGAAGGAATCTGCCATGAAAGTAAAGTTAGCAATAATTTTCATAAAGATTATCGTATCTCCAATCAAGACCTAAAGTGCATAATTTTATACACACTATCTGGATGAAATTACGGTTTTTACATTTTAACCTAAATATTTGCAACCCTGAAGTGTGTACATGTGCGCATTTATCGTACACATTTACACTAACATTGAAATTGTTAGCTTTATGGGCTCACTAAATACCTGCAATATCTGCACCTTAAACCCAGCCAAGTACCATTTTGGAGATAATTTACCCTTTGGACTGAATGACCCCATTCTATATTCAGAAATGACAGAAAGACTGAGTTACAAACAGACATATACTTATTGGTACCATTTTTTAGTTTATGAACATTGTGAATCATGGATACTGTAAAACCCCTATAAGAATTGCTGATGACTGATGTTAGATTGATTGAATATTTAGTGTCATTTTATGCCATCCAGGACTAACAGACATTCAGCTACTCTTTTCCAGGATCCTGGAATGGTAACCAGTACTCTGGCACAACCATCTCTGCAAGTAACTGACAACTGAATCAGTGGTGAGAGACGAATGACAATGAGACAAACTATCCTATATCAATCATCAAAGAGACTTTGGCACAGTGGGGATTCGAAATCACAACCCTTTGATGTTAATGAGACATGCTAATGACTGTTTACTAAGCTAACCAGTCCAGTAACAAGAAAATTACTTTTTTAGTAACAGAAAACAACAATTGAATACTCTCTATAAAATTAATTTATTTTTTATAAGCATTTTAATTAAATAGCACACGTAATTTGCCTCAGCATGTAACTAATTAGTGCGTCTCATATAGCCATTTAATAAAGACCGCAGATTGGTCTGAAATAGAAGGTTAACCCGTAACGAGGGATGAAACATCATCTTGTCAACTAATTATTCTCATCCGAGCTATTACGCATCCATGAATACTCATTAGCAACCATAACCCTATCTATTACCATGCATTATTAATATCTCACAATCCTCCCCAACTGATACCAAAGCACTGTCACTCAACTTATTTAAGCCTTAAATCCCTGTAAAAAACATTACAGATCTATAAGAGATATATTGATGAAATAGCATTACTTATATTTACCAACTATGACATTGTAGAATCTTTAACAGCAAATATATCAGGATTTTTCAAAATTAAAAAGTTGGCTAAAACATTTTTTCCAATATAGCAATGCCTATATATAATACTGACATTGAACCCGTATTGGCAAAAGGATATCTATTTAAACATACAAAAATAATATACTGAAAAAGAAATTTCCTAACTTGGGCTACACACCTTGGTTAGACTAAAACAGATTTCCTGCTTACAACTGCGACATATTTTGTGACGTAATAAACGGGTGATTTTATTTTGATTTCATCTTAGAAAATGTCTGAATGACGATGCGAAGGTCATTAAGCAATATCTAAGTGATGACTATTTTTAGAATGGGGATTCAGTTTCAAATTTACCACTCCAATTTAAATATCAATTTAATCAAATACTAAACAATTCAAATTTTACTTGTTAATGATGAGATTGCTCTTCATCCATTTTAAAAAATAATTTTATATTTCAAGACATATATAGTGATTTTTCCTGTTGAACTCCCTTTAACAGTCTGTAAGTAAGGAGTTGCATAGGTAGTGGTAAGAATGCTTGCTCCAAGCCCCAGAGGTCCCCAGTTTGATTCCTGGTGAGGTTTCGTCCAGGGTTTTCAAACACACTCCCAAAAGGTACAGCGGAAGCATGCAATCATTTAGAGGGGAGTAAAAGGAGCCGGTCCTGCATACAGAAAGAGAGTTATGATACCGAGTCCACGTTATAGATCTCACTGAACTTCTATGTTAATCAGTGAGTCAAATACCCATAATGTGCCAGCACATACTGAAGAACCTTGTTGGCTTGAACACGGTTGGTTCGAACACCACATATAGCTTATATTTTGATGTACATACATATATGATGTTGAAAAATCCGTCAAAGTTCTACTCACAGTAATATTTGCGAGTGTTTTTTGATGAATAGATGACAGATAAGACAAACCAATTCTTGCAGATTTTCTTCAAGAAATTAAATACTTCTGCCAATATATTCTTATATAAGAATCTGTAACGGCAGTATGGTTATAATTCACACCAGAAATGCTTCAATCAGAACAGTTATATGAGACACAATTATCTCACCTTTCTCTCTCTCAACTTTAACTATGGTATAAAATGACAGATATCCCGGCCTGCAGGTTTACCAGTGAAACAAATTACATATAATACAAAATAAACATATCAATCCCACCTAAATTATTATGGTCAATACAAGTTCCATCTCAGACCAATTACGCATCTGCACTGTGCAAATATAGTTTTCTTTCCTTGTTTATCGGGACTCAAGTTATTGACATTCTGCCTATTAAAGCAGGAATAATCAATCGACTCCTAATTGGACATACTGTGTCCTAACGGTTTGCCTGAATCTTAATAATCAGGTAATTAACGAAGAACCATTCACACCATTTTTAAGGAGACTACAGTCACATTTTAATATTCTAGGTTGACGTCGCCGTCAAAACATTTACATACATACCGCTTCACCCATCATTATTTCCTGACCTGCGAGTGGCACTAATACAGAAAATGAATAGCGGAATGAGACCAAATCTAGCAAGCTTTGACCATAATTTCCCAGCTCTGCCACACTTAATTCCATCATACTATTGATCCAAACAAATTTTGGCATATTGCAGACGTTGAGTGCCACAGAGCCATCAAATCTAGGAAAGCCGAGATGTCTGTATGACTGTATTGGGGCTGTTAAAGAGCTTATTTATCAATTATCTTATTGTATCCTTCCATTTATCCATTCAACTTTTCTTCCTTCCTCTCATTTTCCTTCCTTCCTTTTTTTCCTTCAATCCATCTATCCATCCTTTCTTTGACCGACCTACCTATTTAAGTCCTTGCACTTTTTCTTTGTTATATGTTTTTTTAAATTTATATTTACGTTTTAAAAGCTTAAATTGTGCCAAGAAAATACGCGATTCATAGATTTTTTACACTAATTGGTTTGATCTAGTCAAAGATCAAATCAACACTACCTGGAAAACCACTATCAATTGGAATACCACTATCAATTATATATCAATTAAAATGATTTTTTTTTCAGAGACTTGGAACAGAATGCATTTACTGACATAATGATTATTTCTAAAAGGTTTTGCATCCATTTAAAGCAGTATCATTACGACAACAAGGGAGAGCAACCATATTTGAAAATGACGGGAAGAGTTTTTGCATATCTATGCAAGACCAATGCAGATAGTTGTTTTACAGCTCAAAAACAGATTGTTGGACCTCCTACACCAATGGATATACAAACCATCTGTTAATACGAATTTGTTCCTTGTTATTTTATCTGGAATCCAAGATTTGATTATCTTTATTTGCTGTATAGATAAAATTCTAGGTCTGGAGGGTTGTGGGTTTGATCTCCCATCAGGGTAATGCAAAACACTTTATATGCGTAAGATAATTACTGGTTCTACCCGGGAAGACATTCCATGCATGGGATTTATACAAGTTGCAAGAATTCTTTTCATTTGTTTCTTTAAATATTTGGCATAATTTTTATGTCACCAAGGGCTAACAGACAAACAGGTAACCTAACCACATTTTTCTGGGATCCTTGAAGGTTAACTACTCGAACACATTCATCTCTACACTAACATTCCCACTTCTCACTTGAATCAGTGGTTAGAGACAAATGACAGTAAGAGGCAATGTTGTATATTAATCATAACAAAGACTGTGGCTGAGAGGGGATATGAACTCACATATAGTCAGACATGCTACCGACTGAGCTAACCATGCCCGTATTCAAAATAAAAATGAATTTAAAGACAAATTAATAGAAATACAGTATGTATGCAAATATGGGCATCTTAATATACATGACAGCTATAAATGACTTTTACAGAGAGACATGATGCTAAATATATTCATTCAACTATCATATTGTGATAGTGTCTTCTTGAGATCTTGTTCTGGGCGCTACCACAGACACGATATGATACCCCACCCAGTCATTTTATACTGACACTAGGCTGACCACACCTAGATCTTTTCTCTAATGCTGAGCACTAAGTAAGGAAATTTCTAGTACCATTTTTCAAGTCTTTGGTATGACCCAATCAGGAATCGAAACCACGACCTTCCGTGTGTGAGGCTAGGGAATATGATAATATATACCATACAATTTTCAGCAACAATATTATAAAGATGCAGAAGAAGATCCAGTAATTTACGTGATGTAAAACTTTCTCACAATTGGAACAACTTTCTGTAAGTGTCATTTTACAATAAAAGACGTACCCATCCCAAACAGCTTCTTCTGGTGTAGGAATATCTCTTCACACAATGGTACCCCAGGGAGCGCCATCTACAAATTATTCCTCACACCAATATGGGGCTGTAAAATGCCTATAGATGTATTTATGTAAGCCTGGCAAATTGGATTGGAGTCCCAAGGGAGCTATGCAGGATTAATTTAAGTTATGGCTGAGCAATAGCTCTAAACATGCAGAAAGGAATCTTAGAAGCATTTGAATACGATAAATACTACAGATATAGATCTTACTTAAAATGTTGCTGGGCCCAGTTAGCTAGGTCGGTAGTCAGGGATCATGCGTTTGACACAGTCTCCATGATGCTTGATGTACAACATTGCTTCTTGTAGCCATTCATCTCTCACCAAATGATTCAAGTCGCAATGTTGTATTTCAATCATCACCCTACAGGGCTTTCGAACTCACAACCCCTGTACATTTTTTTCATGCAAAAGAAATATAATTATCATGTGTGGCTATTTAAAACTAAGGCACCACAGCGTGGTCTAGTGTTAGAGCGTCCGCCTCGCATGTAGAAGGTTGTTGGTTCGATCTCCAGCCGGGTCATACCAAAGACTTTAAAAATGGCACTAGAAGCTTCCTCGCTTGGCGCTCAGCATTTAGAGGACAGTTCTAGGTCTGGTCTGCCCGGTGTCAGTATAATGTGACTGAGTGGGGTATCATACCACGTGTCTGCGGCATGATACTCCAGTGTGACAGCGCTCAGAATACTGTCTCAAGTAGACACCGATATCAAGTAGTCGCGATATGTTGAAAAATTGTTGAAAGCGACGCTTAACACCATACAACAACTACAACAACATTAAAACTAAGGCAATCTTTTGAGATACATGACTATTTATGTAGTGCGTCATCACCATATATCACACTCTATGTCCAATTTGCATATTGATGCAAAAACAAATGAATGGTTTTCGGCATTTTTAGATCCTAAGTGTTCGATGAAGAACAAACCTCCATTTAATTATGAATGAGGCCTGCATCGCATTCTCCTAGAGAATTCACAGCACACCAAAAGCTATCAATTCCATTTAAAGCTCTGGTTTGAAGTTTAGTAGAATTTATGGAAGAAATTCTTTAAACTCCATCTTTGAAGGTTTTGCAATTGCGGTTGAAGAAGGAATTGAAGACGCCGCACACAATTTATCTGAAAATACAACTCCCTAATTAGTTTAACATCTATTACGTTTGGTTCTAAACAAATTTCTATCGAGTTTTCATTTTATTTTTTTAAAAAGAAAACCATTCAAACCGTGTCTTCATTTAGCGAAAATCAAATTACGTTTTTGATTGGTTGATTCAAATAATCGGACTACCTCGGAGATTTCCATAGTATTTCAAAAGAGTATCATTTAGATGTTTATTTCTATATTCATTATTTTTATATTATTAGATATTTTCTATATCAAAGATCTTGTAAAAGACAACTGTCATGATTTCCATCCGAATAAATATTTTTAAATTTGATATAACATAACCATTGAAGAGTTGTGTTTGTTTCAGCCAATCAGATCTTACTTCTAAATCCAAACGTTTCTTTTGCTTGTCAAGACATTTGTCTTTTAGATAAGCAAGCGTCGCATAATGAACAAGACTAAATAGCCGATAGCTCTAAAAGACGTGAATAATGGGCAATTTTCAACACAGTTTGGGTTATATATGGCATAGCCAGTTTTACTGTTGGAGGATTAGACCTCAGACTGAGTCAGACCAAGCAGAACCACCGTCCTTAATCCTGCAAGTAACTGGAAACTTTATGACATAGTTTTTAGACTTGAACTTACCACCTTAGCAGTGAGAGGTAAGTGATCTTGAGACGGCGCCATAAACCACTCGGTAACGGAGGACCCGAAAGTGAATAAATAATTTTTTAATATATATTTACAGATTAGTTAATCTAATATGCAAATCAGCGGCTTCGCTGAGAAATTATTGTAAAATTTCAAATAATATTCGTGTATATACACCTGTCGGTACAGTTAATTGCATATTTAATCATTGATGATACCCAGAATATTCCAAAAGTCGAGATCGGATAGACTAAAACTTGGAGGTTATTCCATCAGTCAGGGTTATTGAAATATTGGCAACAATAGCGAGTTTAAACACAAGTTTTTGATGATGTACATCTGCATTTTACACCAGATATGATCCAGACAGTCACAACTTACGCTGAATATTACAATATCTGTTTTATATTTTGCACCAGATATAATCCAGACAGTCACAACTTACGCTGAATATTACAATATCAGTTTTATATTTTGCACCAGATATGATCCAGACAGTCACAACTTACGCTGAATATTACAATATCAGTTTTATATTATGCACCAGATATGATCCAGACAGTCACAACTTACGCTGAATATTACAATATCAGTTTTATATTATGCACCAGATATAATCCAGATAGTCACACTTTGCATTTAAATGATATCATAAGCCTACCAGTTACATCGTGTAACAATTAAGTCTGGAGAGAGTTTTTTTATATCACATGGTGCTGTCTTTTTTTCTTTTGATGAGGGTCAGTTATGATCTAGATAATATACCACAAAGCACAAACTATTTATTATGTCCTATCATAATTTCTGATGTACAAAACATCAATAAATGCCTTTCTTGTTTAGCAGATAACAGCATTATCCAGCTCACTAAGGTTGACCCAGCTTTTTTTCCAGGTGGGATGCATCTATACTAACAGTAGGTTCAATAATTTCAGGCGAGGTTTAATTTTAAGACAGAATCAAATTTATTGTTTTGGTTAAAAACTATTGTCATGTAGCAATATTTCTTGAACACAAAGAGGGGTCAGTCTCCTTGCTCTCTCATCTAGATCCACCAGTTCTATTAGGTGTTATACAAGGTTGTCGTTTTTTATACAAAAATATGCTAAGCTAGCTGCATACCAAGAACTTATGGTATTATGCAATACAAATTTGATAAAAAAAACAACAAACAATCAATAGCAGAGCTTTAAAGGGAGTCTATCAGGAAAAAATGTTATAAATGTCTCAAAAAATAAAATTGTTTTTAAAATGGTTAAAATACATCTCATTACCATTAATAAATAAAATCTGAATGGCTTAGTATGTCACATCTACCAAAATGTGACAAAAATCGCTATTTTAATCAGAATTGTAAACTTGAAATGAAATCCCCATTCTAAAAACAGACATCACTGAAATACTGCTTGGTGACCATTAGATCATCATTCGGACTCTTTCTTGATGAAACCATTTTACTACGTGTAAACCTGCATAACGGATCAAATTTAAATCAAATTGAAACCACCTGACTCATTTAATACATCACAAAATATGTTGCAATTTTAAGCGGGAAGTCTATTCTAGTCTAACATAGGTGCGTAGTCCAAGTTAAGAAACCCGTTTTCATTATAATAATTTGGCATGTTTAAATAGATATAATTTGGAAATACTGGGTCATTGTGAGTATATATAGGTATGATATATTTGAAAAAAATGTTTATAGCCAATTTTAAACTTTTGAAAAATCCTGATAAATTCCCTTTAATTGTGTAAACAGATGATAAGTGATATTTTAATACAATCATTCAAAAGCACATAACTCTGCCTGTAGTAGTCACGTTCACACTCTCAGTTTTTTATGCAAACATCAAGACATATCTTACACTTGTAATGGGAATAATGATCTTTAAGAACAAAAGTGGGGTTCAAACCACTCAAAGGCCCCTATGAAAAAAGAAATGGAGTAAGGTTTTCAAACTCAACCAAAGTCTGTAATAATCGGTCATAGACAAGTGTGTAATTAAAATGAAACAAGGAGAAAAGAAGTATTTTTCACAATTCAAAGACATGTTATAAAACTCTGCCAAAGAATATTTCCTATCCCAATTTTGAAAACTCAGACCAGCAGAGCAAACAAACTTTATATTAATATTGGCCTAATTTATTAATGCCGCAAACAACACCTTATTATTATATAACAGACAAATTGATAGTTGTAAAGGTCTATAAAAGTGTGGCAAACCTTTTGTCAGAGCGAGATGAGAATTATAAAACTATAATTACCTAAACTAATAAAACATGTCAAATCACGAAACCATATATATCCTCTTGCAAACTTTTGCCTATTAATAATCTAATAAACAATACATTAGTTTACGATATATCGTATCTGAAGGGTGATATAGAAGAATATTCTGAGAATGTAGGGCTCTATCGTGATTACATGTAGATTATCCACTGAGAGTTCCAATGTGAAAAGTTACGAGTCTATCCCAACCTAAGCAATCCTCGTGGACTAAGATCTCAACACTTATTTACTCCAGAACTGCCACTAACTTGCAGTGGTGATCTAATGGTAGAGCATGCATCTTGCATATTTACAGGAGGTTGTGAGTTCGATTCTTGACTGTGTGTCTGTGGCATGATATTCCAGTGTGGCGGCGCTTAGAATATTGTCAAGTAGACACCGTCATGATATGAGTGAAAAATTGTTGAAAGTGACACTAAACACCATACAACAATGACAAGGACTGTCAATCCCCCCTTATTTTTTTTGGAGGGGGTGGGGGTGGGGGGGGTGAGGAGGAATGGAGCTATGGTGAAGATGAAATAAACACAAATTTAAAATATACAAATGTTTTATGTAATGTTGACTTATATGAAAGACCAACAGATATGGATATGCTAGTGTGAATACATAGGCTTTCTGACACAGGGGCAGCAGTGGCCAGGATATAAGATGCTCATGTCAGAGGTTACATGTTCATGGCCCCGTATTGACCGGATAGTCATTGAAAAAATAACACCCAGCACAGTACTCAGAAAACGACCTTGATAGCTCTAAGCTTACTTTGCAAACAAGCTAAAATAAACGACTGCAGGCCACAGAGCTATAAAACAAACTTGATAAATGTTTCAATGTACCAGTAGTATATTAGAAGTAATTTCATTGTTTCTGGCCAGGCCCAATTAGCTAAGTCGGTTACGCATCTTACTATCAATTCAGAAGTCGTGTGTCTGAATCCCCGCCAAGCAGCAGTCTTTGTGATGACTGATATAGGACATTGTGTCTCATTATCATTCGTCTCTCAGCATTGATTCAAGTGGGGAAATTATCAGTTACTTGTGGAGATGGGGCAGTGCTTGAGTACTGGTTAACCTTTCAGGATCCCGAGAAACAGTGGCTAGGTTAACTGATTGTCTGTTAGCCCTCGATGGCATAGAAATGACGCTAAATCTTCAACCAATCAATCAATCATTGTTTCTGTAAGCAAACAAGCAATAGGAATATTTGTCGTAATGACAATTATACTGAAGCAAATCTTCCTGTCTTATTAGAGAAGAAAGAAAGACACGTTGAAGGAGACTTCGCTATTTATTGGAGAAAGTAAAATCTATATCGTGGATTCACTGCTAATTGTAACAAACTTCTGACAAAAGATTTGTATCGACCATTGTCACACAATACGCTGCAGTATAAATACGCTTTTAGCATTGACAAAACAATGTTGGCACTTATTGATGGAAACAATTTTACATTACATTAACCAAACAAAGGAAGAAACTCACGAAATGATGGTCGTTTGACACATTTAATGTAGCACTTTAACATTTAATATAGCTTCTAAGCTCACAAAATGATCGATGCTTTAACAGAAGATGGAAAAGTTGTTGTCAATATCTAAAATATTAAACAAGAAATGTCACTAATATTAGTGTCTCATGCCCCCCAAATGGTCTGTGAAAATAAAAATATATGTTATGATAGGTAGCGATGTATCCATGAATTTAAGAGTAATGGACTGACATTTCAAACAAGACATGCAATTTCATGGGGTTTTTTTTTTTTACATTAAAGCATGACCTTGACCTTTGTATAACCGTGACCTTGATATCTGATGTAAAGGTCTTGGTATTTCTACAGTTAAATGCAGGTGACACATCATCATGACATGCTGATCACTTGTGTCCAGCTATTTAGAAATCTCTCCATGCAAGACAAAATTACAGATCAGACATGAAATATCAAACAAACTGAAAGTGTGACCTTGAGGTGAGGTTCTAGGTCTTAAGGTGACACGTCAGCATGTCATGTTGATCAATTGATAAATTGAGCCAAGTGTTTTTGAATTCCATCCATGTATGACAAAGTAACAGGATGGACTTGAAACTTCAAACAGACTCAAAGTGTTGTCATACAAACTCACAGTGTGATCTTAACCTTTGAGAAAAGGTTCTGGGTCTTTTATGCAGCACTTAATTAATTGTCAAGTTGATCAACTGAGCCAAGTGTTTTTGAAATTTATCCATAGGTGACAAAATTACCGGACACGAAATCTAAAACAGACTGAAAGTATTGTCAAAGTTAAATTGTGACCTTGGCCTTTGAAGTGGGTCTGGGTGTTAAGTGCGACATGTCGTCATGTTATGTTGATCATTTGTAGCAAGTATTTATAAAATCCATTTATGCATGACAAAGTAACAGACCAGACACGAAATCTCACACAGACTCAAAGTGTTGTCAAACAAACTAAAAAAGTGACCTTGACCTTTGAGGTACAGGTGTGGGTCTTACTCAAGACATGTTGTCATGTTATATTGATTATTTGTAGCAAGTATTTATAAAATCCATTTATGCATGACAAAGTTACAGGCTGGATACGAAATCTCACAGACTCAAAGTATTGTCAAACTCAGTGTAACCTTGACCTTTGAGGTATGCATGTGGGTCTTATGGGTGACATTTCATCATGTCATTCTGATGAATTGAGCCGAGCATTTTTGAAATTTAACGATGGGTGACAAAGTTACAGATCGGACACGAAATCTCAATCAGACTGAAAGTGTCATCAAACAAAGTTAAATTGTGACCTTGACCTTTGAAGTGGGAGTCTGGGTGTAATGCGCAAGATGTGGTCATGTTATGTTGATCATTTGTAGCAAGTATTAACAAAATCCATCTATGCATGACAAAGTTACAGGCCAGACACGAAATCTCTCACAGACTCAGACAAACTCAAAGTGTGACCTTGACCTTTGAGGTACGGGTGTGGGTCTTACTTGGGACATGTCGTCATGTAATTTGATCATTTGTAGGAAGTATTTATAAAATCCATTTATGCATGAAGACAAAATCTCACACAGACTCAGTGTTGTCAAACAAACTTAGTGTGACCTTGGCCTTTGAGGTATGGGTGTTGGTCTTACACATGACATGTTGTCATGTCATGCTGATATGCACGACAAAGTTACAAGCCGGACACGAAATCTCACACAGACTCGGACAAACTCAAAGTGTGACCTTGACCTTTGAGGTACATGTGTGGGTCTTGCTCACGAACGTTGTCACGTTGATCATTTGTAGCAAGTATTAACAAAATCCATATATGCATGACAAAGTTACAGGCCAGACATGAAATACTTGATGGAATGACAGGCAGATGTTTCTTCTTATGGGTATTTAACTGGCTTCTTTGCGCCAAGCTTATTACTTGTGTTTGGCTAAATTTTAAGAAAAAAAGCAACATAAAAGCTGTTTTAAGAGTCTAGAAACAGCCACAATTATTTTCAACTGCTTTTCAACACTAACTAGCCATTTGTGTGCACGGATGGACAGATGGACGGCTGGACACTCCGATGACTACATGCCACCCCAAATATTTGGGGTGGAGGCATAAAAAGTAACATCTGGCAAATATGTGCTTTATACAGTATGTTTCAAACTAGGTCACCACCAGCATGAACTTAATACCTGCTCTTGCAGCGTGTATCGTATCATGCAGTGTGTTACTGAATCATGTGATCAGAAAAAAAATATATATCACGTTTTAGTCAGTTGATATCATTAAAGAAGCGATGATCAGGTAATAAAAGATAAACTCGGATCTTTTTTCTCTTTTTTTTTGAATGGGATTTAACATCATCTCAACGCATTTCAGGTTATATATGGTATATCCAGTTTTATTGGTAGAGGAAGACCTCATAATAATAAGGTTCAAGTCCCAATGGCTCAAAAAAACATTGTGTGAGAAAGAGTTACCTGTGGAACGATGGCGGTTCTACTCAGATTCATTCTGAGATCTTCCTCCACAAATAAAAACTACATAATTATAACCTTTTATGTGTTGAAAATGTTATTAAACTTCATTCATAAAAAAACAAATTGATTACACTTCTGTTGACAGATGGCTGCAAATACACCAAGGATAGAACTTTTATTCATTTACAAGATGTGACAGAGTGACACGTCCTTTTCCAAACAGGAATAATGACATTAATGGTCCGCATGAAAACACTTTGGTATTTTAATTTCGATAATGCAATGTGTTCATATGATTTGTTTTTTCAGAAATAGTGTTTATTTGTCAAAGTGTTTTTTCTAGCGTGGAATAGGAGGGAGAGTTAAGCATTCTCCCCCTCGTCTTTCTGCCATAAACTGCATACGTCTGACCTTGATGTAACACCTTGCAAGTAAAGTAAAGTAGGGTTATTTACTGTAACATGCAAGCATTCTTCATTTGCTTTACCTGAAACCTCTATTTTTTTTCATGATTTTCATTTTATTCAATGTAATATTCAATGCATGTTTTAAAATGGAGCCATGATACAATTCAACACCTTTCTATACAAATAATTTCAAAATTGTATGATGACATAATGACACGTGCATGAATATGAATAACATGAATTCTGATAATGATTGCATAATATTAACACATTTATATTTATTATATGGCACTGTGCCAGTATGTTTTCATTTTATAATATTAAATGGTTGAGTTCTATGTTTAATTTAACATATTCTTATACTTTTAGTAGTGTTTTTTGACAGAACGTTTAACATCAAAGGCCTGATAAAGAAAGTCCACTTAAATTAAATTGAGTCTCGATTATTGGTATTGATCATAATGAGAGCATTATATAACAAGAGTTGTCAGAAGACAGCAAAGCTCGCACCAGGGTGTCTAAGTTCAAAATGTGCCATAACTGTGCTGAAATGCAATCCAGAGTTATGGTTCTTGTCTGTGTGTGTTCCATTGATGATGGTGAACACACATGCGAAGTTTCATTTACATCAAATGAGTGGTTGCATAGATATAGACTTAAACGCAAAAGTTTAACTTGGGTGTCTACAGACGCTGACGCCGCCGTCGACAACGACGCAGGGGTCATGGCAATAGCTCACCTTGGACTTCGTATCCACAAACTAAAAAGTAATTAAGTTTTCTGAAATTCAATTTCTAAAACTTGCATTTTTTAGTTTTGATTTACGTTGTTATTTTTTGTTAAGCGTTGTTTTAACAATTTTTCAGTATCATGGTGCAGACGCAAAGTCACATTATTGTGATGTTACATGAAGATTAATATCTCAATGATTGTACACAGAGATAAATATCTCTATGATGTAATATGGAGATCATTATCTCAATGACTGTACACAGAGATTAATATCTCAATGATTGTACACAGAGATTAATATCTCAATAATTGTACACAGAGATTAATATCTCAATGATTGTACACAAAGATTAATATCTCAATGGTGTTACATGGAGATTAATATCTCAATGATTGTACAGAGATTAATATCTCAATGATTGTACATGGAGATTAATATCTCAATGATTGTACACAGAGATTAATATCTAAATGATTGTACACAGAGATTAATATCTCAATGATTGTACACAGAGATTAATATCTCAATGATTGTACATGGAGATAAATATCTCAATGGTGTTACATGGAGATTAATATCTCAATGGTGTTACATTGAGATTAATATCTCAATGATTGTACACAGAGATTAATATCTCAATGATTATACATGGAAATTAATATTTCAATGGTGTTACATGGTGATTAATATCTCAATGATTGTACACAGAGATTAATATCTCAATGATTGTACACAGAGATTAATATCTCGACAATTGTACAAAGGGATTAATATCTCAATGATTGTACACAGATATTAATAACTCAATGATTGTACACAGAGATTAATATCTCAATGATTGTACACAGAGATTAATATCTCAATGATGTTACATGGAGATTAATATGTCAATGAATGTACACAGAGATTAATATCTCAATGATGTTACATGTTTATGGAGTTAAATATTAATTCTAGATGAGAACATGAGCAAAATTCCATTCCAACATTACCTTGTGCCCCTTTAAATAAAAATCAATTTCGATTTATATTAAAATACCGACAATCTGTCTTTAAACAAAAATCTAATAAATAAAGGGACTGCTGACAGAATTTTTAGGTCTAATTTCTCTCCATTTTTTTTACAAAATCGCTTTTGAAATAAATTTAGATTCAAGTGGCATATATTTGGATAAGGTTTCTTCTAGCATGTTATTAAAGCCTCCCATAAACTATGATTAACAATGCAACAGAGACCATGAATGAACATTAATTTAGAATAGTGTTTCTGTAGTCAACGAAAATCTAAAATCAATAAAAAGAAGAACAATTATTTTGAATTCATCTCTTTATAGAACGCTTCTGAATAAATTCATGGTTAACATTAATTGTAATATCCATCGTTTAGACATTAAGACTGAGCCCTTTGGGTGGGGAATAGTTGTTGTAGGTATGGTGTTTAGTGTCGCTTTCAACAATTTTTTTAGTCATATTCCGACAGTGTCCCCTTGAGGCAGTATTCTAAGTGCTTCCACACTAAAATACATGCTGCAGACACATGGTATGATGATATTAATATTGCATAAGTTTGGTCAAGATCCAATGGTGATATTAATATTGCATAAGTTTGGTCAAGATTCAATGATGATATTAATATTGCATAAGTTTGGTCAAGATTAATGATGATATTAATATTGCATAGGTTTGGTCAAGATTCAATGATGATATTAATAATGCATAAGTTTTGTTAAGATCCAGTGATAATATTACTACTGTATAAGTTTGGCCAAGATCCAATGATGATATTATTACTGTATAAGTTTGGTCAAGATTCAATGATAAATGGAAGTGATGGCAGCATGACTGCATGTATATAACACAATAAAAAGTGCAGCTACAGATGATGGATGACAGCCAGTCATTGGGAGTGTGATCAGATTAACTTATCTGGAGCCTACTGCACTTCTCTACTCAGTCTTATATTAATTAACACTATTTTTTTCTCAAACTATTTCATTTATTTATTTTGCATAAAAATAACCATTAATCAATTCTTGGGAAAGACGTTTCCCAATGGAAAAGCTTTCAGAAACCGACCGTGTGACTTGACTGCAACAGAAAATTGCGTAAAAGCATTAAGAATGTCTGAAATTAATGGCTAGGTATAGACAGAGTGGAATCATGTCTTCAACTGCATGCGATAGAAACATCTCAAGCAATGGAAAACGGTAATTTCACCCATTTTATCATTATATACTAGTATCACAGAATTAAACAAACAAACTTTAAATATTATATAAGCTGAAAGCTTTAATTTGTATGTAGTCATGTTTTAAAATTGGATCACGGAATGATGATGGGTGTGTGTTTTGTGTCTATCTCAAAATTACCAGGTTTATGAAGGAATAAATGAATGGGGTTTTACAGCATACCAACACATTATAGGTTATTCTATGCCAACAGGAAGTAACATTCAAGGTTCACGCTATATGACATTGTACAAAAACAACAAATTAACATACAGATTAAAAAATCACATCAACAACTGAATATGCAGAATGAACCTAGAACCTTGATACCTACAAAACTGCAGAGTTTTAGCAAATTCTAGTGTATTACTCAAATTGTAGCTTCTTATGGCACACATGAGCCACAATGATCCTATCCTTGCCATAATTCATAAGGCTCCCTGGAACCACACAGGAGTTGGTAATTTAACCACAATAATGAACATGACATTCAGAGGTTTCCTACCCCTCTGCAGAGAATGACAGTGGATCTATTCTTACCTGGAGTCACACAGGTTCCGTTTTTTTTTTAAATAAAAAACTGATACATCACATTCCAAGCATCTCACAATGTGAACAACACTTTCTAATAGCTTTGGCATATTATAGTACCTGTTACATTTACTGGGTCTTTACTTTATACTAATTTATTTTAGCTTGATATCTTGATTGCGATGAAAGCTCAGAGCTTATATGAATAGCTCTTGTGTCTGTTTCCTGTGTAAAACCAGTACTGACAGGAATCGGGTATCAGCTTGGTATCAAACAAGCAACCTCTTGCCTGAGCGGCCAATACTCTATCCATAACACTACTGCCCCCACTTAGACTGGATCTTTCACTTAAGATTAATTCATTTTAAACTTACTTATTTTAACTCGATTAAGAAAGTTATAACAACTTAGACAAATCATACTCAAAGTCTTAACTGGTAGAACCAGTACTTAGCATAAGTGGAAAAATGTTTTGCTCAAGGACACGACACATAGCCATGGCAAAGGATCAAACCCACGACTCCAATCATGAGCCAGATGCCCCTCCATTGGACTATGCATCCCACACTGAAATGACCTGATAAACATATTTTTTAAGACAATATCAAGGAGAGAAAATTAAACTAATGAATGAATAGTGTTTTACGGCGTACCAACACATTATAGGTTATTCGACGCCAACAGGAAGGAAAATTCCAGGTTCATGTCCAAAAAAAACAAACAAATTAACAAACAAATTAAATAAAATACATCAACAAATGAATATGCAGAATGAACCTGGAACCTTGATACCTGCAGAACTGCAGAGTTTCGCTTCCTACGACATGCATGAGCCACAGTGATTCATTCTTGCCATCACTCACATGGCTCCCTGGAACCACACAGGAGTTAATATTTAACCAAAATAGTGAACATGGCAAAAAATGATTCCCATTCGGAGGATTCTTACTCCTCTGAAGAGATCGGCATTGATTCTATTCTTAGCCGGAACCACATGGGCTAGAAATGTGTTTGTCAACATAGATGCCCCTGACCCTACATAGACACTTACTTTGCGCATGGTAACTGAAAGTTCATATCTTGTGAATGCTCACCAATAAATTTCATTCCTCAAGAAATTAATTAAATTTTGTAGTATTTCTTTTTTTTTTTGGATAAAATATATGTTTAAAAGATTTATTTCCCACATCAATAAAATTCTTTACATATTATTTTAATCCTGACAATACTGTAAAACTTGTTAAGAAAGAAAGGCGGAAAGAGAGAGTCACAGAGTAAGTTTATATTATTGGTACATATATAATTGATAATTATGTTTGTATGGTGTGTTGGGGGTGTGTGTGTGTGGGGGGAGGGGCGTCTTCCCCGACCCCCACATACCTATTATGAAGGAAAATAAACAAGCGTCGAATGGTGACTCAAACTGAATAGAAAAAAAATATTAGAAAATATAAAATTACCATTTTGCACTCTCTGAAATTTTTGACTCCTCACTTTGATATCAACACAAATATTAGAAATTAAATTTGTTCTATTAATCTGTATGTCAAAATGATGACATAAGAATGCCAGATTTTTGGCTTCATCTAATTGATGTGACATTTTCCTATACCAGTAAACAAGTTCCATGTCGCCTAAATGACATTTAAAAAGTTATTTGAATATAGGAGACGTTAAAAAAAGAATGGACTTTTGTAATATTTTCAACATTTAATATATATAGCACATGAATAAAAATCATGTTGCCATAAAAATTATATTTTTTCTACGCAATAGCCAAAGTTCGTATCTATATTGAATACCATTATGTAGCAACAGCACTAGAAAATATGCATGTAATGGCTACCTGGAACAGTCTAAGGATGTCAACAATGTCAAATGTTTGCAAGACGTTTATACCAGCCAAATTTGCAAAATGCATTGCTCCTAGGGGGTTTATTTGAAGGTACATGGTTAAGTTATATTGTTGGTTGAGTAAGACATCAGAATAAACACCAGTAGAACTATTGTTTTACCGCAAGGACAAATGACAATATTTCACTAAATAATGTTTTTGTATCAAGCTGGGCTCGCACCCACTATCTCAGTCAATTGGAGATGAGACATCTCCTGACAACACCTCATGCGGAAGGTCCCGGCTGGGTCATACCAAAGACGTGTAAATGGTACTAGAAGCTTCCTCACTAACCACTCAGCATTTGGAGGATAGTTCTAGGGCTGGTCGGCCCAGTGTCAGTACAATGTGACTGGGAGGGGTATTATACGGCATGATTATACTCCAGTGTGGCAGTGCTCAGATCTGTCTCAAGTAGACACGAAGGAAAAAATACTTGAATGATGTAGTACTGCCATACTACTGTTGTAGATGAAACTTATTTATTACCGGCAGACTATGTTTCAAGATCAATTATTCCTTTTTTATTGTGATTTATGTATTGAGCGACAAAATAAATGAGAAAATTGCATGTTTCTCAAAGACATTATATCTCCAAAGTCAGGACATATCTGCAATTTGCAATGTTGTCAAGGCAGATTGTTTTTTTATAACATTGAAGTAGTGGTATACATGACTTTAATTTTGTGTAGCGCATGTGGTCGAGTGGTAGAGTAATGAATCCAGAATCAGATCCTCAGGGTCATGGGTTCCATCATCCCTCATGGCTATGTGTTGACACTTTTTCCTCATGTGCTTAGTATTGATTCTACCCAGGAAGTTTTCAACCCTGATTTGTATAAGTTGTAATACATCCAACTTGTTTCACAATCTTGGTAGAATGAATAAGTTTAAAACTAACTTCAACAGCAAGTTCCGGTGGTCTAGGAATCATATCAGGATCCCTTACCTCTCATCCCTGAGGTCAGTTTCACAGACAAAATTTGCCACTTGCTTGCAGAAAGATGTGGTTTTACTAAGTCTCATATTTATATGCATCTGAATTCTTCCAAGTAAAATGGAATAAAGAACAATCAATATATATATAATCGTGGATCCGCCCAGGTAAAATGGAATAAAGAACAATCGATATATATAATCGTGGATCCGCCCAGGTAAAATGGAATAAAGAACAATCAATATATATAATCGTGGATCCGCCCAGGTAAAATGGAATAAACAAGAAATGTCACTGTTAAGTGTCACATTCCCCCAAATGGTCTGTGAAAAATAAAAATATAATTATGATATAATAGGAAGCGATCTATCCATGAATATCAAGAGTAATGGGCTAATGTTTCAAACTAGACATGCAATTTCAATTTTTTTTTTACATTAAAGCATGACCTTTAACTTTGTGTAACCTTGACCTTGACATCTGATGAAATGGTCAGGGTATTTCAACAGTTAAATGCAGGTGAAACATTATCATGACATGCTGATCACTTGTGTCAAGCTATTTTAAAATCCCTAAATGTAAGTTACAGATCAACTGTTGATCAATTGATAAATTGAACCAAGTGTTTATGAAATCCATCCATGTATGATAAATTTAAAGGACAGACTTGAAATCTTGAACAGATTCAAAGTGTTGTCATACATACTCATAGTGTGACCATGTCTAGGTTAGACTTCTTGATAAATTGAGCCAAGTTAAAGACAAAGTCACAGACCAGACACACAATATCAAACATATTGAAAGTGTGACCTTGACCTTTGAGGAAAGGTTCTGGGTCTTACATGCGACACTTAATTATGTCATGTTTATCAATTGAGCCAAGTGTTTTTTAAAATATATCCATAGATGATAAAGTTATAGATCGGACAAGAAATCTCACACAGACTGAAAGTGTTGTCAAACAAACTCAAAGTGTGACCTTGACCTTTGAGGTATGCATGTGGGTCTAATACGTGACACTTTGTAATGTCATGGTGATGAATTGAGCCTTTTTTTTTTTTTAGCCTTAAATTATGACCTTGACCTTTCAAGTGGGATTTTGGTAGTAACGTGCAACACATTGTCATGTTATGTTGGTCATTAATTTGTAGCAAGTATTAACAAATCCATCTATGCATGACAAAGTTACAGGCCAGACACGAAATCTCAAACAGCCTGAAAGTGTTGTCAAACAAACTCAAAGTGTGACCTTGACCTTTAAGGTATGGGTACTCGCAACAAATTGTCATGTTATGTTGATCATTTGTAGCAAGTATTTAAAAAAAAACATCTATATGTGACAAAGTCACAGACCGGACACGAAATCTCACAAAAACTCAAAGTGTTGTTAAACAAACACAAATTGTGACCTTGACCTTTGAGGAACAGGTGTGGGTCTTACTAGCAGCATGTCATGATGTTATGTTGATCATTTGTAGCAAGTATCATTAAAATTCATCTATGCATGACAAAGTTACAGGCCAGAAACAAAATCTCACATAAACTCAAAGTGTTTTCAAACAAACTCAAATTGTGACCTTGACCTTTGAGGTATGGGTGTGGGTCTTACTCGCAATACATTGTCATGTTATGTTGATCATTTATAGCAAGTATCGACAAAATCTATCTATGCATGACAAAGTTACAGGCTGGAAATGAAATCTCACACAAACTCAAAGTGTTGTCAAACAAACTGAAATTGTGACCTTGACCTTTAAGGTACTGGTGTGGGTCTTACTCGTGACACATCGTTATACTATGTTGATCATTTGTAGCAAGTATAAACAAAATCCATCTGTGCATGACAAAGTTACAGGCCAGAAACGAAATCTCACATAAACTCAGTGTTGTCAAATAAACTCAAATTGTGACCTTGACCTTTGAGGTACAGATGTGGGTCTTACTAAGGACATGTCGTCATGTTATGCTGATCATTTGTAGCAAGTATCAACAAAATCCATCTATGCATGACAAAGTTACAGGCCTGAAAAGAAATCTCAGACAAACTCAGTGTTGTTAAACAAACTTAAATTTTGACTTTGACCTTTGAGGTATGGGTGTGGGTCTCACTTGTGACACATTGTCATGTTATGTTGATCATTTGTAGCAAGTATCTACAAAATCCATCTATGCATGACAAAGTTACAGGCCAGAAACAAAATCTCACACAAACACAAAGTGTTGTCAAACAAACTCAAATTGTGACCTTGACCTTTGAGGTATGGGTGTGGGTCTTACTCTTGACATTTCGTTATACTATGTTGATCATTTGTAGCAAGTATCAACAAAATCCATCTATGCATGACAAAGTTACAGGCCGGACACGAAATACCAGACAGAAGGACAGACGGAAGGACGCCGCGATTACTATATGCCACCCAAAAAAATTTTTTTGGGGTATAAAAACAATCAATATATATAACTGCAGATCAGCCCAGGTAAAGTGGAATAAAGAACAATCAATATATACATCCTAGATTCACCTCAGTAAAATGTAAACAAGAGGCCCAAGCTAGAGGTCCTGAATGTTCTACTGGCAAAAGATGCTTTACAGGTCTTCCATGCAATGCTACATATAAAATATCTGAGGTCTAAGCCTTGAACTTTCATAGAAAATGTTTTTTTAAAATTTCACTTAAAATGTGCTTATAAGCCCTTTGGCGGGGCATCTGTGATCAAATGACCCTGATTCAATAACTCATCTGAGATCTTGTGGTTATATAACTGCTGTGCAAATTTGGTTAAGATTCATTGAAAAATGTACAATCGCGTCTAAAACATTTTCCCTATATAACTCTATGTAAAACAGTGACCCCCTGTGGCTCCCCAAATTTGATTCTAGGGACCCGGCTTCAACAAATTTTTTAGGGGACCTCCATGCAATGCTACATGTAAAATATTTCAGTTCTAGGCCTAAACATTCAAAGAAAATTTTTTAAAGTTTCTCTCATAAGCTTTGTGGCGGGGGAATTTGCGGTCAAATGCTGGTTCAAGAACTTTGACCCCAGGGTCCTGACTTCATCAAATCTTTTAGGGGACTCCCATTCAATGCTTCATGTAAAATGAAAGTGGTATCGTGTCTACAAGAAAAAGGTAAACAGACGGACAATGGACAATTTACCATGACATAAGCCATACTGACCTTTGGCCAGCAGAGTTAAAACGAACAATAATTTTGGACCTGGCTCTGTAAAATGTATCAAAAAAACAAAATATGTAAATAGTATTTTTTTAAAAAAAAAAAAAAAAAAATACTGTGCAAATGAAACACTCCTGCCACAGGTGTCAAAATTTGTTTGTACAAAAATATTAAGAATGACGAAGGTTAATGAAAGAGTCCCTAGATCAGGTAAAATGTGATAAAGAACGATCCTTAAAGGTGAAATGTAAAAAAGCGTCTTAATCATGATATACTGTAACATATCTGTAATGTTACTGGGCAGATAAGGCCATCCTTAAAAAATTATTTGTTTGCTGTGCTTCCACTCAGTATTTTTCATGTGGGTAGGTAAGGTAGCTAGTTTTTTGTTTTGGCCAAATTTTGATTTTGGATAGTCTAGACAGAAATAATTGGAAAAAAAATTAAATGCTTTGAAAGTCAATAAATAAAAGTTTGGGTAGCTGTAGTTTTGAGTGATTAGGTAGGAGCATGGCAAACAATATATTTCTTAAGGAAAACCTAATATACAGTATAGTTTGTGACAATATGTCACCACACCTCAGTTACCTGTATAGACAGGCAGACTGCAGTGATGAGCGACATGTTGTTTGTGACAATATGCTGCAACACGGCCACCTACTAAATAGTACAGCGTGTCAATCTGCAATGTGGCAATAACAAAGCATCTGCAGTATGCTGATCAGGACTGCTGACTTTTCATTATTAACATCACAATGACAGTTCGTTAATTATTAACACGTGTATGAAAACATGTAACTAGGCTATCCTTAAAAAATAAATTATTTGCCGTGCTCCTACCTACTCGCTCAAAATTGCCGCTCCCCAAACATTTTTATTGACTTGCAAAACTTTTTTAAAAAATTCATGATTTCTGCCAATTTTTCTTTAAAGTGACTATACAAAATCAAAATCTGGCAAAAAAAAAAAAAAAAAAATACTTACCTACCTACCCAAATGAAAAATGCTGGGTCGGAGTACAGCAAACAAATAATTTTTTTTAAGGATGGCCTAAGCTCCAGTTAGTAGTGTTGTAGTACTCAGGCATACATTCAGACGAGTATTTATAGCATGTATTCTACAAATGAAGCATACAGTCAAACCTGTCTTTAGCAGCCAGTGAAGGGAAGGAGCAAAAGTGGCCTTTGAAGACAGGTTGTTGCTAAATACATGTTGATTTATTCAGAAAGCATGGTAATAGAAAATATGGTTGCTTAAGACAAGTGGCTGCTTAATAGAGGTGATGTGATTGCTTACACAGGTTTCACTGTACATGTATTTTATTACTATTAATCAGTTTACCTAACATCAACTGTGGAACAAGTTCTTACTGACAGCATAGACAAAATCTTCCTGTATGTATAATGAATCATTATAAACAAATGCAATGATTCTATGTGTCACTCTGGCAGTAATGACTTAGTAGATAAATGCACTGATTCTATGTGTCACACTGGCAGTAATGACTAAGTAGATAAATACACTGATTCTATGTTTCACACTGGCAGTAATGACTTAGTTGATAAATGCACTGATACTATGTTTCACACTGGCAGTAATGACTTAGTAGATAAATGCACTGACTGGCAGTAATGACTTAGTAGATAAATGCACTGATTCTATGTTTCACACTGGCAGTAATGACTTTGCAGATAAATGCATTAATTCTATGTTTCACACTGGCAGTAATGACTTAGTAGATAAATGCACTGATTCTATGTTTCACACTGGCAGTAATGACTTAGTAGATAAATGCACTGATTTTATGTTTCACACAGGCAGTAATGACTTAGTAGATAAATGCACTGATTCTATGTTTCACACAGGCAGTAATGACTTAGTAGATAAATGTGCTGACTAGCATTAATGACTTAGTAGATAAATGCACTGATTCTATGTTTCACACTGGCAGTAATGACTTAGCAGATAAATGCACTGATTCTATGTTTCACACTGGCAGTAATGACTTAGTAGATAAATGCACTGACTGGCAGTAATGACTTAGTAGATAAATGCACTGATTCTATTTTTCACACAGGCATTAATGCTTAGTACATTAATACACTGATTCTGTTTCACACTGGCAGTTATGACTTAGAAGATAAATGCACTGATTCTGTTTCACACTGGCAGTAATGACTTAGCAGATAAATGTGCTGACTGGCATTAATGACTTAGTAGATAAATTCACTGATTCTATGTTTCACACTGGCAGTAATGACTTAGTAGATAAATGCACTGATTCTGTTTTTCACACAGGCAGTAGTGACTTAGTAGATAAATACACTGATTCTATGTTTCACACTGGCAGTAATGACTTAGTAGATAAATGCACTGACTGGTAGTAATGACTTAGTAGATAAATGCACTGACTGGCAGTAATGACTAAGTAGATAAATACACTGATTCTATGTTTCACACTGGCAGTAATGACTTAGTAGATAAATGCACTGATTCTATGTTTCACACTGGCAGTAATGACTAAGTAGATAAATGTGCTGACTGGCATTAATGACTTAGTAGATAAATGCACTGATTCTATGTTTCACACTGGCAGTAATGACTTAGCAGATAAATGCACTGATTCTATGTTTCACACTGGCAGCAATGACTTAGTAGATAAATGCACTGATTCTATGTTTCACACTCGCAGTAATGACTTAGTAGATAAATGCACTGATTCTATGTTTCTCACTGGCAGTAATGACTTAGCAGATAAATGCAAAGATTCTATGTTTCACACTGGCAGTAATGACTTAGCAGATAAATGCACTGATTCTATGTTTCACACTGGCAGTAATGACTTAGTAGATAGCTTCATATTGTCAGAAGTGTTTAGAAAACTAAGAAATTGTTTCTTATAATGTTAATTTCTTTGCATCAACAATTATTATTCACCAGTTTCATATCAGCTCTTCAATGTTTCACGTACCAATTACCTTCCCTTATTGACGGTAGCAAGATTATTGTGCCCAAAGAAATTAGAGCTGTGTAAATCGGATTGGCATTATTTTTGTTGAAAATGCTTAAAATGGTTATATTTTTTTGTACATATGAGAACAATTGAAACATATTCACAAGTTCTGACAAGTAATGATGACATTGGGTGGTGTTAGGTGAAGATCGATATAACAGTTTACAGATGTGTAGTGATACACTGCAACAAATGGACAGAATTGTCAAAAATGAAAGGGTGTCTTCGAAACATCAAAACTGTGAAAAAGCGACCTCGTCAAATGCATGTTTTTTCCTGCGTATTTGGACTAACTGAGGACAATCTATGGAAACCAAGATCATTTTAGAACCATTGGCAAATATGTTCAGTGTTCCAGAAGATCAGGTTTCTATAATATTATGTAGAATCATGCAAAATAAATTGGGTGTGTGAGACACTAGTTTTGTAACAGCCCTCTTAACAAACAAGTGAATCAACCTTGTCATCTTAATCTAACGAGAGCACCAAAAAATATTTTCTCGTCATCTTTATCTAACGAAAGCATCAAAAAAATGTTTTCTTGTCACCTTTATCTAATGACAGCATCAAAAAAAGGTTTTCTTGTCACCTTTATCTAACGACAGCATCAAAAAATGTTTCCGCTTAGTTGACAATAGTCATTATATATTAGATCTTAAGAATTTCTAAAAGACACAAATCAACATATATGGTAATTTATATATCATTTGAACCCTTGTTTTAATGATAAACCCACGGCTTTCACTCAGATCAGCTTCTTTTGATACTCTCCACAGAAAAAATTAACATCCCCTAAGATCCTGTATGTCTTATTGAGTTTCCCCCTCTAATAAATCATTGAGACAAAGCACAGGGATATTGTCAATTCATTAGATGCCATGGGAAACTTGTATGTCAAACACAATGGGATAATACGGCTAATACGGCTTGTGGAATTAATTTATGGTAGTTTTATACCTACACCAGATGCTGAAAACCAAACATAAAGCATACAATGTGTTCCAGGATGTCGGATCTGTTGTGTATATGATATTTAATAACCGGAAGAATTGTGTTTTTTCGCTTGAGTTAAATATTGCAAAAGGTGATCTGGGTACAGTCAGTATCTTGGTGATTTAATATTATTTTGTTTAGGGTGCATGTTTCAGCTCAAAGTTTTTTTGTATAGAGCATCAGGTGAACAGTCTGTTTTGTGAGGTACATAAACATACTTTTGCTTTGGGAAATTTTCTGAAACATCACAAAAAAGATGACTTGGTGGTTGTCAGATTCCAATGCAAACTTTTGGTGTACAGTCAAACCTGCTTTAAGCAGCGAGTCAAGAAAAGGATCAAAATTTTGGTGTACAGTCAAACCTGCTTTAAGCAACGAGTCAAGGAAAGGATCAAAAGTGGCATTTAAAGATCAGTTGTTGCTTAATACAGGTTAATTTGTTCTAAAAAACATAGAAATGAGGAAATAGCAAAAGTGGCTGCTTAATAGAGGTGACCAGTTACACAGGTTTGACTGTATATATATATATATATTTTGTTTCTATCAAAATACAGTCAAACCGATGTAAGCGGTCACCTCTGTTAAGCAACCACCTGTCTTAACCCTTTACTCCATATGCATTTTAACTGGACTCTTCCAAACTCAAAAGCCAAACATAGTCAATTTCCATGAATAGATACATTTTACCTATTTGATAGAGAAGAAAACATTGCAGAACCTGTTGATTGCTCGTTACGAGCAATCAGAACTGGTTCTACACTGTTTTCCAAAGCCTTCTATATTAGAGGTGTTCAAAGGTATCCATATGAAGTAAATGGTTAAGCAACCATAATTTCTATTTCCCATTTCTATGCATTTAGAATAAATAAACCTGTTTTAGGCAACAACCTGTCTTAAAAGGCCACTTTTGCTCCTTTCCTTGATTGGCTGCTTAAGACAGGTTTGACTGTATTATACAATTTGTGGCGAAAACGGATATCAAGAAACTCGAAAGGTTTTATGGGAAAATTGTAATGTCAATCTGAATTAAAATATTGAAAAAAAATTAATTAATATAAAATATTTTTGTATATGCTTTTAGAAGCAGAGCTGGCAATTAATTCAAACAATTTCCTACTGGTATTTGCTTTCAGGAGAATAGTTGGCTATTAAATATTTCATATATGCTATATCTTTTTTCCAAACTAATTAAAAGGCCTGTTTTCTCCAATAATGCTTTAAATTGTGCTTTGTTCTTTGGTAAAAAAAAATTAATGTTCTCAAAATTGCATTTTCAAAAGTCAAGTGCCTTTTAATGGAATACATTACTATGTAGTCAAAATGCCAGACTGGTTTTCATTCCAGTACATTTTTTTGGTCATTTTTTTCCTTCACTCAAACTGACAGGATGATTTGCCTATTAAAACATTTACATGTAATATAAATGAAATGATAGATGATGGATTTCCCCCTAATGGAGCCTCCAGATTATAGTCACATTAAGTTTTCAAGGCTGAGTAATAGCTGACTATCTGACATAATGCTGCTCTGCATCGTCACGCTGAACGAGTTTTATTTAAGAGTCCATGTTATACTTGCTGAATATTTATGAGAATGAATGAATGTTTTTTTTTATTGTGTAAAACATTACACATTATATGGCAGCAACAGGAAGGAGTATTCCAGGTTATCTATACATGTATATTGATTAAATTGAATATTTTTATGCCGTTGAGGGCTAACAGATGATCAGCTGAACTTAAATCACTCTGTCCTTGGTCCTCAATCAAAGTTTAAAACTTTACTTCATATATATGCCTTTGGACACCTCTTATATAGAAGGCTTTGGATACCTCTTATATAGAAGGCTTTGGACACTTAATATAGAAGGCTTTTGAAATATTGGCTGAATTATGTTTATATTAACTGACAGAGTGGAAAACAGTGTAACGAGCAATCTGAACACTTCCTGCACTTTTTTTAAAGGCCTTCTGTGATTGGTGCGTATCTATGGAGTAAAGGGTTAACCAGTACTTGAGCATAAATAACAGATGAATTTCCCACTAGAATAAGTGGTGAGAGATGCATGATAATGATATGTTATACTGTATATCAATCATCACAAAAACTGTTACTGGACAGGGATTCAAACTCACGACCTCTGGATTGATAATCAGAAGTGCTACCGACTGGGTTAATCGGGACATGCTATCAATGTACAAAAAAAATACAGATAAACATGCACTCTTAGGTTACAAAGTTGCATACAACATTTTATTATGATTGAGCTTACACTTTCTGAGAAGAAGAAGTCGAAAAATGTCAATTGTTTATGGACACACGATGCACGACCACAGTCAAACGGAGATTGCAAAAGGTCCCTTGAGACAAAGTCTAAGGTGACCTAATAACTATCTTATTAAAGCACTAAGTCAATACCACCAAATAAAGCAGTGGATTAAGAGTGATTGCTGCTCGCACAATAGCAGTCACACCGTCCAATCCAACAATCTCTCAAAAACAACTCTCACTACTCCGGTTTAACTGTGGAAATGGGCACTAGAGCAACTCATATAAGCTCTGAACTTTCTTCACCATTGATCAAAAATAAATGATTATAAACTAATACTGCCCAGCTTGTATATCGAAATATGGTTTTGCATCTTATATCATACATAACTAAATCATTGCATCCATCTAGGGTAAAGTAAATTTATGGGACAGTAAAACAGTAATACTTTATGTATTTGTCTGCATGCATCTTATATCATACCTACTAAATCATTGCATCCGTCTAGGGTAAAAGTCAATTTATGGGACAGTAAAACAGTAATACTTTATGTATTTGTCTGTATGCATCTTATATCATACCTAGCTAAATCATTGCATCCGGCTAGGGTAAAAGTCAATTTATGGGACAGTAAAACAGTAATACTTTATGTATTTGTCTGTATGCATCTTATATCATACCTAGCTAAATCATTGCATCTATCTAGGGTTAAAGTCAATTTATGTGGCCCTCCCGGGGGTTTTGGAGATCTCGAGAACATAGCCATTTATTTTCAGAGATCTGGGGAACATTGGCCATTACTTAGAGATCCAGGGATCAAAGGCCTAATTTTAGAGATCTGGGGATATTGTCCTTAATGAAAAAAAGTACCTAATTTGATCAATTTTATCAGAGACATATAAACAGAGATAGGCAACTGGAGGCACTTGTCTAAATTTCAGGTGGCACATTTTGGCTTTTTCTAGTTTAAGTTAAACACATTTAATAAACTTATTTATTTTACTTCGATTGTGAAACAAGTTCTTATGACTTAGACAAATCACGCTCGAAATCTTCCTGGGTATAACCAGTACTAAGCACATGTGGAAAAAGTGTCTTGCTCAAGGACACCACACATGATCGTGGTGAAGGATTGAAATACCCGCGACCCTCCGATTAGGGGTTCGGTGCTTTACCACTAGACCACATGGCATTTTCTAAATCATGGAAACACACATCCTCCAGAATCAAGCAACATATGTTTGTGATTATGGTATCAAAAGAAAGGGCTTGATTTGGGAGATTATTTTTTTCTTTTTTATATTTAAAGTTGTTGTTGTATGATGTTTAGCATAGCTTTCAACAATTTTTCAGTCATATCACGAAAGTGTCTATTTGAGTAAGCGCTGTCACACTGGAATACCATGCCGCAGACACATGGTATGATACCCTACCCAGTAACATTATACTGACACCGGGCAGACCAGACCTAGAACTCTCCTCTAAATGCTGAGTGTCAAGCGAGGAAGCTTCTAGTACCATTTTTAAAGTCTTTGGTATGACCCGGCCAGGGATTGAATCCACGACCTTCTGCATGCGAGGTGGACGCTCTACCACTAGACCACGCCGTGGTCTTATATTTAAATAAATGAAGATTTTACGCTTAAAGTTTTTTTTGTGTGATCATTATCTCTTTTTTAGCCCATTTTTGGAAATAAGAAATAAGAAAAACGACTTCAATAAATATCAATATGAAACTTTGGCCACCAATGGAAAACTTACTGCTTCAAATTTCTACCTAATACTTTTATTTTTATATTGTTTTGTTTAAACGTACAAGGTATTTGTTAAATTAAGACTACCGTTATTTGTTAAAAAAAATTTTTTTTTCGTGAAATTTCATCATATTTCGATTTCAATCTGTAAAAATTCAAATTCAGAAGAAAAATATTAAATAATTGATAATTAAAATTGGTTATCTTTAATTTGGCACCAAAAGTGTTAAATTCAGACACAGATTCGAAGAGTTATAATATTATTATTATTATATTATTAGCCTGCCAGTCTCGGTAATTAAGTCACCGATTTTATATTAAATTTTTATACCTGATCGTAATTTACTTTTAAAATGAGATGTCGACTGCTTGAAACAGCTTTCAACAGCTTTGGAGGTTTCTTACGTGTTAGTCAGGACCCCTGCACAACTTCATTCCATAATCGTATGTACCTGAAATAAATTTTGGATGGTATTTCCGAGCAAAGATATATTTACAGTACTGATGCTTAAAAGCAGAATAGTGCAATGGTTAAAATCGTCGAATCATAGGGACTGGTGTTCAATCCCACCTGGCATCTAACTTTTTTTTATTAGATCGTGTTTACACAATAAAGTCAATTATTTATGTGTATTTATTGCCTTTTTTAAATTAACCGTTCAGCTGTTCAATTTTTTTGTCTCTTTTGTCCTTCAATCGATATCTTCTTTGGCTCAATTTGCCAAGGGCCAGCAGGGCTTACGTCATGGTAAATTGTCCATCGTCCATCTGTTAACCTTTTTTTTGGTAGAAACTATACTATCCCCCACATTTTTCAAAGAATTTTATCCAAACTCGCACAGCATTTGTATAACCACAAACTCTTGAAGTTCTTGAACCAGCGTGATTGAACCACAAATGCTCCCTGTCACAAGCACATTTTAAGGAAACTTTAAAAACACCTTTTCTCTGAAAGTTCAAGCCATAGACCACAGGTATTTTAAACAAGGAAAAGAAGACAGTACATGGATTGTGCTTATTATGATGATGTGTAAATAATAATAGAGATTATAGTAGACGTTTTACTTAAGGAAACACTATTTGGTACTTTCAGGGAACTATGTTTAAAACTTTTGGAGATCTAGGGACCAGTGGAAATGCTTTTTAGAGATCTGGGGAACATGGACATAATGTTTTTCGGGAACTTTGGCAAATACTTTTGGAGATCTGGGGAACAGTAGGCATTACTTTAAGAGATCCAGAGAACAGGGAATCCCCCTAGGAGGGCTTCATTTATGGGACAGTAAAACAGTAATACTTCGTGTATTTGTTTGTGGGTATTTTTGATATCACGATAATCTATGATGTTTATTATCTGCCTTGTAAAAACTATTTTCACAAAAGAATTCATCATGCAATAACTATATAATTATGGTAATAAGATATAAATATTGAAAGAAGACACCAGGTGCACTCGCATCGACAGGCATGTCTGAAATGAGCACATATATTAAACAGATTAGACTGACATAGTATGTAAAATGTAATTGCAAGAATGTCTTTGCTGATTTGATGAACTGCTTATAGAAAATCTAAACAAAATTTAAATTGATGGGCGTTAACACTATTTTACATATGTATACATTTGGCGCAATTTTCTCAGTTGGTGGAAGATTTAGATATCAGATGCATGTGTGTGAAGCCATTTGTGTGAATATGTGTAGAACCATGAAAATATCACTATTCATATGGATATTAGAATAACCATGGAAATAACACTATCCATATGGATATGAGTAGAACCATGAAAATAACACTATTCATATGGACATGGGTACAACCATTAAAATATCACTATCCATATGGATATGAGTAGAACCATGAAAATAACACTATCCATATGGATATGGGTAGAACCATTAAAATATCACTATCCATATGGATAGGAGTAGAACCATTAAAATAACACTATCCATATGGATGTGAGTAGAACCATGAAAATATCACTATCAATATGAATATGAGTAGAACCATGGAATACATGCCATTCACATGAATATAATCTAAGTACCAAGGCAAGTCATTTACATTACCTTTCATCTAAGATATTATGGTTCCAAAACTTCTGGGTAAGTTTGATAAAAATCTGATAAAGATGTTAAAAGTCCACACTATCATTTTATTTTTAATAAAAGCATGCTTTTCCTTACATATCTCTTAATAATGGAATTGAATAAAATTGTAGAATATATTTACTAATAATTACTGGCACTCAACGTTAAGTTTCCCTCTCTCATTACGGTGGGAAAAAACATTGCAGTTAAATTTCTCACTCTCATTGCAAGAGGAAAACATTGCAGTTAAGTTTCCTACTCTCATTGCAGGGTTGAAACATTGCAGTCAAGTTATCCACTCTCATTGTAGGGGGAAAACATTGCAGTTAAATTTCCCTCTCATTTCAAATCATTGCAGCTAAGTTTCCCACTCTCAATGCAGGGGGAAAACATTGCAGTTAAGTTTCCAATTCTCATTGCAGGGGGAAAACATTGCAGTTAAGTTTCCAATTCTCATTGCAGGGGGAAAACATTGCAGTTAAATTTCCCACTCTCATTTCAAATCATTGCAGTTAAGTTTCCCACTCTCAATGCAGGGGGAAAACATTGCAGTTAAGTTTCCCACTCTTATTTCAAAACATTGCAGTTAAGTTTCCAACTCTCATTGTAAAACATTGCAGTTAAGTTTCCCACTCTCAATGCAGGGGGAAAACATTGCAGTTAAGTTTCCCACTCTCACTGCAGGGGGAAAACATTGCAGTTAAGTTTCCCACTCTCACTGTAGGGGGAAAACATTGCAGTCAAGTTTCCCACTCTTATTTCAAAACATTGCAGTTAAGTTTCCAACTCTCATTGTAAAACATTGCAGTTAAGTTTCCCACTCTCAATGCAGGGGGAAAACATTGCAGTTAAGTTTCCCACTCTTATTTCAAAACATTGCAGTTAAGTTTCCAACTCTCATTGTAAAACATTGCAGTTAAGTTTCCCACTCTCACTGCAGGGGGAAAACATTGCAGTTAAGTTTCCCACTCTCACTGTTGGGGGAAAACATTGCAGTCAAGTTTCCCACTCTCATTGCAAGGGGGAAACATTACAATTAAGTTTTCCCTCTTATTGCAAGGGAAAAACAGTGCAGTTAAGTTTCCTATTCTGATTGCAGAGGGGAAAACATTGCAGTTAAGTTTCCCATTCTCATTGCAGGGGGAAAACATTGCAGTTAAGTTTCCCACTCTCATTGCAAAACATTACAGTTAAGTTTCCCACTCTCATTACAGGGGAAAAACATTGCAATTAAGTTTCCCACTCTCATTGCATGAGGAAAACATTGCAGTTAAGCTTCCCACTCTCATTACAGTGGGAAAACATTGCATTTAAGTTTCCCACTCTCATTGCAGGGGGGAAAAATACCACTTAAGTTTCCCACTCTCATTACAGGGGGAAAACATTGCAGTTAAGTTCCCCATTCTCATTGCAGTGGGAAAACAGTGCAGTTAAGTTTCCCACTCTCTTTTTAGGGGGAAAACATTGCAGTTAAGCTTCCCACTCTCATTACAGGGGGAAAACATTGCAGTTAAGCTTCCCACTCTCATTACAGGGGGAAAACATTGCAGTTAAGTTTCCCACTCTCATTGCAAAACATTACAGTTAAGTTTCCCACTCTCATTACAGGGGAAAAACATTGCAATTAAGTTTCCCACTCTCATTGCATGAGGAAAACATTGCAGTTAAGCTTCCCACTCTCATTACAGTGGGAAAACATTGCATTTAAGTTTCCCACTCTCATTGCAGGGGGGAAAAATACCACTTAAGTTTCCCACTCTCATTACAGGGGGAAAACATTGCAGTTAAGTTCCCCATTCTCATTGCAGTGGGAAAACAGTGCAGTTAAGTTTCCCACTCTCTTTTTAGGGGGAAAACATTGCAGTTAAGCTTCCCACTCTCATTACAGGGGGAAAACATTGCAGTTAAGTTTCCCACTCTCAATGCAGGGGGAAAACATTGCATTTAAGTTTCCCACTCTCATTGTAGGGGGAAAACATTCCACTTAAGTTTCCCACTCTCTTTTTATGGGGAAAACATTGCAGTTGAATTTCCCAATCTCATTGCAGGGGGGGAAATTGCAGTTAAGTTTCCCACTCTCATTTTAGGGGGAAAAATTGCAGTTGAGTTTCCCAATCTCATTGTATGGGGAAAATATTGCAGTTAAGCTTCCCACTCTCATTACAGGGGGAAAACATTGCAGTTAAGTTTCCCACTCTCAATGCAGGGGGAAAACATTGCAGTTAAGTTTGCCACTCTCATTGTAGGGGGAAAACATTCCACTTACGTTTCCCACTCTCATTTTAGGGGTAAAACATTGCAGTTGAGTTTCCCAATCTCATTGTAGGGGGGAAAACATTGCAGTTGAGTTTCCCACTCTCATTTTAGGGGGAAAACATTCCACTTAAGTTTCCCACTCTCATTACAGTGGGAAAACATTGCAGTTAAGTTTCTCACTCTTACTGCAGGGGGAAAACATTGCAGTTAAGTTTCTCACTCTTACTGCAGGGGGAAAACATTGCAGTTAAGTTTCTCACTCTTACTGCAGGGGGAAAACATTGAAGTTAAGTTTCCAACTCTCATTGCAGAGGGAAACATTCCACTTAAGTTTCCCACTCTCCTTACAGGGGGAAATACATTGCACTCACGCCCACTTACAGCGAGTAAGATAACATGGTCATATATTTTGGTTATAAGCCCCAATGAGACCGACAAACACTTCTAAAATAAAATCAATGAACAAAAATTAAGTTACTGCCGATATGCTTATAGCACCCAATGGTAGCCAGCATGTCATTTTCACATGCCATAACAATAATCCAGGCAAAATTAGGCAAAATTGCCCCCATGAGATATAAATAGGCTGCGATCAATGGAAAGTGACAGAATGTTTTAAGATATGGAAGATGGGATGATGGCTTGTAATTGGGAAAATAACCCCTACCACACGAAATAAAAATAATGTACGCACATGTTTAATACTTATCATTAAAATATAAAATATTAACAAATGACCGTAATAATACAATATTAGATGTTTTAACCAAAAACTAAGTGCTTGCTATGAATTATTTTAAACGTTCATCATTGATTTTTTAAAAGAAATATACATACTTGACAAACAACGAGTTTTCTAATTTCACTCTGTGTTTATACAGATATTAATCTCCAACTCCATTTTTAAGAAATTATTTTTGCTGTTTATAAACTAGTGAAGCCACATGCTAGATTTAAAAGTGGAATAAAAATCTTCATAAAGCAAAAGTAATATCTACAGACAAACCTGTCTTAAGCAGCCAGTGAAGGTTAGGAGCAAAAGTGGCTTTTCAAGACAGGTTGTTGCTTAATACAGGTTAATTTGCTCTTAAAGCATAGAAATGGGAAATAGCAAATGTGGCTGCTTAAGACAAGTGGATGCTTATAGAGGTGACCGCTTACACAGGTTTGACTGTATTTGGAATTTTTTCTTTCTATCATATTGATGAACAATTATGACAATACAACATTTGTAACAAATTTTGTCATATATATACTGGGACTGCAAATATGCAAAATATGATTTCTTTCATCCATGCACAAGAATTATGACCCTTTTCAAATTAGAAACAAAGTTATGACTCTGCAAATATACAGGCCGTTTCATATCTGCATCATGTAGATAGATTGAAATATAATTTTAGAAACAGAATTGTGAAAATTTATCAAATAAGTGAGTGTCTCAAAATTGCAGCGTCGGAACTTGAAATTTCAAATAAAAGCTACTCATCCGCTCTTTCCAACATTTTAATTGAATGCTTAAAATCAAAGAAATATTGAAATCAGATTCTTAAATCTTACTCATCCTGACCAAATTTCATTTCGTCATGGTGCGGATGAGTGGAATTTTCCAGACCTGAGTATGTCCCTTTAGGTTCACACAAGCATCATCAAACAAGGTTATAATACAACTCACAATTAACTCTATACAATAATGAGGCTTTTATTAATTAATTGCTAGTTTATAATCCAAATTTTTCTTAAAAACGGCAAGGGCAGGAGGATTTTATTTTTTATTTAGGTTTTTTTAATAAAAAAATAAAATAAAAATATTTTTTTAAATTAAGGCACGGGCAGGGATGATAATCTAGCAATTAATTTAATATGGCCTAAACTGGAGAAATTTTTTTTTTAAGTATCGTTTCTAATAATACAGCGGTGAGTGAGTCTAATACCAGTATATACTTTAATAATGCTCTCATATAGTTTAAATTATTTTAACCAGTATATCATTTTTATATATATCATCTCTAATAACTCTGTCATATTTCAACAAACTGTATTATTACTTCAAATTACTTGCACCAGCTTATTATCTTTTCAAATCTTTTGTCACATTCTGATGATAGTCATTACTGTCAATGCCATTTTTGACAGGTCAAACAACACGAAAACCATTTATGAAAAAAAAAAAAAAGGAAAAAAAGAACCCCTGAGGGAATCAAGCTATTACAAATGACAACTGCAGTACCAATATATTCATTCCAAATGGAAATGGTTTATACATTATTTGTGGAAAAGGTGTAAATCAATTATTCCTGTGAACTAAATGTGCTGCGGGTACAATTGCTATTGACCACAGCAACCTTTGAGAGCATAAGTAATATAAGCAACCACACGAAAAATGAAATTATACCTTTTATTAATGGACAATGCAATAATTTATCAGAAAGGGACATCTGACAATGATTCATCGGTTCATAAACAAAAATCGTTCAAAGTTGAACTAGTATTAATCAGACTTCAAAACAAGACTGTTAAACAATGTTGAAATCAGAGGACCAGAGTGTCTTTTACCTGCATAAATCCCACACTTCAACCCATGCAGCCATATACTTATGGTGTACGATCAGGGTCAAAAGCACGGGTACCGGTGCACCGCTATTATACCAGTGCACCGATACATTTGTTTTAACAGTACACCGATAACATATCAGGCACCAATAAAATATATAGGTGCACTGTTAAAAGTGGCGGTCCACCATTATAATATATCGATATACCGTTGAACCTCTAATTGGTTAATGTTTCAATAAAAAAAATTTTTTGATTTGAGTAGTGAAAAGACATTGTCAAAACAAATATACTACCATTACTCTGACATTTTAAGTTTTCAATCCATAATACATTTGAATTATGAGCAAAAATGTTTTATAATTGTTATTTAAATTTGTCAACAATTATATCAGCTTTACTTTGATAACATAATTATTAAATTAAAACATTATTTCAAAATGTTATTAAAGAAACGCTAGGGTTGCCAATCTAAATTTGAGCTTTGTGTATTCAATTGTCATTAGCCTCCTTCAATCTCTGCAACAATTTTGGGACAAAGCTTCTGATTGGCTTATCCCAAAGACCCTAGTACAGCGGTGTGATGATAGCGGTGGACCGATATATTTAATTTAATGGCGCACCGCTATTAAATATTGGTGGACCGTAAAATAAGTATCGGTGCACCATTAAAATACAACGGTGCATTGATAAAAATATTGTGGTGCATCGTTAAAGTATAGCGGTAGACCGATAAAATATAGCGATACACCGATATTACATAGCCGTGCATCTTTAAAATATAGCGGTGCACCGATATTACCGCTATATAATGGTACATTGATATATTATAACAATGGACTGCCACTTTTAACGGTGAACCAATATATTTTTACGGTGCAACAGTATATTTTATCGGTGCACCGTTAAAACAAATATATCGGTGCACCGATAAAATAGCAGTGCACCTGTACCGGTGCTTTTGACCCTGATCCTACACCATATATATTGCACACAAAGCATGAATACTGATGGCTATAAAGCAGACTTTAAAAAGAAGAGCTGTCACAAGACAACAAAGCTCGCCTCTGGGTGTCTAAGTCCAAAAAGGGCCATAAGTGTGCCAAAATGCAACCCAGAGTTATGGTTCTTGTCTCTGTGTGTTTCAATGATGATGGTGAACACACATGCGAAGTTTCATTCATATCCAATGAGTGGTTGCATAGATATCTTACGTGAGAAAAAACTTTAACCTGATAAATTAAGTCACAAAAGGGCCATAACTGTGCCAAAATGCAACCCAAAGTTATGTTTTTTGTTTCTGTGTGTTTCAATGATGATGGTGAACACACATGCAAAGTTTCATTCATATCCAATGATTGGTTGCATAGATATCTTACGTGATAAAAAACTTTAACCAGAAAAATTAAGTCGAAAAAGGGCCGTAGCTGTGCCAAAATGCAATGCAGAGTTATGGTTCTTGTCTCTGTGTGTTCCAGTGATGATGGTGAACACACATGTGAAGTTTCATTCACATCCAATGAGTGGTTGCATAGATATGTGAAACTTGTACACAACTAAACACAAGGTTTAACCTTGGTGTCCAAGTCCAAAATGGGCCATAACTGTGCCAAAATGCAATCCATAGTTATGGTTCTTGTCTCTGTGTGTTCCATTGATGATGTTGAACACACATGTGAAGTTTCATTCACTTATAATGAGTGGTTGCATAGATATGTGAAACTTGTACGCAACTAAACGCAAAGTATAACCTGGGTGCCTAAGTCCAAAAAGGGCCATAACTGTGCCAAAATGCAATCCAGAGTTATGGTTCTTGTCTCTGTGTGTTCCATTGATGATGGTGAACACACATGTGAAGTTTCATTCACATCCAATGAGTGGTTGCATAGATATGTGAAACTTGTACGCAAAAGTTTAACCTGGGTGTCTACAGACGACGACGACGATGACGCCGACGACGCCGGGGTCATGACAATAGCTCTCCTTGGACTTCGTCCTGGCGAGCTAATAAATGTGTTTGCTGTGCCTCTGCCTACTCGCTCAAAATTGCAGCTACCCAAACTTGTTATTGCCTTTCAAAGCGTTTAATTTTTATTTTCACAATTTCTATCCATTTATATTTAAAATGGCTATGCAAAATCAAAATCGGACAAATAATCTTTTTACCTACCTACCTACCCGCATGAAAAACAATGCAAACAAACAATATTTTTAAGGATGGCCTAAGCTTGTGGACTGTTTTACAATGGAATAGTCTCCCATCACCAACAGTCACCACAGAGAATCAGAGATTTGTCACAGTAGGTTTGACCATACAAGGTTTCAAGCCACGCTGCTTTTTTAAGTCATGTTTGTTTAATATACATGTATATAATATATAACACTTATCACATGAATGCATTCTATATAATTTGAGGCAGAGCAAAAAACTTCTTCCGTGTTGATTAATGTTGTTTTTTTAATTACTTCCTGTTAAGATTTTAAGTTATCTATGTACTTCTTATTGATTTTGAAACCATCACATTTCAATAAAGATCTGTCACAACTGGTATTCAAATTGTCTTGTCCTCTTTCTGTTTATTTTGTTTAATTTGTCTTAATATGACCAACATACATATGCTCCCCCTTTATCGGTTGTAAGCCAATCAGATTGCAGATGACAGAAACTTTCAACGTGATTTCACATGAGAGGTGCTACAATCAAATTCGACACAGCACGACTAATTGGCATATACCCGTAGTCTTATCGGTTTTCATATAGTTTACCGCCGAAACAACAATAAAGAAAATCAATATATAAAACTGTATACCAAAGACAATCTTTAACACGTCCGAAACTTTTAAAAAAAGTGCGACTTTAAATTCGAAGCACAACTGTGCCACAAGACCAAAAAATAAACAATCTGAACAACTGTGAAAAAGAAATGACACAAAATAGTTTCTGAAATTGTTACAGTTTTTATTCTTTCTACATTTCAACGCAATTATAATTATTAAATGATTTGCAAACTAGACACTGAACGTTCCTCGGCAATAAGTTATAACACAGGAAATACTTGTTGAATCTCCAAGGAATCTATTCATTGCGAAGCGTTCGCAATTTTCTTGTATAAGGTATCGAGGTGCGCATGCGGGACTTTCTAAACTTGGTTTAAACAATGGGCTTTTTTCCGGTATTTGCCATGTTTTTTTTTATTGGATGGGAAAATCCAGGAATCAAAGCTGATATTTTCTATACAGCAAATACATTGTCTTTTTTTTTTTTGTGTGGACAAAATCACACTTACATGGTTGAATTTTTACAAACAAAATAAAATAGAATGCTACTTTCACCACCTTCACATTCATTCAGAAACTTATTTGTGGTATTACAGTTGTTGTTGTGATAGATAAAATTAGGATTCAGACTTATTTGGAAGTTAGAATGCTAGGTTTAAAAGATTTAACCCCCCCCCCCCCCCCCCCACTAACTTTTATATGCTTTAATATAGTAACATTATTTTATTAATAAAATCATGATTCTACTTTATTCTTGTTATTAATTCATACTCTCTATACATTGTGACAAAACACCATCTTTAACGTTTTTATATACTTGAATTATTAAGAAATTAAGTTAAATCGTACCAAAATGACAATATTTTCAAATTTTATAGCGTGAACAAAAAATCTCCCTCATTTGCATCCAATCTCCCTCATTTCAAAACCCAATCTCCCTCATTTCAAAAACCAAAATCTCCCTCATTGCTTTCCAAAAAGGTTCACATGTATGTGTATCTCTGGACTAATTTTCCTATTATTCTGTTAATTTTAAGTGGCAGTGTTCAAGTATAAATCAATATTACTGCAACAATAAATGTAAATACAAATTGCTGGAAATGTTCTCATTTTGTAGAGATTCATTCTGTAAAGTAATATGTTTTTTCATTTCTTTTCCTGAGATGGAAGGAAGACAAAAGTGATATCGCAGGCTGCTACATGAATACTTCATCACAAAAACGTGAGTTGCATTTCTTTCTCTATCCCATTACTTCATAAAGATGCCTTTGGACACCTCTAATATAGAAAGCATTAATTCACCACGTATTAGCAATGGGTGAATTATGTTTATATTAACTGACAGAGTGGAAAACAGTGCAGGAAGTGTTCAGATTGCTCTTCCTGCACTGTTTTCAAAGGCCTTCTGTGATAAGTGCAGGAAAATCGTATCTATGGAGTAAAGGGCTATATAAGTTGTCGGCAAAGATTGCCAATAGGTGGTGGTAGATTTGTCACAAAGATATGTTAAAAAAAAACTAGCACTTACCCTCAGTGTGTTTAGTGAATACTCCTCCTTAAGTGTAAATATAAACTTTTCTATATGTACTTCTCAGGGACCTTTATGTTCTCTTTATTCCTTTCTTTAAGTCCATACTATTATAATCACACACTTTTTATCACAGTTTCTTTCTAATTTGTGTCTGAAAGCATCTGAAAAAAAAAAAATCACAGTCTGAAATTATGACCATCAATCTAGTTCAACTGGGCACACATTTTCCAAATCTGGAACATATTGATATCAAAGGTTCTGTATCAAGCACCCATAATAACACACTGCGTGACTATTCTATATAATCATTTCCCTTGATAACATGATATAATTCAGCTAGAGGGGGTGACATACATTGAGGTTTCGACATAACAACAATGCAGGTATGACCCCAGGTATTCAAGTGTTACAGGTAAGTAGGTGACCACAAAAACTATCAAACTGACCTGTCATTGTAGCACTCAATTATTTACCATTAATGGTCTAAAATAGAAAAAGGCGGGTTCTGGTTTATTTCAACTTACAGCGCAATCAGTCATTTCAACATTTTCTTTAACCAATTCTTGTGAACTGTTCTTGAGATTTATATGAAATTTGGTACATGCTGTTATCATTAACCATTACATTAAGTCCTGTTCTATTTATTATTCTAAATATAAATTTTAAAGCTAAATTTGTGTATATCAGTGTAACAGGAAATATATCCCCATCCATCACTCCCCTGTCTTTTTGATTGTGTATATTTAAAAACAAATTTTATAAATTAAAAAATTGCAGGTAACACTACCATATTAGAGACATCTAAATGAAAAGGCTTACTGAAAATTGTTGTTTATTAGGCATAAAACTTAGGATAGTTTTATTTGTTACTTCTGTACATTAACTTTTATTGGACAAGGACACGTTCGTGTTGGCTTAATTTTGATGAAAAATAATCTTTTAAACAAACAATATACAAAATTTCATAGGAAACTTCTGATTAATTTTATGAGATACTCTGCAACATGCAATCATCTCTATAATCACTTACTTACCAATTATTTCTCTCAACAATATAACTGTACGATTTTACATGTCAAATTCATCAGAAGAAAAAAACAAGAAATGTCACTGGTAAGTGTTGCATGCCAACCAAATGGTCGCTGAAAAATACCTTGACCTTGATATCTGATGTAATGGTCTGGGTATTTCAACAGTTAAATGCTGCTGAAACATCATCATGACATGCTGATCACTTGTGTCAAGCTATTTTAAAATCTCTAAATGTAAGACAAAGTTACAGATCAATTGTTGATAAATTGAGCCAAGTGTTTTTGAAATCCATCCATGTATGATAAAGTTAAAGGACAGACTTGAATCTCAAAATGATTCAAAGTGTTGTCATACATACTTAAAGTGTGACCTTGACCTTTGACGTATGGGTCTAGGTCTTACTTATGACACGTTGTCATGTCATTTTGATAAATTTAGCCAAGTTAAAGGCAAAGTCATAGACCAGACACACAAAATCAAACACATTGAAAGTGTGACCTTGATCTTTGAGGAAAGGTTCTGGGTCTTACATGCGACACTTAATTATGTCATGCTGATCAAATGAGCCAAGTGTTTTTAAAATTTATTCAGAGATGACAGACCGGACAATAAATGTCAAAATGACTGAAAGTGTCGTCAAACAAAGTTTAATTGTGTCCTTGACCTTTGAAGTGGGAGTTTGGGTATTAAGTGCAACACGTTATTATGTTATGTTGATCATTTATAACAAGTATTTATAAAAATCCATCTATGCATGACAAAGTTACAGGCCGGACACGAAATCTCACACAAACTCAAAGTGTTGTCAAACAAACTCAAATTGTGACCTTGACCTTTGAGGTACAGGTTTGGCTCTAACTTGCGACATGTCGTCATGTTATGTTGATCAATTGTAGCAACTATCATTAAAATCCATCGATGCATGACAAAGTCACAGGTTAGACACAAAATCTCAGACTCAAAGTGTTGTTAAACAAACTCAAATTGTGACCTTGACCTTTGAGGTACAGGTGTGGGTCTTACTCGGGACACGTCGTCATGTTATGTTGATCATTTGTAGCAAGTATTTATGAAATCCATTTATGCATGACAGTTACAGGCCAGATAAGAAATCTCACACAAACTTGAAGTGTTGTCAAACAAATTCAAATAGTGACCTTGACATTTGAGGTACAGTTGTGGGTCTTACTCGCGACATGTCGTCATGTTATGTTGATTATTTGTACCAAGTATCAACAAAATCCATCTATGCATGACAAAGACAAAGGCCGAAAACGAAATACCAGACGGAAGGACAGATGGACGCTGCCATCACTATATGCCACCCCAAACATTTATCATAAATTTTATTTGCACCAAAACATCCCACAAATAAATTAATAGTTATTAAAGTTAATACTATATTGAATAATCAGATGTAAATATTGCTGCCTCCCTGCCTGTAGATATCCTTGTATAATTAATACATTGCCATATCCAGTAACCTGAGCATGCATACAACAGGTTCATACCAAGTTTAAGGGGCGAGACCATAAATTTATTGAGAAACAAAAGTGTCAATTTATTTTAGTTTGATTGCGAAGAAAGCTCCAATCTTATAATTAATGACCTCTCTTGTGTCCGCTTCCTGGGTAGAACCAGTGTTGAGTGTTACATCTAGAAAGTTAACCAGTTTTTATCCCATAGGTACAGATATTATTGGAGGCATCAGGTCAAGCTGGGAGTCAAACCTACAAAATCTGGCGTAAGCGGCCAACACTTTATCCACTACTCTAACGCCCGCTCAAAAATGCTGCTCAACCGGATGCCTCTCATAAAACAACACTCAGTACTAGTTCTACCGAGGAAGCGGTCTGAGAGCGGTTCATATAAGCTCTGTGCTTTCATTGCAATCGAGCTAAAATAAATTAGTATAAAATAAATGCCTGTTCGATCAAGCAGGATCAACCAAGTTATCAAGTTAAACTGGTTTTGATTTGTTTAAATAATGATTTAAGCAATTATCGACATTACACATTAATTGGTGGATTAATGGTGTTGGATGGGCAGCATTTAACAGGTTAAATATGACATATCCATTTTCTTTTCGGTGAAAAAGACTCAGAATGAATCTGAACAGAACTACTTCCCTTCCTCAAGTAACTGACAAACTTTATCCATTAAATGTTTGTTTGGACCGAGCTGGACTCGAACCCATTATGTTAATGGTGAAAGGCAAGTGGTTGTTAAATGACAGTGTGATAGTCCACTCAGAAAACTGATAACTACTTTTTTTATTGATGGATGAAGAACTAGAAAGAATCAGAGTGCACCCTTCATCTGATTAAAATATTTGCAAAATGGCAATTACAAGTCAAGTTCTTGGACAAGAAGGTGGCACTGAGAAGGCCATTAGTTATACTCATTCATTTTACATTGACTGTGAAACCAGTTCTTACAACAGAGACAAACCACATTCAAAATCTTCCATTGGTAGAACCAGTACTTAAAATGGATAAAAAACATCATAAAAAGCAAACCAAAATGGTTTCATATATCAAATCCACCAATACGTGACAAAACTGATATCTAAACTGGAGTGGTAAATTCTAAAATTAGATAGCACTAAAATACTGCTTGATGACCGTCACATCGTCATTCAGACTTTCTAAGATGAAACAATTTTTACTACATGTAAACCTTTATAATGGCTGTATAATGGATCAAACTGAAATCAAAATGAAACCATGCAACTCATTTAATCCATCACAAACATGTTGCCTAAGTAGAAAATCTATTTCAATTTACCGGTAATCTAGGTGTATAGCCCACATTAGGAAAGTCCTTTTTCAATATAATAATTTGGTATGTTTAAATTGATATCTTTTTGGCAATATGGGTCAGTGTGTTTATATATGGAAAAATGTTTTGAGCTAATTTTAAATTTTTTAACAAGAGTTGTCAGAAGACAACAAAGCTCGCCCCTGGGTGTCTTAGTCCAAAAAAGGCCATAACTGTGCCAAAATGCAATCCAGAGTTATGGTTCTTGTCTGTGTGTGTTCCATTGATGATGGTGAACACACATGTGAGGTTCCATTCACATCCAGTAAGTGGTTGCATAGATATCTTAAACTTAAATGCAAAAGTTCAACCTGGGTGTCTGCAGACGACGACGCCGCTGCCGACGCCTGGGTCATGGCAATAGCTCTCCTTGGACTTCGTCCCAGCGAGCTAAGAATCCGGATATATTCCCTTTAAAATATAGTTGAATAAAAGTATTTACAAACATAAATAAAATCCTTCTGCAAAAATCTGGCTTTAATTATTGTCATTAAACATTTAAAATAAATCAATGTGAAATAAACCTAACCTGTCAGATTTATTTTAGAACTATTCCCTTTTAAATTAAAGATTAAAGAACAGGTCTAAACTTATGTCACATTTAAAAAACATACTGATGAATATGCATCATGTCACACAACTCATGTTATAAATTAAATCAGTGCATTTTCTAAAACTAGCGTCATGCTCTAGTTTTGAAATGAGAGTGAAAAAAGCAAATAATGCTCTTTTATTTGAAACATGAAGCGTGGCGTGTTGTATTTCACCAACCTTGTCATGTCTGAACAAAGCTGATGTCATATTTTCATATATATATCAACAGACCCACCCTAGCATTCTCAAATGCCAGTCTGCTATATTATGTAATTCTTTGTTTATTTCTTGTACACTTAAAGGGAATATTTCAGGAAAAATGCTATAAATGTCTTAAAAATTAAAATAACTATCAAAATGAATAAAAAGCATCTCATTATCATAAATAAATTAAACTCGAATGGTTCGATATGTCAAATCCACCAAAACTTGACAATATCGATATTTAAATTTGTATTGATTTTGTTGTTTAACTTTGTTGTATATATTTTGTTATTACTTTGTTACCATGTATATAATAGAGGACAACAGGGAAGATTGGAGATATTCAACTGTGTTTCCTCTTTAACCCTTTACTTCATAAAGACGCCTTTGGACACCTCTAATATTGAAAGCATTAATTCACCACATATCAGCAGTGTGTGAATTATGTTTATATTAACTGACAGAGTGGAAAACTGAGCAATCTGAACTCTTCCTGCACTGTTTTCAAAGGCCTTCTGTGATTGGTTCGGAAAATGTGTATCTATGGAGTAAAGGGTTAAATAAAGACTTTATTATTATTATTATTATATATCATTTTGGCATGTTTATAAATATTTATCCTTTTGGCAATATGGAATCAATGAGTGTATATAGGCAGAATACATTGGAAAACATGGTTTATAGGCAATTTTAAAATTTGGAAAAATCCTGATAAATTCCCTTAAAGCAGTAATTTCCTTAATAATTTACTGTCGGTTCAAAAGCTTTATATGTAGCTTATGTTTACTGTTTATGTATGATGGCAACGTTAAATTAGATTCATTTGATATGATCTGATTTGATTTGCAGACCACAATAACAGCCATGGTGTGGCAGTGCATATGCCATGTGACAGAACAACCTTTCAAAAGGTCCGAGTACTTTGGACACATCTTTGAAAAAAGAACAGCCTATCAAGGGCAAACAAATGGGTAGTTAAGTGTCTAGGGTTTAGGGTTAGTAATTTTTATGGACAGTTGAAAAGCTGTTGAAAAATAATTACATGGCTGTTTCTAGACACTTAAAAAACAGCATTTATGTGACTTTTTTTCTCTTATGTGGCGAAAATTTTATAAAATTTAGCCACACAAGTATTCGATTGATGCAAAGAAGCCACTTAAATACCCATTCGTGAGAACAGCTGTATGGACACAAACATATAAGTGCACTGGGGATAAACTTAATCAAACATTTTTGAATTCTACATCTCACATCGGTTACCATTGTTGCTAAACATGATAATTGCTTTTTATTCATTCCATTCACCCTGTTCAGGTTAGCTGGAATATTAACTGCACTTTTAGATTTATGTTGCAGATCCAGCTTTAACAGGCAACATTATTTATAAATATGTTCAATGAACCTAGCATATTATATTTCTGCAAACAGAGACAAACTGAATTTGCCTGAATTGTCTTGAGGCCAAACCAGTGAGCTCTTTCCATCTGCTTCCTATCATGGTCCAAGGGCATATTCCACATTTCACAACCATACAATGCCTTGGGCAATACAACAGATTGTTAGCTTGTCTTTGATGAAAGTGGATTTATTTGAATAAGCTGGATACAGCCCAGTATTTGAAACAAAACTAAACGCAGCATAGTATTACATAATTGGAGAGCATGGTCCAGTGGTAGAGCATTGGATCGGAGGTTTGTTGGTTCGATCCTCTTCCATGGTTATGTGTTGTGTCTTTGAGTAAGACACTTTATCCACATATGTTTAGTACTGGTTCTGCCTAAAAAGATTTCGAGCGTGATTTGTTACTTGTAAGAACTTGTTTCACAATTGATGTTAAATAACTAAGTTTTTTTTTTAAAAAATCAACATTATTTGCATTGTTGCATTAGTGAAAATCTATTAAAAAATTGCCATGTGTCACTTTAAAACATACAAAGTTGCCACAAGAAATTTAAAGTCAGTATTCTCAATTTTTTTTTTACCTAAATAGGCTATATGTTCAAATTATTTTATGCTTAGCCATAATTGTAATTTGCTCAAGTATGCTATCTATTGATGTTGCTTTAAATTTTATTTCCTTAATCACGAGCCCGGAAGAATTTGCCAAGTTATCAAGAGGAAAAGGAAATGTTTCTTTAATTGCGGTAAACAGCAGTTCACTCCCAAAATACAAAAAGAAGTGCTCTTCAATATCGTATTTTGTGTGTTGGCGGGGGGGGGGGAGGGAAAGAGAAAATCAGGTTAAGCGGCCTACTCTTTACAATTTGTTATTCAATCTCCACCAAATGATATCACATGGTGAGTTCATGCCTCTCGACACATTGTTTGAAAGGAAGTATAGGTTAGCAAATCTCAAAAATGTTTGAAGATGAAAAGCTCCCAGTCTATATGCAATGTATTATAATACAGTCATTTAACCTTAATAGTTGCAGGGACTGTATTATACAGCAGCCAGATCACATGAAATCGCAAACCAGTTGCATAACAATTGTTTCAAATAAAACCATTTTTGATTTTCAAGAGCCATAATTCAGAGATAAGTAAACATATTAATTGAGATCTTATGATTATGTAATTGCCCTATAACATTAATCAATATATACTGCTAAATACTGGTAAAAAAAATGTCACACAAGGTCAAATAAATAATTTTTGATATATGCAAGGACCATAACTCAGATCTAATTAGGTCAGTTCAAGATATCATTTATAAAATTTTTTAGTTTGTTTCCCCCCCCCCCCCCCCCCCCCCCCCCCCGATTGCTGAAGTTTCCTAGCATCCTTCAGTGACACGCGGACGTACCCGCCCATAACAAGAGCTGTAATATTACCTGTTAGCTCCAACAGCTATATTCACAGTTGAAAGGAGTCAGCATTTGTTAATGTCTCAAGCTTTGTAACAAACACAGGGAAAGTCCTTTCAAAAACTCTGTGCTGTTGATATTTTTGATTAACATACAATTAAGAATTCACCTGATTTCTGAATCTTGTCCAGCTGTTCAACCCCGTGCCTTTAGGAAGGACTACCATATTTGGGTGTGGAAATGAAATACTAAACATAGTTCTTCACTCGCTGAAAATGAGGGGTAGTTGTTACATTCGTCTTTATTCTTAGAAGTCCATTTCAAATAAAGTGGCATTGTAATTTTGTTTTAAACTTACAGCTCTAGTCAAATTACAATGACAACGTTTGCAAACAATAAGAGTTGGAATGTATATAACTGGCAATCAGAGTCTAAACTTTCATAACAACCGAGCTTAATACTGGTAATCAATCATGTAATGGTCTAAAACACTGATAAGAACAGCCTATTTAAAGCAATATCAAAACGGCCAGTGAAGTGTTTTATATGTAAGTTTTAAATGATTGTTGATGTGAGCTTCGTGTCTAACACAACCAGAAAACCTTGAGGAAAAAAAAAAATCCCAGAAATAAAATGGCTTTTCAGACATCAGAAGTATAAATATTACTTCATACCAAATAAAAGACTGCCCCAAAGACTCATACATTTTCACGCAGTAACGTTAAATATTTGATATAATTATACCTTTAATGTCGACAACACATTTGTTATTCTGAGTGTGAAACTGAGAGAGATCCTGAAGTAGTCCAATTTCTCATTTAATATTTTTTCAGTAGGTGAGAATTATAGAGTTTATAAATTAAAAAAAAATTAACGTTAATGAATAAACACAGCCCAGCTTGGACATCAACGACTGTTTGTTTATTCACGCTCATGTGATGTACATTTACATTTAATTTTGAATGACCAGTTCTTAAATGTTGGCAATGTTTGTAAATGATTACATCTGAATTGATCTAACATGCATGGTCCAGTGGTAGAGCATCGAATCCATGATCAGAGGGGCCGTGGGTTCGATCCTCCGCCACTGCTATGTGTGGTGTCCTTGAGCAAGACAGTTTTTCTGCATATGCTTAGTACTGGTTCTACCCAGGAAGACTTTGAGTGTGATTTGCCTAAGTTGCAATAATTTGTTTCACAATTGAAGTAAAATAAATAAGTTTAAACCATTCATCCAATGATTACATGTGAACTTTGCCTTAAATATATATACTAAATAATTTAGAAATATGCACTCGAGAAACCCCAACACATTCATTTCACTCATTGATTGAACTCTGATGTAGTTTAAACTAGTAAAAACACATTAAAAACTTGATTAATGTGAAACTTGTTAAACAGCTATTACCTATTACCTATGTCCTAAGGTGAAAACTTAAAAAAAAAAAAAAAATAGAATTTGATGAATTTACACTTAAAAGTAAACAACTGATTCATGGCTGTGGATAATAGACATATACTAGCTTTTTTCCACCAGTTTTCAACGGCTTCAAAATCACTTGCAGATTATACTCGAGTGCAGATTATACTTGGGGAAATATGGAAATATGTAATGGCAATCAAATATGAAAAAAAAACCAAGTCATGTAATTTTTTAATTATTACAATTATAGTACATTACCATTTATCAACAACTTGACTATATTAACGTCAACAGACTGGTAAATACTGTCAAAGATAATTAAGGTAAAGATAAACACACGTGCAATCGTTTGCCAAGTGTGATAAACAAAATATAAAGAGGCACAAAAAAACATGTCTTACTTACTTTGTGCTATCTCAAATATTAAACAGAAATACACCCAAATATAAGAGATAAACAGTCAAACATGTCTTAAGCATCCAGTCAAGGGAAGGAGCAGAAGTGGCCTTTTAAGACAGATTGTTTTTTAATACAAGTAAATTTGCTCTGAAAACACAAAAAAATGGGAAATTGCTAATGTGGCTATATAAGACAAGTGGCTGCTTAATACAGGTGACCACTTATACAGGTTTGGCTCTATATTCAAAATCAAAGAGGCAAAAAACATACCTTTCTTACTGTGTGTTATCTCAAATATTAAACATCCTTACTGAAACACACCCAAATAAGAGAAAAACAGTCTGTATATATATTGAAAATCCATTGAAAAATAAAAGTCCATACAGCAATATCACTGAATCTCACCTACAAACATTATCTAAGACAGTCTAAGTGGGCATTACTTTGATCAATGCAAGAATAAACAACTTGACATTATAGACAACGGAATATTTCCTTTTATATATTCATGCTGTACGAGCCATATAGACCCAACACAACTAAAATCCAATATCGCATGTGTCTGCAGTTGAGCACAGGCGTGGAGCTGTTCAGATTGTCAATATGCTAAAGTTTAGCAACAAAGTAAAGATGTTATCCAGCACATGGCATTTGAATTTCAATGGATTCAAAAGAAATAATCTTAAAAGACAGTGAGCTTTTTTGCTTCAGATATATTCACATTTAACTAAAATTGATTCTTAAAAAAACATCGACATATTAAAAAAAGTATATATATAAAACCATTCAAGACTTTCGTGCATAATACTGATAAATATTTTTGCCACTTTAGTTACTCTATCTCAGCCCCAGGGCCGAGGCAAAATGCACATGCTGAGAACAGGTATGACATCATCCTATATTCTGTTGCCGAAACTATCAATCTGTTCATGTAGGTCAATACAAGATAATAAATTGGTTTTTACAGCGTACCAACACATTGTAGGTTATTCAACACCAACAGGAAGGAAGATTCCATGTACAAAAACAACAAACTAACAAACAGATTGAAAAAAAACAAACATCAACAAATGTATACGCAAAATAAACCTTAAGAACAATACCAGATATAACATCTACATCTACACTGTATATGTGAATTAGTGAAATTATATGTATTTTTATTTACTCTCGCACTTTGAACCAGTCATTTTGGCGAGTACTTTTTTGAAGTTGGAACTTAAATCTCACATTTATAAGGGCTTTTCCAACTTAAAATTGAACTGACCAATCAGTGTGTCCCTACTTTTGCTAGTTGTATGCTAAGCCAATCAACGAGCATTTAACTATCTACGTGACAGACCCAAGAAGGTAGCGCTGGGTCCATTTCAGAGTCCAGACATTGTATTACAGCCAATCAACGAGCATTTAACTATCTACGTGACAGACCCAAGGAGGTAGCGCTGGGTCCATTTCAGAGTCCAGACATTGTATTACAAAATGAAAGTTACACAAGTTTATGACCAATATGTTTCAGGTTCAATGACCCGATCCTACTCTTGAGCGCGGCGTACACCTTATTTAACATATCTTTTGATCAATAAGCATAACGACCTGCGTTGCCATGAATAAATGTTGCAACTAAATATCATAACCCAATTATGATTGTGCAGTGGAACACATGTGCAAATATTCAAGAATAACGACCACATCAACAAGAGCACCACAAGTGGGTGCAGACACTCGTTTTTTTAAGTCCACCTAGTAGGTCAAGGTCAGAACTGTAAAAACTTTTTAAACCTGATAATGAGAAGTCAATACAGTTTTAGAGCCTAAATTATGGAAACTTAGGTAACGTAGCTACCGGTATGTTAATTTTTTAATGTGAATATGTTTATAAAAAGTAGTCACTAACATAAAAAGTTTATTAAGAAATAGACAATAAACTGAGCTACAACACAGAACTTTAATCAGACAGTGCAAGACACCAGTATTAACTTAAAGTCCATTTAGTAGGCCAAGGTTAGTGAAGTAAAAAACATTTTAATATGATGGTGATCAGTTTACAGTATCAAAACTTGTTAATGAAAAACAAAATACATGTAGATAAAAAATACAAAACCCACCAAAATAAATCAAACCCGAGCTAAACAAAAAACTTCAACATAAGGTTTTGAGCCTAAATCACAGAATCAATAACGATAACCTAAAAACAAAATAAGATTTAAAAAAAAAAAAATTTAAAATCCAAGCTAAACAAACAACTTTAACCTAAGGTTTTAGAGGGTAAAGTATGGAAAGTTAAATAAGTTAGCAATATACATTGTTTGTATAATATAATATGAATGTGTTTATGAAATTTAGTCACTATAACATAGGTAATTTGTTCAGAAAAAGAGAAAAAGCTGAGCTAAACATAAAACTTTAACCAGAGAATGACGACATCATAGATGAGCTAAAAATGAAATTCATTGAGCGTTGCTTCATTCTACATCAACAAGTTACGTAGCTTCCCTCATTTAGTCCTACATTAGTAACAATCCATATTTCTTTTTATATTGTTTAAATAGTGTTTAAAGCCATTTTTCAACGTATTACACGTCATGTAAGGCATATATCCAGTTTTATTGTTAGAGGAAGCCCTAAGAATGAATCTGAGTAGAACAGCCATCCTTCCACAAGCAACTGGCAAAATGTCTCGCATAAAGATTTTAAATCGAGCTGGGCCTGGGTCAACAGCCCAAGTACTTGGTAATGCCTGGTTCACATTTGCCCTGGGCGCCATGTGATATATATATGGGTCTATGATTTTCCTAACAATTTTTGAGGCATCATAGGTTGCTACTGTGTATGTGTTCACATTGTGTACGAGCATTGTGAGATTTCTAGTACAGGCCCTTGGGGGCAGGCCGGGGCAAAGCTGTACTGTGATTGTACAGAAATCATGCAATTTCAATGCAGTGGCCGTGCAGTCTCCATTATATAGCCTCCGCACGGAAATTATACAGAGCCCGTGTGGCTTCCATACAGAGATGTGGTGACAGTGCAACTGCCCTGCCATTTTTGATGCCCAAATGTCAACCTAAAATCTTGCGTTTTCTGCACGATCAGCACACGGTGCCTGCGCGATTGCATAATGCCACCTATGACATGTCTACAAGCTTATGATTTTTTCATATTTGTATAACTTCGTGCTAAACAAAATTGTAGAGGCCGTGGTGCCCATGAATCCATACGAAAATCTCACAGCTGCCTCCACACTGATGCTGCACTGAAAGGGTTTACAAGGAAGACCAAGAATGGAAGAACACAGATATTTAACACTGTGCTTTACAGTTTCTACCAAACAACTTTTAGGATTCTTTAGACTTAATAGGCAGCTGATAGAAAACAGTATTGAATCATCGTTAAATTCATACCAGAGAATGCATTTAAATGTAGAATTCATGGTGCAGTGGTATATACCATCAGACCCAGGATTAAAAAGTCGGGTTTGATCCTTCGTCACGACTATGTGTGGTGTACTTCAGCAAGACACTAAATTATCCACATATGCTTAGTATGGGAACTCACACCCAGGATTTATCCAACTTGTAATAACTTGTTTCACAATCAAAGTAAAATAAATAAGTTTATAAATAACAAATGCAAAACACAAGAACCATCTTTCAAAAGGACTTTCTTACAGAACACGCAATGGGTTTAATTTCAAAGCCATAGCCATATTGTAATTTCAACTTGGTAACTGACAATACCAGCTACTACAGGGGGTGCAGATTTTTTATACAGAGCCACCATCTGACATGTAAATGTCAATTATTGTTCTACACTAATTCATTTTTAGCTTTATTATGAAATAAATATGCAAAATAGTCTTGAACCTTGATACCTGCAGAACTGCAGAGTTTCAGTAAATTATATGGTAATACTCGTATTGTCACTTCTAACACCATGTATGAGCCACAGTGATCCTATTCTTGCCATCATTCATATGGCTCCCTGGAACCACCCAGGGGTTGATAATTTAACCACAATAATGAACATGACAAAAAATGATATAATGAACATTACACCAATTCGGAGGATTTCTACCCCCTATAGAGATTGACAGTGATTCTATTCTAAGTCGGGACCACATGGGCTTGTTTATAAAATAGCTCAGAGCTTTTATGAATCACCCTAAAGTCCATTTCCTGAGTGGGACCATGCAGAACTGGGTGTTTTTTTTTATAACCTTGGATCACACCCAGGACCATCAACATAGTAGCCAACATTGTATCAAATGCACCGCCACTGCTCGTCTGTCAATTATTACATGCTAATAAACGCATGCCTTATATCAAAAAACTACTTACACATCTAACATGCTAATAAACGCATGCCTTATATCAAAAAACTACTTACACATCTAACAGTTAAACAAAATAAAATTCACCTGTCATTAAATAAATATCCATCATTCACCACCATGACTGTGCAACCAAACTTCAGTCAGTGTAACCATTTACATCCAGTTTAAGAAATATTAACAAAACAAAAATCTAACCAAAGTTTAAAACAATGCATGCAACCAAGGAATTATACACAGAAGTCCTCTATATATGTATATATATATACATTTCTGTATAATATATTGTCCTCAATGCAGTATAACTTGCAATGTCACTTTAAATCAGGTCACCAGCGATAAACACGCTGTCAATCTACTTACATGACTGTAATACTGATGAATGTCACTGTTCTATTTTATGTTAACTCCGGTACACTAAACTTATATTTTAACACCTGTTTTCAAGACTGAAACATTTTTCACTCACTTGACAAAACAAGATATAGCTATAATCCAAACTTGGCTAGCCAATCCACCATACCATGTCACATAAACACAAAGTAAACAAGTTTATATTTTGATTTGAACCGTAAGTCTGTTAGTCAGTTAGTCTCGATACTACTACCATACATGCCTCTTCAAAAGTATGTGCACAGTAATGTGGTCAGCGAAGCGCACACAGTTACATTGCAAATTAATGGTTGAGTGAGTCTCACCTTTTATCAGGTAATACCTCAAGGGAATGGTTGTCTGCAAATATTGGATATTGGCTAGACTGCTGTGGACAAATGCCTTTGGATCAGTGATAATAGAGCAATAGGCAGATGTACAGATGATCAATTATATGGTTGGATTGATTGATTGATTGAATATTTAGCGTCATTTTTATGCCATCGAGGACCAACAGACCATCAGCTAACCTAACCACTGTTTCCTGGGATTAACCAGTACTCGAGCACACCCCATCTCTAGCTTTCCCACTTGAATCAGCAGAGAGAGACGAATGATAATGAGACATAATGTTGTATATCAATCATCACGGAGACTGTTGCTGGGCTGGGATTCGAACGCACTACCCCTGGATTGATAGACAGACACGTAACCAACTGAGCTAATCGAGCCTGGCTATATGGGCGGAAGGAAGGATGGTTGAATAGGGATGGACAGAGAGGAGGAAGGAGGAAGGAAATGACATTTTCTGTTGTTTTTTTTTCTCATTTTTTCTTGCCACCATATTTGGTTGGATGTGTGGTTGAATTGGGAGAGGGAGGAAAGAAATGACATTTTTCTGGGTTTTTTTTTTCTTTTTTTTCCTCTCATTTTTTTCTTGCCACCATATTTGATTGGATGGGGAGAGGGAGGAAGGAAATGACATTATTTGTTGTTTTTTCTCATCTTTTCTTGCCTATAGTAACAACAAAATTGAGTTACATTAGTTAAAAAAAAAAATAACCACCTAACGAGAAAATTGTTTTTTTTCCAACTGGTGAGCTAAAAAGTAAACATATTAATAAAATATCTTGGAAGTTTACCAAAATTTGTTAAATTTGATTTTCCTGTTTAAATATTCTGATTTTAAAATGCAAGTCTTACATTCAAAATACTTGCACAGGAAATCACTACCACGTTCTTGCTCATCCTAGACCATAAAATCTGCCAGCACCAGGGGCTAATAATATGCGACTGGTAGCCATATAGGGGTATCAAATCTGTAAATGGGGGTATTAACAATAGTGTGAAAATTTCATTACGATCACGACAGCTGATTAAATTACAATGCACTGCTCCTGTCGATAACAAAGACTGCCATTGGTCACTACCAAAACCAATAATTGGTAAGGGAGAGGACAAAGGCCAGGTGCCAGCTGACTAAATGGTCAAGTGTGCACACACATAATCCTTATACTCTTGGGCAAGTATCAATCAATAAAACACAATATAGCTGTATGTCAACATAACTTACTGATTATTTCACTCTGTTTTCAGATATTCTGAAATCCTTTTTGTGGGGTATGATGTTTTAGTCTGGTCCTCAACAATCTTAAGTGATATCAAAATAATGTCTACTTGACATGATATGAAAGTGCTGCCAGTCTGCAGACAAATGACACAATTACCCCACCCAGTCTGATAATTTACACAGATAATTTTTAATTTTGTTGTATGGTGAATAGCGTTACCTCAACAATAAATCTGCTATCATACTGTAACAAACATCCCTACTATGGAATGTTCCATCTAAAAATAGAATGACGTAGTTTCAAAATAGCTGATTTTGTTTATAGACAATTAAGCATATTATTTACAATAGCTCATGTAATGATTTTAATCCTCGTCTCTATTAGGCCATAATAAATTAATTGCTAGGTTATCACTCTGCCCCACCCCACTCAATTTTCATGCTGCCCCAACCCTTTTCATTTTCATAAAAAAATAAATTAAAAACTTTTCTTGATTTTTTTTTTAATAAATAACAAAATTTTTAAAAATAAACATAAAAATAAAATCCTCCCGCCCTCCCCGTTTTTAAGAAAAATCTGGAAGATAATCTAGCAATTAATTTATAATAATGGCCTTAACCAAATTCTAAACAAGTAAAAAGACACTCGAATTTCAAGTTATAAAATGAATGCGTGAAGATTGTTCAATTTCAAGGTTGTGGGTAGCGTGTATGGGTGAAATTTAACTCGGTGAATAATGCAGACAGTTTTCTACAATAGCAAGCCAACAATTATATCTTGCAAACCCAGTTTAAATGTGACCTTTATCTTTTTTGCAATCATTGAGCATACATCAGGTGTCAGTTTTTGGGGCAAAAAATATGATAATATAAACACTGACAACTTTTTCAATAGAAAACCTTGGTATGAAAAGTTAGCACTATGGCAACCCTTAGTGTAATAAAAAGGGTTAGTGTCAATTTTTGTACACTAGGGGCCATAACTGCAATCTTAGTTGTAACAAAAATATTTTGCTACACTAAAGGGAAATATGTGACATTGATGCAATATGTAACAAAAATTCAGAAATCAATTCTTCCCTATAATTTATATCTCTACATATTATGGCAAATTACACGATTTAATTGTTGAAATGGGAGGGGGACGGGGGTTATGTGCTATCAATGACCATCTGTCCATTCTACTGTACGTCACAGTTTTTAAGGTTAAGGTCACCATTACTTTAAATAGAAAATCTCTGCCAATGCTCATTCAGCATTATATTCCATTTGTTTCAAGTTGATGAAACTTTACACAGATGTTCAGAACAGAGATACTTCAGATGCGTTTGCGTTTCAAGATTTTTTCAGGTCAAGGTCATCATTACTTAATTCATGGGGTCATGAATTTGAATCCTGGCCGGGCCACAGTTTCTATGATAATTGATTTGCAACATTGTCATTCATCTCTCGCTGCTGATTCAAGTGGGAAAGTTATCATAAAATTACGCTAAATATTCTAACAAACAAATAATTTTTATTGTGCTACCAAGGGATGATCGTGTACACTATACTGATTTTGTTACACTAAGAGTTGCGGTTTCAACCGTTTGTGTAACAATTGTTACACTAAGGGTTGCCACATTATAAAGCATTGATTCAATCTACCATTCTCATCAATAGTTTATGATTGATAGCTGGTGAAGTTACATGCAAAATTGTAAACTAGACCACAGGGGCTAGTGACAATATACATTCTATGTCTTTATCATACTATATAATTATAAAGAATGTATATTGTCACTGGCCCCTGTGAACTAGACATATAAGCTTAGTAATAGTCATTACTCTCTCATAAGAAAACCGTGAGTTGTATTTTTGCATGAAATTTTAACTATAATGATTATCAAAGGTCAAGAACTTCACCAAATATCATTGGACTAGAACACGAAGACAATATACCCAACTGGACTTATGATGATGATGATGATACAAGGTTAATGTCTCAAGCAAGTTTGGTCAAAATTGGTTGAAAGGTTTAAAGAGGAGAAGTGCCCACAAGACTTATAGAGTAGAGGAAGGGATATTTTAACTAATTATCGTTTTAACGTGGACCCAGAAAGGAACATTTAGATGTTAAAACTAGTCACTTTTCGCTTGCAATGCAGAATCAACATCATTGAATACAACAATTTACCCAGCAATTTGGCAACACACACCTAAACAAGAATTCCGCGGAATGATATGTCTTGCCGTGTCAGCTTTGACCGTTAATACACACATTTAAAATACAATGACAAGAAAATATAATTCTTTTTAATCAAACAAAAATTTAAATGAATAAAAGAAAGTTAGATGAAAACAAAAAAATGCATTAGATTTATAGTATTCAAATGGTTATTGTCTTTCTTCTAACAATAAATGGATTACCTTAGACTAACAGGAAATCTAGACCATTTATTTTCACTAATGATCCAGACCACTGTGCAAAAGGCCTCCTCTAGCTGGTAAAAAAAAATAATTAAAAAATAACAACAAAACAAGAGGACGCTCTACTGACTCATAGTGGCCATAGCACTTTTTGAAGTTCTCCTATGCAATAGAAATATCGGGGAGGGGTCATTTTTAACACTAGAGACACGATTTGAACAAATCTAACAAAACTATAGTTGGTCATCATTATTACATAATCATTTTGAAAATATGCTGAGCCGTTCATGAGAAGAGGATTTTTTAAGTTTTAGACTATTTTTAGTAATGGTGGCCATCTTGAATTTTAGATAAAAAAAAAAATCTTCTGTATAGTCTCTTATGCAAAAGAAACACCCATGTGAAGTTTCAGTTTAATTGGCCTAGTAGTTTCAGAGAAAGTGCTGCTAACAGATGACAGACGTCAGAGGACAGACAACGCGCCATCGCATAAGCACTTCTGGCCTTTGGCCAGTAGAGCTAAAAATTAAAAAAAAAGAAATAGTGTAAAAATGGAAACTTATCGTTGGAGGTAAATGCAAAATTCTGCATCAAACAATGTCAATGGACCATGAAATGTAGTTCAAACTCAGCATCTGCAGTATATAATGTGATGCAGGGTGTTAGTTGTAACTATGATCCAAGTATGAGTGTCCTAGCACTTGTACTTGTTGAGAAATAGTGTAAAAACGAAAACTTAATGTTGGAAGTAAATGCAAAATTCAGCATCAAACAAAATCAATGGACCATGCAATGTAGGTCATACTCAGCATCTGCAGTATATAATGTGATGCAGGGTGTTAGTTGTAACTATGATCCAAGTATGAGTGTCCTAGCACTTGTACTTGTTGAGAAATAGTGTAAAAACGAAAACTTAATGGAAGTAAATGCAAAATTCAGCATCAAACAAAATCAATGGACCATGCAATGTAGGTCATACTTAGCATCTGCAGTATATAATGTGATGCAGGGTGTTAGTTGTAACTATATTCCATGTATGAGTGTCCTAGCACTAGTACTTATTGAGAAATAGTGTAAAAATGAAAACTTAACGTTGGAGGTAAGTGCAAAATTCAGCATCAAACAAAGTCAATGGACCATGCAATGTTGGTCATACTCGGCATCTGCAGTGTAAAATGTGATGTAGGGTGTTAGTTGTAACTATGATCCCAGAATGAGTGTCCTAGCACTTTTACTTGTTGAAAATTAGTGTAAAAACGAAAACAATGTTGGAGCTAAATATAAATGTTCGACGCCGCCACCGCCGTCGACGGAAAAGCAACACCTTAATCTCACGGTCGCGGCAAGACAATATCCACTAAGCGGCTATTAATACTTCTGGGCTGAAAAATCCTACTTGTCCGCTCGCCATAACAAGTGACCATTTGTTGAGGATGAGTATGATTTAAGAAACTGACCTTAATATTTCTTTGATTTTCAGCAATCAATTAAAATGTTGGAAAGGGAGGACAAGTTGCTCTTAATCTATCAGAAATTTCAAGCGCTGTACTTCTGTCTAGGAATCAGCATAGTGCGTGAACAAACTGCATTAAATCTATCTTAGGATTCCATGTCTTCAGGAATTCATAGTGGCTTCTAACTCTTGGCATGCTAGGTAACTATCCTGATTAAATAAGGCATGAATGGACAGTTTTTTTATTATTTGGATATCAAATCTGCTTTCTATAACATTTTTTAAATTATTTTGCATCGTTTGCATTCAATACTTTTAACCAATAATAATGATATATGCAAAAAAAAGTCATATCGTTGACACATAAGAGATAGTCTGCCAAATTCACCATTAACAAAATCATTCTGAGTTACTGATTTAACTTTCATCTACTTTAAAAACATTAAATGTATTCTTTCAATAGCTCAAATGTTATAAATTAAATCCCCTAACTTCATTGTCACAATTCAAAATTTGTTTAGTTAACTTGTCAAAAAGATCTACCTTATTACTTATGTAATTCTCACCTCAAATCAATGTCGGATTTCAACATCCAGAGCCTTTTCTTTAGATTATAATTACTGGAACTTGGGTTTCATACTATTGACAAGACTTCACAATTTTATAATTATGATAAGGAAATGGGTGTTAAATACCTTCTCATATTAACTTAAAAAAATTGTGATTATTAACATCTCAAGCGTTTTCTCGAAAATTACAAACATGGCTTGTATATCATTTTACTATTCAAAATTTTACAAAAAACATATCAAAGTGGCAATCTTAAAGCTTTCTATGTGTTTACTGGTGAATGGCATAATAAGAGCTAATTTTGCTCTGGTCTGTTGTTGTGCAGTTAAAACTGTATAAACACTTGAAGAAAATGTATACAAAAGAGAAATACGAATAATAAAATATCATTCCAGTTTTGGTTTCAAAATACTTCGCCATGATTTGTACAGTTCCGCAAACACTTGCTTGATCTAATTTGCATAATAATTGATTCATACCCAAAGCAATGTTCCGGGAGGTGGAGATACATTTTCAAAACTGCTCTTTTGTAAACAATTCTGCACAAAAAAGAAAACAGAAATGGCATTGGTAAGTATTTGTGGTCAATAAAAGTGACCATCTTCTGACCAATGTATCCAGCACATTACACCATGTAGCGTGATTCATGTAAACTGGTAAAAACAGTCTTCAAGCAAGGTCTTAAGAAATTAAATATAAATGTAATAGATTTAGATTTGTTTGTCACTATAATAATACAATAAGAAATAAAAATTGTTGTTTTGTGTTACAAAGTGTTGTGATGTGTTTTTTTTCTATATTTATTCATTCTTGCATTTGTTAGTGCGTGCGTGTTTGCGAAGTTACAGGCTTATTATTTGCTCTGAAATGATTGAACAGAACGCATTGAAACACCATTGTTTGATTACGCGATGGCACATGTATATCAGTTTGAATCAATTTGTGTCTTACCTTAAATGTTACTAGATCTACTTTAATAAGCTAGATCAAAGATATACATGATTGATGTTAATTATATTACCGGTAATTCTGAAATTTTTTCGATCTTTTAATCATTTGTTTAATTGCAGGTGCATCTGAAAAGGGTAAAAAATATTTTAGCAATAGCCTTTGAAGAGTTGCAACACGTTAGGGATGATAATTAATTTATTATGGTCTAACTTTAAATAATTTAAAATGTTTCGATAAAAAAAATGATCTTGAATTAAAGATATTGAGGTTTGAAGTAAAATTTCTCATAATTTGTTGACATTTTAGCTGCAATTTATAAAATTTAAAATCAAAAGTTTAAACACAGATTGCTTGGAGTTGAATTGTTTTGATGAGAATTTCATTCTGCAATGTAGGAATTTTGCTATTTTGCTTCCAAGATGAATGAAAGTTGAGATAAATGAAAACGAAATATTGTGAAATTTTGCGTGAATACAAAAGCATTCACAAAATATCAATCAGTTGTCGCTCCTTCTCTATATACTTCCTTAGGTTCATGTTGTTTGTTTTTATTTCATTCTAAAAGTATAAATGAGTTTGAGTTTAAGCATCTTCATATTCCAAAAGCAAGATTGTGTGTGTTATTAAACTTAACTAGTTTATATCAGCTGTGTTTGATAAAGAAATTACTGTGGATTTTATATTCGCTACTGTGTAAACCAAACCAATTAATAATTATGTGAATTGTATATGCACCAAGTATTGATTGACTTATATGACACTCAATAGTAAGTATGAATATATAGTATAATAATAATATTTAGGCTATACTATATAATTGATGACATACGCGATATAGAAATTTTGTGTCGTCTTAGTTCTATAGTGTCAGTATTTCCTTCTTTCTACTTATTGTCAGCATTTTCATTCTTAGTCTATTTACTGGTCAGCATCAGTATCAGCCCCAGCGTGTGAATGCAATAATTTAACGGCAGATCTATATGAAGTCTAGTTATCAAACATTACTGTTACACCTAATTTATTCAACTCGAAATCAGGCAAAAAATAAGGTATATTAGTATTATTATTCATGTTTATCAAACTAATAATAGAGCTATTATTAAAATTATTGTTAGCTATTACTAAAATTATTATTATTATTATTATCATCCGTGTTTTTTAACACTTATAAAATAGAACTACAATATTAAATTCACAATTTCAAAACGTGTCATCTGCATTTTGTATCTATATCATGAGCATTTTTCCATATTTGTACATTAGGCAATAATAAAATAATTGCTAGATTATCATCCTCGCCCGCCCCCTAATTTTCATGCCACCTGACCCTTTTTATTTTCATAAAAAAAAAAATAAATAAAAAAATAAATTTGAAAATGAAAATAAAAAATTAAATCCTCCTCCCACCTTTTTTAAGAAAAATTTGATTTGGATGATAATCTAGAAATTAATTTATAATGGCATTATCATCAGCATTTTCCTTCATTATCTATATTGTCAGTGTTTTACACCGACCCCGATATTCACTGGTGATTGATAATATATGCAAAGTTTAAAGGCACTCGCCTGAAAATTGTGTTAGTTTGATTACTCCACAAGAATTGTAATAAAATAATAACAGCATTTTAGTAAGTGTAAGGGCAATAACTCTGCTTGGAATTAAGACAATATCACAAAATTTGTATCAGGCACATCTACACTTGATGTTGCATAGGTGTGTAAAGTTTCAAGTCAATTGCCTAAAAACTGCGGAAACATTCACTTCATAAGAAATATTATAAATATGGTAAATACAGCAATTTTACTAAGATCAAGGGCAATAACTCTACATGAAAATAAGGCAGCATCACATACAAAGACCGACCAAGATCGACCAATCGGACAACACAATGACTCACCGACAACAAGCAAACTTTAAAACCCCTTGCATGTACTTTAATATTAATACATGGCATCAATGTTCAATAAAATGAAACGTAATCTTTTTTATCGTATCTTCATCCATCACTATTCTTCACTCATATTCTCATCATATCTTTAATTTTTTTCGAAAACGATTTTGATATTAATTTCCTGCAATGATATGTTTGAGTTAGGAAACCAGCACTTAGCCGGCTTCCATTTCTGTGGAAAAATATTTTGTTATTACATTATGGAGCCAGTGATTTCTCCTCACACATTGTGATGATGATTCTGTAATGCGGATAATGTGAACAATTTCCACCAATTTTCTGTAATAGGAGACATCCGCTGAAACAGCGTCCCTTGATTGATGGCTGATCGTTAGCAAAGTATTTCTGACTCACAAAGGGGACAAAAAAAACAACAACAATAACCACACTTCTTGGAGTCAATGTTCCCAGGTTAAACAAATAGAAAAAGGAGAATTGCACTATTGATGTTTTAATTAGGAATGTTTCTAGGTTAAGTAAAAGAAAAATGTAGTTTGCACTTATTGAAAAGGGGGAGAGTGGTGAAGGGGAGGAATGAAGTGGGATGTTACTTTGAACAAATAACAGGTTATATTACATCCAATTTTACTGGAGTAGGAAATCTCAGAAAGAACGAATTTAAGCAGAACCACCACCTTTTTCAAAGTAATTGACAATTTTTTGAGTACAATGCCTTTAGACAGAGTTAGGCTACAGAGCTTTAGACTTGAGACCACAACTGAAGCAGTGGCCATTATGGATTTACACATTTATTCACAGTGATGACTAATTTTAGATTTACCATTGTATTGTCAATTTATCACAGTTTCAAATGTGATTGTGCTAAAATTGACTATTTCAAATATTCCTTTTTTCCTGTGACTTATATTTGTTCGTTTCAAATTCATCATTTAGACTGACTGACTTGATTGAATATTTAGCGTCATTTTTATGCCATCGAGGGCTAACAGACGATCAGTTAACCTAACCACTGTTTCCTGGGATTAACCAGTACTCGAGCACACCCCTTCTCTGCAAGTAACTGATAACTTTCCCACTTGAATCAGTGGTGAGAGACAAATGATAATGAGACACAATGTCATATATCAATCATCACGGAGACTGTTGCCGGGCGGGGGATTCGAACTCACGACCCCTGGATTGATAGTCAGACGCGTAACCGACTGAGCTAATCAGGGCCCGGCATCACATCATTTAGAATGAAATATTGTTTTTGTCACACTTTGGTGGATTTGATATACCAAATAATTCAGATTTTATTTATTTATGTTAATGAGATGCTTTGTTTCCCTTTTTAAAACTAATTATAATTTTAAGACATTTATAGCATTTCATTCTTAATATATTACATTTAAGGCCATTATAAATTAATTGCTAGATTATCATCCATATTTTTCTTAAAAATAGGGAGGGTGGGAGGATTTTATTTTTAGATTTTTTTAATTTTATTTTTTTATGAAAATAAATGGTCGGGGCCGCATGAAAATTAGGGGACAGGCGGGGATGATAATCTAGCAATTAATTTATTATGGCCTAAGTTTAAACTCACTTTCAGATTCATCCATCACAATGAACCGTAAGTCTAATTTCTTGTATTTAACAAGATTTTACCGACATCACACTGAATTTGAAGTTTAAACTCACTTTCATGGCCCGGTTTATCACAACAAACCGTAAGTTTAATTATATTGTATTTAACAAGATTTTACCGACATCACACTGAATTTCAAATTTAAACTCACTTTCAGGGCCATCTATCACATCAAATGTAAGTATAATTAAGTTGTGTTTAACAAGATTTTACCAACTTAATATTCTTCATCTTTTACTTTTCAACCTTTTTCTACCAACAGACACGACATGCATTGGTATGCTTAAAATTACCAGTGAAAGTGGATGTACGTGCTGCAGAAGTAAGAGAGACAGAATGGAAAAATAATGTTATTAATAATTATTTTATTTCCCAACAAGTAGTGTAGCAGTAACGTTTACTGGTACATATTATGCTGATAGAATGAATCCTCAACAGATCTGATCAACCATCTTTTTTTTTTAACATACGGTTCAAACATGATAGAAATAATGTGTAGTAAATAAAAATGTGTTGTCCATGTTAACCATGTCAATGTTAAAATGGTAAAAAATGTTTTGAACCATACACCTAACTATGGGATACCTTACACCTAACTTTGGGATACCTTACACCTAACTATGGGATACCTTACATCTAACTATGAGGATACCTTTCATCTAACTATTGGATACCTTACACCTAACTATGGGATACCTTACACCTTACTTTGGGATACCTTACACCTAACTATGGGATAACTTACACCTTACTTTGCGATACCTTACACCTAACTATGGGATAACTTACACCTAACTATGGGAAATATTCCACCTAAATATGGGATACCTTCCACCTAACTATGGGATACCTTACACATAACTATGGGATACCTTCCACTTAACTATGGGATACCTTACACCTAACTATGGGATACCTTACAGTACCTAACTTTGAGATACCTTACACCTAACTTTGGGATACCTTACACCTAACTATGGGATACAATATAATATATATATATATACTTTTTAAACATCATGCAACTCTGCAAATAAAGTCTTCCTTTAGAAGTAGAAATAAATACACTCAGGTCCCGTTAATACGCGGTTCTTGGGGTCCACAAAACAAAACGCGTTATAAGCAGACCGCATTATAGCGATAATTACCTTGAAAAAAAAATCGATGTCAGGTTATTCACACCTATCGTGCTGTCTGATTCTAAGTGAATGGTACTGTTGGCATTGTAATATGATACAACGCATATTTGGTAACAACAGATACACTTAGATATGTTTAAAATTTATACAAAAAATAGAAAAGAAAGAAAAACGTTTTTGTGTTTTGATTATTCTAAAATTGGCAGCCATTTCCGTTTAACCCGATAGGAGAAAAAACGGTGTCTATATAAACAAGAGGCCCAACAGGGCCTGAGGACGCTCTACTGACTCATGAACCCTCGGGGCTGGGTCATTTTTAACCCTAGGGACAAGATTTGAACAAATCTAACAATACTATAGTTGGTTATCATTACTACACAAAAAAATCTTCTGTATTGTCTCCTATGCAACAGAAACATGCATGTGAAGTTTCAGTTTAATTGGCCTTGTGGTTTCAGAAAGTATGAAAGAAAAGGAGAATTTTGTTTTCCCATAGTATCCCTATGTAAAATTTTAAGTCCCCTTACAGGGCCCCTATAAATTTTAGCCCCTTAATTCTTAATTGCAATCAAACCCCTACACATAGAGATAATTGATGCCAAATATGAACAAATCTGACATACCGGTTCTCAAGAAAACGATTTTAGTAATTCCCCATTTTTACCCTTTTGGGGCCCCTCCTGACCCCTTAAGACAGTGGAACACATTCATTTTTAAAAATCTGAACATCCTTCACCAAACAATGCTTCTGTGAAGATATAGGCAAAATCATTTCCATTTTTAAAAAAAAAAAAAAAAAATATTATAGTGACATGTGTCCCCTAATTGAACCCTCGTGGCGGGGTCATTTTTAACCCTAGGGACACCATTAAAATTGAACAAATGTAACAATACTATAGTTGGTCGTCATTACTACATAAACATTTTGAAAAAATCAGTTGGGCCATTCATGAGAAAAAGATTTTTTAAGTTTTGGACTATTATTAGTAACGACAGCCATCTTGAATTTCAGATCGAAAAAAAAAAATCTTCTGTATAGTCTCCTATGCAACAGAAACATGCATGTGAAATTTCAGTTTAATTGGCCTAGTGGTTTCAGAATAAATGAAAGAAAAAGAGAATTTTCTGTTTTCCCATAGTATCCCTATGTAAAATTCTAAGTCCCCTTACAGGGCCCCTATAAATTTTAGCCCCTTAATTCTTATCTGCAATCAAACCCCTACACATAGGGATAATTTAAGCCAAATATGAACAAATCTGACATACCGGTTCTCAAGAAAACGATTTTAGTAATTCCCAACTTTTACCCTTTTGGGGCCCCTCCTGACCCCTTAAGACAGTGGAACCCAGTCATTTTTACAAATCTGAACCTCCTTTACCAAACAATGCTTCTGTGAAGATATAGGCAAAATCATTTCCATTTTAAAAAAAAAAAAAAAAAAATATTATAATGACATGTGTCCCCTAATTGAACCCTCGGGGCGGGGTCATATTTTACCCTAGAGACACTATTTGAACAAATCTAACAATACTATAGTTGGTCATCATTACTACATAAACATTTTGAAAATCTGTTCGGCCGTTCATGAGAAGAAGATTTTTTAAGTTTTGGACTATTTTTAGTAACGGCGGCCACCTTGAATTTCAGATCGAAAAAAAAAATCTTCTGTATAGTCTCCTATGCAACAGGAATATGCACGTGAAGTTTCAGTTCAATTGGCCTAGTGGTTTCAGAATAAATGAAAGAAAAAGAGAATTTTCTGTTTTCCCATAGTATCCCTATGTAAAATTCTAAATCCCTTTACAGGGCCCCTATAAAATTTAGCCTCTAAATTCTTATCTGCAATCAAACCCCTACACATAGGGATAATTTATGCCAATTAAGAACAAATCTGACATACAGGTTCTCAAGAAAACAATTCTAGTAATTCCGAATTTTTACCCTTTTGGGACCCCTCCTGACCCCTTTAGACAGTGGAACCCATTCATTTTTACAATCTGAACCTCCTTCACCAAACAATGCTTCTGTTAAGATATAGGCAAAATCATTTCAATTTAAAAAAAAAAAAAAAAAAATATTATAGTGACATGTGTCCCCTAATTGAACCCTCGGGGTGGGGTCATATTTAACACTAGGGACACCATTTGAACAAATCTAACAATGCTATAGTTGGTCATCATTACTACATAAACATTTTGAAAATCTGTTGGGCCATTCATGAGAAGAAGATTTTTTAAGTTTTGGACTATTTTTAGTAACGGCGGCCATCTTGAATTTCAGATCGAAAAAAAAAATCTTCTGTATAGTCTCCTATGCAACAGAAACATGCATGTGAAGTTTCAGTTTAAATGGCCTAGTGGTTTCAGAGAAAGTGCTGCTGACAGACGACAGACGACGGACGCCAGACAATGCGCCATCGCATAAGCACTTCTGGCCTTTTAAAAATGAATATCTGAAGTATCAGATATGATACCCGCGATATATTAATACCTGTCAACCGCTTCGTTGCTTGATCACTCGATAAAAACAAAGTTTGCATATGGCTTCCGTGTTTGGCGCGTGACAGCATTTATTGAAGTACTCGGGATTACTTACAAACTGTTAATAGTCAATGTTGGCATGAATCAATCACTTAAACTATCCTTTAAACCACCATGAGGTAATGGTTGTAATAGTTCGTTATAATCAAGGCTAATTGGTGAGTAGAAGATGAGTGGTTATCAAATCAAAACATGGCCACGATCTATTGTTTGGTTGTCATTAAATTTGATCATTCGCACAGATTTTAAAGTTTTATATCACGACTTTACCACCCCGCCGAAAAAATGGGAGCCAAGCAAAAAACCGCTTTATAATGGAATTTGCGTTATATCGGACCGCGTTATAACGGGACCACAGTGTAAAAAGTATATCTACTGCAACACAAAACAGACTGTCTTCAAAATAATCCCCCTAAAAAAACTCATCTTATTTGGTTATGATATATTATTACAGAGATAAAAAAAAAAATTGTTATGTGTTTCATAATGATAAATGAAAATAAATTCTCATTTGTTGTTTCAGTCAATTGCTGCTTATTGTAACAAGGTAACTCAAATCAACCCTTATACAAACTAGAGCTATCACTGAAGGTGATGAATACCCCCGAACGCCGCCATGACAGAAAATGGTTTACCATTGTATGAAGTTTTATTAAATTATATCCAATAGTTTTAAAGTTATGCTCCAGACAAGGGAAATATATCAAAGGGCAATAACTCTGTAATTAGCAAGAATAGAGTTATGTTTCTTGTACACTGCACTTCCTCTCATTATATTCTACCATTGTATGACGTTTGATGAAATTCCATCCAGTACTTTTCAAGTTATGCTCCGGACAAGGGAAATATATCAAAGGGCAATAACTCTGTAATTAGCAAGAATAGAGTTATGTTTCCTGTACACTGCACTTCCTGTCATTATATTCTACCATTGTATGAAGCTTGATGAAATTCCATCCAGTACTTTAAAAGTAATGCTCTGGACAAGGGAAATATATCAAAGGGCAATAACTCTGTAATTAGCAAGAATAGAGTTATGTTTCTTGTACACTGCACTTCCTCTCATTATATTTTACCATTGTATGAAGCTTGATGAAATTCCATCTGGTACTTTTCAAGTTATGCTCCTGACAAGAAAAATTATCAAAGGGCAATAACTCTGTAATTAGCAAGAATAGAGTTATGTTTCTTGTACACTGCACTTCCTCTCATTATATTCTACCATTGTATGACGTTTGATGAAATTCCATCCAGTACTTTTCAAGTGATGCTCCTGACAAGGAAAATTGCAACGGACAGACCGACCGACAGACCAACAAACCGACCACAGGGTGACTCCAATATACCCCCTCAAACTTTGTTTGTCGGGGGTATAATTAGAAATATCACTGAAGGTGATGAATACCCCCAGATGGCGCCATGACAGTTATTGCACCTTTTTTGTTGCCTGCTTTGACACAGTGAACCAATTAGAGTAACCAATCACTTTTGTGAAGAGTGTCATTGAATTCTAGCTAATGGTTGCCGAGAAACAGCAACCACAAAAAAAAAATTGTCTAAAAAATTCAAAGGGCGATAACTCATTGAAAAATTATTTGGGCGCAACATGTCGATGATATACACTACTAAGCTTGGTACCAATGACTTTTTGTGAAGTGTCATTGTATTCCAACCAATGGTTGCTGAGAAATAGCAACGACAAAAAAAATGTCTGAAAAATTCAAAGGGCCATAACTCAATGACCTGCAACATGCAGACAATATGCACAACTAGGCTTGGTACCAGTCACTCTTGTGAAGTTTCATTGAATTCCAGCCAATGGTTGCCAAGAAATAACAACCACAAAAAATATGTCTGAAAAATTAAAAGGGCCATAGCTCACTGAAAAGTTATTCTCATGCAACGTGTCTAAAATGCCACACTCTTGTGAAGTTTCATTGAATTCTGGCCTATGGTTGCTGAGAAACAGCGATCACAAAAATTGTCCACAGACGGACGAGCGTGACTCCTATATAGTCCCATATTTTTTTGTATCTGGGGGTATAATGACCAAAGAACCATATGAAAATATTCATCTCCAAGAACTATAGTCTGACACACAATATTTAATAAACTAATAACGTTCTTCTTAAAACAAGTGAATTCGCGCTACAAATACAAATTGAAAATTCTTTGTGTTCTACAATCTCTGGAGAGTGATACTATGCTTTATATTCAATATTATTCTATTTCATGCACAGTATCAAATGCATGGGTGTGAAATCTGCTTGCATTCAATCGCAAACTAAAATAATCATGCATTAAGCATGCAATGCCATACAAACATGATAATACTCATGACGCCATCCTCGACACATGACAGTTATACAGAACATTCCTGCGACAGAAATTGTGTGTTTATCTGAGCTTCTGTCAAAAACAATTGCCATGGAAACACCACCACAGTCTTTAACCTAATTCACATTATGGTAATACCCATCTTTTGAACTCAAACCTCAGAGGGAAAGCTATCCGAACCCGAATATGGCGTATTTCCCTTAATCATGGAAGCAAAAAATGTGAAACAATTTATTTCATGTCGTAATCTTACATCTCGGGAAACAAAATTTGCATGTCTCCCCATCATGCAATATGTGAATATTTGAATATTTGTTCAGTCTCTCAGAGGAGCTTTATAATCAAATTCAAGCTGTGCCACAACACAGATTTATATGGAACATTCTCATTACTATTCAACTATTCAAGAATTAAAGGTTTGTACATTGCATATAACATATATATTGACACATGATAGTATATGTAGCATAATGTTCTTTATTCCCTGCTCCATTAAAATATAAAAAAAGTGTTTTTCTATTCTATCTAAGAAAACAAAATATATTTTAAAATACCTGATTATTCTGTTTTATTAATTTTTATGGTACTAGAAGCTATCTTATTTTGATAAGATCTTGTCAACTCTTTGTCAGAAAAATGTGACTGGGTTTGGGTATCATACCATGTTTCTATGGTGTCATACTCCAGTGTGGCACCTCTTTGCATAGACACTGTCATGATATGACTGAAAAATAATTGGAAGCTATGGTTAACACAATACCACACAATACAATATACTACATACTACAATACACTACACAATAAAATACAATACTACACAATGCAATACAAGACAATATACTACACAATGCAATACAATACATAACAATACAATACAGAACTTCACAATGCAATACAATACTACACAATACAATTACAATACTACACAATACAATGCAATAATGTACAATACAAAAACAAAACAATACAATAAAGTACAATACTACAAAATAATACAATACAATAAAGTACAATACTACACAACACAATAGTGAATATAATACAAAACAATACATTATAAAGTACTGCACAATACATCACAACGCAATACAAATACAACAAAGTTCAATACTGAATAAATGATTATCATTTAAGAATTGTGGCTTGGAGATATGTTAGTGACTAACAATTTCCATTGTGAATCACCAAAGTTTTTTTGTTTTTTTAATTCTTAAATCAGAGAATTTAAATTGAACACCATGCTTAAAATTTTCCATGCCTTTTGATCTAACAAACTAAGACATCCACAAACGATTACCCATCCTAACATTACAATTAAGCAGATGGCAATAGCATGAAGCAGGTGCTCGTTGTGGAATTGTAGCAGAAACATAACACAGTGAACCAGTGCCTTAATCCAAGTCATTAACTGCTTCATTTATCACAATCCATGTCATCAAAAGCTTGTATATTAATTCCTGCTCACACCTAAAAATATCATCAATTAATGACTGAGCAGACAATACCGGGGTCAATTTGACCATCTTAAATAATAGGCAGAACAATTTGCATGTCTGTGAATAAAATCAATGCATTTAATGGCCGGTAATTAATTACATTAATTGATCCATTTAACTGTTTATCTTGACTTTGACATTACATGAACTACATTGCAAAGCACAGCACAGGTAGAGTTTACATTTTTACAGGTTATGTATATATATAATCTGCTGTTCCCGATATAGCGTATACCAATACAACAGCAAATTTTTTTTTTAATGCTCCCAAAATTTAAAATTTATATTTTCAATCAAATTTTTTAAACTCACATTTTAAAAATTGTGTTTGAAGGGTCCTCCGAGGCCGAGTGGTCTAAGGACCTGTCTCAAGATCACTTGCCTCTCACCGCTAAAGTAATAGGTTCGAGTCCTGCTTGCTCCAAAAACTTCATGTGAGAAAGTTTCCAGTTACTTGTGGAAGGACAGTGGTTCTACTCAGTCTGAGGTCTTCCTCCACCAGTAAAACTGGCTATGCCATATATAACCTGAAAAGTGTTGAAAATGGCATTAAACCCCATTAAAAAAACAAAAAAAAATCTTAACTAAATCACAAAGATTGCAAGCTTGTTTGCCTTTATATTCTGCTGTTACTGTTACCTCCACTGTCTTTGTTTATCAATGACCTGTAAATTATACAGACCGGCATGACAATAACTACCAACTGTTGTACAAAGCATCGAATTTGAGTTACGCAGAGAAACAATGGTCTGTCCTGTTTATCACACATCAATTGTCACGTTTTTGTGCGAAGCCAATTTTTTTTTTTTTTTTAATGGGGTTAAATGCCACTTTTAACCCATTTCAGATTATTTATGGCATATCCAGTTTTATTTTAATTGGTCGAAGAAGAATCTGAGTAGAACCACTGTCCTTCCGCAAGTAACTGGCAAATTTATCTCTGTAAAGTTTTTTGAGTGAGCTGGACCTAACCTATGACCTTAGTGGTGAGGAGAGGTAAGTGATATTGAGACAACACCTCAGACCACTTGGCCACGCAGGACCCTTTCACATTCTCTATTGTCCATCTTAGTACTATTCCAAACCAAATAACATACTACGATTTTTTAGTGCAAAAATTGTCCTTCAGTCACTAAAATGTGGGTAACTCTCTATACTAAACTGCAGCATGTTTGAAAATCAACTTAAAAAGTTATTATATAATCGTACAAGTAGTTGGCTATTGGGAGATTTAAAAAAAAACCAAACAATACACAATTATAATAGGTACCACGTTACATCTGTTACGTTTTATCGTAAGCTGAAACTTTGCTAAAAGGGACATTTAAATTTAATCCACATGTTACTGTATTATCAGTCACATAACATCATTGTAACATGTACAGCAGCTACCAACTGTAGCCATATTTATACTTTATTTTTTATAACCAAGCTACCTTTTCTCCCAGAGACACACATCTCACTTTATAGACCTCTAGAGTGATCTAGTATAATATAACAGAGATATGATTTCCGGAAAGTCCATTATTGAAGCTATCACTTATCACTGGTAAGTACTTTGCCTACTTATAAACTATAATTACGATATGGAACAGAGCCCCGTTATAGATGAGAGGACCAGTAAAACAACAAGTGCAGCCTTGTTAGTGGGTGTATTTTCTGTGTTTAAGAGTAATTGTTGCTGATAGCTCAGACAGCTGTACTAAAAGGTTTGGACAGACATCCCACCATTTGATTTTTACACATCATTTTTTTCTGTGGTAATATTTGATGCACCGTATATACCCTATGTATTTGGAAACCTTGATTTTTTACCCTTTTTTTTTGATAATAAAAGTTGGGACATATTAGAATTTTTAAAAAATCTGATCATTTTTCACTCCTAAACTTTGGGACACCTATAAAATTCTATGCTTTGTAACTATGGTGTTACCATTTTACACTTTACAGTCCTGCTTTAGTCTGAAAAAAAAAATTCTTCTAAAAGAAATTCATTACAAAAAATTCCAATATGTTAGAATCATTCCCACCAAGTTTCAGCCTAATTCAACCACAGATGGCGGTAGAGTTCTCTGGACAATATTTTCAATTCCGAAAATGTAAAGCTGTAATACCACCTTGACCTTTAAGGTTTGAAGTAAGGAGCCCAATATATTATATAGTACTGCCTCAGAGTATAAGCATGCACACATTAACAAAGTTTCATCCATGTCATGGCAATTAAGCAATTACGGTCCACTTTAAGGCAACTTTATGAACGCGAGACGTAGAAGTGTAACCCAAGTACAAACAATTAGGAAATATAAACTCCCAGTATATCATATTATTAATGACATACAAAAACAACTACATTTTTTATAAAACTAGGTCATTCTGGAGTAAAATTATCTTTTAAACATGTGTCCATGAGCCACTTATAATGACATGCAGATTTCTTGTTGAATAATTTTAACTGTGGTATATTTTTAAAATCAGACTATCTAATGAGGTAGTAAAGTTTGTTTTATGTAAAGTGAAATTATAACCGTATGACCTTTGACCCCCCCCCATCTAGTCATGACCTTGACATTAGGATACTAGAAGGCATATGCGACACATCAACTTCATATGGTTTACATTTTTGCCTTATATTTTTAAAATCAGGCAAATTGTTTTTTTTTTGTTTTATGTTACTTCCAAAACATTTCAGATTATAAAAATTATATGACATATTTATTCAGTTTTATTCCAGGAGGAAGACCTCAGAATGAATCTTAGAAGTAGAACCACCATCCTTCTGCAAGTAACTGGCAAACTTTTTTTCAAAAAGGTTTTTGGAGCGAGCGGGACTCGAACCTACAACGTTAGCAGTGAAAAGAAGGTGATCATGAAACATCCCTGGAAGACCCCTTCAGGCAATGTTAAGTACAGAAGGGAAAATATTCTAAGCTATACAACCATCTTAATATCATCATTTACCCATCGTAAGTTTTAGTCTATCCCAGGCATTTGGCTGTTATCGACGTCTATATAAACAATTTTTAACAGAGTTATGCCCCTTTCCAAAATATGGATTGCAGACTGTGGTATTTTAATGTTATAGTTGCATCTGAGGCCCTCCTAGGGGTTTTGGATATCTGGGGAACATGGCCAATTACTTTTAGGAATATGGGGAACATTGGCCATTACTTTCAGGGATCAAAGGCTTATTTTTAGAGATCTGAGGGGAAATATTTTTGTGGAACTATGGCAAATACTTTTACGGATCTGGTGAACAATGGTCATGTGGCAACCCTTAGTGTTACAAAAACCCTTAGTGTAACACTTTTAATAATTATCACTAAGTGTTCTAAAAAAAGTAATTCCAACATTGTTTTTTCGAACACTAAGTGATAATTTTATTAAAAGTGTTCCATAATAACAAAATGTCCAAGATAAAAACACAGTAGATATTTTTTTATCAACCGTCCAAAAAATTACTAACCCTAAACTCTAGGCACTTAACTACCTATTTGTGTGCAAACAGACGAACATCGGTAACACTATATGCACCTCCCCCCTCTACCACTTTTTTACATAGAGCAGGGATAAATAAATTTCTAGTTGAAAAAAATTGTTGTACTAAGTGAATCCATGTTACAATCAAATGTAAATACATGTTCAAAAATATGCTTAGTTGTTACACTTACGGTGGCTGGCAACCGTAACCCTAAGTGTAACAAAACCCATTTTTTTTTAGGTCGGGGGGGGGGGGGGAAGGAGGAGGGATAGGGGGGGGAAATGCGGTGTCAACCCTTTGGGTTTTTGTTACACTAAAGGTTGCCACAATGGTCATTACGTTTTAAGATCCAGGAAATAGGGAATACCCCTGCAAATATGTGCAGTCAATGTAAATACATACCAGACTAAATGAAGCAAAATCTTTGAATAGCAGAAAATCTTTCAATATTGTGTTCAATAAGCAAATTGTATAGAATCATGGTTAAGTAAATTGCCTTGTATTTGAACAGCTTATTTACAAAATGTAAATCTTAGGAAATTTTATTGAAGTATGTAGATTAATGTACAAAGATTTATAAGAGGGCAAGTAATGAAGTTTCTTATCTCAATAAAGAAGGGTTTGTTTTTTTCACCTTTAAATATGTGATTATTATTTAAAAAAAGCTTGAAGACTTACAAAATACTACCATTTTTATAAAAAAATTACCCTTAGAATTTTGACAAATAATACCCACAGATCAGTGACTGTTTAAACATTTAAAATATTACGATATTATGTTGCGCTGTTGTGTCTTCAATATCACACGGGAAGTCATGTTTCAGTATGCTACATTTTGCACTCGCCCTGACCAGTTTATGTATTGTTGTATGGTGTCTAGCATCGTTTTTAAAAAATTTCAGTTATATTGCAACCTAGTCTACTTGAGACAGTATTTGCGCTGCGAAACTAGAGTATCATGCTGCAGACACATGGTATGATATCTCACCCAGTCACATTATACTGACCCCCGGCCATCCAGACCTAGAACTATCCTCTAAATGTTGAGCTTCTAGTACAGTCTTTGGTACGACCAAGTTGGGGAACAAACCAACGATCTTCTGAATGCTAGGGGGCACTCTAGCCCCAGACCACCAATTTGGTCCCATTTATGAATACTATACAGTCAAACCCGTGTAAGTGGTCACCTCTATTAAACAGCCACTTGTCTTAAGCAGCAACATTTACTATTTCCCATTTCTATGCTTTTATAGCAAATTAACCTGTATTAAGCAACAACCTGTCTTAAAAGGCCCATTTTGCTCCTTCCCTTTATTGGCTGCTTAAGACAGGTTGGACTGTATTTTGAGCACTAGTTTGATACATCCTATCAACTATTATTAGTAAGGGTCTCCTGATGCACAGTGGTTTATGGTGCGGTCTCAAAGTCACTCATTTCTCACCACTGAGTTTGTTGTCGTGTTTAGTTCAAACATTTCCGGTGAGAATCTTTGCAAACACTTCAGAAAACTAAAACTAACCAAGATGTTATATATATCCTGTAATGTGATGAAAATGGCATTGAAACCAATCCCATTCCATTGCAATTACCAGTATCCAATCATCAAATAGCCATCTTGAGCAAAACCTCCCATAACATCGGGGTTCATATACGTTGTCATCAATAGAAGAAAATGACTTCACATCTGTGAGAAAAACCCCTTTAAACATTGTCAACAGATAATTTTGTGAAACAGACAGTGGCAAAAACTCTTAGGTCAGTGTGTTCAGAGGTATTTTGGTAAATGTTTTGTAAAGTTTTAATTTGAAAGCAAATACTGGGAATTTGTTAAAATCCCTTAAAAGTAACTTTTTTAACACCAGTGATGTCTTTTTGCAATATATCTTATGCCAACTTTTGCTCTACTAATTTGGAGCAAGAAATCACAACCATTGTGAACCATTTTGAAAATATTTCAAACAAAATTTTATAGGACTGTCTTTAAGCATAATAATCATGTTACCCTTGAGAAAAAAAGGGGGTGTAAAGTGAGACCTAAAGCACACTGATGTTAACCACATCATTTTTCAAAGAACATTCAATAGTTACAATATACATCATCCGCCACAGACCAATTTAAATCAACGAAAAATAAATCCATTTATAACCCATCGATATACCAGTCTACTAAAGAATGATCTTTTATTATGTTCGATGACTGTGTATGAGGTTTAATGTGAGTACAATTATTCTATGACAGTTGATGCAAAAGCACCAATCTTAAACTAGCCGAAGGAATAAAATGTTCAAAGCTGAAATGCAGAGTTTCCTACTTTGTAAGTAATTCATTACTAGCTCACTCACAGTGTTCCATAAAGGGATTATATTGGCAAGTAACACAAACACGCTGTAACTCCAGACTTTTTCTGTATGCAGTGTGCAGAAAATAATGCTTATGTATTGACGTGTAACTTTCATTTACTTGAAAGTTATCAAATCAACAGTAATTGAATATTGGCCAAAACTTTAATACGTCCCGCAATAAAGTATTGCACAATGTTAACAATGAACTCCGTAAAATTCCTGAACAAAGCCTGGAAAACGAGATCAGGAATGAGTCTTCACGATGTTATCCGATGATTGATTGGAAACCCAAAAGCGGTTCATTGAAAATGGTGAATGTATCAAAAACAAAAACGTGGCTTCAAAAATCCGGTAATAAAGAGGTTATGCATTTAGACACTTTAGACGTGTATATCTCTAAGATATAAGTGCATCTTCATGCTGGGCGTGTGTATTTAGGACAGGGAATTGCCGGTAATATGCCAATATAATCCCTTTAACAAACACACAACTCTTATGTATCATCACAAATCAGTGGACATCAACAAACAAGTCTGAACCATTACAAACCAACACAAACCAGTCTTAACATTTACAATCTAACACAAACCAGTCTGAACCTTAACAAACTAACACATACCAGTCTGAACCTTTACAAACTAACACAAACCAGTCTGAACCTTAACAAACTAACACAAACCCGTCTGACGCTTTACAAACCAATCTAAAACTTCACAAACCAACGCAAACAAGTCTGAACCTTTACAAACCAACACAAGCCAGTCTGAACCTTTACAACCCATCACAAACCAGTCTGAACTTTTACAAACCAAGACAAATCAGTCTAAACCTTCACAAACCAGTCTGAACCTTTACAAACTAACACAAACCAGTCTGAACCTTTACAAACTAACATAAACTAGTCTGAACCATTACAAACCAAGAAAAAACAGTCTGAACCTTCACAAACCAGTCTGAACCTTTACAAATCATCAAATAACCATTCTGAACCTTTACAAACCAGTCTGAACTTTTACAAACCATCAAAAACCATTCTGATTTTTTACAAGCCATCACCAACAGTGAGAACCTTTACAAACCAACACAAACCAGTTTGAACCTTTACAAACCATCAAAAACCAGTCTGAACATTTACAACCCAGTCTGAACCTTTACCAACACACAAACCAGTCACAACTCTATATTGTTAAAAACACAATTCCCATGTTTACCAATTTTATCAAATATTTAAAACATATTGAAAATATAGAAAGAATAATCCAAGCAATAACAAAAGATAAGCTTTGACAACATAACAGCAAATGGGACCACTGAGTTAATTAATTAATCAACAAATCAAAGTATTCATCTTCTTTATCCTAACCTCCGGTTCCTTCTCTTATCTACTCTCCTTTATCTACTGACATACATCAACTTATTTCTCAATTAATACACAGAGGTATCTAATATTTCTATAACCCATTATGACAATACTTCATTATAAAAACAGTCACAATATTAATTTTATTGTTAATCAATTATATAATTATATTAAATATTTATCTTGAATATACTTGTGTAGTAGTTTTATATCTTGACATGATAATGTAATACCCACACAAAGACTTCTTAAAAGGGGGAGGTGGGGGGTATTTTTGTATTTTATGAAAATAAAAAAGGTCAGAGCGGCATAAATATTAGGGGGTGGTCGGGGATGATAATCGAGCAATTAATTTATTATGGCCTAATTTTCATTATTGTGTTATGTACAATGTGTTGCTATTTACATGACCTGTATGTATATAAGAAATAAAATATTTAAAGACAAATAAAACAAAAATAAAAAAAAAACATTCTAAAAGTTGTCTTTAACCTTACTTTAAAGTATTCTAAAGTTAAGTCAGAACTCTTGATTAATATCAACAAATTTTTATTTTACCAAAATACACTTTCATATAAATACTAAACCTGCTCAGAATGCCTGTCTTTAATACCAACACATACCACCAATTTTCTTAAGGTGTTTAACCCTTTACTCCATAGTTACGTGTTTTCCCGCACCAATCACAGAAGGCCTTTGAAAACAGTGCAGGAAGAGTTCAGATTGCTCGTGACGAGCAATCTGAACACTTCCTGCACTGTTTTCCACTCTGTCAGTTAATATAATCATAATTCATCCATTGCTGATATGTGGTGAATTAATGCTTTCAATATTAGAGGTGTCCAAAGGCGTCTTTATGAAGTAAAGGGTTAAATAACTCTGAACATATAGATTGTTGCTCCACAAGGATGGGTAATATAACCTTTCACAATTATTAATAGCAGCCTCATACTTAATATCTCAACATTTTATTGTTTCATAAAAACAAATTCATAAATACATCAGATATATATACAGCTCTATTTTGCAGACACCATACTTATTGGAATAATTTGTAGTTTATTCCAGGGTTGTATTTGCTATTATGGAATCATAAAAGGGTATATTTATTATGATATACACACTTTTAATCATCATAGATGCTACTAAATGGCAAATATATAATGGCTAGAAGTTATACAGGATGAATGATATTCTATAAATCGAAATAAAAAAATATCATTCAAGAGAAATAAACTTCTTGTTCCACATAAGTACATAATAAAATCTCAAGAGATTTATCCACACCAGCCCCCATTCATTTGACCTGCCTGGACATATTTTATAAATATGTAAAACAAAAATAAAATCCTTTTTTTTTTGGACAAATTTTAAAGGAACCCATATTTGCCAGAAAGGTGCCATGTTTTAAAAAAAACTTCTTTCAACTTTATGCGTAATCTGACACTTCCATTTTAATATCTGAAAAATATAAAATAAAAATAATAAAATTGCATCCGCCCCTATATTGACTTTGAGCACATTTACCTCATAGTTTATCACAACCTGCCACTTCATCTTCATGTCGGGAATATAATTATGCACAAAATTTCATTAAATTATCTTAAAGGAATCTTAATAGTTATTAAGCAGACACACATTTTGTATTTTTAGTAACAAACACCTTGGATGGGACCAGATTTATTTAAAAACAATCCCAGGTTTCAACTCCATGATAGGAACATCAAAATATCTCATGGGAAACTACAGACATCGAAGAATTATTTCTGTCAACTATTTTTAGCAACACTGAACTCGCCATCGACCCCATTTAACTTAAATCAATCTCATTTTTTCCCCCATTGGATCATAATATGAATGCAAGAGGAAAGTAAAACTGAAGATGGCGGAAGCAGTGGATGATGTATGAATGCAGAGAAGATGGTAGAAGCAGGGGATGATGTATGAATGTAGAGAAGATGGTAGAAGCAGTGGATGATGTATGAATACAGAGAATATGGTAGAAGCAGTGGATGATGTATAAATGCAGAAAAGATGGTAGAAGCAGTGGATGATGTATGAATACAGAGAATATGGTAGAAACAGTGGATGACTTATGAATGCAGAGAAGATGGTAGATTAAGCAGTTGATGATATATGAATACAAGAAGGTGGTAGAAGCAGTGGATGATGTATGAATGCAGAAAATATGGGAGAAGCAGTGGATGATGTATGAATACAACAAGATGGTAAAAGTATCGGATGATGTATGAATACAAGAAGGTTGTAAAAGAAGTGGATGATGTATAAATGCAGAAAAGATGGTAGAAGCAGTGGATGATGTATGAATACAGAGAAGATGATATATTAAATATTGGATGATGTATGAATACAAGAATGTGGTAGAAGCAGTAGATGATGTATAAATGCAGAAAAGATGGTAGAAGCAGTTGGTGATGTATGAAAACAAGAAGGTAGTAGAAACAGTGGATACTGTATAAATGCAGAGGTAAGGATAGAAGCAGTGGATGATATATAATATAAGAAGATAGGGGAACAACGGATAATGCATGAATACAAGAAGGTAGTAGAAACAGTAGATACTGTATGAATACAGAGGAAATGGTAGAAACAGTTGACGATGTATGAATACAAGAAGGTAGTAGAAGCAGTGGATGATGTATGAGTACAATAATAAAGTAGAAGCAGTGGATGGTGTATGAATGCAGAGAAGATGGTAGAAGCAGTAGATGATGTATGAATGCAGAGAAGATGTTTCAGTGGAAAATACAACAAGATGGTAAAAGCATCAGATGATGTATGAATACAAGAAGGTTGTAAAAGCAGTGGATGATGTATGAATGCAGAAAATATGGTAGAAACAGTGGATAATGTATGAATACAGAGAAGACGGTAGAAGCAGTAGATGATGTATGAATACAGAGAAGATGGTAAAGTATTGGATGATGTATGAATACAAGAATGTGGTTGAAGCAGTAGATGATGTATGAATGCAGAAAAAATGGTAGAAGCAGTTGGTGATGTATGAATACAAGAAGGTAGTAGAAACAGTGGATACTGTATAAATGCAGAGGAAAGGATAGAAGCAGTGGACAATATATAGTATAAGAAGATAGGGGAACAACGGATAATGCATGAATACAAGAAGGTAGTACAAGCAGTGGATGACTTATGAATACAAGAAGGTAGTAGAAACACTAGATACTGTATGAATACAGAAGAAATGGTAGAAACAGTGGATGATGTATGAATGCAGAAAAATTGGTAGAAGCAGTGGATGATGTATGAATACAAGAAGACAGAAAAAGCAGTGGATTATATATGAATACAAGAAGATAGTAAATACAGTGGATGATGTATGAGTACAATAATAAAGTAGAAGCAATGAATGGTGTATGAATGCAGAAAAGATGGTAGAAGCAGTAGATGATGTATGAATGCAGAAAAGATGGAAGAAGCAGTGGATAATGTATGGATGCAGAGAAGATGGTAGAAGCAGTAGATGATGTATGAACGCAGAGAATATGGTAGAAGCAGAAAATGATGTATGAATGCAGAGAAGATGGTAGAAACAGTGGAAAATGTATGAATAAAGAGAAGATGGTAGAAACAGTGGAAAATGTATGAATGCAGAGAAGATGGTAGAAACAGCGGAAAATGTATGAATGCAAAAAAGTTGGAAGAAGCAGTGGATGATGTATGAATGCAGAGAATATGGTAGAAGCAGTAGATGATGTATGAATGCAGAGATGGTAGAAACAGTGGAAAAGGTATGAATGCAGAGAAGATGGTAGAAACAGTGGAAAATGTATGAATGCAGAGAAGATGGCAGAAACAGCAGAAAATGTATGAATGCAGGAAAGTTGGAAGAAACAGTGGATGATGTATGAATACAAGGAGATACAGAAGCAGTATATGATTTATGTACCATAAAATGCAGAGAAGAAAATAAAAACAATTGATGATATATGCTTGCAAAATGATGGTAGAAACAGTGGATGATTTATAAATGCTGAGATGGAAGAAGCCAGGGTTTAACTGCAAGGAGAAATTCCAACTTTTAGAAGATGGGAAACTCCATTTGGATTCTTGGTGATTTATGAAAGCAGCAGAGAAAATCAGTACAGCAAGAAGGTTATAAAAGTCAATTATCTGATCACCTGATGTGAGAAAGAGAGAATTGTCATACAATATATTTGATCCACCACAACTCTATCTTCTGATGATCACACATATTTTACAAATAACTAATTAAAATATAATACAGTGATCCAGTGAAATTATTGGTATGAACATTTTGTTTGAATGGGATCAGGTTTCTGCTAACAGTTTCTATATAAAGAGTATGGAAATTACTTCAATACTGCATTGCAATCGAGGCGGACAAAAAAAGGAAATACTGCTAAAAGCTTTTTACACCCTATATGGCCAGCATTATTCTGGAAATGGAGATATTAATGGCAGAAGTCTGGAGCCGCCGACTGATGCTGGTAGAACTTAGGGTCATTATAATAAATGACAGGGGACTTCCCAGATACATAACATTGTGATTATAGCAAGTGGAAGAAAGAAAACCTTGGAGACACTCTGGTATTGTCTGCATTGATAAATAATATTCATCGATCTCTGAATAATCATTGCATAATGAACGAATGATTCAATAACATAATTAATCACCATGTGATGTCATTCTCGGATGACTAGGGCACATGTAACATGGTAGTTCAACGGATAAATTGATTGTTATTTTAGTGTTTTTATCTAAAATGACTTTTTTTGCCATTAACAACAAATTTCAGGGTATTAAATAATAGCATTGTGTATTAGTGTTGAAAGAACTCTATTCGCAGAGGTACAGTGAGTCCTTGTCACCATGCACAGCGTGTGTAACTCCAAGTCTAACGGTGACTGTCTACAATGGACCCAGGGTCGGAGAATTTGGGTTTAATTTCCCGCCACAGTCATTTGTAGCACCTTTGGGCAAGATATTTATGTAGCACTGATTCTACTGAGGAATGCTTTGAGTGTGATTTGTCTACTTTGTCGGCACTTGTATTTCACAATGAGAAAAATATTTAATATAAAATTCAAATTAGTTTTACAGAGTCTTCAAAAACTTTAATCTGATAAAATAATTCTGGTTGCCAATCATTCTCCAATGCATATTCCCCTGGCTCAATAAATCTTTAATTAAAATAAAAAAGAAGAAAAAAAAAAAAAACATTTAGGCCATAATAAATTAATTGCTAGATTATCATCCCTGCCCTCCCTCTAATTTGCATGACGCCCCACCCATTATATTTTCATAAAATAAAAAAATAAAATTAAAAAAAAAAAAGTTAAAAAAAAAAAATACAGGTTTTCAGGACCTTAGACAAAACTGAGGGCCTTTAGTTGGACTATACACAAAATTTAAAAGCTGTAACATCTCATCCTAAAACTATACAAAAACAAGGTAATCTGTTCACTCTGCACGTGATCTCATCCCTAAAAGTTATTTTACAATTTAATTTAATCCATGCTCTAGAATTGTTCATCTTAATTAGAGACATTAAGATTGATGAGATTAAAATTGAAACTGAGATCACTCAACCTTCGTTTTCATCTAAATTCAATCTGTCTGCCATTTTCAGACGTTCTATGAGAAGTTCAACAAGAAAATACTTGACAGTCGCCTAATATGATAGATGCCTATTGAATGGAGTTTATCAAGTTACCATGGATACAGTGTTGTTTATGAAACTTGATTTCATATTTACCTCATGCTGTTTATGAGGAGAAAAAACTATAGAGCAAATACGCCAGCTCCACCACCAACAAGTGGTGATAAGAAAATGAGCTATCGACACATCCGCGCTGGAGCTAACGAGTATTTTTGTTTGTTCACATGTGAGTATGATTTATTTTTTGTCTTATATTTTTATTAATAAATCTCATTTTGAAAATCGGGTAATGTAGTACAATGTACAGATACTTTTACTACTGGTTGGCCACGATTTAGTTTCAATAGTTTGTAAATTGTGTTGTCAAGAGCTTTTCTCCTGATTCGGACTCGTGCATATTTTTATACATGTCCAAATTTCAACTACAATGTTTAGGCACACTGTAAGAACATTCTCGCGGGTGCAAATAATTCAAATATTATAATACTAAATAAAATTGCTTACTTTGGATGTACATATTCTCTACAAAGGATGAAACTGGGGTCTGAGGCCTAAAATAGAATATTGTTTGTTTGTCCTTTACCTACTTATCTGATATTAATGCCCCAGTGACAAAAATTATTCTTTTTTCCTGCAATTCTCCATGGACATATTCTCATATCCATAAAATTTAAGGTTCAAACAACAACAAAAACATTTATGAAAGGCGATGAAATTCACAAAAATGTTTGGCATTCATAAATAATTGTGTTATTCATATCTTTATAAAATTAGTTCAGTTATTAAATATTTGTCAGCATGTTCTTGCTTGGCAGTTTACCAGTATTGTACACACCTAAGCTCTGCAAGTTAGTGGCTACTTCCCCACATATTCACAGATGGGAAACTCATTGCCCTAGAACAGAGTTCATGACCAATTATCACAGACACTGTGCAGGTCGGGCAGGATTCAAACTAATAGCTCCCAGACGTCCAGATGTGTTACCAACTGAGCCATTTATGCATTTTAATAAAATACATGTAAACATTTGCCAATATTGATATATGCTTCTGCATTTTAATAACGTACACATGTAATTGTCATGGTCATTAATGAAATGCATTTATGTAGTTATCAAAAAAGTATGCACAATGTGCATGTACCCGGTATATTGTTTGTCAATGGTTCCTTTATAAAGCCTTGTTTAAATAGATAGTTTGATTTATTTTTTTGATGGTTTGATAATTAAGCTTATCTTTTGATCACATACTGAGTAATATTCAGTAAATCTTAGTAAGGCCAGTATAAATTAATGGCTAAATTATCATCCAATTTTTTCTTAAAAAGAGGGAGGGGAGAGAGGACTTTATTTATATATATATATACATTTTTTTTTTTATGAAAATAAAAAGGGTCAGGGCCGCATGAAAATATTGGAGCGAGTGGGGGTGATAATTTAGAAATTAATTTATTATGGCCTAAATAGGATGAAATGTTACACACTTGTAATATTAAATTTAAAGTATAATCTTTTTTTGGAACACGCAACTTTTGATAAACAAATTTAAGGCACAACACTAAGTTACAAGCTTAACTCAAACATAATCTCCCTAAGATCATAAGACTTAAGGCCATTATAATTTAATTGCTAGATTATCATCCAAATTTTTCTAAAAAACGGGGAGGATTTTATATTTATTTTTTTATTTTTAAAATTTTTGATGTTTTTTGTTTTTTTAATGAAAATAAAAAGGGTCGGGCTGCATGTAAATTAGGGGGCAGGTGGGGATGATATTCTAGCAATTAATTTATTATGGCCTTAATATGTGTCAATCACAAATATATAAATACAACACATATTTTGTTGAAGTAAAATCACACAATACCATTTTTTCCCCCTATATAATTTCTACATGGAGACATTCGGAGTTACAGGGTTTTACGCTCGGAGTAATGCCAAGTGTAGTGAAATAATTCCATATATCTTCTAACCTATACTTGTCTGAGAAAAAGTCTAAATGACGATGTACAGATTTTCAAACAGCATGTTAATTTGACATTTAATTTTTGATTAGAGATTTCATATAAATTTTACCACTCTAATTAAAAATAAATTGGACACATTTTTAACAAATTTGAAATTCCAAATAATTCATATTTTATTCATAAATGATAACGAGACAACACTTTGTATTCATTTAAAAACAATTTTTTTTTTAACATATAAATGAACTTTTCTTGACATACTGCCTTTAAGACTACAAGTATACGACTATCAGTTATACAAATCTAAATTTCTTTGACCCAATGACATTTGTGAGAATATTTTAACAAAATCCAACCCAAGTGGTTCATGAGAAGAAATGATGTAACGGAATAGAGACCACTGATGAAGGATGACAAAATCAAATCTTACCATTGTTGAGCCTCTGGCTCAGCTGAGCTGAAAAATAAACAGAGACACAACAAATCGCAAAATATCAATGTCAGCAATAATACTACCTTCAATTGTTGACCTGTAACAGCACTGAACCCTCCATATCTGTTACAATTACATGTATGTCAATATCCATAATTTTATACCATCAGAAGATTCTGACACTATGGACACCTCCTCTTTATTGGATCACTGTTCAGTTCAATAATGGAAACCTACTGCTTAATCACCTCACTATAACAGTCTCACGAAGTCACAGTCACACATTCATATACACATTCTCATGTAGTTTCAGTAACACATTCATATAAATCTTTGCATGTAGTCCCAGAAACACATTCATATATACATTCTCATATAGTCTCAGTAACACATTCATATACAAATTCTTATGTAGTCTCAGTCACACATTCAGATACACCATCTTGTTTAGTCTCAGTAACACATTCACATACACCTTTTCACGTTGTCTCAGTCACACATTCAGATACACTTCATGTAGTCCCAGTAACACATTCATATAAACATTCTTATGTTGTATCAGTAACACATTCAAATACACATTCTCGTGTTATCTCAGTCTCACATTCAGATACACCTTCTCACGTTGTCTCTGTCTCACATTCAGATACACCTTCTCGTGAAGTCTCAGTTACACATTCATATACACATTCTCGTGTAGTCTCAGTCTCACATTCAGATACACCTTCTCACGTTGTCACAGTCTCACATTCAGATACACCTTCTCATGTAGTCTCAGTAACACATTCACATACACCTTTTCATGTTGTCTCAGTCACACATTCAGATACACTTCATGTATATTCAGTAACACATTCATATAAACATTCTTATGTTGTCCCAGTCACACATTCAGATACACTTCATATAGTCTCAGTAACACATTCATATAAACATTCTTATGTTGTATCAGTAACACATTCATATACACATTCTCGTGTTGTCTCAGTCTCACATTCAGATACACTTTCTCACGTTGTCTCAGTCTCACATTCTGATACACCTTCTCGTGTCATCTCAGTTACACATTCATATACACATTCTCATGTAGTCTCAGTCTCACATTCAGATACACTTTCTCACGTTGTCTCAGGCTCACATTCAGATACAGTTTCTCATGTAGTCTCAGTAACACATTCAAATACACCTTCTCACATTGTCTCAGTCACACATTCGGATACACCTCATGTTGTATCAGTAACACATATATATTAACATTCTTATGTTGTCTCAGTAACACATTCATATACACATTTTCATGTTGTCTCAGTTACACATTCAGATATACTTTCTCATGTGATCTCAGTCACACATTTAGATACACCTTCTCATGTGATCTAAGTCACACATTTAGAAACACCTTCTCATGTAGTCTCAGTCACACATTTAGATACACCTTCTCGTGTAGTCTCAGTCACACAATCTCATGTTGTCTCAGTCACACATTCAGAAACACCTTTTCATGCAGTATTAGTAACACATTCAGATATACCTACTCATGTAGTCTCAGTCATACATTCAGATACACAATCTCATTTTGCCTCAGTACCACTTCCAGATACACCTTCTCATGTAGTCTCAGTCACACATTCAGATACACTATGTCATATAGTCTCAGTAACACATTCAGATACACAATCTCATGTTGCCTCAGTTACACATTCAGATACACCTTTTTGTGTAGTCTCAGTCACACATTCTCCTGTAGTTTTAGTCACACATTCATATACACATTCTCATGTAGTCTCAGTTACACATTCTGATACGCTTCATGAAGTCTCAATCAAACATTCAGATACACCTTCTTCTAATGAAGTCTCAGTAACACATTCATATCAACAATCAAATGTAGTCTCAATCACACATTCATATATACACATTCTCATGTAGTCTCAGTCACACATTCAGATACACTTTATGTAGTCTCAGTCACACATTCAGATACACTTCATGTATTCTGAGTCACACATACAGATACACTTCATGTAGTCTGGGTCACACATTCAGATACACTTCATGTAGTCACAGTCATACATTCAGATACACTTCATGTAGTCTCAGTCACACATTCATATACACATTCTCATGTAGTCTCAGTCACACATCCAGATACACTTCATGTAGTCTCAGTCTCACATTCATATACACATTCTCATGAAGTCAAAGTCACACATTCAGATACACTTCATGTATTCTGAGTCACACATACAGATACACTTCATGTAGTCTGAGTCATACATTCAGATACACTTCATGTAGTTTCAGTCACACAGTCATATACACATTCTCATGTAGTATCAGTCACACATCCAGATACATTTCATGTAGTCTAAGTCACACATTCATATACACATTCTCATGTAGTCTCAGTCACAAATTCAGATACACTTCATGTTATCTCAGTCACAAATTCAGATACACTTCATGTTGTCTCAGTCACACATTCATATACACATTCTCATGTAGTCTCAGTCACACATTCAGATACACTTTATGTATTCTCTGTCACAAATTCAGATACATTTCATATAGTCTCAGTCACACATTCAGATACAGTCAAACATTCAGATACACTTCATGTAGTCTCAGTCACACATTCAGATACACTTCATGTAGTCTCAGTCACACATTCATATACATATTCTCATGTCCCAATCACACATTCAGATACACTTCATGTATTATTAATCACATTCATATACACATTCTCATGTAGTCTCAGTCACACATTCAGATACACTTCATGTAGTCTCAGTCACACATTCAGATACACTTCATATAGTCTCATTCACACATTCAGATACACTTCATGTTGTTTCAGTCACACATTCAGATACACTTCATGTAGTCTCAGTCACACATTTAGATACACTCCATGTAGTCTCAGTCAAACATTTTGATACACATTCTTGTGTAACTAAATACAATTTATGTTACCTTTACATATAATAATATGTTGATATAAACACAGGTTAAAAAACAACGAATATTGAACATTCACAGTTGATAAATACATTATACCATGTATATAAATAGCAGCTTCCAAATGTTTTCCGCCATATTAAAACAATGTCAAACTGGCCTTGTTAATATTTGATAGAGAACATCAGGGATGCTTGATACGAGGTGTAGACAGTTTCCCAATTTTTTCAATATTTTGGAACATCAACAGAAACTAAATTTACTCTTCTATCATTTCAAAATACACTGTCATGTGTTAAAAATATGGTATTTATGGTCAAAATGTGATGAAAGACATTTTTATCCAATAAAATTTCCAAGAGGCAGCAAATCATAGAGGACATTTTAAATACGAAACTGAACCATTCAGAGCAAAGTGAATATATTCCATTCAACATAAGCATATTTCATTGAAATTTTACTTTATTATGATAGGATTTTAAAATTGTTCACGATTTCTTTCAAATAATGTGGCTGGACATCTTTTTTTTTTATGGGAAAAATGTTATAAGATTCTCATAATTGCGATTAAAAAAAAAATTCATTAAGCCTAATTACTGCGGTTCATTGCGCAATGGCTGTTAAGTCATTACAAATTACAAAACTTTTCTTTCTGGGGTTTGTGAAATATATAGTATATTGAACTACATTGTTGGTTACCTTTGTAGCATATGTGTAATGAAACACACATGTTGCGTATTGGCTGTTGAGTCATTTACCAAAACTTTTTTCCTGGGAGTATGTGTTAAAATATAGTATAAACTACATTATTGGTACTGATAACCTTTTTGCATTTGTTAATGTTTCTGTCTTCCACAAAATATAGCAATAAAACATTTCTATGAAAAGTTACATTTGATGTGATAATTAATACAGGACCATAATTAAACACTGACAACCATGTCAAGATGACATACTGTTTACTGTTTGACCGAGCCGAGCTTTAGGCCATTATAAATATTGCTAGATTATCATCCAAATTTGTCTTAACCCTTTACTCCATAGATAGGCATTTTCCCGCACCAATCAAGAAAGCCTTGGAAAACAGTGCAGGAAGAGTTCAGATTGCTCGTAACGAGCAATCTGAACACTTCCTTGCTGTTTTCCACTCTGTCAGTTAATATAAACATAATTCACCCAATAATTCAAAAGCCTTCTATATTAGAGGTGTCCAAAGGCTTCAATATAAGAGGTGTCCAAAGGCGTCAATATTAGAGGTGTCCAAAGACATCAATAAAAGAGGTGACCAAAAGCGTCAATATTAGAGGCGTCTTTATGAAGTAAAGGGTTAAAAAAGGGAAGAGAGGGAGGATTGTATTTTTTACTTTTATTTTTCAAATTTTTGTTATTTAAAAAAAAAATAAAATATTTTTTTATGAAAATAACAAGAAATGCCACTGGTAAGTGTCACATACCCCCCAAATGGTCATTGAAAATAATGTATTTTATAATAGGAACCGATTTAAATGTATCAATGAATACCAAGAGTAAATGGACTGACATTTCAGACTACAACACGCAATTTCATGTTTTTTACATTTAAGTGTGATCTTGACATTTGATGACATTGTAAAGGTCTCGGTATTACTACAGGTATTATAATGCAGGTATCACATCATGATGACATTTTGATCACTTGTGTCAAGCTATTTTGAAATCCATTTATGTAAGACAAAGTTACAGATCAGACATGAAATATCAAACAAATTGAAAGTGTGACCTTGAGCTTTGGATAAGGTTCTGGGTCTTACATTTGACATGTTATTCAATTGATCAATTGATCCAAGTGTTTTTGAAATCCATCCATGTATGACAAAATTACATACCAGACTTGAAATTTCTATGAAACTCAAAGTGTGACCTTGACCTTTGAGGTACAGGTCTGGGTCTTATGTGCCACATGTTGTCATGTCATTTTGATCAAGTGAAGCAAGTTAAAGACAACGTTCCAGACCAGAAATGAAATATGAAACAAATTGTAAGTGTGACCTTGACCTTTGAGGAAAGGTTCTGGGTCTTACACGTGACACTTTATCGATCAACTGAGCCAAGCGTTTTTTAAATCCATCCATGTATGACAAAATAAGGACCAGACATGAAATCTCACACAGACACATGTGTTGTCAGACATGAAATCTCATACAGACCCATGTGTTGTCAAGCAAACTCAGTGTGACCTTATCCTTTGAGGTATGACGCAACACGTCGTCATGCCCTGCTGATGAATTGAGTCAATTTTTTTTTAAATTTATCCGTAGGTGACAAAGTTACAGACTGGACACAAACTCTCAAACAGAATGAAAGTGTTGTTAAAGGTAAAGTGTGACCTTGACCTGTGAAGTGAGAGTCTGGGTGTTACGTGAGACATGTCATTATGTTGTATTTATCATTTATAGTGAGTATTTATAATATCCATCTATGCATGACAAAATTACAGGATGGACACTAAAACTTACAGACTCAAAGTGTTGTCAAACTCAAATTGTGACCTTGACCTGGAAATTTCCGCTCTTCTGCTCGCCATGATGAGTAAATATTTTGACAGGACAAGTAAGATTTACGAAACTGACCTTAATATTTTTTTGATTTTAAGTATTCAATTAAAAAAGTTTGAAAGAGAAGACGAGTAGCTTTAATAACAAATTTCAAGCCCTGGTGTGGGTTTTATGTGTGAAACATCATCATGTCATGCTGATTAATTGAGCAAAATGTTTTTGAAATTGATCTATAGGTAACAAAGTTAGACCGGACAAGAAATCTCAAACAGACTGAAAGTGTCGTCAAACAAAGTTAAAGTGTGACCATGACCTTTGAAGTGGGAGTCTTGGTGTTAGGCGCGACACATTGTCATGTTATGTTGATAATTTGTAGCAAGTATCTATAAAATCCATCTATGCATGACAAAGTTACAGACTAGACACTAAATCTGAAACACTGAAAGTATCATCGAAGAAAGTTAAATGGTGACCTTAACCTTTCAGTACGTCTTCCATGACAAGAAATATCCAATGGAAGGACAGACACTGCGATTACTATGTCAAAAAATTTGGGTCAGGGTGGGGGCATAAAAAGGGTCGAAGTGGCATGAAAATTAGAGGGCAGGTGAGGATGATAACCTAGCAATTAATTTATTATGGCCTTACTCAGATTCATTCAGAATTAAAGTACATACAAGTAAACAAGTATGATGTATGGGTGGAATACAGGTAAACTTTTTGTAAGCAAACCTGTTGGTTTTTTGTTTTTTTAAGGTGTTGAACAATTCAGTGACAGTTATATAACCACAGTCAGTGTACAGGACTTTATCACCTTACTAAACATAGACCGATATTTGGCTACTTCCCAATTGAAAATTCATGCTTTTTTTCCCCCGACGAAAAAAAATTGGAGAATTTTTCTAACATTTGTGGGCTAAAAAACTCATGGATATGAACTATTACTGCAATATCTGATACCAGTAATTGATGATTATAACATGACCTTAACAGTGTTATGCTTTATTTTCCTGATTGCTACAGCCTTAAAGCAACACATCCATGTTAAAACTTTTTTAAAAAGTTTTTCAATTGAGTTGTGAGCACATTTCCCATACATAAATATATGGTCAGTGAGCTGTATATGTGCTAACAAACACTATCCAGAACGCTTTAGAATTATAAAAAAAGATATTCAAATTATAAAGCGTAACAAACGCTTTATAAATTATTTTTAAATTGCCGAGGATTCCAACTTGGCTTCAAATTGAATTATGCGAGTCATTTTAAAAAACTTCACGTTTTAGTGCGTAGTGTTCTTTACCTGCCTTGAAAGTCATTTTGACAATATTTTTTGACTCGGGTGAGTTACACGCTTGTTTTATAAAGTGTTAGTCACGCATTATAATTTGGGCATCATTTTGTTCGGGATTGTGTTTATATGCTCATATACAGCTAATTGATCATATGTTTGTGTGGGAAATGTGCTCATAACTCAATTAAATTTTTTTTTTAAAAGTTCAAACGTGGATGTGTTGCTTTAAACTAAAATCCCAATTTCCCCTTGATTGTACATTTTTCCCAATCTCAAAGGCTCGAGTCTCTTCCTAAATTCAAGGAAAGAAGCTCTGGCATACCTAATCATTATTCCTGGGATCTGCTAGGCAATTAAACAGTACTAGACAAATCTTAAGCTTGCAAGTCCCCTTACTAATCCCCCACATATTTAGATTTAAGAAACTCATGGCCACAGAACAAAGGTCATGACCATTTGTCTGAGACTAAAGCTGGATGGGGATTCAAAAATATGACCTCTGGTTTGACAGTCAGATGTGTAACCGACTAAGCTAGCCCAGTCAGAGATGATTTAAGCAAACCTGTATTAAGCATTATTAATTAGAAAGTATAAGAAATAATAAAATTGACTGTTTACATTGCACACTTACCCTGAACACGGGAAATATCCAGAACAGAATATTTATATTTATTAAAGCTAACATGCCACTTTTGTATTTCGATTATCTTAGTCAAAATACTAAATAGCGTTGTTAAAATTTGTAAGAAACATTAACCGACAAAATGTAATATAGATAACTTATAATATAAATTAATAGCTAGATCATCATCCAAATTTTTCTTATAAACGGAAAGGGCGGGAGGATTTTATTTCTATTTTCATTTTAAATTTTTGATGATTTTTTAATAATAATATTTTTTTTTTTGAAAATAAAAAGGGTTGGGGCGGCATGAAAATTTGGGGGCGGGCGGGGATGATAATCTAGTAATTAATGTATTATGGCCTTACCTAAATAGTCTCTCTTGTTCAAGTCCAAATTTCAAGGAAATTGCTAAAATACTTTTAGAGAAAATACATAAATTGTCAGGTGGTGGGTTAGCTGTTCCATTCAGTGTAGAAAATAAAGGATGACTAATTTAAAGGCTAGCAACTGTGTAACAATAAAGGTCAGAGTTTGACACTTACATTTTTAACTTGAAATTTTGAGGAGTCAATTAGTAAAGGACTAATGTCAGTAAAAACAAATGTTCCTCCAAAATGTTATAATTTTATGCCAAGTTTCAACATTGTTTATATATCTGTATTTTGCAATGAGTCTGCCATACAATCCAGTTTTCAAGCCGTGGGATTCTGAATCCAAATTCTGAGTGTCTCGAACTTCAGTTAGTCTCAAGCCAGGAAGGTCACAGAAGTGACAGAACACTGGGTCATCCTTAAGAAAATGTTTGTTTGCTGAGCTCCGACCAAGTATTTTTCATGTGGGTAGGTAGGTAACTATTTTTTTTTTACCAGATTTTGATTTTGCATACTCATTTTAAGCTGTTGGAGGGACAGTGCGCTCAACTATTCGAAAATTTATCACAAAAATACAAATTTGATGACAAATCCAAGCAGATAAGAGTATCTTACTTACAAAATCAACAAAATTGAGTATCTTATAACTGCAATACCTTGTCTGAAGTTTCAATCCAATACATGCAGTGACTGCTGAGTTATAAAATTTCTAAGTGAAGCAAAGGCCTTAATTTGCCAAAAAAATCTGGCAAATGGTATACCACTTGATTAATTTAGTTGGTTTCATGACTTCAAAGCCATAAGTAAAGTTTCAATCAAAAACATTGAGTGGTTGGTGTGATATGGACTTGGCGGTACTTGCACGCAAAACTTTAACCAAAAATTCTAAGTCAAAGTAGGGCAACAATTTGTACTATATTCATGCAAGAGTTATCTAACTTAGTTTCTGTAGTAGGGTTGATGACTCGGAAGGCTTGTGTAAAGTTTCAATCAAATATATAGAGTGGTTTGTGAGACATGGACTCGATAGTACTTGCACGCAAAACTTTAACCAGAATTTCTAAGTCAAACAAGGACAATAATTTGCATTATATTCACGCAAGATTAATCTAATTTAGTTATTGTAGTAGGGCTGATGACTTGGAAGGCTTGTGTAAAGTTTCAAGACAATACATGCAAAGGTTACTGAGATAGGGACTTGCATGCAAAACTTTAACCAAGGTGTGATGCCAACGCCTGGGTGAGTATATTAGCTCTCTTTATTCTCTGAATAGTCCAGCCAAAAATGGACAGAAATCATGAAAAAAAAATCCAACACTTTTAAAGCCAATAAAAAAGTTATGTTAGCTGCAATTTTGAGCGAGTAGGTAGGAGCACAGCAAGCGTCTTTCTTTTTTTTAAAAACAGCCCTGCCAATATATTATTCTAAATTTTAATTTAAAATTACTACTGAAGAATCACCGGGTAATATTGACAACAGATTTTTCTTCTATTAGTTGTATATGCATTTTATCCCCATGCATGTACATAAATTGATGCATAAATAGTAATTAGCAATTAGACAGCAACTATCAATTAAATTAAAGTGCTTTATATTCTACAAAGGAAAAGGAATAATTAAAAAATTGTTTATTTTTTGTTACAGTGATACATTATCGCAGTTTTTTTTATAAAACATGATAATTGTAATGAATTGGAGTGCTTCAAATATGTCCTCATTTAAAGTGAATTATCTACCCTTGACTCAGATGAGCTCTAAAGCTAACCAGAGTTATCTTTCTTTCTTAGATAAAATTTTCTGTAATCTATTGGCGAAATACAAGAAACAACATACTTTTTTTGGTGTCAAATACATTTTACAACAAATGATAGATAGAATTTAAGCTAATTGATATGCAAGTATAAACAATATAATTTTCTATGCTTACCTCATGGCCCAATTGTACATGAACTGCAGGTGAAAATGAGGATTGTATTCCAGACTGAAATACATGGTATTCATCACATCACGAGACAGCTGTGGTAACAAAGTAAACAATAGTTTATAAACACTGAAATAATTTACTGTAACTGATAATTTTTCTCACAGTTAGATTGATTGATTGATTGATTGAATATTTAGTGTCATCTTTATGCAATCTAGAGCTAACAGACAATCAGTTAACCTAACCTCCCTTTCCTAGGATCCTGAAAGCTTAACCAGTACTCGAGCACACCCCATCTCCACAAGTAACTGATAACTTCCCCACTTGAATCAGCGGTAAGAGACGAATGATAATGAGACACAATGTCATATATCAATCATCACGGAGGCTGTTGCAGAGCAGGGATTCAAACTCTCGACCCCTGGATTGATAGTCAGACACATAATTAACCAAGCTAATCGGGCCTGGCTCTCACATTTAGAATTTTTTAACTGATGTTTTTTAATAATCAGCTTTTAAATTTCAAAATTAATCATCATTCCATATTAATTAGAACGTTACATCAAACATATACTTTTCATGTCATGTTTTTTTTCAAATAACAAAATGCAACTTGGTAAAGTATCACAAGTAAGTATGGTGTGGTCGATAAAACAATAAGAAAATAAACGGATACAGTAAACACAGTTTTTACGTCATTATAAAGGTTCATTACTTTTCACGCAAAGTGCTTGTATGCTTATTTACACGCTTTATGCACACATTATTGAGATTAAAGCATTCATTTCATGTTGAGTAAATATCTACCTTATCTAACACTAATTTTTAAGATAAATTTAACTGTTAAGGTTGATGTTAATAGCGTTCTAAATTAATTGATGTTAATTTGACATTAATTATAAAACAGTTTTACAATAAAATTTTGAACAAAATTAAGTTATATTCTTAATGTTGTAAAATCTATTAATAAAAATATTTATTTATTTATCTATTTGTTTAAATATGCACATATTTGTGACTTTTGAATTGAGGGTCACAACATCTTTTTTTGTTTTTGGCCAAAGAACAAAAATGACTGTTGCAATCGGAAAATGACTTATGTCCAATAACATTGAAAATTTAATAAATTACCGGTACACAAGTTTTACCAATGTGTGAGTTTTAAATGTATATACTTAATATGTAGTATATACTAGTTTATTTTAGCATGATTTAGCAAAGAGAGTTCAGTGACTACAAAATTATAAACTGCTCTCAAGTCGTCACTTACTGGATAGAACTAATACTGAGTTGTTATTTGGGAGACATCAGGTCGAACTGGGGATTGAACCTGGCAGCAGTCTCTAGTGTAGAAACCAACACTCTATCCACTGCACTAATGCCCTGCTTACAATTGAAATCGGAGATTCATTTGGAGGTCCTCTTACACCATTATAAAACTTGATGCCATATAAAATTATGACCTAAAATTTTTTAATATGCTGAAATTTAATCTCCAAAATCTGATTCATTTCTAGGCAAATTTAAAACCAAAATTTATCCACAAGTGTTTCCAAACACACCATTCTTGTTGCTACAAAACAGCACAGAAAGCAAGAATAAATAGACAAATAAATATCGTTATACTGCAAGTAGGCAAATACAAAAAACAAACAAATAAAGCACCAGTATTAAACCAGACAACATATTAAATTTTAAAACACCATAAAAACAGTTGTCTAGACACATAACTTATATGATATCTAATCTTACAGTTTTTGCTTTAATCTTTATGTCAGGGATGCATCTAACCCATTGTTTTTATTTCACTGGTATATTTATTGTTTCTCTCAGAATCAATATTTGTTCATGGTCGTCTCTTGGCAATAGTTCAGAAATATTAATGACCTATTCAATGAAATATGCTGTGTTTAAGCTACAGTAAGTCATATTAAACAGGTTTAATCATTGACAACACCATCATCTATAGGCAGATCCAGGTTTAATCATCGACAACACCATCATCTATAGGCAGATCCAGGTTTAATCATTGACAACACCATCATCTATAGGCAGATCCAGGTTTAATCATTGACAACACCATCATCTATAGGCAGATCCAGGTTTAATCATTGACAACACCATCATCTATAGGCAGATCCAGGTTTAATTATTGACAACACCATCATCTATAGGCAGATCCAGCGTTTTTGGTCAGATTGGGTTCATATTTTTTTGACTCAGTAACTAGCCAATAAAAATTTGTCTTTCACTTTTGCCTGGACTACACAGTAGTGGGCAGGTAAACAACTGACTTCAAGTCTGTATGTTATAAAAAGATGAAAGTTTTTTTCCAAACCAATATTGGCTCAATACCAGTCTGTGGTTTATAGGTGGGCAGGTTATATTTAGGGGCTTGTGAGTTAAAATCCCCGCCCAGCCACAGTCTCCAGGATGATTGTTATTGAGACACTGAAACTCGTTGTCACACATCTCTCACTGCTGATTCAAATGGAAAAGTTATCAGTGACTTGCTGATATAGATGTGCTTCAGTACTCAGATTAACCTTCCAGGTTTCCACCAAGGAGTGGTTAACTGATCATTCGTTAGCCCCATATGGTGCTAAATATTCAAACAAACTAATCATCCAGTGTATTTGTTTGAAATTTCATCTAAATCATTAACAAAATTGTTAAAAAATTAAATGAGTAATACTGTTAGTTATTGGCCAGGTATGATGAAATGTTGCTAAAAAATATTTGTGACATTTGACCTCCCTTACAGCTTAGATTTTAAAGACATGTTGAAGGAGGTCAACTACAATCAAACAAAAAGTACTGCAAAATAAAAAAAATCTGTTACCTAAGACTTTCAATTATGGAATTCACTGCCAGAGAAATTAAACACAACCTGTTCAGAAATATGCTATTCTATTGGAATAGCACTGGGTGCAAATACATAGACATCAACTAGATACACATGTACATATATATATTCCATCTGAATTCCAAGACTGCGGTGACACCTTGCCACAGTCTCATCTTATTGCTTATTATATTTATTGTGGGCAATTGTTGCTTTTACTTTGAAGTTGAGCGGGTCCGATTAGCTCAGTCGGCAATGCATCTATCAATCCAGGGGTCTTGAGTTTGAATCCCCTCCCTGCAATTTCCACCGTGATAATTGATACACATCATTAACATTCATCTCTCACCGCTGATTCAAGTATCAGTTGCAGAGATCAGGTGTGTTTGAGTACTGGTTAACCTTACAGGATCCCAGGAAACAGTGGTTAGATTAACTGATCGTGTTAGCCTTCGATTGCATAAAAATGATACTAGATATTCAATCAATCAATCAATCAATTGAAGTTGAGCATCTAGTGTTGCTTTCAGATTAATTTTTTTTTTATTTAAATTTTTTATGTTTTGTGATATTTAGTTTTTATCACAGGGAACTGCTTAATTTTTCTAATCATAATGTGCTTTGTCTTTATTAAGAAACATTAATGCTGGCCACAATAATCTTCACTTCATTGTTTCAATAATAATTTCATACCAGTGTCACTATCAGTCTCTTACTGTTTTGTTTAGGAAAAAAAAATACCGACCATAATTTTTTATTGTTGGCCATAATTTTTTTTATCATACTGGACTATTTCAGACATTTCTCAAGAGTTATTCAATAATTGCCCCTTACAGTGCAGTTTGGTGATATTGGAGATGAATCCAATTACTTCCATTAGACCATGATAAAACATGCAGGTATCATCCAGCTCTGACACAAATATAAAGTAGGCGTGATGTGTTATATATGCCCTCAGCTATAATATATCTATTCATTTGACAATTACTTACACTGTAATTTTGCTTAATGCTGAATAAAAGTGGTGGTGTTGTTGTTATATAAGTTTTTGATGTGTAGTACAAATTTTTTTAATGAAATTTAAAAAAATGCATAAATCATTTAATTAAATTTACTGTGTAAAAAAATAACATAGATTAATGATTTTAATTACAAATTTCAATATACTTTGATACAGTTTATTTTATTATCAATCAACAGATAAAGATTGATTATTTTGTGTTACTAAAAAGAAATAAAATAATTATAGTTATTTAATTATATAAATTAATATTTAAAAGAGACAGAATGACAATGAGACATAATGTCATAAACTTTTTGCCCCCCGCTCTATTATCTGTTTATAAAATTTGACTGTGGGACCGCAGCGTGGTCTAGTGGTAGAGCGTCTGCCTCCCATGCGGAAGGTCGTGGGTCCAATCCCCGGCCAGGTCAGTATAATGTGACTGGGTGGGGTATCGTACCATGTGTCTGCGGCATGATACTCCAGTGTGACAGCGCTTAGAATACTGTCTCAAGTAGACACCGTCACGATATGACCGAAAAATTGTTGAAAGCGACCAGACCAAGAACTCTCCTCTAAATGCTGAGCGTCAAGTCAGGAAGCTTCTAGTACCATTTTTAAAGTCTTTGGTATGACCCGGCCAGGGAATGAACCCACAACCATCTACATATGAGGTGGACGCTCTACCACTAGACCATGCCGCAGTCTTGTATTAATATAATTATCAACCAATTACATTATTAAATGTTTTTGTTCAATTAATATGTCTTGCGTAAAGTATTATTGTTATTTAGTCACTGGTTTTGATCTTTAAGAATCAAGTAATATAAATTGAGGTTAGGTACAATAATACGCTGTATTGGGTACACGGAAAATAAATTAGAATTATGTTTTATCTTATTTTCAAACCAAACTAGAAGCAAGCTGCAATTATCATATTTTTTTATATCTAAATGTCATCGTAAAGAGAATTTTATTTGTAATAAACGTATACATACGTTGTAATAGGTTGGCAAAAAATCACAACTAAGGTTTATAAGACCTTAAAAGTGGCCGAAAACATGTTTCGAGTATATTTTATATAGAACATATCAGGAGCATATATGCTGTTATATAATTAAAAAAGGAAGCAAGAAGACAAACACATTTTAATTTTTATTTCATCGTAATAAAGGTAATATATTTAACTTAATGACTAGACATTGTAATAGGTTGGCAATTTAATAATGAAACAGTTATATTGATAAAATAAAATGTCTCCTATATGTTTCTATGTAAACCAAATATCACGGTGTATCCAGGTAAGTAATAAAATTTGTCGATATCAAGGGGGGTAAATTCTCCCAATAAGCCAGTGAAATGTATGAAACAGTCCTACATGTGACCTCATCGAGAAATGCGAAAGGGACCATTTGAGATTATTTCAGATAGTCACCATAGGCCAACATAAGCTACAGATGCTTTTAAATGTCATCTTCTAGGTACTGTCTTTTAAAACATACCCTTTCTAGTCTTTATGGGAAAAACTTTTAAATAAGTAATAAATACGTATAACTATGTCTTCTAGTCACCTAAAAACAGAGTTTGAGATTATAAAGAATAATGATTTTTTGTTGAAATGCTGTTTGTTAAATATCACCCTATATTAAAAATATATGTGCATGTGGAGGTATAGGTTACCCTTTACTTTCTTATTTTATCAAATATTTAACCAAACCTAATGATCACCACTTGTTATAAATTATGTATATACCATAGTGGTACCGGTGTTAACGAATCATCGGTGATAACAAATCACTTTCATTTTAACGTATTATACATTACAACATAATTGGTTATTAAGATTTGTAATACCAAACGTTTGAAGATGAATCCTAAAACAACAACTGGAAATAAATGTGAAACCAAAAGTCAGGTGTTTTCCATTTGTTTTATAGGTTAGGGAAACTCCATTGAAGAAGAATGTGTTGAAAGTGACGTCATAAAAACATTTGTCTGTCGGAAAACACAATTACTGCACACACATCTTAATAAAAAATCAAAGTAAACATCCTTAAATAATGCCAATTTAATGTTTCAACCACACCGCAAAAAAGAAAATAATCTGTTAATGTTTTTGTAAAAAAAATCACTTGTAATGGATTTACTGTCATTCCAGGAGTAGCGAATCAGTTATGCAAATAGGGCAAGTCATTATGGGTGTTCAATATGTTTTAGATTTCTTTGTGCAAATGAGCAACTTGAAATGAATACTGGTAGTGACATTGCCAGTTTACGACAATGAATGGCTTGTGTTATTCAACTTAGGCCTAAAAATAGTGGTTGTTTCATATTTCATGCTAAGACAATTTTCATGAATAATAAGATGGTGCTGCAGTACCTTAAGTCGCTACTACACATTTTTTGCTTACATGTTTAATTAATAATGTCTTAAACCAAACAGATGCAATATACTGTTATGTTTTAAGTATCACCTGGAAATGTTCAGTGCATGGGTTGTGACACAGATGTCATGACACAGGTTCTTTCAATATACCTAACAATATATTATGTGCAATGTATGTTTAATGTATAAAAATGTGATGTTCTTGTACAAGACTACATTCAAATCATAATATAAAAACATCTCCAAACTTTTCACCCGAATATTTCTTTTAGTTTCTTAGCATTTTTAAATGGGGAATTTTGTTACTTTAGATTGGGAAAAAAATATACTATTTGCCATTAGGAATGGGGCAGAATAATGGCCCCAAAATGGGCAAAAGAGAGCCCTGATTATATCTTGGCTGTGCCTGGATTATGTGATGAATGCCAGGGATGGAAACATAAAGAATTTGTTCCACCTTGCTTTGAATACAAATGCAATCAATGATAACATACTATTTGTTTGTCACAAATGTGCTTCCATACCATTTGCTATATCATCATACCAACTATTCAAGACATTACATTGACATATCGATTTACCTGGAAGAAGGAGCTTAATATCGTATTTTAGCACTATCGACCATTGTCAAATGAAGTTTTCGTCATGATAATTTGTCTATTGATCCATGGCCTGTTACATGCCAATAATTTGTTTTCTAAACATAGCGCTTTCACGGTTTATTTAACTTTATATGAAATTCATGTATATTCATGAGAACAAAGATAAGTCTTTGTTTGACGTCAATAGAATCAGTATAAGTCTCTGATGGACATCTTGTTTACTATAAGCACATATGAATTATGTCATTTAGCATGCACAGAACAGTAATACTATGTAACAGTTGAATAAGACACATAAGATGTTTAATGAAGGGAAAACATCTTTATTCACAAATCACGGACCCTCAATTCATGCTAGTAAACAGTCTATGTGAAGAATAATGTAGTCAACTGCTATAATCATGCATTCAAAGTGAGACCACCAGTGTCTGTTGATTGTAGACTGCGAATACACCAATATTCAAGACAAAGATACATGTTTAATCTGGATACCTGATTAAAAGCATTCAATAGTACAGTTTAGCTAGTAACAGATGCAAAACGGGAACTAAAGTTACAATTGTGACTGGTTTACTAGTAGTGCTATGTCCCTAACGTGATGGCAGAAGATTTAAGAGAACACTTGACACTGGTAGTAAAATATTTTGTAAGCCAGGTGGAAATCCTGTGTCCTAACTTTGTATCTTAGCCTGTACGTGATGTCTTGTAATTATATCCTTTATAGTTGAATAATTTATATTATTACACATTGTGGTGTATGTCGTGCCAGAAAAATATATGATGCAGAGATTTTAGTTGCCAAAAAATGCACATTATTTCAGTAATTTTCAATTGCACATGTATGATGTTATTCATAATGTACATATATTAAAGTGACAGGGTGAAAGGGCGGATAAAGTTCTTTTTTAGTATATTTACTGTTAATTTAATGCAAGATTGTACCATTTTATATGAGTATAGAACTTGCAACCTAAACTTCAATGGGCAAGGATCAATATTTTTAAGGTTGAATTTTATTATCTTTTGACTAACTTCTTCAATTAAAAAAAGAAGGAAAACACCAATTTGTATACTATTAGGTGATAATAACTGTAAAGCTGATATGTAAATATTGCTCAGTGCTTTTTCATTAAACAGTTCTCGGACACTGCTCATCATAAAATATGTGTGATTCGTTACTACTGGAAGTGACCTGAAACGACAGTGTCAATAAACTAATGCTGTAGGCATTGTAAAATCAAATTTAAAATGGAAACTTCATATAATGCTAGATAGATAATTTGTCTTTAAATGAACTATAAACAAAACATAACTTACAATTTGAAGATTGATTTTATTAGTTATAAATGAAAAGTGATTTGTAAACATCAGCGACACTGTATCATATGTAATTTATGTTTGTTTTGAAATCTCACTATATTACTTTTTGTTTGTCTTGCAGACTAAATTAAATATACTTGACCTTGAAAAGATCCAGGTGAAAAAGGCCTTTGGCAGGGCTTTTACTAAAAAGGTGCGTTACTAGTGCCCTGCAGAGAAAACGGTAAACTTCCCAGCTATATCTGGGCTGCGTTCAGCACTGTTAAACAGCAAACATGTTTAATGCCTGGTTCCCTAAAATTAACATATACTACGTGCTTATGTGAGGTTGGGCCAGTGTCCATGAAAATATGTTAGCTAACGTTATCCAACGTTTGACCGAAATGAACGCAGCCCTGAATTTGAAGTCACAAATGACTGATGCATTTTTTTTTTTAAAAAAAGTTATAAATAGGACTATAGGCATCTAGTTCAAAGGACAAATAGCTTTACAGCTAGTGTTTTATATTTGTACATCCAGGCATAGTACCACCATTGCAAAAAGGAAGTGCTTCCCTGGGGTAGTCGCAGTAATGGCGGTTATAAATAATCCTCATTTCTTCTTTTAAAATGCATTTTCCTTATTTTAATGCTCATTTTTTTATTTGAATGGCATTATTGATGTATTATGAACATTTTGAAAGCAGTGTCATGTTTGAATTGTGAATTTAGAAAAAAATAAAATGATGCTTGGAAATTGGGGTATGAATACATGATTTCGTAAGTCTATTTTCACTTTGTCACCAGTGTACACACTGAGCAGATAAAACATCTCTTATATGACACATGACCCCTACTTTTCTCATCATATTTTGATAGTGCAGACAGTTGATAAACAGTTAAATGTAGGTTTCACTTCTTTCACTTTGGGTTTCTCTATGAATGACAAGCCTTCAAACTTTTACTATTTACTATAAAATAAAGAACAAAAATCAATGGTAGGTTTACACCTCCAACACAAAATTTTTGTATAAAGGGAGTGAACATATGATAAAAAATGTACTGATGCTTATTTCGGAGTTTTGTCCCTTGTAGCATTAGCCTATATATTTATAAAAAGTCAACACTACTCTTAAATGAATTTGAATAGTACTTTTAAATTTATTTTTTTTTTTTTTTTTGAAAAAATGATTTAAAAGTGTAACAACCTCAGAATTTTAATCAAGTATTTTGTAACTTTTTATTTACAAAATATGAAAATAATTTTGTCCGTTTACTTTGAATATCAAACTTATTCAACTTTTGTCCACAGTAAAAGTTGTAACAAAACATGCTATCACTAAAAGTTAATGTAAAGTAATTTAAAACCACTGTGGAACCATTAACAATGCAGACCTTCAAATGTCCTGGTCATCCACTTCAAATGTCATATCACGGAGGCTGACATATTTCAATTCTCGTGTTATTTTGCGCGATTTGAAGGGTTGTCAAATTTATAATTCAATTCAATTCATTTTCCATTCATGCTCGCTAAAAACCGGACCGAACTTGCATCTGGTAATTTCAGAGGTATTTCCAGGGGGTTATGAGATATGGGAAAGATAGCAAATTATTTTTTAGAGATCAAGGAAACATTTGCCATTATTTTTTGTGTACATCCGACACAAAAAAAAATTTCTTTTATCTTGTATCTTGATCAAACTCCTAATTTTAGAGATTTGGGGGAAAATACATTGTGGAACTGTGGCAAATACTTCTGGGGAACAGTGGTCATTGCTTTATGAGATCCAGGGAACCGACTCCACTTGGAGGGCCTTATTTGATTGAGTTGGTGAACAGCCAAAAATTACACACCCCTTAAATTGCTGACCACATACTTTACGGTATAAAGTGTAATAACCTATGACATATTTTTAATATCTGGTGTAATATCTCTACATCTAAACAACTCTAGACTTACCAGAACGCCTGTATGGCGTCATTTTTTCATGGTTAACTGACATCATTTTGAAACATTTTGCCGATCGATGATTGACGGAAACTATTACCAGTGACATATTGAGTCACTGCTGATATATACAAAGTGTTAATTGCAGAATCTGTTTTTTCGTTCCTTATACCAGAGGACCTGAAAATAAGCCGCACGTGACTGCTTTTGTTCTAGTGATATAAATATTCTTGCATTCGATTTTATTTAGACTATTAAACCTATTTAACACTGACTGTCTGATTAACCGACTTGAGATGGTCCAGCGAAAGGCAGTCCGATTTGTCAAACATGTCCACACAAGGCCCAGCAGTGTCACCAACATGGAGTTTGACCAACAGTTTGAAACCCTCCAGCGCCGTCGGAACGATACCCGGGTCACAAGGTTCTGTAAAATCTATGTGGTAGTAAAACAACCCAGTTGGAATCAGACCAAGCCGTCCACTCAGACAACTGATATTTCCACAAGGGGACACGATTTGGCCTATCGATGTCACTAAAAATATAACTAAATGTTCTGCCAAATGTTATGAAAACACGAATTTCTTGTGGTACAGCCATATATATTTAAATAGTCATATTAAAGCAATACATGGATAACAAAATCGGCGCCAAACTAATACAAACATGTGTGTATATATATATATATATATATATAATACAAACAATCACTTCATTTAGTTTGAATGTTAGTGTACTTTAACGGTGCAAATCCCTCAATAGCTTAAACACTAATCTAATACTTTACACATAAATGTTTATAGTTTATATTATGATTATTTTTGCAGTAATATCTAAAAGGCTTAGCAATATTAAAACTCGCCGCCACAAACAGAAATATAACTGGCCTGCATATATTTATACCAAAACCAGGTGTGCTGTTCCAAATTTTGTGAAATTTAAAAAACAAAACAAAACAAAAAAAAATACTGAACTCCCAGAAATTCAGTTTATTGTTCTGAACCATGTAACACCGTTTTGTACTGAGTAATCAACACTTGTAACACCTAGAGAAGTAACTACACACTTGCTTAAAGGCACGTTCCATGTCGTTTCACAAATTCAGTTGTATGTAGATAACCTTTTGTACATTGTTTAAAAAATAACATACTAAAATAAAGGCGCTGTAATAAAAAGACACAACTGCCACAGTATCCCAAAACTAAACCTTGAACTTAAAATAGTTTTTTGAACTTAATCTACAACAAACTTTTAAATGTGTTGCTTTGTTCCATTAATATACCATTACATGAAAGACTGCACTGAATGAATGTGTTTCTTATAGCGTTTGAGAAGAAACTGTAAATATGAACACAACACAAAACACATTTGTGATGGGCAATAATTTAGAACTACACGAACATATGTAACCAACAGCAGACGTAGCATTCACAAGACATAGCCCAACGGGGCCACGCCTCCCAAAGCAACACAATGTAATAAAGGAGCCCATGGTCTAATTGTAGAGCATCGAGCATCGGACCCGTGATAGGAGGGTCGTGGTAAGCACAGATCGCTCGCCACGACGCCACCGAAGGCGTAACTAAAGGTTTTGATGCAAGAAACTGATGAACCAAGGGAAAATCCACGGTTGTTAATTAAACGGCCACGTTCTTGAAATGTTGAAACAATAATTCTTACCCGTTTGGCATTGAAGAAAAGCAAGAAGTACACACACCGTCAGCGGCGTTTAACCAACGCTGGTTGCATAGAAGAGAAGCAAAAAAGTATACACCCGCCAGCGTTTATCCAACGCGGGTTGCATTGAAGAGGAGCAAAAGGTGCTCTCTCTCTCGTCTGCATTTACAAAACTAGGCGTACATTGGGAAGAAACAAATAATAGGTCAACTACGTGACATGCCGTTCAGGGTTTTATAGTACTAGTAATTTGCACTATTAATATACTTACAAAAAACAGGTGACGATTTTATTATTGTGGTTCTACTAACGTTATAATGTGTTTATAAGTAGGTAACGTGTGAATGCATGTGTTAACAGCAATTGTTTCAAGTGTTATACGCACACTCTACTTCACCAGCCACTTGATGAGTTACATGAATCAGTTACTGGAGGGATCCAAGAGCAAATCAATATCGCAATGCAGTTAATGAACTTTTGAATCAGGAAATATTAGCTGATTAAAGGAGCCTTTGTGAATTTAGAATGCAAATAAGAAAATAAAATAGTGACTCAGTTTTATTGAGCTTGTGTTAAATGAAATATACCTCTCATGTCCCGTCCCTGACATCGTAGTCTGTAGGACGGATCCAGCTCTTCTGACTGGATCCGTTATATAGAAATGGTGGGAAAGCTCGATTTGAGCACGTTCATTGGGCAGATTGCTTCAATTAAGTCTGAAGTATGAACCCAGCCCTCCCAATTGGATCCGTTAAATAGCAATGTTGGGAATGCCACTTTTGAGCATGGTGATTGGTCAGTTGTTATTACTGAAAGTTTGATGACGTCACAATTTATCAAGAGTTCAACTGCTATGAATTGTGGGACAGGCAAGACAGAATTCCCCGCTTTTTCATTGATGGTTAATAGACCGGATTCGGGAGATATCAGGTTCTGTAAAGACTATTCTTCAACTGACAGATTGAATGACGTCACAGATGAGAAACCGTTCAATTGCTTCGAATTGTGGTACAGGAATATACTTTCCTGCTTTTTCATTGGGGGTTAATAGACCTGACTCGGGAGATGCTATTAATGATCCAAAAGTAGAAGAACTATAACCGAATAAAAGTGCCGGGATATTTTTATAGACGGTACGTACGACTCCCATGGAGGGCAATGATCATGATGTACAAATTGGTTTGATTTATTTTGATATCCGTACAAATTAGATTGTAATAAAGTAATAATATGTGATAAAAAGATTCCTTAGAAGCACCGAACGCAACCCAAACAAGAAATTAAGTCGATTTTGTAGAGTCCGTACATGAAGGGGCGATGAAATGTGCAACATAGTTCCCGCCGTCCCATATCCTCTGTCCCCGGCGCGGGTGATAATCTTTTTTCGATCAACGCTAAATGAGTTCCATGATTCCAAACAATCCGAAATAATTACAGCAGCTATTATACATTTTCTTTCAAAAGTGTGTATAGGTATTATTGCCACACCATTGATTTTTGTTCTTTATTCTATAGTAAATAATAAAAGTTTGAAGGCGTGTCATTCATAGAGAGACACAAATGAAAGAAGTGAAACATACATTTTACCGTTTGTCAATTTCTGCACTACCAAACTATGATGAGAACAGTAGGTGTCGTGTGTCATATAAGAGATTTTTTTCTGCTCAGTGTGTACACTGTTGACAAAACGAACGTAGATTTCCTAGCATTATTTTTTTGTTTTAAATTCGCAATTCAAACATGACAATGCTTTCAAAATGTTCAAAATACATCAATAATGCCTGAATGAATAAAGAAATGTACATTACAAAACGGAAAATGCATTTTAAAGAAGAAGAAATAACCGCTATTATGCGACTACCCCACGGAGGCACTTCATTTTTCTAATGGTGGTGCTATGCCTATAATACAGAATGTATAATCCTTACAAATATAACAAGTATACAACTTTTGCTGATGTAAAGAAAACTACAGTAACTTAGATTGAACGAATAAAATGCTTCATTACAGTAGGGGAACACCATGCAATTAAAATCCGTTGATGGCTGAATTTTCATTCAGTGTGTTAGGCAAAATCACTTGAATACGAATTACTGGAATTTCAAAAAAATGTGATAAAAACACAACAACAATATTTTGATTAGAGTTTTGAAATCGAAACGGAATACCCATTCTAAAATTAAATATCATGCACATACTTCATGACGACTTCCTCACCTCTGTTTAAGTTGAACTAAATTCAACAATATGTAACCTAAATAAGGCAATCCTTTTTTAGTCTATTAGTTTGGCATATTTAAATATATACCCAAATGACAATAAAGGATCGGTGAGTATATAAAAAAGTGGTATACTACCTTTAAAGCATTGAATAAATTATCGAACCACACATTGTTTGGCTCTTCCTGTACTGTAAGAGAAAAAATCGGTGAACACACAGGGAAAACACACGCTTGTGTGACTTCGTGATTTTTTTAATGGTGTTTAACGCCATTTTCAACACATTTAAGGTTATATATTGTATATCCAGTTTTACTGGTGGAGGAAGACCTCAGACTGAATCAGACTGAGTAGAACCACCAGTCCTTCCGCAAGTAACTAGAAACTTTCTCACATGAAGTTTTTGGAGTGACCAGGACTCGAACCTACGACCTAAGTGGTGAGAGGTAAGTGTTTTTGAGACGGCGCCTTGAACCACCCGGCCACGGAGGATCCCGACTGCGTGATCTAGTCGTAAGGCATCGGAACCAGGATCGGATTTTTAATTATTGGCCAATAAAGATCCGTTAACGATACCTAGAGATGTTAAAAAATAACACCTGATCTATTAATAACATAGAAAATACTTAAGATTTAAAATTGTAGACTTTCTTTTGCAGTAAATATTTTCAAATCACTTTCCGCGGTCCTCTCAAGATCACTGACCTCTCACCTTTGAAGTCGTATAACTGAGTCTCGCTATTTACTTGCGGACGTCCGGTGGTTCTTCTTTATTTCATTCTGAGGTATTCTTCCACCAGTTGAACTGGATAGGCCATATATTACCCGTCATGTGTTGGAAAACGGCTTTAATCCCATTCAAACATTACTCTAATTATTTCTTTGCTTTATATATTTATAAGCATTTACGAATTCATCAAGATATTACCATGGGCTGAAAATAAATCATCAAAAATACAAATTGGATTTCTTTAGTTTTAATTGAATAAGCATATTGCGGAGGAGGAGAAACAGCGGGCACATTACCATGAATAAATGTGGTGGCAGCCTTGGTATTTCTTGTAACGTTTAACCAGCGTTGTTTCGTCTTGTTTCTCAATCACATTACTATAGCAATGCGATTGTGACAGCGACCTCGTTCGTTTTATAAATGCTTTCCCATTAAAGATCTGGGGCAGGTTTCACTAAACATCTCAAGCTGAGAGAGTCCGCAATCTCAAAATTCTCAATTTCCATAAAATATTACACGTTTAATGACCACATAATAATGACAGTCTGAACTCATTAGTAAAGGATAACATGAAAAATGAAGTTATAAAAGTTCAAACATTTGTGTTGATGAAAATCTCAAGTTGAGATGTTTAGTGAATCTTGGGTCTGGGATCAGTTTTACTAAACATCTCAAGCTGAGATTTACCTCATATGAAAAAAATGTAAATGATATTATAACATTTCAAAAATATAAGAAGAGGAGATTATTAAAATGAGATGTTTAGTGAAACTAGGCCCAGAACTTTGAATTCATGTTGACATAATATGAGTCTTGCGTTCATTTTTTGTCAAGTCTGCTTTCTCAATGGCGATTTTGTGTATCTTACTAAGTATCCTCCGTTTTTTGTCGGTTGTAACTGTCTCATGCAAAGAGGGATTTTAAAAAAAAACTATTTTGACCGTAGTGTGACTACATGTCGCGTTCGAAACTTAAGTCCGTAGCTCAATGGTCATACATGGAAAGGTTCAAGTTCAGAGATATTTGCAGTATAATCATAATCAGACGATGATGTGCCGCGCGAAAGACAGGTTCGTAGCTCAAGGTCACTCTTAAAGGTTTAAGGTCAGATATAGGGTAACTAGATTTTTTTTTTAAATAACGTGCAACAAATATTGATCAAAATGAGACAATGTTCGCGTGCATGTCCGAGCTGACGCGCTCAACATTGTGGCCCTAGTCAGCGGACGATTACCTATACTTTTCAACCAATGTTTCGGGAGAGTAGCCCTTTCATAACTAGTTGTATCATAACGATTTAGTACTCGTTACAATGATTTTTTTCAATCGAAAATCGTCAATAAAAGGTATTACTATTCCCATTCGTGGAGATTTTGTATACGATGAAATGCTACTTTAAATTGATATACAGGCGTCCGTTTCCTACACTGCAATCATTCAGAAACATTAGGGTAAGCATCAATCTTATCAGCGACTTTGATAGTCAGTTAATTCGACCTACCCATCAATGTTATCATTATTTATATTATTTAAAAATCACTTTTATGACAACTCATTTTATATCGTGTCACATTAATATATGACATATGATGATATCAGAGCTAAAGCAATTGATATATGTAGCATAAACCAGTAGTTTATATCTATCTATCTATCTATCTATCTATCTATCTATCTATCTATCTATCTATCTATCTATCTATCTATCTATCTATCTATCTATCTATCTATCTATCTATCTATCTATCTATCTATCTATCTATCTATCTATCTATCTATCTATCTAGTCTATCTATCTATCTATCTATCTATCTATCTATCTATCTATCTATCTATCTATCTATCTAGTCTATCTATCTATCTATCTATCTATCATCTATCTATCTATGTCTGTCTGTCTGTCTGTCTGTCTGTCTGTCTGTCTGTCTGTCTATCTATCTATCTATATATATATATATATATATTATATATATATATATATAAACTACTGGTTTATGCTACATATATCAATTGCTTTAGCTCTGATATCATCATATGTTATACATATGTATTCTAGCAGGTAGATGGAACTTGTATACACTGTAGTCTAGCTTAAGGTCCGATATCATCATATGTAATACATATTCTAACAGGTAGATAGAACTGTTTACATTGTAGTCTAGCATTAGGTCCGATATCATCATATGTAATACATATATATTCTAGCAGGTAGATAGAACAGTTTACATTGTAGTCTAGCTTTTGGTCCGATATCATCACATGTAATACATATTTTAGCAGGTAGATAGAACTGTTTACATTGTAGTCTAGCTTAATGCCCGATATCATCATATGTAATACATATATATTCTAGCAGGTAGATAGAACAGTTTACATTGTAGGCTAGCTTTTGGTCCGATATCATCATATGTAATACATATTCTAGCAGGTAGATAGAACTGTTTACATTGTAGTCTAGCTTTAGGTCCGATATCATCATATGTAATACATATTCTAACAGGTAGATAGAACTGTTTACATTGTAGTCTAGCTTTATGTCCGATATCATCATATGTAATACATATATATTCTAGCAGGTAGATAGAACAGTTTACATTGTAGTCTAGCTTTTGGTCCGATATCATCATATGTAATACATACTCTAGCAGGTAGATAGAACTGTTTACATTGTAGTCAAGCTTTAGGTCTGATATCATCATATGTAATACATATATATTCTAGCAGATAGATAGAGCTGTTTACATTGTAGTCTAGGTTTAGGTCCGATATCATCATATTTAATACATATAAATTCTAGCAGGCAGATAGAGGTGTTTACATTGTATTCTAGCTTTAGGTCCGATATCATCATATGTAATACATATTCTAGCAAGTAGATAGAACTGTTTACATTGTAGTCTAGCTTTTGTTCCGATATCATCATATGTAATACATATTCTAGCAGGTAGATAGAACTGTTTACATTGTAGTCGAGCTTTAGGTCCGATTTCATCATATGTAATACATATATATTCTAGCAGATAGATACAGCTGTTTACATTGTAGTCTAGCTTTAGGTCCGATATCATCATATTTAATACATATAAATTCTAGCAGGCAGATAGAGCTGTTGACATTGTAGTCTAGCTTTAGGTCCGATATCATCATATGTAATACATATTCTAGCAGGTAGATAGAACTGTTTACATTGTAGTCTACCTTTAGGTCTGATATCACCATAATTATGTAATGCATATTCTAGCAGGTAGATAAAACTGTTTACATTGTAGTCTAGCATTAGGCTCTTTATCATCATATATAATACATATATATTCTACCAGGTAGATAGAGCTGGTTACATTGTAGTCTAGCTTAAAGTCCGATATCATCACATGTAATACATATTTTAGCACGTAGATAGAACTGTTTACATTGTAGTTTAGCTATAGGTCCGATACCATCATATGTAATACATATATATTCTAGCAGGTAGTTAGAGCTGTTTACATTGTAGTCTAGCTTTAGGTCCGATATCATCATATGTAATACATATTCTAGCAGGTTGATAAAACTGTTAACATTGTAGTCAAGCTTTAGGTTCGATACCATCATATGTAATACATATTCTAGCAGGTAGATATAACTGTTTACATTGTAGTCTAGCTTTAGGTCCGATATCATCATATGTAATACATATATATTCTAGCAGGTAGATAGAGCTGTTTACATTGTAGTCTAGCTTTAGGTCCGATATCATCATATGTAATACATATTCTAGCAAGTAGATAGAGCTGTTTACATTGTAGTCTAGCTTTTGTTCCGATATCATCATATGTAATACATATTCTAGCAGGTAGATAGAACTGTTTACATTGTAGTCAAGCTTTAGGTCTGATATCATTATATGTAATACATATATATTCTAGCAGATAGATAGAGCTGTTTACATTGTAGTCTAGCTTTAGGTCCGATATCATCATATTTAATATATATAAATTCTAGCAGGCAGATTGAGCTGTTTACATTGTAGTCTAGCTTTAGGTCCGATATCATCATATGTAATACATATTCTAGCAAGTAGATAGAACTGTTTACATTGTAGTCTAGCTTTTGGTCCGATATCATCATATGTAATACATATATATTTTAGCAGGTAGATAGAGCTGTTTACACTGTAGGTCTAGATTTAGGTCCGATATCATCATATGTAATACATATTCTAGCAGATAGATATCTAACTGTTACATTTTTAGTCCAGTGAAGATACCACATCACCCGGACAAAATTGCAACAGAATTTCTGTGGGTGGATTTATTTAGTGAATAATGTGTTAAAACACATACGGAAAGTTTACCAAAGTCGGACATGTATAAATTTGAAAAATGTATTTGACGATGATTTCATAAAATATATTAGTTTATTAATCTGCTACATGTATATTGTGAGAGAATATTTCTTTTAAAATTGATAATGTTGAAAATAGTTGAACATTCTTATAAGCTCCTCCCCACCCCACTGCTCTTGTTATTCTTTCCGTTCTTACTTCATTCTTGTTTTCCTTTATATTCCTACTTCATTCTTGGTTTTTCTTTCTGTACTAACTTATTCTTGTAGTCTATTTTTCTTTAAAGACTTGTTATCTTTGTTACTCCTTACACTTGTTTTTCTTTGCTGTTGTTTTTATCTGTGTTTAATACTCCAGTGTTGTTATCTCGGTTTACTTCCTGCATCATTAAAAAGGAAAACACATCATCTGCACTAAATTGCAACAATATTTGTTTTGGTGGATTTAATTAGGGAATGATGTGTTAAAAACATACAGAAAGTTTACCAAAGACGTAGAAGCATAAGTGTGAAGAAAACAATAGTGAAACATATTGCTATTTGACGATAATTTGATCAAATATATTAGTTTATCAATCTGTAATACCTGTTCAGAGAAATGTACCTTTAATTGATTGATTGATTGATTGATTGATTGATTGATTGAATATTTAGCGTCATTTTATGCCAACGAGGGCTAACAGACGATCAGGGAACCTAACCACTTTTTCCTTGGATCCGTGAATGTTAACCAGTACTCGAGCATACCCCATCTCCGCAAGTTACTTGATAACTTTCCCACTTGAATCAGTGGTGAGAGACGAATGATAATGAGACGCAATGCCGTATATCAAACATTACGGAGATAGTGGCCGAGTGGCGATTCAAACTCACGACTTCTGGATTGACAGTCAGACGCGCTAACGACTGAGTTAATCGGGCTTGGCTCATATTACCATTAACGTTGATCCTGTTGAAAATAGTGTTTATAATATATAAAACATATTTTATTGACATTAAGCATAATAAATTACCTACCAATATTATACAATGATTTTTCCAATTTTAATAGTACGAAATTTCATTTTTAATTGACAAAGTATTGAAAATGTATAAAGATAAACTAACAAAAAGTAAAACTACAACAAATATGTTACTATCATCAGAAGCAGCAGTAACAGTAGTAGCAACAGCAACAATGGCAACAGTTTATGCTCTAAAGTTATGTCCGCATTAAAATAAAAACACAATAGCAATTTATGGAATATTATTTCTCGACTCAATTATTTTATCTGCAAAATAAATACTCTTTGTAATATGTCGCCATTGTACTAATGTTCAACAGACACCATATACATTAAAATGTTCTTAAACAGGTGTCAGAGGGTACAATACATAGCAGAAATAGTCCACTTCATAAACTGTATCCGAAATGGCTGGATTTATTTAATATATCAAAATGCGTGAGCAGACAATACATTTTACAAGGAACCGCGTTTCTATCGTTGAGAGCGAAACAAAGGATCAGCAGTTACATGTAAACTAACGATCTAAATACTTTATGAAGTTGGTATTTCTATAGGGCAATTTATAAATTGAAATCACAATAGAGTATGACTACATGAAACACATTATTTATGCATGTAACATGCTCAATTGAGACAGAATGGTGCATGGTATAAATATGGTAAAAATATATGGAAGCTAATTTGTGCCATCTTATTTTGTCATTCTGGTAGAGCGAAAAACATGACAAAACAACATATAATACATATATCGTTTTGAAATCCCCCAATGGACATTAATAAGATCCAGTGAATTATTGTACTATTGGTATCCTGTCGCTTTACGGACAACATATTCATATCATAGTCATTTAATCTGAATACTTCATGGTGTAATGGCGACGGACAAGATTGAACAAACAAACGGACACTTGCGGAAGGTGGCAAGATGATAAAAGTATATATAATGTTTTTCTATTTCGATGAAAGCACAATACCATGACCGATTACATACAGTATCCGATAACTAACCGGACAAGCTGGACATTTTTAATATGTATAGGCACTTACGCATAATAAAGGTTACTAAAGCCAAACTCCTTTAAATTGAAAAGTACAGTTATGAATGAAATTAATAAAATATGCATAAAATCCTATACAACTTTTTTTGTTTATCAAATATCAAAAATATACAGAAAATACAATGTGACATTGTTGTTCTCTAGTAAGTCATACTTTCACAGGTTCTGAACTTTCAAAGCATTGATGATTGTGGAATAGAATTAGCAATGGAAAATGTTGTGAAGATCATACTTGCAAACAATCAGACGTTCAGCGTTTACATACACATATCGCTGCAGTTGAAGAAACAGTAAATTCATTAGTTGATCTGTAAGTATCACTGGCCTATTTATAACACCCAATTTGGATAAGGTGCAGATAACTTGAAAGTAACAGAATAGGACTCTAAAACCTCTGATTAATTGAAAGAAGCTACAGATATTCAGATGGACTTTTTAACATGAGTTAGGATAAGTGATATACATTAACACCATGGCTCCTGTCTCCTCCCACAGATATTAACCATAATAGTGCAAGAGTTTACTGGCATTTTAAATAAACCAAGTGTAAATCCAGTTAATCACACGGAGTCTGAGATCATTAATGATTTATTAAGTAATTACTGCGTTTCTAACAGATAGAAACTTAATTCGTGATAACCCATCTCTTTGTAACATTGTTCATTGGTGTAGTTGTGGAAGAAAACTTTTTGTTTTTTTGTTTGTTGTGAAACTATGGAGTCAATAATAATAAGACTGTAATGGATTTTCAATCAGGAATAAAGACAAAACAGTTATATTTGATACAAAAGAAACATGGAAGGTTTATAAGCTTTGCTCAAGCAGGGGGTGGGGGTGGGCTTAATTCCATTTGTTCCACATGAAAACTATTTAGCACATTACGGTTCAAAATATCGTAAACATGATTGAAACATGTAGATGATAATTAAGTTCGAACTTAAACTTATATATTTCTCATTGTTTAATCACAATAAACATTAGATATATTATGAGACAATATGTTATGAGAACAACTTAGAAACATGTGTTGCACTTTCGTCTTGGTTCATAGTTCCGCTTGTTAGAATAATGTTTTACATGCCCGAATTACACAATCTTAGTATATATTGGTTTCTAATAACATCAATTAGTTTTTTATTGATTAATTATTTTTATTGAGCATAAACTATGTCAGGTAATACGTAGAAAATGTAAAATAAGAAAGTGTACACTGGTTTCATTCGGAAATGGCCTATTCCAAAAATATATTTTTTTTTTTCAAATAGGTTAATAAGTTGGAACTAAACAAACTTTCCCTTTGTTTTATTGCTGTATTTTTTTGCAGACATACTTGTGAATATGAAAAAAACAACATAGCATCATTATGTTGCAAATGTGTCCTGCTTTAACATAAAATAGATACAGAATGACGTACTCAATAAAATAGGTGGGTGTGATAATTTCACATGCTCAACGGCACCTTTTCTATATATCAAAGTTTCAAATAATCTAAATTATGTATTTTTGCAATAAAAAACTTGTTGTTACGACATACGCATCATAAAAAATCACGGTATTAGGTGTAAAACAGAAACCTATACATTATACAGTTACAGCCCCTTTTCTCCCCATGGTAACATGATTCTTACGCTTTAAAAAAAAGCCTATATAATTTTGTTTTGAAATATTTTCAAAATGGTTCATAGTTGTTGTGATTTCAGTGCGCCACTGCACCCTCTTTAAAAAAAACTAGCTTGTCAACCTACCAGTTATTGTGCATTTTTATGTGGGTTTACATTCCTGCTATGAAAATGCTATAGAAATCCTAGACCTTCTTTTATATAGAACAAAAAAACAAAAGTCAACTGTGTAGTAAGATTGCGGTAAACGATTGATATGTTTCCTCCAATTTATGTTAATAAAAGAAAACTGTTTAGAAACACTTTCGTCAGTGTCTAATTTAACCAATAGTAAGCTATTTAACCTAATAGTAAGCTTCGTTATCGATTGGCCCGTTTAAATAGGTGGATGGGGTACTTTCACATGCTCAAACAGCACATTTTCAATATACTGAGGCTCTAATTAAGTCTAAAATGTGTTTTTTTTGGTGACTAGAAACGTATTGTCACAACATATACATCATAGAAAATAACAGTATTTGGTGTGAAACAGTGAACTATACACAACTCGTTAAGTATTAGTGATGACCTTTTCAAAGCTTAACAGTTTTCAGTTAAGTGGTTTGTTTGAACTAATACAAGTAAGATTTTCTATTGCTCGATTGCGGTAAATTTTCGATATGTTTTCCTCCAATATATGTTTATAAAAGAGAACAGATTAGTAACATATTGTTGCAATTTATCTAATTTGACTTAAACTAATTTATAGATTGACCCGTTAAAATAGGTGAGTGAGATAATTCCTACATTCTCAAACGGCACATTTTCAATACATTAAAGCTCCAAATACTCTAAAAGTGTTATTTTTGTGATAAGAACCTTATTGTAACAGCATATATGCATCCTAGTACATGTTAAACAGTGAACTATGCACAATTCGTCTTAGTGATGACCTTTTCAAAGCTCAATATTTTTCAGTTAGGTGGTATGTTTCAACTTATAAAAGTAAGCTTTCCTATTGTTCGATTGTAGTTAACTTTTGATATGTTTTCCTGCAATATATGTTAATGAGAAGAATAGTTTCGAAACATTCCGTTGCAATCGAATTTAACCTAAAATAGTTATAAATTGACTCGTTAAAATTGGTGGTTGGGTAATTTCACATACCAAGAAGGCACATTATTAATACATTACAGTTCCAAATAATCTTTAATATGATATTGTAATGATAAAAAAACGTATAGTAGTAAATCTGTATCACACAAAATAACTATATTAGCGGTAAAAAGTTCATTTATACACAACTAGTGATAGTGGTGACCTTTTCAAAGCTTTTTTTTTCTTCAGTTATGTGGTGTGTTTGAATTAGTGATTATAAGTTTTCCCTTCGTCTGATTGCGTTAACCGTTTGATATTTTTTTCAGCAAAATATGTCAATACAAAAACAGCTTAGAATATTATGTTGTAATTTTGTCCGGGTTGACCTAAAATAAGCCGTAGATCGACTGGACTATTGGTATAAAAACCAGAATATACACTCAAGAGATATGAAAACGCAACACAGGAACAGATATGATAACGCAATATACTTAGCACCAGTGCATATACATAGTGCAGTCAAACCTGTCTTCAACAGCCAGAAAAGCAACAAAAGTGACAGGTCGTTGCCTAATACGGGTTAATTTTATCTGAAAGCGTAGCAAATGTGGCTGCTTAGGAAAAGATTAACTGTGTACGTAATTACAGTTTTATGCCACATTACTGACACAAAATGAATACAGGACTCACATCTGCGAAATGATATTTTAAAATGAATTCAAAGCTCTGAATTTAAGTCAGAAAACATTATGAAACGAACGAAGTCGCTGTCTCAATAACATAATAATTTGAATGTTCTTATTTCTAAAAATAGTTAGTTTTAGAATCAAAGGAAAACTTAAAACAATTATGATTCATATGGTATTGATAGTATAATGTTATATCAATTAATTTTTATATAGACGTACCAAATACCCTGTGTCAGTTTTAGATACTTATGACGCTATATTTAATAAACAAACGAGAACGCTTATAAGTTTTATACATTTATTGATGCATGGTTTCAGGAGTCATTCGGTAACACTCGTGAACAGACTCACTAAAATCGATTCTGTTAATTTTAATTTTGTTTGTGGTCTATGCCTTCAGGAAATCATTAATCAAATAATATTCCTTTAGAGTGTCTAAATGTCAGAGCTTTGCATTTAGTCAATTAATATCACAACAGCATATCTAAATTTATTGTATATATTTTTTTTGAAATTAAATGGAAACATTTGGCCTTTTCGTTATATTGAGTATTGTTTTTGGTAATAAGCAATCATAAATTGCTGAACATGCCTAATCATACGTTTACATAGACTAATTTCACTAATTTATTTTCTAATTTGAATAAACATAGAAGCAATTAACGTCGACGTGTCGTATTCTATCAATTACTCAGGTTAATGTCATCCCAACTACAGAATCTGGACCGGTATTTTGTATCACTATATCAGAATTATCACTTATTAATGTACAGTTTTATTTAGAGCCACTTTGACTTAATGGAACATTATAATATCAATGAAGCAGTTTGTGTCTTCCGAATACAGTTGCACCCCTTTTTTGCCACGGTAACATGATTCTTGCGCTTAAAGAAATTCTATGTAATTTTGTTCGAAATATTTTCAAAATGGTTTATATGTTTTCTTGCCACAGGCGTGTGCAGCAAAAACTGGCATAGCATACAACACTGGTGTTAAAAGGTGACTTTTATAGGATCTTAACAGAGCTCGTCTATTTTGATCACTTTTATTGGTAGGTCACAAATGATGGGATCATCTAAAAGTACAGTAATCACAAGTTGTATTAATGTGTCTATATTATTCTCTATCTCCCCCAAGTCTTTGGTATGTCTTTACTGAGGTAACAATATGAACTGAAGTAACTATATAACAAGGGTTGATTTATAATGTGCATAATGAGAACATTTAGAATTAACCGTTCTGGTCAAACACTGATTAAGAATGTATGTAATTAAAAAGATTTAAACTGTCCTATCAAACACTGATCAAGAATGTATATAATTAACACGGTTTACACTTATCCCATCCAACACTGGAGATTGAGTCACTAGATAGTATTTATAGCAAGGATTATTCTGTAGACATATCATAGTCTCCGGAGCTTTGCCAAGCGGATCGTTTGCGGGTGCGTGTGGATCCCCTGGTGCAGTGGCTGATGGGCAGTGTTGTGGTATCCGAGACACAGGTGTTTGACTTTATCCTTTACCTGGAGACGTAGGTGGATACGGAATCGGAGAAACCGAAAGCCTTCGCAGCGGTGTACCACATGTGGCTGGCTTAGAGCGGACAGGTGTGCTTGTGGTCTCATCCAACGTTGGTGATTCCAGCGTGGTGGCAGGTGGTGTATGAGCCATGGTGGTTCGTAAATTTGCCTTAACTGGTGACATAGGACTCTCCGATGAATCATGAATTGTTGGCGATGGAGCAGGGCTGAGTGGTAAGACCTGTTCGATGTAAATGGATTCTGTGGGACTTTCAGGTGCGTGGTAAGCCTGAAAGTACCATTCTTCATGTCATCCTCGATACTGATTCGTGGTCTCTGGGGATAGACTGGAACATATTTGCGTAAGAATTTTCTGTTGCGTAGTGTCACTCTACCAGAGCCATCAATTCTCACTACATATTGGTCATGTTGGCGTACCTCAATTATTATGCCAGTTTTATCCCATTTTCGAGGGTTGGGTCCAGTCTGGTTTTGGATGCGGACATGGTCGCCAAAGATGAGAGGTGGTAGTTGTTTGGTATGTTCAGACCAACGCTCAGCAGTCCTCATGTGTCTGTTTCTAAGTGCCTCTTCTCTGACGGCCAAGGTCTTCTGCCAGGTGCTTATGTGGTTTATATCGACCAGGGAGAAATCTTTGATAGATCTGCCAAAGACACACATAGCTGGAAATAGTGTAGTGTCCTTGTCTGGGCGAATTGCGGTACTGTAATATCGCTCGCTGGAAAGTGTCAGTGTCAAGTTTGCCAAGTGGTCCAGTGGTCCAGTGTTGTCGATTATCAGTCTCTTTGTAGTCTTAACTCCGACCTCAGCACGGCAGTTGCTGTGGGGAAATGCGACGGACGATAGGCGTTGGTGAACTCCCCAGGTTTTCAAGAATTCACGTGTTTTGGCGGCTGTGAACTCGGGGCCCCTATTGGATGAAAGCTCATCGGGAATGCCATATGTTTCAAATGATCTGCGAAGACCGTCAATTAGACCAGTGGCGCCACCTGAGGTGTGTTCAACGATGATTGAGGGAGTGATTCCAGGCCAGAATACAGATGCCTCGGCTCTTGCGATCATTGATGACACGCCTTGGTGCGCAGCATGTAGCGCTGTCAGACAGTCTTGTCGGAGTGCGGGTGGAATCACAACTCGGTCTTTGCAGACTACTACACCATCCACTGTGTACAGGTGATCACGGAATTGATGGTACTCACGAAGCGGTTCAGGCAGCTCGTGGCGGAATTCCGGCATTCCATCTTCAACTATGTTGACTAAAGTGGACATATTCTCATCACTGGTAGTTGCAATGCGAACCTTGTCCCAGGTGATGGATTGTCATGTGTGCAGGGATGAAGTTGCAGCAAGGTGTACAGTGTCTTCGCTATCGTCCTGGTGTGTCTCTATGCATCGAATGCCAGCAAGGAAGGCATGTCGTAGGTCTGAGGGCTATAGTAGAGTCAGATGCTTCATTACGTGGCATATGTGTGATAGTGGAGATGTCGTCTCGTAGATTCATCTTGGGAGGGTAACTGCCACCTGTGGGATGGTGGGAGACAGTATCGGCAGCCCGATGTTTCACTCCGGTTACGTGGGTCATGCGGAATCAGTATTGAAGCGTTTTTTCTTTCAAGTTTCGAAGTCGTGTGTTCGATATATCACATCTGACCGAAGGCGGGAAAATTACAAAAAGCAGAAAACGGCCAGCTCGTTATAGATAAGAACTCGGCTATTTTGATCACTTTTATTGGTAGGTCACAAATGATGGGATCATCTAAAAGTACAGTAATCACAAGTTGTATTAATGTGTCTATGTTATTCTCTATTTATGAGTATTCGAGGACTTCTTTTGTTCTTGTATTTTTTTGTTAAAAAGGTGTCACTGTCTTTAAAAAAACAACCAAAAATGGTAAATCTACCAGTTATTGTAGATTTACATATGCGGACATATTTATGCTTTGGGAAAAAAACTTTATTAAAATATTTTCGTGGAAATCCGCAGTTTTTTATAGAATAAAGAACGAATTTTAACTGTATAGTGAGATTGGAAACATAAGATATCAGGCATAGATAGCTGTTAATATTTTTATTTCAAGTTGAAATAGTAAATATCTTTAACGTGGCTAACCGAAACAATACGATTTTGAATAAGACTAAAGCAAGCGATATGAATTCCAAAGTAGTTATGTGTGACCGCAAATATTCCATACAGTATTTAAAACTGTTGGCTCGAACACGGAAGACTGGAAAACCACAAACAGCTCAAACCATTTGGTATCTGATAGAATTTCTGTTTCGATGTCTTTACATGTACATGTACAATATGATGTTGAACAATATTTGGCTCGAACAACCCTTAATTCGAACTTTTTGTCCAGTCCAGTCGGGTTTGAGCCATCGAAGTTCTACTGTATTTTCTTCAATAACAAAAGTGTGGGTGTTAAAATTATCGTATGTTTGATCATGTGGATCCTTGCACAAACCAAAGACCCCACCATAAGTATGGCAGACCGAACTTTGCAATATTGTATAACACTTGTTGATGTTCAAACTTAACATTTGCGTTGTTAAAGTATGCATACATGTAAATTATGTTAAATTTTATATTTATAAACATGGATAGAAAACAAAAAACAAAAAACAAAACAAAAAAGAAACCAACAATACTTTACAGGTTATAAGGCACCGGTTTTATTGGTGGGGGAAGACCTCATATTCATCAACATGCATCTCAATAAAACTACTGCACGTAACTCGTCAACATGCAGCAGAATAAAATACCGCACGTAACTGTAAAACTTTCCAAAATCAAATCTTTTTTGCCGAGCTGGGCCCAGAATCTCATCGAAGCAAACAAACTGTTAATGAGAGTCGAGTTTTACATATACACCCCGTACTTACTTGAACTATCTTCGAAATCAAAATATCAAGAGCTCTCGTATGAATATAAATATCATTGCAGACGATAAATCATCATAAAATAGTTCAACCTTTCATCGCTACCGTCTTTGCATGAAAAATAATGGAAGTCAAGTACTCTTAAAGTTTTATTATAAAATAATGCACTTTAGCAATATTCAAGTGTTTATACTCGAGATTTTTCAATAATTGAAATAAAACGCAAATACATTTTATTATATTTAATTTGGTTTGGTATATAAAACATATAACTCGAAGTCACTACTTATATTTTGACGGAAAGGTATATAGATAAATACAACAAATAAGTATCAATTACAAAATTTATATAGTCGAATTAAATAATGAAAATATACATCGTATAAAGTAGTTACTCCCCGCTATGTATACTTACAGGTATTACATACCTGAACATATTTTGTTTAATGTTTCAATATTTAACTTCTGTTGAAGTATATATACACGAGCTTCTTATTGTTTTCTCTATTTTATCCACGTGCATTGTTAAATGTACGTCTTTACATTATTGTTAAATTATATGTTATAAATATGTTCTTATGATAACGAAATATTGTTTAAACTAACACTTAACAAAGCTATGACTGGTGTAGCAGACTTTTTTTATACGTAGCGCACTCCATAATAGTTGTTGTTATTTGAAACTCTCTATTCCGACCGTATGTCATCTATTCCCTTAAATATTCAGAAGAAAAAGAACCATGATTTCTTTTTTACGAAAATATTCCAAACGTAGCATCCAAGTGACATATCAACATAAGTATAAAAGCAGGAAATGACACACCAACCTCAATATAATAACAGGAAGTGACACACCAATCTCAGTATAAAAACAGGAAGTGACATGCCGATTTCAGTATATTAACAGGAAGTGACACATCAATCTCAGTATTAAAACAGGAAGTGACACACCAACCTCAATATAATAACAAGAAGTGACACATCAATCTCAGTATAAAAACAGGAAGTGACACGCCAATCTCAGTATAATAACAGGAAGTGACACACCAATTTCGGTATTAAAACAGGAAGTGACACACCAACCTCAATATAATAACAAGAAGTGACTACACCAATCTCAGTATAAAACAGGAAGTGACACGCCAACCTCAATATAATAATAGAAGTGACACACCAATCTCAGTATAAAAACAGGAAGTGACACGCCAACCTCAATATAATAACAGGAAGTGACACACCAATCTCAGTATAATAACAGGAAGTGACACGTCAACCTCAATATGTGTTATATGTACCACCTTGAAGCGACCTATTTGCAATTGAAAATTGAATATAACTAACCATGTAGGTTAACAAATTAAAACAACATATATGCACGCGCAAACACGTGCGAGAATATCTACGAAATACATCCTTACCTTACGGGATGGGGTGGGGGAGGGGGGATATATAACACAGTACTAAAATATATGAGTTGCCGAAATATGATTGTATTTCATGTAGGATTAAAGCACCTATCTGATAATATAATTTTAATAAACAAATTACTCTGACTTTGCTATGTATTTCAAAAGCAATATTTACAAATACTATAGAGCAATTAGCCAATGTTGAAATGGTTTTGATTTAGAGATATGTTGAAATGATGGTTCAGGCATTAAATCAAACTTTACATATATGAACTAATCACGGTATAAACATTAAGATTTAAACATCTTAAACGTCTTATTTTAGATGTTTTGAATTTTAAATTGTTTTAAGTATACACAACTTTCCTATTCTACTCAAGTTAGTTATGACATTATGAATAAAACATCTTTTAAAATACACATTTACATTTCCTAGGATTTGACCATACCAAAACTGATGAAATCAAACTATACTCTACCCTACCACAGATGACCACACCTTTGCAAAATATGATACATACTTTTCAATCATTCACCTGAGCTATGCACTTATCCAAATAGAAACGAAAAAAATGGTACAGATATAATTCTCTTTTATTAATATTGCTGTATGGTAAATTGTTTTGTCAACACTATTTCAAAGTCATAATGGTTTTAAAACAAGGATGAAAGGGTGTATAAAAAATAAGAAAATTTATACGTTGATTTCAAAGGATACGACAACCAAAGCAGCACGAACACATTAAACATGCGGAATACGTATACTCCGTACAATACATGTGTATAGAAAAAATGACAACAGAATCATCGCAATGGCAAACGACGCAACTAGGGAACACATACCTTGTTAACGGATGCACCCATTCTCGTTCCTTCCCTGTCGTCACTTCAAAAGGCGAGATAGTGTTAGTAAAAGTAGCCCCGATACATTTTTCTCTACAAGTACAACATTTTACACATATGTGATGTCTAAAACACAGAAATCTACCAGGTATAAGTATATACATGCAAAACAAGAGAAGCTATATGTACATGTAATTGAGGTGATCTGCAGTAACAAGATGAGAAAATGAGCAGTTAAAGCTGTCGGGAGAGCTCCCTTAAAGAACACTGCGAGATATCACGTATCTAAAAACACAGAAAAATAATACCTTTGAGAAGTACATCTTCTATTTGACGTTCATTTTCTTTTTTTTTAAACTTAGGTTTAATTTGAGATATGAACGTATATAATTTTATTTAATAACGTGTAAAGCAACCACTCATTGAGTAGCCAGTGATACATTATATATTTATTATGTTAGTCCACTATATAGATTAACTTGTCATCTTCAACACTAGTTATATCACTTGAAATATGTTTTCCTAATCTTAGACATTATGTTAGGTTCATGATTATGCCACTGTGTGCAGCATCAGTGGGATGGGATAGCGGGGATGGGGCAGCCTGATTTGGACGGTGCGCAGTCTAGTTATACTTTTATTGTCTATCATAACACCAGTGTCAGGTGTCGTATAGCAGCTGTAAAAAGGAATACACTGTCCGTCCGTTGGATTTGTCCATCCGAGGTTTAAAACAGTGCTTTCCAATCAATAATTTCTGATAGTGTCTTTAGATGTAATAAATCGATGTTTCGTGTGTTCCTGTATAATTATAAAATACTGGTCACTGTCGATATTTGTCAACGTCGGTCTAATTGTACAGGAGTTCTGGTCCCTTTTCAACTTAATTTTCATTGAAAAAATGGTTTCCGATTAATAACAGGGGCATTCGTGTCGACAGGCACATTTTTAGCCTCCTCAACAGGCGTTAAACCGACTATGTCATGATCTTTTTGACAGGAATATATTATGCTCGGTTATGTTTTATTAATTTAATCAATATAGATACTATAAGTTTCAAATTCCAGTGAAATATGTCGGAAATTTGGTTATTTGTCTCCTTTGATATAAGGATGTTCTTGCTATGTCGATATTGTAGTGAAAAATCGAACACATTTCGTATTAATGAAAATGAAACTACATAATCAACAGTTCAGAGGATACCGCAACCTAAGCAATTGGTGAGCACAATTAATATACTAGTATGTAATAATTGCAATAATACACAAATAAGAAGTGACAACACAAGACAAAGAACTTCATTTAGTGTTTCGCTAACATCATTTTACGAAGTTACGCAAACCTTATAAATATTTTTTTTTAAATTTGAATTTGTAGAATACATTTTCTTCCTATGGAAATCTTCAGACTTACGAAGGTTAGCGAAACGGGCTCCAGAAAATAATTTAAAAAAAGTTATCTTATTTTGCAATGCTACAATTTATTTGTAGACGAAAAAAAACTTTAATTGTCGGTTCCACATCTTAATAATACACGAATTAGTTTTCTAGATACTTATAGACATGCATTTTTTGTAATTCACTTTGAGTTTAAAAACAAAGTTACATTGGCCAATTGATGTTAGGGGAGAACAGGTGTATAGTATATGTTTATACCCTTGAAGTGGACTACTTTGCTCGGTAAGTGTACTGATATTTGTTTTCTTAAATTCGGTTAACAAGTGCAACTCACGATTCTGGATTGATGATCTGTGTTAATGCACACGTTTATAAACTTTTTGTAGCTAGACAACTGTTATTTCCTTGTGGTGGCTGTACTTGTTTAACGCTACATTTTATTTGTCTTAATTTTATATTTTATATTATACCATCAAAAGTGTGTATAGTGGCTACGTTTTTTGTTGAGTATCATTAAGTAACACGTTTTTGGAAGGCGGGCGTAGCGAAAGCATTCTATAGCTATCGTGAGTACAATTTTGTTCTATAACCTTTGTTATACTGCTGACCGCGATTTCTTTGTCTCCGACCGATAAAATAGTACCAAAAGTGTCAAAATGCAATTGCGATAGCAGAGGACTTAGAGATCCACACTTGATTTTATTGCAAGTTTTTGTATTCATTCAAAGAAAACAAAACATTTCAAATATGTGGTAGTCAACGCATATAATTTCCACTAAAATGACATGAAATGCAGACGACTACTGCGCATTAGTAAAACAACAATGATCCGAAGATACCTGAATTTCAGTTGTAAACAGTTTTATATCAGTTATGAGGAGGAACACTGACGTAGTTATGTGGGAGTGTCATTCACTACTGACGGTTATTGATTTTTCGTCTTTTACATATGCTTAAAATTTGTGAAAAGTTATAAAGCAGTCAATGCTATTTATAAAATGGCGTCGCAAACGCGAATTCTTAAATTTACATAAACAACAAATCGTTTATTCTGAATACCAAAGTCATTGTGAAAACAATTTATTATTATGATGACTGTAATAAATGAGTGCATTGGTAAATCTGTATTATATAATATTCTGACAAGAAATTAAGGAAGACGACATGATTGGCAAAACTGTGAACGAGTGAGCCTTCCCATGTACGCATGCGTTCACGCACTAAAACTAGAAGCCTAATGCTCTTTTTATAATGAGTCCTGCATACTAGTTACATAATGACAAAACAATGATATATTATGATAGAAAATTGAAAACGCGGTAATTTTCTGTGTGAGTGATGCTTCTTCAAGTGTATGCTCACGATTATGCAAATTGTTGAGATCGAATTTAGTGCACTATGATCTTAGTAGGTACGACTGGCAGTTATTAGAACTATAAAATAATAAACATACTTATATGTTACAGTGTGATGATAAAAGTGCATTTCCGAAATAACAACATATACACGCAAATGCAATATAAAAGAGAGGAAATCGATGAAAACGGTTTACACGATATACTTGTGAATACGGTTAAATTTGTAAGATTATAGTTTGGCGATGCTAATTTTATGTACACTGTCTCTATCTGATGACCTGGGAAGAGCAACACTGGTTGCTACATGTACCATAAAACAACATGAAGCTCCCTGATTTTTTATTTGACCAGTCCAAGGCTATATATTTTTTCCATGTTTTGATTCTGTTTTTTGTTCTGTTGAAATGGCTGTGTCATTTCAATGATACGTTGAAATATATATGTTTCTTGTTAATGTTCCATTAAACATTTTGTGTAGTATATCAACTTTAATTATATGTCTGTTTCGAAACAAGGACAATTTAGTTATTTAGCGCATGCGGTCCAATTCTTTCTCATGAGCGGTATAAGTGAAATCTTTGCACATAAAATGAAATCCAAAATAGGAAAATAACTAAATCCATCAGTGACCTAGCATTCAAAGGAAAAATCCAACAATGCATGTGTTATTTATAATTATTATAAGAAAAATGCGAACATGCACAAAAAGGTCTGTTGAGCTAAAAACGATTTCTCCCAATTTTAAAACGAGAAATACATATACAGAAAGCCTCAAATAAATATATTTATCGTGCGTAACATTTCAATAGCCAACTATTCCTTTTTCATATGAATACATCTCACAATGTCCGACCCCACCCCCTAATTGGATAATTAGCACATCTGCATCATGAACAAACAAAACAACACAGACCGATATTAATCAGTGACAGGGTTGTAAATAATATGTCTTGGTGACACCTTTTTTGTGTTTTATTAGAATGGCGGCGAATTGATATGACCACAAAGTGTTAATTAGCAACGGATTGATTAAATTATCATTATGATAAAATGCAATTATGAGTGATACGAAGCATGTGCAACATAAGCGTTTCATATTGTTAATTAAATAGTTTAGCAAATTAACAATGTTTTTGCCAATCAAAATAATATCGCAGACTTCCATGGGAACGTGGAGGTGCATATTGGAATTGAATTTTTAACATTCTTTTTTTTACTAAATGAACTTTTCAGAGTGTTGTTCAATCGTTTTAAGTCAGCAACTTGGCCACGGAAGTTAGAATATTCCATAAATATGTTGTGATAATATTTAGTGGTAATCTCAGTATCAGCAGTAGGTTTTGTGTTCTATTCATCTAATTGTACTTGACCTACATGGATGTTGCTTGTTTGGAATCTGCAGCGCGTGGTTTGCATTTATATGCAGTTTGTCTAGATGGTCTGTGAGACGTCTTTTCACTCTTTACAATTATTGTTGTGATTAGTGGTTCTTTGATCAACTATTTAGGATAAAAATGGGCTGTAATCCAGATTTGGATATTTAAGGCTCTGTTTTTCAAGTAAGTATCTTATGTTTGTTTTCTTGGTTTAATTTTATTGTATTTCAATTCGGTATATGGAATAGAAAGCATGTTAGTAAGTAAGTGAGTGAGTGAGTGAGTGAGTGAGTGAGTGAGTGAGTGAGTGAGTGAGTGAGTGAGTGAGTGAGTGAGTGAGTGAGTGAGTGAGTGAGTGAGTGAGTGAGTGAGTGAGTAAGGATTATGCTATGTTCTGTGCATGATAACACTTTAATTCATCAAGTATTTACTATAGCCTACATTGTGTAAATTCACACATGAATTTAGCAGTTTGGCGTAATTCTGTAAATGCATGTTAAACAGTAAAAAATAAATAATTTTTATTTATTTCTTGTTCCACTGGTATTAACTTGAAAGAAGTAAACCTTAAATTAGTAGATCAAAGATTTTAAGCACATGGTTCATTGATTTATAACGGCTACAGGTACTTAACATCAGAAGTGGTATTAATTAGTGTAAATGGTATGATGGAACCTTTTTATTTTACAAAAGAGATCAAATTGCTTTAATGCAAATGCCATATTTTCAAAGGCCATCTATACTATATTATTATTATTATTATAAATGCATTAATTGTCACGTAATGAATTCCTTTAAACGAACAGTTTACTTTGTTCACTTTCTAAATTATGAAAACAGGACCGAATGCAAAACAATTACGAAAGGACATTTTGAAAGAGAGTTTTTATTTTGCAGATCACAAGTATAGAGCAATGTGTAATTTGTTAACCAATTTAAAAAATAGTACTTGTTTTCAAGGACTTATCTCTTACAGCAACACATCCACGTTTGAACTTTTAAAAAAAAAAAATAATTGAGTTATGAGCACATTTTCCATACAAACATATGATCAATTAGCTGTATATGAGCATATAAACACAATCCCAAACAAAAGTGATGCCCAAATTGTAATGCGTGACTAACACTTTATAAAACAAGCGTGTAACTCAATCGAGTAAAAAAAATTGTCAAAATGACTTTAAAGGCAGGTAAAGTACACTACGCACTAAAACGTGAAGTTTTTTAATACGACTCGCATAATTCAATTTGAAGCCAAGTTGGAATCCTCGGCAATTTAAAAATAATTTATAAAGCGTTTGTCACGCTTTATAATTTAGACATCTTTTTTTTTAAATTCTAAAGCGTTCTGGATAGTGTTTGTTAGCACATATACAGCTCACTGACCATATATTTATGTATGGGAAATGTGCTCACAACTCAATTGAAAAACTTTTTTAAAAAGTTTAAACGTGGATGTGTTGCTTTACACTTTGTACAAAAATATAATTTGTTAACGTATTAAAGTGCTATGAATTGTAGGACTCACGACGGCGAATTCCATGCTTTTATATGAACGTATGGTATACCTGAATTGGAAGAGGTCACGTACTGGGATATACTATATCAAATTATCAATTTTACATTTAATTTAGTTACGTTTATCTATGTTGTATTCGTTATTCCTGAATGCAATATCCAATTTCAATCGACTATTATAATAGTTACCCTCTTAATAACGGAGCTGAAGCAAACAATAAACACATGTATTTTACTTTTAAGCTCCTAGAATGTATTACCCTTTCCATGCGCACAGGTACATTTCACTTAACGCTGAGCTTATTATATTTCCGTAGCACGCGCCGTGTTGAACTATAATTGCTAATCCTTATGCTTCGAACACAATTTGCGTTAGCAATATCTTTGCTGATAACGTTGCTAATCGGCCCTGCATGATATTGCCTTCCAATCAATTATCGTCCAATAAATGATGAGTTATCTTTTACAAATGATAGTGTGTCAGTAGGTACACATTGGCTGCACAGCAAATATGCTAGATACCGAATTTAAGAAAAAATGTAACCAGAAGGAGAAGATGTAGGATTCAAAAGACAAAGCAATCACAGCAACATGGACGCAATTGATATAAATACTAATTATAATAAATACAATACATACAATGTTAAAAAGTGACGACAGGGGTCGCCACCTCAGAATTGCCAGCTCAAACCTGACTAAGGATACACAAACCTCGCTCTTCCCACGTCGTCATTTCATAGGACTAGACACTGTAAATATAAGTACCAAACATTTTGTGCATGTTAATTAGTCTCATTTAAGAAGTGGTGATAGTTTACAAAACAGCAAGTAAATGTATTACATTTGTAACAGTGCAGGTCATGGACAAACGTAAATAATTTGAATAATGGGATTTTAAGACGTCATTCGTTCGTTAAATTATTGCCAGGATATCCCAAACATGAAGCAGCTGAACAAAAAAGTTTAAAAATCATAAAAATAAAAACAAAATATACGTGGAACAATTTTAGTTTATTAATTCATGAAATTCACAAAAACATTCGCTATAACAGTTAAGTTTAATTGTAAAAAAGTTAACCTTGTTTATTATTGCACTGCAGATTAATCACACAATCAAACACCATATAACTTGTGCAATATATTGAAAACATTGAGTGAGTTCGTTATATGTACGTTCTGTCATTACTTATTGCTATCAGGATTATATAATTGAATGTTGCGGTACTGAACTTAATAACTTGTGCTTTGCAGAAGATATACATGTTTTATAATGATATTTATTAACAAACAATGAAACTATCCATAAATATCAATTAACATAGTGAGGGTCCCGCTGCAGTATTATAGTATAAATGTTTCTTCTACTTTTGTAACAATGTTACACTATATTCTTTGTAAATAACACATAGCTTCTCCTGTTTATACATAATCATGTATGTAAATAGAACGGGCATCTTGACCAAAGGTATGCTTTTTACGTTTCCCTAATTACACATGATCAATGAAAATGGTAATATATATATATATAATTACTGCCGTTCTTTAATTACCTACCTGTAACGGCGTCCGTTAATTGATATTGGTTACACTACTTACCATGCTATAAAAACAGTACACGCACACTATCGATTGCTCTGTATCAGAACGTAGAGGTTTTTTAGTTAAGACGTGTATTCATCGCCTGTTCCATCCTCCACGTCTGAATGGTGTATACATGGATAAGTACATTATTCAATACAAGAAACCAAAATGCCTATCAGTTCAGTATATATTATGTCCCTGTTTTGATGCATCTTTCTGTATTGTTTTAACCGCAGCTGTGGTCTAGGTGTAGAGTGTTTGCCTTGCATGCGGAAGGTCAAAGGTACGATCCCCTACCAGGATATACCAAATATTTTTAAAAATGGTACTAGAAGCTTCCTCGCTTGGTGCTCAGTATTTTGGGGATAGTTCTAGGTCTGGTCGGCTCGGTGTGAGTATAATGTGACTTGGTGGGGTATGATTATTCGGTGTGGAAGCGCTTACAATACTGTCTCAAGTAGACACCATCTCGATATGACTGAAAAATTGCCGGAAACGACGTTAAACACCATACAACAATTGTACTGTTTTTAATATGTTCTGGAAATGCAATGGTCTGTATTTGTTGAATAACCGGTGCAGTGAAAAAGTACATCAAAGATTCAAGCCGTGGTGGTGAATTTTTTCTTTAACTTAACGGTTACGTAACAGGAATCTCCGTACCCTACTTAAAATTAAATTCAACTTATAGTGTACGTGTACATATATATTATATACCAATTTTCAAATTAATCTAATGAATTATATAATGATACTTTGCGACTGTGTATTATCTCACCATTGACGTATACAATGTGTACCTGAGTTTAGAACGTCTGTAAGTGTTTCAATAATCTCAACTACCGTATCAATCATATGAAGGTGTAAGCAATTTTAACACTAGACAGGAACGATAACCCCTGTTAAATCGATAATATCTAGTAACAAACACGCAGGTATTGTTTTCTAATGATAGGCAGAACTATATATTTAACTTGATGAAGCATTACTAGTATACTATCACCCACCTCTCTAAAATCTTATTGCTGTTTTATAGTTCATTCTGCACATACGCTTATTGCAAATTGTTGTTTTAGTGTTTTCGCTGCTGTTTAAAGTATCACGATACGGGTTATTTATTCTTTCAACAATATTTGTAGTTTATCGTGCGGAAAAGTGCTTGCCTAAGGAACTATTCAACAATAAATCATGAAATAAAGGAATAACATTAGAACGTTATTCTCGCAGAGAGAGATACAAACCCGTGTATCGGAAATAAGTGATTAAAATGCATGATACGAAATCCTTAACTGTTACATTGTTGGCTTGCTGCATTCATTCTGAGGAATGTTACACCGTTTATTCAAACATTTTACGACTATATCGTCTCTTTGGATTAATTGATTATGTTTATGATTTGTATGTTTCATTCTCCATTGTTTCTCTCTTTTGCATAGTGGTTTCCATGCACCAATAAAGTAGTCAATTAAGAATTGTATGACAATATAAAGATCTGAAACAATAATCAAGATAATTATGTTTTTTTCACTTAGTTGTAAAATACTGAAAAAGCGGGGCAGTAGTCTAATGGATAGAGTGTTGGTTGCTCACGCCAGGGACTGTGGGTTCGATCCCAACTCGACCCAATGCCTCTTATAAAACAACACTCAGTACTAGTTCTACCCAGGAACGGGCTCGAGAGCGGTTCATATAAGCTATGAGCTTTCATCGCAATCAAGCTAAAATAAATTAAGTATAAACTAAAATACTGGAATATAAATCACATACTGGTGTAAAATAAATGAAATTTCTATTAATACAAAAGGCAGTAGAACTCATGGTCTAGTGGTAGAAAATCTGACACGGAACTATAGGGTCGTGATTCGAACCCCCAAAACTGTTAATGATCCATAAGTGATTGTCTTTAAGTATATGTTTAATACTGATTTTACTCAGGAAGACTTTGAGCCTGATTTGTTCAAGTTGATATGAAGTAAATAATAGTGTAAAAGTACAGTATTGGTCACGATGTACATATCTATCCGACTGCATGACTGGCATCTTGTGTACTTATCATTATATAAACATGTGAACCGTCAATCACAGAATGATTAAACTAAACAAGAACATTTGGTCAGACCAACTTTGCTTATGACTGTTTCTAATTAGAACAATTTTGAGCCTGAAACACCCAAGATGTAAGAACACAAGATAATGTAAAAGTACAGTATTGGTAACGATTTATATTACTATCTGATGGCGCGATTGACATCTTGTGTACGTATCATTACAGCAACATGTAAAACGTCAATCACAGACTAGTCAAACTAAAAAAGAACGTTTGGTTAGACTGACCGTTTTATTATCTTCAATTATATATTTTCCTGGAGTTGGGTTAATTTACGCTTAGATGCGTCAAGTAATACAGGCATTAAACTATAACACTATTTAATAAAAGGATCCTCTTAAATATTGAACGTAAATAACAAAACGAAACATGCACACCTACACGCCAATTCAGAAGTCTTCTTAAAATACATCGTCATGATTGAACCAACCATAAGGCCTAATTGGCAATGGTAATGGTAATAGTAGAAGGGAAGAATAAAGGCATGAAGATAATTTCCGGAAATGTAAATATCATGTGATTGAACTTAATTCGTATCCGCGGATTATGATTGGTATTGATCTAAAATTGGTTTTGCAATAAATGATTGACCTTTCTTAAGGTGCCCAGCAGTGAAATACACTTCAAAGGCAGACAGTGATACAAGAACACGCAAATGTATTCATAAATAGATATTGATAAATCTTATGACTGTAAATACACCGTAAAAAAGAACATATAGATAATAATGTGTTTATTTAAATATTTCTTTTGTAAATTTTCAGCTTACGCCTTCATCAGGAAAATAGCAACAAGTATTCACACTAAGTCACAATCTTTTTGTAGCGTCCATCCAGTGTGTAAAGTCCCTCCATTTTGTAAAAATACACACAATGGATGTTACTTAGTGTGAATAATTGGCACTATTTTTCTAATGAAGGTATAAGCCGAAGATTTGAAGAAAGATTTTAATTTTATTTATAGACGTTTTTAATTGCGTCTCCATTTCCAAAATCAAGCTGATGATTTATTAGATATGTACATGAAACATATAACAACATAAACTGTGGAAGATTGTCCGCAAGTATGATGTCAACAAGTACCATCATAACGTTATATCTGATGTAAACACATGTGTTTTGTGCACTGGCTGCGGGCGTCATCAAGATCTGTTGACGTATAAGCAGTATCCAAGGTGGTTTTGAAATAAAATACAACTTCTAATTAAGATATAAAACAATATAAACATGAACATCTGGAAACTTCCAAATTAACATTCTTAAAATATTTTAACCTTTTTACATAAAACCGATGAAATCAATCTATCTTTACTGCACTGGACATTTTTCAGTCTTAATATATACTGAAATGATGAAATGTCTGCGGTAAATTGATGGAAAACTTACATTTTAAGCAGAAAATTGTCCAGAATTATACTGAGAGCAGAAGAGGTGATGTCAATATATAAAGTGTCAAAAATGATACAAATGACTTTGAAATTAACCAACTTTTCTTTCATAAACATGAAATAAATATCGGAGCTGAAGAGCTGTAAAATACGTACTGTTGTTAACGTTACAACAATAACATACCGTGTGATAGTTATTAATGCAATTATGGTTAAAGCAATGTCGTGTATATTGACTTGACTGAGTAAAGCAATATGCTGCTAAATAAATATTTAAATATATGTTAGATAAAACATCTATAACTAGTAACTAATAAAGCATACACACGCCATTAATGATACAAACCACATTGACATGCAAAGTCTGATGTTTCCTGTACTTTTCACGAATGTATGTCGACCACACGGTGCTATAGTATAGCGGTGTATGTTCACAAATAAGAAAAAAATATGTTTCACAGGAAATTAGTACTCAAAGACACAACCACAACAAAAACATGCATCCATACATACAAAGATAAATGCATAGAAAAAGTATATTAACAATATATGATTACAATGAGGGCAATGCAAACATATTGAAGAAGTGAACGCAGGGTTTACCGCATTGAAAGGTCAATGTTGAACATGAAGTCTTTTTATACGATATGATAAAAACATTCCAGAAAGAATATAATCACCAGGAACCGTAGCTTCAAAATGACACAGTAGATGGATAAATACCGATTCACTGTTGTGAATTTCTCAATTTTCGGTCTTTGACTACATACCATATTTTTTCTGCTCAATTTCCATATCTTATTTAATGTTCTTATTGATATAAAATAAACAAGTGTCGTCCAAACTTGGCGGAATCCAATTACATTATTGAACTAATAACGCACTTATACCTATATATATATATGGGCTATAAACAAATTACTTCTAAAGTCAGTATGCTGTTTCTATATTGCTATACATAAACCATGCTAGAGTTATTCAGAGTTAGCTCTTGTCCGACACTTTTACAGTTAACTATGCTATTCAAATAATCATCTAGTTTGATGTTACATTAAAATGTGAGTAACACTCTCACACCGTAACAACCGCCATACCGTACAAACTTATATTTTTAAAAACTTTCGTCATAACTGGCAAATAATTGATAAATGCTATTTCGGATTGAACACACATGACATGCATATCTTTCGATTCTAGTAAATTTTAATTCACATACTCACAATTCATGTCGTGTATTTTATAATGTGACACTCCATACAATGTTAAACGTTTTTATATTTATTAGAATGTTAAGTGTTTTTATGAAGTAATTAACCTACATATTTATAATGCAGGTTAAGTAATCCTCCAGGGCAATGATTTACGTTACCATACTTGATTTCACTCTGATAACATATTGCAAAACTGTTTTTATTATTGTTATTTTAGAGTTAGATAGTACTCTTTCAAAATATGATTTAAGATGATATTTCTAATTCTAAAGCATTTTACATTGCCCTATATAGTATTCCTGTTTTTTTTTTATTTTGCTATTATTCACGTCAAACAGTTGTTTTCATTGTTACAAAAATATCAATATTAACTGCAACTGTTTGATAGACGTACATCGAAAAAAGATAAGAAATACAATTATTTTTTAAATAAAATAAAACAAAAATTCAAGTTGGACATAGCTTGTAATTGAGTTTTGTATGAATTGTAAGTCCATTATGCTGATGTTATTATATACTTTAATGTATTTTATATAAATTTTGCGCAAGTTTAAAATGACAATGCAAAGCAATAGTAATTGAGATTTAAACATATTGAATTCGAAATATATTATTTTAAATCAAACAAGTATCAGTTAATGATAAGCAATAAACCAATTAAACACGTATTTCAATACCAGTGAGAATTGTTATGAGGAACACGGTGTTTATATGTTTGTTTTTGTATAAATATACTAGTATTGTGTTACTACGATAACGAACTAAATTCGTTAAACAGTAATAGTCTATAAAGACATTTAAAATTATGTCTAAAAACCAACACAATCGCAATCCGAATAATTTTACTTATAACGTTTACTTTGCGTTAGCTATTGTATGACACTGTTACAAAAAGATGAGTAAAGTAATATATGTCAAGCACGATTTGCTTATAACGATTATAAATGACGTACATGCCTTTGACATCTCTCCAGCAATGTCTTCGTTTTGCGTTTTCACGATAAATCTCTAAATATTTCAAGAGTGTATTGGTACACTCGTGCAGACGTGCTTTGCACAGACATGCTTTTCAATAATAAAACAATTACTGCAATTATTCACTTATCTATAATTAAGGTATAGACTTAAAGAGAAAAGCAATAATGCGTGTGGATTATTCTTATATCATGAATGCTGTTTATGATAAATAACCAGGCAAACGATTTTCTCTACGAGAATGCGTGTGGATTAGTTGTTATATCATGTATACTAAAAAACCTGCAACCGATTTTCTCTACGAGAATGCGTGTAGATTAATTGTTATATCATGTATACTAAAAAAACATGGCAACCCATTTTCTCTATGAGAAAGCGTGTTGATTAGTTGTGATGTAATGTATACTAAACGATCCGGCAACCGATTTTCTCTCCGAGAATGCATCTTGATTAGTTGTTATATCACGTATACTAAAAGACCTGATTTGCTTTACGATAAAGCGTGTGGATTAGTTGTTATATCATGTATACTAAAAAACCTGCAACCGATTTTCTCTACGAGAATGCGTGTGGATTAGTTGTTATATCATGTATACTAAAAAACCTGGCAACCGATTTTCTCTACGAGAATGCGTGTGGATTAGTTGTTATATCACGTATACTAAAAGACCTGATTTGCTTTACGATAAAGCGTGTGGATTAGTTGTTATATCATGTATACTAAAAAACCTGCAACCGATTTTCTCTACGAGAATGCGTGTGGATTAGTTGTTATATCACGTATACTAAAAGACGTGATTTGCTTTACGATAAAGCGTGTTGATAGGTTGTTATATCATGAATACTAGACGACCCGGCAACCGATTTCCTCTACGAGAATGAGTGTGGATCAGTTGTTATATCATGTATACTAAACGACCCGGCAACCGATTTTATCTACGAGATACGTGTTGATAAGTTGTTATATCATGTGTATTAAAATACCCGGCAACCCATTTTCTATACGCAGTCTGACATACGACCAGACTGAGTAGCGATATTCTCTACGAGAAAGCGTGTAGATTTGTTGCTTTATCAAGTATACTAAAAGACCCTGTAACTTATTGTCTCTACAAGAATGCATGTGGATTAGTTATTATATCATGTATACTAAAAGACCCGGCAACTGATTTTCTCTTCGAGAATTCGTGTGAATTAATTGTTATATCATGTATACTAAAAGACCCGGCAACCTATGTTATATCATGTATACTAAAAGACCCGGCAACCTACTTTCTATACGCAGTCTTACATACGATCAGACTTCGTGGCGATATTCTCTACGAAAATGAGTGTTGATTAGTTGCTGTATCATGTATACTGAAAGACTCGGCAACCGATTTTGTATATACAGTCTTGCATACGACTAGACTACGTGGCGATATTCTATACGAGAGTGCGTGTAGATTAGTTGCTGTATCATATATACTAAAAGACCCGGCAACATATTTACCAAACTACGTGGCAATATTCTCTACGAGAATGCATGTAGATTAGTTGCTGTATTATGTAACTTAAAGACCCGGCAACCTATTTACCAAACTACGTGGCAATATTCTCTACGAGAATGCATGTAGATTAGTTGCTGTATTATGTAACTTAAAGACCCAGCAACCTATTTTCTACATGCAGTCTGACATATGACCAGACTACGTGGCGATATTCTCTACGAGAATCGTGTTGATTAGTTGCTGTATCATGTATACTGTTTATGATATACGTAGTCGACATACGATTAGTCTGTCAGTCATCGTTTGTCGTCTACGTGGCGATTTTGTCAACGATAATGCGTGTGGATTATGTTATATCATGTAAACTGTTTATGAAATACAAAGTATCCGGTCACCGATTATCTCGCCTCGTAGTCGACATACGATGACTGGCGGACACTACAATATGCATAGTGTTATTTATAGCATCTTGGAAAACCGATTTTTCCTTAAAGAGATGACCTTGAAATTAAATAATGCATATGCAATTTTTATAACATATTTGATAGAAAGAGTCTTTAATTTGCGCTCATTTATTATTAAATTTATTAAACTCGCTGGTAAAAATCATATAATGTTCGGCAGTACTGCAGTAGATTATTATAAGTAACTGTATTTTCATTGTAACAATTTTTTTGTGGTTTTGGTTGTTGTTGCTGGTGCTGCTGCTACGCGTATATTCTATGTAGGCATGTAATATATACAAAAACATACAGCATGATAATAAAATGGTCTTATCGTTGTATTTAGAAACCATTATTCAGACATGTTTAAATGTTACCAAAAACCCAAATGAACCTGACTATTTTCAAGAATTTAGTATTTTGGTAATTTACTTTTAATTAATGGTTGTAATTTCGGTTATTAAATTAAACAGTTCCCTTATTATATATCGCACAAGAAAAATGCACACACGCGCGTTAATGTTTATCTATTCAACGTAAATCGTCCGCTGTAGTCCTGAATTATACATAACATACTTGAAACAATATGTTTCTGTCCCGGGGCAATATTTGAGTAACACGATACTAGTGCTCTACTTAAATATTGATTGTTGTCATCGAGTAGGTTGAAATTTGAAATGTAATAACATCGATACCGGACGTATTAGAAGCTTTCAATGAATTATTAAATGTGTCGTTTGTTAATACTTCCTCTGCTCTGCTTATTATTTAATGTAGTTTTGTTATATTAATGTAGCATTTCAAATTAAGTTTTTTTCGCAATGTCGATTTAACGTTTGGAAATAAATCATTTTTGTGAACTTTGACTGATGTGAACGTATTGCATCAACAGCGGGAGAAGTATACCATTCCCCCTCCCCAATAATTGAAGTGCTCTTACGCCCATTCAAGTATCATTCACCTTCAAAATACTACAAAGTTACGCAAAGTTGTTCAAGAAAAACGTGCAATTTATAAAAAAAACAAAACTTTTTTTAAAATTTGCCTGATTTGTATCAATTGCATGCAAAAACAAATACTTTTTAAACATACGTTTGTTAATTTTTCAAAAGGATATAAGTAGGTAAATTAAAAAATTGTGTAGACAAAATTGGAAATATTAATTGGGCTCAAAAACCTTTCAAAGCTTTAGGCACTTATTTTGGCCGCAACAAAACTGAATGCAACGCACTTAACTGGGAAAGAAAAATAATTGACAGTGAAAATTTAATAAACAAATGGCTTAAACAATCATGGTTAAATATTGGTCGTGCTAGTTTTATACAAGACTTGCAAAAATCCGAAAACAATTAATTAAATGTACAAACAAACTCGTATATGTGCATAATAAGAAAATACATGTTCAACAGAAGACGTAACATTGAGGGCATCCACCATAACAGCAATGTAAATAATAACATGAATAACACGAACATATAGGAGAAATGACCATATAGATTACCACTTTGGAACGATGAGTGGCTATCGGGTCCAATGAGGTTTACGAACAGCATCAGCATCTGAAATATTTGCTTTGTTTAGCTGAAGCTCACTATGGCCATATATACTTCTAGTTGTGCCAGGACATAATCTTAGTAAGAGATAAAACGGCGCTATTCAAAATTCGATTGCTGTCTTCGAGTAGGTTGATATTTCAACCATTAAAAAACCATAATGTTTGACCATATTAAATAGATTTGAATGAAATACAATGTAATTTTCCCCATTATTCATTAGAAGCTTTCAATGTATTATGTACTATGAAAATTTTTGTTATTAAAGCTTCCAGTGGACTGCTTATTTTTTATTGTAGTTCCGTTTACTAATGTAGCATTTCGAATTAAGCTGTGCTTCAAATTAACCTTTTAATACTTAAAAAAGAAATCGTTTGTCAAATTTATACTGATTAGTACCGATCGCATATTAGATATTTTAAACTCACATATATTAATTTGTCAAAATGTGTTTTAGAATATCAGAGACGTACAACTTTCACTACCCAGTCATGGTTTATCTTTAATCTACATGTATACCTAAATTTGAAATATATTTTGTGTTATTTTTCCTAATGACATTGCATTCAAAAACGGATTCCTTACAGAATAAACAAATTTGGTTAAAATGGGTCGTGTTAGTTTATCCAAGACTTGAAAAATCTGAAAAAAAAATTACTTTCAAATGTTTTTCTTAAAAGAAATAAACGCCATTTTCAGTACATTCACGTTTAATTATGGCGGAAGACCCAGAATTGAATCTGAGTAGAATCGTCGTCTTCCCAAGCAAACTGACCAATGGTAAATGATTTAAAGACAGCGTTTAAGACCCATCGACCAGGGAGGATTCCAACATAAAATGACAATAGCAAAATTATTTACTCACTATGCGATCACATAAATCATTTAAAATATATGTTAATTGTTTCTAAGAAATACATTCATCATTCCATTCCTGCTTTACTGTCAATTGTCTCTTTTTGTTGTTGGCATTTTAAGTATACACTTATAGATTATTTCCACTTAAAATGCTATGATATTTATCTAAATTAAATCTGAAGGACTACATTAAAAGCATAACCTGTTACTTATCTTTAAATAATACTTGAGTTATATGAACATTTATAAAAATATATGTTACTAAGTGTTTAGGGAGTAAGTTTAAAACACGAGCGCACCAAGCACAGCTTGGTATTTTAGTTGAATTTTTAAATATACTCAATAATTGCTTACTTTAAATAAACGATATTGGAGCAACATTCGTGTAACAATAAAGAGACGTAGCATTCAAAGGACATGGACAAAAGTATTTAGTACATACGTATACAAGTAGTAGACTTGGTGATCGACTAGGAACGGTCACAGCAGTATTGAATTATATATATATATATATATATAACTAATGATCGGTTTAATGCACGCGTTGTGCCAAACCGGATTGATGACGCGAAATAAAAAGTACTAAAAGTCATACAATAAAACAATGGGTGTACTTTCGCATTTGTAACACTTGGAATATGATCGGATGATAACGGCATATGATATGACGTTAGGGAAACCAATAAATATTTAATAAAAACCATTTGTGTGTATTACTATGTATGATTAATGGGGAAGGTGTATCATTTGTTAAACCATGATTTTACGATTTAATCATGCACATAGGCTTTACGACGATTACAGGCAGAAGTAACGGTTTCTTTGTTAATTTGTTTATACATAGTAACGTTTTGCAACTGTAAGAAGAATATCAATATATGCAAAAAACAATGTGTGGGTGGTAGAAGAAAAAGTAGAAAACTGATTAGTTATATTATTTGAAAAAAAAACCCAACACACACATGCAAATCAGTAGGTTTGAAGACGCACAAAAAAACAACAACACACACACACACACACACACAAAAAAAAAACCTCCCCCCCCAAAAAAAAAAATAACAACTGGAAAACTATTTTAATATGTAAATTTCTTTGTTTTTCATGAATAAATATCTTGATTGAGTAGATTTATCCAACCATTGCGTGATTTTACTGCTGTTCCTGTTTCACAAATTGTGTGGTGTTTTTCAAAATGAGTGATGAGAGAGCTGTTCCATATTTCATGATGTGTTCTGTAGCTGGGTCATACTACTTTATTGTTTATTATCAAGTTTGATGAAATCAGATATTTGTAATAAAAACTGTTATAGAACAATATCAAGGGAACATTAATCCATCGCAGAAATACTGGACTACTAATAATTCGGTTTTTAATATTGAAACCAAAACAAACCCCGCAGGATCAGGACGTCGCGTTTGTTTTTATCCATTGCCTTACGTGTTTTCTGACGGCCGTAACAAGTTGCCCTGTATTTTAATTTAGTGTTGTTTCTTTTTTCTGGTTCTTTGGGATCATGAAGTTCATTTAGAAAGAATACCGCTCATGCCGGAAATGTAATTATTCGATTAAAACGGTAACAAATGCGGTTATTTACGCATGGACTATCGGGAGCGCGTGTGGATCTAACGTGACACCAGTGCTAGTGTGTGTAAGGGTATTGCATATTTCTTTACCGCTTTCGCACTAATTAAATAAGTGACCGCTGTTTTCTTTCATTGGTTGCTTTCCGCGCTTCAAAGGAATATTTACTTTTATCAGTAATAATTATTTTCTTCAGATGATTTTAAGAAATAAAATGTGTTGAATATAAACGACAGGTGTGCGGACGGGGAACAGCCTTTGAATTTTTATAAGATTTTAAACATTTCAATATTTTGCTGATTTTTGAAACCTAAATTAGCAAATATTTTCAATTTTACAGGGTGTTCCCTTTAACATAATACTTACCTTAGACTGATTATCTGATTTTTTACTGAAATGATTAGATATTAGTTACTGTTTATATTACACATATAACCAGCAGAACTACACATTCCAGTTAACAATATCAGGGAGAAAATAACTTTGCCTATTTCTTTGAAATCTTTATACATTCTCTGTAAGCATAAGCCGCTGTATAAACCTATATATAACCGGTGTGGTCTACTGATACTTACTGTTTTTTTAAACATTGTATACATGTTTTACGAGTAACGAGACTACTATTTTATGGACAACTCATATAAAGAGGATTTAAAAAGAATGTCATTCGACTGCGTGTTAAAATTTACATTGAATAAACGGGATTTGGAAGTGTCTAAATTCATCGCACACACCAGCAAGACACTCAGATACATACTTACAAGATACCAGATTCATAGTTGCTTTCTAAAAGTTGTTTTTAGAATAAGATTTAATTGTCATAAATAACCAATTCCAAACGGTTCACGAATGGTATTGGGAAATGCAACCTCCACACAACCCATTGTACATGTATATATAATTCTTGTCCCGAGGAACACTGAAAGAGTAACATGATGCCAGGGAACCAGAAATAATAAAAACATCGAATCAAAGTACAGGGCCGCCAGATAGCACACGTTAGACCGCTGTTGTGATCGTCAATACTATCTGACAACAGGATCCCTTGTTACAAAACGCAACAAAAAGTAGAAAAATAGAGGACACGGTTTTTGTCGAATCTGTTCAATTTTTAACCGAAAGATACTGACAATATTTATACAATAGATTATGTTTTTTCCTGTTTAAGTTAATAAATCAATAAAAATTTCCAAAATACAAAGTCAAAAATGTCAAAACTGATTTTTTTGCAAAGTTGCAACACATTTTATTCATTTAAATGTCTGGAAATGATGTTAGATGATTCTGCTAGCTCTTTAACAGTTTAAGCTATCATACATGTACAGTGGTGTTAATACAATGAACGGACGTGACTGATGGAATGCTGATCACACAGGATAACTCCGCAGTGCTGGCTCACTGCTGTTATCTGTTGATGTTTGGAGATATCAAAACAAACAAATATTGACTGTTAGTACTACTCTTTGCCCTCTTGGCCATAGAACAAAAGGACACGCAACATATATTAGTCAAGGAACTTTCTATATGTAAAACGGCACGTCAAGTTTATTGGTATATTTTAAAATATGTGCTTTTTGCGATATAGTGTAGTTAAAAAAATCTCAATCATCGTAGATGCGTCGGAAATGTTAGCTAGATGCACCAGTTTGGTAATATTTGAACATTGACCCTCGAAGAAATTTCTTTATACAGAATTTGACATATTTTAATTACAAACTTATGTTTACAGTGTTGAACTTTTTAGAATACAAATATATTCTTAGCGATGGTTGGCAATGTTCAGTTTCGTCTGTAAAATTGTTTTGTGATTATATCTTGGAGTATATAAAATAATCATAGAAGCTATACTGTATTGGTGTTAAATGTGTCAGTACATGTGTATTTGTCAGTTTTTCAGCTTCAAATATTCCTTTCTATTGCTTGCATACAATATTTCTTCAAAGACAGTCACCCGAATAATATGACCATTTTTGCTATTTTAACCCTGATTTTTTTTTTATTTACCTCGTATTGCGACATCAGCGTTTCATTGAATTCCCCCTTGTTTAAAGATAAATGTTTTTCCTGGTCTGTGTGAGTCGGCTGTTGACATTGTATATGCTATCTCATAAAATGATCCATAGGAAGGATATATTATGACCAAAACAGAAGAAAATTTCAGACCCAGTTTTATCGAGTCTGCTCATGAATTATAATGAAATAACGTATACAAAACTTCGCACGGCCTTAGCACAAACTTAAGCCGTATTCTGTGCTCGAGCAACAATGAATGTGCTCCGGGATTAAAGGTATCAGAAATAGTAACACGGCTGAGTCAACGTGACGGGACGCCTTTTTTACGAGCAACACTGAATATGCTCCAGGATTCAAGGTATCAGAAATAGTAACACGGTTGAGTCAACGTGACGGGGCGCCGTTTTTACGAGCAACACTGAATATGCTCCAGGATTCAAGGTATCAGAAATAGTAACACAGTTGGGTCAACGTGACGGGACGCCTTTTTTACGAGCAACACTGAATATGCTCCAGGATAAAAGGTATCAGAAATAGTAACACGGCTGAGTCAACGTGACAGGACGCTTTTTTTCACGAGCCACACTGAATATGCTCCAGGATTCAAGGTATCTGAAATAGTTACACGGCTGAGTCGACGTGACAGGACGCTTTTTTTCACGAGCCACACTGAATATGCTCCAGGATTAAAGGTATCAGAAATAGTAACACGGCTGAGTCAACGTGACAGGACGCTTTTTTTCACGAGCCACACTGAATATGCTCAAGAATTCAAGGTATCTGAAATAGTTACACGGCTGAGTCAACGTGACAGGATGTTTTTTTCACGATCGCCATACAGTATGTAAAACTGATATTGTAAAAATGATATTGTGGCAGTTATTAATATGATATGCATTATACATGTATCCATTGAAAACACAGAACTAACTAAAACATAGAAAAAGCAGTGTTCAAGGACGGTTTTCTCAAACAACACGATTTTATCTCGATTTTAAGGAATAAAAACAACACCGAGTACAGGGGGTTTTAGGGCGCCAAAAAGAAGAAGGAAAAAGTTAACTCAGAACCACTGATTTCCAGACAATGGACCCCGTTGTCATTTCTTCTTTATATGTTATACATAATTGTTCCTGTTAGCATTTTCTTATATAAAAATAACGAACCAGACTATTCTCAAATAACACTATGTTGCATAACTGCAATAGCAATTGTCTCGTCTTAGTGTCTGTCATTTTGCTTTTTTACCTCTTCTTTAATTGAATATTTCTATTTATCAGTTATATGCCATTTAAAAAAAACAACACCACCTTATATATACGAGTATGATTACTAATTGTAGTGGTTGAAGAAGTAGCACCACTTCTGATCACACGTTAATAGCAAAATGTATCACATGAAGTCCTAGAATAGAGCTAGTCTTTGATGGCCTTAGAACACTCCTGGAATCCTTTATCTGAAGAAAAATAACATTTTTTAAAAATAATTTTTGATATTTGATACACAATAATATTATACCTTGAAACAGATAAAGAAAAAAATGGGAATTACCCTTATCCATGGCCTTAAGTCGTCAAGTCACTGTGTGATGCTGTGAAGAAATCAAATCAATCCATTTGCACAAGGAGGCATATTGTATCCAGATATAAGGATTTAATAGTGAGACTCTATAAATGTATTGATAGACCATAGTTAGAGTATTGCGTTCAAGCTTGGAATCCTGACTACTAGAAAGACATTAATCTCAGTGTAAGAGTGCAGAGAAGAGCAACCAGACTTGTCACAGAATGCAATGGACTAACATACAAGGAACGTCTTAAAATATGTAATCGCACCACACTGGAGCTTAGAAGGCACACAATGACCTGATCGAAGCATTAAAGTTTTTAAGTGGAAAGGAAGGAATTTTACCAGGTGAATACTGACTCCCGGACTCACAAACTGAATCTTTCTAAGGAGCGTTCAAAGCTACAAATACGTAAACATTTTTTCTCAGTGAGACTGATGATATAATGGATTAAATTCCCAGACATTATTATTGAGGCGACCACAATCAATTGATTGACGACATTAACTCCCATGTTGTGTTAGATTAATTGTAGTGGCCAATTGTTTATAAGGTATATATAATGTATACAAAAAGAACAGTGACAACGTAATAGTTCAGTAGACACCATTGAGCTATGTATGAGCGAATTTCGAAAACTACCAATTATCTTTCAGCAATGGATATCTCTCAGATATCAAGCCGACGGAACAATCAGCATTACCTCACGCAAACTTGCTTATAGGATATCAATGAAAATATGCTATAAATGTCACTGGATTGGAATAATAAATGCTGTCTTCTAATGTAGCCAGAATGTAAAATTTTCTTATTTCCCACGTAAGTAACATTTATAACTTTTAATTATAGACAGTTATTACAGTGCCCGTAGAAAGTAATTTATATTCACAGAGAAGTCTTAATTTCGTACCTTCAGGTTTTACACTAATTTTTGTGTTAAAATTCTCATGAGAAACGACATGGGTCCGAGAATATGCAAATTTGCTCAATGCTTAAGTAAGAATTTATGTTCAACTGAAAATCCGAATGAACTCGGTGTAACAAAGTAAGTTTAAATACGTTTACTTCCTACTATAACAACAAATCTGTATTAAATAATACTTTCTAATTCGAGAGACAGAGTCAAGTGTTTTGTGTGAATCATTGAAATTTTGTTGTACGAGTTCGAGTTGAGCAAAAACGTTTTGAAAAGTCAGGGTATTATATATTCTAGCAGAAATTCATTGTATATAGGGTCCTGCGTGACCAAGTGGTTTAAGGCAACGTCTCAAAATCTCTCTCCACTAAGATCGTAAGCTCGTGTCCCGTTTGCTCCAAAAATTTTATGTAAGGATGTTTAACAGCGGAAGGTCAGTGGTTCTATTCATTCTGAGCTCTTCCTCCACCATTAAAACTGGATATGCCATATATAACATGAAATGTTGGAAATGACCTTAAACCCCATTAAAATACATTTTAATAATGTGAGGGAAGTAACGGTTGTTCATTTATCAACATATGAAAATAGCGGATAATATTTTTTGTGATAATTTTTTTTATTTCATCAGTTATATTACAGACTATAAACATATAATGAAATATATTACATTTCTTCCAACAATATTGTCATATAATCAATTCAGTTTAATTTGTAATACTTGTATCGCAATATATTATTGTGACGAAATAATTTCATTTTTTAGAGGAATAGAGAGGAAGGAAGAAAGAAGAGGGATGTAGAATAAGTATAGAATTTGCCAATTGCTTTTCCTTTGTTTAAAAAATTAAAACGGCATTTTTTTTCGACATTTATTAGGTTTAAACATTTATAGAAAATTTTTCCCATTTCAGTTCATGTATATGCAGTTTATCTTTATTTAGAGCTATTAATCTTTCAATTTCTATACCTTTACATAGGTTCTGTTCAAATACATGAAACAATGGGACTGTTTTTATACATTTACATTTAAAGACAAAATATTTAGCAGAAAATATTATAAAGTTGATGTTGTTTTTATTGTTTACTTTTTCAGTACAGCCGAAACTTACTAGTTTATAATTTAAAATAACATTTATATCATTTTTACTATTTAAGAAATTCTGTAACTGACTCCAGAAATGCTGAACATAATTACATTCCCAAAACATGTGCTTTATGGAATCTGTATTCATATTACAAAAGTCGCATAAATTAGAATTAGTCAATTTGAATTTATATAGGGATTTGTTTGTTGGAATAATTCTGAGTAGATATTTATACTGAAAATTCCTTAATCTACATTCAATTGTAGATTGTATAGGTACTATATATATTTTCCTCCAATCAATATTTCCATGTTCTGTTTCCCACTTCTTTTCTGACTTTATTTCTGGTTTTATATTATTATCCAGTTGGTGATTGTATAAAAAACTGTTGACTTGTTTTGATTTCAATAATCTTTGCAGAAGACTTTCTTTTCTATTTGTAACTATGCTTTCTGTTTTTAAGATTTGTTTCCATTCTTTAGGTATACTATTAATTATTGATGTATGTAACAGAAAATCTCCAGCATCAATTTGGTATAAATTTTTAAAATCGTTAAAAGTGTAAAATGTTTTACTTCGGTAGTCAAAAAGTTGTTCTATTAGTGTTATACCTCTATCTTTCCATTTTTTATTGTAAAAACTATTTAAATCACTTTTTAAATTAGAATTATTCCAGATTATTTCTTGACTTAAATATTCATTTTCTTTGTTTTGCTTTATTTCTTGCCATGCTAATAAAATATCCTGTAAGAAACCTTTTTCTGGAAATAATTTGACGATGTCATTCCTTTTAATATTGCATTCAAACAACATATTACCGCCATATTTTTTTATTTTATTTAAGTAAATATGCTTCCAAATTCCTTTATTGTTGTCATTTAAAATTCGTTTTATCCAACTTCCTTTAAGGGCGTTCATAAAATATCTTATATCAATCATTTTTAATCCTCCATTTATATATTTTTGAATAATAATTTTTCTTTGAATTTTATCAGGTTTACCATCCCATAAAAACTGATACATTTTATTTATAATATGTTTTATTATTTCTTCTGGCGGATTTGGAAGTACCGATAGAGGATAAACTAGTTTAGGAATGGCATAACTTTTTAATACAGTAATTTTACCCATGAGTGTTAGTTTTCTATGTTGCCAACTTTTTAGACAGTTATTAAATTCTTGGAGTTTTGGTTCTAAGTTTAATGTATATATATTTCTTGTTTCGGTGTGGAAAGTGACACCTAATGCTTTTGCACTATCATTGCACCATTTAAACTTTTTATTTTGACAATATGTTTCCTTGGAGGTTTTCAGAGACCCTACTTTTAGCGCTGTACATTTTGAATGGTTTAATCTTAATCCAGATATATATTTAAAATTATCCAAAACATCGATAAGAGATTCAAAAGATTGTTTGGAGCCATCAGTTAAAAAAGTTGCATCATCTGCAAATAAAGTTTCTTTTATTTCATGTCCATATATATTAATGCCTTTTATATTAATGTTGTGTGATATTTCGTAAGATAACAGTTCAATGCATAAAATAAACAGATAAGGAGAAAGGGGACATCCTTGTCTAACGTCACATTGTATTGGGAAAAACTGCGACAAATGACCATTATTAATTACACAACTCTTTGCATCTGTATAAAATAGTTTAACCCAGTTTATGAGTGATTGTCCAAACTGAAAGTGTTCAAGACATTTAAAAACATAACTTTGATTTAAACTGTCAAAAGCTTTTTCGAAATCTGAAAAAAACAGGATTGCTGGTGAATTTGTATTTTCAATATCATCAAGTGCTTCAAACAGAAGTCTTATGTTTTCACCTATATACCTTCCTTTTATAAATCCTGTCTGTGAAGGTGAAATAATAGAAGGTAAAACAGGTTTAATTCTATTTGCAATAGACTTTGTTGTTATCTTATAGTCTACATTTAAGAGACTTATCGGGCGCCAGTTATCTAAAAACGTCGTGTCTTTGCCTGTTTTAGGTAAGAGCGTTATAATACTTTGCTTCTGTAACTCGGTCATATTTTTATTTTGAAAAGAATAGTTTAAGGAATTAACAAGAAAGGTTTTAATATAACTCCAAAAGATTTTATAAAATTCTGTAGTTATGCCGTCTGAGCCCGGACTTTTATTATTTTGCATTTGTTTCAATGCTATGCCACATTCGTATTCTGTTAAAAGACCTTCGCATTGCATTTTTTCATTATCTATAAGTTTTGGCATAGTTTGATTAAAAAAATTATAATTTGATTCAAATGCAGCTTGATTTTTTTTTTGTATAGATTGGAATAAAATTCTGCTTCTGATTTCAATATATCGGACTGTCTAGTTACAATTTTACCTTTTACGTTCAATTGTGTTATTGATTTACTTTCTGAGTTTTTCTTTTCTAAACTAGAGAAGTATTTACTGTTTTTTTCGTTGTACTCAACATGTAAAGCTTTTGCTCTTATCATAATTCCATTAATTTTTCTATCTATTAATTCATACAATGCTTGTTTTTTTTCTTCTAAATATTTGTGTGTATCTTCTATCTCTTTGTTGTCTTTTATTGTATGTAGTTTAGATTCAATATTTTTTATTTCATTTTTTAAATTAGTTTCTTTTTCATTATCTTTTTTTTTTTTAGCTGTTGCGAATTTAATTGTTACATTTCTTATAGTACCTTTGATTAATTCCCACAGAGTATTTGGATTCGCATCTTTATTTATTTCTGCAGTTTCTGCTATATTATTTATTATTAATTTTTGATATTCTTTATCTAATATCACACTATTATTAAGTTTAAAATACCCAGGACCTTTATTGATTTTAATAAAATCAAATTTAATATCAACGATCGAGTGGTCAGATTTATATCCGGCTGCAATTTTAGTAGATTTAGTATAATTAACAAGATTATTTGAAATTAAAAAGTAATCTAATCTACTAAATATAATTGGTTTTGTATTTGAATGCCACGTAAATTGTGTTTTTTGAGGATTTAAAAGTCTCCATATATCTACCAAATTATTTGTATCAATTATAGATTTTATTTTGATTCGACTATTTTTATGTGTATCTTGCCTGCCATTTTTCTTATCTACATCAATATTTAAAACCGTATTGAAATCACCTGCTATAATAAAGCTTTTGTCGTCATTGTTAGTGATATAATCGTCTAGTTCTTGAAAGAAAAAGATATTATCGGTATTAGGTCCGTATACATTTATGATAGTTATTTCCTTTTCATTTATAACAATATCTAGTACTTGTAATCTTCCATTTAAAATTTCTTCATGCTTAACTATTTCTAAATTTAGTTTTGAATTGATTAAAATGCATATCCCTTCTTTATTAGAGTTTGTACCACTTAAATATACATGTCCACCCCATTCCTGTTTAATGTCATCTATTTTAAAATTTAATAAATGGGTTTCTTGCAGTAAGCAAATATCGTATGCTTGTATTTTTGACCAGTTTAATATTTGGTCTCGTTTTATTTTATTCCCTAACCCCCGGACATTAAAAGAGCATATACTTACAGCCATGATGCATAAATAAGATTGTATTTCAACAACAACAGGAAAAGCGATATCAAAGAGTAGAATTTAAGACGAAAGACGCAAGGAACAGATATAAGAAGACAAAAATATAATTTAAACATGCTTTTTGATGTACGATTTTTGGTAATCATAGAGGTCGATGTACAGTTAACTACGTAAAATATTTACACGCAATAATCAAAGATGTCTATTCAATCAATCAGAAAGAAAAGTGTATTATGAGTTTTTGTGTGTCGTGTTTTATATAATATGTACAGAAATAACACAATTAGAGTTATAGATGAATGACATAATTGCATAATAAAGACTATTACTACAGTAACAAGATTAAACATGAAAAAGTTTATCTAAACCGTTGCAAAGTATGTATTTATGAACCTACAAATCGGCTGCGTAGACTTGAAAAATCACATATCTTAAATTCATACAAATCATAATCAATTTATACAGACCATTTATGACTAGCGGATAATATTACGTTAGGTCATATGCAGGGAGTTCGTTGGGCAATTGTCTCCCTGTTAACGCGATGTTTGTTTCAATGGTTCTGTTTGACATTTACTTTTGTAATAACACAAACGCCTTGCCACATTGCATTTCTGTCTGTTATTGTACCAACTATTTATAATATCTTTGAACGACTAAATATATCATTTTGCATGATGTATTTCTTATATTCGAGGCTGAGTATTGCATAATATATGTTTAATCTTGATTAATTTCTAAATGAAATGTTACGAGAAGTTTCATTGAAGCTCAACACATAATGCACAGTTTTGAACATAAATATACATGTACTATTCTTAGAATATGACAGTCGATAAGGACATTTGATCTAATGCCGATTACTTACATAACAACTTGTCACTGCATTACACATATAATTGGGGTATTATTTGCTGGCCTTGATCTCAAATCAAATAATGACGAAACAATGAACAAAACACAGAAATCCGCCCACTCCCAGATTTCATTTTGTACCCAAAAAACCAAACCTTTGTATTCAATGTTCATTTTTATCACACACAAAGTATTTATTGTTTCTTAAAACTGTAGGTGCATTTAAAAGGGTAAAGTATGAACTGAATGCTAACAATGTTCTCTCAAAATAATATAATACTTTCTTCTAACCATTGCTATATGTTAGTTCATCATTGCTATATGTTAGTTCTTCATTGTTGTATGCTAGTTCGTCATTATTATATGCTAGTTCATCATAGTTAAATGTTCGTTCACCATTTTTATATATTAGTTCATCTTTTTTATATGTTAGTTATTCATTGTTATATGCTAGTTCACCGTTTTTATGTCAGTTCTTCATTGTTATATGCTAGTTCACCATTGTTATATGTTAGTTCTTCTTTGTTATATGCTAGGTCACTATTGTTATTTGTAAGTTCATCGTTGTTATGTGTTAGTTCACCATTATTACATGTTAGTTCATCATTGTTATATGTTAGTTCACCATTGTTATATGCTAGTTCACCATTGTTATATGATAGTTTACCATTATTACATGTTAGTTCATTATTGTTATATGCAAGTTCACAATTGTTATATGTTTATTCTTCATAGTTAATTGCTACTTCACAATGTTATATGTTAGTTCATCATTGTTATATGGTAGCTCACCATTATAACATGTAAGTTCACCATTATTACATGTATGTTCACCATTATTACATGTTAGTTCATCATTAATATATGCTAGTACATCATTGTTAAATGTTAGATCACCATCGCTATATATTAGTTCATCATTTTCATATGTTAGTTCACAATTGTTATCTGTAAGTTAGCCATTGTTACATGTTAGTTCAACATTATTACATATTAGTTCAACATTATTACATGTTAGTTCATCATTGTTATATATTAGTTCATCATTGTTATATGGTAGTTCACCATTATTATATGTAAGTTCATCATTGTTATATGTTAGTTCACCATTGTTATATGTTAGTTCACCATTGTAATATGTAAGTTCACCATTGTTATATGTTAGTTCACCATTGTTATATGTTAGTTCATCATTGTAATATGTAAGTTCACCATTGTTATATGTTATTTCACCATTGTTATATGTTAATTCACCATTGTTATATGTTAGTTCACCATTGTTATATGTTAGTTCACTATTGTTATATGTTAGTTCACCATTATTACATGTTAGTTCATCATCATAATATGCTAGTACATTATTGTTTAATGTTAGTTCACGATCGCTATATATTAGTTCATCATTTTTATATGTAAGTTCACAATTATTACATGTTAGTTCATCATTAATATATGCTAGTACATCATTGTTAAATGTTAGTTCACCATCGCTATGTATTAGTTCATCATTTTTATATGTTAGTTCACCATTGTTATCTGTTAGTTCGCCATTGTTACATGTTAGTTCAATATTATTACATGTTAGTTCACCATTAATACATGTTAGTTCATCATTGTTATATATTAGTTCATCATTGTTATATGGTAGTTCATCATAGTTATATGGTAGTTCACCATCATTATATGTAAGTTCATCATTGTTATATGTTAGTTCACCATTGTTATATGTTAGATGACCATTGTAATATGTAAGTTCACCATTGTTATATGTTAGTTCACCATTGTTATATGTTAATTCACCATTGTTATATGTTAGTTTACCGTTGTTATATGTTAATTCACCATTGTTATATGTTAGTACGTCTTCATATCGATAGGAAATTTCATTAACAGATTCTTTCTAATTATGATGTTAACATATTCAGTTAAAAGGAGGCAGAGCCGTGTAACGTAGCCATTGTTCATATTGTTTTGATTATTGTGATAGTTTATGAAATCTTTGGGATTTTAAATGTTGTTGTTTGGAAATAAATATATGACATAAAATGCACATTTCGCTTTCATTCCCCCCAAAATAAATACCAATGTAATTTCTGTCGTTTGTAAACAGATATAAACGCATACCGTACAAATAATTGCACTCTGGGTACTAAATGTGCCTCCCTTCTTGCAGTTATATAATAGTTTACAATGCAAATTATGGTATATAAATTAACTTGTTTTCAACAATATATGTATTTATTATATTGTACTAATTTTATTGAGATTTATACATTAAATTTAAAAACGTCCCCGACCAAATACAATAGGCAGGCAAATGAAGTTTAATTTATTCAGTGTCCGAGTACAGAAATATAAGTAGTTTATTATATTGCAGTGATTACATATAGAAACGTCCGCCTTATAGCGAATATTGCGTTCAAATGATTTTTTTTATCTTAATAGTAAAGCTAATGAAAGTACAGTACGAACAAGATGCAAACTGCTACTGCCAACACCACCATGTGTTCTACTTCTCATTAAGGTCTAGATCATCACGCTGAACTATTCAGTAAATATGATCTTTTTAATAAACTGTAATGATACAATAATGATCAATTCGTGCCAACATTACGGAATATATGACCTCAGGGATCTATAACATTTACATATCCGGACAAAAAATCGGATATGTTCGGATAGTATATAGCTGAACAGGTAACAATTAGAATAGGTATTATAAAAACTGTAATGTTATTGTAAAAATTGTCTGTTATACAACTTGTTAATTACAATTTAAAAGATAACTCACATTTGCTTATCATGAAGTGCAGATGGTTTCGGTAGTATAGATGTTTATTAACTCTGGATGTGTTAACTAGTTAATGTTGATATGCATATTTTCATAACCATTCCTTGTTACGGTTTACGGATTTCCCCTTGTACTTATTATTTTTCCTTAAGGTGTATCTTGGAATGTCTGTTACGTCACTACAACGCCGTGCTGTGAGTGCTAAGTGAACATTGTTACGATTATATGTCATCTCCCAACTATTCAAGTACAATTGTCCACGTGTACTTGTGAACATTTTAAAATTCACCGGTGTTTGTTATAGTGTATTGTGTTAAGTATATGTCGTTTTGTCATATGTAGTAGACATTTACAAAGTAAAACATACTACATTTAATTTGAATGCTCGTAAGCAGCACCTGAAGAGATCTTGCTAATTAATTACCAATCTATTTTTACATGTGCGTCTAACACGTATGCCAAACATTTCAAAGCATTTTCCACTGCAAGCAAGCACAATCATTAAAATTTATAGTTATTTGAATTATTTACATAAAATGCACGCTGATAGTTTATTATTTCTTTTACAAAATGTCACAGTACACTCATGTTTAAACTCTTAAACGTTTTTCCTTTTTTACACACAGCCAGTGTTATAACAATATAAAAAAGCAAAGTTTACTTTGCTGTATGTTATAATTGCCCATATATTCGACTTTTTGATAAAACTTGCTTAAACCAAGCTTTTTCGATATTGCAGTACTGAACAATCCTGTAATATCTAACAGCGTAAAGAAAACAATATAAGAAAAAAAATCAATCTAAGTTAGAAAAAATAACAAATGGCATATATAACAGGGATAAAACCAGCTGCCTCATGTTCTTTGTTAAAAAAACAACAATAATAAAATATGTGAGTGAATTTACATCATTAGATTGAAGCTGTTGATTGGCATGACCCTACCGGCAGTAATACTTATTTTGTCAAGTACGCAGGCAGTTACAACAACGATACTTTCTACATTAAGTGTTCTCTTAGCATCAAATGAGGCTATTACAGTAACTACTTACCGCTCGCTTCTTCATCAGAATGGCACTACTGCTGCACCGTTTATAATGTCTTGTTCTGTATTTGATTTTTTTATACATTATCATTGTGAATAATTCATTTCTTCCGTATACAATTATTTTGGTTGTTGTAGATCCCTTTAAAACCCGTATGTTAACTAGTTGAAATTGAAACCACTGACATAATTCTTTGGAAGCAAAAACCCAAACTTTTGGCACGAAAATAAAGGAATGGAAGTTAATGCCGAATGACCGACTTGATTTTAAATTCAAACACTTGCAGTAACTGCTAATGTAAATTTGATATTGTATGAGCAAAGTTTTAATTAATCTGATTTCAAAGGACAACAATTGCATGATTTGAATAGTCATCAGGTGTAGAGATCTGTTTAAAACAAAACAAACATTAGTTGTTGTATTGAAGCAACATTCTATCAATATCTCCCAAGGGATGCCTGTATACACATTGTCAATACAGAGAATAATAAGCTAAATTGGTTACACAATTAAAATAATAATTACTTTTCTTCATGTTGTATTAATACCATATTTTTTTAATATTTGCGTATAGTATATTGCACTGCTGTTTGTTTTGGAAGGATTGCATTTTACATTTAACAGTTGCACTTTTTAAAGATTTTATGTTTTAATATGTGATAACGGAGGAAGAGCGAGGTTGAATACGCTTGTTAACCAGGAATAAGCCTCCCAGTGATGATTTAACTGATGACCAGTCCTAGGCTGTGGCTCTGCTGTCACTGTTTGCATTGTTCTTATCATAATATTGATTATGTTGCGGTGGTTATGTCATTTCTATGTTACTTCTCCTGTTCGGCATGCATGGTTTATTTATTATGGCAGCGGTGAGATTGAGAAAAATAGAACACAATGTTTTCATTTGAATAAATCATAGCAGGGTATAACTATTTCGTTTTGTTTATTATGCTACGTAGTCACGCGGTTTTACACTTGATACGTGTATAATTTTTAAACTTATGTTTCACGGTGTAATTAAGTCAGTGAATGAAACTGACCATGTCATTTTAAGATAACAATTTACCAACATATCTCTGAGCAACATCACCTACAAAATCAACAATAAAATAAAATTTTGCAGAATATGGGGGCATATCATAGCGTCGTTACGAATCATGCACTTCTTTAACTATATAAGATAGACACCAAAGAATAAATGAGACAGACATTGCCCTTATCGAATGATGAATTTATCTTGTATCTTAAATATTAAAAAAAACAGTAATGTTCACTCTTCTTTTTGTTGTAATGAATAACAGCCCACAGGAACACTTATAATACGATCTCTTGTCTCCACAGTTAACAATGTGGGTGTCTCGACCGTGGTATTTCTGTTTTCTTTCACAGCCATCAGCTTGTTGCCAATGTCAGGATTGTCAGATAGTGCTTCTGGCAAGAAAACTACGAATGTCATATTAATAAAGCCAACGTAAAATACACGGAAGTTTTACAACATGGCTGTCACATGAACAAGATCAGCCTTCGGTTATATATAAAAATCTAGATTGATATCAATGTTAACTACAAGGATTATTCCATTGCTAATATTTGGTATTGGTATACTTACTACCTCCACTGCAATAGTGTAAACTCATTAATTGTGACTGTTACAGACTACCATATTTCTATTGTTTTAATTGAATACACTAATGCAGCGCGTGGTGTACCATATAGTACATGCCTAATATTTACAGTATAAGAATCATTCAAAACATACAATGTTAGTTTGACTTCTAGTATCTTTTGAATACCTGTATTATACACGTAAGATGCTAGAATTTGTCGTTATGTGATGTTAACGGGAGAGGTATTGTGCGCGTAACCGAATATTGTGACTATCTAGTTTGATCAACGCAATATTGATATTCCTCATTACGTTTTAATATTCAGAACATTTGGTTGTCTCAGTGATTTTGATGCGGACTGCTTCCGATGATTGACATCACTGACTAGGATAATTGGAGTATGTCAAAAGTTGCAACACATGGTTAGTTTGGATTAGCATCGTCGCTTCGTCGTTAAGAAGTAAGTCGATTTTCTACCGTTGGAATACAGAAAGTTATAGTTATGTTTATGTATATGTATAACAGAGGAAGGCAGCTATTCAATGATTATAGAACAAATTGATTATAGTGATGCTATCACTATAATTGTTTATTCATTTATCGAAATGTATTTATTCGATATTTTGCACTATTTGTACTATTTTGGACTGTTTTGGACTGTTTTGTACTATTTTGGACTGTTTTGTACTATTTTGGACTGTTTTGTACTGTTTTGTACTATTTGGACTGTTTTATACTACTTTGGACTATTTTGTACTATTTTGTTATATTTTTTTACTGTTTTGCACTATTTTGGACAGTATTGTACTATTTTGCACTATTGTTGACTGTTTTGGACTGTTTTTGTACTATTTTGGACAGCTTTGTACTATTTTGTACTATTCTGGACTGTTTTGTGCTATTTTGGATTGCTCTTTTGTTACCGTTGATTCTAAGTCTATATAATCCTTAATATGAATGGAATTGTTTTGTGCTTGTCGAATAAAGTAAGCAACAAAACATGTGTTGCAGTAATGCTACAGGAATGGACCAAAAATATTGTCACAATACATGTATCTCTGTGGATGTCATTAAACTTTCGCCAAGTTTACATGCATTACCAATCGACTTCATGTTTACCGAAGTTTGGTTGATTACATAAAATTAGACACAAAATGTTTCATTTTTATGGAGTTAAAACTATACACTTTCTATTCGTTTTATAAATAGACATGTCTCTGACAAAACCTTTTGTGGCGTTATATAAAGGTATTCTAATAGAAACATTCGTAAGTTAGATCTACTAATGTACAGACCGGCTTGGGGTGGGAGTGGGGTTGGGGTGTCTTTTGGTACTTTATTATTTTCATATTTATGATTAAAGCCAATAACCCTTCACATGGCGTCATTTTTTACCAAATCAAGATTTGAAAAAAGCATAATTGTACAAATGAAGACAAATCAAATAATCGGGAATTTGAAAACATACAGGCGAATTAATCGAACGCACCTGATGATTCTGCCGATTTTCCAGTTATAAAAATATCAGCATATATATGCTTAATACATTAAGCCTAAAAAAGTATTCAAATGACATCTATGGTTTTTGCCAGTTGGAGTTCAAAACAGTAAGAAAGAAAATGTTTTAGGTTATTTTTACCAATTCCAGTGACCGCCTGTCACCCCTCTTTATCTGCAAGTGAAGTGTAGTTTAAGTGAAGAAAGCAGTATGTTTTCTTAATGAAGTCAGTGGCGGAAAACTAAATGTCACCCCGCGCTTGTGATGGTCCTTTACTAGTATACATGTACATAATTTTGAATATTCATTTTTTAAAAAAAGAACATGATATAAAAATACAGATATAAAGGTAAAACCATTCGTATAAAAATGATGTTTTTAAATATGTTACACTTTCTTGAATTTTTCCGCCGAGTCCGCTTAGCTCAGTCGTTAGCGCGCCTGACTGTCAATCCAGGGGTCGTGAGTTTCAATCCCGGCTCGGCCACAATCTGCTTGATCTTTGATATACAACATTGCGTCTCATTATCATTCGTCTCTCACCGCTGATTCAATTGGGAAAGTTAGCAGCAGTTACTTGCGGGGGTGGGATGTGCTCGAGAAGTGGTTAACCTTCCAGGATCCTAAGACAGTGGTTAGGTTTACTGATCGTCTGTTAGCCGTCGATGACATAAAAATGACGCTAAATATTAAATCAATTCAATGTATTGTTTAACAATGGTTCCCACGACACTATATTCCTATTAGCATTGAAAATTAATGTTATTGGTTAACCTTTTTTCTCAGTCATTTTGTTGTATTTATATAATCTAGAAATATGTTATGAAAATGAAAAAACAACCAATTTACATAATGTTGTGTGTAACCTAACATATCACTGCCAGACAAGACACTGATAAACCAACCAATTAGTGCTGAATTTCATCAAGGATTACCTTTATCAAGTGAGATATACAAACAATTCATCTTACAGATTTACATAAAAACAGTTACTGCTTGTCAATTAATTTCACTAAATTATTCTCGGCATCTGGTGAAATTACTTCCTAGTTATGATTGGGGATTTTAACGACATACGAATGTTATATAGAGTCATTAAAAACATAAATATCACTCCGTTGTGACGACTATAAATATGTTAAAACCGTATTAAATCTAAACAGGTATTTATGTGTTAACTTGCCGTTTCTACATAAAAAAAGCATTGGAATGTTTTCGATGCTTCAGTCACAAGTTGAAAATAGCAACTGATCGTCATCAAAAAAATGATCGTGAAAATGGTTTCTATCTGTATTACCAAACAACTGGACGCTCTTGTGTGTGAAGATGGATATCATAAATTCTTTAAAATTCCTATGTATTCAGATTAACGTCATCTCCTTCTATTGTATGGTGTAACCGATCTATAACATTTTTACAATATTCTACAACTGGAAGGCACTTATAAATGAGGAAAATCTCCTATAACCTTTATTGTATGTTACAAAGAAACGAATTACAAATATAACATGCATCGTAACTCATACACTTTGCTGTAAATAATGATATGTATGTTGGACCGGAGACCTTTGTTTACTAAAAAAAACATTTTATTTAATAAAAAATAATTTTTTATGAATACTGTTTTAAAATGTACGTAGTATGTAATCATTTGAAATATGGTATTTTAATTTCAATTCAAGGTGCAAAATTAGTTTGTGTTTTTCGCAGAAAGATGTGATATAATTGCTATATGGCATTTGCTTGTGGAGATGTTCTACTATCAGTGAATTTATCAGATTATGTATCACATTCCATTGATTTCAAATTTAAGGTTCTTGAGCTTTTTAATCACCTTGAACAGATATCGGCATGTGAATGCCATCACGTTATACGTTGGGAAGATTCAGATAATAGATCGTTGCAGTAGCATCTCATTTGCATCAGTTCAATGAAATTGACTTGAAAGAAGAACTAATTTATCCGTCTTGTTTTGATCATTCGGATTGTGGAAATTTTTAAGATTAAAACTAGTAATGATAAAATCTATATTTCTCTGATTGCACAATAAGTGGATTTTGCCTTTAATTATATTAATTAAAAATAATAGGGCCACCACAACAGAAATCGAATAAATACAAACAATGTATATAATAAATGTTATAAATAACAACAGGGTCCACTGTCTTGGATCGGTCTGTGGCAAAAATCTTATTGGGAGCTAAGACCTGATTATTTTCCCTCGATAGTCATATGATAACTTGAGACGTTGTTAATACACTTAGATTCGCCATACCTTCATATCTTACAAGGGCGGCTTGTACCCACACGGTCTTGTTATAGACCTCGGAAACGCTCTGGTAAATATACAAATGACTTTATTCGATGAATGACAGAACTCCACAAGATTCAAGAATAGTTAAACACTTGTTAGTTTCGATATATTTTACGTAATGGTTAGTAGCAAAAGTTTCGCTATTTCCCCCGTTGTCAATCATAAAAGAGACGAGTTTGCTACTGCTTGTTACATGGCGGTAAGCAACATCCAGTTCTTATTTGCTTGAAACTATACAAGGAGGATTTTGATCCTTTGCTACAGCAACGTACTTTATGTTTGATCGTTTAAGTCTAACACTTTCCTCATTCGTTATCGGAGGTACTGGGATTCGCTTTCTATGCGATTTCATACTTAAGCCTAAAACAAACGAATGAAGTGACTATTTGTTCTTATTTCCGTTGTTGTACACGTTTCATTGTTGCTACTGTTAAGGCTCAGATTAATTTATTTTAAGTGTAGTTATTTTTATTAAACAGAACATGTACATTTGTTACAAAATACACATAATATGGAAACTTTGATGTTATTTGCCATATCATAAGTTACAAAGACTATATAATTGTCGTTTTATTCCTTATGAAAAATTCAACTTTCATATGAAAAAAAACCCCATATAAAATAGCGAGTTATTATACATTTGTTTACATTATCTGGTTTTATGATATGTCTATGGGGGTTAGAGCCAGATCTGATGGTGCATCAGCACGTGGTTAAGACACTTCTTTTGTATGTTTTTTTTATATTTAGTGGATTATTCTGTGAATTCATGTTGCACAGGATGTGTATTTTGAATGTTACATCTTCTATAAGACATATACTTCCTTATTTTATTGTATGTTAAGATACGCAGATATTTGAAAACAGAATGTTAGGTACCCATTCTGATCTACTATAATTCACAACTAATGAGGAACCTGCTAAACCGTACATATGGGCGTCAGAGCCGCTCAATAATCAAATCATAACTCACTTACATGATCTTTAATCCATGCCATTGGCGGTTACTTTCGTCTGAATTGTGAAAAGATATTTGATTTGCTATGGTTTATGCTGTACAGCCGTTTTAATTGGCTAATTTGCACACGTTTATAAACTTATATACAAATATAGTCTGGATACAATACAATATTGCCATTTTGATATCACGAGAGTCTAGCTTGCGTTTGTTTAATTTTTATTTTGTCTCTTGCGAATTGCAATTTATGTCAAATTACAATCTATATGTGTCTACTGTGGAAGTACTTACTCATAATAATGATCCAATGCATACCAAACAACATATACTGGTTCGGATTCTCTTTCATAACCATGTGACTTAGCACATTCATTTTATTTGTTTTAAAACAGTCAATGCGTTAGTGATGAATTGAAAACTAAAGAGGTATTTCCATCGTCATTTTTATGTGTCCTCAAACACATGGAATACTCATACACAGGTAATTTGTCTACATAAAGGGGAAATATGTGTGTGTGGTTGGAGGGGGTGGTGGAGGTGCGTAACCCATTGACAATATTTATCCCTTTCGGTGCAGATCCTTTTAAAAGAGTGTTTTGAACTGTAAAAAAGGTCCTACCTTTCCCCGCTATATAACGGTGATATGCGAGCACGCTGATATGCCAGGTGCTCAAGCGGAAGGTTATTCACATGATAATTTGATAAAAAACAAATAATAGACTTGGGTCGGGAGGTGCAAGGTACTGGAATAGACTATTCAATTTAGAAATTAGATTTTAAGGGCATACGCTACAGAAATATAAACATTTTATATAGTGTAGTCATAGACTAGCGACTTGCGTTAATCTTGATAAACTGTTATCGTTGGTAGTTTAATAACTTTAATGCAACTGTCGACTGAAATAGAGTTCTGTTATCTTATCGTAAATGCCATCAGTTTGTCCGCTGTATCTGATACAACTGTATTAATTAATAACTGTAAACGTGATTGTTATTTGTATCTATATCATTAAAAAAAGTAAATAGCTTCTATAGACTTTTTGGTTGTTTCTTTTAACTTTTGAGTTTAAATGTTACTTAACAAAGAAACTCAGTATGGCACAATATGGGCCTGCACAGTCTAAACATACGTCATAAAACGCCCTTTGGTGTCTACAAGTGTCTGGGTATTTGCCCTTTAGTGTCTGCAAGTGTCTGGGTATTCACATCATTAATTTATTGCGGATTTTTAAATGACCTTAGCACCATTGGATGTAAATTGCACCACCTACGTTGTTTATTGCCGGACGTAAATCCAGAAAATAACAGCATTACAATTACAAATGGCAATTACATTAATTTACACATATTGCAATGTTAATAAAGTGTAATACACATAATGAATGACCTTAAAATAATACATTTTATTGTTTCAGCTTCAAGGTTGTTTTATGCAAATTTAATATGAAATGAATTGATAAATAATGCAAATACTATTTGTTGGCGCTCTTACTTGTATTGACATACTTTGACATAAGCGCTGCGTTAAATGCGAATTGTTTTAGCGTTTTGGATAAACAATACATTAATTACAATATAGCTCTTCCATTCGAATATAGTTAAATGGATTGTGACATAATATCTGAGACGTGTCATATTTTACTACTGCCATAATACAAATGTCTATCACTGCACTGCTGCGCAATAGAACATTGAAGACGGTTATAAAGGTATAATTTTATTCATTAGTGTTTACAATGTTGCTTCTAACTTAAAGTTTACCAAGCATTATCTCAGCCAAACGTAATGATGGTAATATGATTTCTCAGTACAACATATGATTCACGACTTTCTGACAAAAATGACGACCAGAACTCATCCAGAAAAAGAAATTTCAATGTCGTAAAATTAAGTGACTTTAGTATAGGCAAAAACATCTTTTGTTGTTGTCTCACTTCAAATTGAAGACGTCTCTTTGAAATTTAAGATGATTAAGCTCATGTCTTGCCTTGTCTCGTGAATTGTGTATTGTTGTAGACAATTTGTATATACAAAATAGTTAACACGGACTGATAGGACGTTTTGTCTGGTTTTATTATTCAGATGTCAGAACGAAACAGTGTTTGTCTTTGCAAGTTTTTTTTTATTTTGAGTATAAACCTGTAGTATATGAAACACATCACACAGAAGTTATAAAACAGATTATTGCAAAATGCAGGAAAAGACAAAAACGTTAAAAATCGACTGATGACATGAATACTTATAGCGATATTTAAACTATAATCGGTCCGCAAAATACATTTGGTTTTTATGTCTAACCGTCGTATTATTGCTAATAACGTTACAGGTAATGGAATCAATTCTGCACTGTGACGATACGTTCACTCTCTTGAAAACGGAATAGTGACTGAGTCACTTCACTCCAAAGACACTTTCGCGTTATCGACGAAACGTGCGTTCATTTTAATTGATCGTATCTCCCAGTAACAAAACCTCAATATTAATTGGGCAAAAATTGAAATCATTGCTTATAATGCCAAGAACTCTACACACACAATCTAGGCTTATTTATGCTTAAACACATTGTGATACGGAACCTGCCGACAAAACACATGAAGTGGTTCAAGTAATCATTTATATTGAAGTACTGAAGATAAATATAGATCTGACAATGATTAGAGACTGCAGTATATAATCAGTTCAAATTAAATCAATTAAAGTGTATTGATATATAATCCAAAATACACTAGTGTTACCAAGACAATACATGTGTCTTTATTAAACCTAAATAGAAATATGTATTGCCTTGTATTGCATATTAAGCTTGTTTATCGACAAATCTGAACTTTTGTTAAACATAAAGTAAAACTTCATTGGATCGAGCATGAATGGCTCAAACACAACATGTAGCTCGAACCACATATGTGGTCCAGGGCCGATTTCCTATTTATACATATAAATGTATGGTATACTTTTGAACAATACTTGGCTCGAACAACTTTTAACTCGAACTATTTTGTCAAGTCCCGTCTGGTTTGAGCAATCGAAGTTATACTGTTTTGTAAACAAATGTAATGCTTGCATCATTGAGAGCTTTTAGTGCTAGACAGAATGAATTTAAATTTTCATGAGCAATTTGAAGGGGGAAAAATGTACATTAATTGTTAGTTCCTGCAGAGTTAGGTCTCTGACTGGCTTAAAAATGATTGTCAGGTCATTAAAATGTGCAATTCATCTTCGATCTCTGGTTGACAAAGATTGCATCAAACATCAAATTATTTTACTATGCACACTTTTTTCTGTAATATGTCGTTATTTGTATTTTATTTGTTTAATTTACTCAAACAAGGATGCATTTTATGCACAAAACATGCACTATTTTGGTAATAGCATATTACTACCAAGGCAGTAATCAGAGGTAAAATTAATAATAACGAGGCAACTTACAGGGCGGTGATGGATTTAGAGGAAAATAAACAAGGATTTCCTTTGGCATACTATTAGAAGATAAATTAAGGTGTTAAATTTGATAAATTTTCTGATAGAAAATTTTAATTTAACTCTCTAAATTAGCATGCAGCATAAACATTATCAGCACTGTTTAAGAATAATATATTTTAATATAACGTATCTTTCTCAGAATTTAATAAAACTATAACTTCATTCTGTTGAGATAAATGAAACATGCAATCCCCCCTTTAAATGCTCCGATAAATAACAACAAAGAAACAGCATTACGCAACGTCTTTTGTAGTCGAGTTGAAGGAAAGAAAAACTTTAAAATATCGAAAAAAATAATGTTTTTGAAACTATGAATGTAGTTTTTCATTCATACATTTCACTTGTGCTTTTTGAATTGGCGGCATGAAAAATATTCAAGTTATGATGGTAAAATGATATAAAAACTATTGTTCAAATTATTGTGAATGACAACCAAATAGTTATTACGTTATTTAAGCTACCCGTAATTGTCTCACTGCGTAATATTTCACATCTAACGGATAAATACAACGATAGATTTCAACTAATACATTAAACTGCGAATAATCTATTAGTAGATTAATTCAATTAAAATGATACGATATCATCTCATTAAAACATTCGTATCATTTGTTTGTCGGCTTCAAACTCATTTTATTAGCGTTTAATTAAGTATAGTTAATTAATTAGTTAATTTGATTTGAGCACAGCTCTGCACCACAGTCTACTAACGTTATCAGTGAGAGTGTCTGATATTATAAAAAAAATATAACAGAGACTGACAAAACAAGCCATTTTCTTGAATTTTCCAACCGATAAAGCAGTATTCAATCTCATTTGAATAGAAAAGCTCGATAACTGATTTTAGATAACACTGCCTCTAACAATGATGTATAACATGTCTTAAGCACGAGTTCATTAAATTGCCGGGAATAGAAAGTGTGAAACTAATTCATATAATGTTATATTGGCCTGCCTGATCAAGTAGTAGGAGTTAAACTTATTTGATCACTGATATATATACAGAATGTATCTTAAATTAAGACACCCACAAAGCATATTTAATAGTCTATGTAAAACTATATTTCAAGTATGAATTTAAATTAATAATGATTTTCAATTTTGTAGTGAAACTGTATTGTTCTTTACATAAGTTCACCATGACTATTTAAAAAACATTTTAAAAAAAATTAAGTTTTCAAACGTAAACTTTGTGGTTTGTTTCTTTTAAAAAACTTTTAAAAGACAAAAATGAAAATGGTTATACCTACCAGTAATAGTTAAAAGTAATGAAAAATGGAATTATGTGCTGTCATAAAAGTACAAATCTAATCGTTTCTATTTGTTTTTGAAAATGTACATAGTTGCTGTGTTTACATGTTTATTCCAAGTTTTGTCATTAAATATCAAATATGCGTATATGTATATTTTCTTAAATTTTCGTAAATTAAAAAAAAAATCTGAATAATATTTCAAATATGGTTGTATTGTTTTGATAATATGCTTTCACGACAGTTCGCAGTTAACAATGGCGTGATCGAATCAATTAACACATCCCATACTGGAGTGTTTAATATTTCGCCCACCAATCCGGCGAAAAGCTCAAGGATAATGGAAAGAGTGCTTTTGTCAATCGAATGGAAAATGAACGACATATGACAGCAACTTAATAGCTGGGGACTCCACATTTGCTATGACAGTAAATAAAATGACAACTATGTTGTTGAAAGTCGAACCTTTTATTCAACCTTGTATTCCTCTACATTAATGAAAGTAACATAGTCACGTTTTCTTGAATGATGTATAAGTTCATTTTACGTGTTTTATTATCAATCTGCATGAAATAGTGGATAATGGTGGCCATTAAGTTAGCTTGTTCCCTTTGTCAAAAAAAATAACAATATTTGACATAGAAAAAAATTACAAATATAAAAACAATATGAAAAATACAACATGCAAAGGCAAACCATCACAACAAAACACACACATCAATTATGGGATAATATAATACGAATAATATATACCTTGGCTGCGTTCGATTCGGTTAAAGATTTGCTTGCGTTATTTGTTCGTTTAAACGTTTGCTTAATTTAATTTACTAAATTTCCTGGACACTGGTTCAAACTCAACCAAGCACGCAGAAAGCAACACCGTTAGGGAATTAGGCCGTGTAACGGTGTTGAACGCAGTCCTGCCTAAGACATGCATACACGTAGCGACTCATTGCGTTCGTATGAAAATGAGATTACCAAGTAACTTACAGCACGTTTTCTTAGATTTAATGTTTAACGTAGTTTGTTGTTTGAAATAAGAATGTAGTATTTTTTGTATATTAATACTTGCTATATTAGAATTAAAGTCTGCCGAATAATATAGCAGATCACGCTGTAATAAAGAATAGTACAGAGACACATAACTTCACGAATCTACCAACTGACAATATTGATGGTAAAAACGGTATTTAAACTCTAATCGTTTCCCATAATGCATCTTGTTTTCACGTCTAACCGTCGTATTACTGCTAACGACTCGTGCAATTGCAACAATTATTGCATGTTGAAAATTGTTTCACTCTCTGAAAAACAGATTATTTGCTGATTCACTCCGCTCCTAAATGACTTTGCTTGTTATGGAGATATCACGCATTCCTTTTAATTGAACATGTCTAACGGTGAAAAAACTCCATTATTAATTGTTCAAAAGTGCCTATTACATAACAACATACTCTATTTAAACTTATCCATGATGATGGAAATATGTGATAGAGAACAAACAATGATTTTGCTTCACGTAAACTTGTTTTGCTATGTGTTATAGTACTGTACAACTAATTGATGATAAAAGAAGAGCTGACATGAATCTATTCGGTTATGTTGGTATATTCATTTTAAAATGTGAAAAATGCAAGATTTAACAGAGAGTGTAATATCATTTATATCATTTGTATTCTACCGACCTTTGTGTTATGCTAGACTTAATTTGTGTTTTATTTTATTGTACGTATTTACCAAGTTAAGTACGCGTTTCTTACACAGAAGTATGGTGATAAGGTTATATTACTATAGTATATGATACCATATGGTATATGGTATCATAATATATGTTGCGAAAATAGTATAAGTAAGTATTTTGTTAGTTTTACATGTATGTATAACATGATATGTAAATAATTATGTAATTTGACAGAACACACAGGCTTGATGGACCTACATACCAACCATACATACATAAACTATAACCTGTTGAAGAAAACGTATTTAATATGGAAGTATATTTTGCTGGCAGTTAAATAAAATTGTTACTGTATTATGTGTTGGAACCATTCACAATTGAATTTGAACATCACTTACCCACATACGCTAAAACTAACTGTTAAAAAAACCTTGCATTGCGCATTGATGGCGGGTAAAGATAATGAAAGTAGAACTTACAAAGAATATCGACGAATATGATAGAAGTCTTTCACGAAAACTAATTACATTGCAGGAAAAAAATAGTTTTGTAATTTTTTTAGTTTTTTAAATTTTGAGAGTTGCATATTGTCTTAATTCATGCTAACCAGAGCTACGCTTCCTCTTTGAGGTTAAGCGGCATTCTTATTGTTACATTTAAAATTTGTTTTGTTATTTAACACTTGAGGCAACGATAAGTCAATATTTCTGTTATATTTGTATTTTATTTTTCTGTGCTTCACAATTTGAAATGTCATTCAGGTTTATTTAATGTACATGAGTGCATTACGACTTGACACATTTGAAATATGATGCAAAGCAAGAAGATTTTAAAAGCATATTGTTTAGATTATTCTGAATGGAATTAATACTGTTAAATACGATACAACTGTCGCACTGCATATTTCTTCATACCTATCTACACTTCATATAAACAATTAAATGCCTTTCTGGTTAACAATCTATTTGCCGATATTTGCACTCAATACCGTAATATTTTCTCAATAAAACAAGCGTTTCACATGTTTGGCGGTGACATAAACTCATTATTATTTGTGTTTAATTGATTGATTGATTGATTGAATATTTAGCGTCAATTTTATGCCATCGAGGGCTAACAGACAATCAGTTAACCTAACCACTGTTTCCTGGGATTAACCAGTACTCGAGCACACCCCATCTCCGCAAGTAACTGATAACTTTCCCACTTGAATCATCGGTGAGAGACGAATGATAATGAGACACAATGTCGTATATCAATTCATCACGAAGAATGTTGCCGGGCGGGGATTCGAACTCACGACCCCTGGATTGATAGTCAGACGCGTAACCGACTGAGTTAATTGGGCCCGGCTCACAGCGTAACAAATAAGTTTTAAAAAATCTACTTTCATTTTCGTTTTTCTTTCCTAACAAATGCTAGTGCATGATAAGTCATAAAAATCAAAAATATATTATAATGACGTACACAAATAAATAGATATGAATAAGTGTGCATGAGAATATGAGTTCGTTTAGTACATAATACAATCTCAAACTAAATGAGGGACACTCAAAATATTATGCAATACTTTAAAGCATTGTTTTCTATTATCACGTTCTCCCTCTGACAGAAAATATAAGCGTAGATTCACATCAATATTTTATTGAAGTTGTTAAGAACAACGCTATATGTTTTTATTAAAAACATTATCATATTAAGCATTACACAACGTATTACTGTTTTTTAATTAATACATTGTTCTCTTAGACATATTCCCTTTTAAAAACACTTGAATGGAGACTTTAATTAAGCAAAAGACAATCGGGCTGTTTTCAGTTATGCGATGGAGACCAATATAGGAATACTGTTTATTCCATTTTACTCCTCGTAAGGATATCATTTACTTTGCTTGCTTTACACAGTTAGCATTCTAGACCGGTAGTCTAATTTGTGTTTAAATTATTGTAGTTTATAAGTTTAGTACCTTTTTATGAGGATAGCTTTGTATCACAGTTTTATAAAATGTTATCTGATATGTCCTCATAATATAATAACATTCAGACCGACGAAATCAGGCGAATGTCGAAATTTGCATTATAAGGTGAAGTAACTGGTTACAACGCCGTATCTATAACTGATTTTAGTTGATTGAGCCTAAGACAATGATGGATAGCATGTCGAAAGTACGAGCTTATATGAGAAATTCTCACAACGTTATCTTGCCGTGCCTGGTTAAGTTACGTAAATTAAAATGATCTGATCGGTGATGTGTCTCAAAATCTTGATTTATTGAGTATCACTTGTTTGGAATATATACATTTTTCGTTAGAATTTCTTTAAAGTAAAATATCAAACGAAACAAACACAATCCCAGTAAAAGCTTGTAGTCGGTGCGAAATGCGTTATAGCCTGCCAAAATACACACATGAAATTGGTTTTGGTTTTGAAAAGTGTACATACTTGGTGTGAGAACGTGTTTATTTCATTTAGAATAATTGTTATTAACCCTTTGCTCCATAGATACGCGTTTTCCCGCACCAGTCACAGAAGGCCTTTGAAAACAGTGCGTAAAACAGATCGTTACGAGCAATCTGAACACTTCCTGCACTGTTTTCCACTCTGTCAGTAAATATAAACATAATTCACCCATTACTGATACATGGAGAAATAATGCTTTCAATTTGAAATAGTCCAAAAAAATGCTTATGGAGCAAAGGGTCCTTTAACAAGTAAAAACACACAAAACTATTTAAATTGTGGTTGTGTTTTGTTTCAAGTTCTATGTTATATATATATATATTTCTTTCATGTTAATACCATAGGCCCATCAGCATATAAACATTAAATCATAAACATAAAATGCAAAAACAAACAAGTAGTCAAAAGCACCGTTGTACCGTATTTACACATTCATATATCTATAAATTAAAACATTCAAACATTAAAAAAACATCTCAATAAAACTCTCCAAAGGGAAATTATGATAGTATACATGTTATAAAGAACAACAACTCTGTCCTCCGAATATTCGGGCGCTTACCCTTTATCGGATGTTACTCTCAAATTATTATTAACAGCTATCACGGCTATGTGCGGTGTCCATTAGTATGATTACCTTACCGCATATGCTTAGTATTAGTTCTACTCAGGAAGACTTCGATCATGATATGTTAAGATGTAATAACTTGCTTCACAGTCGAAGTAAAATAAATAAGTTTTAACTAAAGAAATCTGTTATGCACGTAATTCACATAAACACAAACTCATGTTTTAAAAATTTATCGCAAATTATTCGATTCCTTAATATTTCACATACTTACATACATGGTTTGTGTTAATCATAAGCGTTTTACGACTTCGCTTAAATATTAATGATTAAAACAACCAATTGATACATTTGTTGCGTAAAAAAAGTGAATGTGCCAATAGCGGATCCCTAGCGAAACAATCGCTGCATACACTTATCTAATCAATCGCATAAACTGTTTTAGAAAATATGTTAACTAAGAGAAAAATATTCCCTCTGAACACACCAGCCAACTTTTCCTTGAACTAGTTCACCGTTACATGGGTATGAACAATTTACAAGAGGCTGTGGAAGCACCAATAACGGATCAACTACGCCATTATCGGATCACGTGATATAAGCGTCCTCAGGGAATATCTCAAAAACATCACATTGACTTGTCCATGGGTCCTGACAGACAGTTACAATTCGTATGAGGTTGTGCCGTTCTTAAAAAAATGTTTGCCATGCTCCTACAAACTGACTCACAATTGCAGCTACCCAAACTTTTTATTGACTTTCATGATTCTGTCCATTTTTGTTTAAAAAATCAAATTTTGGCTAATGAAAAAAAGTAGCTAACAAATATTTTTTTAGGATAAACTGAGTGAGGTAAACATAACTTTACGAGATCACCTCGTAGTCTTCAAGTTCATTGGTAAAATTGAAGGAAAATTAGTTTCCTAAATCATTCAGCAAGTTAAAACAACACTATTCAGTTCGATTATTATCTTTTTTGTCGGAACAAATGGAGTCATCAAACCATGAATTGCCATAGTGCATAAGAATTAAGTTTGGTAGATAGAGGCAAAATCAATAAATACTTCAGAAATATTTAAACATTTCTTCACACACTATTTCAATGCCTACGTGTAAACTGTTAAATTAATTAATAAATGTAATTTTTATTATGATAACAAAATGAAATAAATTTACGAAATAACTGAAATTTATTTATTTCAGATAATTTTAATGATCAGAAACATAACAAATTAAAGAAACTTACAAATATAACCAATTAAATATGAATGAGTTTTTCTTTCTTTACAATGTCTTTTTACTAAATCTCAAAACTCACAAACAGACCCGAACCCCGCATCGCCATTTCACTGAGCCACACCGCCATTGGCTCCTCTTCTTTCTCTGTAAATCTGGTTAACGGGCCTTTCGTTTTGTACCAATAAACTCACTCGATCATCTACGGTAAAGAAGGCCATAGGAAATGTCATTTAAGAGTCAACATTTTTTTAAGTCTTATAGCTTCCAGCGTTTTAGAAGAAAGATATGTTTGTCATAGTTTAATACGCAATCCAACCCCCACAACGAAAACGCTACTGCAGTACATCAAATTCCATCTAATTTTCATTACTTGTAAACGTGAAGACAGACGTACGGACGCACAGTCAGGCATATTGTTATAACATTCAAAGAGGTATATGACTGCTCACCAAAAGATGAATATCCAAATAACCCTAATTTACTATGCCATTTAATTGATAACATGGTTTTTGAAATGATCCCTCAAAAAATGTCACGCATCCAAAATGTGACCCACTAATGGTACTGAGACGGACCTGTATTAATCCCTCGGTAATCTCGTGTCAAGATTTTTTAATAAACAAAATCAAGTGATATGCCATTTGTTATTGTTGTGACATCAAATAAAACTCAAAAGTATGTACACACCTCGTTTCGTTATGGAGATATGCAGCGAACAAATCTACTTTCGGTTTAATACGGGGCAAAATATCCGGTGTCAATGGAATGGGTGACAAAGCGTTTCCGCGATCATTGTCTCGTTTTGTTTATCAGAAGTTCGAAAGGTAATGTGAAAGGCAGTTATATTTTTGATTTGATTATCATAGTAGTTTTGACGAACATTGACAAGTAAACATTTTTTATCCGTTATTGGTACTGATCCGCTATTGGCACATTCACTGTATTTCTGATCCAAGAACTACTTTAATGGCATGATTAATATATATTGACTGTCAAAAAACAATGCGTGCAGTTATTGAAAATTTAATTGTTGTACTTAATTCAGCGGCGTTTGTCAATTTAATCAGATATCCACTCAATAACAGCTTTGCGAATAATAGATTTAAAATCTGCCAATGTCATTTCTCTGGAAGTATATATGTAATCGCTTTGTCAGCGTTTTAAATAAAAAAATGTGCAAATATTGTTTATCTTAGACTTTCGAAAGTTCTTATGAGAGTAATAGCGGAGTTGGGTACTAAATAACATTCGGGAACCTTTTCATTTACATACGTTATTGCAATATGTTCACTTACATAGTTATAAGATATTTTCACTTACATATTATTGAAATATTTTCACTTACATACCTTTTTTGAAATATTTTCGCATATAACATACGTTATTGAAATAGAAGGGAACCAATTTAAAAAGAAAACACCCTTCAAACTGAAATGTTGTGTAAAAAATCAACTTTGGAAAAATTTGTCTCCATAAAATAAAACACCAATTGATTTAATTCTTACAGGTCAAAATGTGAATTTGAATTACGATATGTTCTTTTTTAAATTTTAACATCAGTTGTGTAAGAACTTTCTCATATTTACTCTGAAATATATCAATATTACACGCAATACTAGATTTGGTGTAAACTTGCATTTAGGTGTAACCCCACCATTGAGTGTTTGTTCTTTAGTCTATAGCAAAAAATAAAAGTTTAAAGGCTTGTCATTTATATATAGAGACAGAGACCCAAACGAAAGAAGTGAAATTTACATTTTACTGTTTGTCAGCCTCTGCACTACCAAACATGATGTGATAAGTAGGGGCCATATAAGAGATTTTTTTTCTGCTCAGTGTGTACACTGTTGACAAAGTGAAAGAAGACTTCCGAAATCATGTATTAATAACCCAATTTCCAAGCATCATTTTTTTCTGAATTCATAATTCAGACGTGACAATGATGTCAAAATGTTCAAAATACATCAATAATGACATTAAATTACAAAATAAGCAACAAATAAGGAAAATGCATTTTTTAAGAAGAAGAAACAAGAATATTTGTAACCGCCATTATGCGACTACCCCATGGAAGCACTTCCTTTTTCCATTCGTGATACTATACCATTATATTGTGACAGTAGGTGGCATATTTAGCAAATATTTGCACCACATAGCTTTCCTTCTTTCATCACTTCATTATCTGCTACAACCGTCTTTTAAAAGATGGAGTATCAAATTTGATATTTAACCGGTACATCAATACAGTTTATCGTCACCACACGCATAGAAAGCCAAAGAAATGTGTTAATCCAACTTTTATTTAATCTTTTATTTTTTTAAATATCAATAAACCAAATTGGAAACGTCGTCAAACATTTACTTTCTTTTTATGTAAAATATAGAAGAAGGTTTTGCCTCTGCTGCGCTATTCATTTAATATATAGCTTTCTTCTTGAAACTGTCAAACTGATAGCAGTGATGAAATTCCAAACCGTCTAGTTAAATGTGATATAAAACACATGCGTTTATTAAGTTTTTTTGTCGTGAGAGCTGTCGTGGGATTTAATCAAATCACGGTTTATAAATAGGTTAGAGATATTAGTTTCAGCAGGATATATTAAATGATATTCCACAAAGTCACAAACTACAGCCCACATGTAATTCGGAGATGTTACAACTGTTTTTGTTATTACTGTAATTTTCTGCTTTTGTATTTCAATCTATCTATATGCGAGTTTTTAAGTCAAATATTGAAACACTTTTTTTTAATATTAATTTAATTGTTTTATTGTAATGAAGTGTGTCATTTGCTGCGCAGATGTAAACACTTTGGTGAAATATTTGATGATTGAAGTCCTTCAGAAATCGTAAAAAAAATTTCGATTTCAAAAAAATATATTCATGCATTCTTTCGCATATTATGCATTCTTGTAAAATAAATAATATCTAATAAAAGGCAGTTGCTGACATTTAACGAAGATGTAAGTGACATACTACATTTATATGAAACGAGATAACAAATATAATAACAATAAACACAATCTGATAAGGCGTCATGTTCGGTTCATTTTTTAATCTCGTTTATTTATTTAAAATCAGAACTCAACAGTGTCTGTCGTCTTTGAAGTTACAGAGGTATTTAAGTACAATACTGCATATGTAACACATCACGCTGTACTTAAAGATAATGTACTGACAGACATAAAACTACAAATGATGTCGATAACGATATCTAGACTATAATCGAAACTCCAAATACATCACGTATTTCCGTCATACTATTGCAATCGACACGGGTAATAAGAACAACTGTTGCACGTTAATAATCATTTCATTCTATGGAAAAAACTGATTAGTAGCTGATTTACTTCCTTGCAAATGACCTTGCATGTTATCGACAAAACGTGCATTCCTTGTAATTGAGTATTTCTCCCGGAGACAAAACCTCATTATTAATTGTGCAAATTTTAAACCATTGATCAAATTGCCAATATAATTACACAGCACTCAATCTGAACTTATTGAAGCAGATGAAAATATGTGATACGGGACGTGTCGACAAAACAATGAGTTATGTGTCGATGTACTTTACAACTTATTGATTAGACAATGAATCCATTCAGTTATGGCAAGTTAAAACGTAACAGACGCATTATAAAGCTGAGAAACTGCTTTAGATTACTGAACATCAAATAGTTTACTTTGTGCACTTTTATTTTGTTGTAGGTAGTCATTAGTTTATCATTTTATAAGTTGTATTTACTTAGCTAAGCAAACGTTTTACGTATAAGGACCATGTGGTATGGTGATTATATGATAGAATTATATCAGTTCAAGTGTGTACCAATAAGTATGACAGAAACAGTATAGCACAGTGGTTAAATACGTATATACCATTCTGGTGTTTTTCTGATGTTTTTATAATAATTTGTAACAGGTCAATATCGAACTTCAATCGCATCTTTTATTGCTCCCACAAAAATCCCCACAAAATAGTTAAAATATTACATTAAGTAACATTTATCTCTTTCGTGTTGAAGGAAGAAGAACTGAACAAAGTTCTCTTGTGGTATATTTCTTGACGAACACATGGAATAATTACATTGTGAAGAAGAGAAACTTTCCTAAATGAAAGCCATACAATAAGCAGTGGATGTACTGTTTCATACAAAGAAAATAGTTTTTTGTTTTTAAAGTGTAAATATTCATGTGTTTACGTGTTTATTTCATTGAGAATAGCTTTCAAAGAAAAACGGCGATGAAACTAAGCATGTTTACCTAATAAAATCACAAAACGTAATCATTATTTTCCTTGTTTTGTTTCAAGTATTCTATATTCTAGCCATATTTTGCAGTAAACAATGGCGTGATGGACTCTATTAACACATCATCGTTTCGCCCCTTAGTCCTAAAATAAATCTCACAGATAATAGAAGGAGCGCTACTGATACTCGAATTGAGATAAACGATGTTAGAAAACACTTTGATAGCCCAAATCGTATCAATTTGCAATGAAGAACAGTTATTACAAAATACGACAACTATTTTGTTGACAGTCGAATATTAATGGAATTTATTTAATATTATTATTCATAAAACTGCATGGAAGAGGGTAATGGGAACTTTTAAACATATCTTATATATTAGCTAAAATAATAACACCACCAAGATGCATAGACCTTTTTATGAAATTGCCATAAACCATAATAGTATATAATATAAATATAATTTTGATTAATTTCCATTGCACTACAATGTCTCTTTTGGGAACAACTTGGTTTTCAGGCACTGAGTATCTCTAAACAATATTGGATAAAATAATCAACATAAACACAATTTATAGCAGACGCCAAATCCTTTTGTATGGCAATTTAAAATACAATTATAGTATGACACGAATATTGACTTTGAAACTAGTGATTTTGTTGTTAGTGCTACTCTAATTGATTCTTCTTGCACGTAACGATTCACCGTGACTGAATCGAATGGAATAATAATGGACATTGTCTTAAGATAAAAACACTAAATCACGGAGACGTAATGCCCTTCAAAACGGTTGATTATGTAAATTATATTGAATGTCAATACCGTGTTCAATGTGTCAGCCAAGTTAGCAAATATCAACGAGAATTGTTCGGGCAATATTGAATTAAAAGCAACCGTTTTCGGAAAGAAAATTGCTACTCTTGTGATTACATTACTTATATACAATAGATGAATAACATATAGCTCTATGTGCATTACTGAATATGCAGATATTTTATTTATTTTACAGACATCGTTGTGTTTATGCTTTAAGTGCCTAATGCGTACATACTTTTCGTTTATTCTTTCTAATTAAATGGTGCAATGTAAAATGTAAGTTTAAAAAGTGATACGCACAATATAATTGTTACTTTTTTGTATTTTTATATATTGTCAAACCACAATTACGTGTGATGGAGTACGATGTCAAACGCAAGAAATAATTGACACAGAGAAGATAAATATGGAGTTGGCCAGATTGCTTTTTCACAATTTTTATGGTTTTATGACACCCCTTCATTTTTTGACAATTTTGTTTATATAAATGAACTGGTCACTTGCGTGAACAGAAAGCTTGTTTGGGAACTAAAGTATCATTGAGTCAATGTCAAGATCATTATTACTCTTAATAGAAAAACGTATTTCGTTCAGTCAATCCGGAAATAGTCTTCGCTCTACAACTTATATATCCTTTAAGACATTTCTTTAAAAAAAACTTTTGGTTTATTTCTAACATAAACCTAAAACTTGGTATAGCGTTTGAGCTAAATTGAATGAAATGGAAGCAGCCTTGCCCAATGTACACATTTCTTAGATTTCACAATCTTGTTTTAGGAATTGACAACGGGGTAAGCGAGAGGTTGGACGCACCCATAAACCAGGTCTAACCTCCACTACTAAGTGTTCCAGGGAAATGTACAACGGCTGGCACTTCTTCTGAATGTACGGGTTGTATAGAGCATGATTATTCTGTACAGTGATTATTGTTTATGCTGTTATAGTGGCTGTGTACTTTTAATGTTTTGTCACCTGTAAGTAATATAGTTTCTAATTTTATTCTTTATAAAACACATTGATATAATTAATTTACTTTATTATCTTTCTTTTTTACACTTTTGTATAGATTTTGAAATTACTTATTCTGAATAAACCCAGTATTAAACCTAATACAAATTTCCGTTCTGACAATTTGGGCGGCTATGTACATGACCGTATTTTTCTTCTTTCATTCCGACAGTATCTGCAACACTTGTATTTTTTTAAGATGGAGTTAATTTAGATATTCTATCGATATATATATTATATTTGCCTTTAGAAAATCTTAAGTATGTACCTTTGTATCAAATATGGTTAACAAACTATGCATCTTTTATATATTTGTTAAACGAAAACCAATTTAACATCAGTCATTTACTTTCTTTTCATGAAAAAACCCGAAGAATACGTTTTCCTCTGCCACGAGAGAAATTCAATACATACCTTTCTTCAAGAAACCTACGCACAAAACGAAAGTATTGAAGAAATTTTTATTGCATGGTTTATATGATTTGCAACCCATGCTGCGTTACTGAATTAAATTTTATCAAGTTGTTGTTGGAATAAATAAATATCAATTTATAAATAAACTTAATATATTGGATTGCGCAAAATATATTAAATGGTACTCCGCAAAGCCACAAGCAATCACAAAATATTGCTTCCCACGTGCAACACGAAAGATTGGTGTAATTGGTAGCCAAGGCTTTAGCAAATATACGCGAGTCATTCTTTGTCAATTTTTTTAAAAAAATGTGTTAGTAGTAACTTAAATTAGATACATAAATAACATACTGTATTCTACAAGTTTTTATTTACGAAAAAGAAAATAAAAAAGAACCTAATTGCACTATTAAAACCACAAATCGCAAAAAATAAACTACTCGTATAAAATGTGTCTTATTGTTAGCAAGTATGTCTGTGTAACTAGTTTTGTATACACGAAAAATTTGATTAAGTATTCGGAGATTCTTTTCAGGTTTTCAGTGTTTCGGAGTTTAAGGCATAATCTTAAAATGATCCTGAAAAAACATGTAGAGTTAATATTAATCAAATGTGGCACCAACGTTTGAATCATATTATAAATAATAAGCGAGTTTGGTGAGTTTTAATGAACATAAAATAATACCATTAGGAAGTTTGCAAGGCAGAACTCTGCAATATCGATCTGTAATAGAAAAATAAAAACAGTGCATATAAGACGGAATCCATATATGCAAGTAGGAACTATACGTAAATTGACAGAAATACATATTTTATCAGATGAAAATAAGCATAAATCAAATATGATCCTGACACATAGACTTGGTATTTAGATACCATGTGCGTATTATAACTACACCCAATGTACATTGCATGTTGATAAATGGTATAAATCGAATAACAGTATAATGTATCGATTTAGTTTTTAATTGTTTGTGTTAACTACCATATCAGCAATGCTGATGGGAATGTCACTATCCAATGATCAAAAGATGGTAGTCTCTTGACCGAATGGGGAGTTGATTGACTGAAGTCATGCTTCCTCTACCATTATAGCAACACCGGAAACAGGAGTGTTGCTTGTGAAGTACAACTAGTTAGTTGTATTATATGAAAATGTTAACGACATATGCGTGGTAACATCGATTATGAACATTTGATATGCTATCAAGTCTGTGTGAGAAATCTTCTCAATATTTCAATCCAATTATGCCCGAACAACCATTGAAAATCTTTTTTAAGCAACTGTATTCAACGTTACGGACGCAAAAAACATGAAATCAAAAAATCTCTAATCTAAATTTTCGATTGTGGTTTATTTGTTTTTTAATTTTCTTTTATTTTGAGACATTGACAAATATACATGCTGACTCTGAAAAACCAGTATCCCTGTAAAGATATTAAGTTTAAACCGCACAAACTAGCAGTCAGTTATTTCAATTCACAAATCAACAATACCATCAAACACATTTTAACTATGCCGAAGCAGTAGGCATGTGAAGGTTGATATGTTTACAGAAGTTGACAAATTTTGGAAGCACAGATGGCAATAAACATGAAGAAAGAGTTTATTGCGTCTATTCATGACATGATAATAAATCATGTAACATCTTTCATGTTTCCTAGGCACTGACTGAAGCGGACTGACTGAAGCGGAATTCTAATCCCGAACAGCACTGAGTGAATATATCAATAATAACATAACATATCGACAGCAAAGGATAGTCCCTTTTTAAAATGGAACTTCTTCACGTTTATTCTAGTTTTGATTTTCGTTCTTCCTTTTACTATAATAATTCTGATTTAGATGAAATTACGAAATAATGATAAAACGGAATTTTGTATACAATAATGCATTCTTTTACTAACTAATAATATTACTTCTGTTGTTGTTCATGTCGCAAATCAGTCACTCTTGATGTCTGGGGTGGTATTCACCAACCATTCTTAAGAATATTCTTAGACTTGAAATCAAGAGTGAATTTTGAAAAACACACTTAGAAACCATTGTTTGAGGCCAAAATTTGCGATCATATTGAGACACCTAATATATAGTCAAATAAACTCTCAAAATTATTCTATCTGTCATAGGAAACTAGATATCTAAGGTTGAAATTTGGATTTTCAAGTTCAAGTCTAAGAATATTCTCAAGAACGGTTGGTGAATACGACGACCCTAGGTCACATTATATGACAGGCTCGACTCCCCCCCATCAAGTTACACGATAATGTTCGTTAAAAAACGGTTAATATTCTCGTATGTCCAAGTGAGATAGATCAATGATTATGCCATCTCATAGGTGTTTATTATTTACATACAGCACCAAAAATCTAAGTAACCTTTTCACCTATTTATTTATTTGTACTACACATGCGTTTTTAACATTTATTTATACACTATTTATACTTAGTATTTTTAAATTTGTTTTTCGATCTGCATCATTAGGCCCTAAAAAAAAAAGATGTTTGTTTCCGGTTACCCGACCGACCCTATATTTTAACTGCCGACTCAAAAGTTTTTATGTCCAAAAAATCGGCATCGGATTTCGCGCTCTTTTTGGTGATTTTCACAACGAAGTAATTCTTACGCACCGGCGCGCTGTGTCGTTTAGACGCTCGTAATCTCATTATAAAATAATCACTGCATACGCCTAGACGATATAGACTCACAGAAACGGTGCACGGTATAATTTTTGCGAAGACAGTATAGCCTATATCAAACATCTTCCTCGGTTTATTATAGCCACTTCAGATTTCAGATTCATATCTGAAATTGAGTACTATTTAAAAGATATATTATTTTCACACCACTACCCCCAAAAAGACATATATAATCATGTAATAGAAACTAACAAACTCATTCATTTTGATGTTCCATTTAATAAAGGGATGTGGTAACGACAAAAAAAAAAAAAAAAAAAAAAAAAAATCCCTACCTACCGACCCATATTTTTTTGGGCATGTAACAGGAAACAAACCTTTTTTTTTTTTAGGCCTTATGAACGATTATTTCTTATTAATATATGTATAAACAATGAAGCAAGAAAGCCGGCGTAGCGCATTGGATAAAGCATTGGATAAAGGGTTGGATAAAGCTTCTGATAAAGCATTGGATCAAGCAATGGATAAAGCATTGATTTAAGTATTAGATAAAGCATTGATTTAAGCATTGAATTAAGCATTGGATAAAGTATTGGATAGTGTATTGGATAAAGCATTGGATAAAGTGTTGGATAAAACGTCTGATAAAGTATTGGATTAAGCATTGAATAAAGCATTGATTTAAGTATTAGATAAAGCATTGGATAAAGCATTGTGTTAAGTATAGGATAAAGCATTGGATAAAGCATCGGATTAAGGATTGGATAAAGCATTGGATAAAGCATTGATTTAAGTATTAGATAAAGCATTGGGTAAAGCATTGTATAAAGCATTGGATTAAGAATTTGATAAAGCATTGTATTAAGCATTAGATTAAGCATTGGATAAAGTATTGGATAATGTATTGGATAAAGCATTGGATAAAGTGTTTGGATAAAGCGTTTGATAAAGCATTGGAATAAGCATTGGATAAAGCATTGATTTAAGTATTAGATAAAGCATTGATTTAAGCATTGAATTAAGCATTGGATAAAGTATTGGATAATGTATTGGATAAAGCATTGGATAAAGTGTTTGGATAAAGCGTTTGATAAAGCATTGGAATAAGCATTGGATAAAGCATTGATTTAAGTATTAGATAAAGCATTGGATAAAGCATTGTATTAAATATTGGATAAAGCATTGGAAAAAACATTGGATACTGTATTGGATAAAGCATTGGATAAAGTTTTGAATAAAGCAATGGATAAAGCACTGGTTAAAGTATTGTCCGCTCACGCCAAAGACCGCTGGTTCGATCACTGGCTCGGCCTGATGGCCTCTTAAAATCAATACTTAGATTCAGTTCTGCCTCTTTCCATGATACGGACTCGAGATAGATTCATGTATGCTTTGAGCAATCGGGCTTAAATAAAATAGTTTAAACTAAACATCAAGGGAAAGTAGTATGGGTTAGATAAGGTATTTATATGTGACTCTTGAAATAATATCAAACATGTGATGAATGCAATTTCCTGCTGACATTCGTGTTGAAGGGCCGGACGGCAAACGTGGTGTCTTTAATAAATTCAAGTTAACACTAATTTAGCACTTATTTAGCACTTATTTAACTAACTTGACAAAACGAACAAAATTGTTATTACTTTACTATTTCGGAAACATTCTCATATCAAACAAGTGGTGGACAAAATGAATTGATCACATCAGGGAGGTCAAGAGCATTGCGTATACGTCAATGAAATGGCTGGTGTAAAATATATTTCATCAGCACAATATTCGGGAAAACTGATGAGCTCTGAGACGCATTTAATGTTAAACGAAAAAGCCGTTGTGATGGAATATTTAATACGTTGAGGATAATGGAAGTTGTAATTGCTTCCATTACTGTTGCAGACAGCCTGTAAATGCAACAAAAGAAAACATGTTTTGCTAGCTTTATGAACTATGATTTATCTGATTAGATTTGGATGATAAATGGTGTTGAACCAATCAGCCTGGTAATACCATTAAGCTGACACGCATAAATACACGTTGGATTCTTTAAACTGAATCCTAAGAAGAAGTCAGCAAGTTAGTTAAATAGGGTTGACTTTTGGTAAAATATGTGAAGGTTGGCATGACCACCAAATATCCATAGAATTGGTTAATTCAAATATATGGTGAGGAAACACGCATGCTCACGTAAAGAAAATGGACAAAATTAAATATTTTTACCATGAGTTTTATGCACCTATCATGCTTATCATAAATATAGAATATTAATCTTTATATTTTAAAGTCTAGATTTGGGAATTTATTAATGGATATGCGCAGGGGCACAATCTTTAGTTTAATCTACAAGGCATGATCTAAAACGATAGTACAGTCCAAATGCCCATGCATTCTAGTCAACCACTAAGTAGGGTCGCCAAAACATATCCAACAAAGAAACTTATCCAATAAATAAACTTTTACCTTATTTTTATGTTTAACCATACTTTCCCGTTATAAACAGCATATCTAGTTTATTTCAGCTCGATTGTTAGGAAACACAAAGCTTATAAGAATCGCTTATAGGAATCGCTTGTAAAAATCGCTTATAAGAATCGTTTATAAGAATCGCTTATAAGATTCGCTTATAAGAATCTTAAGAGTAATTACAACTAGTACTGAGTGTTTTTTGAGCGGTCAATCGGTTTTGCCTGAACTCGGTCCCGCAAGATCAGTTTAAAAATAATATTCTATTATACACCTATACTTATTACAAGCATTAAATATATAAGGCAATAGAATCTGGGCACAAGTGCTCACAACATACTATATCCACTGCACTATCTGGGCACAAGTGCTCACAACATACTATATCCACTGCACTAACTGGGCACAAGTGCTCACAACATACTATATCCACTGCACTATCTGGGCACAAGTGCTCACCACATACTTTATCCACTGCACTATCGGTCGCTTTAGTTAATGTATTGGGCCAATATAAAATGGAATGTCAGATTTGGATACTGAATCGGTGTCGTCTATCAAGATGTCACTATTTCAAAACATGAAACGTAACAAAACAATTTTTTCTCAGAAAAATTACATTAAGTTAGTCAACGCATCAAAATGATATCTATTATATGAAAATAGCACGATACACTAAAAGTATTCCCTTGATAGGTCCAGACAGTCACGATTTTCACGAACATTCCCACTTATTTCGTTATGAATATATAGAAATTATATCCGTAGTGAAGTCATTCAAACTATCATTTGATGGTTATCTGAAATTCTAATATAAATAGAAGTCAGTAAATCAAACATAACGTGGAATTAATAATGGGTTTGGTATTATACCGATGGTTTAATGATTAGAATAAACTAATACAGTTCGATTTAATCATTTTTGAGAGACGCACACAATATCGCCATCATCGTCTACATGAAAAATAACTTAGGTTGTATGATATTAATGCATTTGGTATAGGAATGTGTGTGTTGGTAACAGAGTTAAAAATACCTCTTAGTGTAAAGAATTCATTTGATAGATAGGTCTCTGATATTGTTAATGGTCAACTATGATGCATAGAAATAAGAATAGAGATTCAGTCTAGATAAGTATTGTTTCTATGAAAAAGCTTTGTTTTTATCCCTTTTTTGCCCAAGCGATAGTTCTGTATATTTTAGAAAATAAGTTTTGGTCATTATAAAGAATTTTGTTTTATTCTATAAACTACAAACTTATTTATATTAAAACTAGATAACTAGAAATGACAAACATGTTTTACAGTGATTCTTTCTGTTCGAGAGATCTTTAAAGAATATAAGTTGTTTACCCAACAGGAGAAGTAGCCTGTATTGAATCCTCTTACCACCACATTACACATACACAAAATGAATAGAAGTACTCGAGCACACCCAAACTCCGCAAGTAACTCATAACTTTCCAACTTGAATCAGCAGTGAGAGACGAATGATAATAAGAAACAATGTCGTATATCAATCATCACGGAGACTGTTGCCGGACGTGGATTCGAACTCACGACTCCTGGATTGATAGTCAGACGCAAAACCGACAGAGCTAATCGGGCCCGGCTGATCGAAAAAGAAGACCCACTTAATCGTTTTTGTCATTACTTATTACCTGGAAATAATATACTGATATCATGGAGAGACACGTTTTGTATTTTTTAAAATTTACAATAATGCAATGCACACACTGTAATAGAACACATCAAAGTGAGCTGTTACATGAACTACATGTTACAAAAACAAATCAAGAAGAATCATGCATATCATTGTAAAGATATTGGAAATAAGTGTTTTAGTTATGTATTTCGCATTTAAAAAACATCCGTTAACACTGCTTCGTGTTTAAACAATGAAAACAGAAATATCTAATATTACTGACTGTTGACCTATGTTGACATATTCTGTATCACTGAAGAATGTTTAATACAAAATTGATTAAAAAACAACGGTGATATATTAGAGCCAACGGTCATACTGAATTAGTGTATCCTCCAGAGAAATAAAATGCTACATGCAATTTTATTACTGTGGTTGGCATTCGCAGCAGTTAATCAAAGATATAGCTTATGCAGTTGATAAATGGAGAGAAACAGAACTACAGTAGCATTGACTGACTTCGACCTGAACAGTCGAAAACAAGATCATACAGACAATTAAAGAATATAAATGTATTGAATCCACTCACCACCACACCGAACATACAAAGTTTACAATGAATAAAATGATAACAATTAGAACAATACAAACGTACAGAAAAAAGACAAAATGGCCGATAATTTGAAAGGGTCTGTGTCAAAAACTTCCACTGGGGGGGGGGGGGGGGGGGGGGGTAGGGGGGATAAACCTGATTAGGTGCCTCCAATCTCTCTTTCTTCCTTCGTCACATCATCAAGCAAGACGGTTTTGATAAAAGTAGTCCCGTAAGACTGTCATCTTATGATTGCAAACACTTCCCAATATCTGTAATGTTTGACACCTACATTTCTGTTGCGTTATAGGACTCACACACTATTATCTCCCTTGAGTACTCCGGCCCTACAGATGAAGAAGGTAGGGCTTTGTAGTGCAATGGTTTGTTTTTTGCTGGCATGAATTTAATGGTCAGTATTTTAGAAATCATCACTGAAAATTTGATGCTGATACCAGTTTTCTGGACAATTCTGTGTCATTTCAGAATTGTTAGTGTGAACCGCATCTAGGGCGAATAGTTGACATATTATTACTCTGGAAAGTGGAAAGGGCTCACAAAAGCATTGAATTAAACCTGGTCAAGTTATGCTTTTTCCCCTTTATAATTGCATATCTTGAACCAGTGAAGAATTTGAGCCCAGACACATGCTGCAGAATTTGATTTTTCACTCTGTTTTGAACATAAATGTTACAATGGAGCCCTGTGGGAAATGTAATAATGGTGTGGGACGTAAAAAACGTTATCAAATATTGTAATGGATTTAACTAATTAAAACTGCATAAAAGGTGTTTTCGTCACATCAATTTAGGTGTGATTGTGTGCGCATAGATTAATCGAAAATAAAGTCTAATAAACGACGTGTAAAGAAATGGCTAACATATCACAGTAGCAAATTGATGACTTAAAAAATACCAGTTCTAGATAAAAATAATGATAAAAAAGATATATTTAAATTGTATATTTAAATTAAAATTTAAATAACAAATGTAACAATTTTTGAGTAAAACTGTATTTTATATGCCATTCTGTGCGGAAAACTGTTTTACGGACAATACACATATGCAGATAATTTATAGCCCACGGATGCGTCATCTCTTAATATATATCGTGTTATAAAAACAATTGTTGGAAATAAACGACAAAGGTCACACTGATCAAGTTGTATTCTCCCGAGAAATACAATCATATATGCGGTACTATGACATTGGTTGGTATTGAAGGCAGTTAATCAAATAGAACACACACTGGTGACAGTGACGGTGATGATATATCCAGAGTTACTGCAGTTTTATTAGTTTTATGTAAATCAAATGTCGTCTATCATGCTTTTGCGAATAATAAACCGCAGAGCAAGCAGTTATTGCAGCTTTAACAAGTGCCTTGCAGCAGCTCATGCGTCATTGTGTCATTGAAGTGACGTCATTTATTGTATTGTATGTGATGGCGGCTTATACAGATTTGCGGGGAGATCAGATCAGTTTTTATCAGATTTTTTTTGTGATGAATATCTTTTATTCCATGTAAGACATAATACAATGTTATACAAAAACTGTTCACGTATCAATACAAGCCATATAATTTTCTTAACACATTACATGATACTTTTAGATAACATAACATGCATTCAATGTTTTACAAGTAATATTTTAACGGTGAATATTAAAATATTAAAAACGGGTAAAAGAGAGTAGAGAAAGAGCAAAGATAAGACAAGTAGAAATTTACAGTTGAGAAGATGAGAAGCTGTATGCAGTATAGTTTTCGTTATTATTATTTGCATGTTTCCCCATTTATTTCCGTGTGACCTAACTTTGTTTTTGTTTATTTCAATAAGTGTTTCTATTTGCTTGTTTTTTTGTAGATATGGTATGATTGATTCAATACTGGGAACTGTCTTCGTGTAGTTATTCTTAAATAAGAAGTATTTAGCAAGTAATATTGTACAGTTTAGTAATTATACTGATGAAGAGTTATATAACCGGAACGATATATTTTGATAACAGATGTTCGAAGGTTGATGGTTTGAAATACAGAAGTTATTGACCTGAGTCCAAAAGGGTCTTACATAGTGGCATTCCGTAAATAAATGTTCTAAAGTTTCTGGATATCTCTCACAAAATTCACATATACTTGAATTAACCATTTTACATTTAGATAAAAACTTGTTAGAAGGTAAAATTCTCATAATGTATTTGTATTGGAATGATCTTAGTTTTGTGTCTATGGTACTTTTGAAAGGTAGACAGTGAATGGTTTTCCAGTCAAGGATGTTGAATATTTATTCCCATTTTAGATGAGGTTTTATTTCATTATCGTTATTAATTAACTGAATTTGCATATTATATAACATTCTATTAGGAGAATTTCAGTTTCTATTTTTTTCTCTGTTTTAATTATATGTTTCCATCTTTCTGGTATGCTTTGGGTAATTTTAAAATAATTGAGAAATTCTGAATTGCTAATATTGTATAATTGTTTTAATCGTTCAAATGTATAAAACGTCTTGTGTCTAGAATCATATATATCAGTTATTGATTTAATTCCTAGCCTTAACCATGATTGTAAAATAACAAACTGCCTTTACTTTTAATGAAATAATTATTCCATATATATATTGTTTTACTACATTTACATCTTCGATATTAGTGTTAAAATTAATTTTTGACCATGATTCTATTATGTTACATAAAAAAGGCATTTCGCTGAACATATAATAACCATCTTTGCAATTTAAGTTATAGTCAAAGATGAAGTTTCCACCTCTTTTTTCAATTGATGACATGTAAATATTCTTCCATGCGCCTTTATTGTTTACATCTGTTAATCGTTTAACCCAACTTGCTTTAATTGAATTTATAAAAAGTTCTATATCTATCATCTTCATACCACCATTTTCAATATTTTGTATAATAGTTTTACTCTTAACTTTGTATGGTTTCCCCTCCCACAGAAATTCGAACATTTTATTTTTGATTAAGTTGATAGTGTTTATGTTAGGTGTTTCAAGCACTGTTAATGGAAAAATTAGTTTTGGTTATGCAAATGTTTTTATTACTGTGATATTACCTAATATCGACAATTTATGTTTACTCCAGTTATCGAGACAGTTTTGAAATTGTTTTATTTTTGAATCGTAGTTTAAATCTTTGTTTTTAATTTAATCGTTAGTGAAAACAATTCCCAGTGTTAACATGACAATTGCGTAGCATACACTTAACATATAATTTAAGAAAATAATAATATTGTATCGCAAATCAATTACTAACAGAGTTATATTATAATAAGTAATTGATGTATTTTGTATTTCAAATGAAAATTACTTTTCCATAATACGCAGCATTAACAGTCTGTCCTATCGCCAGTCGCTGTTTACGATGCCATTTAAAAAAAACCTGCGTCCGTGACAGTTTCTTCCCCGTAAACGCCTGTTGTTTCATACCATACGTTTCCAAGCTGACAACAAAATTTGATAATTGCGCGTGTTTCTTGTGACTCAAATGACGCCATAATAAACAACCGGAAGTGTTCTTTAATGCCTTATTGTTTTCTAACGGAAGCAGGAATGACGTTGAGGCTTTGTTATATGACGTAGAAGACGTTAAGTAATAAGCGTGCGTTTCAGCGCCAAACTGTCACATTTAGAAGTTGATCAATTAAGATTGAATTTTACACTTTAAATGCATAAAAGACACGAGCCCACTTTAACGTCAATGGGTTGCTTTAGTCACGGACAAAGTGACAATTACTTTTTTTCTGAAATGAAAACCGTGTTGGATTTGGCATCAATAGAGGTGTTCTTGCTGAAATCTTCATGTAAGAAATCCGTCAACTGAAAAAGATACAGGGGCACTCCGGTTATTTCTGGATCACCCCTCGTATTATAACTGTGTTATCATATACACAGGCAAAAACTAACATTGACTGTAAATAAACATTTCGTTCATTTACTTAGTTAAGTAAAAAGGTCCTGGTTGTACTTTACAGAAAAAAGCTATGAAATGCAGTATTGAGAATATAATTTTGTATAAAATAAATTCAGAATGTAAAATCAGAAATCGAAAGACATGTTATCAAATAGTATTATGGATTAAATACAAAGTTAGTTGCATAAATATATTGTAAAATAGTTCAACTTTTATAAATATGTATAATTAAACACAAATCAATACTAGTAATATTACAATGTAACATGGACATGGTAGAAAACGAATAACATGTTCTATAAGTATGTCCTAAGTATATAGAACTTCGTCATAAATGTTTTAAACGTTTTTATTATCATTGACATAATTTGAATAAATTTGAAAGTATTGTAGCTTCCCAATGCACAATAAACAATTTATCGAAAAGTATATATTTTGCCTTCCAACATAGGATGAATACTTAGCATCAGACTTATATTTGCAGTAAATCAATAAATTATTAACATAACTTTGATAATATTTAGTTGTATTAAACCAATATGTATTAACTTTATTTACTTCTCTGATAATCTTATTTTTATGTTTTCACTGTAATATTTGTGTTGGCTATAAACACGCAAGAGCTGTTTTGTGCCCAATGAAATATGTGTATGTTGGTTTGTTAATATTTTTTAGATTTGTTGTAATAAGTAATAAGGATTTCGTATATCATATTTTGTTGATAGGTATTTGTATCATCGTTAAGAAAGCTTCCACTGTGCTCTATGTTATCAACAAACATTTCAGATATTCGGTTTGAGTCATACTTAAATATTGTGATTAGCACAAATATATATTTGAATGTTGTTGGTTTTTTTAAAAAAATAAGAATTTCACCACATATGAACAGAACAGAACATATATTTTATTAGGATTTGTACAAAGTACATCATCATACTATATACAATATACAATCAATATAAACATATAGTCACTTAACAGCAATGATTAAATTCATTAGAGTATATAACAAAATATTAAATGAATGTTAATAAATGAAATGAGGATGAACACTATGCTACAGATAGATGCTGGTAGGTGGTATTGATCAATAAGGTAAATTTGCAAATAAATTATCGAATATGCAAACACTTTAATAGTAGAGAAGATAATTTTTCTTTTTGTTTTAGAATGTTAATCATTAAAAAGTTTGATGATCTACGAAGAAAATAAATTGATTAACAGTTTATCAGGAAAACTATTATAAATGTTTAGAAAATTAACTATTTTTAAAATGGATACAAAGCATTTCATTGTCATTTGTAATTAAAACACGAATGTCTTGTTATTTCAAATCCACCAAAAAATGACAATTTTAAATATTTTAATCGAAATGGTTAAATTGAAACGGAATTCCCATTCTCGAAACAGATAGCAGGCAACTACTGCTAAAAGACATTCACATCGACATTCGGTCTCTCTCTAAGTTGAAATAAATTTTTCAATTTATGTTCAATATCACCGAACTAACTGAAATCAAAATGAAATCAAACGACTCACTTCATACGCTGCAAAATACGGTGGAGAAATATTAATCGGGAAATGTAGTTAAGTATAACCTGGGCGCTCAGGTCAGGTTTGGAAATCCCTTTCTAACATATCATTTTGGCATTTTTAAATAGATGTTCTTACGGCATTACGGTGTCAGTGAGTACATAATACTATAACCATGTTATTGAAGATAGATAATGATAAAACACAAACATATGGGCTAGTCTATTAAACCTATAAAAATGGCCGTGGTTTCCAAAATATGTTATTAAAAACTGTACAGTCATGAGATTCATTAAGTTTTATGTCTATATCACAGATTAGTTTGACATTTTCACTGAAAACATGACCTTGTGCACCTTGGGTACAGATGTTCACAAAGTTTAAAATCACTTTCCTTCGAAATGTCCTCAAACAATGATCATTATCGATGATGTGACCTCGAAATACTGCCTTTTCCGTCTTTTTTTTTTAAACTTTTGATTGTGATAATACGTCCTCTGTTGAAGCCATGACGAACGGAACACGATGATCTTGGGTAACAGAAAACGACTTCCAGAAAACATACTGAATATATATTATATATAAAGGATAACCGAAAGATCTGCATCAAAACGACATATATATATATATAACAATTAAATTGGGGTCCGGGAGGGTAGGCAGTTTTTGCAAAACATAGGAAAAAAAAGTTTATTTGTGATTTTCTGCGAGGACCTATGCTGTGTGCATCTCGGAATATGGAACCCTTGAAAAGGAAGTTTATGAACGGAGTCGATGTAAAAATCACTTTACCATAACAAAGAGACAAAGACATGAATGCAGGTACCAATAAGCGGTTTCCTCTTTCAATAACCTGATATAATCTTTGACTCGGCAAATCCAAATATATTGCAAACCATGTGTCTTTGCCAATTTTTAATTGTAAAAAGTCCTGATATACTTTCTTCAAAATATCTTACTGGATCAGGCTGAACATTATTCAAAAAAGATAATAAATCAAATGAAATACCTCCATAAACGCACAGTTATCATATACCGTAACGGTTTGATAATTAGGTAGTTTGAATGGGAATATATCCCGAACTACAATATACGGATTTTCTATATTTCTCAATGTATTAATTTTGCTTGAGGATTCCGATTCGTTCTGTTTTTCATTGGACGTAATATCTATATCACTAAGAACTCTAAATAAACAGGGTTAGCTGTATCATAAATTGCACATGGTGTTTTTTTTATTTTTCAAGCTTTCTCTAATTTGCACAACACAGATTAAAAACAGTTTTACTACATGGTGTGTCTTACCAACTTACTAACCAATTAACTGATCAATTAAACGAATGAACTAACGTACGAACAAACATACAAAACTATGTAAACCAATTAGAGAGCGCCGGTTTTACTGAATCACAGATAACAACAAGCATTCTTTGCAAAGCCATTTAAAGCTAAATATCACTCATCCACTATATGTGACTAGCCAAATAAAGAACATAAATGCATCCTATTATGTAATGCAGTAATGGATTCCGTGATATTTTATATTTTGTCAAAACAATCGGATTACTATTTCCTGATGGTGTTATCATTAATTCTGAAAGTGATCGTTAACACAACATCAATAACACTACATTAATTGTATTCACGCTTATTTTGCAAAATATTAATTTCCACGATTTATGGGAGGCATGCTTTTACAAAATGTGTATAAATTGCTATTTTAAAAGTAAGCTTAAAATAAAGGAAACACAGGGTCTGCGTGAATACTGAAGTATTTAAATTATTGTATTATATTTACATCATCCAGATATATAATTTTCAGAATTCACGTTAAGTAAAATTTTTTTATAGAAATTGCTCTTTATCCATTATTTCTGATGCTAAGAAACCTACACGTATGCTAAATCCGTTATATATTCAAACACTTTAAAATTCATTGCAATTCAATACAGTTTCAATCAGGTCAAAGACATTAACAAAGTATGAAACAATTCAATAAATCATATGTCAGATGCAATTTGATTTGAAAGATTTTATTAGAATTTAAGTTCAACAGAATTAATTACAATTAATCATGATATTATATTTGACGCAATTTCACAAATATTAACACATTCAAGCAGAATTTGTAAACATGTTCAAACCTAATTGAACCAATCGTTATCAATAAAACATATAAATCCTACATTTTGACAGTTTGAAATTTACTACACTTTGAAGAATATCGTTGATAATATTAGTTTATCAACATATGTATTTAAAAAGACTAAATTGAACAAATTTTGTTTGAAACAAAATCTTTACTCCAGTTAATTCTTTTTACAATTAACAAATTGAGGAATGGTTCAATTTAGATCTAATAATATATATCACACACGTATTCGCAAGATTTATTCATTTTCAGATGACACAATTAAATGAAAAAAAACAATCATGCATTATAATTATTTAAAATTAAAGTAGAATTGATAACCATGGAGCTCATTTAGTAACGCTCGAAAATAGAACACGCCGGTGCTATGTGCGCTAGGCATGTTGCTTATGACGTTACACTCATGGACAGACTCAATAAAAACACACTGTGTGTCCAAGAAATCCTTTTATGAGATATATTTACAAATAAAAAATTAAAAGAAAACAAATACATTATGAGGAAATAAAGGTCAATCATTCCATTAACATGTTGGAACAAATACACGTAAGCAGAAAAGTAAGCTTCTCACTGAAGTAGTCTCATAAAATTAAACTGGATAAACTTAACTAAACAGATGCCGATATTCAAGAAATGATATTCATGATGAAACGAAATATTAATGAGTAACTTTTTAATTGATATAGTGTCAGCATATAACAAGATACGGTTGTAGACAATATTAATATATATTTAAACATTATATAGATATACGTTTTTGTATATTTAAGAGACAATTACTGTGTATTGTAAATAAATCGATTATTGTAATATGATGTATGTTCTATATTAAAATAAGGAAATTACCAAACTAGTCCATGGTGTTCAGCATTTAGGGGATAGTTCTAGGTCTATTCGGTCCGGTGGGTGTCAGTATAACATGACTGGATAGGGTATCATGCATTGTGTCTGCGGCAAGATACCCCAGAATACTGTCTCAAGTAGAATACTGACACAGTGTTGAAAGCGATGCTTAACGCCATACAACAACAGCTAAACTAGTACCATTATTGGATATACATGTCATACTATAAAACAGATACAAGAATGTTTAAACTTCCATTAAATCCTTTTTATTTGAAAATAATATGAGATTAATATAGTTTTCATATATCAATACACAACAAATAATATGATTAAAGAACATAAGAAATCTGCTGTAAAAGCTGTTAATCCTTAGTATTCAAAATTACCATCACTCCTTTTTCGAACTAAGAATAGAAAATATAGATGAAATACATTTTGATATTTTTGCCGTATTTTATTGCTACAATGGAACAAATAGAGATACCGCCAATCACAACACCCACCTTATTTGTCTGTCACTGCCATCGGTTACTGAATTCGAGTAATAAAGTGCTTACTGACATGCAATTGCACACCACTGTGTCCATATTTTCAATAATGCCACTAATTCAATATATTTTTTTTGCTTAAAAAGTACCTCCATTATCTTATTCTATATTTGCTTGCTTCAAATTAAGTGCTTAAACCTTGGAAATGCGGGAAACCAAGTTGTCGTTATAACGTTTAAAGTGAATATCGCTCCCATGTCCACCCACAAGAGACATTTTATTACACTGGCAGTTATATTTTTATACAGACAATGCTTCACACGCAATTTGTTATAAGAATAGAACATTATTTGATAACTGCTTTATCTTATGATCTTCGTTCAAATTAATATTGAATTTGTTGATAAAATTTTCGTCTACGCATGTCCGTGTGGGGGTACGCTATTCAAATCATCTTATGGCCATATTTGGTGCAGACGTTGCGCAATTTGGTCACCTGTTATGGTACACCTTTTTAAACTATTTTGTTTTACCTCCAGTGTCATATCAAGATCATTGTTTTAGACTTGGACATAGTGTTAGTTTCATAACATTGAGTTTATTCTTAAACGCAGTGTCTGTTTTATAATATTGAGTTTATACACAAACACAGCGTCTGTTTTATAATATTGAGTTTATACACAAACACAGCGTCTGTTTTATTATATTGAGTTTAAACATAAACACAGCGTCTGTTTTATAATATTGAGTTTAGACTTACACACGGTGTCAGTGTCATAGCATTATATTAAGAGTTTGAAAGTTGGGCACACAGTGACAGATTCACAACATTGATTTTGGACATGTACACAGTATCAGTTATATGTTAAAATGTTTACACTTAAACAATGTTTCAGTTCGTTAACACTCATATAGTGTTAGTTTCATAACATTGTTTTCAGACGACTGGTCATATTATCTGTTTTAAAACACTTTTATTCAGATTTTGATACATTGTCACTTTCATAACATTGAATGTAGACCACCTGCAACAGATTTTTTAACATTGTTTTGGACACAGTGTCAGTTCCATAGCATTGTATTTAGACTTAGATACAGTTTTGTTCTCCGTAACATAGTTTTGTACTTGGACAGTAGGTCAGATTCATAACTTTGTTTTCATTATACAACATAGTTTTAGTTTTTTTATATTGTTTGCAGGTACATTTGAAATATAAATATATAGACATTATGTTATACGGAGTGTGAAACAGTTTGGTTGTATGAGGTTTTACGATTTTTTTATAAACAGTATTTCAAGTATATAACGGCGGCCAGCACACTAATTAATAACTCCGGGGACCCACTAAGTTGTTAACAATAATAGACACTTCTGCTATCTGCAAGTCAATGACTACTCCCCCACATATTCAGAGGTGGAACACTCATGATTGGCAGAGACTGTGGTGGTGTAAAACAGTACATTAATTTACACAGTGATAAGTGTATAATTATGTTAGTTAACTACATTTACTTAATTCTCCTGTTGTTTGAACGATTAAAATAAAACAATGGCTATATCAAATATTGAATAATGGAACACATCCATTTCATTAAATAGCGAACTTCATTTTAGTGATAAAGTAATTGACTTTTGCAACATGGTCGATTGAATACACCAGAAAATATTTCTATAAATTACTTTGAACATGCACGTGTTAAGAATAATCGACTACTTTTGTTATAATTTACTTTTCATACTTTTATTTATTTAAAATGACAAACGTCAATATCAATGTAGAGTTTACTCATGTTTGCACAGTGAATCAACGTTTACGCCTTTGAATCTATAACTATAGTTTTTTTTAAGTATTCTAGCCTTTGGATATGAAACATGTAAATTCCTTACGAGTCTATGACAAGCATATTAGACATATGCCAGTGTGAATTTAGACAATCTGACATATTTTATTTTACATAACCTTAAAACATTTGCATTACATCTGTCAAAGCTTGGAATACAAATATATCACTCGTATTCTGTTATTCAGAATGTAGACATGATAAATCACATAGCGTCTCCGCGCACGGTGGAAACCTTCACAAAATCGCCATAACAGAAAATATGTTCCATTAAAATTTGACAAAGGCATTTGTTGTATAATATAGAGTGATATTGGTGTGACATAAATAGGTCGTTACAATTTTATTTTCAAACCGAATATCAAAGTCTTAATGGAAGGTTTTTGGTCAATAATTCTGTTTACAAGATTGTATACTAGTATTTAGACAAAACTAGTCAGACTTTATATTCAGACTTTGTATTGGACTTTTTTATAATTTATTTTTTATTGGTATTGGACTTAGTAAATATTCAAACTTAGTATTGAGACTCGGTATATGACATAGTATATATTCAAACTTAGATTTGTATTCATAGTAAGATTTCAGACTTAGTATTGAGGATTGGTATTGAGAAGTTGCATTCATACTTGGTATTGAGACTTAGTATGATATTGATACTTGATATTCAGACGTTATTTGTAATAAAACTTGATATTCAGACTTAAAGAGGATAATCAAACTTAATATTCAGACGAAGTGGACAATCTGACTTGATATTCACACTTTGTGGGCAATCAGACTTGATATTCAGACTTAGTCAGACTTAGTGGGCAAACAGACTTGATTTTCAGACAAAGTCGGAAATCATACTTGATATTCAGATTTAGTGGGCAATCAGACTTGATATTCAGATTAAGTGGGCATTAAAACTTGATATTCAGACGTAATTAGTAATCAGACTTGACATTCAGGCGTAGTGGGTTATCAAACTTGATATTCAGAAGTTATCAGTAATCAAACTTGATATTCAGACTAAGTGGGCTATCAGACTTGATATTCAGACTTACAGGGTAATCAGAATTGTGTTACGACTAAGTGAGCAATCAGACTTGGAATTCAGACGCTATTAGTAATCAGACTTGACATTCAGACTTAGTGTGCACTCAGACCTGATATTCAGACGTTATCAGTAATCAGACTTGATATTCAGACTTCGTGGGCAATCAGACTTGGTATTCAGGTTTACAGGGCAATCAGACTTGATATTAGGACTTATTGGGCAATCAGACATGATATTCAGATATAGTGGGCAATCGGACTTCATAATAAGATTTAGTGGGTAATCAGACTTCACATTCAGACTTATTCAGACTTTGTTAATATTCAGATTGGAATTTAAAATTAGTATTCAGACTTGTGGATCAGATTCAACAGGAATTAAGACTTAATATTCAGATTTCGTATTTAGACTTGATATTTACACCAAGTATTTACAGTCAGTTATGAAGCATCTTCAGTTTGATTCAATTCACAAATATAGTTCCAAATATTTGTTATCAGTATTTAAGCTAACATATTTCGTTGAATAAATATCTCATTGCAAATTATGCGATAAGACTTTCGCTCCAGCAGGATTAACGTCCAAATCTAGTATAATAAAAAAAACGTCTAAGATATCTTAATGGAACCTACATAGGCCATATTGAGTAATGCCATAAACGGATCAAAACCATGTTATTATTTAAATGGATGTTGGCTTCAATCGATCGCCTTTCAAATAATGCAATATTACCATGCAAGAACTGAAATCATGATGACAGCTCGGAACATCAACGTCATTTAATAAATAGCATGACAAAGTGAATCAATAAGTTGGTTTGGAAGTCAGTTATTGATAATATAAAACGCAATACACCCTCCGCACATATTGCATGTGTCCAATTGCACGTATCAAAAGAATGAATCAGTATCATGTTTAGTGGTGTTTGAACTTGCGCTCCATGAAGCAACTAATATTATATAATGGCGACCAAAGGTTTTGGGGCTACTTGTTGCTATATGTGATGTTCAAAATAGTAATTAAAGAATATTAACTACAAAGTTTTACTCTTTTTAAAATTTAAACATTTTAAAATGTATGTTTTCTGTAAATCGAACTTTTTTGTCCATATATTTCAATGATACCATCATTTTAGTTTGTGCAATCGATAATGCGTATATTAATTTTTTTTCCTTACGTAACAAATGTTATCACAGGGGTACCCCAGCACTTGATATTTCCATAGAACTTGAATTCTTTTCTTTCCTCTAAATCATTAATTTATTTCTCTTAGCATATCTTTTCCCATTTCAATGCCTTAATTGAAACAAACTAAATATGATGACTAACTGTAAAATACAAATTTTGCTGGTAAAATATATTATAATGAGTGCCTCACACATCGCTTGAAAATGTGTTGAAGATGTTTACGAGCTCTTACCCCAGCGCTTGTATTGCTTCCTGGGTAGTAACTTGTAGATAGGTTTCAACTTATTTACTGTCGATCGGAAAAGATCAATATTTGTTTGATCGACTAGGCGAACATTACATGTGAGACGTCCACGTAGCAAATCGAGTGATACAGCTTTGAACTGAATGTTAAATTGAAACGCATACATAGCTAACCGATTGATGCAGCTCTGAACATACCGTTGTATCCAAAATCAGATAATACAGGAGCCATTTTCGTGCTGATTGGTCGTAATGGCCAAAATCATTGCCTCTGGCCGCTAAGGTCGATGTATCGAGCATAGCTCTTTAAAAAGCACTTTATGTTTGTTACTTTGTTTCTATTGTTGTCTGCCACTTTCTTCCATCAATACAATTTGTTGTCATACATAACTTGTAATTTGTTTAAAGTGACGTTAATCAAGGTTAAAAGGTTAAAACAGAATATATACATATTTGTTTTAAACTGACTGATACTATTAGCTTGTTTTGTTCCGAAACCAGCGTAACTACATTTTGCTGGGTAAGCATGAGCGTAAAGTTAGTTCCTTATTCCTTTTTCCCTATTCCTGAAATACATCATCGGTTCCTCATTGCTTATTTAACTAAAATATTAGAAAAGGAAAAGGGAATAAGGATAAAGGAATAAGGAACTCGCTTTACGCTTAGTAAAACAACTGGTCCAAAATATCTGTGTGTTTCACTTTAAATTACCAGTCAGTATAACATATACAATATGTCTGCACAGGCAATTGCGCTGACTGGTTCGCACAATCACGGTAAAAACAAGCATTTCATGTAATTTTCTTTATCACTCCTATTTCAATAATTAAATACTATTAAACACCTTTTTGGAGCGGGAACTTTATTTCCGCTATTATTCGCGAGTTTCAACCCTCGCTATTTCAAAGATTTCACTAAAATTACAATCACGTCCACTGTCCGAATTTGTACAATATCCAAATTCAAAATTCATATCCGACGGTTTCGCTTTTCAACAGTTGCGAATTCAACATTTCGCGAATAAATAAAATAAGACAAATCAGAGCAAGTTCGCATAATAAAGTTTATTCAAATTTAAAGTAGTTTACAGTTACCAAATTTTTGATAATGTAATCGTTGTCATAATGATATGCATAGTCTGTTTAAACCATCAACCGTATGCTATTGTTTTACATGAAAAGTGTATAGTTTTATCATTTAAAGTATTCAGGTTCCTGTTAGTGTTATTAATGGGTTACAAACCCTGTCGTGTGGAGAAATAAATTTACATCAAAGCGAAATTGCATTCTGTAATTTATCATTCTTCAGTTGCTTATACCTGTTGGACGAATAGGACCGTAACATAAACATTCATATAGACGTATCTGTTAAGCAAAACATGCGAGAATCGTTCCTGACATTCGTCAAATGATAAAAAGGACTGGACATTTAGCCTTCAGAGAAAACAAACACGACAACAACGGGAGCGTCAATAGTGTCGATGCAGAAAATAATCGCAATAAAGACGCTACAAACACAAAATAGGAATTGACAACAGAAGATACAGGCTTGGAAAAGTGGCGGCACCCACCTCTAGGTAACTTAAAAATATAAAAAAAAATATATGACTAACAGGATATAATCCCCATAGCATAAGCATAATTGATATAAGAAATACAAATATACCTAGAGAAAAATTGACGACAGAGGTCACTACCTTGAAAAGGACAGTTGCAAAACGCGCAACTTGGGAGCTTAAACAAGAATAACAGGTGTGTCCAGCCTCGTTCTTCCCAAGTCGTCATCTAACCTAATTTATACGTTCTTAAATTATGATGTAATGGTGTAATATTCTGTCCAAGTTCGACGAATAGAGGACGCAAGGAAATCAGTTGCGGACTAGAAGATATAGCTTTAACCTTGACCCAACCTAGCTCCTGTCCAGCCGTCACTTACTCCACTATGTAACGTTTTAAATTCATATGTCATTTCTATAAATTTCTGTCAGAATCTGGCGAAGCGAAGACATCGTCAGTTAACTACAAGCTTAACCATGGACCTAATCCCGCTCTTACCGGCGTTGTCACATCAAAATACGTTGTTATTTTTCGAAGTGTTTATCAGTAATTAATGGAACATATTCTTGTTACCTTTAAATTTCCAAGAAATTAAGTTAATAACAGACCGTTGTTTAACGAGAAAACCAATTGCGAAATTGTCATTTCCACCGCTTTGATAATTAAATTCAATGTGGACTGTATTAAATGGAAAGTCGACGAATCCAAATAAAAAAAACAATTTCGTTATTTCAAGATAGTTTGCCTTAACTTCTCCTAATTCAGGAACACTTCTATTTTTATTTAATTGTCATTAAATATTTATTGCCACAAAGCTCAAAGGAATTTAATTAGGGAATACCTGTCGCCTAGAAACTTGTTTAAGCCTGTGACATTTGAAGGTTTGGTTTGCATAATATAATTTTTACTTAACAAAAACTTGTTTCAGTTTTTACTTTTATTTTAATAATGAGTGGGGATGTTATCTTCCCGCATTAGTCACAGTGATTATTAAACAATAAATTATATCATACTCTTAATATGGGGGAGCGTACTGCTATTTACTAAGGATGTCTGATTGCGATTGGAACTTCTCGTCTTTTATCATATTAAATGATTTTATAATAACAGTTAAATTCAATTTTGTCTCTCATAAGTATAATGATAATTAAAAAAAAATATGTTTCCTCAACAATACATTGTGTTAAGGTCATAAAGTAAAAACAAGAGTAAACAATATAGTGTTAACATATTGCGATACACTTTCTGGAGAATATACATATGCAATTTCGAAACTGTTTTAGTGTGTATGGACTGAGCGTGTTGATAAAGATCTCTGGAATGATTTTAATATCCGAAATATTACCGTCAACGGCTTTCGACAAATAGTATTAAATGTGTACTAATTTTGATGTAAAATACTTGGAAAAGAAGTATGTCAATATATTTGATTTTGTCATAAAAGGATAAATTTGTATATTAATTAATTATCTGATATGTAATAATCTTCTGTTCAATTGGTAATTTCGTGCATTTTATTTTAGTACTTAAATAAATGTTTAACGAATTGTCATCGAACAGTATGTTTCGGGAAAATATCTACTTATACGTTGCAGACTAAATAATCTTGATCATGTTAGACGTTTGATTTGAGAAAACAAGGCGTCATATATGATCAAAACTAGTTAGTATATAACATAAAACGAAACACTTTTAAATACATAATAAAAAACAAAAAACGTACTAACCGGTTAGCCATAAATATTACACATCTGTCACAATACCAAATTTTCTTAGAACAAGGTCATTTTTATCCTGAGTATGTGTACATTCATGAATTGTTGACCTCCTGTGAAACAAGTCAAACATTATGATATATTATCACATTAATAATAGTAAACATTTAGCTAAATAAGCAAGCTTACGTTTGGAAATGATGCCTAATGGCAGTTGTATGTACTTCCCAATACCTTTTCCCCGAAACAGCTAGGTTATAGTTTTCTTATTAATACGGGGTTAATTTATTCGTGCTGAGTTAAAATATTAGCGCTATACGTTCAAACTTGATACCATATGTAATATACACCACGTTAAAGGATGCTATGATATAATAGGTTAAATAGCAATTGGACAGCGCATCCATTACTTGTTTAGAAACATATGTGAACAAGTGTGACCACTTGTTGCCGCCCACTGCTAGTATTATATGAATAACTATAAAGTATCTATATTATTTTACTGTTTGCTTTAAACATTGTGTCTTACTTATTTTACAAATACTATAAAAGTGGCAGGGGATGAGGATGCATAAAACATTGTTAAACCGATCTATGTTAAAGGAAACTGAATAAGCATAGTTTTATATTGGGTATATACACATAAAGCATTGGTCTGGCGTAATCACAGTCAAGATAATCGAAGAATAAAAAAACGATGCTTTGTTATTGATAAAAACTAATTTCCAAAAATAAATGCAAATAGAAATATGTATAAACACACACACAAAAATTTGAATGTTGTAAATAAACAAAAGTTACGAACAAAAAAGAGAGCTCTGAATGGTGTATATTAGAATTACAATTCGTCAATGGCTGTATAATTCTATTTTACTTACTAAAACAGTGGTGTTAATTTATAATTATTTCTTTTTTATTTACTGCACACGAGTTGATAATATTGAGCTTCTCAACAGTCATGCTTTCTATAAAGTCTAAACCACATTGACGACAGTGTTGTTATCATTTTTAATCATTGTTTAGTGTACCTCAAGACAGATTATTGCTTAATCCAGAGACCAGGGTTTTGAGTATATTGCAATTAAGATAACACCATCAATAAAACCGTTAGGTACTTCCATGGAAGTCTTTATCAGATAGCATTGATTTGAATTGAGGTAATACAGTTTCGAAATTCAAGTATGATTGACATAACCACGCTATATGTTTAAATAATATTTTTATTTTGATACAATAGCGTGACATACATCGAGGAACATACTATTTTTAATGTTGTAGTAAGTCAGACTGAGTGATCATCCCTTATATGTCTTAACATATTTGCTATATTCTATCACGGTGTTTTTAATATGATTAAATGAAATGCGTTGGTTCAAACAAGTACATCGAACAATTTCCTTTGAGTTGATGCATTAGTGTCCCTTGAACACTGAAACTCCTGTCGAAGTTTTACATTTTTAAATTATCCATGACGTTATGATTGGTAGTTTAGATATATAAGTAACTGTATACTGAGGCTACAATTCAACACTGAAATATATTATGAGCAAAAATGTTTTCTCTTCAGCAGTGGCTATTTTCTGTATTTAAATACATTGCTCCTCTTTTCTTATTTCAGAGGAAGTTTCACAGACAAAATAATATCTGTCAGGGACTGATTAGACTAGTTCATGGTTATATTAACACGGAGTTTAAAGTTTCTTTAAATAAAAGGTAAGGCTACACTTATTAATAGCAGATAGCCAAAAAGTTGTTCGTTAGTATAACAATTTGTGCAATTTATGCTAAATGCATTTGGATTTAAGTACACGTTTCTAATTCTGACATTTGCTACACTGCTTACCTTTTAGCAGGAGACGGATGCGATTGAACGGGTAGGATTTCATAAAAATTCGGCTCATTTCAAGCCAATTAGTTTAATAAACTAATATAATTCATCATGTTTAAACATAAATGTAAATAGTTTAAGTTACACACAGTTCTGTATGGTCACATGTATGGTTGAACCATATATAACTAGTATGTAAATGTTTGTTAGTTTTATTTTACACACAATTGTGAATTAATTGATACATGATGTATAGGCATGCTGTAATATGACGTTTAACAATAAAGTATAACAATGACCAATGCCATACCCTCACATGTATTTTTCATGTGGCGTCGTCATTGTATTGATATCAGCTGACCATTGCCAAAAGGTCGTAATTACAAATCAATAATTATAACTATTACGTACTACAATTGACTTGAATTCATAATATTATTATGCCCACAATTACGGCCATCATAATCCTGTATATTTCATGTACCAAATCGCTATGAACTTCCTACAGAATTGAATTCTTTATGTATATTTTCCTGTATCTTCATTGAGTATCGTTACTTATTCAACATTGTTTGGCTGTCGTCTGAAATGCACAATTACATGTCAATATTTACAACCATTCCATAAAACGAGAAGATACGAATCAAAGTAGATGAAAGTCGTGATATTTCAGTCAATAATCACATTGTAAAAAATATGTTTTCTCAGCTCGGACTTCGTCAGGTATAAAAGATAAACTTAATTGAATGTGATGTGCGAGAGCTGAATGCGATATGAGAACAAAAAACACAATACTACCCTGTCTTAAAGTGCATACGTTCGCATGTTGTGCTTTTATCGAAGTTTTATTTGCTTCTCTTAACGTGCTGCTTTTAATCGAACATCTAAAAAATGCTGCCGTAGTGAATAAATTTAATTCAGTAGACACTCTGGCGGTAGTCTGTTAATGATGTCGCATATTGTACGACAATTCTGTTTTATGTGTTCTTTTTTAATTTTTTTAATACAAGTAGAATATATTTCGAACATATTACAGTGATAGTATGATTTAAACATAGTTTATTGTCATAATGTGTACACGTCCGTAATATTTGGTATGACTCTCCCAATAAATAATTGATACACGTGTAAAACATGGAATAAATTTAAATCAGTGCAATACAAAAAAAATTAAAACAAAATACATGAATAACAACGGCTAAAGATCAAATAAAATGCAAATACGAAATGAGAGATAATGGATGAAAATGAATGGTCAACGACTGAAAGAGATTTAAAAAAGAGATTGGGTTATCCTCGGGTCATATCAAAGACTTGACAAATGGTACTAGAAGGTTCCTTGCTTGGCGCTAAGCATTGATATTTTAACTTTATTTCTAAATATTTTCAAATTTTCTTTAACGTTCCAGTCGTTTTAACGCAATACATGACAAACTTCCTGATCCGACAAGCACTTTATGAATGTTTAGCCCAGGCCTAGGGAATCGACACCAAAAAGTATTTGTGATTCCGTGGTAAGCATAAACAAAAGGTCCAAGAGGGCATGGATCGCTCTTCTTGCAACAAATGGACAAATGAACATTTCTGAGGAATACTTTCTGAGAGAGAAACCGTTTCTTAAAATGTACTTGTAAAAAATAATTTTTAAGATTTTGTTCGAAAGTGCATAAAGTGTTACTTTTTCTAATGTCAATTGAAATTGTTCTCCCCAAATGTTCAGCTTTGTAGTTGAATGATTGTTTTAAATAGTTAGTGCAAGGACGGGACGAGATCATTATTTTGTTTGGATCGAAGATTATATTTTTCATTATTTGCAAATGACAAAATATTGGTAATGTAATCAGGTGTAAGTTCATTTAAAGCTTTATGTATCAATACACCTAAGTGAATATAACACATGTTTTCATATGAGAGCCAGTTTAATTCATAAAGTAAGTTATACGAACTTTTACGTTGCATGCTTATCCATGCAGCTCTATTTATGTTATGTTATGTAATGTAACTTCTTTGCAAGTTTAAGTAAGATACAATTAACACCGGGCAATATCGTATCTTCAAGAAAAATGTTAACAGAAGTATTGCTTAAAAAAACAATTATGCATAAAAGTATGTGTAAAAATTTAAATGAACCTTCATAAATTCGAAATTATTTCAAATATCCTGAATGTATATTTTGTGTAACTTTTATTTAAATTGAAATATACAAAATCAGACATGTTGGTATATCCAAGGTCTCACTACACATTTCAGTTTTGTTGTTTGTTCTATTATAGTGCCTAAGATTTCAACGGTAAAACATAAATTACACATAAAGTATTTTTAAAGTATTTTACCATAGCAGAATTGTACTAAAAATGCACAATTGCTAGTAGGTTAACCAGCTTGTTTTTTAAAGACAGTGCGGGGACACACCTAATTTATATAAAAACAAAATCTTCAAATGCTCATAAAAACATCCACCTGTTGTTAATATCATATAAAAATCACTTTTTTAACACCAGAGATTTCTTATTGCAGTATATGCTATGCAAACTATTGCTCTACTAACATGCACCAAGAAGTCACAGCCTAATTTACCATTTTGTTAAGTATTTTTTCCATAAAACGAATGTATCCGCACATAAAAATGTATACTAAGTGTAAATTGCCCAGCTTGCGCAGTGCAGTGACACCTATTTTTCTTTTTTTTAAAAATTACTCATAAATGTATAATCTGTTAAAATCCCGTAAAAAATCATTTTGATATCAGTGATTTCTAATTGCAGTATAAGATATACCAGCTATTGCTTCTTCTTATCCCTATTTACCATTTTGAAAATATTTCTAACTTAATTACATACATTGTATGACTATTTTAAACGCAAATTGTAATCGTGGCAAAACAAAAGAAGAAAACTGAGTAGTAAGACGTAAATATTTCATGACAATTACATGTGTATTTAAAAAAATTTGATATTCATGTATTTTCAGAGAGAGAGAGAGAGAGAGAGAGAGAGAGAGAGAGAGAGAGAGAGAGGCGAGCATTGCTGACTCAATCTAAGTAATGTATTTTGTGCCGATCAGAGTTCAGGGGCTGGATCCGCCAATTTAACAAAAACTATCAAACTGGAATCCTCCCCATCCAAAGATTCTTAATTTCTCTAAATGATAACTTGAAATTGTTACAAATTAAATCACCACACGTTGTGAACATTGACTAGGGTGAATAAAAAATCAACGATCTCAGATATTGTGCCATTTGATTTAAGACTCCCACGTATGTTCTGGAAACAAATGTGTGCCAATCTAAATTGATTTGTGGATTAATAGCGGCAGACCATGGCAGGATAAGTAGTGTCCGTAGTTCTTGACCATAATCTGACCCGTGGCTCCTGACTTAACATGACTGTCTAATTAAACTCTTGGAAAATGAAAGGAGCACATGTTCCACTTAGCATGTAATCAGAATTTGACCGATTGTATAGATGAGCGGTATTTTGTAGCAGATCCACATTTCAATCAAAAACGCCGGCGTGCGTTTTAGTATTTTGCGTTTAGGAGGTTCATGCAACACAATTTAGTATTATATTTTCAAACTTATAAATGAACTGAAAATAAACTAAGATTTTAAAGGCAATAGTTCATAAACTAACGAAATCCTAACCCTTAATTACGTCTTTTAATATCAAGAACTTTATTGATAAAATGAGTTAAAAATTAGAAAAAGTATATTTAGAAGTTTTATTACACAAAACCAAATATGTTTATGATTATAACGTTACTGCAATCTACAAATAAAAGAGAATTTATAAATTTAAGTAATAAGTCGCTATCATCTACTCAAACGTTGCGTTCTATACTACCAATGGGATCCTTAAACCCGAAATTGATTTCCCATAGCATACAACTTACATCAACATTTCACTCATAGGGCTATGAAAATGGTTCCAAAGAAACAAACATTTTCATTTTAATAAACAAACATTCCAAAAAAACAAACAAATTGCTACGCAATTATAACTACTTATGCGCCGTACCGATGTTAATAAGATGATTACTTTGTATGGGAATATGTTGTTATTGAAAAGTTCACCTAAATATTAATTATTGAAATGAACAAGATTAATATTGAAGCAGCTGCATTCAATGAGTTCGTGAAAAAAGGAAACATCATGATTGAATCCGAAATTGCATTTCCCTTACGTATATTTTCGAAGAGTAAAATGCACTAATCAAGTTCAGTTCATTTACATCGGTAGTATTTATTTAAAATCAGGAACATTGTAGAATTCAAGTTCATGTTTGAAGTCTCTAAATTATTCATTGCGTAATATTGGATCATTGTGTAATAGAAATATAAACACCAATTAAATGGATTGTTAGGACCAGACTATGTTGCTTTGTTTAGCAGAAATTACTCCAGCATGGCATTGAAAATGGAGTTTGCATAGTATAGTGTTCTGGTGTTTGTTGATAACGCGTAACATGATGCAGACAATAAATGTTGCAACACTCTCAATTTGTTTATGTAGAATATAAATAGTTTTGTTCAGTGTGCTTGTGTAGCACATACGATCTTATGGGTACGTTTATTAAATATACATCTCAGTGGTGGAAACCTTAAATATTTAATTTCAGGCATTTCCACATTTTATATTGTTATAGCAACGGGTCTTTGTGTCAAATATAAAATATACAAAATAAATGCAGGAACATTTTTTTATAAAGAATTGTTACCTATATAAACACATTGTGATGTAGAATTTTATGATCTTTTTATAGATTGTATTTGTTTGATACAGAACATTGTTAATATTAAAAGTTTAGAGACAAAAGAAAGAGATTTTAAATTGTATGAATGTGTTTGTTCAAATATTTAGCACAATTTTGTGCCGTCGAGGGGTAACAGATAATCAGTTAACCTGACCACTCTTTCCCGGGATCCTGGAAGGTTACCAAGAAGTCGAGCGCACCCATCTCTGCAAGTAACTGATCACTTTTCCACTTGAACCAGCAATGACAGACAACTGACAAAGAGACGGAACCGATAGCCGGTGGAAATTCGAACTCACCACCCCTGGACTGATAGTAAAACGCGCTACCGACTGAACTTACCGGGCTTAGCTAAATTGTATGAAGTCAATTAACCAATTAAACAAATATCTATTTTCCATGTAAGAGGGCATTACTAATTTGAAATAGAAATCTAACTACCTGCTTGAATTCACCGACATACATTGAATATTGCAGCGAGATGAATCATATCTTTAGAGTACTGACCATTGCTTGACCCCAGTCTCTGGTTTAACAAGTTGTGGTCATATGTTTCTCGGACTCTCAAAACATTATTGTATGTTTACCCAATTTCCACAAATAATTTGCTAAAATCCTGACCATGTCATACTTGACGAGACGGTTGATCAATTAAATGGACTTTGAGTGCAAAGTAGCTGAGCCAGATTTTGTGTTCCGATTTGCCGTTAAGGTACTGAAAGTTCCAAGGCGGCAGTGACTCATGTGTGTCCTTTAAATGCTACATATAACCTGTCGGTTATAAAGTTTTTATTTTTGTGATTATTAATGAAAATGTTTTCGATATGCAATTTTAATATACAAAAAAAATGTATTGTTTACAGTGTGGTATTAGTCTATAAGTCAATACATTATCAAATTTAATAATATCATTAATATTAAGTAATTTTCAATTATTCATTTTCAAGGTCTTTTCGTATTTTTGATAGAGGTGTACGTGAATGTACGCATATATTTAGTTTAGTGTATTGTTAATGTATTACGGTATAGTTACTGTGACATATACCGAGTCTACTGTTTACTTTGTTGGGTAAGGCACTCCGATACCCTTTGCCTTAACTAATTGACATGAAGCGGACGGTCAATAAACAAGTCAATAATCCAAGTAGCGATCAATATGGTTTCCAGGCCGCCATTTTCCTTAGACACGCTGACTGTCTCTAAGTAAACATTACATTGTATTACATTATATTTACTTGGACAAACAACGACACGTGGGTAATTTGCGGAGCGAAAGTCGATTCTGCATCAGTTCAATTATAGAAAACTCGACATAAATTGATAAAAATTTAAAAAAAAAAGAAACTTCGGATCATTGATATGAGTTTAGCTTTGCCATTCATTTTACTGCGGACAAGGATGAATACTTTTTATCGCATAATTAACGTCCTAACACCTTACTAGACATACCAAATGCATACAAAAAAAATCCGCATAAAATCACTTCACTACTCATTGTTTTATTTGCAATATTCCGGGGATGCCCGAGCCCCCTTTCAATTTACTTCCGAGTTGTTTAATTTTACCTCTGGTTACCTTCTTGTATGTTTTTGCTAATTGCAGGATCTCTTAATAAGGAGATCGCAAATTGAAATTTAATGAATTTAATCAAGGAATAATTATTTCAATAGCTTGATAACTATACATGTTTAACATTCACTGAATTCTCAAACCTGCATATTTCCATAACGTTTAAATTGTCATGTTTGATGTACAAATTGATGCTAAAACTAATCTTCATAAATATCCATGTAAAGTGCTTGTATTAATGATATTATTCAATTGTTTAATGTGATTCCTTTTGTCCTTATAAGTTATATAATTGAAGTTCATTTGATAAAAAATAAATGAAAGGATCGTTCGAATGACGTCATGTTTCTTAAAATGGGATATAGTCTGAAACATCCAATGTGGGCTTAATAGCTAGTGTGGCGTGTTACTGTGTTAATTAAGGATCAAAGTCAATATAACTCGCTGGGCGTATCAATACAAAAGCCTTCTGCTTCCTTTTTATGAGACGTGTGTGCTATAAAAAGAAATAATAACCCTTTGAATAAAATCAAAATTACATCGAATGTCCAAGTTTCCCCAATGTATTGTTACTTACTGTGATTTTGTGTTAATGACCTGTGCAGAAGAATGACAGACATTGTGTTAGTGACCGATGATTTACACTTTCTGGGTAAACAGAAGGAAATCAAGAACATGTAAGACAGGTTGTATATATAACCCTATTATGTCTGGTTGTGGGCACAACGAAAACTATATAATTGCCGAGCATAAAATTATTTCGGATTATTTTCTATACGATTACTATATTTCTATACATCATCGGTCTAGAGCTGTGCAATTGATCGACGCTGACTGCCAGTCAAACAAGTCGATATTCAAATCAGCGATCGGCAGTGGTTGCTACGTCGCCATTTTCCTCCAACAAACAAACGATGTCTAAGTAAACACTACATTGTATTTACTTAAATAGACAATGCATCGTGGCAAGTTGGGAAGCAATAGTCATTCTCGCTTCAGGCCAAATATAAGAAAGTCTTATGACGTGTCAAAAATTACAGAGTGAGGTTAGATATATCAGATTTTAAGGGGCACACTGTAATGTTATATATAATCTAGTTTATATAATCTGTATAATACAGTTTTCTTGAAAATACGAGTAAAACATTTATAAAAAAGTGATATTTAGTTTGAATAATTTGTTATTGTACATCTTACTTTTTTTTGTATATATCACCACAAATGTGCAAATTAGAATATTTCACAGAGTTATTCTCCTTTTGAAAATAGAAACAAAATAAGCGGGATCTCCTTACCTATTGAGTTATATAAAATACAAAATAAACCATTTACAGAAATAGCGTTAAACGGAAATGTGTCGACATTGCCTTATGACCATTGAAACTCCCCGGTTGTGGATCATTAGTGTCACTTCTACTGTATGTATGTAATGCTACAGTACTTAAGATTAGTTTTATTTTGTTGTTGTATGGTGTTAATCGTCGCTTTCAACAATTTTATAGTTATATCGCGACAGTGTCTACTTGAGACAGTATTCTAAGCGTTGCCACACTGGAGTATCATGCCGGTGTCGTGTTAGATTCACACGCACTACGGAAAGTCCACGCTTTATGGGTATACAATAATGCTTATTTATCTGGTGTTACTTTAAGTTATGTATTGATATTTAACAGACTTGTTTCATAATACCTAAACTTCAAATTGTTTTAGGTTAGAAGAAATATTTCTTCCAATAAAATGTTAAAATCGCATTCAAAATCGATCAGTATTTTACAAAATGAGCGGTTTTATCCTCAGTATGTTCCTTTTTGAAATCTTAATTCTCGAAAGTTACTCAAGAAAGAAACAAGAAAACATAGCAAAACTCATTTGATATAATACATTTTCAATCGGTCATATTTTCAAAGTTATCAATACAAGTTTTATTAGAAAAGAAATCATCCAAAGTTTACTCATTTCCGAGCAACGTATATGTTTCGCCGTCAAATGGTTTACTTCAAAATCTTAATTCACGAAAGATATCAAACATACCAATATGAATTATTCACAATAACCATTTAGTATATTATATTTTCAATCGGCGGTACTTTTTAAAGTTATCTTAATAAGCTTAGTTTGATAAATGTATCTCCAAAATGGATCCATTTCCGAAAATCAACATATTGCCGCCATTGCTTCTACGCGCGAACCGTTCAGAAAGATCTGGACCTTAATAAACAATGTTAATTCATATTATATATATATTATATATATATTAATGTTATTTCATTGTGTTTTGATAGAAACAAAGAGATTATATCCAGGCAATTGTTTCACAATATTTTGATGAGTAATTTAAGTACAATTCGACACCTTCAAGGCGTGATGTCATATTTACATTGATGGTGAACACACTTTTCTGATATTAACAACATTTTTATGTGTTACACAACCGTTTCGTCGAAAACAAGTGATGCATACGAGGTATTTCCCAAAAGTAATAGGACGACCCTGGCATTTTTGTATTTAGGGTGTCACATGCAAACCAGTGGTATCAATGGATAGATGGACACATCTTCTATTGTCATAAAACATCAAATCAACTTTCGTTCATTGTTAAGTTCATGCAAACGGTACCATAGTAACGCGAGTTTGGAAGTACGGGGGACTTTGAATTTAAAAAAACAAAATTGCCTTTGAAAGCAGACATCTTCCTCAATATTGTGCCAAATGTTATGAAATAACAGTAGACGAAATTTCAGATCATGTACGAATGTCATTTAAAACTTCGACGTTATCGATAAACCTTTGATTATTGTGCGTACTTTTAAAATAACAAGTGCGAATTTGAATGGTAAAGAAATTGGACGACGTCACGCCTAGATAGGAAATTTGGAGTGTGGTAAAAATTTGTGTTGGGTGTGATATGACCCCAAAGGTGACTCTGGAGTTTATTCACACGACTCTTTAACAGAATGCATATCCTGGAGTCTTATCTATTGGTGGTACAAACGGGTTTTCAATGGTGAGACGAAAGTAACTGACCATTAGCGATCTGGATGACCGAACTTTTGTGTGGTTTTCCTGGGATTCAAGTCAGATCTTTGTGAAAAGCGCTTTCAGTACATCCAGGCCATGTGTCGGAGTGTACATTCTGTGGTTAGGATCTACGAGTCAACATAGTATCGTGACATGTACCAGAAGTGGGTGCAGTACCACAAAAATTGTGTTTGTACAGCGGTTCATAAAAAAAGAACGACTTTCATTTGAATGTCAATTTGACGTCACACAAATAACGTCAATCTCCTCCGTACTTTGTAACATATACATTTTGACTTGTCAAAATTAATGTTAAATAGTTGTGTACGAAATTGAAATATTGCATGCTTATAGTTTAGATATTGAAAATTATCCATGCAAAGTTTTGTTTGGATTGAAACACTAAAAGTCATATTTCTAAATGCGTCCTATTACTTTTGGGACATACCTCGTATTATGTTTTGTTTGTCCGTTGTCAGATTTAAGACAGTTATACTGTTACCTATCCAGTGTTATAATAATTTCTGCTTTCTTGGAATCATGAAACTGATATGAGGAGTGTTGCACGTTTCATATGAATTACTATAGAGTGACTACTTCCTTCTAAATCCAAATTATATTTTCAAGCTCGAGGACAAGTCCAAGACTGATTGTCATCAATTTAAATGAAATGAGTATTAAGGTTGCTTTTATTTATTATTTTTGAAATTTTAATCACTTTATTTGTCAGGTTTTTAATTAACCACTACTGCTACTGCAACTACTACTACTACTACTACTACTGCTACTATTACCACAACCAACACACCTACAACTACTACTAGTACTACTACTACTACTTATACTACTACCACCATCACCACTATTATTACTACTACTACTACTACTGCCACCACCACCACAATTACTACTATTACTACTACTACTACTACTACTACTACTACTACTACTACTACTACTACTACTACTACTACTTCTACTACTACTACTACTACTACTACTACTATAACTACTACACCCACCATCACCACAACTTCTATTTTTACTACTACTTCTACTACTACTACTATAACTACTACTACAACTACTACAACTACTATTTCTACTAACAAACACCATCACCACAACCACTACTACTAGTACCACCACCACCACTACTATTATTATTATTTTACTACTACTACTACTTCTACTACTACTACTACTACTACTACTACTACCACTACTACTACTACTACTACTACTATTTACACCAATACCACCATCACTACTACTACATCACCACTACTACTTCTGTTTCTACTAATACTTATACTACTACTACCACTACTACTACCACTACCACCACCACTACTACTACTACTACATCACCACTACTACTACTATAACTATTAATACAACAACAAATACTACTAATACTACTGCTACTACCACTACTACTACAACCACTACCATAACCACAACTACTACTACTACTACCACCACCACCACAACCACCACCACCACTACTACTACTACTACTAGTACTACTACTACTACTACTACTACTACTACTACTACTACTACCACCACCACCACCACTACTACTTCTCCTACTCCTTTTACTAAAACTTCTACTAATACTGCTACTTCCACTACTACTACTACCACCACAATCACCACTACTACGACTACTACTTCTATTACCACCACCACCACTTCTACAACTACTACTTTTACTACTACCACCACCAACAACAACTTGAGTACGACTATTACTACTACTACTGCCACCACGACTGCTACTAATACTACTACTACCGCGACTATAACTACTACCACCACTACTACTACTATTACTACTATTCCTACCATTACTACTACTTCTACTACTACTACTACTACTACAACTACTACTACTACTACTACTACTACTACTACTACTACAACTACTACTACTACTAATACTACTACCACCATCACCACTACTACTACTTCTACCACCACCACTACTACTACTACTACATGTCATACTACTAATTCTACTACCACCATCACCACTACTTCTTCTTCTACCACCACTACTACTACTACTACTACTGCATGTCATACTACTAATTCTACTACCACCATCACCACCACTTCTACTTCTACCACCACTACTACTACTACTACTACATGTCATACTACTAATTCACTACCACCATCACCACTACTACTATTGCTACTATCACCACCACCACCACCACTACTACTACTACTACTACTACTACTACTACTACAACATGTAATACTACTAATACTACTACCACAATCACCACTACTTCTACTTCTACCACCACTACTACTACTACTACTACATGTCATACTACTAATTCACTACCACCATCACCACTACTACTACTACTACTACTACTACTACTACTACCACCACCACCACTACTACCACTTCTACTGCTACTACCACCACCACCATCACTACTACTACTACTACTACTACTACTACCACCACCACCACCACTACTACTACTACTACTACTACCACCACCACCATCACTACTACTACTTCTGCTACTACTACTACCACCACCACCACCACTACTACTACTACTACCACCACCACCACCACTACTACTGCTACTACCACCACCACCATCACTACTACTACTACTACTACTACCACCACTACTACTACTACTACATGTAATACTACTAATACTACTCCACCATCACCACTACTACTACTACTACTTCTACCACCACCACTATACTACTACTACTACTACCACCACTACTACTACTACTACATGTCATACTACTAATACTACTACCATCATCACCACTACTACTACTTCTGTCACCACCACCACTACTACTACTACTACATGTCATACTACTAATTCTACTACCACCATCACCACTACTACTACTTCTACCACCACCACTACTACTACTACTACATGTCATAATACTAATACTACTACCACCATCACCACTACTTCTACTTCTACCACCACCACTACTACTACTACTACATGTCATACTACTAATTCTACTACCACCATCACCACTACTTCTACTTCTACCACCACCACTACTACTACTACTACATGTCATACTACTAATTTACTACCACCATCACCACTACTACTACTATTACTACTACTACTACATGTCATAATACTAATTCTACTACCACCATCACCACTACTTCTACTTCTACCACCACCACTACTACTACTACTACTACATGTCATACTACTAATTCTACTACCACCATCACCACTACTTCTACTTCTACCACCACCACTACTACTACTACTACATGTCATACTACTAATATTACTACCACCATCACCACTACTTCTACTTCTACCACCACCACTACTACTACTACTACATGTCATACTACTAATTCTATTACCACCATCACCACTACTTCTTCTTCTACCACCACTACTACTACCACTACTACATGTCATACTACTAATTCTACTACCACCATCACCACTACTTCTACTTCTACCACCACTACTACTACCAGTACTACTGCATGTCATACTACTAATTCTACTACCACCATCACCACTACTTCTACTTCTACCACCACCACTACTACCACTACTACATGTCATACTACTAATTCTACTACCACCATCACCACTACTTCTACTTCTACCACCACCACTACTACTACTACTACTACATGTCATACTACTAATTCTATTACCACCATCACCACTACTTCTACTTCTACCACCACCACTACTACTACTACTACATGTCATACTACTAATACTACTACCACCATCACCACTACTTCTACTTCTACCACCACCACTACTACTACTACTACATGTCATACTACTAATTCTACTACCCCCATCACCACTACTTCTACTTCTACCACCACCACTACTACTACTACTACTACATGTCATACTACTAATTCTACTACCACCATCACCACTACTTCTACTTCTACCACCACCACTACTACTACTACTACATGTCATACTACTAATTCTACTACCACCATCACCACTGCTAATATTGCTACTACCACCACCACCACCACCACTACTACTACTACTACATGTCATACTACTAATTCTACTACCACCATCACCACTACTTCTACTTCTACCACCACTACTACTACTACTACTACTACTACATGTCATACTACTAATTCACTACCACCATTACCACTACTATTATTGCTACTACCACCACCACCACCACCACTACTACTACTACTACTATTACTACTACACGTAATACTACTAATACTACTACCACCATCATCACTACTACTACATGCAGTTGGTTCGTTTCGTGTGTAATTTAGGTACCAAATGCATATTTCTCATGTCGTTGGTGTCTGTGTGTAATTTACGTACTAAACGTGTGGTTCTCATGTGGTTGGACCCTGTCTTGTTTATTCAGTTACCAAACGTGTGCTTATCATGCAGTTGGTGATTGTCTTGTTTAGTTTAGTACCGTGGATGTCAAGTTGCTGGTGCTTATCATGCAGTTGGTGCTTGTCGTGTGTAATTTAAGTACCAAACACGTGTTTCTCATGTCGTTGGTGCTTGTGTGTTATTTACGTACTAAACGTTTGGTTCCCATATCGTTGGTGCCTCTTTTGATCTTTTTAGGTATCAAACCTGTGCTTATCATCTTTGGTGCTTATCGTGTATGATTAAGGTATCAAACGCTTGGTTCTCATGCCGTTGGTGCTTGTCGTTTGTAATTTACGTACTTAACGTGTTATTGTCATGCCGTTTATGCTTTAATTTTGTAACTAAGGTATCAAACTGCTTGTTTCATGTAATGTAGGTACCAAACGTGTGATTCTCATTCCGTTGGTGCTTTTATTGTGTAATTTTGGTACCAAGTGCTTGGTTCTCAAGTAGTTGGTTCTTATCTTGTGTTATCTAAGTACCAAACACGTGCTGAGTTTGAATATTATATGTACATGAATATAACTACTATATATTCAATTCAGATCAATTAAATTTTCTTATTCTGACAGCACAATTATCATAAATAGTAATATGTCATTTAATAAAATATTAACATATATCATGGATGATCAAGAATGTTATACCTCGCACACGAGGTAATACAATTATTATTGTTGTTGTTTTATAAAGCCTTTTATTTCATCTAAATCAGAGACATATAAACAATAAAGGTACAGGAAATAGGTGCGAACTCCCAATTTTTATGATCATAATTTACACATATATACGGAATGGAAATAATAAATTGCAATAAACTTTATTACATGCAATTTTATTTTGATAAGAAATGTTTCTAAGTTTAAGCCTGGTGTCAGAATACTTAAATAAAAGGAAGTTTTATAGTGTACACATAGCAAGGAATAAAACTAGCTGGTAAATACAATTTATCGTCCCATTAGAGCAATAAGGTATCAAGCGTATATGAAATAAAAGGGCACTTGATACCTTTTTGCATCAGTGGGGCGTTAAGTACTGTTAATGAATCTAAATATATTAGTGACAAGGATAAATAAAAAAGCGAGTGAGTGAGTGAGTGATTGAGTTAGCGAATGAATGAATGGAAAATTTAGCAGTATGCTGTAACGAGTATAAAGCATTTAACTGACTTAGAAATAGTGATTGATATTATAAGGCCACGGCTAATTCACGTTTCCGTGACGCGTGATATGCAACCGCATATTGCCTTAAATTAATGCTTATTTTTCTTAATTTATTTGCATTTACAAATTATTAAATTTTCTTTTGATTTTGTAAGAACACGGCCCACCGATCAGTCGTTGTTTCAAATAGAACTTGATTTGTGTAGTTTATAATTTTGATAAAAGATGAAGCCTTTTCTTTTGTAATTTACATAAATGATATGTTGTTCATCATGTTTTTATATCTATGTTATTTAACATCGATTATTTTATTTTTACTAAAGATAACGCTGTTTTCTTTTATTTTTATACTTTACTAATCTAATAATACGTTGTTTAATCACGATTTCACTGGCTACTACAATACTGTATAAAATGGTTGTGGGTATTTTTCGCCGTTTTGCGAAGCAATGCCCATGAATAAATGCTTAATGTGTTAACATCACTCGATTAGGTAATAGTTCAGCTTTCGATCAGTGTATGTTTCACTAAAATAACAGTTATTAATTTAGTAAAAATTGTGTTTAACCGTGATTCACTGTTGGTGATTTACCTTCTATTATAGCGGTTAATAACACGTCTATTTTCTATTGTCATAAGTATACGTTTTAAGAGTGAAATAACACTCCAATGTTTTTTTTGCCAGTTCAACCTATGTTTTTAAAAAGACATGCGTTTTCAAATGAATAATGACCATTGAACAAATAGAAACTCGATTCAATACAGTAACAAATGCGTGCGATTTTTCCACGTGTGAAACGCATGATCCTACGGCAGATCCACACGCGTGGACCATCAGGAGTGCGTGTGAATCTAACGTTTCACCGGTACCCCACACGGTCAAATTATACAGACACCAGGCCGACTAGACCCAGAACTATCATCAAAATAGTGAGCGCCAAACGAGAAAGCCTCTGGTACCATTTTCAAGTGTTTGGTGTAACCTGACCGGTATCAAAACCACGGCCTTCTGTATGCGAGGCGGACTTACTATACATTGATTTTTTATAACTTTATATATGCTGTAGTGAGGCTGTGTAATTTGTGAATGCTACATCTCCTGTTGGACATATTTTTCGTATGTTCATGCTGTAAGTCCAGTGTATGACACATATAATGTTTTTTATTATCAGTAACAGTAATGACTAGGCTAATTTTAAAGACGATTGTATTTTTTGTGTGCATACAGGGGAAGCAACTTCTTCGATACTGCTAAATTTTGACGTATCGTTTAACATTAAGTAAACATGTGACCTGTAGAAAATAGCCATAGTGACCATGCAAATGATAATAACTATTTAAATAGTGTAACTGACATCGTTTTGTGTGACCCCTACATTCCGGATATAGATCCAAACATATTTCAATTTCTACTTAATAGCAACAATTAAATCTGAATTATAGATACGAAATTTGAAATTGATTGACATCCTATGTCTAAATAATGAAAACCAATGTATTTTAAATGTAGTTAAAAAGCTAATTATCTGTTTATATATCAAGGGGTAATCTGTTAGAGTTTAAGCAAATTACATCCATGCTTTGTCTACATTATTTGAAAAAATATAGTATTATATCTTCGAAAAACTCATAAAAAGTGCTGCAATGTAGAGACCAAAACCTAAAAAACAGTAACAAGAGGTAATGTAAGCTTTGAAATATATTATCTATGAAAATGCAAGCTTGTGTTTAATTTGATTAAATTACTAATGCATCCAATGTTGATATTTCATCTACATTACCACACAAAGGACTATTTAGATAACTAATTAAAACAACAAGAAAACCTTCTTCTGTTAACCAATTTGAAATATCTGCTTGCTCTGGAACAGCCATTAACTACACAGTAAGTGAAGTGTGTGCCAAACGATAACAGGAAATAACGTGTGATAACGCCGATATTACGTGGTTATCTTGTATAAAGGTACAACGGACATAAGCATACGTGCAGTCCAACTATACAAATTTAAATTTCCAAGAACTGTTATTGATTTTAAAGTTAATGTCACTCACAATAAAACTACTGTTTAGTTGGGAGAGGTACTCTTCGAACCTAGCTTTAGCATAGCATTCTGATTAATATAACACCAAAGCGTAGGTACACTGAAATGACCAATTAAGACAGTGAGAAATGTCAAGAAAACCTCACAATTCTTAACCAATTTAAATCTGTCTGGGACAGATCTGATTACTATACGATTGTACGGAAACAGCCACTAACGTCAGAGTTAAAGGAGTGTGTACCGAGCGATGACAGAAATTAATGCGACGATACCAATACTATCAACAATTGTAATGGTAATACAGTAGAACCTCGTTGGCTCGAACACGGATGGCTGAAACACAACATATAGCTTGAACCACTAATCTGGTCCCGGTCGAATTCCTATATCGGTGTGTATACATGTACATGTATGGTATGATTATGAACAATACTTACTCGAACAACCCTTAATTCGAACAACCCTTAATTCGAACAACCCTTAATTCGAACTATTTTGTAATATTTCGTCGGGTTCGAACCATCGAGGTTCTACTGTATATACACGATGCCTTGAAACATGACAATTAATATACCTACGACTCTACTTTATAAATTGAATTTTCCAAAAATGTTACATTAATTGAATGCCGTTTATCTTATGCATTATGCAAACAACCAGCCGAATATCACTCGGCGGTAATCATGGTCCTGTCATAGAGAAACAATTGCATTATAAACACATATATAGCCTCTGCTTTCCGGTAATATAAGTCTACTGGTTACCAAAAAATCTATCATTTGAATTAAATGTGTGAGGATATTTTAACTAATAAAGATAACTTTTACTTGCGTACGTGAAAATGATACGGAGGATTAGGAATCGCATACATGTCTTTAAGTTTAATCCCGGGAATATTATCAGAACACTTGGAAAACGTTCAAAACGTATGTTTGTTTCCCCCGGAAACAAGGTAAATTACTTATTGACACTAAATTATATTCATAATATCATGAGGTTAACAGGTTATTACATAGTCAATTTGTACAGTGATTCTCTTTGATTAAGTGCTATATATTAAATTAAGAGAGTCATTTATTTATACCAACAGATTGGTTAATACTGTATTTTGTAATGCATACTTTTGGATTCTACAGGTTAACCACTTGGACGGGAAGCTTTTCTGGTTAACGTATGGAAGGCCAAGAACAAAATTAATATATATATATCTACCAAGTTTATATTAATTTTTTTATTGAAAAATATAAGAATGGCATTGTATAATTAAAATGTTGCCGCTAGTGCTGGGTTTGGTAACAAAAATTAATCAATTTGTCTAAATTGTCACAGGTAGAATTATAATATTCGGTTTGAAGTTGCAAATAAATCAATTAAACAAGAAAATAATAATATATTTACTTGTTGAAAGAGGCAATGTTATCAATTATTTATCAGACAATGTTTTAACATTGAATTTCTTATCCATTATTTTACGTTTACAATTCCAATTCTCAGCCTCAAATGATTGATGAATTTAGACTCAGGTCTGGTAACTGTTTTGCTGCTGTGGGGTGGAAGTGGGGTAGGGGGGGGGGGGGGGATGGAGGTAGGCCCGTGTTGCCACATCTTATGTATATATGTATACTATCTATCAATGGATAAGGGTGACAGGTTTATATACGGACGAAACTTGCTTATGAAATATATGGCGTATAGTTAACGAATGCCAATAATAACTATTGATGTATATATGAAATATGACCGTATTCCCCTCAAGCAAAACATAGATACTCTGATAATAAAAGTATGATTACAATCGAAATTAGCTAATGGAAAATGAATGACCACAGCACACTTGAGACCTTTAACACAGTCATTCGTACGCTAAGTTGTACTGGAGAGAGATGTATCATATTCAATAATTATAATCAGTGTTTTAAGGCAATCATAAAGACATAATGATTATACGAATAATTTCGAGACGAGGCTCTTTCTGGACTACCGTGATATATTTTATGAATTATTTTTTGAAATAGTTACTAAATATTGACAACAATTAATAATGATAAAATAACCCATTTGAAAAAGATGATGTTTGCTCAAAAGCACCTGGCTTGAGGAATATTCTTATTTCGAGCAGCGAGTTCTATATCTTCCAAAGGATCTTGAATAATGTCAACACTGAGTCAAGCTAGGGACAACTTTTCACTGTTGTGATTGTCAATAAAATATAAGAACTGCTCCCGTGGAAGTACAGAACACAACCAAGAAAAGAAAAGAAACAAACTCGGTTTTATTGGATGTGATTTTCGCAAGCAGGTAATGAGATATGACCATACCCACTCACCCTCACGTCACTTCCACTCACACAACAACTTATTAATAAGCATTATACGATTTTCAAGCAATATTGAATGAGGTCCAAATGAGTGTTTATTTTAAAACACAAGACAAGGATGATGGAATATCATTAGGCGACATTAAAGGCTATGGTATGGTATTACTGCCTTCCAACTAAACGCTTTGCTATGGTATTACTGCCTCCCAATTAAAGGCTATGCTATGGTATTACTGCCTCCCAATTTAAGGCTATACTAACGGTATTACTGCCTTCCAATTAAACGCTATGCTATGGTATTACTGCCGTCCAATTACAGGCTATGCTATGGTAGTACTACCTCCCAATTTAAGGCTATGCTATGGTATTACTGCCTCCGAATTAAAGGCTATGCTATGGTATTACTGCCTCCCAATTAAAGGCTATACTGCCTCCCAATTAAAGGCTCTGCTATGATATTACTGTCCTCCCAATTAAAGGCTCAGGCTATGATATAACTGCCTCCCAATTAAACGCTATGCTATGGTATTACTGCCTCCCAATTAAAGGCCATGCTATGTTATTACTGCTTCCGAATTAAAGACTATGCAATGGTATTACTGCCTCCCAATTAAAAGCTCATGTATGATATTACTGCCTCCCAATTAAACGCTATGCTATGGTATAACTGCCTCCCAATTATATATCTACAATAACTGCACTGTACAATTGTTAGAAAGATTGCATATTTTGTAAACTGTGATTTATTACACAAATAGTGTTAATAAGAAAATAAGTTACATTATTTAGTTACTAATTTGTTTAAAAGATTGATGGTAATAAAACAAAATATGGTTTTACAATCATGCTTTTTCTTTAATTCAAGTAATCTTATTAATTTACTTTATTACATATCATTATGAATACTTCAATCTGCTGGTTGAAAGCCAATTTTCAAATAAAATTATTTATTTAACCATTGTCTACTTAAAAAGTAGATATTTGTACAATATATCAATAATAATATGTAAAAACAAACGGTAACTAAACACACCATGATTAAAGAACAATTACAAAATTATTACGTTTGAAGCCAGGTTTTGATTTGCTATATGAAAATATGAAAGCCTTAATCAAGTTTAATTTGTAAATCACCATACTGTCAGAATAGTATTTTCGTCCCCATAGAATGTTTCATCAATGTATCATGAATTTTTAGAAAACCAGTTTAGATGCCATATAAAGATATTATTCTTTAAAGAAAGGAGAAAGAGTTAAAATGTAGACAACAATCACTTAAGATGTTAAAGATGTTGGTCAGAAGGTATTGAAAGTTCTTTTATTACTTGTTGCTACATCAACATGTTGAACTGTAAAGTAAAAAAGCACTAAAATAGACGAACGTTACCCTAGCATCCTTAAGAATAAAACCTCAACATGCAACAGCAAACATCACAAATAATATATATTTGAGTGTTACAGATATTGCATGGCGAACGTTACAATATTCAATATTTTATGTTTGTATTCAATCTTTATACATTTCTATTGTGTATTGTTACATCCGTATTCTGTATTTGCTCGTTTGTATTTATTTTACTTTCATTTATATTGCATATTGTTTTATTTGTATTCTGTATTTCTTATTTGTATTCAATTATTCTTGATTTATATTTATTGAGCAAATATAAAAATATAAGTGTAACAAATATGAAAATATTGAATATTGCAACGTCTGACATGCCTTATGCAGATGTGATATTCACATTTATTTCAAACTCAACACATATATATATAATTCTGCCAGGCCGACCATTGTCTTAAAAAGTTTGTGTTTTTATTAGATTAAACACTGTATAAGAGAATAATACCATCAGCATAAAAGTTTTACCGACACCATATGATTAAACAGCATCATTTATATGTAAATGAATATTGATAGTATCTACTAGTAATACAAGCTAAATTGTTACATATCTATGTATTTTCCGCTCTTATAACGGTAAATAATTCTATCTCATGTCTGCGATGCAAAGCTCGAAGTAATTAAAGCTATTAAGTAAGTCCTATATGTCATTCTTTCGAGTAACGATGTGCGGCTAGACACGAGTACATAACTATTATTACGTCCATGTAATTGTAATTGTAAACGCATACGGGTCTTAAGATGACATTTATTTATCATATTAACATTGCAAGTACCAATAAGAGAACGGTTAGAACTTGACACTTAACACACATATTATATAATACCACGTTAAACACTAAATTGAATTATTATTTTCTTAATTTCCTCTAAGTTAAGGAAGATTATACTAAGAGCATTAAACATAAATAATTGAGACAATATATCCATTATAACATGAAATGAATAGTTCTTGTTTAGATACATACCAATAGTTTTAATTGATGTCATGGCTTTATAATGATAAACGCTTGAATATGAATATGTTGTACGAAATAGTATATTTTTATTTACTCAACCAGGATAATAACTTACAATTTATTCGAATATTGCATTTTTTATGAAAAGCTCCTACGTTTGAACAAACATTAGAATATACTTTTAGTTTGCTCTTGCGTAAACAACTACTCTTGTATATCAAATGGATCTACAGTATAGTTATTACTATAAACGTATCTAAAACATCATAATGGCACTTTATTCGAATCGCACTTTTACTGGTACATTAAATGTAAACGGTACGTGACATATATTGACCCCCGTTTTTATTAAGCAATCATAAGGACGTAATGGATATAAGCCAAAACGTGCATTGCTACTCCAGTAACATAACATAACATAATTATTACACTTACCTTATAGCAATAACAAATTCGAGATCTTAAATTGTAGATGCAGTTTCACACTATCGGCTTTAACATTAATGGAAAACAGATGATAATGGTACAAGTAAATGTCATTTATTCCTATACCTTATACTGTAAAATTACAGTGTGTCAATAAAACGTTCGAGCATAATACATACGTGGTTGGTTTCTTTCTTTGGGTCAAATGGTTAGCTAGTGAATGCGATCCCGTTGTAATAGTTGTTGTCCACATTGTGGTGAAATTAAAGATGCTGAGCATTATTTTATTCAAATGTACAGCGTATAGGAACCAAAGATTAACATTCAACAAGTCCATTTCACCCACTAAATACAAAACGCGTTCTATCTGGCGATGTAAGACTATCACATGTTAACAATACTATTCTAGTAAATCTGTATTACACTTTATTAAAAAAATAAACGCTTTATATGATAATGTCTTCCTCTTTTGTTTTAACTGTTATGCATAACTACGGCCTTGTGAACTCTTTAACTGTTTGTTTCTATTGTATACAAAGGTCAAGTTGCATTCGACACAAAATTTATTTATTTAATCTGATTGTCTCACTGGAGTGATACTGTAATGTTGATACTTGACGCATACTTATTGACGACATAATGAATAAATGATATGTGCTTTCTACACTTTATTTCTTTCCTTCCTTTCCGATCTTTTTTTCTATTTTTATAATATTGGTTATTGTGAAAAATTGTTAAAATAGGTCATTTTGATATTTATTGTACACATTGTAAACAGCTGTACGGGACGGGCCGAATCTGATATTGGAAATTTCTATTTCATGTTGAACTTAACTAGTTACATGTATTATGTTTTATGATATTCGGTTGAGCCCACCCTGTAACCCTAGGTCTAATCTTCTCCACTTATAAGTTTGCCACGTACTGTTCAAAAGCCGAAACCGCTGTTGTCACTTCTTCATGAATGTTTATATAATTAGCACTATAATTATTTTCTCATTGTTTGTACTTGTACCGGTGTCCGTTTCTTGCTGGACATATATTTTCTTCTTTTTGTGCTTATTAATGGTTAATTAGAATCCTAGACGGTGTTAAACAAAAACAATTCAACATATAAGCAGTTTAACGCAATATTTAGTTCTGGCTTGTATATTTGAATAATTCCAATCTCATTATCATATATGTTTTAAAAGCATTTTCATTGGACAACGTCAATTTTTTAAAGACTTTTATTTTTCGATAAAACCCGTGGGCCGGACTACTTTTACGTTTCTCGCGTAAACAAAGACGCATCGACATTTTGATGGCCGGTTTAACAATAAACGAACTTAATGACGTTCACAACGGTTCCACGCTTATTTTAATAATAAAATACAACGAAAATAAATGTGTAGTCCTAGCTGTTTTCTTCGTTTTATTGTTTTATAGGATTTCTTTGGTTCAGCGATTTAACCGGAGATCACAATCAGACCACAAGCTGTTTTGCGAAACAATGAAGTAGGTCATAAAATGTTCAGATTAACCCATTGAATACAATCCTTGTTTACCGAACGTGAATGCTAGTCGTTGACAAAAATTTCGACCGACCAATTTATTCGACAGGAAAAAAGGAAATAAAAACATATACATGTAGCTGAAATTCAGAAGCAGACAAATACACAAACCTTGCACGTAAAAGTTGTTTTAAACGTACACAATTCGGATTCCCCATCAATGAGCGTGGATTTGTATGACCTTCGTAAATATTTACACATTTTTATAAACAATCGTGTAGACAAAAACTAAACATGACGTCAGCGGCTACACTGTGTTGGTATTTCCTGGAATTATTGAATTTTTGTTTGTCTAAATCGAGAGATAAAAGGCGGATGTTTAATTTTTTCACCTTAAAATGTTTCGTCATTTTACAGTAAACCAACTAATGTTACAGAGTTCATTTGATATTGAAAACAAAAGCCGTTACGATATTATTGGATATTAGTTCTAGATAATTTGATGCCAACCAGGTCAGAGGTGATGTATTCTTACGTGTTTACTTTGCAGTGTATATTCATTTTTGTTTGTTTTATCATTCACTTGAGGAGTCTCAAATTAAATATAATCATCATAATTGGAATTATAAGGATTAAAAAGATTTTTTTCTGGTTTTTATGCATGTGTAAAGGATGTCGAATTACGCACAAATCTGACATAATGTCCTTCAAACTTGATTTGATTTGTGCGTGATGCGACATTCTTTACACATGCATAAAAACCAGAAAAATGATTTTAATCCTATATTGAATATTGTTTGGATGTCGTCTTTGTTGACAACACGTTTATTTTCTTCTTTGATTAAAATGACGGATGATCAGCACAGATATTCCGACACGTCCATTATTAATAACATAACGGTTAACTGACATGTTAATCCTTACAAAATCACAAACAAGTGTAGGTTTGTATATAACTTATCATGATGGGGAAGAACTTCTATAAGAGTTTATCTTCCGTTTTTATCAATATGTATACTTAAACTGATTTGTATGTAATACTATGCAAATTTAAATAAATACACATGTTTAAACAATGATATGTCAAACCCAAAAATAAGAAGAACAAAATGTTTAGCAGGAGACAAAGCATTAAAAGCATAAAGCTACCACAACAGCATAAACATTATTAACATAAACGTAGAATACCCATGATAGATGCAACGCAAAGACATGATCGTTGAATAAGACACAATAAGTAACCGCCTAGAGACAACTAGTAGCAAAACCTTAGCGCAGTCGACATCTGGTCACCGCAAGGATCCAATTTGGCTCGTCTTCCACCGTCATTATAACACGTTGTTGTTGTTTTTGTTGTTGTATGGTATTTTAGCTCCTCTTCAAATACAAATGTCATATCGCAACGTCGTCTACTTGGAGTACCATGCCGCAGATACGTGGAATGATCGTCCACCAAGTCACATTATACTGACGCCGGATTTTATTTTTCAAATATTTGATATGACCTGTCCAGGTATCGAACCAATGAACTTACGCATGCTCTACCACTGTACCAACGCTGCGGTCCATTATAAAACAAGACAGTGTAGAAGGAAATCTTATTTCATAAAATGGTTCATTAGGACTGTGGTTTCTTGTTGCAGGATAAGTAGAACATAATTGTCATAGCATATACTGCAATAGGATTATACTGGCGTTAAGAATGTGACTTTTATAGGATTTTATTATATGTAATAATACTATGTATTTATGCGCATTTTAGGACTTCTCTATTAAAAGTATCTTGGGGTAAATACACTGGTCAATATACAAGTTATTGTGCATTTTTAGGCTGATACATTCTTTCTATGAAAAATAAATCACTTTAAAAATAATTCTATGTTAAATATTTTTATATCTGTTGAAATCTTAGACCTTATTTTAGAACAAAGAACACTATTCAATTGTTTTAATGGGATTTAAATTGTGCAGATATAGCTTAATATATAAAGATGATTAGTCTTCCCCTTGACGTGTTTTCTGATGTCTTATTTGTCTCCAACACTTATCGACTTGGTATAACCGTGCCCATTCACTTTTGAATACAGCACCAACAACTGAATAATCATGACGTGTTATCTGATGTCTTGTTTGTCATCAACACGTATCGACTTGGTATAACCGTACCCATTCAACTTTGAATAAAGCACCAACAACTGAATAATCATGACGTGTTATCTGGTGTCTTGTTTGTCACCAACACGTATCGACTTGGTATAACCGTGCCCATTCAACTTTGAATACAGCACCAACAGCTGAATAATCATGACGTGTTATCTGATGTCTTGTTTGTCTCCCACACGTATCGACTTGGTATAACCGTGCCCATTCATCTTTGAATAAAGCACCAACAACTGAACAATATGACGTGTTATCTGATGTCTTGTTTGTCTCTAACACGTATTGACTTGGTATAACCGTGCCCATTCAACTTTGAATACAGCACCAACAACTGAATAATCATGACGTGTTATCTGATGTCTTGTTTGTCTCCCACACTTATCGACTTGGTATAACCGTGCCCATTCAACTTTGAATACAGCACCAACAACTGAATAATCATGACGTGTTATTTGATGTCTTATTTGACACCAACACTTATCGACTTGGTATAACGTGCCCATTCAACTTTGAATACAGCACCAACAACTGAATAATCATGTCCTTTTTTCAGATAAATTGCGACAAACAAATTCAAAGAAATCGATCATCTGCCATCTTTCTAAAATGATCGATTTGATCGTGTCATCAAGATAAGTCGCTTATCAAACACAATTATGTATTCTCCCGCTGTCTGACTAAACGTTCAAAATAAATAAAGAAACGATACCAAGTATTGATTGAAAGTTGTGCGAAGTTCAGTATTATGTCATAGACATACGAGAGTAAAAGTAAAACAATTACGTATAATCATATGTCGATTGGTGAAAATACAGCATACATACACACTACTTTGTTTTTTTTATTATAAAAATAATTGGCATAAAATAAATATTAAAAGATGAGTTCAAAATTTAATACATGTAATAGACTTTTGCTAAATTTGATATAAATGGGTGTGAAGTTTAGAACAAACAGTTACTTACTGTGCAAGTCATAAAATGATATATCCTCGTAGATGTTTGGGAAAAGTTACTAATGACGTTAAATCCTAGCTTCTGAACGAACATAAACAATGATAGCAAGTTCATTTACAATGTGATGGTTCTGTTGAATTGTGAAATATGGTATAACTTTAATGCATAGAAAAGTGAAATACGAGTAAAACATACAGTTTAAGATGAAATTAAGATATAAATTGTATGGTGTTTGATAGCATTTTAAAACATAAAATAAATTATATGTAATCAACATTTTGTATGACACGACGTAATTGACAAGTCTTGAGTTCAATGTCAATTACAAGGTATACTTATCTATCAACGAAGTTAATGGGCACTTCAGTCTAGACATCCATATACGGCCTAAGAACCTGCACTTACTAGTATAAAATACATATATAGTACATTAATGGTGTTCAAAGACAGAATACAATGTGAGGTGTTTAGAATTGCTGAAATTTACAAAAAAATGTCTTTAATATTTTATATGGTAAAGTTTTGATGTACAAAATTCTGTCTTTGGGAGTATTTCGGCACACAATTTAATGTAAACTCCACCAAACTTGGTAATCACATAGAGCGGCGTTAGAATTCTTACAATATAAATGTATGGCCAGCTTACTGGAAAAAAAGAAAATAATATACGTAATATGTATATATAAAGTGGAAATTTCTGTAAGTTTAGGATATTTGTCTATATTTATGTGTTTATCCTCATAATACTCATTCTGCAATGTACGGCGTTGGTTTTGTCATAGAATCTATGCAATATGATGTGCTATGCACCAGAAAAAATTGGCGGTAGCCTCGTCAATATTTATTATCGATAATTTACTGAAATCGAACGCGAATCTCTTGTAATCATGGTATATCGTAATTTCAAAACCCAGATGTTTACTGTTGGATATCATATAATCCTTTGTCATTGTTGGATCATGCTGGTCAATAAGATTTCATTTATTTATAGATCATAAATTAAACACAAATATCTTTTTGATATCTGTTCATGATGTAGCTTGCAAAAGAAATACTATACAGTTTGGACTCGTCATACCATTCTAAGTTTTCTAAACCCAAGTCATAAGACATAGAACTATTAAGATGACCAATACGAAAGCAAGAATGTCAAGAAAGACATCACAATTCTGAACCAATCAGACAGATCTGATTAATCTAGGATTAAACGGGAACAGCTACTAATGTCACAGTAATTGTATTTATTATAGCAGTTAATGTGAAGACGCCAATACTATCTATAATTTGCGTCTGGTAATATATACAGACGACAGCTTGTTTACGTATAACAAAAAACGTTTGAAATATACGTGGAATTCTACTAGACTATATAAATTAAATTTTCCAGGAACTTTACGTTGATTTATTGCCGTTCAATGATAGACGCGCACTTATTTCAATTTTGGTGAATTATGTAAAATCAGACGAATGTCGTCAGTCATGCCATCATCCCGTGACCGATACACAATTACATTATGGACACGCAAAGAAGAAATATAACTTCTGTTTTCCGATATTAAGATCTGTCTGCTGGGAGTAAAAATCTGTTATTTGGATTAAATTTGTGAGAATATTTCATAAAAGCGTATTGCATAGAAATCAAATTTGAGAAATTTCATTACAGATTTATAAGTCTGATATCAGGTGTTACATCACTAGCATAGCCTGTCGTCGTTTTTCCCCAGATAAACAACCTGACTACGTTCAGTCCGGTTAAACGTTTTATAACGTTAGCTTGCACATTTTCCTTGACTCTGGCTGAACCTCAGATTGACACACAGTACGAAACAATTTTAGAGAACCAGGCATTAAATGTGTTTGCTGTCTGAACGCAGCTTTGATAAAGAAAAACTGCTTTTTGTATTAAGGAAAGAAAGTGTAATTTTAAATGTTAAAGTGCATGTTATTCTTTGTAGGAAAAGTTTTGTCCTTTTGTGTGTTGCCTTTATGAAACGACAAAGTTAAATGCATTCATGTCATGTTATAGCAGCACACTACATACGAAGTAGTTTGAGTCTCTCAGACAAATATATTCTATTATAATGTGTTAAAACGCACCAAGCATTTATTTCAAAGCTCCTCACGGTCTATTTTATGATAGAAAGATACAATCAGATATCTCAGCTAGCATCATACTGTAAATGCACAGGTACACCATGTCTAAGCTCGCCAGTGGTTGTTTGGAATTTATTTTACTACAACATACTAAGCAGGACCCGTATAGCCCAGTCGGTAGCGGGTCTGTCTATCAATCCAAGGATCGTGAGTTTAAATTCCGACCCTGTCATAGTCTCCGTGACGCCTGATATACCACATTGCGTCTCATTTGAATTGATTTTATCTCTTATTGCTGATTCAAGTCAGAAGGTTATCAGTTATTTTGTGGATATGGGTGTCCTCGAGTACAGATTGTTTGTGAGCCCTTGATGGCATGAAATTGACGCTAGATATTCAAATAAACAAACAATATATTGACTATTTCAAGGCGGTGAGTCTTGCCGTCACTTCTTCTGAATTCGTCAACTGCGGGGGTGGTCTAGGGATAGCGCATCCGCCTCGCATGCGGAAGACCAGGGATTCGATATCCATCCGGGCTAGATGTAATTGGCCCGGTTTGAGAATACTGTTACTGGGTGGGGTATCATACCATGCGTCTGCAGCATGCTGCTCCGGTGTGGCAGCGCTCAGAATACTGTCTCAAGTAGACACCGTCGCGATATGACTGAAAAATTGTTTAAAGCGACGCTAGATACAATAAAACTTTTTATGAACTGGGTAAATGTTACATACATTACTTGTTAAAATTTTTCTGTAAATAATTACTTTCCAAAGTATACACTGAATTCTGATCATTTTCACTCAAACACAATTTAACTATATGATATTGACTGGAATTTGTTGACTTAAAATTGAGTTTTTGAGAGAAGTCATTATCTAAATGATCTGACACACTGTATGGGTCGTTATTTAATTAGCAACACCATTGTAAATGACCACAGTCAGTTTATGATCTATGACGTTGTTTCTTATCAATTTACTATTGAATATCAGTGCCTCTAGATTTAGTTGATTTAACTGATTGCAAACGGACTCGAGTGCGAGTCATAGAAACTCTGAGCTAATTTTGCAATCGGGCTAGTATAAATCTGTATAAACTAAATTAGAACGATCACCGAACGTAACTTAACGCGCCTCATTGAACAGTATGTTTTCTTATGTTTTGTTGAATTAATGAATAATGAAATATATATGACAAGCAACTTATCATCCTGTCAGAATAGTCTATGAATGTTCGTGACTATGGAATACATAAACGATGAAAAGGATTAGATGGAATGCCTTATTATGGAATAATATAGTTTGCTATACAATTTAAAAGAAAGAATAATTGACAATAACCAGTAAATATGGGTTATTCAGATCGTGTTTTTAAAAGTGAATTCTATGCTGCGACTTCTGTTGAAAAAAATACAACTTTTCTTTTAAATATAGCTATTAAATGACATATATACTGTCACATGAATTACACTATTTTCTAAAATTCTGGCCATCTTAAATCCCCAACTTTTACTGCCTCAGTGTAAATATTTGTAAGAAGAGACTATCAAATTACAACGCTACACTAAGCTATCTGCTGATGGGGAATTAGCACAGATCAACGTGTACAGAGTGCATCTCCCTCGAATTTAAATTTTTGGAAAGTTGGTGTTAATTTCTTTTAAATGTCACTTTTTGGAAATTATGTTTTTGCCAATTAAATGCATGAACAATAATCTAGTAGTATGCAACAAAACAAAAATAATGTATTGATGATTGTGAAATTTTGAAAAATGGGTTCTCTGGTTTGAATCATGTACCGAATTATAAAACCTGCCCCAGAGCCATCTTGTAGCTTTTATATGGTAGTTGGACCTTTAACTTTGTGACTAATGTAACAGTATACAGAGCCTGTTGCTCTTATGGAAAAGAATGTTTTATTCCGTTTATAGTACATATAGTACTTTATTAGTCAGTTGACAGAGCATTTATAGTTATTTTATTATACCTTTATAGTATTTTTATAATACAAACTAGTTCATTTATTGTAATTTTATAGTATATTTACAGTGTTTTTATTTTATTTAATAATCTTTAGTATTATATGACTATACTAGTAGTCTGTATATTAGAAGTACATTTAGTACATGTTAATTATTTTAGCTGGATTGCGAAGCATGCTCAAAGCTTAAACGCTTATTTGAATCGCTCTCTGTTCAGCTGGAATAATAGTATACTGCAAAAGAAGTTTTTTTCGTTTCTACAAAATAAAATTAAATTCAATATTTTTGTTTTGACTCGATCATGTAAAGCAAAACGCTGATTGAAATTTAAAGAAGGGCAATATAGTTTTATATGAAAATGTATATTTCGTCTAACCTCCTATGGCGCCTGTTTCTATGTATTGTAGATGAGTTTGGCATCCAAGAGCAAATACTAATACGTGTGCTTACTAAATCCCGCTTCGTATCAATATTATCTGAAATTAGTTTCAGATAAAGTAAAGTGTCACAAGAGTGAACTCTGTGTATTCCCTATTTAGATTAGTAATGACCAACAATTGATTGGTTGTGTGTTTTTATATACCCTAAAACATGACGACGTGCAAAACAGCAAAACAACCTTCCCCCAAAAAAATAACAGTGTACAAAAACAATTGCAAAGAGTATATTGGATATTTTTGTTGTTTGATCCTGAAATATTCATTGGGTTATTGTAGAGTGTGTTGCCAAAACAAAATGTTACACATTCCGCTGAAAAAAGTATAGTCAGAAAGAAATTGCCCTCAAGTATACGCACTCGTGGCAGCAAACACTACACTAATCTAAAGTGCAGTTCTCAATAGACTAGAAAAACTGGTTATGCCAGAACCACGTCGCATGCCGATGTTGCTTTTTTTAATACTCTTTATGAACAAACATAAAAAAAAACCGAGTCTGATATTTTCTTTTCAAAGAATCTTGCTATCATATAGTGTTAATTTTCAATATAGACAAATTGTCGAGATATCATGTCGACAATATAAATATTTTCGTGTATTTGTTATTATTCCAAATGCTGCTCATTAATCGAACAACCATTACCTGTATAGAGAACGGGTTTTCATCCATTTATTAGACGAACACTGAAACAAAAATAGAAAAGACAACAACGTATGGATAGGTTTGAATTTTACCTAAGTCAAGTCAAGAAAATTAAATTACAGAAACACTTATTAAAACATGATTGAAATTGTTATATGTTATATGGTGAGTCACTTCGAATGGAAGAGTAAACTGGTTTTGCTCTCATTTTATGGGTTTGTACGTTGAATAGGATGACTATGTAATGTTGCAGAATAAAATTAACGGCCATGTTCCATATTAATACGCACGGTAAAACGGCTTTAAAATTTAAAGGAACTTAAAACAAAATAGAAGGCATCGCCGTATAAACCTTTTTTCAACTCGTCCGATAAATTAAAGTACATAAAGATACTAACCTAATATTCTCTATTTATTTCACAAATCGTTTACATTAAATATACCAATAACGGCACGATGAGATTGACATTTGACATACGCGGCATTATGTTGTTGTTGATCCACCTAATATATAGGGGTAGTTTATGCATGTTTTAATTTTAGTTCTACAGTAGTTTTTTATTTTTATTTTGGCAATATAATATGTTTGAGTTACGAGGAAAATTGATGACACTCTGGAAACAGTTCATTAACTTTGTGAAAGAATAACACGTGAAATCAGTGACTGGGAAAGATAATGGTGGTGTATTACACCCAACAAGGTCATAATAAATTAAGGTTGATTTAAGGATGCAAGTCAACTTTGGTCCATACAACCCTCTGCCCTGATATCGTCATCTGGTCCACAGTGGCAACGTGGAACTGACAGTACTACGATAAGGAAGGATTCACTAGGCATTGTGAGAAAGAGCGCCAAGTACCAGGGACTGTTGGAGTCGTGAAAAAAGAAAGACTGGTCTAAAGAGCAATCAGTCTGGAGATTGATCAGTACATTTAAGAGTGATGTAAAAATCACACAGGACAATTGCATGTACGGAGCAAGCAGGGGTTGGCTCTGACACTGACGCAACGAGCAAATTGGCAATCATCATTAGACAGTCAGTGATCTATCATTACTGTCGCCCAGCCATCTGAATTGTGTACAGAGATAAGGGGAGAACACCCTGTAAAAATATGGAAGTATTGTGAACAGTGCACTGACAGTATTCAACTCGCCCTGAGTGTAGAATTAAATACTTATGTTATTGTAACTGAAACGAATTAAGGCGATAGATCTATACGTGTATTTCACAGCATTGATATAAAATAAAATCGATTATCATGAGGTGTAGTTTAAGAAATAAGTTTTAACTAAAATTAGTTCATGACACTTGCAGCAATTAAATATAACTGCACAAGTCAGTGAATATAAAATGATACAGTTCTATCTAGTTTTCAATATAGGCATTGTTTAAGTTTACACGAGTAGTACATGTAAATTGATATCTCATTAATTTCAACAAACTTTAAGGACAGTTTATTTATTTTATATTCCTTTTCGTTAATGCATCAATTATTCGTTTTGCATAACTGAATACTGCACTAGAACACCTTGTTACACTATATCAGTTACTATATGTACAACACTGCTAGTGTTTGCAATGTAAGTGTACTTAAGTTAACCACAATTAAATAATACATTTTATTAAAATGTTTCAAATTCCGATGCAACATCGTGATAAATAGTTTATACATTTTGTTTCGGGAATATACACTTTTGGCCTATTCAAAGTTATTGCGGAATATAATATCAGTTACCTTCTTGTAAATTTATTACGTGTGATTTTTAGCTTGTCAAAACTAGTTTGATTAATAGTTTTTATTTCTTTCACACATCTAATAATAACTATTATTTGACAAATATTGTATGATTGAAATATTAAATAAATGATGTTAAATTAACTTGAACATGGATGCAATGCGTAGCAATGTCAATTGAAAGCCGTTACTATTATTAATATTTAGTTACATATTTTGTAAATACGTACATTATAACAGTGAACGACTACGCACCAAATATTCTTAATATGTTATTCCGATCGCGAAGATCACATACATTTCACATTTGTTATCGCTAAGTTCATATTCACACAAGCATGAAAAAGTCTATATAAAACATCGCTGGATTACATTGTGTACTTGTGAATTTCATAAAATAAGTGTAATTTTCTTAAACCACCAATGGTATATGTGTGGAATACGGATACGCACAAATATGTTATTATATTATAATTAGGTGGGTCATGTACTACCTGCAAAACCTTGTAACTAAAAAGTCCATTTGTAACGTTAACAAAAACATCGTCTTTAAAACAGTTTTCAGTTTGAATCTCTCTCTATTTATTCTTTTATTCTGCTGGTAGTTAAATTGCATTGAAACTATTAGATTAAAATATTAAGTGCATAAATACGATTTCAGCAATATATGCATAGTATATATATTTATATATTATATCTATATATATATATTATTTATTTATTTGGCATTGAATCTATATCTTAATCAATCATTTTTATACACATTAAACTGGTGACGAAGCATTAGAATAAAACAGGGTGATAAACAATTAAAGACAACAACAACCTTTTTTGTACTTCTAACAGAGCTCGTGTTTTTCTGTTTAAATATGCATTGTGTACTATGTTGACTGTAAAAAGAAAAGTTAGATGAAATAGAAAAACACGTTACTACATTAAAAACAGCAATGTTTTAATGAGAGCTCGTTAATAAAAATCCTGGTAAGCCACTAAAGAGGCTTTTTGCACTAGCGTGATGTCTTTGTCTTGTAATGATTCGTCTTTTGTTTGATATATTGTTCCATATATTTGATATTAAATTACCGATACATAGTAAAGACGATGTTTAAAAAATAAATTAGCACTTGAGCATAAAACAGTTTTGCCTTTTCACATTGGTTTATGTCATTACTGATATACTGCCGGTTTTCAAGAACGAAATGTAAATTATGTCATAAGACATAGCTAGTGTGCTTATTCTTCAGAAAATATTACAGACACGTTGGTTATGTCATAACTGACTGCATTGTCATCATAAAATATCATTTATTCAGTTTAATTGCAAAACGTTTCTGGATTTCACATACAATTCGACTTAACTTCGGGATTGTTGGCTCGGAAACACACACGCTTTGTTATATATCGTCCTAATGATAATAATTGCATGCAAAAGCAGGGTTAACTTCACTGTAAATTCTTAAATATCTCAAATTGTTTGGCTGTAGTTTAACTGTTGTTTTTTTTTTTGCATTCGGTTAAATAGTTTCTGTACTGTTTTACTTCATCAATATTTGTTTTGTTTGTGGTTGGAGCTTCTCTTAATATATTACTGGTTTATGAACAACTTTACTTAAAAACTGAAAGATACATGTTTTTTAAGATTTAGTCCGTATGAGACAATTGGAATTACGTACATTGTTGAAATAAACAGGAACTGCATCCTGACTCTAAAGTTGATATTTATTGAGTTAACGTATTCATGAAACAAAGATTTCACATACATTTAACACATGTGTATATCATATATACGCAAACATGTATAAGTTCAACTATATATATATAATTATGAAACAAAATCATGTTACCAATGAAATACTGGCCATTTTAAGCTCCACCCAGCTGCACATGTTTTTAATTAGGCAACGAAATGTAGTTAATTAATTAATATAGATCATTTAGGTCGATTGCAGTAAAATGCAATATTATTTTATAAAATTAAGTGAAACGTATGCGCAGTTTTATTAACCAACCAGTGGCATGCGATTGCTTATAAAAAACTAAAATCTCATACATGCACAAACGTCTCTTAAACTTGTTAAAGACCTATTCTTAAACAAAATCTAGGACGACAGAGATAACACCATTATTGAAATTGTATTAACTGATCTGGAAAAATCTAAGGACAGTTTCTGCATTTCGAATGCAATAAGCATACAACAATCATGATGTCCTCAAGAAATAGACACAAGATAGATCAATTTACATGACTTGCTGAGTCTCTTCATTTGTCAACTTCATATTTGCTTCCCGTCTGTTTATTCAATTATATAGTGGATATCTTATCGAGAACAAGTGCAATTATTTCATTCAAGATTGATGGTCAACACGATTTCCGACTGTGCCATGCTGTGTCGTTGACTTGTATTTCCTTACAATGTTATAAACAGCAGCCGGATAGGTATAAATCGTGTACCAATATGGTATCGTAGCTGCTGGTAATGTTCCCCAGACAGGAACCTCTCGGTAAACCAAGTTTTATGTGATATTGTTATTAGCTGGATTTCTTCTACAAGCATAAAGTTCGGTGAACTAAGTCTTATACGACATTGTTATAAGCTTAATTATGCAAACATAAATCTAGGGAATTCATTTATAATAAAGTATATAGCTTGCGGAAAGTTCAATATGATATTGTTCTTAACGTGTTTCTCTTAACATGAACCATCGTAAACATAAACGTAAATATCTTTATATATTATTCGATAGGAGATTAAAGTGGTAAATAACTATACTATTTATTATTTGAAATAGATCGTGTTCTTTTAAAACACACACTATTCTGTTTTACAATTTACAATGTATAACAATTTTTTTATAATATCATTTTCTAAATAATAACATCAAATTATGAATTCATTTGTGTGTTGAAATCATCCTTTTTTTTTAAAAAAAAACAATGTGATTCTATTCATTGAAATGTTGTCAATTATTGTTAATATTTTTTTACTATTTAATATATTTCGTCCAATATAAGTATTTACCGTTAAACATGTTTGACTCAACCATTTTTCAGAAGTGATTTTTATCCGAAGACATGACCCTGCGTGCTTATGTCGGCGTGATCAAGCGTTGTAGTCCCTATCATCAACAAAATGATCATACTACTAAGTACCATGACAGAAACTACCTGAAAATTGGTAACTTATTATAGCAAATGTCATTACCATGGTTTTATAAGTAGCACATATCTCTTATTATTAACAATAGTTATCCAAGCCTTAAATAAATCATACGAACATTGTAAAGATATAACTAAGTACACTTATATATCGTTTTTTAGTGATATAGGCCACCGGCTCAAACACATGTTACAATTACAATACAAATATATATAAATACCGATGGTTTAGTTAAGCATTTTCTAGAACAATCATACTAAGTAATATGCAAATTAAACAATATCAATCTGTTTATATCTTCAAAGTTTCCCTTTTAACTAACCATAGTAAACAAACAGTGTTTGTATAACCGTTTCATTTTGGTAAGATATATTGAATATATTGAATATTCAAAATTTTGAAAATTGATAAACTTTCTTTGGCAGATATAGTGATCTCAAATCGTCATAAAGAGGACATATCATTATAGAGCGATATTCTGTTTTCATACTTAGTTCGCAAAAAAGCAAAACCGCTTTTACCCATGTATACCAGCATGTTTACCAGTTTCTATGCGAAGTGAATGAGATGAAGTTCTTGGATAGATATGTTTATATGAATACATGTTATTATCACAAATGGTTTCCTTCTTGTGTTGTCTTATATAAGACATATTTTGTTTTCTACAACTCTGACAGATTCAGTATGAACTTTGGAACATAACTTACAAACAATTCAATAATAATGTCACCCGACAGATAAAGTGTAGCAAAAAGATTAAAAAAGATTAATCATCTTTCATCTTCATTAAATGATCGATTGAATCGTTTCCTCCAGATAGCCCGCTTTAATATCATATACAATTATGTATTCTCCTGCTGTCTGGTAAAACGGTTAAAGTATTATTAGTTATAGACTGAGTGTGGAGTGAACCAAGTATAGAGAATGTATGTTCCCTGTAACATGCCATTGCCATACGAGAATAAATTAACAAAACTGCCTGCGTTTTGATAACGATATCGCATTTGCATTTGAAAAAAACACACGTTTACACATTTCTTAATTCCTGCTGGGTAGATTATAAAAGTCTATGTGCAGGCAATACTGACAAAAGACGGGTGTATATGCATATTCATTTTTTTTTATAAACAAACAGACCATTAATGCAATTGAAACAAATATATACTAAATACTTTGTTTACAAAAGTTCAAAAGTTTCTTCCATTTCTTTTGATTTATGCATACTGTATTCCCATAGTTCACATGCATAACTAAATGCTTCAAAAGGTTGACCTTATATCACCAATTTGTGCAAAAAGGTACCAAGTGCCTCCTTATTTAAAATACATTTGATACCTTATTGCTCCAATAGAACGATATTTTAAGTTTCATATTATACTTACGGCAGTTTATACGGAATAAATAATAGTTATTTAGCATATTGTCTGACTCGGCGTTATTGACAAGACTTGCGTTTTAAGTCAATTACATAATGCACTTATTAGAAGCAGCTAAGTACGTGTTAGTCTGGTCAACCACTCTCTTTGAACAACCTAGATATACTGTCAGGTTACGACACTCTATAACTCGTTTTCAAGAAATAGTGTATGTGTCACATGTTCAAAATATAACACAAATCATGGAAGGGAACCTTAATCGGGTTTAAAGCTCCCAATTGCCAAATAAAAGCCGCAAAATGGCTCTGGGGAAGGTTTAATATAATTCAGTACATTTTTGGAATCTAAGAACACTTTTTAGAACATTCACAGCCATCGATGCATTGTTTTTATTATTATGCTACATAAAATACGATTATTGTTAACTATCAAAATTCGAAATTCGAGGGAGATGCACTCTCTATACACACGGATCTGTGTTAATTCACCATCAGTAGAAAGGCTAGTGTAGCGTTGTCTCCCCTGACAAATATTTACTACCCGGGCAGTAAAAGTTTGGGGTTTAAGGTGGCCAGTTATATGACTGTGGTAGTAATAGTAATTGTAGGAACAACAAAACAGTTTCTGTATCGACATAATCAGTGTGAAATAGTTGACGAAATTTCAAGTAAGTTTTAAAGGATAACTTCTTGATGACAACACATACTTCTATACAGAAAGTATTTTCGACAATTAATTATTACATATTAGAGTTTATAGTCTAAAATTAAATGCTTGGTTTTATTAACCAGGTATACTAGACCAGTTTTTTATATGTCTAAAATATTACATCATATATCAAATTATGCAATCTTATTTTCTGATATTGTTATATAGACCACAGCGTGGTTTAGTGGTAGAGCGTCCACCTCGCATGCGAAAGGGCGTGGGTTCGATCCCCGACCGGGTCATACCAAAGACTATAAAGATTGTACTAGAAGCTTCCTCGCTTGACGCTCAACATTTAGAGGAAAGTTCTAGGTCTGGTCGGCTTGGTGTCAGTATAATGTGACTGGGTGGGGTATCGTGCGGCATGATACTCCAGTGTGACAGCGCTCAGATACTGTCTCAAGTAGACACTGTCGCGGTATGACTTGGTGGGTTATCATACCATGTGTGTCTGCGACATGATACTCCAGTGTGACAGCGCTCAGATACTGTCTCAAGTAGACACTGTCGCGGTATGACTTGGTGGGTTATCATACCATGTGTGTCTGCGACATGATACTCCAGTGTGACAGCGCTCAGATACTGTCTCAAGTAGACACTGTCGCGGTATGACTTGGTGGGTTATCATACCATGTGTCTGCGGCATGATACTCCAGTGTGACAGCGCTCAGATACTGTCTCAAGTAGACACTGTCGCGGTATGACTTGGTGGGTTATCATACCATGTGTCTGCGGCATGATACTCCAGTGTGACAGCGCTCAGATACTGTCTCAAGTAGACACTGTCGCGGTATGACTTGGTGGGTTATCATACCATGTGTCTGCGGCATGATACTCCAGTGTGACAGCGCTCAGATACTGTCTCAAGTAGACACTGTCGCAGTATGACTTGGTAGGTTATCATACCATGTGTGTTTGCGGCATGATACTCCAGTGTGACAGCGCTCAAGCAGACACTGTCGCGGTATGACTGAAATTTTGTTGAAAGCGACGCTTAACACCATACAACAACAACAACAACTGATAGTGTTATAAGAATACGTATTACCATATAAAGTAACAAAAGTGGTTATCTAGTAGACAGCAAATACAATAAGACATATTGCTCGCTGTATAAAGCAAAATGTAGAAAACATTACAATGGCATTCCAAAAATGAAATCGTCGTCTTTCTATTCATTAGTTTACACCATGGAAGAATCAAGTGAACTATTTATTTAAATTGGTTGTTTAATGCAGAAATTCGGAAACTCGAAGAAAATCTAAAAGATAATTGCCAGTTTTGTCAGTTTTTTTTTATAATCATGAGATGAGGGTGGGGATGTGGTGGTTGGTGGGTGGTCGGGGAGTATCGGGTGCATTTTACGTTTCACACACTTATTATTTTGTTCTGTTCTACATATAGAGACATGAACTTCTGGAACACTAAATATATTGACAATGGTTTTAAGTGTCTTGTTTCCAACGATCTTCCTCTGTAAGTCCAAACATGTAGGAAGAAAACATTGGATTGACCAGGTTGCCTTTTCACACTTTTGATGTTTTTGATGACACTCATTCATTTTTGACAATTCTGCCCACTTGTGGCAGTGTATCACTACGCATCTTTAAACTTATATCTTCATCAAACAGTATCCAATGTCATCCAAGCTTGGCAGAACTCATGAAAATGTTCAAATGTTCTCATATATACAAACAATATGACCATTTTAAGCATTTTCAACAATGAAAATGACCAACCGATTTACACAGCTCTAATTTCTTGGGCAAATATCTTGCTACCGTCACTAAGGAGAGGTATTTGGTAAGTGAGACCTTTTAGCCACAGGCACTTGTCGCAAATTATATTTTATCAATTAACGTATGTACTTGCATGGCTTTTACACTTGCGGTGGACATTTTGATCATCGTAAACGTGATAAACACAAAACTAATGGTTCATTCTAAAGAAAAGTTTACTTTTTCTACGATTCTAGTGTGAGGACATGCGGAGGCCATGCGTAATGTTCTTTGATAAGACTAGGCTTACGTTTACCCCTGTTATCAGGATTATTTCATATCGAATAATCTTAATTTTATATATCTATACGGTATAAGATATAATCTAATGGAAGACTAGCTTTTCAGTGCCTTGATTTTTGTCTTCAAATTGATGAACTGTTGGTCGAAATAATTATCGAAAAACAAGTTATATATTTTTTTTGTATCTATTGATAGACATTATTTGTATATTCTCTATTGTTTAGGTATTAATCCCCGTAACAACGTTTTATATTGTTCACAGTTTTAGATTTGTTAAATAAACCAACATTTTGTATTCGTTTCATTTCCCCATTTAGTATTATTCTAAGAATACAAACTATAAAGATGTTTAAATGTGATGTATTTACTAATTGAAACTAAAATATAGTTATATACCATAAACAAACGAATAAAACGTGTGAAGCGCGTGAAGCGCGTGGTTCAGTAGTAAAGCATCAGACCCAGGATCCGCTGGTCCTGGGTTCGATTCTACGCCACGGCTATGTTTCGTATCCTTTAACAAGAAACTTTATCCACATATGCTTTAGTACTGGTTCTACCTACGAAGACTTCGAATAAGATTTGTATAAGCGGTAATAACTTCGAAAAAAAAATCGAAGTAAAATAAATAAGTTTAAAAACAAAATAACCTTGTATGAACTAACGTTTATATTCCTCAAATAGTTAGAACAACACGACCATCCGTACCTCGACGATACATAATGTCATTGAAACGATATACGCCTTAGGCTCTCAGATAAACATCTCCCTTAACATTGGCCATGCTGCAACCCAGTCACAATCGTCCAAACGTTTTCATTATTTGTGTCTCCGTGTTTAAGATTTTCCAAATGATATATTATCAGCACGAACCAATGACTCAGTAATATTGACCTGTTTATTGTTTATATGAGGTGTAGCCCGCAAGAAAAATACTGTATATGTTTTAGGTTTACTCTTGTAATGTGATTTCTCTCATAATAAAACTATCTATATTGTTATATTGGGTCCTCTGCGACCGAATGGCTATGATGTCGTCTTCATAAAAATAATACTAAAAAAATCAAATTGCCAGTCTCAAAACTAATACAGTGTACATTTTGTTCTGAACATACAACACATATGGTAATATAAACCAAAACATCATTGGCAGGCGCTTAACCGGGGTGAACGTACAGCAAAAGTGAGATCAATTAATAAAGTGTTTTCTCGTTTCACTTACTGATAACCTCCCCTTAGTGACGGTAGCAAGATTATTGCACCCAAGACATTAAAGTTGTGTGAATCGGTTGGGAATGTTTCTTTGTATATATGAGAACATTGGAACATTTTCATGAGTTCTGTCAATTTTGGATGACATTGAGTTTTAAGACAAGTGTTGCTGTTTAACACAGGTTCATTTCCTCTTAAAACATAGAAGTAGGAAATAGCAAATGGGCTGCTAATGCCATATGTCTGGCTAGTAAAGGTGGCCGCTTACACAGGTTTGACATATTTTAAAACTATCTTGACGTCACTAGCTTTTTGCTGTAATAAAAAAAAAGATAATACCTTTTAAACATGTCGTGTAATGATAAAGTGGTTATATCAACTATTCATCGTATGGTAATATGCTTATAGAATAAAGACTGTTTCCATGCGTAAATGTGAGTAAACTAGACTATAAGAATGCCGGGTGTCTCATTAATGTGGCGCTATGGATATATTTCAACATTTTCTTTACCTTCCTTAAAAATGATAACGACACATTTTGTGTATTGACGCCAATGACACGTGCCAAATGTATATAGAAATTTACGTACCTCCTTAAACAGACATTAGGCGATTATCACGGTCGATTAGCTAGGAAAACAGCAACCGTACCTGTTAGTCAAGATCTGGGATGTGTTCAGTCCAGTCTGACGTTTGATAACGTCAGCGAACATTTTTTCTGGATACTGACTCAACCTCATATTAGCGTGCAGTACGCGATAAATTTAGGGAACCAAGCATTAAACTTGTTTGCTGTTTAACGGTGCTGAACGCTGCCCAAATCTGTGGTACTAGCCTAAAAGCTTTACTACACCCTTGTTGTTTATTGTTATAAGTTTATAGACTAAGGTTTAGACCTTGAAAAGTTTTAACAAATATTCTTTTTCATAGTAAGATTGTATCCGCTCATAAAATGAAGGATAATTGATATGTTTACCAGTCTGGACTTTTTTAAAAGAGAGTGCATTGATATCCGCTTGATCATGGTTTGGTAAAAAGAAGTGCTCTACAAGTGCAATGTGTATTTTTTATCCATAGCAGGAATGTATCCTCTCATAAAGAATGAGGGATGATTGCCGTATTGACCAGTTTCGTTATTTTTAAAAGAGAGATCCGTTTGATTATGTTTTCGTAGAAAGTAGTTCTCGACAGCTCTATAATACATAACGTCTTGTATAAAAAAAAATATCACTTTTTGTTAGAACCATTGTTGTCGTTTTGCTGTATATAGCCTTTGATCGACTCATCTGCAGCAAGAAAAACACCGTTGAAAAATACATTTTTCACGTGCGGAATACGGGAAAGTAATTTTTATGAAATGTATTTTATAAACTATTTTTTAATCGGTCATAAATGAAACTAACATAAGTTGAAAAAAGTGTAGAGTATTTATTTGATGACAGAACGGAATAAAAAAAAAAGCAAGTGTAGTGGGGGTGTTATAAAATATTACAAAAAAATAACATTTCGGAAAGGGCGAGTTGCTCACGTTCTGATCTTGGTCTGTGCTGTCTGCAATCAATAGCATTAATAAGCTGAGTGTTAAAATAAAAAATAAGATACCCATATACCTGAAGTGAGTAATTTGAGTTGACAAACCAAGACAACAATTCATGCAAGTAGTATATAGAAGAACGGTACTCTGTGACCGAATGATCAATATTACTTACTTTTCACCGCTAAGGTCGTAGGTTCGAGTCCCGCTCGCTTCAAAAACTTAATGTGAGAAAGTTTCTAGTTACTTGCGGGAGGATGGTGGCTATACTCAGTCTGAGGTATTCCCCACCATTAAAACTGGATATGCCATATATAACCTGAAATGTGTTGAAAACGGCGATAAACCCCATTCAAAAACAATTAAAGAAGAAAAAATAAAACCACTAAAATACTATTTACTGTTTGTAAACGATATCGTTTAACAACTGATCCAGGTGCGTGCGTATAGCAATAAACATATAGTGTATTCAGCGCAACACCGTTCTATCTACATATAAACAAATAAGGAAAATAGAACAGTGTTGCCTTGAACAGTCGATACACAAGTTGATATCTATAACACGTAATAAAGTAGAATAGGTTACTATGACAATATGTATAAATACAGATTCGTTTCCTTTTTGCGGACAATTATCTTTAGTGCAAATCTATAAGCGTGTCAAGCTATTCGTCTGACATGTCTTTATTTCAAATGCATCCGCTTTTCATATTTGTTGCAAAGTGCGTATACTTTATAAGCATGTATAAGCTGCAACACGATCGTCATATCCGCACCAGCTGGCATGTGATAGTATAACAAGAGTTACAGGCCCTTGTATTTTAACAATAATCAGGTCAAAACAAAACGCTTGAAATAAAGCGTCGCCAATCACCCGAGGGACATACTACAGTGTAATGAAAAAGCGACAACTTTTGTCCAATAGTCAATCGTTATATTGGCAATAGCTGTGGTTTACTTTTAATTAAAAATTTACCGACGTACATAAATGTTTATTGGACTAACGAAGGGTGTTACAGATACCGCAGGGGATTCAGCTGAACTGAAAAGGTAAACAGAAATATTTAATTTGGCACGGTCTATCACAAATGTACAGTACTTACGTATCATTGTCAGTACGTAACCGCGTTAAAACAATTGATTACAATAAGTAATTAACATCTGTCGCGAGGAACGTAATGAGCAAAACTTAAATTATAATGTTGTGGTTTTTAAAATAGAGCTGTCAACGGATTACGTATACACGTGTATACCTGATATGAAATAGAACTCAGTGAAACGTTAAAAACATTAGCGGATCTACGAAAAAAGTTTAAATCCTGGTATTTATTATATATGTAGTTTGTTTGTTTGAAGGAATAATTAAATACCACGTTGCAAATTAGGTAAGATATATTTATTTAAAGATTTTGATAGTGATTTAACATTTGTAGGAATTAATAATTATATACCTCGTTATATGTAAGACAAGGTATTGTAAATTTACAAATGGTTCACATATTTAAAACAGATAATTTTATTTAGTTGTATTAAGAAACAGTGATGGATGTATTAATGAATATTATGTAAGAATAAACAATATTAAATGTATATAAGCTATACCAGTTGGAAGTTAGAAGTTGATTTTTCGATATTAAAGTATCATGTGACTTGATTACCTTAAGATGAAAAACGAATAAAACGAATATTATTCGGCTCAAGAATTTATTTGGAAATGTGTTTATAATCTATAATGATTGTTATTTGTGTAAACCACTACCACTTCCAGCAGTAATACTAATACCACTACTACTACCCGTCATTACCACTATCACTGCCACTATCACTACCATTACCGTTACCACTTCCACTACCCGTCATTACCACTACAACTACCACTTCCCGTTATTACCACTTACGCTACCCCTTTCACTACCACTACCACTACCGCTACCCGTCATTACCACTATCACTGCCACTATCACTACCATTACCGTTACCACTTCCACTACCCGTCATTACCACTACAACTACCACTACCCGTCATTACCACTACCACTACACTGCCATTGTCACTGCCATTGTCACTGCCAAAACCACTACCCGTCCTTACAACTACCCGTCATAGCCACAACCATTACCACTACCAATACCAATCATTACCACTACCACTTCTACTAACATTACCATTCATTACAACTACCACCACCATTACCACTTCAACTACCCCTCATTACCACTACCGCTACCATTACCCGTATTAAGACTACCAATACCACTTCCACTAACACTACCCGTCATTAACACTCTCACTACCACTTTCACTTTCACTACCACTACCCGTCATTACCACCACCACTATCACTTCCACTACCACTACCCGTCATTACCACAACCACTACCTTTAACACTACCACTTCCACTACCAGGCATTACCAGTACAACATACCACTAACCGACATTACCACTACCGTCATTACCAATACCACTACCACTACCCGTCATTACCACTACCACTACTACAACAACTACCATCACCACTACCATTACCACTACCATTTCCACTACTCGTCATTACCATTACCACTACCACTTCCGCTACTCGTCATTACCATAACCACTACCACTACTACAACCACTACCACTAACATTACCATTACCATTATCACTACCACTTCCACTATTCGTCATTATCATTACCACTACCACTACCACAACCACTACCACCACCACTACCATTACCATTACCATTACCACTACCACTTCCACTACTCGTCATTACCATTACCACTACCACTACTACAACCACTACCACTTCCACTACTCGTCATTACCATTACCACTACCACTACTACAACCACTACCACCACCACTACCATTACCATTACCACTACCACTTCCACTACTCGTCATTACCATTACCACTTCCACTTCCACTACTCGTCATAACTGTTACCACTTCCACTACTACAACCACTATCACCACTACTACCATTACCACTACCACTTCCACTACTTGTCATTACCATTACCACTACCACTACTACAACCACTACCACCACCACTACCATTACCATTACCATTATCACTATCACTTCCACTATTCGTCATTATCATTACCACTACCACTACTACAACCACTACCACCACCACTACCATTACCATTACCATTACCACTACCACTTCCACTACTACTACTACCACCACTACCACTACTATTACCACTACCACTTCCACTGCTCGTCATTACCACTTCCACTACCACTATCATTAACACTACTACTACAACTACCACTTCCACTACCACTACTACTACAACAACCACTACCCATCATTACAACTACCAGTTCCAGTACCACTACCACTACCCGTCATTACAGCTTACACTACCAGTACCAGAACCAGAACCAGAACCAGTAACAGTACCAGTACCACTACCCGTCATGACCACTACCAATACCATTATCACTTCCGCTACGACAAACCGCCATTACCACTACCAATACCACTACCAGTTCCTGTCATTACAACTACCACTTCCACTTCCACTACCCGACATTACCACTACCACTACCACTTCCACTACAACTACCAACTACCACTACCAACTACCAATACCACTACCAGTACCACTACCACTACCACTACCATTACCACTACCACTACCGGTAATTACCACTACCACTACCGGTAATTACCACTACCACTACCAGTACCAGTACCACTACCACTACCACTACCACTACCAATACCACTACCACTACCCGTCATTACCACTACCGCTGCCACTATCACTACCACAACAACTACCAATATCAATACCAATACCAATACCACTACCCGTCATTACCACTACCAATAGTATAACCACTTCCACTACAACTACCCGCCATTACCACTACCACTACCACTACCACTTCCCGTCATTACCACCACCCATATCACTTCCACTACCCGTCGTTACCATTACCACTATCGGTCATTACCACTACCACTGCCACTACCAGTACCACTACCGCTGCCACAACCAAAACAACTATAACTACCAATTCCATTTTAACTGCCACTACCACTGCTACTACCACTACAACTACCAAAACCATTACAACTACCACAACCATTTCGACTACCACTACACTTGCAACCACCACCACCACCACCACCACTACCACAAACACTACATCTACCACTACCACAACAACTACAATTACCACAACCACTTCAACTGCCACAACCACTACAAGAACCACCACCACTTCCACAACCACTACAACTTCCACTAACACTTCCACTACTACCACTTATCATCTTCATTTTCCTTTGTTCCATGTTTCCACCTTCTAATTCTATAAGCTCATTCCATTCATGCCCTTTAAACGAATTCTTATCTTTTCTTTATTCACTTTTTTTCAATCTAATTTGTCTTATTTAACATACTTATGTAATCTTATACTTCTTCTTCAGTCTTCTTCCCTATGTGTGTGTGTGTGTGTGTGTGTGTGTGTGTGTGTTAGGGGAGGGGGTTTGATTCTAACTTCAACATTATTTTCTTTGTTTTTCGTTTTTTCTTCTACTCCAGACATCTCACTCTTCAAATGTACTTTTGTAGAAGTCAGTTAAAATGCCTTCAATCCTTAAACCAGGCCTAAAGGGAACTCGTTGTGGTTTTACCTAATACATATAAGCGCTGTCGCTGCTTTTTACCAATCGTAAAATGTATCCGAAATAGTCGTTTTAACGACCCACATCGGTTAAATTGTTGATTTTATCGCTTGCCTAGTAAAGTATATCTGGGTAAATAACATCGCACATGGTCGTAGAGGTATGAAATGTAATGATAAAATTTAAAACTGTTTTTTTTAATCTATAAAATTAAAATAAAATGAGATTGCCAGTGGGAAATGATAAAGCGTTATGGTTGGTATTTGTAATACAAAACAAGTGTTCATTCAAGCGTGATGTGTATTTTGTAATGTTTCGGAAAATGAGGTCGATAAATTTAAACCTATATTGCTGAATGTATTTCAAACACTATTAAGTTTCAACCTTGTTTTTGTTTCAATCTACATGTATTGCATATGATATCCATGTATATTCGTGGTGGAGTACTTCCGTCAGAGTAAATCTGAGTACAACCAACGACCTTCAACTTGCAATTGCTATTTTTTCAAATAAATTTGTGACCGAGCTTAGATCGAACCCGATACCTCATGCGGTGTTAAAACCACCCCGCAACGGAGGACTCTCTGATGCACATTCACCAGTTAATTGTACGGAACAGAACAGTACATATATACTAATTGCGACATTTAAGAAACATATACAGCGTATATTGGTACAAAATACAGAAATACAAAAATCTGAACGTACATCAGAAACATCCTTTTAAAGAAAGATATTAATTGTGTAAATATAGCGAGATTGTTATTATTATCATTTTAACGCCATTTTCAACACATTTCGTGTTATATACATGTATGGCATATCCAGTTTTATTGGTGAAGGAAGGCCTAAGAATACATTTGCGAAAAAACATCGTTTGTCCGCATTTAACTAGGCGAATGTTTTCATATAAAGATTTTGGATCGAGCGGAACTCGAACCCACGACCTTAAGCGGTGAGAGGTAAGTGAGCTAGGATGACGCCTTAGACCACTCGGTCCCGGAGGGCCTCCAAAAAGTTGATAAACTGTTGTATATGATTATCAGATATAATCTGTTTCAAGGTTTAAACGCATCTATTCTTATTTTAAAAAAATTGACAGTTTATATCTAGTTTTTATTATTTGTATTCGAAAGATTAATAAAATGTTAAGAGGAAATGCGAAAAAATTAATATTTCAAACAAAATATTCGTTTTTGATACAATACATGTAACTGCACAGCCATGATTGTCACCGGGTGTACATTTACCTGTCAGGTAAACTGAACTTACACATGCGTTAACGTGTGAAGAATGTAATGTTGGTATGAAACGCACATTATCAATGCCATATTAACGCTATTAACGCTGTAGATATAAAAGTTAATCTTGGTTTGGCTCTCAGCGGACATCTTGATATCATTGTCGAACAGCTGAAGTGGTAGAGCATCGCACCCATCATCAGAGGGACGTGGGTTCGATACACCACCACGGCTACGTGCGATGTCCTTGTGCAAGACACATTTTCATCATATACTTAGTACTGGTTCCACACAGAAGGACTTCGAATGTGATTTGTCTAAGTTGCAAAGTATTGTTTCACATTGGAAGTAAAATAAATAGGTTTAAACTAATATCCTACCTAAAACTATTGCTAATAGTGCTTGTTGGACCCTTTGTCCCCTTATTGCTAACTACAGGAGTATGGCCAGTATGCCTTATGTTGTTTGTACTAAGCTTTCCGATACTTGTGTCTGGCCTTCCATATCCTTCGGTGTTGCAATCTTGGGATTTAGGACATTTTCATGTATAAATGTAGCTCGTAATATTTTCCTTGGAGCCAGAAATTTTACACCTACAGCTGCAGTGGCAGGATGCCATCAGACAATGGGAAATTGTTTGAATTTGACTGTTCAAGTATAAATAGATTATTCGACATGAAAAAGCTGATTAACTTATGTCTTGTAAAATTGAGTTAATAAACTGATCAAAAAGTTAAAAATAATAATTTTCCTTATAGTAATATACGTTTATTATTTTCAAAGGAAATGATTATTCAAGCTATAATGACGCCCCATTTTGAAAACTAGTAGAAATCTAGTTACAATGTTGAATTATAGTTTCTAAACCATTAAAAATGTTTTCAATAGCATTTCATGTAATCTTCACATGTAATCTGTCTTTAGCATTTTAGACTATCAGCCGGAACTTGCAACGGTACATCAATTCTTATCATGTACAGTATGTACATGTTAAAAATCTAAAATGTAAAAAATGCTTTTTTAAGTTTATTAAATTGAAGATATGAATCTTTGGATTGCTTTAGTAGCATACAGAGTAAATCGAAGTATTTAAGTAGTATCTTGTAATTCTATATAGAATGGCATGGTTGGTTTGTTGTACATTTGTTATAGTCTGTGTAATACATAATATAAAAACACTGATATATTTCTCTTGATTTTCTGTAAGCATGAATACTTCTATTTATCACGGATTTTATAAATATGACATCACTAATCCTTACTGAAAGAAATCAGATTTTTTTGTCATTAAGACCTATTCTTATTGAAATAGACAAGTGAATATGATGTTAACAAAAACGATACACAAACAAGGTAATTTATTATATTCTTAAGTGACCCAATTAGCAAAAAAAAAAAAAAAAAAAAATGAAAAAGAGATAGATTTACGTCATTATGCAAATTGTAGTTCGTTTTGCTCCAAAGTTAATATTTATGACTTGTCAGAATAAGCTGCTATTTGGTAAATATGAACATCAAATAAAGCATCGGGGCCATTTATCCCTGAACAAATATATAAGAGAAACAAGTACTTGAAAAGTAAGATTAATCTTTTAAAAGATTTACATGACATAAAATTTAAAAATATTTGGAGCAGTCACGGTTTATAAAAATATAGGTTTATATTTTTATGACAACTGAAAAGTTTGCGCTAGGTTTATTATAACGTTGTTTTCTTATTTCCTTTTTTTTTTGGTGTGTGCATTAGTGGAGGGGGGGGGGTGTAAGAGAGGGAGGACAGAGGGGGTAACATAATGAATATATTAAAGCTGATACGAGATTTTTTTCGAGTAATATACAGTTACTGTATATGCTTCCCAAAAGTAGTCTAATACAAATATATCATATTTGCCAATATTCGCATTACAGTTATTTTGAGAATTTAAAAAAAATTGACTGCTATAAAACTGAAGTTTGCGTGTTTGGAAATTTGAGAAAACAGCAGTTTTTACAATTTATGGTTTTGTAAATGGTCAAAGTTGATTATTACACATACTTATTTCTTGGACCTGTCTGAAATAACGCTCAATTAGATTATCTTATTAAAAAATGGGATTGTTGTTCTGCTTGTAAAAGGAACATTATGCGCATAGGGCGGTCAACGCTCCAAGCCTTCTTTTGATTTCATACACACATCGCAGCGTTGGCCTAGTGGAAGACCGTCCACCTCGCATGCGGAAGGTAGTCGTTCCGATCCCCGGCAGAGCCATACCAAATAAGTTAAAATTGGTACTAGAAACTTTCTCGCTTGGGACTCAGCATTTAGAGGATAGTTTTAGGTCTTGTCGCAACATTGTCAGTATAATGTAACTTGGTGGGGTATCATACCATGTGTTTGTAGCATGAAACTCCAGTGTGTCAGCGCTCAGAACACAACTAGACACCGTCGCGATAAATTGTTGAAAGTGACGCTAAGCACCGTACGGCAGCAGCAGCAGCAGCAGCAGCAGCAGCAGCAGCAACATTGATTTCACACAACGGCGTATTCAATTTAGCAACATATTTATTATATCTACAGAAGCGTTTTTTATTTTACCCGAAGCGTAAGTTACACACGTGGTAAAAGTAGTTATTGCATACCAGATAAAGATATCTGTCATTTACCGCTATGCAGAAATATATCCAACTCCCCTGGGGTCGAAAAGGAATTCATGCGCTAATGAATTGCACAAAAAGTATGGGACGTCTCTCTAGTCTAACAAAACAACAAAACAGAAAATCAACATATTTGTTCAGAAATATATATAAAAAAAATAACGATATGCAAGAAAAAAAACTCACCATAAGTGTACAAATGCGAAAATGTTATTTCAAACTTCGATATCTCTGTTTTGATAGAAACCTCGGCTGAGCCTCGATAAAAAATAGATACGCCTCGTTGGAATTACATAACCTTATAAAGGTTCTTATAGTTCTTAAAGCATGCGATAGTACAGTGGATAAACTGTTGACCACTCAGGTCAGAGGCTTCGAGTTCGATCCCTGGCTCGACCAATTATCTATCAAAAACAACACTGAGTGCTGTTTCTATCCAGCTATCGGGCTCAAGAACGATTCATATACATTCTGAGCTTAAAAATAAAAATAAATTAAAATAAAAATAAGGCTTTACTTAATTACCACACTGCGCTTAAGGAATAGGTATGTTGCTGATATAACATGTATGTAGACTTTTGTCATATACTATATACTATTAATATTGATCAATCATACCAGAAAACTACGAACTATAAAAGCACACTATATGTATATAGTAATATTTACAAACGCATCTATTATAAATCATACCAGAAATTACGAAACTAAAGTTACAAGCACACTATATATACATGTTTATTAAACGGACTGGTCAAAATCGATTATCATTAAGGGCTTACGGATATGCGTCTCTATCTGAACGTTAAAGATGGTTATCACAAGTGACTTGGACTAATAATTACACTTAATGGTGTGACTTATATTGGTAAATGTAACAACAGAACATAGATTAATAAACGCATTTTTGTCATATTTATTAAACACCTAATGGCTCTTTAGCGCGCAATTTGACGATATTGAGTATTTATTGAGTATACGTTTAATTATATATATAAGTATAACTATAAAGAATTAGAAGCTCATTCACTGACTGACTGACTCACTGACTGACTGACTGACTCACTCACTCACTCACTCACTCACTCACTCACTCACTCACTCACTCACTCACTCACTCACTCACTCACTCACTCACTCACTCACTCACTCACTCACTCACTCACTCACTCACTCACTCACTCACTCTCTCTCTCTCTCTCTCTCTCTCTCTCTCTCACTCACGCACGCACGCACGCAAGCACGCACGCACGCACACATTCACTCACACACGGACGGACGGACGGACGGACGGACGCACGCACGCACTCACTCACTCACTCACTCACTCACTCACTCACTCACTCACTCACTCGCTCACTTACTCACTCACTCACTAAATCAATCAATTAATTTTTTTAAATCAATCAATCAATTAATCCGTTATCTCACTTACTCACTCATTCACTCACGCAATAACTCAATATTTCTCTCGTTTATTTTCCTTATTTTTTTTCTTGCTTTTTCTTTCATTCTTCCATCGATCCATTGATCCACCAATCCATTAGGTTTTATCCATATTTCGTTCTTTGTTTGGTCGTTTTTTCGTTCGTTCTTTCATTCTTTCATTTATTTATTTTCATTCATTTATTTTCACTTATTTATACATTCGTTCCTCGTCATTCATACACTTCATGAACACGCGTATACGTTGTACATGCTCTACTTTATCATATCATTATAATGTATGCTTTCATTAAAACGTTAATCAGTTTATGTTTTTTTCATATTTAATCAAAATTGTGCAAACTTACTTGGCCGTAAATTTGAATGTCCAGTAGTCATATTTCAACCCCTCAAATGTACGTACAAATCATTGACCAACAAAGGACTGCATACACATCGTTACTTATTCTTGTTTCCGCCAAACACTTACTTATCCTCGTTCTAAAATTAGATTATGATTTTGTTTCTTTCAGAAATATATTTTCCTTATTAAGTTACAAAAGCAACGTCGTTTTCTTTAATTACGCTATCGTATATGTAAATATGTATTGATCATACATACAAGACTTAGTACTGATTTGATCTACTGTAAATATAGTCTAACCTGTGTAAGTGGCCACCTCTATTAAGCAGCCGCATTTGCTGTTCCCATTTTTAACGCATTCAGAACAAATTATCCTGTATTAAGCCACAACCTGTCTTAAAAGGCCACTTTTGCTCATTCCCAAGACTGACTGCTTAAGACAGGTTTGACTGTATATGGATAACCCTCGGGTCCTTTTCCTCGATATGACTGTTTAAAGACCGAGACGTCGGGTTGAGCCTGGTTTCGAACCAGCGATCTCTAGCACGAGCGGCCAAGCCCTTTGTACACTGCTTTACCTCACCGCTCACGTTCCTGTTTCTGAAATGTACAAATATCTCTAAATCATTTTTTAAACATTAACATATCATATACTGTTGCAAATGTCATATATAAAATTAATAAAGTTTGCACGGAGCTGCTTAATCAAGTTTTCAGCACCATTAAACTTACTTAATAATTACATGATCGTATTTTCAGATATCTCAAACAGTTCACGCAGCCAACAATATAACAGACGCTGAAGCAGATGGAATTGTGTTACGTGTGTTAAATAGCAGACGACAAACAGCCTGGTATTTCTGCGACAACGTTGAAACATTATTGAACGCATAATCGGATTAGACAAATCAACGGAAGTCGCAACAGACTTAGTTAATTCAACTGTTTTATATTAGAAAGGAAATATATCTACAAATATTAAATATAAGTGTAATCTACTACTTTTATTTACTAAATAAAAAGAAAGAAAAATCGCAATTTAGTTAAAACTGCGGAGGAATATTTTTCAGCAGACGTCATGTGTGAAAAAATACCTTAGGCTGCTCGATCAGGAACGTACATCGTGATAAGAAAGAACGCATCGTGACCATGTTTAAGGGTAACAATAGTTTATTTATTTGATAGTTTGATATTCATAAATCAAGAATATGTTGATATTGTTGAAGGAGTTGACCGCTTATGGCATTAAAGCGAATTAATAGAATATTTTGTAAGCTACAGTAAATATTTGTCTTTCATCAAGATTAAGTAAAAATTCTTGCTGGATAATCTAGAAATGTTTGTTATTCGTCACTTGAAGAAGATTAGTAATAAACATTATTGAATAGGATTAATAATTGTGACACATGTTAACCTTATTGTCGCTTTCAGTTCAGGATAGGTTTTATTTGTGCGTATTCCAGACGGCAGCGGGGAAGATTTCTCAAAATAGTGAAATACGTGTTTTAAAAATTGGATTATCGACTTTAAAGTTAAAAGATATTGTTTTATCTTTAAAATTAACACAGTGTCTGATATTATCATAAAATAGTCTATCCGATAAAGTGAGATAATCGCGTCTTGTGGTGCATGCCATTAAAAATGACAAACCAATTCCTCGTCACGAAATAACAGACAGGACGCGGAACAGGATATTTTTTTATTTAAGTTGATCGACAAAAATACATCTCCGAGCTTCATAGTGTGGGCTGCAGTTGATAAACCAACAGGGAATGTGGAATCGATTTCTTATCTATTGGATCATTGTGGCAACAATAACTTAGCATCATCTACCATCGAAGTAGAAGGAATTATCCAAGTTTTTATTATTTAACTTGTCACTGAAAAAAAATAGATCCAGAAAAAATATAGCGGTCAGTTGAACTTGAAACTGATATTTCGCAAAAAAAAAGCGTTTATGGATTTATTTTAATTTTTGGATTGGATAAAAAAAGATGAATTACTAATTACACAATGTAGACTCTTTACGTTACTATCTTGGTAAGACAATGTTTATACGTTATATACTAATAAACGTTCATCTATGGACGTTACTACCGCTCTCTAAAATGCACATGTTACACGACGCAATGACAAACATGACTTATAGACCCACAGGCGTACTTCAGCATTCCACAATACGAAGGATTGATAGAATCCAATGACATTAACACGACAGAAGATCTTGTTCAGATTTCCGGTGTGAAGAAAAATAACAGCGTCATCAGCTCTAGTGTGATGTTCGCTTTTGGGTTCTTAGGAAACATTTTGGCTCTAATTGTTTTGAAGCGCTCGGATTCTGAGCAGAAACGGAAGTTGTTTTATAGACTGGTTGCAGGTTTAACACTTACGGATTTAACCGGAACTGTCGCAACAAGTCCCGTTGTAATATCAGTCTACATGAATGACTTTAAATGGATCGGCGGGGTGCCAATGTGCAACTATTTTGCGTTTATGATGATCTTTGCTGGCGCAGCAACAATGACTATCGTTTGTTTGATGTCAGTGGAAAGATTGTTGTGCATCAGACATCCTTATCTGTATTACGCTCGGCTGCGGAAGAAACACGCCACTTATTTCTTATTGGGTGCTTGGACGTTCGCAGCTTTAGTAGCCAGTTTACCCTTAATGGGATTTGGTAATATTGTGCTCCAATATCCATACACGTGGTGTTTCTTTGACTACTACACCGACGACGTTATTCACAGAGGATTTAATTATCTTTTTGCGATATTGGCGTTATTTATGATAACAGTGACTGTGACGTGTAACATTGTTGTGTTATTTACGTTATTTAGAACTAAAATGCGAGGATTATCTCGTAATAACAGTAAAAATTCTCGGACATTTTCTGGATATAGCAGACGATATGCCGAGTTCCAGATGGCTGTTCTATTAATTGGAATAACAGTTGTGTTTACTTCTTGTTATGCTCCTTTGATGGTGAGTAAATCAACTATTTTCTCCGTATTTATTAACATATCTATTTTGTTTGTATTATTAACTATTGTGTATATATAGTAAGTTCAAAGTCTGTTTAAAACTATACCTAGTGTATCTATATTGTAAGTGCCTTTAAAATCACCCCTGTACCTATTTCTGTATAGTAAGTGCATACAAAGCTATTGTGAGTACCTAATGTATATATAGTAAATGTGTTAAAACCATACGTAGAGTATAAATAGTAAGTGTGTTTAAAACCGTACATAGTGCATATATGTATAGTAAGGGTATTTAAGACAATGTTTTATATATAGCGAGTGAGTTACAAAATGTATATTGTGTGTATATAATGTGTTTAAAACATTGCCTGTGTAAATATAGTATGATAAAAACCATCATTTAAAAGTATGCCTAGTGTATATATAGTAAGTGAATTACCATACCTGGTGTATATATAGTACGTAAGTTTATTAGCATACCTAGTGTATATATAGTAAGTAAGTGTATTACCATACATAGTGTATATATAGTAAGTAAGTTTATTAGCACACCTAGTGTATATATGGTAAGTAAGTTTATTACAATACCTAGTGTATACATACTGAGTTAGTTAATAACTATACCTAATGTATATGTAGTGAGTACGTTTATTACTATACCTAGTGTATATGTAGTGAGTATGTTTAAAACCACATCTAGTGTATATATAGTTAGTAAGTTCATTACCATACCTAATGTATATATAGTGAGTAAGTTTATTACCATACCTAGTGTATATATAGTGAGTATGTTTAAAACCACATCTAGTGTATATATAGGTAGTAAGTTCATTACCATACCTAATGTATATATAGTGAGTAAGTTTATTACCATATCTAGTGTATATATAGCGAGTAAGTTTATTACCATACCTAGTGTATATGTAGTGAGTACGTTTATTACTATACATAGTGTATATATGGTAAGTAAGTCTAAAACCATACCTAGTGTATATATAGTAAATAAGTTTAAAATCGCACCTAGTGTGTTATAAAAATTGTAAGTGTTTTTTAAACCATACCTAGTGTATATATGGTAAGTTTAAAACCATACCTAGTGTATATATAATATATATAGTAAATAAGTTTATTACCATACCTAATGTATATACAGTAAGTAAGTGTATTACCATACCTAGTGTATATATAGTAAGTAAGTTTATTACCATATCTAGTGTGTATATAGTAAGTTAGTTTAATACCATACCTAGTGTATATATAGTAAGTAAGTGTATCACCTTATCTAGTGTATATATAGTGAGTATGTTTAAAATTATACCTATTGTATACAAAGTTGGTTGATGTAGACCTCATAAAACATGAATTTAAACTTGCCAAAGGCAGTTTGCGGATAAATGTTATAATATATCATTACAAGATGACATTTCAATTTATCATTCAGATAAACGAAAACATAATAATTTATTACATTTTTATAGATAAATTTTATTCTTTAATACGTCACCGCCTTACCCCTTATATTTTTATTACTTCAAAACACCAATTATCATAAAGTTGTTTTCAATAGATGTCAGGTCATATTCCTAATGTTTAAAGGGACACATAGCAGTATTGAAACCGAATGCACTTATAATCACACACCAAATCAATATTTACACCTAATGTAACCAGACGGAACTCTTTATATCAAAGTGTGACTTTGTCACTTCATGTTTTGGAAGTAATTAATACATTTAACCAAACTATGTTTTATCAAAGTACACAGATTTACTGATAGCATTGCTTAAATAAATATTCATGCGCCTTCAACCTTATTCGAGATTGATACTATTATAGCGTTTTGGTGATTTTATGCAATATTTTTTTTTGAAAATGACATAGTACAATGTTCGCGGAATATTTTTTATTGTTTGGTTTGTTTCTGTGCGCTTATATTAAATACATAAATAAAATGAAATTCGAGAAATAGAACGTAGTCGCTGTCGCGTAGTATCATTTTGGCGGTGGTTAACACTTCAACGCTTGATCACGGGGACATTGGCAGCGCTGTACCTTTGGCTTAAAGATTGGCTAAAATATAAATGAAACAATTTTTAAAAATACAAATCTATATTTACTTATATCGTGTATTATATCAAAAGCAATTGATGACATTAAAATACATGTTACCCTTTTTTTTTATTATAAAGATCTGAGTCTTTAGTTTAAGTTTATTATTTTATATCGAATGTAAAACAAGTTGTTACCATTTAGCTCAACGTTTTTCTGGGAATAACCAATACTAAGCTTATGCGGACAGGAGGTCTTGCTCCAGGCCGTGGCGGAGGATCATGGCAAACCCACGGCCCTCCGATCCTGGGTTCGATGCTCTACCACTAGAGCACGCACTCTGAGCGTTTCAACCATTTACAAGCATCATATTTTAAAAAAGGAACGAAATTAATAATCTGCGCTTATACTGGGATAATTTAAGTTCCTATTAGCATCATGTACACGTACGAGTAACTGTATAACATATAGTAACTGTTTTTAATTTTCAGAATTAATGTTTAGTGTACGCATCTCTTTAACAAATGTCTTCCGTGGCTTAGTGGTTAAGGCGTCCCCCTCGGAAGCGGGAGGTCGAAGGTTCGAATCCCGTTGGTAGCACTTGGATTTTTTATGCGGCCGTTGCTCACCCAGCAGCTAGTTAAATTTAGAGGTACCGAATGTCTAACAGCCTGACGCCTGGCAAGGATAGCTTTCGGGGACTGTAAACAACATAAATGTGTATCATAAGCCTATAGTGGCTGGCCCGACACTATAATAAACACACACTTTACTCTCACATGGTTGAGTTCTTACGCTAGATACTATCGTGTTGGTTTGGACAAAACCATAAACAAAACACGAAATGATATGCACAACACCACGTTTGATTTGACACGTTACATATGATAACAAATGCAGACCGTGTGATTTACGTAAATACTATATAAGATATGCAAAAATATGCATTACTTTTATAATTTTGTTGTTTTATTTTCAGGTTCGTATTGTAATAAATCAAACTAAACTTCTACCGGTGGATTTAAGAACAGATCTACTTATCATTCGTTTTGCATCTTTAAATCAAATACTTGACCCCTGGGTCTACATACTGCTGCGAAGGGAGCTCGTTTGGCGGGTCGTTAGCACGTTTACATCATTGTGTTCAAGAAAATCAAAACCGGATCAAGCGCTGCATCTGAACATCGACTTCCGGCGCCAGTCAGGATTCACGTATTCGTCTGCGGGGTTTGTGAAGGACGATAATTCAACGTGTTGTTTGTTTTGTTGGCATTGTATGTGTGACCCCCCTCAAAGAAGACAAAGTTCAGCGATGTTAAGTTTTTATAGTGACTACGGCCGTCAATCAATCTATTCTACACAGTCCCCCAAGAGTCCAACAAATAAATTCGCTTATAACATCGCAAACAGTGTCATAGTTCCAAACGTAACCCCGTCACCTGTTTTGGACAAAGATAGCGAAACTAAACGTTTCCAGTACATTGATGAGCTTAAACGACAAGCATCTAATGATGCTGAAAGTGTTACTAAGCAACCAACGAAAGAAACACGTGTAAAAATATATTCAAATGGCATGGGTCGGGGTTATAAATCCGATCCTCAGATATACCAAACATTACTTGAAGGCAATGAAAATAACCCTGAAAACTACAGTGCTTGTTTATAATTGTGTCGACGGCAGTCTCGCGAAAGTGATCATCTAACAATATTGAATGTATAGGACCTTATATCGATATACAATTTTAAAGGAAAATTGCTGGCAATTTGACTGATTTTCATATCAAGGGATCAAACATGGAAAAAGAAATCAAAGTTTCTGAGTGAATGGAAATTAGACCAGACTATTCCTTAGTATTTTTTACAATTACAAAATAATCAAACTTAGTTTAAAACATATTTATTTAACTTCTTTATTTCACTTCGATTGTGAAACAAGTTCTTTCACCTTAGACAAATCACGCTCGAAGTCTTCCTGTGTAGTAACCAGTACTAAGCATATGCGGAAAAGGGTGTCTTGCTCAAGGACACTGAACATAGCCGTGACGGAGGATCGATCCCACGACCCTCTAGTCTCTACCACTGGGCCACGTGTTCCACAACGATAAAACATATAAAAAAAACTTTACAGGAAATGATAAGTGTGAACATATTTAATTCGGCGTAGAATAAAAAGACAGACAGAAACCACCTGGGCTGCGTTCAGTACCGTGATTGACTCAGTGCCCAGGGGTCGGTTTAATCAAACATCTCAGGGTGAGATTTTACTCAAAATTAAAATCTCAATTTCTCTAAATTGCACAGTAAATCACAACAACAAAATAAGTAATAACAAATATTTTTAATTGGTAAAGGCTAACAAGCAACATGGTAAATTTAAGACCGTATAGCATTTAAAAAAATGAGTTGAAAAAGATCTTAAGCTGTGAGGTGTTAAGTGACACTGGATCCTGGAAAGTATACATATTAAGATATAATTAGCAAATATTCAATGGTTAAGCCAGGCCCGATTAGCTCAGCCAGCAGCGCGTCTGACTTTCAATCCAGGGATCGTGAGTTCGAATCCCCGCCCGGCAACAGTCTCTGTGATGATTGATATACAATGTGCCTCATCATCATTCGTCTTTCACCGCTGATTCACGTGAGAAAGTTAGTTACTTGCGGAGACGGGGTGTGCTCGAGTAATGATTAGCCTTTTAGGATCCCAGGATGGAGTGGTTAGACTAACTGATTGTTTGTTAACCCTCGATGGCATAAAATGACGCTTGATATTCAGTAAATCAATCAATGGTTAAAGATACTGAGTTCGAACCTTCCAATACACGTATTTGTTTATCGTCGGCATCCACGTTTGATTGATTCCGTACTCACTCCATTACTAACTACTGAATGCTGGGTAACGTATTGTAATCAACCGTGGCTGTTCTAACAATGGCACTAACGATGGCATAGAAGTTGAGCTGTTCACAAGCACTCTTCCTTTAAGGAAGTAGAAGGATAAATCAATACGAACTTACCAGTAAATTTATTTGTATTTTATAAACATATATAAAAGACAATCACAATACAAATATATAGCACTTATAAGTTGATATATTTGTATTACAGCACTTATAAGTTGATATATTTGTATCATAAACCAATGACACACGGCAATGTTACTACAGCAATGATTATTGATTTTAGACAGAACTATGGCTCCTTTTCTACTTAGAAAATTTAGGTAGAGGATGCTTTTGAATCATTTACTAGAGTTATGCCCCTTTCCACATTTAAATTGAGACTGAGCCAGTGTACGTGGTAGACTTTGATATCGTATTCACTCTCCCTTAATGTTTTTGACCAAAAGTATATCTCCTTTTATACTTAGAAAATTCACGTATAGAAAGCTTTTCGTTCATTTACGAAAGTTATGCCTCTTTCCAAATTTTAAATGAAATTAAGTCAGTGTATGTACTTGAATACGGGTATATTTTGATTTCATTTCTGTATCATCTACATGTATATATAATCTTCAAAAAACAAAAAGGTTACGCAAAAAATGCACCAACATTGCCGTGTGTGTATTTAAGCAAACGAATGCACGCTTTCAGCAAGATTTACATTTTGTTATTTGAGGGACATTTTTTTTTAAATTGGGTGGGGGGGGGGGGGGGGGGGGGGCGGTTACTTGCCTTCATCTGCATAGCTCTATTAATTTATCTACTTTCTAAAGATGTGTTGAAATAAATTAATGCAACTTGCCATTTTAAATTAGTGATCTGAATGATTTACTTATGATTTAATTAAACATTTATCGTTTAAAACTGTAAAGCACATGTTCTTGTGTAGGTTTAATCAATAATGAAGACAAATAATACTGTTTTGAATGTATCATATATGAATATATGTCCAAGCATCGTGACAATGTTAAAATCAATAACTCATACCCAAACATCAAATCAATATATACATTTTATAGATGTTTAACCTTTTACCATGAGTTATGCCCCTAATTAAACAGAAACGAAAATTAGATTCTGAAGTGTTTTAATTTCATATTCATATCACGTAAATATTTACTGTTCAGAAATAAGTTTAAGTGAAAATTCATCAAAGATGCCGGCTGTTCCTTTAATATTGCCATAGGCGTGCCTCCCACTACAACAACTTCATAAGAGGTTACGAAGGTTATTACGAGATTCCTATTTTACAAGAATCTTATCCTGTAAGAGGAGAACAGTGAAAGGAATACCCATGCTATCTAAACGAAAAAATTATGTCCCGTACTTACAAAGCATCTAAGTCGACACCAAAGTTGACATTTCAAGATTGCTTCAGTTAAAATCACATACATAACCTTGTGTATTTAAAATAATATCAAGACAATGAATGGCAGTGATGATAATCAAATATTATACCTCGTTTGCCTATTTCCTTCATTGTTTAATATGACGTCATCCGGTCAATATAACAGTAAATTGGACCAATATAAAAGTGCTTATTTCAATACGACACACCTATATTGCGACCTTCACTCTGTCAGACGACAAAAAATGAAGCGATTTGCTACACTCGTTAAAGATGTATTGAAGATATTAACTGATATTAGATTGTCTTTAAATACATGGATTCTGTATCTCTGATTCATTGTATTCGGTATAATATAACAAATAAAACATGGTGTTTCGGTCCAAATGCGAGTTTACGGACTGGGCAGTCAGACCTAGAATGTCATATGGACCTCAACACCATGTATTATTTGTTAAATGATAATTGCAAATTAAAGTTGAATATGAGTGCATCTCGTGAGCACGAGTCTTGTTACTGTTTCTCTCCCCATCCACGATACGTGCCCCTTACATTAAGCATTAAAATCACTTATTCACATCAATTAATTTTCATGAATAGTATTTTTACCTCAATATTCATCATTGTGGTATTCTGTATTGTTTCATCTGTAGGAATATACCATTCCAGCTTATGTAACTTGTTAAGGTATTTTCTTGTAAATGTGCTGTTTTGAAATATTTTGTTGGATAATACATATTTTTTAAGGCAAATATGACTTTCTTTTTTATTTTTTTTTATACCAAATACACTTTATTGAATGTATGATTGTTTTTCTTAACTAACAGGACTCCATGTACATGTATTATTATCACCCCACGGATACTCCGCACCAATTATCGTCCTGAATACTTCGGACAAATTACAGTTCATGAATACTTCGGACAAAGTATCGCAAAAGAATACTTTGGACAAATTACCATACATGAATAAATCAGACAAATTACCACCCTTGAATACTTTAGACAACTTACAGCCCATGAATACTTCGAACAAATGACCACACATGAAAACATCGGACAAATTACCGCCCATGAATACTTTGAATAAATTACCACATTTTAATACCTAGGACAAATTACAGCCGATGAATACTTCGGACAAGTTTTGCCCATAAATATTTTGGACATTTTATTGCCCCCTGCATACTCTGGACCTAGAATTGTACTCAATACCATCAGATGATGAAGGATTTTTTTTCTAACGTCTCACCATATATATTGAAGAAATGAACATATCAAAAACATGAATATTTCATTCTAATAAGAATTACAAGAGGCGGTAATAGAGCTGTTTTCCTTTCAGTTGTGAAAACTATCAACTCTCACCTGTAATACAGCGGAAAATAACCACAGGTCACGTGTTCAAAATGTGTGTAATGTTAATTCGTAGTACTAGTAGCTTAACGAAACAGGACAGGGTATACTGGTGGTAGAACGGAATACAAGTATTTAATCGTGGATGTATCTTTTATTTCGATTTCATTTTATAGCTTCAAAGCAGTAATTAAAAAAAATCAATGTTATTTACAATAGTAATGATGATAATAAAAATAATAATAATAAAAATAATAATAATAATAATAATAATATAATAATAATGATAATAATAATAATAAATAATTACGAGAATGTAAAACAATGAACTTAAATATAAAAACATCCAACACAATAGAATGTTGAACAATACGAATAGAAAAAAAACCTCAAAATAAACACCACTATCTGCAAATTTGTGTTCGATCATATTATGCCATTTGAGATATATTTTGTTACGACATCGTTTATTGGTTAGGCCCATGCTAGGTTAACAACTAGATGAACGGACTCTGCTCTCCCGATTTTGGGAAAGCCGTATTCGAGCACGTCGAATGGTCAGTTGCTTCAAATAAAAGTTTGGATGACGTCAAAGTTTTATGAGCGTTCAATTGCTATGAATTGTGGGACAGGTAGAGAATTCCCTGCTTTTTTATTGGGGATAAATAGACCTGATCCAGGAGAATCAGGTTCTCGGATTGATTCGGAAGCGCACATCTCAGATGTTATCACGTGCCGTCACTTTACCCACATTTGAACACGAATATAAAATTGGTTAGGTCTACCAGAGATATTTTTTAGTTCTTTGTTTCCTATTCGTGTTGTTAAACTTTCTATCGTGTTTGACGTTTTTATATTTATGTTAATCATTTAATATTCTTGTTGTAAAGATGTATATAGTACAGAGACAAAATAAATTTACCGGATCTTAGTGTCATCTCACTGACAAAATCCCAAGATTTAGAATCACAGTTTCGTAATTATATCTTCTGACGTCATTAACATGTAAGCGGCTGTGAGTACTCGCTGCATAACTACGCGTTCACTTGTAATGTGATTTAATTTTGAACTTACTTTGAAACACGTTTCCGAAATATTGACTGTAAACATCATAACAAACAGCTATTGCATTATACAAATGTATTTTTTGGTATTTTTCATAATTTTATACTTCGATGGAGAGGATTGACGTAATATGTTGTGAGATTGTGTCCATATATGTATCGAAGTTATGCGTACTGAAGAAACGTTTAAGCACGTTACTTGTTACATGTAACAGGAACAAGACAAAAGATGCGTTGAGCAAGCGTGTCAACGTATACACTAATATTACAAAAGGTTAAACAAGCAAAAAGGTTAAATTTCGAAAGTTATTGTATGCTAAAGCTATCACTGCGCCTAAATGAGCGAGGACCATGCAGTTCCATTGGCAATGTACGTGTGCGTCTTAAAGGTGTTCTCACAGGTGTACTAACTCTTACTGTACTGTTGGCGACAAGTTTCCTATTGCAGCAGACAATGCCTTCTCAAAAGCAGCCGAATTTATGTTTTTATTTCTGGCTACAGCGGCCTTGACTTTGGATGAGATGTCGGCGTTTGTTTGTACCGGGACCGCCCGGGGAGACTCCGCCAACAGCCTAGATCGTCTCGGTACACTTCCCACTCTACGTCTATTAAATGGCGAACGGTTATGCAACCCGGTAAAATTAAACCATGGACGGCAGAATTGAACTCGGATTTCGAAAGGCTGTCGACAGGGTGTTCCGCATGAGTTTGGTGCAGGATTGTTACAAATACGATACCGGATCAAGAAGTTACCGTAACATGGAGTACTTCGCCATGCGGAATAGCCACCATTTCTGGGAACACATCCACCACCCCAAGCAGTTAAGTCTATATCAGTAATATAGCGACATCCTACCAGAGGATTTCTAAAAATAAAAATACCTTTTGTTAAGTTGAATTCAAAATGATCCCTTTGTAATTATTGTATCAAAATATACTTATGAACATTTATAAGGCAATATTTTATACAAAAGATATTGTTATTGTACGGTGTTAAGCGTAGCTTTCAATGATTTTTCAAGTCATCTGCTTGAGGCACCTTTACACAGTCACATTATACTGACTACGGATCGACCAGTCCTAGAACTATCCTCTAAATGCTGAGCGCTAAGCGAGGAGGCTTATAGTACCATTTTTCAAGTCGTTTGCCGAGACTGAAACTAGGACCTTCCGCATGCGAGGCGAACGCTCTACAACTAGACCACGTTGCGACCTAAGAACTTGTTAAACAGTGAAAATAGCAAAATTGCATTTGCATATCTGAGTTTTAAGTATTCCGGTAAAGGTGAAAAGAACACATTATAGCATAAAAGCATTTAAACAACTATGTCTCCAATAAAGGGTAATATCCGGCAACTTCTAATCTTTAATAATTTGCATGTTGCAGGTGTGACATTACATTCATTCGAATGACAATTTCTCACCCCCAGGTATGTAAAATGTATGTAGCAACTGCGTAATTCGAAATCCCATTTACTAAAATGGCAATTATTCACCCCAAGATGTCAGTGTAACATGTATGTAGCAACTGCGTAATTCCAAATCCCATTCATTCAACTGACAATTTCTCACCCCCAAGTGTGTGAAACGTATGTAGCAACTGCGTAATTCCAAATCCCATTCACTCAAATGACAATAAATGAATACTGCAACTTTCGTTACAATAAATTACATAAAGAAAAATGTCTTATGAGTTAATCCAGTTTATTACCGATTGTAACTTCTGTAGTACTATACAGCATACATGTAATCCACAGAGCCACCAAGTGTCTTAATTTGTCTAAATGTCAACATTATGACGTAGAGCACCGCCATTTTTTTATTTCTAATAAAACATGTTTCTGTTCCCTCAGTTAGTAGCGTTACGTTCGGTCGGATACAAAACCAAGTATCCGAACTAGTCATTTGTTTAAATATAAATTATATATAAATGATAATCTTACCCTGGCATAACTCTTTTAAATGCATTCCTCTGTATTCGGTCAATACCCGTGTTCCTACATATAAGCTTCGACATGGAGATTCGACGGATTTGTCTCAGTTGCTCTGTAAAATCAAGAACCTTTGTAATTCTTTGGTGAAAGTATTAATTTGGAAGATTATTTTATACTCCAACAGCAAATTTTCAAAACAGTAAGGGGGCAACGAAAGGAATTTTTCAAAAATGATTTTAAAAGGACCATTCCCAATGTTAGGATGATGGAGACGTTTTATATATTTGACCATTTAACTTCTAACGGCGACCTCTCAGGACGTTCAATAGAAGAAAAAAATGTTTGCCGTGCGCCTGTACCTACTCACTCAAAATGGCAACTACTCGTTTTTTTTAACTGACTTCAAAGCGTTTAATTTTATTCATGATTTCTGACAATGTTTTGGTTTAAAACGACAGTGCAAAATCTAAATTTGGCAAAGAAATAGTTACCTACCTACCCACCGACATGAAAATATTGAAACGGAGCAAACATGATCTTTTAAAGGGTGACCTTACTCAATGTTTCTATCTGCTGGTGATTAGAACTTGCGTTAACAACATGCTAGATTGGTCTTTAAACCCGTGCCTTTAATAAACTCTTCAATTGTTCTCTTTTGTGACCAGTCCATTATCATTTAGAAGCGGTGTTAATTAGAATCACTGAATTGTGACAAAACCAACTAGCATCCGCTAAAATCAATTGTGTAGTGTTAACCTTGCAGTGGTTACTTTAGATAGTTTTAATAGTATCAGTTACCAGAAACTGCTTAACAATTAACGTAACATAAAGCTAAATCTTTTAAAATATAATAACGTCCTTTATGACGTACACGCAAATAAAAACAACAACAAGATGTATGGTTAAAAGGGACGCTACTTAATTGTATTTAATAGTCGAGAGATAAAAGAGTTATTTACCTTGGGTAAAGGAGCCAGCTTGTCCGCTGTTTTCGTAGAAGAATCTATCACCCTTCTTTAGCGATCTGAACTGTTTTCCGATGAGACAAGCGAAGGTGGGACCAACTTCACCCCCGTCAACGGGAGTTTCTGACACCCCCGCTGTAAACAGATCCATATCACTGGGGTCTCTGTTGGGCAAGATGTAAAAAACGACAATGACAACATTTAAACTTTCAGAAATACACGACAAAACATACCATTGTTTAGTTTGTTTAATGTCATAACCAACATGACACAAAAAATAATAACCCATTCTCCTAAATGTGTTCTTTCCCATCTTTATGTTTTAGATAAAACTAGTATTCCATATCACTTACTCATAGATGTCCTCCAGTGCCCTTCTGACTAGGTTCGTGTGTGAGTACTGATTACGGAATCCACAATACTTCCTCCAGACTTGATAGTTCGGAATTCCGTGGTCACGACCCCTGTTTATGTTGATAGCAGCAAGATCTGCACCAAACCCGGGCTGACGCTCAAACAAATGTCTGCAAAAAGTGACAATTTTGGTATAAACGGCATTTTACAATGTCTGCAAAATAGTCTCATTGCTTGAATTGTTGCGTATATGTAATACATTGAAAACAAATGATTGACAAATAAAAAGCAGTCACTGTCGCGTATGATCTGCAAGACTGCAGAGCCGGACCACACACCGACATTAGCAGGCTTGTGCCAAAGGCATAACGTCTTGAAAAGGTTATCAACATACATTTCAAGTTGAAGATGTACACTATTTTGATATGCTAATAACACTACTTTAAAAAATGATAATTTTGAAGAAAACACCGGTTACCATTTAATTCAGAACTATGCATATTTTTTTTAAAATAAAATTGGGAAGTTAAACCAAGAATTAAAATCAATATTCCTCTGACGTCTTGGTCAAACAAAGGAAATGTTTTTTAAGCATTATTTATCTCACATGACGTACATGTTACTTGTATAATCATGAAATAATTGTTATTTTTTAATCATTAAACAATCTACTATTACATTACAATAGTATACATTATATCTGTATAAGTGCGTGCGTGCGTATAAATAAGGTTATGCATGTATTGTTTTTGAAAACATATATGCAAAAAAATAAAAACAAAAAATATATCGTATGTTGATCTCCTAATGCAGAGATGTCTTCATGAGATATGACTAGGCGTATGTGTTTGTATTAAGTGTTCTGTGTTTGAACTCAAGACAACTGTAAACATTTATCTACAGTGTTGTAAATTATTGTAATACAATAGGTTTGGAAGGAATATAATTGATCTCATGAACGTTATCCTACAAATAACACTGAATGCCGCATATGAATTGTAATACGTTGAAAATGGCGTTAAACGCCATTGAACTATGAAGCATCTCTTAGAAGCATTAAAACTACCAAAGGCAGTATACCTAGTATTCTGAAACTGTCAGACCTGGAATTGTTCAGTTTATAAGTTAATGACCACTAACCAATTTAATATAGGAACTAGGAGTTTAAAATAATTAAAACATATATATATATATTGAAGGAGTATAATATATTAACGAACACGACAGACGTGGAAAAAGCCAATTTTTATGTTCGATATTTGTTTTGCGCATTCGGAACTCGTTTGATTCCTAGAATTTGCCGAATGTTCCGAACATCGTTCTGCGGCATTCAGCTTAAATTCTAGCCTTGACTGTCTCCAGAATTGAAGAGTTACCTTACTTGAATATCGAAATAAGACCAAAAAAGAAAATGACAAACTATCATCTTTGTATGTAATACTGTTTACATTTTATGAAAAATATAAATACGTGCTAGTCACAAGATTGTATATCTAGAAAATGCATCAATCATTGACATACATGTATAATCAGAAATACTGGCAGTAATTAAATTACTGCAATAATCAAACCTGTGTCATTGTAAAACAAATTTTGAACATAATGTGATTTTAAGACAAGCATTTGATTTATAGAAAAATAATATTAAAATCAGACCCACACACCTTGTGACCTGTGGTGTGACGTATCGATCAGTATTCTCAGATGGAGATTTCGTCAAACCTCGCGTTATTTGATCAACACCATGCGTGTACACCAAATCGGGCTTCAAGAATACATCTTTAAGGTCATTATTGGACGTTCGTGCGAATCTGCTATGCGTTGGGAGTTTGTGGTAGATCATACTGTGACCGAAACGGAAAGCTGCAGTCATGAACCCGTTTCGGATTATTCCTTTTGTGCGACTACTGTAACCTTAAAACCACGTGACGTAAAACATTAAACATGATAGAAGTTCGACTGTATTTATCATGCATTTAAAGCTAACAATACTGCGTTTATCTTTACAAATCCTTACATGTAATCTTTCTCTTAGGTTATACAGCAAAACTTCGTTGGCTCGAACACGAATGGCTGGAACACCACATAAAGTTCGAACCACTTATCTGGTCCCGGCCGATTTCTATTTATATACATGTATTGTATGATGTTGAACAACACTTGGCTCGAACAACCCTTAAATCGAATTATTTTGTCCAGTCCCGTCCGGTTCGAGCCATCGGGGTTCTACTGTATGTCAACGCACAAGTTTCTGGGTCTAATAACCGGCTGCTTTATACTTAAAACAAATATATGTATATACTTAGTTTGATTAGTATTAATATTTTAATGTAGTACAAGTGGTCAAATGTGACGTCTCATATCGTCTTTATGTGACAAAGTTTGCAAATTATTTACTGAAGCCGGATGGCGATTTTATTCAAATCAATGCATATTCGTGCACACGAAGTCCTCCTCCACTCGATAAAAACTCCATATATAATTTGTAATTGGTCGAAAATGGCGCTGAGCCCTTCAATGGCGGATCATATCTTTACCTCACCGCACCCGCCCCAATAACTACCATATTTTATTAAAATCCACTATATTTCTATTGAAAAAAATGTGTACCCGTTCAGATTTTGTGTTGTGCCCTCTAAGTACGCCTCCCTCTAAACTGAATCCCGGACCCGCCCCTGTCCCTTAAATAAGCCATGAACTGGCTACGTACCTGAATAGAAACCATTGGTTCGCGGTTTGAGTCCATATTTAGTCATAGCCTTGTTACCCAGGATAAAAGGTAAGTATTCTTTATACGTCATGTGTTGCAATATAGCGATCACAATACGACGTGACTCCTGGTACAACTTTTCGTCATTCCACGATGGCTGCAGTTCCTCCAGACGAGCCGCTATGCGGTTATGTTCCTTAACCATAATGGTGTGAAACGATATTAAACCCGGCTGTTGGTTCACTCTGGGGTCACCTAGAAATATAACAAAGTGAAGTAGGGTTCAATATCATATGCCAAAATCAAATCCACAATTTTTATCGGTCAAAAGGGGTCACATGAAAAGTCCGCTCAAAGTGATATTGACCGCTGTTGAGGTCTATATAGCCTAAGGCATGAAATTTCTTAAACAAACGTGTAATTTTCACAACGCTGTAAAATAGCACCGTTATAAACAAAGGAGGTCATTCACAACAGTTGTCAAGTAAAAAAGAAGAAAAAAAAAAGATTTTTTAACCGTTTATAAAAATGATTAACAAACATTGATTTATAACTATTGCACATATGATATAATGACGATAGACTTTGCTTCGATGAATATGTAATTCTATGTACCTGAGAAAAGTTTCGCCTCGGTCAATGTCCCTTTTTTCAGGATCATAAAACTACGAATTCACCTCAGTCAAAGTAAATTACTGTTTAAAATGACGTATTACTACACATTCCACATTCATGTTTAACATTTAATTGAACAGGGCTACGTTTCACAAAATAACTTAAAAAATCGCCGTAAGTCAATTTGACATTTTTATCGTAGAATGTTTAAATTTTGATTGACATTTAAACTGTTTGCGTTTCCAGAAAATATATCATTCTCTGCATGATTTGAGCAAAGTTTGGGTTCATTTGGATGAATATTAAAACTGATATGAATGGTTGTTGGTTTATGTTTACGTCGAGTTTTTGTCATAAGTGTTTTTGTGAAACGCAGTCCAGAGCCCGGTTTCATTAAGTAACCCAAGCATACATTTTCCTTAACTCCTTTTTTTAAATACTTAAGCTGTATTTACATTGATCTTTTTGTATCTTACCCTTTCCTTATTAGTAAAGTGTTATTATCAATAAGTGTCATTTAATTAATGTATAATCAGTTCAAATGAGTTAAGGAAAATCTTTGCTTAACATGTTTGGTGATATCGGCCCCAGGTTTGATTTTTTTCTAATTGATATTTGAAATGTGATACGTTGGATCAGGTGTTTTTTCAACCGCCATTGGTACATGTAAGCAACATCGATGTAATAATAACACAATAAAAGTATAAGATGTGTTGATATGGTTTGATGGCTTTCGTGGTCATACAAACATAATAAAACACATTTTAAACCAACCACGTTATAGCTATGTATTTATAACATGAAGTATATGAATAAATTATTACCGTATGACGTCATACTTACCAGCGCGGAAACAAGGCCTTGCCTGATTGGTTATAATACATCCGGCATTAGTACCTGACTTCTTTGGTAAAAGATCACCGCTTGTCTTAAGTGTACCTTGCAATAAACAAACAAACACATTATTTATTAATTTATGTAAAATGACGATGTTGTACAGTACTAAATCAATCATCTTACATGTGCTGACATTACTTGCCGACTTGAATATTAGTTCCCATATATCTCAACACAAGTAAGTGACTTTGACAGATATACAAAGAACATGTTAATAGTAAATCTCATGCATGGATAGTTCTGACGCTATAAATTTAGCCACCACCATTGCGGTTTTCACAGACACACATAATAACGTTTAATCTTATTGCCATTAGTTCTATCCTTCGTGGTCCATAAATCCTATGTTAAATGTATGTTCTATCCTAGATTCAAATGAAAATGTCCAAAGCAACGGGGTCAAAAGTGTCACTTTTTGTCACATTTGCTTCCTGAAATTGGTGACCCCAACGCTCAGCATGAAGAGATCTAAAAAGTTCACCAATACAGTTTCCTGTAAAATGATAAATTTAGTGAGTCAAAGAAACACATCTTTATTATTTATTGACACAAACATAATACACTTACATTTTATTATGATAATAAACCAGTTGTCATTTTCATCCAACTAGAAAGAATCTTATTATCAAAATATATGCCCTGAACATCCCTATACATATTTCAGCCAATCAGGATCTTAGTCTTAATGGTGGAAGCTGTGTCCGGTTTCACTGAACATCTCAAACTGAGATTTAACTCAACTCAAATATTTTAATGTCTCTAAATGATGACTTTGACTCATTGCGCATTAAATTACCGAGAAGAAATGTATGTACTCATTGGTTAAGAATAAAATGCAAAATCATCAATAAAAAAGAAATTATAGCCTTTAATGATTTGAGTTGAGGAAAATCTTAAGTTGAGATGTTTAGTGAAACTGGGGCCTGGGGCAGGTTTCATTTAACATCTCAAGCTGAGATTTTTTTAAACTAAAAAAAATAAATCTTAATTTCTCCAGATAATTACAAGAACTTGTTCACATTAAATGAGCATCTAGAAAGAAGTCATAACAAACCTTTACTCATTGGTAAAGGATAACATGGAAAATGACCAATGCAAATGTAGTTTTAGCATTTCAAAAGTTTGAGTTGAGGAAAATGTCAAGTTGAGATGTTTAGTGAACATGGGACCTGATCATTAAGAAAATAATTATTATATTGATGTGGGAAACTATTGCTGCCTTCGTTTTACTCCGATGTACAATGACTGTGATCTATTTTAAAGGTTAATACTAAAATGAAAATAGACTCAAATGTTGACTACGCTGTTATGTTCTGTATAAGTTGTCGGCAGGTCTTACCTCCTGTAAAATCGCGAAGACTGTCGGCTGTTTCTTTGTCGGAACCGTACACTTGCGACGCGTCGATGTAATGCGTGTTCTGGTTCAATTGCTCGCGCACTCCTGTAAAATGGATAAATAAAAAATACTGGTAAGCAATAGTGCCTGTAATATTATTCGTTTTTTTTATCAGGGTTTTCTCCCTTTGATTACTTCCTAATGTTGGGAATCTATGTTTTACTGCCGGACCCGATTCGCTCAGTCAGCAGCGCGTCTGACTATTAATCCAGGAATCGTGAGTTCGAATCCCCGCCCGGCAACAGTCCCCGTGACGATTGATATACGACATTGTGTATCATTTTCATTCATCTCTCACCGCTGATTCAAGTGAGAAAGTTATCAGTTACTTATGGAGATGGGGGTGTGCTCGAGTACTAGTTAACTTTTCAGGACCTCAGGAAAGATTGGTTGGTTAACTGATCGTCTGTTAGCCCACGATGGCATAAAATGACTCTAAAAACTCTCTTTTTTATCAATTAAGATGTTTCCTCCTTTAGTCAAATAGTATTTCAAGGTATGAGATTCACAACTAATAGAATCATTAATAAGTAAACCAGTTTGCATATTTCATTCACATGTGTCTATTTCAAGAGGATTGTTGACTTTTGCTCTAGCCCAGAAGCGTTATTGACTAAAGAAACGCTGCAGCGTGATGCATTTTAATGACGTCCGAATTAAAGGAAAACTACTATGTCAAACACTTAACTGAAATCATGTCTCAACATTTACCAGAGTTAATGCCCTCTTTTAAATCAGAAAGATAAAAAAGACTTAAATGAACTAAAGGCATGCGTTCAGTTAGAAAATAATCTAACTAATTTGTTAAATGTTCACACGGTCTTTATAGAACATTTGCATCGATACTAATTACAGGTGTGAATGAATAAGTGGTCCAGTGGTTAAGACATTGGACTGTGAGCCCAGTGGTCGCAGGTTAGATACCCTGCTACTATAACTAGAAATACTTTTCAATCTTTCGGATGAGACTTTAAAAAATTGAGGTCCCATGTATCGGTGCTTTACACCGGGCATGTTAAAGAACCAGGGACGCTGCAAAAGGCTAGTTAAAACTTATTTGTTTTACTTCGATTGTGAAACAAATTGTAACGTGACAAATCACGCTCTAAGTCTTTCTTGGTAGAACCAGTACTAAGCAAATGCTCAAGGACAACACACATATCAGTGGCGGAGGATCGAACCTACGACCCTCCGATCATGGGTTCGGTGCTCTACCACTGGACCACGCGCTCCACGAAAGGGTCTTCTGCTTCACTGTAATATTCTCCAAAAATCTAAAATGATTAATTTTCTTCTGAAAGCGTTGCCCTTATAGGGAATAGGTGGTAACGACAAATAAAATTATAATAATCATCATCATCATCACCAATGACAGGTAGTTGACATTTATTTTGTTTATATGTAGATAGAACTATATTGCGCTGAATTCTCCATGTGTCAAGTTATGGGATCTATTTTCGTGAAACAACATACCATTTGTTTACCAGAATTAGCATTTTATTATGACTTGTCAGATATAAAGGATGCAGGTAACAGACCACGTATTAGTACGCGATGCAGGTAGCAGACCACTATTTAGTCTAAAATTACTTATTTTACATCGATTGTAAAACAATTCTAAAACCTATACAAAAATCGCCATTGATGTCTTCCTGATAAAGATCATGGTATGATATTTCAAAGTTCTGTGCGACTGTACTCACCTAACGTACAATCAAGATTCGGGGTCGGCAAGGACCTCACCATATTCATGCATGTTCGGTTGGTGAAGAAAGGATCGTTTGGCGGAATATTAATAGGATTACATCCATGTCTGAAATAATGGAAGTAAATTGTCACGTAAGTTTTTGTCAACAATAGTTAATCAACACAATGAACGTAACAATATTTTTCTAGGTTAACCCTCAAATTTAAATAGATAATTTTAAAACATTTATTTCTAGTTTTATGTGATCTAAAACATGTAAACAATTTGTTGCAGTTTTATGTAAAGTAATTATATTTATTTGTAAAAAATGATTACAAATGAATGCTTTATATAAGTGGCCACTAACACAGGATTGGTTGAACGATAGTTTATGATGATATTATATTACCTGTTTCGTCTGGCACAGCAATCCAATCTCGATCCCATATATCCTGAAATTGTAAAATGCAACTGTCAGTAGATTCATTGTTTCTTTTTCTATAAACGCCTAACACCAATTAATTTAAACATGCACTTCTAGAACACTGAACACATCGCCAATGGTTCTAAAAGTTTTCTGTTTCCATAGATAGTGCTCTGTTGTCCAAACATGCAGAAAAAAACAAGGGGTTGACCAGATTGCTTTTTCACAATTTCGATGGTCTGGTGACACCCCTTCATTTTTGACAAATCTCCCCATTTGTTGCAGAGTATCACTTCTTGCAGAACTCGTGAAAACTTTGCAATATTTTCATATGTACAAAAGAATATGACCATTTTAAGCATTTAGTAAATGTTTTAAGGCATATTATTTCGCAAACTAAGCTCATCTGTGCAAAAAAAATGTAATATATATTTTAATGTATTGTTATTTTAAAAAAATATATTATTTTAAACACCTAGTTTTTAAATCAGCCATAAAGAGACGCCGGAAAATGCCGATATTTAACGAACGTAAAATTATGTCTTAATGTTGGGTATCTGCAATATATAAACGAAATGTCGGATTTTATCAAATCGGTTTGGTTTGTTGTAAAACTTGTTTTTTAGTCCATGAAACAAATAACTTACCCCGGGAGAGAGCATTAAACTGTATATCGTGACTAAGGAACTGTCCGAACTCCATTGCTAGATGAGTAAGGTCAGGACTACGTCTGGATAGAGGCAGATGAAACGTGTAGCTTACAAGTCGAGGACCTGGTAGCAAACGATTCGCGATACTCATTGACCTTGGTGATGACACACCTGTTGGGAAAGATATATAGAATATAAATAGATGAGCTCAGTCCACACATTATATACTCATATCAGAAATGTTAATAATAATAATAATAATAATGATAATAATAATAATAATAATAATGATGATGATGATGATGATGATGATGATGATGATGATGATGATGATGATAATAATGATAATGATAATGATAATAATAATAATAATAATAATGATAATGATAATGATAATGATTATAATTATAATAATAATAATAATAATAATGATAATGATAATGATAATGATAATGATAATGATAATAATAATAATAATAATAATGATAATGATAATAATAATAATAAAAATAATAATACTTATAACATTAACAGCAACAATAATTACAATATTACTATAAACTTGTACAATTACTACTACTAATACTACTACTACTACTACCACTACCACTACCACTACCACTACCACTACTACTACTACTACTACTACTACTACTACTACTACCACTACCACTTCCACTACCACTACTACTACTACTGTTACAACTACTACTATTACTACTACTACTACTACTACTACTACTACTACTACTACTACTACGACTTCTACTACTACAACCACTACCACTACCACTACCACTACTACTACTACCACTACCACTACCACTACTACTGTTACAACTACTACTATTACTACTACTACTTCTACTACTACTACTACTACTACTACTACTACTACTTCTCTTCTTCAACAATTACCAATTTTCCTGGTACCATTATTAGAGAAGATGATTAAAACATATGTAGATCTATTACATTTAAGAATCTATAACTCAAGACATGACGAAAATGTAACTGTTCCAAAATCAAGAAGTTCTTACCATCTTCGTACATGGGTTGAACGAATCTTTCAAATGGCGTTGACGCTCTACCCCAGAGTCGATTCTGAAGATTGTTACACGAACCGTCGATTGTTCTGTACTTGTCGGATGCCGTACATGTTGGCCATTTGGATCTGTCGTATGGACATAACAGACGCGGTGGAAATCTTGGTGGTACTATTTTGGCACGACTGAACGCGTCACTACGTTGCCGTGCCCTGGTCCTCATACTGCAAAATATTCGTTTATATCGTTAAACGCAACAAAATGAATATAATGAACTATACATGGGATGTACAAAATTCACAGTTAGTAATTCAAATTAGTTGATGAATTTAATCATGTAAGGGTCCTCTGTGGCCGAGTGGACTAAGGCGTCGTCTTCATTTACCACTCACTGCTGAGGTCGTGGGTTCGAGTCTCGCTCGATCCAAGAACTTTGTGAGAAAGTTTGCCAATTACTTGCGGAAGGACGCTGGTTTTACTCAGATTCATTCTAAGGTTTTCATTCACCAATAAAACTAAATATGGAGCCAGGTTATATAGTGTTTAAAGAGTAAATACTGTAATTAATATACACACATCCACTGGAAAACGCAACCTATCAGTTCACAATTAGCCCGTGGTTCGCTTTAACTGTCTAGCAATATTAAGGTACTGGTTGGATTTTTATAATAACAAATGAAAACGAAACATGAACTGACGTTATGGCTGTTCCAGTCGCGGCCTGCAAGAACGCCTCTCCAGCTCGTCCAATTTCCAATGATTTCTTGGCGGTCAGAAGCTCCGGCCCTGCAGCCTCTGTAGATGCTACGGCCACCCGGTCAATACCTGAAATTAAATCGAATATTAAATATTGCGTTCGTTACCAATATAAAGACCTTTTATATTTAACTTAAAGTAAACCACTCTTTCTGTATATTCATAGTTAGTTTTCACTGACGTCAAATTCGTTTATAGACATACATGTTAAAACATTATTTATTCAGTTATATATTTTACATATAATACAGAGGTACAAAGAAGCAATGATCTGTGATCAAGCTTGATGTAAATCATCATCATCAAGATGTCAAAATATGTTAAATAAAATAAAATAAGTTTTACACTCCGTCATTGTTTATTTTTAGCTCGCCGGGACGAAGTCCAAGGAAAGCTATTGCCATGACCCCGGCGTCGTCGTCGGCGTCGTCGTCGTCTGTAGACACCCAGGTTAAACTTTTGCGTTTAAGTTTAAGATATCTATGCAACCACTCTTTGGCTGTCAATGAAACTTCGCATGTGTGTTCACGATCATCGATGGAACACACACAAACACACACAAGAACCATAACTCTGGATTGCATTTTGGCACAGAAATGGCTCTTTTTCGACTTAATTTTTCAGGTTAAAGTTATTTATTAAGTAAGATATCTATGCAACCACTCATTGGATATGAATGAAACTTCGCATGTGTGTTCACTTTCACAATGGAACACGTAAAGACAAGAACCATAACTCGGGGTTGCATTTTGGCGGAGTAATGGCCCTTTTGGACTTGCTTTTTCGTCTGTAGACACCCAAGTTAAACTTTTGCGTTTAGTTGCGTTTAATTTTTGGTGTTTTGCCTCCAATCTCAATCTTTGCATGGGTGGTGAATTTTATCCCATCGGCGAGTTTTGTTGTCTTCTGACAACTCTTGTATATATAGTGAATAAATATAAAAAAAATCGAGATGATAATAAGTATAAAACGACAAGTAAGATATTTTTTTAACAAACTCTATTAGCGTAACCAATTCGAAAAAGCACGCCCAAGCATCCCCAAGTTGACTACATAAGGAAACCTGTATTATCCACCTGTTAATTTCATTTGAAAATATCATAAATTCCCTGAGAATTAACGCTTTAAAAAGCAATACCCTAGACCACCAACTCTGCAATTAGTAGCGGTTGTAACTACCATTTACAGCAATACAGGCAACACATACCCGCCTCGGTGTTGGCAGACGAGCGGTAGTGGTCTACCCAACTCATCCTTGACCTGCCCAATTAGAATTTTGCGTTTGTAAACTCCCTCTGTGTACGAGTCTGGGCGGTTTATCAGCACTGAACACACATCATGTCGGCAAGTCACTGATTAAGTGTCCGCACACTACCTTTCTGTACATATTGTTTTTATAATATGAGATGGGTGTGGTTAAGTTACGCATGTCAAGAGGAAGGCACCAGGTAGACAGCACGACACATTATGACTGTGTCTTTCTGTCGTTCTTTCACCCCGGCAGCATGACCTATTATACATGTGTTGCTCTGGTTTGATTCGTTTTTTCACCCCACCAGGGCGATAATACGGAAGGGCGACACATCAATATGACACATTTGAAGACGACAGAACACAATGACACTTAAATGTGTCCTCAATTCGCCTTTAAGACGAGCAACTAGGCATGTGCTGTCTTGTTCTGAAGAGGCGAAAGTACGACATACCATGAATTCCACGGCAGACACACGTCCGCCACCATGACGGCATGACAGGACTACCTCGACAGACACACTTCTGCCACAATTACGACATGACAGGACTGCCTCAGCAGACACACGTCCGCCACCATGACGGCATGACAGGACTACCTCAGCAGACACACGTCCGCCACCATGACGGCATGACAGGACTACCTCGGCAAACACACGTCCTCCAACATGACGGCATGACAGGACTACCTCGGCAGACACACGTCCGCCATCATGACGACATGACAGGATTTCCTCGGCAGACACACGTCCGCTACCATGACGGCATGACAGGACTACCTCGGCAGACACACGTCCGCCACCATGACGACATGACAGGACTGCCTCAGCAGACACACGTCCGCTACCATGGCGGCATGACAGGACTACCTCGACAGAAACACGTCCGCCACCGTGACGGCATGAAAGAACTACCTCGGCAGACACGCCACCACGACGACATGACAGGACTACACGGCAAACACACGTCCGCTACCATGACGGCATGACAAGACTACCTCGACAAAAAAACGTCCGCCACAATGACGGCATGATATGAATTATTTAAAATATCGTTTATATATTCGTGATCAACAATTTGGAATAGTCTTCCAATAAATATAAAAACATTCCAATTGAGTGAACCTTTTTTTAAACCTTGTATTTGCGATGGTCAAGAGCCCGGTTAATAACATTTAGTTCATAACTTACTTTAATATATCAATGTTTTTATTACATGCTTTGTCAAACAAAACAACTAATCGATAAATAATTTCTTATGTGATTATTGTTTTTGTTTTAATGTGACTGTGTTAATTAGCACATTGATGTAAATAATGTATATATATATATATATCCCTTGTATATCTAATACCGCGATATACCTATTACAGCAAATACCCGTATAATAACAATTTGGGAAGACATGCGCAAAGCTCCAACTTCCGTTAGCGTTGGCATTTGTTTGCATTTTGTATCGGCAACTAGTTCTTAAGTAACCTTATTACTGTTTAGTATTGATGCCATTCTCTACATAGTTGAATTTTGTTTATACTCGCGGTATTAGGTACGACCAGTATATGTTTGAAGGCCTCATGGAAGATTGACTTGTTCAAATGTTTGTCTCGTTAAATAAAGACGTTATTATTAGTATTATTATTAGTGCGTGTTGTTGGGGCTTAATACATTTAAACGGTCGTGTTCCTTTTATTTATTTAAATGACAAAGTTTCTTAATAAACTATGTTTAATATTACACTAATTAATTGTTATATTTTATTTCAACCTATTTTGAATAAGAAGTAAACAAGAACGACAGGTTTTGCAATAATAATAACAACATTTAACGTCTGAGTTTAGGCACGTAAGTAGCAACGTGGGGAGTGACGAATAAACATGCAGTTGACGTACAGATTAAAACTACATGCAGTTTGTTGTGGTTTGTTGCTGTACAAATTAGAATTAATTAAAAACATAAAAACGTACAGCATCAATAAAATTGTAATAGATGAGTTTTCTAAGTATATAATTTGATATTATTCAGGAAAGGCGTCATGAAAGAATACTACATATTTACTTAAAAAGTCTAAATCGGGTTTTGTAAAATGCTTAATGGAACACATTTGCGTTTTAACTCCAAGCAACTTTTTTTTATATAAAAACAAACATGAGCCTGTTGAAAATGATTATTGAGTAAAATTGAAGAACGCGCATGTCACAAGTTAAGCAGAAGTGATGTAACATTCAAAGCACGCGTACAACGACTTAAACATAATCTGTAGCTGTATGGTGTTAAAGATGCATCACCTATAACGTTATGTTCATTGAATGATGGGAAGTTTATTGAATCACAAAGAAAAGATAATGGTTGATTCCGTTCTTGTGGTTTATCTTATTTATGAGAAATTCGTTAATTCACAGGTTGGCATTTTCCGTTTTATTGATCAATGTTTTAGAATAACCCGATTATGGCCAATGAGGGATTTTATAGCCGGTCGCGATTAATAAGTTGGTAAATAGAATAACAGAATATTTAACTAAAGAGACAAAATACAATAAAAGTTATTGAACAGAATATCTATAATTTATTATGTTTGATACAAATTTGCAGTTTTACTGCTAAGATCAAAAACATATCGGCGGTATAGGTAAAGCCCCTCTAAGCGTCGCTTTCAATTTTTCAGTTATATCGCGACGGTTTCTACTTGAGACAGTTTTTTGAGCGCTGCCAAACTGGCGTATCATGCGTGGTGTGCTTCCCCACCCAATCATATTGTACTGACACCGGACCGACCAGACCTAGAACTATCCTCTAAATGCCCAGCGCCATGTAAGAAAGATTCTAGTAGCATTGTTCAAGTCTTTGGTATGACCCGGTCGGTTATTGACCTTACGATCTTCCTCGTACGAGGCGGACGATCTGCCCCCTAGACCACTGGCTTAAAAAACCCAACTTCTTACTGTTTAGGCGACAATGTAATCATTGTCTTTTTAAATTCCTTACAGCGTAGAACGGCGCTTTTTTGTCCGCTTGATGATTTTGTTCACAGAAAAATAGAAATACGTCGATTTATTCCCGCATTTATCTTCATTGTACTAAATTTTATAGTGACAAAATGCTTCATGCGGACAAAGATCTTCTTTTTTTTGTTAAATTATCGTCGGACAAAAAGCGTCATGCGGACAAAAGTAAACATATTATTATTTTTTTCTGCGGACAAAATTTACCAAACAGTCAACATGCCTCAAGCGGACAAAAAGCAAATGCACGCAACGCAAATACAAGTACTATTATTGCCGTCAATATGAAACTTTGAGACGTTTGACATGGTATAAAAGAACCCTCGTTTAAGAAACCAATTCCTATATCTAAATCGAATTTGAATGCTTGTTAGGATTTTACAAGCAACTGAATTCGAGTCTTCTTCCTATTGTATTCCTTCACAATTATTTGAATATATGTTTTGAGCGATGATTTCATTTTATTGATCTTTAATTAACTTGCATACCTGCATTGAATGCCCGTCTGTTGACCGATGCCTGCGACGATAACGCGTTTTCTACCTTTGACACCGCACTGTTTACAGCATCTGAGACCGCCGATGACCGTAACCCTTGTGCGAGTTGGTTGGTCCTGATATCCATACTTGCTTCAAACCTGCCAGGTAATCGCTCTAAAAGTCGCTGACCGGCTGTACCATATATCAAATGAATGATACATAACGATGCGGTTAGATACCACAGCCTTTATTAAGAAAAAAATATGAATATGAAACAATGAACATAGCTATGTGTAACGCACGTTAGGCATATGACGAACACAACACCATAAAAACATTTTTTTTTCTGTATAATCTTTTAAAAATGGAAAAAAAATCTACTATGATTAAATGTGTAACTTTGTTTTTTTGAAATTGGACCTTCCATACAAAAAAATAACATATGGATGTGGAAAAGGGAGTTAAAGTGTGATATTTTTGCGATTGAAAATGGACCGTCTTTTCGCGTCTATTTGAAAGGGTTAACAAACAGATTATAACGGGTTGCAGAATATAAGTTTTGCACAGAAATATCTCTATAAAACACACATGATAGGTATATAAGATGAAAGGTATTTGATATATCATGCATGTACTAGATTGACATATGTCAACAGTTAAATATATATCTAAAAAGACGCACGATTTCGACAATAAAACTATTCATTTTTAACCAGATCTCGATTTAAAAAATCGCGAGGATTAGAAAAAAATCACAGTCCCGTGAATTTCGAATCAAGACGAAGTCACCGTGTTTCCTTGTTATGGATTTTATCGTTATGACATAAACATTGGTGACATTACATTTCACTTTTCACTTTTTTTTTCATAGACTACCACAACTATGCGAAATAGGATTTCCGTCAGTCATTTACCTCTTTGAATGTGTTCAAACTTTCATTCACGAATCCAGAAGATTCCAATAATTAATTTCGTTATAGTATTTTGTCTTTCTCCCCTGACTCTGTAACAGCTACCACACCATAACCGATCGTGTGAATATCAGTGACCAACAAGATAATACTTTATATACATATATGTGTGTGTGTGTATATTTTCTAATAATTTAATACTTAATTTCATTTAAAAAAAAGAGCAAAAAAAAAAAAGATTCCCGCTTTTCAGTAAATACCTCAACATACATTCATATGTGTGTGCGTGTATGTATGTTTGCATGTGAATGTCTGTGTTTATATGTGTGTGCGGGCGTGTGTGCGTATGTGTGCGTGAGTGCGTGTGTCCGTGTGTGTTTGCGTGAGTACGCATGTATACTTTTTCATTAACTACACTTTATGTCATTCATATTGACATGCCATGAATGAAATATATCTTAACCATCGTTAAAAAATTGTAAAATATAGTTGAAAGGGAATGGCCGAATCTAATGTTGAGAGAAATTGTGGCCAGACCCTTTTGCCTTCAATTGTATTTGACTTATATGCATGGTAAATATTGTAATATGTGTTTATTTGGCAATAAAATATGTTTAAACTGAAAAAAAAGTCATTTACCAACATTATGCCCTTTTCAGAATAGGAGCGAACTTAAGACTCTGTATTCATATGAAGTAATCTAATATTTCATAAATGTATATTGTAAATATAAACTCTTTGCAAACATTCAAAATGTATCTAAATGTTCGAATATACATTTAAAGTAAAATCTAAAATATTATCTTTGATTTTTAGTTTTCTTACTACACATTATTATAACTGTTTATTCGTTAATTTTCTTTATAAAACATATTTGAAAATTGACTTACTTCATTGCGTTTTAAAGTCCCTAAAAAATTTTAAGACAATGACATAGAGCTGACTTTCAAATACTTTTTATACACCAAAAACCGGATCAAGTTTAACCATGGTCCGTAACGTATGTATACACTCAATCAAACAAAGTGAAATATGTTTCCTCGTTTCTTTTCTAATTAGATAAACCGTTATAACGTCATTCGTTAATGTCTGTTAAAAGTATGTCCTGTTGTATATTTTGAAATAGCTGTACATGATAACAATTATAACATGATGCGATGGTTTGCTATTAAGGCTAAATTATTAATATTCACCAGGAAATTTGTGTTAAATATGACGTTAGCTTTTGAAATGTCTAAGTGCTATTTGTCATATCAGCCATTTGGACCGATCAGCCATTTAAAGTGCTGTTTGTCATATCAACCATTTTGTCCGATCAGCTATTTTGTCCGATAAGTCATTTTGTCCGCTCAGCTATTTTGTCCGATTAGTCCTTTTCTCCGATCAGCCATTTTGTCCGATCAGATATTTTGTCCAATTAATCATTTTGTCCAATCAGCCATTTTGTCCAAACAGCCATTTTTTCTTATCATCGTTTTTTTTTTTTTGGTCTGATGTGTTGTAGGCTTTATTAAAAGCTGTGATAAAAAGTAAGTTCATCCATTAAACAAAGCACACACATTGTATATGCTATACATCTTATCTGTCTGACTGTATGCTGTTAATGTGTTCACTTCTGACATTACTAAGCAATTTTGTTGTTTATTGATATCTAATTTTAAAGACGCACAGTGGATCTAGTGTGAACAAGTTAGATGTTTCATTTATAACTCCTTCAGTGTGTACAATTTAAATGTTTCATGTATAACTCCTTCAGTGTGTACAAGCTATATGTTTCATTTATAACTCCTTCAATGTGTGTTTCATTTATAACTATTTCAGTGTGTACAAGTTAGATTTTTCATTTATAACTCCATCAGTGTGAACAAGCTATATGTTTCATTTATAACTCTTTCAGTTTGTACAAGCTAGATGTTTCATTTATAACTCCTTCAGTGTGTACAACCTTCAGTGTGTACAAGTAATATGTTTCATTTACAACTCCTTCAGTGTGTTCAAACTAAATGTTTCATTTGTAACTCCTTCAGTGTGTACAAGCTAGATGTATTATGTATAACTCCTGCAGTATGCACTAGCTAAATGTTTCATTTATAACTCCTCCAATGTGTACAATCTTCAGTGTGTACAAACAAGTTAGATGTTTAATTTATAACTCCTTCAGTGTGTACAAGTTGTTGTTTTGTTGTTTTTGTTGTTGTTATTGTTGTTGTTGTTGTTGTTGTTGTTGTTGTTGTTGTTGTTGTTGTTGTTGTTGTTGTTGTATGGTGTTTAGTGTCGCTTGTAACAATGTTTCAGTCCTATCGCGACTAATAACGCCTTCGGTGTGTGTTTCATTTATAACTCCTTCAGTTTGTACAAGCTAGATGTTTCATTTATAACTCCTTCAATGCGTACAAGCTAGATGTTTCATTAATAACTCCTTAAGTGTGTGTTTCATTTATAACTCCTTCAGTTTGTACAATCTAGATGTTTCATTTATAACTCTTTCAGTATGTACAAGCTAGATGTTTCATTTATAACTCCTTCACTGTGTACAAGCTAGGTGTTTCATTTATATCTCCTTCACTGTGTACAAGCTAGGTGTTTCATCTATTACTCCTTCAGTATGTACAAGCTAGATGTTTCATTTATAACTCCTCCAGGTAGTACAATCTTCAGTGTGTACAAGTTAGATGTTTCATTTATAACTCTTTCAGAGTGTACAAGTTAGATGTTTCATTTATAACTCCTTCAGTGTGTACCAGCTAGATGTTTCATTTATAACTCTTTCAGTGTGTACAAGATAGAGGTTTCATTTAAAACTCATTCAATGTGTACAAGTTAGATGTTTCATTTATAACTCCTTCAGTGTGTACAAGCTAGATGTTTCATTTATAACTCCTTCAGTGTGTTTTAATGCATCGGTAGAAAACCGATCCTAGTTATATATAGAAAATAAAGTTAATATGGTGACAACAATTATATTACTTTTAACGTCTCGTTTTTTTCTTGATTGAATGCCTTAGTTTGAAATTTATGTATATATTTTCATATTGTTGTTTATTGTATACCTTGAATTAAAGAAAAAAGCACATACTTTACGGCGCAGGGCTGTAATAAATCAATGCAATATTTTTTATATTAACCTAGTGCAATAACGCTGCCAATCCATCGTTCGGTGTTTTCCGTATAACTCTGCTCTCGTACGTAAAATACCGAACGACGTTCCGGCTTCCCGAATATGCAAATAACGTCATGATGTTTTGGTAAAATGAAGTTATCTCATACGACGAATGACGGAAACAAATATGCTGGAGTTTTTCTGATACATCATAGGCATGATATGTTAAATTAATGGTAAATGTACAATAACTATTTTTCTGAGTTATGTGATAAAAAATCTTACGTTCGTGCTCATTTATCATTAAATCAATAAAATTTATTGGCAAAAAAAAACAACAACGCTCGACAAAGACTCACATGATATTTATTTAATAAATACAATTACAATCTATCTTTCGTCATATTTTGCCAACGCCTTCATAGACACATTCGGGCTGCTGCGAGTTGTGTCTTAAGTTAGTAAAAAACCACGAAAAGTAGCCTAAAGCAGTATAACAAGACAAGGGTAAACAAAGTGTAAAATGTGTTAAAATATTTAGACAAGATAAAAGAAGGCTAAAACCAATCTCAAAATGCTCATGGTTTGGTGTGCTAAAGCTTGCTAACTGCAAGCTTGAATGTTTCGAAGTCTTGCAGCAATGATCAGCAATACAGCATGTGCAGGTAGCGAGTTCCACTGTATTATAATAAGAGTGAAAAAATAATAGATCTACTTGTAATAGTTAACCCTAGTGAGGTTCTGTTTAAACAACATGGAGTGACAATACCTTGATATCCTGTGGTTTGATTCAAAGTAATGAGTTATGGAGATAGCAGCTAACTCATGAACAATCTTCTACACAAAGGAGACAGCTGCCCGACGCTGCTCTATGTTCTCCAACCTAGTATATTTAACACAAATGAGTACCCATGTAAGATCCTCTATATATGTTACGAAAGGGCTCTGCAAAATTTTGCGAGATGAATATAATTATGTTATACAGTTCGCTACTAAATGAAGGCTATCATTATTTTTCAAAGATTTTAATTTCACTTCGTTGTCTGCACAAGTTAACGATATTAACGATATTAGCGATATGAGAAGAGCAGAGCAGAGCAGATATTTTACTTCAGACTTGTACATAAATACATCGTTATATTAACATATTTACAACTCGTAATATCATGTAAACTATATCGTAAATAAAAACATTATCATTAACGTCATATTCCATTACTATTTGATATATATTAAATATTTATTTATGTTTTAAATATAAATGTCAAAATAATATAAGAAACACTTTTTTAATCCTAAGTTCATCTTCAAGAAGGAGAAGAATATATATTAACATTTCACATTAAACATTTAGTTTATATTAATTGATTTTAACTCGATTACGATGAAAGCTCAAAGCTTACATGAACAGCTCCCAAGTCCCCTTCCTGGGATAGAACCAGTACTGATTGATTGTTGTTTTATTAGAGACATCGGGTCAGAGCTGGGGATCAAACCCGCAACCTCTGGCGCGAGCGGCCAACACTGTGGCCACTACTCTACCGCCCCTCTTAAACATTAAACATTTAAAATTTATTTCTTAAATTCAGAGAACGTTTTATATCCGATTAAAATACGTTTGTCATTTGATTAAAGCAATTCAATAAGCTTGTACATCAAATGCCTTTTTTATATTTATATCCCATAAATCACTGCAGCAGATGCAAGAACTACTGTACCGTTATTTTTCATGTCATATTAATAATTATTGACAGTATAGTTCAGTTTAATTTAAACATATTTTATTTCATAATTTGACATATTTTTTTTATTAAAGCAACACATCCACGTTTGAACTTTAAAAAAAAAATTTAATTGAGTTATGAGCACATTTCCCATACAAACATATGATCAATTAGCTGTATATGAGCATATAAACACAATCCCGAACAAAATGATGCCCAAATTATAATGCGTTACTAACACTTTATAAAACAAGCGTGCAACTCACCTGAGTAAAAAAAATTGTCAACATGACTTTCAAGGCAGGTAAAGTACACTACGCACTAAAACGTGAAGTTTTTTAATACGACTCGCATAATTCAATTTGAAGCCAAGTTGGAAACCTCGGCAATTTAAAAATAATTTATAAAGCGTTTGTCACGCTTTATAATTTTGACATCTTTTTTTATAATTCTAAAGCGTTCTGGATAGTGTTTGTTAGCACATATACAGCTCACTGACCATATATTTATGTATGGGAAATATGCTCACAACTCAATTGAAAAACTTTTTTAAAAAGTTTAAACGTGGATGTGTTGCTTTAACAAACAACTGCAAATTAAATTAAAAAATTAAACGTGCAATGATAAATACGATATACGTTGCTGACATGACAAAATATCGTCTTTTAATTTGACTAGCCTTGTATTGAACCCCACCCCCAGAATAAAATTGATTTGATTCATTATTTCCTCCTATATGGAGAGGATATACTGCGCCATAATAGCTAAACCAGTTCAATGGATTTGACAATGAATAATTCTAATGTTGCGGCTGTATTCTTCACATACACTGTACCAACCAGTCAGTAAAGAGATTGCTGCGGTCATATTCGGTTTACAGAGTGCAATCCGTTTCTCTTCAATCCACATCAAAAGGTTAATGACAGCAGTGTCATAGTATTTTGAATGTATAAACAAGTCATAGTTAATAGTTCATTTAGTAAAAAAATAACAATAAAATGTTTACTAAATGAACACTAACTGGCAAAGCGTTAAACGTCATTTGACTGACAGTTTGACGTCATTGACTGACTCCGGTCGGAGCAACGACGAATGCTTTTAAAGTTGATGTTTGCTAAGGCCGTTTCTAAGCAAAGCTCGCAAGGCGTTCGTACATAACTTGTTCAGAATTTAACCAAGAGAAGAGTTCTTGCAATACGATTCACGCGTGCGCAGTTATGACGAACTTCTTAACAATTAAGAACGAGTAATTAAGGTATTTTGTAGGCTGTTTTAACAAATTAGAGCGACACAATTTTGAAATTTGAAGTTATTCAATTAGTTGACAAATGAAGTTAAACACATAAAAAAATATGTGTTACCGGTGATATTAAATCAAAAATGTATGTAACTCCGCAAAGTGTTGTTGATTCTAAGTGATCTAAGGTGGATCAACTTTTAAAAACAATGGCATAAGCACCACGCCTATATTATCATATTTTATTAAAATCTACTATATTTCTTCTGAAAAACAGGTTGCACCCCCAATCCCCCATAAACTGAAATCCCGGATCCGCCACCTGTGCACTTTTTGAAAATAATATGACTTAAGAAGACATCTGAAAATAAACACACACACACACACACACACACACACACACACACACACACTTTCTCTCTCTCACTCATTCACTCACTCACTCACGCACGCACGCACGCACGTACGCACGCACGCACGCACGCACGCATGATGTATTTTAGTTTTAATGGGGTTTAACGCCAATATCAACACATTTCAGGCAAATGTAGATAGGCAATATGATGCTGTTTGTTGAACAAAGAGTGTCTTTTTTTAGACTTTACAATTGACGGGAAAATGGAAGATGGCCGCCAAAATGGGCGCTAAATTTTAGTAATTTCACGTTTGTCCTTATATTGACGGTATTTTATGACATCTCATACTTTTTTATGACTGATGCTATCAAATTATACTTATATTTAATCATTTTATTGGTTTTATTGCGACAATATATTTTAAAAGAGAAAAAAATATAACTATTGGCTAAAATCTTCAAAACTAGCAAACATCTCTATTATGTTTAAGCATTTTTATCGAAATTTAATTGGACTAATACAATACAGAATTACTAAAATAATGCTTTAAACAAAGCAAAATATTTGTATCTATATTACCATACCTAGTGTATACATAGTGAGTAAGTTTATTACAATACCTACTGTATATGTAGTGAGTATGTTTAAAACCATACCTAGTGTATATGTAGCGAGTAAGTGTATAACTATACCTATTGTATATATGGTAAGTAAGTTTATTATCATACCTAGTGTATATATAGTAAGTTTATTACCATACCTGGTGTATATATAGTAAGTAAGTTTATTAGCATACCTAGTGTATATATAGTGAGTAAGTTTATTAGCATACCTAGTGTATATATAGTGAGTAAGTTTATTAGCATACCTAGTGTATATATAGTGAATAAGTTTATTACCATACAAAGTGTTTATGTGGTAAGTAAGTTTATTAACATATCTAGTGTATATATGGTAAGTAAGTTTATTACAATACCTAGTGTATACATAGTGAGTTATTTTATAACTATACCTAGTGTATATAAAATAAGTAAGGTTTTTACCATATCTAGTGTATATATAGTAAGTAAGTTTATTACCATACCTAGTGTATATATAGTAAGTACGTTTATTACCATACCTAGTTTATATATAGTGAGTGTATTTATTACCATAAGTAGTGTATATATAGTGAGTAAGTTTATTACCATATATAGTGTATAGATAGTAAGTTTATTACCATACCTAGTGTACATATAGTAATTTCGTTTATAACCATACCTAGCTTATATATAGTGAGTGTGTTTATTATCATACCTAGTGTATATATAGTGAGTAAGTTTATTACCATACCTAGTGTTTATGTAGTGAGTACGTTTAAAACCATATCTAGTTATATGTAGTGAGTATGTTTATTACCATATCTAGTGTATATATAGTGAGTAAGTTTATTACCATACCTAGTGTATATGTAGTGAATATGTTTAAAACCATACCTAGTGTATATATGGTTAGTAAGTTTATTACCATAACTAGTGTATATATGGTAAGTAAGTTTATTACCATACCTAGTGTATATGTAGTGAGTATGTTTATTACCATACCTAGTGTATATGTAGTGGGTATGTTTATTACCATATCTAGTGTATATGTAGTGAGTACGTTTATTACTATACATAGTGTATATATAGTAAATAAGTTTAAAATCGCACCTAGTAATTTATTACATCTTTATAGATAAATTTTATTCTTTAATAAGTCACCGCCTTACCCCTTATATTTTTATTACTTCAAAACACCAATTATCATAAAGTTGTTTTCAATAGATGTCAGGTCATATTCCTAATGTTTAAAGGGACACAAAGCAGTATTGAAACCGAATGTACTTATAATCACACACAAAATCAACATTTACACCTTATGTAACCAAACGGAACTATTTATATCAAAGTGTGACTTTGTCACTTCATATTTTGGAAGTAATTTATACATTTAACCAAACTATGTTTTATCAAAGTACACAGATTTACTGATAGCCTTGCTTTGATAAATATTTATGCGCCTTCAACCTTATTCGGGATTGATACTATTATAGCGTTTTGTTGATTTTATGCAATATTATTTTGAAAATGACATAGCACAATGTTCGCGGAATATTTTTTATTGTTTGATTTGTTTCTGCTTGATTATATTAAATACATAAAAAAAATGAAATTCGAGAAATAGAACGTAGTCGCTGTCGCGTAGTATCATTTTGGCGGTGGTTAGCACTTCAACGCTTGATCACGGAGACATAGGCAGCGCTTACCTTTGGCTTAAAGATTGGCTAAAATATAAATGAAACAATTTTTAAAAATACAAATCTATATTTACTTATATCGTTTATTATATCAAAAGCAGTTGATGACATTAAAATACATGTTACGCTTTTTTTATTATAAAGATCTGAGTCTTTAGTTTAAGTTTATTTATTTTATATCGAATGTGAAACAAGTAATTACCATTTAGCTCAACGTTTTTCTGGGAATAACCAATACTAAACTTATGCAGACAAGAGGTCTTGCTCCAGGCCGTGGCGGAGGATCATGGCAAACCCACGGCCCTCCGAGCCTGGGTTCGATGCTCTACCACTAGATCACGCACTCTGAGCGTTTCAACCATTTACAAGCATCATATTTAAAAAAAAAGGAACGAAATTAATAATCTGCGCTTATACTGGGATAATTTAATTTCCTATTAGCATCATGTACACGTACAAGTAACTGTATAACATATAGTAACTGTTTTTAATTCTCACCCAGCAGCTAGTTCAATTTTCGTCTGCGGGGTTTGTGAAGGACGATAATTCAACGTGTTGTTTGTTTTGTTGGCATTGTATGTGTGACCCCCCTCAAAGAAGACAAAGTTCAGCGATGTTAAGTTTTTATAGTGACTACGGCCGTCAATCAATCTATTCTACACAGTCCCCCAAGAGCCCAACAAATAAATTCGCTTATAACATCGCAAACAGTGTCATAGTTCCAAACGTAACCCCGTCACCTGTTTTGGACAAAGATAGCGAAACCAAACGTTTCCAGTACATTGATGAGCTTAAACGACAAGCATCTAATGATGCTGAAAGTGTTACTAAGCAACCAACGAAAGAAACACGTGTAAAAATATATTCAAATGGCATGGGTCGGGGTTATAAATCCGATCCTCAGATATACCAAACATTACTTGAAGGCAATGAAAATAACCCTGAAAACTACAGTGTTTGTTTATAAGTGTGTCGACGACAGTTTCTCAAAAGTGATCATATAACAATATTGAATGTATAGGACCATATAACAATATACAATTTTAAAGGAAAATTGCTGGCAATTTGACTGATTTTGATATCAAGGGATCGAACATGGAAAAAGAAATCAAAGTTTCTGAGTGAATGGAAACTAGACCAGACTATTCCTAATATTTTTTAACAATTACAAAATAATCAAACTTAGTTTAAAACTTATTTATTTCACTTCTTTATTTCACTTCGATTGTGAAACAAGTTCTTTCACCTTAGACAAATCACGCTCGAAGTCTTCCTGTGTAGAACCAGTACTAAGCATATGCGGAAAAGGGTGTCTTGCTCAAGGACACTGAACATAGCCGTGACGGAGGATCGATCCCACGACCCTCTGATCTCTACCACTGGGCTACATGTTCCACAACGATAAAACATATAAAAAAAACTTTACAGGAAATGATAAGTGTGAACATATTTAATTCGGCGTAGAATAAAAAGACAGACAGAAACCACCTGGTTTGCGTTCAGTACCGTGATTGAGTCAGTGCCCAGGGGTCGGTTTAATCTCAGGGTGAGATTTTACTCAAAATTAAAATCTCAATTTCTCTAAATTGCACAGTATATCACTACACCAAAATAAGTAATAACAAATATTTTCTAATTGGTAAAGGCTAACATGCAACATGCTAAATTTAAGACCGTATAGCATTTAAAAAATGAGTTGAAAAAGATCTTAAGCTGTGAGGTGTTAAGTGACACTGGATCCTGGAAAGTAAAAATATTTGATATAATTAGCAAACATTCAATGGTTAAGCCGGGCCCGATTAGCTCAGCCAGCAGCGCGTCTGACTTTCAATCCAGGGATCGTGAGTTCGAATCCCCGCCCGGCAACAGTCTCCGTGATGATTGATATACAATGTGCTTCATCATCATTCGTCTTTCACCGCTGATTCAAGTGAGAAAGTTAGTTACTTGCGGAGACGGGGTGTACTCAACTAATGATTAGCCTTTTAGGATCCCAGGATGGAGTGGTTAGACTAACTGATTGTTTGTTAACCCTCGATAGCATAAAATGACGCTTGATATTCAATCAATCAATCAATCAATGGTTAAAGACACTGAGTTCGAATCCTCCAATACACGTATTTGATTATCGTCGGCATCCACGTTTTATTGATTCCGTACTCACTCCATTGCTTACTACAGAATGCTGGGTAACGTATTGTAATCAACCGTGGCTGTTCTAACAATGGCACTAACGATGGCATAGAAGTTGAGCTGTTCACAAGCACTCTTCCTTTAAGGAAGTAGAAGGATAAATCAATACGAACTTATCAGTAAATTTATTTGTATTTTATAAATATATATAATAGACAATCACAATACAAATATATAGCACTTATAAGTTGATATATTTGTATTACAGCACTTATAAGTTGATATATTTGTATCATAAACCAATGATACAATTGAAACAAGGTTGAATGCTTTTCAATTTTTCCTTATGGGGACACACGGCAATGTTACTACAGCAATGATTATTGATTTTAGACAGAACTATGGCTCCTTTTCTACTTAGAAAATTTAGGTAGAGGATGCTTTTGAATCATTTACTAGAGTTATGCCCCTTTCCACATTTAAATTGAGACTGAGCCAGTGTATGTGGTAGACTTTGATATCGTATTCACTCTCCCTTAATGTTTTTGACCAAAATTATATCTCCTTTTATACTTAGAAAATTCACGTATAGAAAGCTTTTCGTTCATTTACGAAAGTTATGCCCCTTTCAAAATTTTTAATGAAATTAAGTCAGTGTATGTACTTGAATACGGGTATATTTTGATTTCATTTCTGTATCATCTACATGTATATATAATCTTCAAAAAACAAAAAGGTTACGCAAAAAATGCACCAACATTGCCGTGTGTGTCTTTAAGCAAACGAATGCACGCTTTCAGCAAGATTTACATTTTTTTATTTGAGGGACATTTTTTTTAATTGGGTTGAGACACATTTTTGTTTGTAGTGCATATTATAATATATCCCGTAGTTGTGTACAGCATCTAAGTTGTGCATTCTACTGGGTGTTGTCACCTGATCACTTACCTCTCGACAATATCCAAATGTCAAAAAAATTCATGAGTGAGGTTTAAACCAGTTATTTGCAGAACATGATTGTGTGTGTGTGTGGTGTGTGTGTGTGTGTGGGGGGGGGGGGGGGGGGGGGGGGGAGGGGTTACTTGCCTTCATCTGCATAGCTCTATTAATTTATCTACTTTCTAAAGATGTGTTGAAATAAATTAATGCAACTTGCCATTTTAAATTAGTGATCTGAATTATTTACTTATGATTAAATTAAACATTTATCGTTTAAAACTGTAAAGCACATGTTCTTGTGTAGGTTTAATCAATAAAGAAGACAAATAATACTGTTTTGAATGTATCATATATGAATATATGTCAAAGCATCGTGACAATGTTAAAATCAATAACTCATACCCAAACATCAAATCAATATATACATTTTGTAGATATTTAACCTTTTACCATGAGTTATGCCCCTAATTAAACAGAAACGAAAATTAGATTCTGAAGTGTTTTAATTTCATATTCATATCACGTAAATATTTACTGTTCAGAAATAAGTTTAAGTGAAAATTCATCAAAGGTGCCGGCTGTTCCTTTAATATTGCCATAGGCGTGCCTCCCACTACAACAACTTCATAAGAGGTTACGAAGGTTATTACGAGATTCCTATTTTACAAGAATATTATCCTGTAAGAGGAGAACAGTGAAAGGAATACCCATGCTATCTAAACGAAAAAATTATGTCCCGTACTTACAAAGCATCTAAGTTCACACCAAAGTTGACATTTCAAGATTGCTTCACATGAAAATCACATACATAACCTTGTGTATTTAAAATAATCTCAAGACAATGAATGGCAGTGATGATAATCAAATATTATACCTCGTTTGCCTATTTCCTTCATTGTTCAATATGACGTCATCCGGTCAATATAACAGTATATTGGACCAATATAAAAGTGCTTATTTCAAGGATGTGATTAATTTACGACATACCTATATGGCGACCTTCACACTGTCAGACGACAAAAAATGAAGCGGTTCGCTACACTCGTTAAAGATGTATTGAAGATATTAACTGATATTAGATTGTCTTTAAATACATGGATTCTGTACCTCTGATTCATTGTATTCGGTATAATATAACAAATAAAACATGGTATTTCGGTCCAAATGCGAGTTTACGGACTGGGCAGTCAGACCTAGAATGTCATATGGACCGAAACACAATGTATTATTTGTTGAATGATAATTGAAAATAAAAGTTGAATTTGAGTGCATCACATGAGCACGAGTCTTGTTACTGTTTCTCTCCCCATCCACGATACGTGTCCCTTATATTAAACATTTAAATCACTTATACACATCAATTAATTTTCATGAATAGTATTTTTACCTCAATATTCATCACTGTGGTATTCTGTATTGTTTCATCTGTAGGAATATACCATTCCAGCTTTTGTAACTTGTTACGGTATTTTCTTGTAAATGTGCTATTTTGAAATATTTTGTTTGATAATACATATTTTTAAGGCAAATTTGACTTTCTTTTTTATTTTTTTATACCAAATACACTTTATTGAATGTATGATTGTTTTTCTTAACTAACAGGACTCCCTGTTCATGTATTATTATCACCCAACGGATACTCCGCACCAATTATCGTCCTGAATACTTCGGACAAATTACAGTTCATGAATACTTCGGACAAAGTATCGCAAAAGAATACTTTGGACAAATTACCATACATGAATAAATCAGACAAATTACCACCCTTGAATACTTTAGACAACTTACAGCCCATGAATACTTCGAACAAATGACCACACATGAAAACATCGGACAAATTACCGCCCATGAATACTTTGAATAAATTACCACATTTTAATACCTAGGACAAATTACAGCCGATGAATACTTCGGACAAGTTTTGCCCATAAATATTTTGGACATTTTATTGCCCCCTGCATACTCTGGACCTAGAATTGTACTCAATACCATCAGATGATGAAGGATTTTTTTTCTAACGTCTCACCATATATATTGAAGAAATGAACATATCAAAAACATGAATATTCCATTCTAATAAGAATTACAAGAGGCGGCAATAGAGCTGTTTTCCTTTCAGTTGTGAAAACTATTAACTCTTACCTGTAATAGAGCGGCAAATAACCACAGGTCACGTGTTCAAAATGTGTGTAATGTTAATTCGTAGCACTAGTAGCTTAACGAAGCAGGGCAGGGTCTAATGGTGGTAGAATGGAATACAAGTATTTGATCGTGGATGTATCTTTTATTTCGATTTCATTTTATAGCTTCAAGCAGTAATTAAGATAATCAATGTTATTTACAATAGTAATGATGATAATAATAATAATAATAATAATAATAATAATAATAAAAATAAAAATAATAATAATAAAAATAATAATAATAATAATGATAATGATGATAATAATAAATAATTACGAGAATGTAAAACAATGAACTTAAATATAAAAACATCCAACACAATAGAATGTTGAACAATACGAATAGAAATAAAAACCTCAAAATAAACACCACTATCTGCAAATTTGTGTTCGATCATATTATGCCATTTGAGATATATTTTGTTACGACGTCGTTTATTGGTTAGACCCATGCTAGGTAAACAACTAGATGAACGGACCCTGCTCTCCCGATTTTTGGAAAGCCGTATTCGAGCACGTTGAATGGTCAGTTGCTTCAAATAAAAGTTTGGATGACGTCAAAGTTTTATGAGAATTTAATTGCTATGAATTGTGGGACAGGTAGAGAATTCCCTGCTTTTTTATTGGGGATAAATAGACCTGATCCAGGAGATATCAGGTTCTGGGATTGATTCGGAAGCGCACATCTCAGATGTTATCACGTGCCGTCACTTTACCCACATTTGAACACGAATATAAAATTGGTTAGGTCTACCAGAGATATTTTTTAGTTCTTTGTTTCCTATTCGTGTTGTTCAACTTTCTATCGTGTTTGACGTTTTTATATTTATGTTAATCATTTAATATTCTTGTTGTAAAGATGTATATAGTACAGAGACAAAACATTTGACCCGATCTTAGTGTCATCTCACTGACAAAATCCCAAGATTTAGAATCACAGTTTAATTTTGAACTTACTTTAAAACACGTTTCCGAAATATTGACTGTAAACATCATTACAAACAGCTATTGCATTATACAAATGTATTTTTTTGGTATTTTTCATAATTTTATACTTCGATGGAGAGGATTGACGTAATAAGTTGTGAGATTGTGTCCGTATATGTATTGAAGTTATGAAGTTTAAGCACGTTACTTGTAAACAGGAACAAGACAAAAGATGCGTTGAGCAAGCGTGTCAACGTATACACTAATATCACAAAAGGTTAAACAAGCAAAAAGGTTAAATTTCGAAAGTTATTGTATGCTAAAGCTATCACTGCGCCTAAATGAGCGAGGACCATGCAGTTCCATTGGCAATGTACGTGTGGGTCTTAAAGGTGTTCTCACAGGTGTACTAACTCTTACTGTACTGTTGGCGACAAGTTTCCTATTGCAGCAGACAATGCCTTCTCAAAAGCAGCCGAATTTATGTTTTTATTTCTGGCTACAGCGGCCTTGACTTTGGATGAGATGTCGGCGTTTGTTTGTACCGGGACCGCCCGGGGAGACTTCGCCAACAGCCTAGATCGTCTCGGTTCACTTCCCATTCGTCGCCTATTTGACCATCGTCGCCTATTTGACACTCTACCTCTATTAAATCGCGAACGGTTATGCCACCTGGGTAAATTAAACCATGGACGGCAGAATTGAACTCGGATTTCGAAAGGCTGTCGACAGGGTGTTCCGCATGAGTTTGGTGCAGGATTGTTACATATACGATACCGGATCAAGAAGTTACCGTAACATGGAGTACTTCGCCATGCGGAATAGCCACCATTTCTGGGAACACATCCACTACCCCAAGCAGTTAAGTCTATATCAGTAATATAGCGACATCCTACCAGAGGATTTCTAAAAATAAAAATACCTTTTGTTAAGTTGAATTCAAAATGATCCCTTTGTAATTATTGTATCAAAATATACTTATGAACATTTATAAGGCAATATTTTATACAAAAGATATTGTTATTGTACGGTGTTAAGCGTAGCTTTCAATAATTTTTCAAGTCATCTGCTTGAGGCACCTTTACACAGTCACGTTATACTGACTACGGATCAACCAGTCCTAGAACTATCCTCTAAATGCTGAGCGCCAAGCGAGGAGGCTTTTAGTATCATTTTTCAAGTCTTTTGCCGAGACTGAAACTAGGACCTTCCGCATGCGAGGCGAACACTCTACAACTAGACCACGTTGCGACCTAAGAACTTGTTAAACAGTGAAAATAGCAAAATTGCATTTGCATAGCTGAGTTCTAAGTATTCCGGTTAAGGTGAAAAGAACACAGTAAAGCATAAAAGCATTTAAACAACTATGTCTCCAATAAAGGGTAATATCCGGCAACTTCTAATCTTTAATAAATTGCATGTTACAGGTGGGACATTACATTCATTCGAATAACAATTTTTCACCCCCAGGTATGTAAAATGTATGTAGCAACTGCGTAATTCGAAATCCCATTTACTAAAATGGCAATTATTCACCCCAAGATGTCAGTGTAACATGTATGTAGCAACTGCGTAATTCCAAATCCCATTCACTCAACTGACAATTTCTCACCCCCAAGTGTGTGAAACGTATGTAGCAACTGCGTAATTCCAAATCCCATTCACTCAAATGACAATAAATGAATACTGCAACTTTCGTTACAATAAATTACATAAAGAAAAATGTCTTGTGAGTTAATCCAGTTTGTTACCGATTGTAACTTCTGTAGTACTATACAGCATACATGTAATCCACAGAGCCACCAAGTGTCTTAATTTGTCTAAATGTCAACATTATGACGTAGAGCACCGCCATTTTTTATTTCTAATAAAACATGTTTCTGTTCCCTCAGTTAGTAGCGTTACGTTCGGTCGGATACAAAACCAAGTATCCGAACTAGTCATTTGTTTAAATATAAATTATATATAAATGATAATCTTACCCTGGCATAACTCTTTTAAATGCATTCCTCTGTATTCGGTCAATACCCGTGTTCCTACATATAAGCTTCGACATGGAGATTCGACGGATTTGTCTCAGTTGCTCTGTAAAATCAAGAACCTTTGTAATTCTTTGGTGAAAGTATTATTTTGGAAGATTATTTTATACTCCAACAGCAAATTTTCAAAACAATAAGGGGGCAACGAAAGGAATTTTTCAAAAATGATTTTAAAAGGACCATTCCCAATGTAAGGATGATGGAGACGTTTTATATATTTGACCATTTAACTTCTAACGGCGACCTCTCAGGACGTTCAATAGAAGAAAAAAATGTTTGCCGTGCGCCTGTACCTACTCACTCAAAATGGCAACTACTAGTTTTTTTTAACTGACTTCAAAGCGTTTAATTTCATTCATGATTTCTGACAATGTTTTGGTTTAAAATGACAGTGCAAAATTTAAATCTGGCAAAGAAATAGCTACCTACCTACCCACCGACATGAAAATATTGAAACGGAGCAAACATGATCTTTTAAAGGGTGACCTTACTAAATGTATCTATCTGCTGGTGATTAGAACTTGCGTTAACAACATGCTAGATTGGTCTTTAAACCCGTGCCTTTAATAAACTCTTCAATTGTTCTCTTTTGTGACCAGTCCATTATCATTTAGAAGCGGTGTTAATTAGAATCACTGAAGTGTGACAAAACCAACTCGCATCCGCTTAAATCAATTGTGTAGTGTTAACCTTGCAGTGGTTACTTTAGATAGTTTTAATAGTATCAGTTACCAGAAACTGCTTAACAATTAACGTAACATAAAGCTAAATCTTTTAAAATATAATAACGTCTTTATGACGTAAACGCAAATAAAAACAACAACAAGATGTATGGTTAGAAGGGACACTACTTAATTGCATATAATAGTCGAGATATAAAAGAGTTATTTACCTTGGGTAAAGGAGCCAGCTTGTCCGCTGTTTTCGTAGAAGAATCTATCACCCTTCTTTAGCGATCTGAACTGTTTTCCGATAAGACAAGCGAAGGTGGGACCAACTTCACCCCCGTCAACGGGAGTTTCTGACACCCCCGCTGTAAACAGATCCATATCACTGGGGTCTCTGTTGGGCAAAATGTAAAAACGACAATGACAACATTTAAACTTTCAGAAATACACGACAAAACATACCATTGTTTAATGTCATAACCAACATGACACAAAAAATAACAACCCATTCTCCTAAATGTGTTCTTTCCCATCGTTATATTTTAGATAAAACTAGTATTCCATATCACTTACTCATAGATGTCCTCCAGTGCCCTTCTGACTAGGTTCGTGTGTGAGTATTGATTACGGAATCCACAATACTTCCTCCAGACTTGATAGTTCGGAATTCCGTGGTCACGACCCCTGTTTATGTTGATAGCAGCAAGATCTGCACCAAACCCGGGCTGACGCTCAAACAAATGTCTGCAAAAAGTGACAATTTTGGTATAAACGGTATTTTACAATGTTATACATTGAAAACAAATGATTGACAAATAAAAAGTAGTCACTGTCGCGTATGATCTGCAAGACTGCAGAACCCCACCACACACCGACATAAGCAGGCCTGTGCCTATTGCATAACGTCTTAAAAAGGTTATCAACATACATTTCAAGTTGAAGATGTACACTATTTTGATATGTTAATAACACTACTTTAAAAAATGATAATTTTGAAGAAAACACCGGTTACCATTTAATTCAGACCTACGCATTTTTTAAAAATACAATTGGGAAGTTAAACCAAGAATTAAAATCAATATTCCTCTGACGTCTTGGTCAAACAAAGGAAATGTTTTTTTAAGCATTATTTATCTCACATGACGTACATTTTACTTGTATTATCATGAAATAATTGTTATTTTTTTAATCATGAAACAATCTACTATTACATTACAAGGTTATGCATGTATTATAAAAAAAATGCTATGGATAGGTCTATCTTGTTTTTGAAAACATATTTGCAAAAAATAAAAACAAAAAATATATCGTATGTTGATCTCCTAATGCAGAGATGTCTTCATGAGATATAACTAGGCGTATGTGTTTGTAATAACTGTTCTGTGTTTGAACTCAAGACAACTGTAAACATTTATCTATAGTGTTGTAAATTATTGTAATACAATAGGTTTGGAAGGAATATAATTGATCTCATGAACGTTATCCTACAAATAACACTGAATGCCGCATATGAATTGTAATGCGTTGAAAATGGCGTTAAACGCCATTGAAATATGAAGCATCTAGGCATTAAAACTATCATAGGCAGTATACCTGGTATTCTGAAACTGTCAGACCTGGAAGTGTTCAGTTTATAAGTTAATGACCATTAACCAATTTAATATAGGAACTAGGAGTTTAAAATATTTAAAAAAAATATATATTTTGAAGAAGTATTAAATATTAACGAACACGACAGACGTGCAAAAAGCCAATTTTTATGTTCGATATTCGTTTTGCGCATTCGGAACTCGTTTGATTCCTAGAATTTGCCGAATGTTCCGAACATCGTTCTGCGGCATTCAGCTTAAATTCTACCCTTGACTGTCTCCAGAATTGAAGAGTTACCTTACTTGAATATCGAAATAAGACCAAAAAAGAAAATGACAAACTATCATCTATGTATATAATACTGTTTACATTTTATGAAAAATATAAATACGTGCTAGTCACAAGATTGTATATCTAGGAAATGCATCAATCATTGACATACATGTTTAATCAGAAATACTGGCAGTAATTAAATTACTGCAATAATCAAACCTGTGTCATTGTAAAACAAATTTTGAACATAATATGATTTTAAGACAAGCATTTGATTTATAAAAAAAATAATAATAAAATCAGACCTACACACCTTGTGACCTGTGGTGTGACGTATCGATCAGTATTCTCAGATGGAGATTTCGTCAAACCTCGCGTTATTTGATCTACACCATGCGTGTACACCAAATCGGGCTTCAAGAATACATCTTTAAGGTCGTTATTGGACGTTCTTGCGAATCTGCTATGCGTGGGGAGTTTGTGGTAGATCATGCTGTGACCGAAACGGAAAGCTGCAGTCATGAACCCGTTTCGGATTATTCCTTTTGTGCGAATACTGTAACCTTAAAACCACGTGACGTAAAACATTAAACATGATAGAAGTTCGAATGTATTTATCATGCATTTAAAGCTAACAATACTGCGTTTATCTTTACCAATCCTTACATGTAATCTTTCTCTTAGATTATACAGCAAAACTTCGTTGGCTCGAACACGAATAGCTGGAACACCACATAAAGTTCGAACCACTTGTCTGGTCCCGGCCGATTTCGATTTATATACATGTATTGTATGATGTTGAACAATACTTGGCTCGAACAACCCTTAAATCGAATTATTTTGTCCAGTCCCGTCCGGTTCGAGCCATCGGGGTTCTACTGTATGTCAACGCACAAGTTTCTGGGTCTAATAACCGGCTGCTTTATACTTAAAACAAATATATGCCTATACTTAGTTTGATTAGTATTAACATTTTAATGTAGTACAAGTGGTCAAATGTGACGTCTCATATAGTCTTTATGTGACAAAGTTTGCTAATTATTTACTGAAGCCGGGTGGCGATTTTATTAAAATCAATGCAAATCGTGCACACGAACTCCTCCTCCACTTGATAAAAACTCCATATATAACTTGTAATTGGTCGAAAATGGCGCTGAGCCCTTCAATGGCGGATTATATCTTTACCTCACCGCCCCTGCCCTAATAACTACCATATTTTATTAAAATCCACTATATTTCTATTGAAAAACATGTGTACCCGTTCAGATTTTGTGTTGTGCCCTTTAAGTATGCCTTCCTCTAAACACAATCCCGGACCCGCCCCTGTCCCTTAAATAAGCCATGAACTGGCTACGTACCTGAATAGAAACCATTGGTTCGCGGTTTGAGTCCATATTTAGTCATAGCATTGTTACCCAGGATAAAAGGTAAGTATTCTTTATACGTCATGTGTTGCAACATAGCGATCACAATACGACGTGACTCCTGGTACAACTTTTCGTCATTCCACGATGGCTGCAGTTCCTCCAGACGAGCCGCTATGCGGTTATGTTCCTTAACCATAATGGTGTGAAACGATATTAAACCCGGCTGTTGGTTCACTCTGGGGTCACCTAGAAATATAACAAAGTGAAGCAGGGTTCAATATCATATGCCAAAATCAAATCCACAATTCTTATCGGTCAAAAGGGGTCACATGAAAAGTCCGCTCAAATTGATATTGACCGCTGTTGAGGTCTATATAGCCTAATGCATGAAATTTCTTATACAAGCGTGTAATTTTCACAACGCTGTAAAATAGCACCGTTATAAACAAAGGAAGTCATTAACAACAGTAGTGAAGTAAAAATTAAGAAGAAAAAAGATCTTTTATCCGTTTATAAAAATGATTAACAAACATTGTTTTATAACTATTACACATATGATATAATGACGATAGACTTTGCTTCGATGAATATGTAATTCTATGTACCTGAGAAAAGTTTCGCCTCGGTCAATGTCCCTTATTTCAGGATCATAGAAGTACGAATTCACCTCAGTCAAAGTAAATTATTGTTTAAAATGACGTACTACTACACATTCCACATTCATGTTTAACAATTAATTGAACAGGGCTACGTTTCACAAAATAGCTTAAAAAATCGCCGTAAGTCAATTTGACATTTTTATCGTAGAATGTTTAAATTTTGATTGACATTTAAACTGATTGCGTTTTCAGAAAATATATCATTCTCTGCATGATTTGAGCAAAGTTTGGGTTCATTTGGATGAATATTAAAACTGATATGAATGGTTGTTGGTTTATGTTTACGTCGAGATTTTGTCATAAGTGTTTTTGTGAAACGCAGTCCAGAGCCCGGTTTCATTAAGTATCCCAAGCATACATTTTCCTTAACTCCTTTTTTTAAATACTTAAGCTGTATTTACATTGATCTTTTTGTATGTTACCCTTTCCTTATTAGTAAAGTGTTACTATCAATAAGTGTCATTTAATTAATGTATAATTAGTTCAAATATCATAAATAGAAATAAAAAAAATGAGGAAAATCTTTGCTTAACATGTTTGGTGATATCGGCCCCAGGTTTGATTTTTTTCTAATTGATATTTGAAATGTGATACGTTGGATCAGGTGTTTTTTCAACCGCCATTGGTACATGTAAGCAACATCGATGTAATAATAACACAATAAAAGTATAAGATGTTTTGATATGGTTTGATGGCTTTCGTGGTCATACAAACATAATAAAACACATTTTAAACCAACCACGTTATAGCTATGTATTTATTACAATAAGTATTACCGTATGACGTCATACTTACCAGCGCGGAAACAAGGCCTTGCCTGATTGGTTATAATACATCCGGCATTAGTACCTGACTTCTTTGGTAAAAGATCACCGCTTGTCTTAAGTGTACCTTGAAATAAACAAACAAACACATTATTTATTAATTTATGACGATGTTGTACAGTACTAAATCAATCATCTTACATGTGCTGACATTACTTGCCGACTTGAATATTAGTTCCCATATATCTCAACACAAGTAAGTGACTTTGACAGATATACAAAGAACATGTTTATAGTAAATCTCATGCATGGATAGTGCTGACGCTATAAGGTTAGCCACCACCATTGCGGTTTTCACAGACACACATAATAACGTTTAATCTTATTGCCATTAGTTCTATCCTTCGTGGTCCATAAAATCCTATGTTAAATGTAAGTTCTATCCTAGAATCAAATGAAAATGACCAAAGCAACGGGGTCAAAAGTGTCACTTTTTGTCACATTTGCTTCCTGAAATTGGTGACCCCAACGCTCAGCGTGAAGAGATCTAAAAGTTCACCAATACAGTTTCCTGTAAAATGATAAAATTAGTGAGTCAAAGAAACACATCTTTATTATTTATTGACACAAACATAATACACTTACATTTTATTGTGAGTATAAACCAGTTGTCATTTTCATCCAACTAGAAAGAATCTTATTATCAAAATATATGCCCTGAACATCCCTATACATATTTCAGCCAATAAGGATATTCGTCTTAATGGTGGAAGCTGTGTCTGGTTTCACTGAACATCTCAAACTGAGATTTAACTCAACTCAAATATTTCAATTTCTCTAAATGATGACTTTGAATCATTGCGCATTAAATTACCAAGAAGAAATGAAGTCACAACACGTATGTACTCATTGGTAATGCATAAAATGCAAAATGATCAATAAAAAAGAAATTATAGCCTTTAATGATTTAAGTTGAGGAAAATCTTAAGTTGAGATGTTTAGTGAAACTGAGGCCTGGGGCCGGTTTCGTTTAACATCTCAAGATGAGATTTTCTTAAACTAAAAAAATAAATCTCAATTTCTCCAAATAATTACAAGAACTTGTTCACATTAAATGAGCACCTAGAAATAAGTCATACATGAAACAAACCTTTACTCATTGGTAAAGGATAACATGGAAAATGACCAATGCAAATGTAGTTTTAGCATTTCAAAAGTTTGAGTTGAGGAAAATGTCAAGTTGAGATGTTTAGTGAACATGGGACCTGATCATTAAGAAAATAATTATTATATTGATGTGGGAAACTATTGCTGCCTTCGTTTTACTCCGATGTACAATGACTGTGATCTATTTTAAAGGTTACTACTAAAATGAAAATAGACTCAAATGTTGACTACGCTGTTATGTTCTGTATAAGTTGTCGGCAGGTCTCACCTCCTGTAAAATCGCGAAGACTGTCGGCTGTTTCTTTGTCGGAACCGTACACTTGCGACGCGTCGATGTAATGCGTGTTCTGGTTCAATTGCTCGCGCACTCCTGTAAAATGGATAAATAAAAAATACTGGTAAGCAATAGTGCCTGTAATATTATTCGTTTTTTATCAGGGTTTTCTCCCTTTGATTACTTCCTAATGTTGGGAATCTATGTTTTACTGCCGGACCCGATTCGATCAGTCAGCAGCGCGTCTGACTATTAATCCAGGAATCGTGAGTTCGAATCCCCGCCCGGCAACAGTCCCCGTGACGATTGATATACGACATTGTGTATCATTTTCATTCATCTCTCACCGCTGATTCAAGTGAGAAAGTTATCAGTTACTTATGGAGATGGGGGTGTGCTCGAGTACTAGTTAACTTTTCAGGACCTCAGGAAAGATTGGTTGGTTAACTGATCGTCTGTTAGCCCACGATGGCATAAAATGACTCTAAAAACTCTCTTTTTTATCAATTAAGATGTTTCCTCCTTTAGTCAAATAGTATTTCAAGGTATGAGATTCACAACTAATAGAATCATTAATAAGTAAACCAGTTTGCATATTTCATTCACATGTGTCTATTTCAAGAGGATTGTTGACTTTTGCTCTAGCCCAGAAGCGTTATTGACTAAAGAAACGCTGCAGCGTGATGCATTTTAATGACGTCCGAATTAAAGGAAAACTACTATGTCAAACACTTAACTGAAATCATGTCTCAACATTTACCAGAGTTAATGCCCTCTTTTAAATCAGAAAGATAAAAAAGACTTAAATGAACTAAAGGCATGCGTTCAGTTAGAAAATAATCTAACTAATTTGTTAAATGTTCACACGGTCTTTATAGAACATTTGCATCGATACTAATTACAGGTGTGAATGAATAAGTGGTCCAGTGGTTAAGACATTGGACTGTGAGCCCAGTGGTCGCAGGTTAGATACCCTGCTACTATAACTAGAAATACTTTTCAATCTTTCGGATGAGACTTTAAAAAATTGAGGTCCCATGTATCGGTGCTTTACACCGGGCATGTTAAAGAACCAGGGACGCTGCAAAAGGCTAGTTAAAACTTATTTGTTTTACTTCGATTGTGAAACAAATTGTAACGTGACAAATCACGCTCTAAGTCTTTCTTGGTAGAACCAGTACTAAGCAAATGCTCAAGGACAACACACATATCAGTGGCGGAGGATCGAACCTACGACCCTCCGATCATGGGTTCGGTGCTCTACCACTGGACCACGCGCTCCACGAAAGGGTCTTCTGCTTCACTGTAATATTCTCCAAAAATCTAAAATGATTAATTTTCTTCTGAAAGCGTTGCCCTTATAGGGAATAGGTGGTAACGACAAATAAAATTATAATAATCATCATCATCATCACCAATGACAGGTAGTTGACATTTATTTTGTTTATATGTAGATAGAACTATATTGCGCTGAATTCTCCATGTGTCAAGTTATGGGATCTATTTTCGTGAAACAACATACCATTTGTTTACCAGAATTAGCATTTTATTATGACTTGTCAGATATAAAGGATGCAGGTAACAGATCACGTATTAGTACGCGATGCAGGTAGCAGACCACTATTTAGTCTAAAATTACTTATTTTACATCGATTGTAAAACAATTCTAAAACCTATACAAAAATCGCCATTGATGTCTTCCTGATAAAGATCATGGTATGATATTTCAAAGTTCTGTGCGACTGTACTCACCTAACGTACAATCAAGATTCGGAGTCGGCAAGGACCTCACCATATTCATGCATGTTCGGTTGGTGAAGAAAGGATCGTTTGGCGGAATATTAATAGGATTACATCCATGTCTGAAATAATGGAAGTAAATTGTCACGTAAGTTTTTGTCAACAATAGTTAATCAACACAAGGAACGTAACAATATTTTTCTAGGTTAACCCTCAAATTTAAATAGATAATTTTAAAACATTTATTTCTAGTTTTATGTGATCTAAAACATGTAAACAATTTGTTGCAGTTTTATGTAAAGTAATTATATTTATTTGTAAAAAATGATTACAAATGAATGCTTTATATAAGTGGCCACTAACACAGGATTGGTTGAACGATAGTTTATGATGATATTATATTACCTGTTTCGTCTGGCACAGCAATCCAATCTCGATCCCATATATCCTGAAATTGTAATATGCAACTGTCAGTAGATTCATTGTTTCTTTTTCTATAAACGCCTAACACCAATTAATTTAAACATGCACTTCTAGAACACTGAACACATCGCCAATGGTTCTAAAAGTTTTCTGTTTCCATAGATAGTGCTCTGTTGTCCAAACATGCAGAAAAAAACAAGGGGTTGACCAGATTGCTTTTTCACAATTTCGATGGTCTGGTGACACCCCTTCATTTTTGACAAATCTCCCCATTTGTTGCAGAGTATCACTTCTTGCAGAACTCGTGAAAACTTTGCAATATTTTCATATGTACAAAAGAATATGACCATTTTAAGCATTGAGTAAATGTTTTAAGGCATATTATTTCGCAAACTAAGCTCATCTGTGCAAAAAAAATGTAATATATATTTTAATGTATTGTTATTTTAAAAAAATATATTATTTTAAACACCTAGTTTTTAAATCAGCCATAAAGAGACGCCGGAAAATGCCGATATTTAACGAACGTAAAATTATGTCTTAATGTTGGGTATCTGCAATATATAAACGAAATGTCGGATTTTATCAAATCGGTTTGGTTTGTTGTAAAACTTGTTTTTTAGTCCATGAAACAAATAACTTACCCCGGGAGAGAGCATTAAACTGTATATCGTGACTAAGGAACTGTCCGAACTCCATTGCTAGATGAGTAAGGTCAGGACTACGTCTGGATAGAGGCAGATGAAACGTGTAGCTTACAAGTCGAGGACCTGGTAGCAAACGATTCGCGATACTCATTGACCTTGGTGATGACACACCTGTTGGGAAAGAGATATAGAATATAAATAGATGAGCTCAGTCCACACATTATATACTCATATCAGAAATGTTAATAATAATAATAATAATAATGATAATAATAATAATAATAATAATGATGATGATGATGATGATGATGATGATGATGATGATGATGATGATAATGATAATAATGATAATGATAATGATAATAATAATAATAATAATAATGATAATGATAATGATAATGATTATAATTATAATAATAATAATAATGATAATGATAATGATAATGATAATGATAATGATAATAATAATAATAATAATAATGATAATGATAATAATAATAATAATAATAAAAATAATAATACTTATAACATTAACAGCAACAATAATTACAATATTACTATAAACTTGTACAATTACTACTACTAATACTACTACTACTACTACCACTACCACTACCACTACCACTACTACTACTACTACTACTACTACTACTACTACTACTACTACTACCACTACCACTTCCACTACCACTACTACTACTACTGTTACAACTACTACTATTACTACTACTACTACTACTACTACTACTACTACTACTACTACTACGACTTATACTATTTCAACCACTACCACTACCACTACCACTACTACTACTACCACTACCACTACCACTACTACTGTTACAACTACTACTATTAGTACTACTACTTCTACTACTACTACTACTACTACTACTACTACTACTTCTCTTCTTCAACAATTACCAATTTTCCTGGTACCATTATTAGAGAAGATGATTAAAACATATGTAGATCTATTACATTTAAGAATCTATAACTCAAGACATGACGAAAATGTAACTGTTCCAAAATCAAGAAGTTCTTACCATCTTCGTACATGGGTTGAACGAATCTTTCAAATGGCGTTGACGCTCTACCCCAGAGTCGATTCTGAAGATTGTTACACGAACCGTCGATTGTTCTGTACTTGTCGGATGCCGTACATGTTGGCCATTTGGATCTGTCGTATGGACATAACAGACGCGGTGGAAATCTTGGTGGTACTATTTTGGCACGACTGAACGCGTCACTACGTTGCCGTGCCCTGGTCCTCATACTGCAAAATATTCGTTTATATCGTTAAACGCAACAAAATGAATATAATGAACTATACATGGGATGTACAAAATTCACAGTTAGTAATTCAAATTAGTTGATGAATTTAATCATGTAAGGGTCCTCTGTGGCCGAGTGGACTAAGGCGTCGTCTTCATTTACCACTCACTGCTGAGGTCGTGGGTTCGAGTCTCGCTCGATCCAAGAACTTTGTGAGAAAGTTTGCCAATTACTTGCGGAAGGACGCTGGTTTTACTCAGATTCATTCTAAGGTTTTCATTCACCAATAAAACTAAATATGGAGCCAGGTTATATAGTGTTTAAAGAGTAAATACTGTAATTAATATACACACATCCGCTGGAAAACGCAACCTATCAGTTCACAATTAGCCCGTGGTTCGCTTTAACTGTCTAGCAATATTAAGGTACTGGTTGGATTTTTATAATAACAAATGAAAACGAAACATGAACTGACGTTATGGCTGTTCCAGTCGCGGCCTGCAAGAACGCCTCTCCAGCTCGTCCAATTTCCAATGATTTCTTGGCGGTCAGAAGCTCCGGCCCTGCAGCCTCTGTAGATGCTACGGCCACCCGGTCAATACCTGAAATTAAATCGAATATTAAATATTGCGTTCGTTACCAATATAAAGACCTTTTATATTTAACTTAAAGTAAACCACTCTTTCTGTATATTCATAGTTAGTTTTCACTGACGTCAAATTCGTTTATAGACATACATGTTAAAACATTATTTATTCAGTTATATATTTTACATATAATACAGAGGTACAAAGAAGCAATGATCTGTGATCAAGCTTGATGTAAATCATCATCATCAAGATGTCAAAATATGTTAAATAAAATAAAATAAGTTTTACACTCCGTCATTGTTTATTTTTAGCTCGCCGGGACGAAGTCCAAGGAAAGCTATTGCCATGACCCCGGCGTCGTCGTCGGCGTCGTCGTCGTCTGTAGACACCCAGGTTAAACTTTTGCGTTTAAGTTTAAGATATCTATGCAACCACTCTTTGGCTGTCAATGAAACTTCGCATGTGTGTTCACGATCATCGATGGAACACACACAAACACACACAAGAACCATAACTCTGGATTGCATTTTGGCACAGAAATGGCTCTTTTTCGACTTAATTTTTCAGGTTAAAGTTATTTATTAAGTAAGATATCTATGCAACCACTCATTGGATATGAATGAAACTTCGCATGTGTGTTCACTTTCACGATGGAACACGTAAAGACAAGAACCATAACTCGGGGTTGCATTTTGGCGGAGTAATGGCCCTTTTGGACTTGCTTTTTCGTCTGTAGACACCCAAGTTAAACTTTTGCGTTTAGTTGCGTTTAATTTTTGGTGTTTTGCCTCCAATCTCAATCTTTGCATGGGTGGTGAATTTTATCCCATCGGCGAGTTTTGTTGTCTTCTGACAACTCTTGTATATATAGTGAATAAATATAAAAACAAACGAGATGATAATAAGTATAAAACGACAAGTAAGATATTTTTTTAACAAACTCTATTAGCGTAACCAATTCGAAAAAGCACGCCCAAGCATCCCCAAGTTGACTACATAAGGAAACCTGTATTATCCACCTGTTAATTTCATTTGAAAATATCATAAATTCCCTGAGAATTAACGCTTTAAAAAGCAATACCCTAGACCACCAACTCAATTAGTAGCGGTTGTAACTACCATTTACAGCAATACAGGCAACACATACCCGCCTCGGTGTTGGCAGACGAGCGGTAGTGGTCTACCCAACTCATCCTTGACCTGCCCAATTAGAATTTTGCGTTTGTAAACTCCCTCTGTGTACGAGTCTGGGCGGTTTATCAGCACTGAACACACATCATGTCGGCAAGTCACTGATTAAGTGTCCGCACACTACCTTTCTGTACACATTGTTTTTATAATCTGAGATGGGTGTGGTTAAGTTACGCATGTCAAGAGGAAGGCACCAGGTAGACAGCACGACACATTATGACTGTGTCTTTCTGTCGTTCTTTCACCCCGGCAGCATGACCTATTATACATGTGTTGCTCTGGTTTGATTCGTTTTTTCACCCCACCAGGGCGATAATACAGAAGGGCGACACATCAATATGACACATTTGAAGACGACAGAACACAATGACACTTAAATGTGTCCTCAATTCGCCTTTAAGACGAGCAACTAGGCATGTGCTGTCTTGTTCTGAAGAGGCGAAAGTACGACATAACAGGAATTCCACGGCAGACACACGTCCGCCACCATGACGGCATGACAGGACTACCTCGACAGACACACTTCTGCCACAATTACGACATGACAGGACTGCCTCAGCAGACACACGTCCGCCACCATGACGGCATGACAGGACTACCTCAGCAGACACACGTCCGCCACCATGACGGCATGACAGGACTACCTCGGCAAACACACGTCCTCCAACATGACGGCATGACAGGACTACCTCGGCAGACACACGTCCGCCATCATGACGATATGACAGGATTTCCTCGGCAGACACACGTCCGCTACCATGACGGCATGACAGGACTACCTCGGCAGACACACGTCCGCCACCATGACGACATGTCAGGACTGCCTCAGCAGACACACGCCCGCTACCATGGCGGCATGACAGGACTACCTCGACAGAAACACGTCCGCCACCATGACGGCATGAAAGAAATACCTCGGCAGACACGCCACCACGACGACATGACAGGACTACCTCGGCAAACACACGTCAGCTACCATGACGGCATGACAGGACTACCTCGACAAAAACACGTCCGCCACCATGACGGCATGATATGAATTATTCAAAATAACGTTTATATATTCGTGATCAACAATTTGGAATAGTCTTCCAATAAATATAAAAACATTCCAATTGAGTGAACCTTTTTTTAAACCTTGTATTTGCGATGGTCAAGAGCCCGGCTAATAACATTTAGTTCATAACTTACTTTAATATACCAATGTTTTTATTACACGCTTTGTCAAACAATACAACTTATCGATAAATAATTTCTTATGTGGTTATTGTTTTTTGTTTTAATGTGACTGTGTTAATTAGCACATTGATGTAAATAATGTATATATATATATATATATCCCTTGTATACCAAATACCGCGATATACCTATTACCGCGAATACCCGTATAATAACAATTTGGGATGACATGCGCAAAGCTCCAATTTCCGTTAGCGTTGGCATTTGTTAGCATTTTGTATCGGCAGCTATTTTTTACTCAGCACACTTAAGTAACTTTATTACTGTTTAGTATTGATGTCATTCTTTACATGGTTGAATTTTGTTTATACTCGCGGTATTAAGTACGACCAGTATATGTTTGAAGGCCTCATGGAAGATTGACTTGTTCAAATGTTTGTCTTGTTAAATAAAGACGTTATTATTAGTATTATTATTAGTACGTGTTGTTGGGGCTTAATACATTTAAACGGTCGTGTTTCTTTTATTTATTTAAATGACAAAGTTTCTTAATAAACTATGTTTAATATTACACTAATTAATTGTTATATTTTTTTTCAACCTATTTTGAATAAGAAATAAACAAGAACGACATGTTTTGCAATAATAATAACAACATTTAACGTGTGAGTTTAGGCACGTAAGCAGCAACGTGGGGAGTGACGAATAAACATGCAGTTGACGTACAGATTAAAACTACATGCAGTTTGTTGTGGTTTGTTGCTGTACAATTTAGAATTAATTAAAAACATAAAAACGTACAGCATTAATAAAATTGTAATAGATGAGTTTTCTATGTATATAATTTTATATTATTCAGGAAAGGCGTCATGAAAGAATACTACATATTTACTTAAAGTGTCTGAATCGGGTTTCGTAAAATGTTTAATGGAACACATTTGCGTTTTAACTCCAAGCAACTTTTTTTTTATATAAAAACAAACATGAGTCTGTTGAAAATGATTATTGAATAAAATTGAAGAACGCGCATGTCACAAGTTAAGCAGAAGTGATGTAACATTCAACGACTTAAACATAATCTGTAGCTGTATGGTGTTAAAGATGCATCACCTATAACGTTATGTTCATTGAATGATGGGAAAGTTATTGAATCACAAAGAAAAGATAATGGTTGATTCCGTTCTTGTGGTTTATCTTATTTATGAGAAATTCGTTAATTCACAGGTTGGCATTTTCCGTTTTATTCATAAATGTTTTAGAATAACCCGATTATGGCCAATGAGGGATTTTATAGCGGGTCGCGATTAAATAGTTGGTAAATAGAATAACAGAATATTTAACTAAAGAGAAAAAATACAATAAAAGTTATTGAACAGAATATCTATAATTTATTATGTTTGATACAAATTTGCAGTTTTACTGCTAAGATCAAAAACATATCGGCGGTATAGGTAAAGCCTCTTTAAGCGTCGCTTTCAATTTTTCAGTTATATCTCGACGGTTTCTACTTGAGACAGTTTTTTGAGCGCTGCCAAACTGGCGTATCATGTGTGGTGTGCTACCCCACCCAATCATATTGTACTGACACCGGACCGACCTGACCTAGAACTATCCTCTAAATGCCTAGCGCCATGTAAGGAAGATTCTAGTAGCATTGTTCAAGTCTTTGGTATGACCCGGTCGGGGATTGACCTCACGATCTTCCTCGTACGAGGCGGACGATCTGCCCCCTAGACCACTGGCTTAAAAACCCCAACTTCTTACTGCTTAGGCGACAATGTAATCATTGTCTTTTTAAATTCCTTACAACGTAGAACGGCGCTTTTTTGTCCGCTTGATGATTTTTGTTCACAGAAAAATAGAAATACGTCGATTTAATCCCGCATTTGTTTTCATTGCACTAAATTTTAAAGTGACAAAATGCTTCATGCGGACAAAGATCTTCTTTTTTTGTTAAATTATCGTCGGACAAAAAGCGTCATGCGGACAAAAGTCAACATATTATTATTTTTTTCTGCGGACAAAATTTACCAAACAGTCAACATGCCTCAAGCGGACAAAAAGCGAATGCACGCAACGCAAATACAAGTACTATTATTGCCGTCAATATGAAACTTTGAGACGTTTGACATGGTATAAAAGAACCCTCGTTTAAGAAACCAATTCCTATATCTAAATCGAATTTGAATGCTTGTTAGGATTTTACAAGCAATTGAATTCGAGTCTTCTTCCTATTGTATTCCTTCACAATTATTTGGATATATGTTTTGAGCGATGATTTCATTTTATTGATCTATAATTAAATTGCATACCTGCATTGAATGCCCGTCTGTTGACCGATGCCTGCGACGATAACGCGTTTTCTACCTTTGACACCGCACTGTTTACAGCAACTGAGACCGCATGTGACCGTAACCCTCGTGCGAGTTGGTTGGTCCTGATATCCATACTTGCTTCAAACCTGTCAGGTAATCGCTCTAAAAGTCGCTGACCGGCTGTACCATATATCAAATGAATGATACATAACGATGCGGTTATATACCACAGCCTTTATTAAGAAAAAAATATGAATATGAAACAATGAACATAGCTATGTGTAACGCACGTTAGGCATATGACGAACACAACACCATAAAAACAGTTTTTTTTTCTGTATAATCTTTAAAAATGGACAAAAAAATCTACTGTGATTAAATGTGTAACTTTATTTTTTGGAATTGGACCTTCTATACAAAAAATAACATACGGATGTGGAAAAGGGAGTTAAAGTGTGATATTTTTGCGATTGAAAATGGACCGTCTTGTCGCGTCTATATTAAAGGGTTAACAAACAGATTATAACGGGTTCCAGAATTCAAGTTTTGCACAAAAATAACTCTATAAAACACACATGATAGGTATATACGATCAAAGGTATTTGATATATCATGCATGTACTAGATGGACATATGTCAACAGTTAAATATATATCTAAAAAAAACGCACGATTTCGACAATAAAACTATTCATTTTTAACCAGATCTCGATTTAAAAAATCGCGAGGATTTGAAAAAAATCACAGTCCCGTGAATTTCGAATCAAGACGAAGTCACCGTGTTTCCTTGTTATGGTTTTTATCGTTATGACATAAACATTGGTGACATTACATTTCACTTTTCACTTTTTTTTCATAGACTACCACAACTATGCGAAATATGATTTCCGTCAGTCATTTACCTCTTTGAAAGTGTTCAAACTTTCATTCACGAATCCAGAAGATTCCAATAATTAATTTCGTTATAGTTTTTTGTCTTTCTCCCCTGACTCTGTAACAGCTACCACATCATAACCGATCGCGTGAATATCAGTGACCAACAAGATAACACTTTATATACATATATGTGTGTGTGTGTATATTTTCTAATAATTTAATACTTAATTTCATTTTCAAAAAGGTTCCCGCTTTTCAGTAAATACCTCAACATACATTCATATGTGTGTGCGTGTATGTATGTTTGAATGTGAATATCTGTGTATATATGTGTGTGCGGGCGTGTGTGCGTATGTGTGCGTGAATGCGTGTGTCCGTGTGTGTTTGCGTGAGTACGCATGTATACTTTTTCATTAACTACACTTTATGTCATTCATATTTACTTGCCAGGAATGAAATATATCTTAACCATCGTTAAAAAATTGCAAAATATAATTGAAATGAAAGGGAATGGCCGAATCTAATGTTGCGAGAACTTGTGGCCAGACCCTTTTGCTTTAAAATTGTATTTGACTTATATGCATGATACATATTGTAATATGTGTTTATTTGGCAATAAAATATGTTTAAACTGGAAAAAAGTCATTTACCAACGTTACGCCCTTTTCAGAATAGAAGCGAACTTAAGACTCTGTATACATATGAAGTAATCTAATATTTCATAAATGTATATTGTAAATATAAACTCTTTACAAATATTCAAAATGTATCTAAATGTTCGAATATACATTTAAAGTAAAATCTAAAATATTATCTTTGATTTTTAGTTTTCTTACTACACATTATTATAACTGTTTATTCGTTAATTTTCTTTATAAAACATATTTGAAAATTGACTTACTTCATTGCGTTTTAAAGTCCCTAAAAAGTTTAAGACAATGACATTAAGCTAACTTTCGAATACCTTTTATACACCAAAAACCGGATCAAGTTTAACTATGGTCCGTAACGTATGTATACACTCAATCAAACAAACTGAAATATGTTTCCTCGTTTCTTTTCTAACTAGATAAACCGTTATAACGTCATTCGTTAATGTCTGTTAAAAGTATGTCCTGTTGTATATTTTGAAATAGCTGTACATGATAACAATTATAACATGATGCGATGGTTTGCTATTAAGGCTAAATTATTAATATTCACCAGGAAATTTGTGTTAAATATGACGTTAGCTTTTGAAGTGTCTTTTAAAGTGCTATTTGTCATATCAGCCATTTTGACCGATCAGCCATTTAAAGTGCTGTTTGTCATATCAACCATTTTGTCCGATCAGCTATTTTGTCCGATAAGTCCTTTTGTCCACTCAGCCATTTTGTCCGATTAGTCCTTTTCTCCGATCAGCCATTTTGTCCGATCAGCTATTGTGTCCGATTAATCATTTTGTCCAATCAGCCATTTTGTCCAATCAGCCATTCTTTTTATCATCGTTTTTCTTGTCTGATGTGTTGTAGGCTTTATGAAAAGCTGGGATAAAAAATAAGTTCATCCATTAAACAAAGCACACACATTGTATGTGCTATACATCTTATCTGTCTGACTGTATGCTGTTAATGTGTTCACTTCTGACATTACTAAGCAATTTTATTGTTTTTTAATATCTAATTTTAAAGACGCACAGTGGATCTAGTGTGAACAAGTTAGATGTTTCATTTATAACTCCTTCAGTGTGTACAAGCTAAATGTTTCATGTATAACTCCTTCAGTGTGTACAAGCTATATGTTTCATTTATAACTCCTTCAATGTGTGTTTCATTTATAACTATTTCAGTGTGTACAAGTTAGATGTTTCATTTATAACTCCTTCAGTGTGAACAAGCTAAATGTTTCATTTATAACTCTTTCAGTGTGTACAAACTAGATGTTTCATTTATAACTCCTTACGTGAGTACAAACTAGATGTATTATTTATAACTCCTGCATAATGTACAAGCTAGATGTTTCATTTATAACTCCTCCAGTGTGTACAACTTTCAGTGTGTACAAGTAAGATGTTTCATTTACAACTCCTTCAGTGTGTTCAAGCTAAATGTTTCATTTGTAACTCTTTCAGTGTGTACAAGCTATATGTATTATTTATAACTCCTGCAGTATGTACAAGCTAGATGTTTCATTTATAACTCCTCCAGTGTGTACAACTTTCAGTGTGTACAAGTAAGATGTTTCATTTACAACTCCTTCAGTGTGTACAAGTTAGATGTTTCATTTATAACTCCTTCAGTGTGTACAAGTTGTTGATGTTGTTGTTGTTGTTGTTGTTGTTGTTGTTGTTGTTGTTGTATGGTGTTTAGCGTCGATTTCAACAATTTTTCAGTCATATCGCGACGGTGTCGTCTTGAGACAGTATTCTGAGCGCTGTCACACTGGAGTATCATGCCGCAAACACATGGCATGATACCCCACCCAGTTACATTATACTGACACCAGGCCGACCAGACCTAGAACTCTCCTCTAAATGCTGAGCGTCAAGCGAGGAAGCTTCTAGTCAGTGTGTACAAGTTAGACGTTTCATTTATAACTCCTTCAGTGTGTACCAGCTAGATGTTTATTATGTACAAGCTAGATATTTCATTTATAACTCATTCAGTGTGTGTTTCATTTATAACTCCTTCAGTTTGTACAAGCTATATGTTTCATTTATAACTCCTTCGTTGTAAACAAGTTAAATGTTTCATTTATAACTCCTTCAGTGCTTACAAGCTAGATGCCTCATTTATAACTCCTTCAGTGTGTGTGTCATTTATAACTCTTTCAGTGTGTGCAAGTTCGATGTTTCATTTATAACTCATTCAGTGTGTACCAGCGAGATGTTTAGTATGTACAAGCTAGATATTTCATTTATAACTCCTTCGGTGTGTGTTTCATTTATAACTCCTTCAGTTTGTACAAGCTATATGTTTCATTTATAACTCCTTCATTGTATACAAGTTAGATGTTTCATTTATAACTCCTTCAGTGCGTACAAGCTAGAAGTCTCATTTATAACTCCTTCAGTGTGTACAAGTTAGATGTTTCATTTATAACTCCTTCAGTGTGTACAAGCTAGATGTTTCATTTATAACCCTTTCAATGTGTACAAGCTAGATGTTTCATTTATAATCCTACAGTGTGCACAACCTTGAGCGTGTACAAGTAAGATGTTTCATTTACAACTTCTTCAGTGTGTTCAAGCTAGAAGTTTCATTTATAACTCCATCAGTGTGTACAAGTTAGATGTTTCATTTATAACTCCTTTAGTGTGTACAAGCTTGATGTTTCATTTATAGCTCCTTCAGTGTGAACAAGCCAAATGTTTCATTTACAAATCCTTCGGTGTGTACAAGCTACATGTTTCATTAATAACTCCTTCATTGTGTATTTCATTTATATCTCCTTCAGTGTGTACAAGCTATATGTTTCATTTATAACTCCTTCATTATATACAAGTTAGATGATTCGTTTATAACTCCTTCAGTGCGTACGAGCTAGATGTTTCATTAATAACCCCTTCAATGTGTATTTCATTTATATCTCCTTCAGGGTGTACAAGCTATATGTTTCATTTATAACTCCTTCATTATATACAAGTTAGATAACTCCTTCATTATATACAAGTTAGATGTTTCATTTATTACTCCTTCAGTGCGTGCAAGCTAGATGTTTCATTAATAACTCCTTCATTGTGTATTTAATTTATAACTCCTTCTTTATATACAAGTTAGATGTTTCATTTATAACTCCTTCAGTGCGTACAAGCTAGATGTATCATTAATAACTCTTTCAGTGTGTGTTTCATTTATAACTCCTTCTGTTTGTACAAGCTAGATGTTTCATTTATAACTCCTTCACTGTGAACAAGCTAGATGTTTCATTTATAACTCCTTCACTGTGAACACGCTAGGTGTTTCATTCATAACTCCTTCACTGTGTACAAGCAAGGTGTTTCATTTATAACTCCTTCAGTGCGTACAAGCTAGATGTTTCATTTATAACTCCTTCATTGTGTGTTTCATTTATATCTCCTTCAGTGTGTACAAGCTATATGTTTCATTTATAATTCCTTTAGTGTATACAAGCTATGTTTCATTTATAACTCCTTCATTATATACAAGTTAGATGATTCTTTTTATAACTCCTTCAGTTTGTACAAGCTAGATGTTTCATTTATAACTCCTTCAATGCTTACAAGGTAGATGTTTCATTAATAACTCCTTAAGTGTGTGTTTCATATATAACTGCTTCAGTGTGTTCAAGCTAGAAGTTTCATTTATAACTCCTTCAGTGTGTACAAGTTAGATGTTTCATTTATAACTCCTTTATTGTGTACAAGCTTGAGGTTTCATTTATAGCTTCTTCAGTGTGTAGAAGCCAAATGTTTCATTTACAAATCCTTCGGTGTGTACAAGCTATAACTTCTTCAGTGTGTAGAAGCCAAATGTTTCATTTACAAATCCTTCGGTGTGTACAAGCTATAACTCCTTCAGTGCGTACAAGCTAGATGTTTCATTAATAACTCCTTCATTGTGTATTTCATATATCTCCTTCAGTGTGTACAAGCTATATGTTTCATTTATAACTCCTTCATCATATACAAGTTAGATGATTCGTTTATAACTAGTTCAGTGCTCACAAGCTAGATGTTTCATTAATAACTCCTTCAATGTGTATTTCATTTATATCTCCTTCAGTGTGTACAAGCTATATGTTTCATTTATAAATCCTTCATTATATACAAGTTAGATGTTTCATTTATAACTCCTTTAGTGCGTACAAGCTAGATGTTTCATTAATAACTCCTTCGGTGTGTGTTTCATTTATAACTCCTTCATTATATACAAGTTAGTTGTTTCATTTATTACTCCTTCAGTGCGTACAAGCTAGGTGTTTCATTAATAACTCCTTCATTGTGTATTTCATTTATAACTCCTTCTTTATATACAAGTTAAATGTTTCATTTATAACTCCTTCAGTGCGTACAAGCTAGATGTATCATTAATAACTCTTTCAGTGTGTGTTTCATTTATAACTCATTCTGTTTGTACAAGCTAGATGTTTCATTTATAACTCCTCCACAGTGAACAAACTAGATGTTTCATTTATAACTCCTTCACTGTGAACAAGCTAGGTGTTTCATTTATAACTCCTTCACTGTGTACTAGCTAGGTGTTTCATTTATAACTCATTCAGTGCGTACAAGCTAGATGTTTCATTTATAACTCCTTCATTGTGTGTTTCATTTATATCTCCTTCAGTGTGTACAAGCTATATGTTTCATTTCTAATTCCTTTAGTTTGTACAATCTATATGTTTCATTTATAACTCCTTCATTATATAAAAGTTAGATGATTCGTTTTATAACTCCTTCAGTGCGTACAAGCTAGATGTTTCATTAATAACTCCTTCAGTGTGTGTTTCATTTATAACTCCTTTAGTTTGTACAAGCTAAATGTTTCATTTATAACCCCTTCAACGCGTACAATCTAGATGTTTCATTAATAACTCCTTCAATGTGTGTTTCATTTATAACTCCTTCAGTTTGTACAAGCTAGATGTTTCATTTATAACTCCTTCACTGTGTTCAAGCTAGGTGTTTCATTTATATCTCCTTCACTGTGTACAAGCTAGGTGTTTCATCTATTACTCCTTCAGTATGAACAAGCTAGATGTTTCATTTATAACTCCTCCAGTGTGTACAATCTTCAGTGTGTACAAGTTAGATGTTCCATTTATAACTCCTTCAGTGTGTACTAGCTAGATACTTCATTTATAACTCTTTCAGTGTGTACAAGATAGATGTTTCATTTAAAACTCCTTCAATGTGTACAAGTTAGATGTTTCATTTATAACTCCTTCAGTGTGTACAAGCTAGATGTTTCATTTATAACTCTTTTAGTGTGTATTTCATTTATAACTCCTTCAGTGTGTTTTAATGCATCGGTAGAAAACAGATTCTAGTCATATATAGAAAATAAAGTTAATATGGTGATAACAATTATACTACTTTTAACGTCTCGTTTTTTCTTGATTGAATGCCTTATATTTTGATATTGTTGTTTATTGTATACCTTGAATTAAAGTAAAAAGCACAAACTTTACGGTGCAGGACTGTAATAAATCAATGCAATATTTTTTATATAAACCTAGTGCAATAACGCTGCCAATTCATCGTTCGGTGTTTTCCGTATAACTCTGCTCTCGTACGTAAAATACCGAACGACATTCCGACTTCCCGAATATGCAAATAACGTCATGATGTCTTGGTAAAATGAAGTTATCTCATACGACGAATGACGGAAACAAATATGCTGGAGTTTTTCTGATACATCATAGACATGATAGGTTAAATTAATGGTAAATGTACAATAACTATTTTTCTGAGTTATGTGATAAAAAAGCTTACGTTCGTGCTCATTTATCATTAAATCAATTATTGGCAAAAAAACAACAACGCTCGACAAAGACTCACATGATATTTATTTAATAAATACAATTACAATCTATCTTTCGTCATATTTTGCCAACGCCTTCATAGACACATTCGGGCTGCTGCGAGTTGTGTCTTAAAACACGAAAAGTAGCCTAAAGCAGTATAACAAGACAAGGATAAACAAAGTGTAAAATGTGTTAAATATTTAGACAAGATAAAAGAAGGCTAAAACCAATCTCAAAATGCTCATGATTTGGTGTGCTAAAGCTGGCTAACTGCAAACTTGAATGTTTCGAAGTCTTGCAGCAATGATCAGCAATACAGCATGTGCAGGTAGCGAGTTCCATTGTATATAGTAAGAGGGAAAAAAGAATAGATCTACTTGTAAAAGTCAACCCTAGTGAGGTTCTATTTAAAAAAAAAACATGAAGTGACAATACCTTGATACCCTGTGGTTTGATTCAAAGTAATGAGTTATGGAGATAGCAACCAACTCATGAACAATCTTCTACACTAAGGAGACACAGGCGCGCAGCCGCCCGACGCTGCTCTATGTTCTCCAACCTAGTCTATTTAACATAAATGAGTACCCATGTAAGATCCTCTATATATGTTATGAAAAGGCTCTGTAAAATTTTTTTTGAAGGCTATCGTTTTTTTTTCAAAGGTTTTATTTTCACTTCGGTGTCTGCACAAGTTAACGATATGAACGATATTAACGATATGAGAAGAGCAGAGCAGGGCAGATGTTTTACTTCAGACTTGTACATAAATACATCGTTATATTAACATATTTACAACTCGTAATATCATGTAAAGTATATCGTAAATAAGAACATTATCAGTAACGTCATATTCCATTACTATTTGATATATATTAAATATTTATTTATATTTTAAATATAAATGTCAAAATAATATATGAAACACTTTTTTTAATCAAGAAGAAGAAAAAAAAAAAAGAAGAAGAAGAAGAAGAAGATGAACAAGTTTATTAAACATTTAAATGATTACTATTCTTTCATTGTCAAATAAATATTAACATTTCACATTAAACATTTAGTTTATATTAATTTATTTTAACTCGATTACGATGAAAGCTCAAAGCTTACATGAACAGTTCCCAAGTCCCCTTCCTGGGATAGAACCAGTACTGATTGATTGTTGTTTTATTAGAGACATCGGGTCAGAGCTGGGGATCAAACCCGCAACCTCTGGCGTGAGCGGTCAACACTGTGGCCACTACTCTACCGCCCCTCTTAAACATTAAACATTTAAAAAAAATATTTCTTAAATTCAGAGAACGTTTTATATACTGAGCAAATCCGATTAAACTACGTTTGTCATTTGATTAAAGCAATTCAATAAGCTTGTACATAAAATGCCTTTTTTATGTTTATATCCCAAAAATCACTGCAGCAGATGCCAGAACTACTGTACCGTTATCTTTCATGTCATATTAATAATTATTAACAGTATAGTTCAGTTTAGTTTAAACATATTTTATTTCATAATTTTACATTTTTTTTTTATTTACAAACAACTGCAAATTAAATTAATACAATACACGTACAATGATAGATATACGTTGCTGACATGACAAAATATCGTCTTTTAATTTGACTAGCCTTGTATTGGACCCCACTCCCAGAATAAAAGTCATTTGATTCATTATTTCCTCCTATATAACGAGAGCATATACTGTGCCAGTATAGCTAAACCATTCAATGGATTTGACAATTAATAATTCTAATGTTGCGGCTGTATTCTTCATATACACTGTACCAACCAGTCAGTAAAGAGATTGCGGCGGTCATTTTCGGTTTACAGAGTGCAATCCGTTTCTCTTCAATCCACATCAAAAGTTTTAATAGTATAAACAAGTCATAGTTTATTGTTCATTTAGTAAAAAAATAACAATAAAATGTTTACTAAATGAACACTAACTGGCATAGCGTTAAACGTCATTTGACTGACAGTTTGACGTCATTGACTGACTCCGGTCGGAGCAACGACGAAAGCTTTTAAAGTTGATGTTTGCTAAGGCCGTTTCTAAGCAAAGCTCGCAAGGCGTTCGTACATAACTTGTTCAGAATTTAACCAAGAGCAGAGTTCTTAAAATACGATTTACGCGTGCGCAGTTATGACGAACTTCTTAACAATTAAGAACGAGTAATTAAGTTATTTTGTAGGCTGATTTAACAAATAAGAGCGACACAATTTTGAAATTTGAAGTTATTCAATTAGTTGTCAAATGAAGTTAATCACATAAAAAAAATATGTGTTACCGGTGATATTAAATCAATAATGTATGTAACTCCGCAAAGTGTTGTTGATTCTAAGTGATCTAAGGTAGATCAACTTTTTAAAACAATGGCATAAGCACAACGCTTATATTATCAAATTTTATTAAAATCTACTATATTTCTTCTGAAAAACAGGTTGCGCCCCCATTCCCCCATAAACTGAAATCCCGGATCCGCCATCTGTGCACTTTTAAATGATAACATGTAATATTGAAAATAATATGACTTAAGAAGACATCTGAAAATAAACACACACACACACACGCACGCACGCACGCACGCACGCACGCACGCACGCACGCACGCACGCACATATGATGTATTTAAGTTTTAATGGGGTTAAACGCCAATATCAACACATTTCAGGCAAATGTAGATGGGCAATATGATGCTGTATATTGAACAGAGTGTGCATTTTTTAAGAAAAGCTCCAAAATTTGCAAAAACATAGTACATGGTCAATTTATTATTTTATGATATAAACCCACCGTGAGACTTTTAAATTGACGGGAAAATGCAAGATGGCCGCCAAAATGGCCGCCAAATTTTACTAATTTCACGTTTGTCCTTATATTGACAGTATTTTATGACATCTCATACTTTTTTATGACTGATGCTATCTAATTATACTTATATTCAATCATTTTATTGGTTTTATTGCGACAGTATATTTTAAAAGAGAAAAATATGTGAACTATTGGCTAAAATCTTCAAAATTAGCAAACATCTCTATTATGCTTAAGCATTTCTATCGAAATTTAATTGGACTCATACGATACAGAATTACTAAAATTATGCTTTCAACAAAGCAAAATATTTGTATCTATATGCAAATTAAAATGAGTGAGGTAAATCAATATGACATTAGGTACACACATTAAAATTAAAGATTAAAAGATCATGTGTGAACAATTCATTAAAGGTCTCATTTACATTTAAAGAAGTGCTGTTGGGACCAATGCAAAACGCTCTAAAACTGGCATTACACCTTCATGGATTCTTTGGGAAAAGTAATGAATAGAGTTTCAAATGCCTTATTGTTCCCGGTCTACCGTCTTTGAGTAGGTATTAGTTTTTCTTTCTCGCTAAATGACGAAGTTTGGACCGGATATGAATAAAATGCTGGCAAGGATCTCGTCCTCTTTTTATCAAGTTTATATGAAACGGTATGCATATGAGAAGTATTTGCGAGTTCCAAGCCCAACATAATTCACATTCAAACCAGTTTTGTAAACTTAAATCAATGGCTAATACCGGGACATTCTGTGTATCAACTGTTTTATCATGGCCGTTCATATACATTTAGAGGCAGACTATGGCTGTGCTTGTTTGAAACATATATATTGCTTATTGCTGTACAGACTGACAAGTTCTAAGATACTAAACTAGATCTTTCTTGTCTTCAACCCCAAGAAATGCGTCCTGGTTGCCTAGAAGTTTGGAGCTTTGCATAGCTTTCTATGTATCCCGTTAGAGCTGCAGTAGTGTAAGTATATGAGAAATGAGCATACATTTCATCATATAATGATTATGCATGTACATATTTTGGAGCAAACTCTCAAAAATATCAGAAATAAAAGTTTGAGTTATTTTTTGTTATTATTTCATCGATAACATATTTTATTGGCTGGGGCAAAGGCAGCGGCAGGGGCAGGGGCGGGGCGGGGCGGGGCGGGGCGGGGCGGGGCGGGGCGGGGCGGGGCACATGTATATACTTCTTTTGATATATAAATGCAGTTTTAGAAACACAAACACATTTAACGTACTCTACTAAAAATGAAAGATTTAAAGCAGTGACGAGAAATGTTAATTAGCATGTCCCGAGGTTATAACAACACTTAGTGCATTCACATCGAAACTTCACTTTAACCAACCAATCAGATTCCATGTTGCAATAAAATCACGTCCTCCTTTGGTTGATGTTGTTGTATGGTGTTTAGCGTCGATTTTCAGTCATATCGTGACGGTGTCTACTTGAGACAGTGTTCTAAGCGCTGTCACACTTGAGTATAATGCCGCAGACACATGGTATGATAACCCACTCAGTCACATTATACTGACACCGGGCCGACCAGACCTAGAACTCTCCTCTAAATGCTGAGCATCAAGCGAGGAAGCTTCTAGTACCTTTTTTGAAGTCATTGGTATGACCCGGCCGGGGATTGAATCCACGACCATCCGCATGCGAGGCGGACGCTCTACCACTAGATCCTTTGGTTGAAATGAAAAGAAACTCAGTTCACAAACTCGGAATAAATCATCTTTTTACCTGAGCTCTATCAGCAGACATGGAGTCTCCTATATTAATGGACATTACATACAAACTTGCTGTGGACAGGTTGCCAATTGTGTACAAACGTCGCTATAAAAAATACACATTTATTATTGTTTGAAAAGCAAAAAAAAAAATCCGATATAAAAACTTTTGTCTTACTTTTCTTTCATTTACTATATCCTTAATACCAGAGTGATTTATTAAAATCGCATCTCATTAAGTATGGTAGTAAACGTTAGGTCCGGTTTTCGTCAGTTTTTTATATGACTTGCGTCAGTGATGAATGTTCTTACCTTAAGTTTAAGGAAATACATACCAATACCATCAAAGGCAACTGGTACATCAGGTATATTAAGGAGTACATGAGTTTATTTCAATGGTCAAGTCTATTTAAAACTTATTACTTGAGATTGTAATACCTGTTTTAGCCGGGCTTCATGCCAAAGGCATAGCCCTGCTGATGTCGTCTTGATCAATATGTGTAGTGTTGATCACCGCCAAAATGACCATACGCGACACGGACTACTTTTTATTTCTCCAATTTCATTTTTCATGTATTTGATCAAACAATCATAAACAAATTAATCAATATCAATGTTTTACGTACATTGTATTATATCATTTTTAGAATAGGTTACATAATAAACCAAACACTACAATATTATCAATAAAAGAGTACACTGCTGTTGTTTTCTTTTTAATGGGTTTGTCCGTATGATGTATTTTTAGTTTTACAGTAACATTAATGAGTTTGTACATAGAGAGGATTAATGCATCCTTAGTGCGTACTTTTACATTATAATGTGCTAAAATGCACTTTTCATAAAAATACTGTTTAAGAAATACTACCTTATAATAAAAAGGGGGAAAAAAGTATTTACACTTAAAAAACATAGGCGGATCCGGTGTTTACAGTCTTGGGGCTGGGGCTGATGTTGTGGTAAATAAAATTTTGTTAATTAAATATTAGAGCTGGCCGTCAAATTCTAAGATTCCAAGAGAATTCAAGGATATGTTGTTTGGCCATATTCACGTTTGAATAGTCCGGAACTAGGGAACAGGATCCACTGTATCCCCTCTTAATACGCCTCTGAAACAACTACGATCGTTAAAGACTGTTTAACGCGGTATTTATACATGTAATGCAGACAAGTGTCCAAACATTATTTGCTAGTCTTACTTGTATCTCGATAAATAACAAAAAAGTAAATAGATCGAGGACTGAAATAGATCAATTGATAAAATACGGTTAATTGGAAATCCCCATTTCAAAAGGAAACTACTAAATAATGAACCAACTTGGAATACAGATACCGATTGATGTGTACGAACAGTTTGAACACCAATTATACAACCTAGAAACATCGCCGCAAAGGTGAAAGGAATACATGTATTCTAATGTCCATTTTGTTCTGGATTAAAAAACATTAAAAATAAATGACAATTAATTTAAAGGGAGCATATCAGAAAAAACCGCTATAAATGTCTTAATTTTTTTTTTTTTTAAAATGGACAAATAAGACATCTTATTGCCAGTAGTCAATAAATTCCGAACGGTTTTGGTATGTGAAATTTACCAAAACCCGACGACGAAATTGATATTTAAATTGGAGTGGTAAGTGTAACAAAAATCCAATTCTGAAAAAAAGCCAGAGCTTTATACTGCTATGCGCTCTGCACATCGTCATTCGGACTCTGTCTACGATGAAACATTTTTACTACGTTTAAACCCTTTTAACGGATCAAGCTGAAATAAAAATTGAATCAAGTGACTCATTTAAAACGTCACGAAATGTGTTGGAATTTTAGCGGGAAATCTATTTAAGTCTAACCTAGGTGCGAACCCCATGTTCGAAAATCCCTTTTCAAGGTATTATTTGGACATGATTGCCAATACGGAGTCAGTGAGCATGTATAGGCATGAAATATTGGGAAAAAAATGTTTTAATAAATTCTATAGTTTTGAAAAATCTTGATATGCCCCCTTGAAAAGTAAATATTCCCCCCCCCCACCCCACTACTCCCCCCTACCCACCACCCTCCCCCCCCCCCCCAAAAAAAAAACAACAACAACAAACAAACAAAAAAACAAAACAAAAACAAAAACAAACAAAAAACACAACAAAAACCCACAACAACCCGCATCGGGTTTGAGTTGAGTTTAAGATATACTGTTTTTTGTGGAAAAGTATGAACGATCGTATTCTGACGGGGATTACATCTGGCAAACAATTATTGCAAACATGGCCGCGGATTACATCACATCCACCGTATTTCTGACATTTTATATGCTGCAATAATCATTATCCATTACATGAATGTTTTACACCGCATTGTGCATATACGTCAAAGAGTTAACATGCACCTATATGTGTTTACATGCGCTTACCTGGGTTGTATTCAGTACCGTGAAATTATATTAATAATATACCGATTATACCCTTTACCGCGAGTCTAAAACTCTATCAACCATGTTAATGATAAAATCAATAATAAACATTAATACAGTTATACTTCTAGAGTTGTTTGAAGATCCTAAATCCGAAAAATTAAACATTGTCCTTGACTCAATTTCGCCCGAGACGGCCATTTTTATCAATCAATAGGACGCTGGTAAAAAAATAGCCGAAATGACGCAATGCCGTTACGTGACGCCGTTTTTTTATGAAACTATAATCTGACTATAATCTGATTGGTTCCCACCATTCTGCATCTGAGTGTATTGTAAAATAGTACTAACACTCAACCGTCAACGTATGGTTTAGAGAGATTGCATACCTGTCAAGTCTCACAGTTTCGCTGTGAAACTCACGATTTTGGCAATGAAATCACGTTCTCAAGCTGACTATGTAATTTCTCACGCATTTCAATTAAAACAAAATTCACGAATATAAATACTATGGTTTTATGAATAAATTGGTAAAATCATTGGTTCATGTATTAGTTGTGTCTGACCTAATGTTAACCACCGGAACCGGTGTTAGTATATAATATACTATAATAAACTGGTCACACATGTATTTCGAAGAATAAAAAGGACAATGAAGATTACTTTTAACGATACTGAGCGCAGCTCAGAGGACGCAATGTATGGTCCAGGCAATCCAGATTTGGTTGAGCAGTAGCTCAAGATAAATCTCAGGATGAATCTGAGTAGAACGCAGTCCTTCTTCCTCAAGTAACAGGCAATACTTCTCATATAATGTTTTTGGATCGATCTAGGATCGGACCCACCTCACTGATGACAGGTTAGAAGTCATAACACGAAAGCTACGTTTTAGATCACTCCTATGCTCTCGTTCATGCTTATTTAAAAATTGAATTTATTAAACTTGTTTCTAAAATTATAAACACTGATCGGCGTAACATCACATAACTAATTGTATATCGATTAATAAATGCACTAAATGAGCACTCCCCTAAGATTCATTTACTATAACGGTGGGGCCATCTACGAGAAGCCACATGCGACAATCGATTAAAAAATAGTACTGTACATACGCTGTGCCAATGAAAGTTCGGGACGGATGTCATTTTAACATGTTTAATCAACTTTAACTGACTGAACTGAATGATGACTGGAAAGTACACTTTATATTTCAAGATGTATACATTTTGTCATTATGGCATCTAACAAAAACGAGTGTTTAATCGATAACTAAAACAAGCTAACCTACAGCAAATAATTTGGCAAATATTTATTTATATAAAAGTAACAGACCATTTCCGCGAGACATAATCGATACAGTTGATGTATTTAATTGTCCAAACAAATAAACACTTGAAATATTCTTTATAGTTTTGTAGCGTGATTGTGTGTGTGTGTGTGTGTGTGTGTGTGTGTGTGTGTGTGTGTGTGTTTCATTAAATATTTATGTGAAAGACTAGTGACACATAATCCGACCCTAAAACAAAACAGTTTACTTTAAGAAAATGCATTTTTTACTTACAGCAGTTTGTGAAATCCAGTTTAACAAGTAATGTTTTATTATAAAAACAAACATGTCCTAAAGGGAAATATGGCAATATCGATCAAACAGCACGCTATACACTTTTAAAATGGAACACGTGCCGAGCTTAATATCATTAATATCTATTTTGGTTTGAGGTATGTCTTATATTGTTAAAATACACCATATTACACACATTTATTGTTGTTTTATGCCACACATATTCAGTTAATATTGTGGCAGCATTTTATAGTAATATATTTTCTTTGACACTCGCAGATTTAAAGTCATATTTGTTTAATAAACTTTTTAGCGCTTTGATCTATTTGATATTTGAAAAAAGTTTGCATATAATAGTATTAAACTACTAACAATCAAGGCATATTAAATTGATCTTTGTATTTACGCGTCAAGATTGATTATGGATTAAATATACCTAGAGAATAAGTTTGCATTTTCATCTTGTATGAATGTGGACACTATTTGGTTCTGATGTTTTTATTAAAGCATTTTAATTGTATTTTTGTAGATTAGCGTCTCGTAGAATAATTCGTGTCAAAACAAGTGACATTTTAACAAAATATACCATTCTTTAAATAATTAAAAGAGACGGCGGATTTGTAAAAGTGCCGCTTTGTTACATTATATTATTTACTGAAACGAGTACTTCAAGGGCTTTTGACTTTAGCACCTTTTGTTATAATAAAGGTTGGTATTTAAAATTAACTATATTTTATCAGGCTCTTTAATTAGTCAAAATATATGTTATATATATGTTTTGATTTGAAATAGAGAGAGTTAGCTTTTGAGAGTTTAAGGAAGGGTGAAGTTATAAAGGAGTTACTGATTGCAAAACAACATGTGATGCTATGCACATACAATCAACATATAAATGAACCATGTTAAAACAGATACAGTATTATATTACTCTATATTCTTGATTTTGGCAAAACAGAAATACAGTGCAAATTTCGTATACATATTCAAATATTAAATAAATCGCAAAGAATAAAGCATACAAAGATCTTATTTAAACCGCGTAAACAAGCTTTTGATTGTGGTCAAACAGAAAGCGATTAATCAACATATATTTATTTTGTATATTCATTATAAATAGCCAGCAATTTTTCATAGTTTCATAGTCGCTACCAACTAGTATAACATGCATATATCAAAACGTGAACATACAAAATCATCTTACTTAGTCACAAACGATTCTGCTCTAAATTATTCCGACGCAAACAGTAATCTTATCAGCTATCACATAATTATGATAATACAGTAATACAAATACATGAAAGAGATACATGTTTACATCTCTCAAAGTGTCCGGTATCAAGCGCCAATCTGTATTCATTGTAGAAACTTCTTAACATATCCGGTGACCAAAATTAATCACGAATAACATGGTGAAGTACGTAGTGCGGTTACATCACACAGTTTGTACCGATATATCTGAAGAAACACTCGTATCGTCCTTAAGTTTTAAGTTCGGCTCAATGGTGAAGTTCTCCACTAATTTCTCTAAGTTTTTAACTTTTTTCTTAGCTCTATCAAGTCTAACTACTCTTGCCTTTCGGTAACCTGACAGGTAATCTTCGTAGTCAGCCTTTGTGAGAATCAGCCTCCCGTCAGGCGTCGTTCCACCTGGATCTAGACTCACCATGGGTTTGGGTGTTGTGTCAAGGTCAGGGAGCGAGATATAGGTGTTTGTCTTTAACTTTAACTTTTCTGAAAGATGATCCAATTGTCTGGACTTTTTCTTAAACGAATTGTTCAGATTCTTGTTTGACTGTAACATCATTTTATATCTCATGTCCAGAGTATTTGAGTCTACAATATCACGATGTATGTGACCCAGTGCCCATTTTGACGGTCGGTCAATCATCAGCCTTTTAAAGTCGGTTTCTTTTGCTACAGTAACATCCGACTTACCCATGATAAGTCCGTGTCTTTCAGCCCATTCTTCAACCTTGGCTGACGGATCATTATCATGATCGGTGACATCGTCAGCAAAACGTGTAGCTTGATATGTGCTGTTTACCCCTTCCCGTTTTGGCCCTTTCTTCGAAAATGGTTTGCTTATCATCTACTTCCGTTGGTCCTATTATTTCATTAAACTTATCATGGAGTTCGTATGATTCTTTTTTATCAAAACCAGCAATTGTTCCAATCTCCTCTTTATCTCTATCTACTGCCGCCGTCGCAGTTATTTTTATTTGATTACTTTTAATGCTTTTATTGGTAGATGTATTAGAACGTATGGTCCGAGTTTCTACTGACTGTCTCCCAGCAACCATAATTTTTGCCGTCAGCAAACCGTTATTGTGATGATTGTGTTGCTTTTCATTCCGCTCGGTCATACGTGCCGTATCATCTTTATAAACAGAATTTATCATACTGGGTGACGGGGCGTTTCGAAGTGGTGTAGTTGTTCTATTCGTCACACCACCACTTCCCTCATCTTCATATGTGTTTGCTATTGGAGTTGACACTACCGGTGGGACAATGGCTGGAAATTCGGAATAGATAGTTGTGGTGGCAGGCAAAGGAACATACCTTCTTTCGAGTTTCTTTTCCCCCTCGTCTTTGTCTAAGGAATATTTAGCTTTGAACAGCGCAGTTATTTTACGGAGATGGTCCGCCTGTTCTCTTCTTTCGCGCATCCTTTGCACAAATAACTTACGGGTATTTTCAAAGCCATATTTTTGTGACTTTTCATTGATAGCAATATTTCTCATACGTTTCTTAAAATTTGACCTGACGCCGAATTGAACTTGGTATAGGTTTCTAGATCTCATTACCTCGTACAGCTCATGTTCGTGAACATAATTGTCTTTATTCGAGAATTTCAGATGAAACATAAACTTCGATAATTTCACTTCCGGCTGCATATTGAACTTTTTTATCGTTTTAATACCCAAAAATAATGTTTGTTTTACTTTTGAAACATCATTTCTGACGCCTTACTTTAATGGGTAAAAAAATCAAATGTTAGCAGTCGCGTCATGTTGTTAAGATAATAAGTTACTGGGTACATTTTCATAATTCCTTCTTTTTATTATGTATCATTCCATATATCTGAATGTTTAATATACTTGTATCGCACCGGACCCTTATTAGTTGCTTATTTCTTTATCTGCTTATTACTTTCTTAAATCTCTTTATATTTCATCTTCTTAGTATAGCCGTAGAAGTCATTTCCCGTTAAGACGTTGTCAAAGCTGACAGGAATAACGTTCAGCAAAGGTATCGTTATTTAGGTATATAGTATGTATATTTAACAAAATAATCTATATTCTTTTCCGTAAAAAAAAATCCTTTATTTTTCTGCAATATATCGGTGTATATCAAATGGGCTATATTTAGCATTCAAACTCAATCGTCACTTTTAAAATATATAAATACACGTATATTTTACAGCTTATAGACTTAACTTCACTCCGTAACAACGCGCCGAATTTTTTGTTGTAAACGTCAATCGATAATGTTAAAAATATTTTTTCTAATCGTATTTATGTCTTACATACTAAGACAAAATTTAAACAACACACAATCAGTGTCAGTTGTTGTTTAAAACAATAGTACATATATACACACCGTTGATAATTACAATGAGGTTAACACTGCTAAAATATTCTCGATTTGTCCAGCCGACGTAAAGTTTCAATCACTTTATAAATTTATAACTCCAAAAAGCACCTGCAAATACGTTCACATATACAAGAAAAACTCTCAAATTTTCTGTTTAGTGATTAAGTGCGGTGTCAGTGTAACATGTGCGTGACGATTTCTCTTTTATATCTGAAGTATCCTAAATGGTAACCTTATCCAACTTTAATATATGTCTGCGACTCTGATCTGTTTCCTTCGCACAACAGCTCATTAATTTTACATAGATAGATCTCCATCGTTAGCTAATAGTTCACAGAGTAGTCATAAAACTGGCCAACCCATCTACAACAGGACTATAATCTCTTAAACAATCGATTCACTTTTATGAATGACAGCCGCGATGGATTTACTAACTTTATATGATCACTTAACTGTCGATCAAAGTTCTTATTTACTTTTATTTCGCTTATTCAATTGTATCTGCACGTCACAATCGATATGTTTGCCTTTTTTAATGTCTCCTCCCAATTTTCCACTTAACACTACGTTCTATTCGTGTACCTTATTGAAACGTTCCGATGTTACTTGCAAAAAAATGCTGTTTAAAGCATTACTAATTTAATTTCCTTTAAGTATCTTCCTCTTAAGAGAAAATCTGTATAAATAATGTTTTATGATTCAACTTCACACTCTCTTTAATCTTCAAATACTTCTCCCAAAATCAAAAGCATTAAGGATACTTGAAATTTGGATGAAATTGTTTACAGGTAAATTATACACGCCTCCCCTATAAATCTCTTGACGAATCTACTGAAACAAACTGGAATAATACTTAATCAAAACTTGATGAAATCCCCTGGATACTGTCGCCGTGTACATTCAGTGCACCTGTAAATTAGTTTCTCACTATTTCTAGTAACCTAAAGGGCTAATATAAGTCATCGAATATACTACTTTTAAGTGCTTTCTGCTTCTGATTTAAGACCAAATAGTGTTCTTACATTATTGATTACTAATTAGTGGATGTCGGATTTATTTACCGTTGTTTCCATTTACATTACTTAGCGGATATCAAACGAGGTACTTCAAATCAATTAAGAGACGATACTAAATCTTGCGAACAAGCGGCTGTTGACGCAACGCGTATTACAATGTTTGAACATACAATTGTAAAACATATGTAGTTTATGTTTGAAAGGTTTAAAGCGAATTTGTTACATATCATTGACACTTTATATTTAGAAAATATATTTTTAGTATTATAATCGATATAAAGTTAGTTAATAACTGGATAAAGTTCTTCGTTTTACAGTATATATATATAATAGGTAAAGCGGTAATTACAATTGTTAGTTTATACTAATTTATTTTAGCTCGATTGCCATAAAAGCTTAAAAGAGCTTATTTTAAACGCTCTCGAGTCCACTTACTGGGTAGAATCAGAAAGGAGTACTGTTTTGTGAGGGGCATCGGGTCGGCCAGAGGATCGAACCCACAGCCACTGGCGTGAGCGGCCAACACTCTATCCATTACACTACCGTCCCCGGTAGTTATGCAACCACTTTATAATTGAATACCTTTCTTACCAGTATCGGTCAATGTTACCGTATGTTTACATTTTTTGTTAACAAAAACGGACTGTGCTATGCTGGGTTTGCTTTGTTTGTTGTTTTTTAAATATTAAAACAAATACAATATCGAACCTGTGATTTCGGTGGAAATTGAATTAGTGATTTAATTTTACTCTTGATAATCACGTTATTTGTTTGTTTAAGGTGAAAAGTGCAACTGCAGGGTAAATAGTATGTACATAAGTAATGATAACTGCGTGTTATTGAGAGGTTATGGTTAGGCAGTGCCTAACAGTGATAACATCCATGTGGCAACCCTTGGTGTAACAAAAACCTTTAGTTTAATTGTTACAATAAGGGTTGACACTGCAACCCTTAGTGTAACAAAATCAATTTTTGTGACACTAAGGGTTGACATCGCAACCCTTAGTGTAGCAAAATTGGGTTTTGTGAAGCTAAAGTTTAGCCACACGAGCAATACACTGGGCGCAAAGAGGCCACTTAAATACCAATTCGTGAGAACGTCCGTCCGTCCGTCCGTCCGTCCGTCAGTCAGTCAGTCAGTCAGTCAGTCAGTCAGTCAGTCAGTCAGTCAGTCAGTCAGTCAGTCAGTCAGTCAGTCAGTCAGTCAGTCAGTCCGTCTGTTCCGCACCGTAGTGCTTCCAATATGTTTCCGAGGTATCTTGGTTCTGAACATATGAAATACATCAACATTGGATTAAAAATCTGAGCGGTAGAACGGACGGAGAGACGGATTGACGACGGTACGACGGACGGACACAGATAGCACTATATTCCCCACATCATCCCACCTCCCATTGTATAAACAGTACGTATCGGTATTTAACACAACTTGTATAGATTGTGTAATTTGCCATACTATGTAGGTATATTATATGCAGCAATATGTCACATATCGCCCCTTCGTGTAATAAAATTTCTTTGTTAAACTAAGGGTTGCCACACGCCATCATTTTCCGACAAATAAAAGCATATTTGATATACACCGTAAGATTGCTGGAAAATAAAGCATTGTTAATTATATACAAATACACACGGATCTGTGCTTATACACGTTCATCAGCCTTGTAATGGTGTATCTTAGCACACTGAACCATAACTGACAGGTAAAGAAAACAGCTATTGTAAATTAGCCTATGTGTGGTGTCCTTCAGCTAGACACTTTTTTCCACATATGCTTAGTACTGGTTTTACCCAGGAAAACTTTGAGAATGATTGTTGTAATGACTAGTTTCACCATCCGAGTAACATAAATAAGTTTAAACTAATCAGCCACTCCTACATAACTCTCTGTTCTGGCAGAAAATGTTAGGCCTTTAAGGCATAGTACCACCATTGCATAAAGGAAGTGCTTCCGTGGGGTAGTCGCATGATGGCGGTTATAAATAATCCTCATTTCTTCTTCTTTAAAAGTGCATTTTCCTTATTTTAATGCTCATTTTTTTATTTGAATGGGCTTATTGATGTATTTTGAACATTTTGATAGCATTGTCATGTTTGAATTGTGAATTTAGAAAAAAAATTAATGCTTTGGAAATTAGGGTATGAATACATGATTTCGGAAGTCTACTTTCACTTTGTCACCAGGGCACACACTGAGCAGAAAAAAAATCTCTTATATGACACATGACCCCTACTTCTCTCATCATGTTTTGATAATGCAGAGGTTGACAAACAGTAAAATGTAGGTTTCACTTCTTTCATTTGGGATTCTCAATGAATGAAAAGCCTTCAAACTTTTTATATTTACTATAGAATAAAGAACAAAAATCAATGGTGGGGTTACACCTTAAAACTATGTGTAAACATACTTTCCTTTTAATTTTGATTAATCAAACAAAAATTAAAAAGAAAAATGAACAAAATGCTATTGACGCGTCAAACAAACACACGACATTCAGATTTATAAACATATGTCGTGCATGCTTAACAACTGTACTATTGCGGAATGCTGGTGTAAACATGCAAACCTGCGTTTTTTTACGATCACAATCTTAGTACAAATCAATGGTAAATAATACTAAAATGATATACTTAATATAAGCATCGTCATTTTTATTTAAAATATATTTGAAATTGTGGTAACAATCCGATAAGTATAATGTGGTAAGTTTGAAGCAACCATAAATTGTCAAATAACACCTTATTGGAATTTATGTTCAAAAGCATCAGATACTACTTTGTGTCACCCAAAGTGCCTCCCTTGTGGTGTTGATTACACGCTTTGTTTGATAATAACCAGCTGATTATCGACAAGTGAATATTAATAACTAGTGTGCATTCCTTTTACATTCTTACTTGCAATTACTTGTAATATGTCAATCAAGAGCTCTTTTTGCAAACTTAAATGTGCCAAACGTCCTTGAACTTATCTTGCCCAGGTTGGACTAAATTAGAATTTCCGCTTAAAATTGCAATATACTTATCAATGGTTCACCTGATTTTATTTGATTTTAATTTGAGGAAAATGTTCAAAATGTCCAATCGTCTGTTCTATGTCTCTTTAATGAATAATTTAAGAACAGAAACATTTGTAAGTTTAACAGTTAGCTTGAATTGGTATTTCAACTTTAGCTGGCATCAGAATGCTTTAATGAAATTATATCAATCTCGGTCACATTAAACAGTATTGCATATTCGTTAACTTTTACATGCATAGAAAACTGTTCTATTGATTGAAACCCTTTGAACAATTTTTTTTTATTCTTGAGTTATTGCCACACTATAGATTTCATAACGATTTGTATTGTTCCGCTTTTGCTTCAGGCTTGTATACAATTAATCATATTTCCGTATAACATCGGCAACAAACCAAAACTCACTCAGACAATACACTTATATTCTAAAATGTGGTTAAGACAAAATAACATCTTTTGCTTATGCTGTTAATAGCGATAATAACAACGAGACCAGATACATTGGTGATTACAACCACCACATTTGATTGGACTACTGTAACTATTTAAAATCAATTGATTCATAATTGGTTAATGTAATTGGTTAATAAAGGAGTGCATGTTTAAACCGAAGTTCTACGGTCTGTTGCATTGTCGCAATTGCTGGGACCAATGTTTAACCAAAATACTTTGCTTACCACTGAAAACAGAGTTAAGAGTCGCTTAAACATGTTCTTGTGTAATATAAAGGCGACACGATAGTATGACCAATATCAAACATGTATCAGATGAATGAATGAATTGTTTACGGGGTAACGACGTATACAGGTTGTACGCGGTAAACCTGGAGGTACATTTCAAGGCTCGTTTTTCATGCATCAAATTAAGAAAAAGTACACAAATTCACATATTAATATGCAGAATGAACATAGAAACGTTATACATGCAGAACTGCATAACAGAATCTAGATTAATCATATCAAAGCTTCAATTTGTCATCTTCTAGAACATGCATGAACAACATTGGTCATATTTCTTGCACCCTGTCTAGAACTACACAAGTGTTGGTTATTTAACCACAATCATGAACATGACAAAAAACAAATAATAAACTCACTATGGCATCCATTAGAAAAGGTCAACCTGTTCTGCAGAGATCATGCGTCATTCTATTCTTACCCGTAACCACGCAGATTATGTGTGGATGGACGGGTTTTCGATTCAAGTTTACCACATTATGCCTTCAAAGTCACTAAACCTCTGAGTTTGGTAGTTTAACAGTTACTGACGGTACTATTGAACAACATGTCACCAATACACACGTAACTCTCATATTATCATTTTTAAAAGGGGTTATCTTTGATTTTGTGTTTGTATAATCTATCTATCTATTTTTGTACAATTATTATGTAGAAAATTCCTATATCTCCATTTGTACATGGAAAAGTATCTAACAAATGTAAATGCTTTTCAATAAAATTACAATAAAATTACAATTCATAACTTGTTTTAAAAAAAATTTCTCTTATCAATATATTATAATTTACTCATCATAATAATAAAAAAAATAATCTAGGAGATATACCTATATTAAAGGAAGATACCCATGAAAACAGATAGAGATAACGGAATAAAGAAGAAAAAAACACTGTATTAAAAAATGAAACAATAGTGTGTGCATACTATTACAATGATTTGAAATATAATTATGATAAAAATTATATGTACAATATATTTTTTTTGTAAGGTGCTTTAAGGGTTGACCCACTGTGACTCTTTTGCACCCATAACAGAGTGAATAATGGAACACCAGTTGGTAGTTGAAATTAAAATAAAAATCTAGAAAATATATGCTTTGCTCACTTTTTCTTGATACTTTTCAGTTTTTATTATTTTTTATTTTAATTTAAATTGTGACAGTCCTCCATAGCCGAGAAGTCTTAGGCGATTTCTCAAGATTATTCACCTCTCAATACTAAGGTCATAGGTTCGAGTTCCTCCCGCTCCAACAACTTTTTGTGATAAAGTCTGCCAGTTACGTGCCGTAAGGACGGTGGTTTTATCATTGTAATTCTGAAGTCTTTCTCCACCAATAAAACTGGATATGCAATATATAACCTGAAATGAGTTGAAAATAGGCGTTGTTCCCCATTAAACAAATTACAACATAATAAATTAAATTGAAAATAGTTTTGCACTCATTTTTTTTAATATTATCGTTTAATTCGTTATTGTCCTAATTACAATTATCAAGCTTATGCGCACAAAATGACATCTATGTGTTTACGTACCGTCAGGTTTTTCTTCTTCATTTTTTGTGTTTAAGTGGGATCACTTTGAATCTGAATCTGAATCTATAACAACATATAAAAACAGTTACTGATACATGTAGCACTTTGCATGAACCTTTAAACCGTAGTTAGTGAAGTATGAACTTCATTTATTATGTATAAAACATTGTAATAAAACTAGCACTCCGTCTGTATTCACTACCGGCATATTAAAAGATGTTTGTATGGGGAGGGGGCGCAGTGAATATATTGAAGAAAAAAACACTTTTCAGTGAAATTACATATGAAAACATATAATTTAGACCCAACCAAGGAATTTGGGAAGCTCCTCTGAAACCTTTCTCCGCCTCGACCTGGATCTGCCTTTGTTCCCTTTGTAGGTTTTATCCCAATCCCTTCATTAATATTTCATGGCTAATTAGACAACTTAGCAATTACTGATATTTCAAATGCCTGTCTTTGCCGCAGTTTTTATTGTTGATGGTAGTATGTGGTGATTTAGATGTTGCAAATGCGCGAAATCTTTTTAATGTTAAACATTTTTGCACTATAAATGAAATGCTTAATTAATGTATAAGTTTTACAAGTGATATTTATCCTACTATCGTATTTTACGTTGTATACAGTAGTGCTGGTAGATCCTATAGTTTAATTGGCGTTGAGTGTTTGGGGAGGGTGGTGCTGTATCGGGTCTAAATGGTCGTCCCCTCCAAACATAACTTATAAAGATAATGATGAAGATTATAATGCATTTGATAACAATGATTATAATCATGCTAAAGAAAAACAAAGAAATGAACAGATAAAGAAAAAGGTCGAATGAAAAGTTGTACGCTAATTTCTATCAAGACCGAAGACAATCTCATTAAACCTTAAAAACGTAGTTATTAACTTAAACTATGACTTCAGGGACGATAAACTGCTGAATCGTTTTGTAGGTGGCTGTTTACGTTCATCCTTATATTTAACTTAATCAATTACATGTATGATTGTAAAACAGGTGAAGGAGGTTTGTAAGTTAACATTGGTTGGCTAGACAAATGGGCGAGCCCCGGGAACCACACACATGAATACAGGTACAGGTGTAAAACAATGTACAATCAAACACCAGGACGGATAATTAAAATGTTTATGAGTAATTTTTATGACTTTATAGTACTTATGTTCGTTAGTTCGTTTAAAGAAAGTACTTATTTCTTACTAAAAGTTCGCTTTAAAAGAAACTAATTAAGGGCCGAAGGGTCTATATCGATGTCAGATGTATTTAATTGGTTACTTGTTTTTGAATTGGGTTTAACGCCATTTTCAACACATTTCAGGTTATATATGGTATGGCATATCCAGTTTTATTAGTAGAGAAAGACACCAGACTGAGTCAGACTGAGTAATGATATAAACGTAAGAGCAGTTATACACAATATGTTCTAGTATGGTTTACGCGTAATTCTAGGATAAGAAATCTCAATATTTATCAATATATAAAGGCAAATCATAACACAACAGACACCATTTAGCATTTTTGCTTTATTGGGTCAATTGAAATCCGTGGTATGAGATGAACAATTTCATGTTTAAATTATTTCTTGAAATTTCTATTATTCATTACCTCCTAGTGTCTATTTTTCATGACTAACATCTAGTGGTAGTTTTAGTTTCTGTTTAAAAAAAATCAACAGTATTGACACCAGCGAGGATGGTCATTCCAATGAATGGTAACACAAAGGCTGAATATGTAACTTACTGGGACAAGAAATACTGATCGGTCATTTCTGACCTCTTCTTAGCTATACTACAGTTGTATCAGTTGGTAATAAGCTTGATTATAAATCGGTATTTCCCCAGAGTCATTTACAACTTTATAGCTACTTTACCCCAACTGTTGTAAATAAACCAATCTTCAGTTGAATAATGAATTGTAATATAACCACTTCCGAACTTAGTACATGTACCATACCTGACAGATAAAACAAGTCATCTCTAAAATGTCTAAGTGACTTCCTGTTATAGACTCTGTGTGTGTTTGCTCAATTCAAATTTTATTACGGGTATAACTTACCGGCGCAGTAGTGTAATAAACAAGTGAACTATTTTTGTGTTGACCAAATTTATTATTATTGCCGACTTATCGCTCGGTGTTCCCTTAGCTCCGCTCTCTTACGGTAGGACAAACTTCCCGAACATTAATGTTATGACGTTATTCTGTGACAATTACGCCCAATGTGAACATCGCTTGGCCATTTCCGCCTAGGTAATATCGAATATTCCGATTAGGTTGACGCAAATGTCAGATAATGCAAACTTTAATAAAAATAAAATATATTTATTTTTCATTTAAATTAACAAAATAAATGTAGACTTTCTTTATTTGATATTTAATCTCGATGACGCTGATTAACTAATTTACAAATATTTATACAAGTTAAAAAGCAAAACGGATTTGTTTAATCAAACCTTCAAAGCTTAAGTGGTGTGTGCATTTTACCAATATGACACGCCCAAAGTAAACTCGTCGATATTTATTTAAGTTTTTTTTAACCTTATTTCTTCCATTCTTAAGTTTTAACACCTAGCCCAACAGATGTCTTAGTATTAAGTATAATATGTAAATCTACGCTGACTTGAGTCTACGACCCAAAGACCTGCGCTTACCGGCTAGTAACGTCGTATAAAGCACGAATTGACTGGTTTACTGTGTCATTATCACGTATGTATTTACTGACGCATTATTCAACAGCTTGATGTCAAAACAAATATAATTTGCGAAGATTGAACGTGCATCTGATATTGCTTTATAAACGAAGCTTTGACAAATTATATCCTTTGAAAAAAAAAACGTGTCTGTTATATATATATATATATCTTATTTGTTTTGTAAAATCAAGGGAAATAATAATTCATTTAAGTAAGTAATTTCAGTATGTTGGATTATATACCTTTCTACTGTAGAAATATGTTTGAATATTTACTTGTTCCGCAACAAATCACACACATGGGTTTCATATATGATCTATGAAACAAAGAAATACGTAGTTGTTTTTACTAGACAACAATGTGAGAGCAATTCCTGTTTCGCCACAGAAAATGTGTTCGATTAATTAACTGTAGAATAACCGGTATGTTATCAAGTTGGTCAATTTAAAAGATATTCGCAATGATACCCCTAAACCAAACAGTAATCCTTAACTGCTTTAAGTTCTTTCTTCATAATTAAATAAGTGATGTCTCAGTGGTTACATATGTTATGTCTGCGTTTGCTCTATACATAGCTTTAACATATTCTATTGCCATATAAACATATAATACATTGCATATTGTGCATATAAATCATATGTTAAATTCGGAAAAGGATCTGGCCACACGTTATCTCAGTTTCAGCAAGAACGCACAATCACTACAACTAATGGTGAAAGTAGTCCAAACCAAGTTGTACGTCATGGCTGTTTATGCTGTGATATGAAGCATCTAATATTTCTGAGTCTTTAGTTAGATTCTATAGATGGATCGGAGAGTGATCGTTGTACAGGTATATATAAACTAAACGAATCAGCCAACCACCACCTGACATTTTATGCAAAGCAATTGCCTTGAAATTTTGACTTGAATAAGATGGAACTTAACTATGTAAAATCAAAACATAATAATTATTGTCTGTAAATGTCGTATACATATTTTGTTACCGCTACTGAGTATTTTGCCGAAAATGTTGGAAAAAACAAAAGTGGTGAATTAGCTGCTCCGTCCAGTATAATTATATTACACAGTCGTGAAGTTTACTGTTCCGTCTTGTATAATTATTACACAGTCGTGAAGTTTACTGTTCCGTCCAGTATAATTATATTACACATTCGTGAAGTTAACTGACTAAGAAACCAACTTGCTGTTCCGTCCAGTATAATTATATTACACATTCGTGAAGTTCACTGACTAAGAAACCAACTTGCTGTTCCGTATAGTATAATTATATTACACATTCGGAAAGTTTACTGACCAAGAAACCAACTTGCTGTTCCGTCCAGTATAATTATATTACACATTCGAGAAGTTTACTGACCAAGAAACCAACTTGCTGTTCCGTCCAGTATAATTATATTATACATTCGGGAAGTTTACTGACTAAGAAACCAACTTGCTGCTCCGTCCAGTATAATTATATTACACATTCGAAAAGTTTACTGACCAAGAAACCAACTTGCTGTTCCGTCCAGTATAATTATATTACACATTCGGGAAGTTTACTGACCAAGAAACCAACTTGCTGTTCCGTCCAGTATACTTATATTACACATTCGGGAAGTTTACTGACCAAGAAACCAACTTGCTGCTCCGTCCCGTATAATTATATTATACATTCGGGAAGTTTACTGACTAAGAAACCAACTTGCTGTTCCGCCCAGTATAATTATATTACACATTCGGAAAGTTTACTGACCAAGAAACCAACTTGCTGTTCCGTCCAGTATAATTATATTACACATTCGGAAAGTTTACTGACCAAGAAACCAACTTGCTGCTCCGTCCCGTATAATTATATTATATATTCGGGAAGTTTGCTGACCAAGAAACCAACTTGCTGTTCCGTCCAGTATAATTATATTACACATTCGGAAAGTTTACTGACCAAGAAACCAACTTGCTGTTCCGTCCAGTATAATTATATTATACATTCGAGAAGTTTACTGACCAAGAAACCAACTTGCTGTTCCGTCCAGTATAATTATATTATACATTCGGAAAGTTTACTGATCAAGAAACCAACTTGCTGTTCCGTCCAGTATAATTATATTACACATTCGGAAAGTTTACTGACCAAGAAACCAACTTGCTGTTCCGCCCAGTATAATTATATTACACATTCGGAAAGTTTACTGACCAAGAAACCAACTTGCTGTTCCGTCCAGTATAATTATATTACACATTCGGAAAGTTTACTGACCAAGAAACCAACTTGCTGCTCCGTCCCGTATAATTATATTATACATTCGGGAAGTTTACTGACTAAGAAACCAACTTGCTGTTCCGTCCAGTATAATTATATTACACATTCGGAAAGTTTACTGACCAAGAAACCAACTTGCTGTTCCGTCCAGTATAATTATATTACACATTCGGAAAGTTTACTGACCAAGAAACCAACTTGCTGCTCCGTCCCGTATAATTATATTATACATTCGGGAAGTTTACTGACTAAGAAACCAACTTGCTGTTCCGTCCAGTATAATTATATTACACATTCGAGAAGTTTACTGACCAAGAAACCAACTTGCTGCTCCGTCCAGTATAATTATTACACAGTCGTGTAGTTTACTGACTAAGAAACCAACTTGCTGTTCCGTCCAGTATAATTATATTATACATTCGGGAAGTTTACTGACCAAGAAACCAACTTGCTGTTCCGTCCAGTATAATTATATTATACATTCGGGAAGTTTACTGACCAAGAAACCAACTTGCTGCTCCGTCCCGTATAATTATATTATACATTCGGGAAGTTTACTGACCAAGAAACCAACTTGCTGTTCCGTCCAGTATAATTATTACACAGTCGTGTAGTTTACTGACCAAGAAACCAACTTGCTGTTCCGTCCAGTATAATTATTACACAGTCGTGTAGTTTACTGACCAAGAAACCAACTTGCTGTTCCGTCCAGTATAATTATATTTTACATTCGGGAAGTTTACTGACCAAGAAACCAACTTGCTGCTCCGTCCCGTATAATTATTACACATTCGGGAAGTTTACTGACCAAGAAACCAACTTGCTGCTCCGTCCAGTATAATTATTACACATTCGGGAAGTTTACTGACCAAGAAACCAACTTGCTGCTCCGTCCCGTATAATTATTACACAGTCGTGTAGTTTACTGACCAAGAAACCAACTTGCTGCTCCGTCCCGTATAATTATTACACAGTCGTGTAGTTTACTGACTAAGAAACCAACTTGAAAGTAAGTACCAGGTAAACAAAAGCTGGGATTATTTTATTTCCTTCAAAAAGTCAAGTTCGTCATCTTTTAAAAAAATAACACTATTGGGTAAAAACATGTATTAGTATTTCCCATTCCGATCCTGTAATTAGTTTGTTTTAGAGGTGGTGTCCAAGTTTATTTATATCGCTGTGATTTTGCATTATTTAGATATCCTCGTATATATTCAGACCTTAAGTCGTTCTCTTAACGCTCCAATGTATCTTGTTCGAAACGAAAGATAAATAAATAGAGCAATATAGTTAATGATAGTTTACTAGAATACCATAACATATGGTCAAACAGCAGCAATACACTTACCCTTTATATAGAGATGGATTATATCATGTTAACAGCAATAACGAAGATTTCCTCTTAAGTTTGCATATGGTTAGTAAATAGGATTAGGAAAATGATATTACCCGTAATTTCATACACGGTTCGCATTTTTGTAGATTGGTTATTTAGGTAACTGACAAACTGTTTCACATAAAGTTTTTAGAGAGCGATAGGCTTAAACCTACGACCCTAGTGGGGACAAGTATGTGATCTTGAGACAGCACCTTAAACCATTCGGCCGCGGAGGACCCCAATGAGTGTTGTTAAATTAGTCATTTTTATAAACAAGAAGTGTGTGACGAAATACTAACGTTTTGTAGGTTTAAACACCGAGTTAAGAATATTTCGGCGATATGATTTTCCTGTACCTTAACCTGGTGTTCATGTTTTGTAAAGATTATGGGCCATTGTTTTTTCAATTTTTTTATTGTTAAACATTTTAAAAAGTTTACGTCTCACACACCAATTAAATGTGTACTGTTCTAGATATAGAGACATATGCACTTCTATATATTGAATACATAACCATTGGTTCTAAAAGTGTCTTCTGTTAAACAACTTGCATATATGCAAGAAAAAAACATGGGGTTGACCAAATTATTTTTTCACAACTTCGATGGTTTGATGACATCCCTTCATATCTGACAATTGTGTCCATTTGTTGCAGTGTATCACCACGCTTCCTAAAACTGTTATATATTCATCCAACAGTACCCAATGACTTCCAAACTTGGCAGAACTCATGAATATGTTCCAATGTTCTCATATGTACGAAATATGACTATTTTAAGCATTTTCAACAAAAATGATACCCCTACCGATTAAATCAGCTCTAATTTCTTGGACGCAAGAATCTTGCTACCGTCACCAAACGAAGGTAGTTGGTAAGTTAGAGCGATGATATTTTTTTTCTACGGTGACTGCATGTTTGGAGGATACACCTTCTAAAATGGCAAGCTCTTTCTTAAGCCATAAACAGATACACGTTCCTATATCCGTATTCACTTGTTGTACCATTAAAATATGTTCTTGCCGTTTTCGAAATTATTTGTTTACATCTAGCTCTAACATCGTTATATTGGGATCACACTCCAGCTAATATATATTCATTACATGTTCTGTGTGCACAAGGTAAATGGCTTCCTTTTTGAAGTCGGGACATTAATAACCCAAAATCAAATGTTCCAAGTATGTTATTTAAATCATAAAAATGATCATAAACATTGATACAATATATAGTTTATTCTGGTTCCTAATGGGTATTTACGTATAGAGGGAAGGGCTTCTTTGTCTGCTACGTACTACTCTATATCCCTGTTGTTGTCGAGATTTGATAAAAAAACTTTATTGATGGACCCAAGTTTTTTACACACTTTTCAAAAAGAATATTCATCCAGTTTACTAGCCCATATGTCATAAGGGATACAGTGACCATAATCATTATTGAAAATCGTGAATAAAAAAATTGAAACATGTGAAATATAAATGAAATATTTCTATAATTACTTATGTTTTTATTGACCTAATAAAACGGATGTACTTCGACCTTTTTTAACTTATTGTGTTCAGCATAATTATAGAATGAAGCTAATCTAAAAGTCTTAAATGTCCCATTGTAACATTTCCTGTTTTTGGTTATATAAACCAAGTATAACACAACCCTGATTTGCCATGGGGTGATTTAGTGCGGACGGATAGAGAATTGGGGCTAAAAGCCATATCAGTTTCCCAGTTAGTAAAGGTTGACAATCTCTTTCTGTCACATTCACATCTTCCTTTTTCTATTCGCTTAAAGAATATTCGATGCAAATAAAACAATAAAAATAATAATATATATACAAGTTCATATAATTTGCATTGTGTTACACACATCTTTATATGCATCTACAATCCAAATTATGACGGCATCCATTAGCAACACTACTATATGCCAAACGTCACTCTTCTTTTCTTAGCTATTTTATAACGTTTGTTTGCAATAGTACCAATACAAGTGAAGTCGAATGTTGAACATAACTTAACCAGTTTCAAAGTTAACAAATCAATGTTTGTCTTATTGTTGGTATGTTTTTCGTTCACTGTTTTGTGTCGTTGTTTTAGTGAGGGGTCTTTTTGTTTGTAGATTTTGTATTTATTTGTTGCCATTTTAAAATTCTCTGAATAATATAAAATGCTTTAGCATCTGTTCATAATATTCAAGTTCAACAGGAAACTAAGCGTTGACACTTCACAGACACAACCACACATAGAATTGTAAATGGTGGCTATCGATAATGGTGACCGTCGAAAATGATGGCTGCCGAAAATGGTGGATGTCGCCATGGAGGGTTACATCAAGATTTTAGTAGGTAGTGGGTTTTATTGGTAAAACATTGGTGTAGGGCTATTTTTATTGAAAGAGTTTAACGCCATTTCCGACCAATTTCATGTTATATACGACATATCCGATTTTACTGGTGGAAGAATACCTCAGAATGAATCTGAATAGAAACACCGTCCTTCCGCAAGTAACTGCCAAACGTTCTCAAACGAGCGGAACTCTAACCTACGACCGTAGCTGTGAGAGGAAAGTGATACGGACCTAAGACCATTCGGCGACAGAGGAACCTTTTATGTAGGGTTAAATCACACTGTTAGTCGGTGTATATATCATCCATATTTGATGTACAGCTGCGAGGTTATCATGTGTTACTATTTGTTATATTTGATACAGGGTTGCACTAAGCTGTTAGGGGATATAGTATAAGATATATTTGATAAGAAAGCCATAACTATGCAGAAGTAAAATAATATATCTTGACAGTGTTACACCCATTAAGTACAGTTATATAACATAGAGTGGAATTAGTATTATTTTAAGAGTAGATATTCTAAACTGTAGCAGTTTATCATTGGAATTTTGCTTTATCATAATGCAAATATGCATTAATACTTTCAAATTCGAGGTTGAGTCAAGCGTTTGTGCACTCGCTATAATTTGTTGTTTTTTTTCCAAATGATTCTTTAATATTGTAGTTAAGTACAACCTTTGAGTTGAGCATGGACACACTAAGTATAACATCGTAGCTAGGCTTCTGTTTAACTAACAACATCTTACTTCATATTTAACAGCTTTGGCTGCTTTTCTTGACAGTTAACATTTTAATTATTTAACTATAAATTATTTTGGTGAAACAGGAGCCAGGTCCGTCGATGGCTGAAATGAGAGAAAAGGTATTTCAATTGCAATACTTTTAAGACATACGTATTCTACGAATTTTTGGCCTTCTGTTACAAAACTGCAATAGCGTTTCATTTACTTTCAATCCAATGCCATTATATTATAATCGAAATAACCTCAAATATATTTTGCTTTTTTATATTTTACTCTGTATAGTAGAATTTGATATTTCTGTTAATATATCTTAGTTAAATTCTGGTTTATGAACACTTTTTTTTCTTATTTACGAACAATTCCGTAAACAGTTGACTACCATTTTAATGATGATAGCATTTTTAAGGAAATCATGGAAATACACATTATTTAAATTAGCATTTAATTGGTATCCAAATCGTTACCTTCACGGTATTTGAACTAGAGTTATTTAGAGTTAATTTAGAGTTATTAGCCTCATTGCACAAATGTGACACGTATGATAAATGCATGTGCGCACGAGTAATCCATGCCGACCCGCGAATTTTTTTGTATATATATGAATGTTCAGCGACGAGCAATACAGCCGATCTTCAAGTAACAGCAAGACGTGTGCGAGTGTACGAGTAATCAGAGAAACAACACATTCGAAAGGTTAGTGATTTTATACTCGTTATTTTAGAACTAGACATTTTTAAATATAACCACTTAGTCGAAGCTAATGATTAAGTTCTAATAATGTTGCTCCTTTAGTAAAATGTGATTTTTTCTAGCTCAAGCGTCTTTGTCTCGAAAGAATAATACATTTTTTTAATATACTGAACAAAATACAATGGACTTGGGATATTTTGAAAATGTCTTAAAATGTACGAATTTTACCCATGCTCTCCACCAACTGTATGAGATGCACCGTGTATTTAACGCCTCTAAAAACGTAAATTTTTGAATATTGAATATATTTCCTAGATCTGCTATCAGTTTAATAGGTTTATGACGACTGCAATTTGAGATATTGGTGTTTTAAAGTAACGAAATTTTAGTTGCTGTTAAAAATTGACCGTACAAGTGGCTTTCCATGATGGATGGTCTTCGGTGCTAGTTGTGCCAAATGGACGTACAGTTCGTGGCAAGTTTTTTAAGTACTTCCTTTTCACTGACAAACGTTCTCTCATTCGACTTCTAAAAGCACAGCCAGACAACATAACAGGCTATTGCAACCTCCTCTGTTTACCTACATATGTAGCATTTGGCATCCAAAGAGTCTGCTATCTTATATTTTTCGGAATAATCGATTGTAATTATCAAGTACTAGTATACTGAGCAAGAAACTTTACATCCAGTTAAATTCAAATTTACTACTGTATTTCTGTTACGTTGACAGTGATTTTTTACCACAAATAAAATAAATGCATTCATTTGTCAATGGAATGACCGTTTCAAAATGAATATCGATTGCAGCATTTTCGTGCGTCGACATTTAAAACAAGCCAGGGGTCATTTTAAAAAATCTTGGAATAAGCGTCTTAGTCGCAGATTAGGTAAACCGATTATTTCCATAGATGTATGCTTATTTTATCAGCGGTAATTTGACGTTTGTTTATATCGAGTGTGGCCTCCGTTTGCTGCAATGCATGCCATGACTCACCGACGCATCGGGTTAAACGTAACGATGTTTAAAAGCATTAGGCAATGCTTGCCATTCGTGTACTAAGGCTCTTTCCAGGTCATGAACTGTGTCGATTTGATGATTCCGTCTCGCCCGACGATTCAAGTTCATCCCAGATATGCTCAATTGGGTTCATGTCTGGAGAAACAGCGGGCAATTTTCAAGGACTGCGACGTTGTGTTGTGCAAGATACTGTCGTGTTATCCTGGCAGTATGCGGCCTTGCATTATCATGTTTGAATATCGTACCTGGTCTGTGGTTTTGCACAAGCAGTATGACATGTCGGTTCAAAATTTCATTACTGTAACGAACAGCATTTAAGATTCCCTCGTATAACCACTAAGTCAGTTTTATGACCACCCATTATTCCACCCCAGACCTTCAAGCTACCCCCCCCCACCCCAAACCGATTTCTCTCACAGAACACAATTATCTGTAGACCTTTCATTTCTACGGCGATAGACAAGAGTTCTACGGTCCAAAATGGCAAACAGCAAAGCGAGACTCGTCACTGAATAAGACCAAATTACAGTCTACACTTTGACGTATGTGCTTTGACGTCATGTAAGCGTCAGTGCGTGCAGTGGTTGCCAGGGTTCTTCCAGTTCGTACACGGTCCTGAACAGAGGCAGTTTTAGCATAGCGGGTTCTAAGATTATTAATTGTCTGTCTAGAACACCCACTTCTGGGAAACATCAATAACTGACGTGCCTGCCAATAGCATCCCTATTGCTCTATTTCTGTCGGCTTCTGCCAGTCGTGGCAGCTTTATTTTTTATGAAGTTTATTCATATTGGGAACAATATTGAATATTGAAATCTATTGGAACCAAAGTAGGGGAAAGTGATGTATATCAGTTTTGAAGTCCCTACGAAACGTGTTTCATGATTTTAACAATATGAATAAATGCAAGGAGCTATTAAGCTTACCCGACTATGCAAGCTGAGTGTAATGTATTCCACCAAGGAGTCGTTTGACCGTTTTTTTTTTTAGCTCGCCGGGACAAAGCCCAAGGAGGGCTATTGCCATGACCCCGGCGTCGTCAGTAGACACCTAGGTTTAACGTCTGCGTTTAAGTTTCAGATATATATGCAACCATTCATTGAATGTGAATGAAACTTCGCATGTTTCTTCACCATCATCAATGAAACACATACAGACAAGAACCATAACTCTGGGTTGCATTTTGCCACAGTTATGACCCTTTTTGGAATTGGACGCCCAGGGGCGAGCTTTGTTGTCTTCTGACAACTCTTGTTATTATTCGTTAAATAATAACAGCAACTTGTATCACCCAGCGTGATTCTTAATCCTTTCTGTATACTGTTAGTTAGTTACAAAGCTGCCTTGTGGCGGATGCCATTTTCATCGAATTACTGGATTTTGTTGAAAGCAGAATTACTTGCCACCCTTTTAGAACACAGTGTTCATGAACCAGTCCTCAAATAGTCATTTACGCGAATTAATGCATTTACAGCACATAATCGAGAACAGCGTTATAATCTGCTTTTGCTTTTGAATGTAAACCTATTAAAATTGCAGATACTTTGCGGCGGAAATTATTATAACATGTGCATTTTGTTATTATAGATGAAGTTGCTTATTGTTGGCGTGTGTTTGTTATTTTCCCTGTCGCAGGGTCTTCGATTACGGCAGACGTATCAGCCGAACGACATCAGACTCGAAGGTAATAATGTGGAACATTGATTTAATCATTGGTGATCTACATGTTGAAATTCGTAAATGATATACACTTCGGTCTGAACTTTTGCCTTATTTAATTAACTTGGAGTTTCGCTTTTCCTTTCACTATTGAATGAATATACACTTTGTGCTCAGTCGTTCAGTTGAACTTTCGAATAATTGCATACCGAATATTAAATATGTTTTCACACTTTAAAAATAAATAAACAAATATTTTATTCGGCATAAAACAGCACTTGCGTGTTTATAGCCAACACAAATATTTCATCTGTGAAAACATGAAAATAAGATTATCAAAGAAGTAAATAAAGTTAATTAATGTTGGTTTATTACAAATGTACAATTACAACCATGTTAAGTATTCATTATAAGTTGGAAGGCAAAATATATAAATTTGAATAAATTGTTATTGTTTTTGTACATTGGGAGGCCATAATATTTTCAAATTGTCACATTAGTCATTACTTATTTTTATTTATAATTTATCATTTAATGTCTTTGTAGATGTCCGCCACATATTCCATGAAACTTTGTTGGAGATGGTTGGGTTGTCCATCAACATAACAATACCGGAACTGAAAGAGGTTGGCCAAAAAATGAAACAATGTGAGAAGAGGATACACGAAGAGAGAGAAGACTGCCGCGAGTGTGTGGAAACATCGTGTAGGATGTGAGTACTTAATTTTAAAAAAAACAACGCAGTTTTGTACTGAATGCATAATTGGTTTTGTGGTACATACAAAGAACTGTTTTTGTAGGAACGCGGGACAGTTTACATAAAATATCAAATGTCGATAAAAATGTATGCGTATTTAAAAAAAGAAATCCTGGTTCCAATTACTGTAAAATACAATGTAGATTTATATAAAGATGTCACAGATTAGAACATACAAAATCGTCATTTCTATTTCAGCGACGCGGACCAAATTTTTCAGGTAATTTGAATTTAATTTTCTTTACATATTATATTGATATGGTTCCATTCGGTAACATAACTAATTTAATTTATTGGTTCGACACATATCGACAAAAATATATTTGTATGTAAACGTTCCACAACATTTTTTCATACCCGCCTGCATATGGTTAATCAAAAGTTAAGGTTTTGCCGGTAACGTTCCTCGGTCGTCTTGCGGAAGCACCGCAACTAACGCACGAGCGCTATGGGCGTCACCACTCACTTTCCTCCCAATTGTTTTAAGAAATCTGTGGCATGTTGGAAACTGAAATTTTTTTTTTTTCAAATTGTCTTCTATTGAATGAATCGTATGACGAGACAGAATGTATAATTTAAATTCTGCACTTGATCATATTCTCAACATCGCCAAGTTAACAAATACATGCACATTGCACATGTTACACAAACAGACAGATTTGCAGCAGTAATAAAACGGGTACGTTTTTGGATTTTTTTGCTGAGTATAGATGTATTCACTTTCAACGTTACTAAACGCAGCATTTTAACATCAGTTAGATATTTCTGCGCCACTTTCACTCTCAGAGCGTACGTCCTATTCCCACATCTCTGTCTATAGGTTCAATAGTGTATCGTTGTCCTATACAAATAAAAGTAGTTCCTTCTGTAATGTGTACTGTAGATAATGCCTTTTTCACACCAGGCTCGTGTTTCAACAGCATATACCGAAATTAAAATGTTTAGCCGGTACTTTCATGCGAGTTGGAACTATTACAATACAAAATCAGATTTCGATATTCTTTTTCAATTTAACTATTTCTTTTTCAATTTAACTATATTTTTTAAGTATGTAGAGCAACCTCAACATTGTTTTCGGTTTATTTTATATATTCTGGCTGAAAGTTATTGATTTTAAATTTGTTAAATAAAATAACTATTTGTCTAGCTAAACAACTGAAACTGTGTAAATGTTGAGATATTACATAACAGAATGCTTTACATGAAATAAGAACCAAACTTATCACCGATACACACCCAATTTCTAACTTGATTTTGTCTAGAATTCAGATGCACAAGAGAAAATGAATTTTAATGACGTAGAGTCTGTTAAACGCATGGCGCCGGAAATACATACTGAATATGGATACGGTGGTGATGGGTTCGGCACGCGACCAGACAATTCGTACATCCAATGATAAACGAATATTATTGTAAGTTGTACGTTATTTATCAAGATGTGTAAATTTTAACATGGCTTAACAAAAGCTAAAAATTGTCAGGTGAACTTAAACATGTGAATCTGTGAACTAATTGAAAAAAACATACATAATTTCGTGTTGCTTTCTTGAAAAAAAAACAACTTACAGCCAAAAAAAGTGTGCAAATTGTGAAGCAATTGATCAGTTTGTTTTCTAAAGTGGCGTTTGTAAATAGACTTGTTTTTGAAAGTTACACAGGTTCTTTAAAATAGCACCATCTGTTTGTCCACACAACTAAAACAAAACTATATACGGTTGTTTCCTAAATATCTGTTACATTGCATATAGAATTTCCTAAAAAGATATATTTATGCTGGTTTATCAACTCGGTGATATATTCATTGCCACCATTTGATTGGAATTGTGTCCGTGCACGCACACGGCCCACGAATATTGCGGCAAAATTTACGATTTACCCGCTCTCGGCCTATCGTGAATTGCTCGTGAAAAAAAGTTGCACTGATTGTTTAAATTGATGCTCGGTATCAATAAAAAAATCGCAAAACAACGTAATGCAGCAACAATTAACGGATATGCCAGAGATTTATATATATTCATTTTAAATGTCTCATTTCATGTAGTTCAGATATTCAAGTTTGTTTATTTAAAGTTCACCTGATCGGACTTTTGGTCTTGCGTATATTAAAGGTTATTAACTAAGTTCAGACTACTTCTTCCCGAGGTTACACAAGACTAATGTGTGGTTCCACTGGGCTACACAATTTCACTACAATAATATGGATCGTTTTGCTCGATAAGAACCGGCAAATTAAGCGTAGATGGAAGTTGCTGTTACACTTGTAGTACAGCCGCTATCGTGGTATTTCAACTTGCAACTTCAAAACGTTTTTAACTGGCGTTTAAATGAATGTGATAATTTGTATAAATATTTTAAGACAATGTTTTGGAAAGAATCCATTACTGAGATTAAAATAAAATGCACTCATTATTGGAAATTATATATATGGCATTTTGTTTTATTTATTTAGCTCTACTATAGCCGCAGGATGCCTCGCCGGCCTGGGTGTGTTGGATGCAGGCATTACTATAGGGTCATTTATCAGTAATAATTGGAGCAGTAAGCATGCATTTATTTTCTCTTAATACTTCTGTCTCAATGTGTTTTTTACAGCATGAACATTTAGTATATGGTGGTTACTTGTGTTTGAGCGTTAGTCACAAATATTTTATGCGATGACGGGAAATATATAAAGCATTCTATAAGTACACTAGTATACATGTTATTGATATTAGTACAAAACTATTGACGGAAATGTAATCGATATTTACAATCCAAAGTTATACATAAATATAAATATACACTCAACACGAAAAGAACCCTTACGATTTTTTTTCCTTAATAGGTTGCCATTCAATTGGGTATACATTGTTCGTGCCATGTACGCAACGCACGCATATCACGTCACATAATATTCGTTCATTCTCGGACAATCATGAATTGCAACGTAAAACATGTTAATTCATGGTTACAACACATGTTCAGTATAAATTAATCGAAGACCATTTAACCAGCAACAGCTTACAGATGGGTAGGCCGAGTGACAATGTGTGCTATGCATGCATAGTAATGCACGATGGCAACATACGATTAAGGCGTTGAAATATCTTGTTTTGTATAAAAATCGTTTATTTCCCTTTATTAATCTCTCGCATAAAAGTATGGTTTATTTTGGTGGTCAGCGTAGATGTAAAATCATTTTGTCAATATTTATCATACGGATTCTTCAATTATTATTGAAATACTTTTGCACACGCGTTTTTAAACTTTTACACAAGTTTTACAACTGTAAATATCAATTACAATCTTTTTGAGGCTCCTTTGAAACTCGCCCGGCATTTCTTTAGTCATACTCTTTAGTATACAGACCTAAAGAAAAATGTCGAAATATGGTTCTCCTGTTTAGTGGATTTAGATCTATTATATACTGAACGACAGCGAAAAACTCTTGTTCGCGAACGAAATCCAAGTTTACCTTTTGTGATATGTGCAACATTTTGCACGATTTTTTCCATCGTAATCGTTGCATGCGCACTTCATGGACACGATCTCTGTCGGGAGAGAGAAGCGGGCATTTGTGTAACCATTAAGCAATGGCAGTCCTTTGCTTATGATTATTATTAATCCTACAGTAAATAATCGATCAATAATATTTGCTCGCTATCGACTTGGTATGGTTTTATGACCGTTCGTAATATATTTTTTGTCGTTCACTTAATCCAAGTTACATTACTAGTTGTACTTGTTTTCTAGTTTGCTCATGTGTATGAAACGAAAATGACAGAAAATTTTAAAAATGTGACTTTCAACGCATTGACTTTCTAGCTAAGCACCAAACGTAGTATCTACATTTTTAGCATTCTTGACGGTAGTTCAATCGTTACACTGTCAATAACACATTATTTACATTCAAAACAGATTGGTTCGGAAGACGAAAAAGGTCTTATAATGCAGTCAATTTAGATGACGCATCGGTCCATGGCCTTGACCAATCGAGACCAGAGCTCCGAACATTGTCTAAGGAAATGTCCGCCGTGTAAAACATTTAAGGGTGACAAGAAAACACTTATGCTAGCAGGTATGTTTAGGATGTATATACTTTCATATATTTCACTTTAAAAATAAATTTCAATGCGATTCATGTTATCGTGTTAAACTGTACAAAGTAGTTCCAGAAAAATATTTTTAACTAGGAATAGCTTGAATAGTTTAGCGTTTAAAAATTGTTGTTCAGTCTCGTCAAATTCATCAACGGCACATAGTCTTATGTTCGCAGTAGATAGGGCAGTTACAGTTTTAAGATAGTTTAACAGTATGTGGATAAGTTTCAAGAATAGTATCGGATGGTTTTATAAAACGTTCAGTTAATACTTAAAATTGTCGATGCTTATAAATTATATAATTTTGACGTCGTGCATTAGCATGACATTTCCTATAGCGTTCAGAGTAAGCGATCGAAATAATGATTCATTAGATCAATGTGTCGGTGGTGAAATATACGTAATTAAAATAGAAATACGTACTCATTTATTGCCTCTGTGATTCCTCTTTGTTTGCAGAATAATGTTAACAATATAACCCTAATGCGACTCGAACCTCATCACCAACTATTATATTGTTGCTTTCGGAATTATTTCCTATTACATTATGAAAAAATACATTATGAAGGTGAAATATACTTAATACGGAAGTTTTGCACAGAAACGCAAATAAAAAGGACCAGAGAAAATAAAACGTATTACCTTTGTTTAAAAGATCTGAAACAATTCACTGACTGGAAATAATAAAATTGTTACACATTTGATCTATAAATAAATATTTTACCCAAATTTAGTGTCGAAAATTGTAAATAAAACCTTTATTTAGCGATCATACTTTTTAAAAGTTTTGATTATTGCGAATGCAATATGATATATTTTCTCTAGACCTTTTACATTTTTATACCGTCCACATCTTGTAATAAAATCCTGAAAAAAGAAGATGGAACTTAGTTCTGCTTCTGGAGGTCGTAGTATACAATGGAAATAATCCTGCTGTGTTTACCGAGAACATCCCAGGCAGCGTTCTCTCTTCCCTTCATCTCTTAAAGTAATGACCATTATGTCAGATTCCCGATAGTATTTTCCATAATTTTATAAAAGTATTTCCCGCAGATATCTTAAATAAGGCCTTTGATCCCCGGATCCTTGTCGGTAATGGCCATTGTTTCTCAGATCCCCAAAAATAATTTGACCATTTCCTCAAGAGCTCAAATCACCTGGGAGTGCCTCTTAACTGTTGCTTCCAATTTCATTTCCAAAATAAAATATTTGTGTTTTTTTGTCTTTATCTATTAAAACTATAAAATCTCTCATCCAATGAAAGTGCGTTTTTCTGTTGCACTTTATACATGAACAATCGGTATCATTTTGTGATATGATCAATAAGCAACTGTTAATATTTCTATTTTTAGTTTGTGGAGAAAAGTTCATGCTGAAATTTGCTAAACTTTCTGTGAGAACATGAGGCATTAAAGGGTTTGTATGAACACCTCTATGATCCAGCACCTTTACTGCAGAAGGTATGTACTCCTTAAGTGTTTTGGAAACGATTTTTTTTTCAGTTTGATTGATAATACTCAAAATTGCATCATTGATAATAAATTACTCAAAATTACATAGGGACAGTGTCGTATATAAGTTCAGAACTAAAATTCAAACTTGACAACCCTTAAAAAATAAAGGTAATAAAAACAATTTTTCTGAAGGTTTCTGAACTTTTTGAGCTAAGTTGATTTAGCTGGAGAATTATTATGCACTATATTTGTCTGTTAAATGTAAAATATTTCGGTTTTTAAAACGCCATACCTAATTTTTCACATCAATATGTATGCGTTATCTTTTGCCGATATTTTCAAAATCGAAAGATGGTCAAAGTCAACTTGGTGTTTTGAAAACAGATTTTACAAAAAAATTGAAAGAACGTTGTTAAATTTATTAATACAAAATTATATAACCTATAAAATTTGGGTGCAAAAAATCTTTATTGTCTAAAATGCGTTAATTTTAATGTCAATTAAAAATCTTATTTTCAAATACTTGCATTAACTTTATTTTTCAAAAAATATACCACAGCGGCTTTAAACCGTTTGCATATATCATTGTAATGCGACATCAATGACGACTAAATTGCATGGCTCTTATAAAGTTCTGAGTAGCAAAGTGTGCATGCTTATACCCTGAGATAGTATGAAACAATAGCGCCCGTAAATTCACAATGTCGCGGTCATATTGGAGGTTTTTAAGGCATATTTACATATTAAACTCTGCTTGTTGAAATTGTTTGTAAGTGTATATGATTTGAACTTGGAGTAAGTGTTTATCCTGAGGCAGTTATAAAATATTTGGACTCCTAAATTGAACGTCTTGAAGTCGAAAAGTCAACGTGAAATGGCCCTTTTCTTTAAACCCTGCGTTAACGTTTTAGGTGGTGCATGTTGTGATTTATTAAACATGCGTACAGTTATTAGACATTGACAAGGGCATATCCTTATACCTTAGGTATTTTATACTAATAAAACCTCGAAAAGCCGTTCCAAGTCGCTTCACAAATCTTTGTACAAAAGTCAGCCGTCTACCAGTGCCTTTTGCTAGGAGGGAGTTTTTCATTTGCAATTGTTACCATGAAACAAAACAGTGAAAATTACAATATCTGTGCCGTTTTCGGAGTACCAACTACAAATCCGTTCGACAAAGTCGTGTGTTATGAACGCATATCATATAGTACACTCAAATATTGGGGTTCAGTATATTACTCACTTTAGAGCGTAAAATTGTTATTGAGTAAATGAATAAACTGTATATTTAAATATTAGCATAGATCACGGTACAAAACACTTTATCATTTATATCTGCTCGGGTATCTGCCCGAGCTCCATCTCTTACGTTTATCTCTATAAAGACCCAGCAAGGGCCTAGAAGGGATAAAAAATGAAACTGATCGGCCAGATGCGCATTAGGATTTACTTGGCACTAATGAGCTGTGTATATATCTGTAAAAACTATTAATATTATCATATCACACGCACAGATATCTACACGAAGTCGTTCAAACGCCCGAACACAACCATGGCGAAGATTAATGAGTGCCGGGTAAATCCTTACGAACAATAATACAATACTTCTTACTATTGTAATCTCTGTTTCCCAATTCAGATCGAGGTCAACAATGCAGACGGCAATGAATATTTGCAAGTCACGGCTATGTTCCCGTCGGGTCCACATACATACGACAGCTTGGTCCCATTAGCTGAATCCGACCACGAAGTGTCGCAGGAACTGGCAGTGGAGTATTTCGAATTGTGGTCGAAAGATCGATCTTAAAATTGCTGTAAAAAACCGTGTTGCTGTAATGTTTAAGAATTATGTTGTGATTTGTGATTGTTTATATCTCGAAATTATTAAAATGGTTAAATGCGACACAATGTTGTTCTTATACAGCCCATTGTATACATTTTAATATTTTCCATGAAAGTTCCCCACACTTTCTTGTCGAGTTTATTAACTCGACAAGGAAAATAGTTTCATTATCCCATGTTTTTCTAAAACTTATTACACATGCTATGTTTTTAAGTGGTGTGGCGTACCGTAATGTTTTCGGGCCATCGTTGACGAATATTTTTAAATCCGGACAATTATTCAACAAAGATAATTTATATACATACATATTTCTAAATGAAGTTTCTTGCAGAAACAAAAGTTGCTTTTTTATACTGACGGAAGAATGCACGCTTTAATCTTTTCTCAAATAAATGTCCTAAAATACAGTATTTGACATAGGTTCTTAAGACAGAATTTCACCAAATCCTGTGAAGCAATCGTATAAAAGCGCTTACAGGTTGTTCAAATCTTAGATGCAAATTTTACTCAACCCCAAGGGGCCTGTCAGATTTTCGTTATTTGTTTTATAGAATTTTCTCCGAAAGTGATATTTTTTCTTTAAATCTTAATTAAAAACCCTCTTCTCAAGAATCGACAATTCAAGCGTATTATGTGGTATACATAATAAATAGGATTTTCGAGTTTGGTCAATTAAAGAGTCTCGTCTTCGTCTCTGTTTGAACCAAGTAAGGGAACTTCTTTGCATAACATATGCTGTCAAATTCGCCCGATTGATGCAAAAAGGAACAAAGTGCCTTATTACTCTTGATACTTTATTTCACTAATGGGACGAGATGTTCACCATAGTGTCGCGCGCAATACCCTGGTCCGTGTATCGAAGGACATGGTCACACTTCCTGGTTTCAAGTCTGATATAGGTACAAAAATACATGTCCGCATCATGTGTTGTAAAATGCCATACATTTTCATAACAATAAGTCGACTTTAGTCAGTCAACATGTCTCTACAGGCCTTTATATTTAGTTAAGTATAATGTCGGATTTATAAAAAGACCCCCCAAAACCCGGAAGAAACCTAAGTATTAAGATTTTCGTACTTAACAACTTTGTCATGCATAGATCGATTTTATTAATACTTGCTACAACTGTTCAACATAACATGACGTCTCGCCAAAAAGACCCAAACCCATATCTCAAAAGTCCAAGGTCGCAATTAGAGTTTGTTTAACAACATTTTGATTGTGAGATTTCGTGTCCGGCCTGTAACTTTGTCATGCATACATTGATTTTATAAAATAAAAAGGCTACAAATGATCAACATGACGGACGTGTCGCGAGTAAGACGCACATCCGTACCTCAAATGTCAAGGTCACACTTTCTACTTTGTTCGTCAACACTTTGAGTCTGAGATTTCGTGTCCGACCTGTCGCTTTATCATGCATACATTGATTTTATAAACACTTGCTTCAAATGATCAACATAACATGACGACGTGTCCCACTTTAACTTTGTTTGAAACACTTTCAGTCTGTTTGAGATTTCCTGGCCGGTGTGTAACTTTTGTCACCTATGTATACATTTCAAAGACCGTTTGCTCATTTCAAAGACCGTTTGCTCAATTCATCCATGACACGACTTGTCGCACGCAAGACCTATACTTGTACCTCAAACGTCAAGATTACAATTGAGTACGTTTTGATTTCGTGTCGGGTCTGTAACTTGTCATACATGTATTCTTTCAATAAACGCTTGGCTCAATTGATCAACATGACTTGATAACATGCCTGGTTTTAAGACCTTGAACCTTTCCTTAAAGGTCAAGGTCGCACTTAAGTTTTTTTAAGCCCTTCAGAGTCTTTTTGACATAACAGTCCGGTCTGTAACTTGGTCATACATGGAAGGTATTCAAAACTATGACCTGACGAGTTGTCGCAAGTAAAACCCAGAACCTTGCTTCAAAAGTTAAGGTCATACTTTCGGTTTGAGCAAATCGTATGGTTTTGTAATATTCGTAGGTTGCATGCATGCCACCATACACAATGCCAACTAAATGATGGCAATGGATACACAGTTCATAATTCAACATATATATATTTTGATGAAATTGGTTATGCAATTTAACAAATATTTAGGAAACGAAACTGTACGATTTATTTTGATATTAAGTGTAGTTGATTAATGATACCAATTCATCCTTTTAGATCATTAAGCTTAGTAAACTGTCCGATTTATTTCGACCAGGCCATCAATCGATACCGTATAACAAGTATTCGATTAAGTAGATTTAAAATAACAATTGGATTAAGAATTGCGTAATCTTTTGTCTGGCTTATAAATAAAATACTGTAAGAAGTAAGTCTTTCATGAACTATGGTCAGTTTCGTATTAAAGAAAAAATCAGATTAACAAAAAAAATATTTAAGTTTACTAAAATACTTAATACTTCATAATTAAAATATTCAGGAAGGCGGTTTATTTACTTTAAATGCCTCGGGTTTTACAAAAGTTAAATTCTATTACTGTCTACAACGTAACAAGGTAGATATGAGGTAAACATTCATACGGTCATATGATAATATTGACACTATTGGACTTTTACACTGAGGTACTTTAAAAACGCTAGTCGGATTTCGTAAAAATAAACAAGTTTTGTATTCATTAATTTTAATCAAAATTGGTAACATAAACATGCATATATTCACACACAGTGCGTGAATTTTATTGGAAAATATCATCAATTCCCTGAGAATTATGTTTTCAAAAGCGATACTCTAAATCACCAACTTTGCAATAAGTAACAGTTGTAACTACCGTTTACTGCAATGCAGGCAACACATACCCGCCTCGTTGAAAGCACAATATTTGCAATACAATGTTGAAGTGTTGTTCCACTGCTGACCTAAAGCGCGGGAAAGGTTGCGGCCAACAAGCGTTAATACGTTAATATCTTCGTGTAACTTGTAACGATTCCATTCAATGTACATGTACGTGATTTAAAGAAATCTTATGTCAGTCCTTGTACAGCTTTAGGTGAAGATGAACTGGAGCGTGAAAATGAACTGTCGCACATTAAAAGGCATATGAATTTATAATAGTGGAAGTTCTGTCAAATTGATCATCGAGTACGAATAGTTCTAATATTAAATACGCTATTGCGCGAGTTAATACAATATGAACATAATCATTAACAATGACGGGTCGTATACGTGTATGTCCCGTGATAAAATGATTTATCAGTTCCCACCATTAATACAGATACGTGGATGGGTCCAGTTGTGGAAATACAGTCCAAGTTACAAATACTCAGATGGATAGAATCAGTCTGTCAAATATGAATTCAACATTTGTGATATCATTTTTTGGAACTAACACGAAAAGTCACGTTGCTAATTTGTACTCATGTATTGCTCTTGTTCGACATCTGACATTATCATTGTTGTTGTTGTTTTAAATCACACCGTGGATAATTAATTATTCATATGGACTCTCGCTTGTCAAATGGTCTAATGAGCTGTCGTTGAGCCTAGTTCGGTTCAAATAATTTATGTCAAAAACTGTGCCAGTTACTTGCGGAGTGTCGGCGGTTCTTCTCAGATTCCCCCTACGTTTAAACCCTAAAAAATAAGATAATTATTTCATTTATAACATAAAATGTGTGGATAATAGCGTTATATCCCATTTATAAGCCATGTAATTTGTTTTTCAAACTGTCCGATATTGTGCTTTGTTATATTTACCCGCCTTACAGGACCTGTCCTTTGTTAATGGTATGGCTATTGATATTTAAATATAAGCCTTCGTCTTAAAAGTAAATTCTTTAAAAGTATGTGGTAAGTTATACAAGAAACTGTAGAGGACTTACTGCCGCCGCCGCCGCACGGAAGAAATTTTAAATTGGGATTTACCATTGAAGTACTCTTTTAGGACCTATTTTGTGTAAAAGTGGTGGTTCAGTTGTGCTGTTATGGTGGGTTCATATATCAACTTTAACTTGAAGTCGAGTCCGGACCCCCCTAAATAAGAAAAAAAATGCAATTAATCCTCTCACAAAACATGCTCGTCTTTTTTCAAGATATGACACCTGCAAAACAATAAAAAACAACACAACATCAAGTTTCAGTTATAAATATTTATTACAATATATAAACATTGAATAACCAAAACTAAAATTTATAAATATTTATTACAAAATATGCAACTATTTCTCTGACAGAGAAGGATTAATCCTTGCCAACTTTAAAGTATCTAAATTTATAAAACACAAAATAAGCAACCCCTTCTCTGGCAGAGAAGGATTAATCCTTTCCTACTTGAAAGTATCTAAATTGATAAAACACAAAATATGCAACCCCTTCTCTAATAAGAGAGATGAATATATCCCTGTCATCTAATTTTGGAAGTATTACAATTAATAACACACAATATACATGTATGCAACCCCTTCACTGGCAGGCAAGGATTAATCCTTGCCGATTTTGAAATATTTAACTTAATGAAGTACAATATATGAAACCCCTTCTCTGGCAGACAAGGATTAATCCTTGCCGAATTGAAATATCTAACTTGATGAAGCACAAAATATGCAACCCCTCTCTGGGATAGAGAGTAGACAAGGATTAATCCTTGCTGATTTTGAAATATCTTACTTGATGAAGTACAAAAAGTGTAACTCCTTCTCTGGGAGAGAAGGATTAATCCTTGTCATACCAATTTTGGAAGTATCTCGATTGATAAAACAAAATATATGTAACCCCTTCTCTGACAGGCAAGGATTAATCCTTGCCGACTTTGAATTATCTAACTTGATGAAGTACAAAATATGCAAACCCTTTTCTTAATACCAATTTTGGAAGTATTTCCGTTGATAAAACAAAATATATGAAACCACTTCTCTGGGAGATGATTAATCCTTGCCTTTCAGATTTGATAGTAGTTGAATTGATAAAACAAAAAATATGAAACTCCTCCTCTGGTAGACAAGGATTAATCTTTGCCATATTGGATTTGAAAATGTCTAAATTGATAAAACACAAAATATGAAACCCATTCTCTGGGAGAGAAGGATTAATCCTTGCCACAGTAGCTTAATTGTTAAAACACAAAATATGAAACTTCTACTCTGGTAGACAAGGATTAATCCTTGCAATATTAAATTTGAAAGTAACTAAATTGATAAAATATGAAACCCATTCTCTGGGAGAGATGGACTTATCCTTGTTATAGTAGCCTAAGTGTTAAAACACAAATCATAAAACTTCTACACTGGCAGACAAGGATTAATCCTTGCCATATCAGTTTTGAAGGCAGCTTAATTTAAAAAAAAACGAAATATAAAAAACCTACTCTGGGAGACAAGGAAAATGTTATTAACGTCTATATTAAATTTCAAACATCAGAACTAAAACAGAAACACCTACTCCAACAGACAGAGGGGAATAATCCTTGCAATAATAAATACTTTGATAAAACAGTTGAATTTTATTAAAACACACAAAACCAAGCCTTTCTTTTACAGACAGAAAGGATAATCATTGCCGATGTGGAAATTAAAAACATTTAAATTGATATAAAGTAAAAATTTCAATAAAATTATAAAATATGGAAGCTTACAGAAAGGAAGGAATACTTCATGCCCATAATTATGTTAGTTTACTGGAGTATTAACTATGTGTGATGGCTGAAAAGCAAGTACATTCGCATGTATCTTTAAATATGTGCATCTAATTACTTCAAAAATGGATTGCCCATTTTAAACAGAAAAAAATGGTTCCCCCATCAACTTGAAATAAAAAAGCAAATTTCTCTTCATTGTGCACATCCTCATTTACAGACCCAACTAGTTTCTATGCATGTATTTGTGAAATATATCAAATTATAGATGTTTATAAAATGTGTTTATTACAGCAGAGGATTAATGAAAACATAGCATAAATTAAATAAATGATAAAGAGAACAGAGGATGTAATAAACAATAATTAAAAACATATATACATAATATAACAAAGCAGTTTGGCAATACATTGTAATTGTGAAAATGACATGATGCAATATATACAAGATGGTGATGCTATCAGATTAAACCTTACGAGTACACACTTTTGTGGTCGTTATCATGCGACAGGCGCATCATATATATTTTATTTTTATATTTTTAACCGTACGATAGTTGTGTCAGTGATTTATATTTGCTTTTATTTTTTCCATTGTTAATTTCTTTGATTGATTTGATGATCCAGAACGAAGATTTAGAATTCATTTAAGTATAGGTATGTGTAACATGTGTACACTATACTTCTAAAATTGGTTGACATTGATGGCTAAACAACTATTTTTTCATGGAGTCCTGGTACCCAGGCACACCTATTTTTGCAAGTAACCAACAACTGTTTCACTTGAACCAGAGGTGAAACACAGATGACAATGAAATAGTGTATATTAATCAATAGTAGAATATGCCGAGAGATACTCAAACTCTCCACATCTGGATTGATAATAATCAGATGGGCTACCAGCTGAGCAATCAGGATTGGAAAACCAAGAAAATTTGAGTCAACAGTAAAAAATGATAAGCCTTCCTTATTTGATCGATATCATTGCAACATTTTAAAAAAAAATTATAATAAAATACAATAAGAGTATTTTATTGGTTAATTTGTTATTCTGTTCACAACTTTTTGACTGCAGTGGATTTGATTGTCTCTACCACACCATCTTCTTCATACTCAACCAAAAAGCCTTAAACAAAATAATATTTTAATAAAATAATGCATTTCATAAATAAATTTTGATATTTGATATACAAGTTTTTTTTTTAATGAATTGAGTAATCGAACAGATTTGTAATTATTGGCATAATAATAAGAATCCCCACCCGGCAACAGTCTATGTGATAATTGATATACGACATTGGGTCTCGTTGTGATTCTTCTCTCACCACTGATTCAAGTGGGAAAATTATAAGTTACTTGCGGTGATGGGGCTGCTCGAGTACTGGTTAATCCCAGGAAACAGTGGTTAGGTCAACTGATCGTCTAATTCACTCTAATAGTAAAAAAAGCTCATTACGTGTATTAATTTACAATTATATATCAATTTGATACCAAATCAATTAGGCTCTTATTTCTTTGATTTCTATTTTATTGAAATAAATCATTTTCCAGACAAAGAAAATTTTATGCTTTTAACATTAGCAATTCAAATTTGCCATGATATAGTTTAATATCATATGAAGCTCATGATTACTAAAACTGTACAATATGGACTTAAAAGAAAAAATTCCAAGCACATTTAAAGCAACTCTCAAAACTTGCTTAATGGTTCAACTATGCCATTTTTTTAGCAAGACGACTATTTTTAGTACAATACAGATTTTAATTTTTCTACAACAAAATATACAAAATTACATACCATTGCATCTAATCTCTTTTATAAATGCTGGATACCATTTCCTCTCTGGTTTGTAGAACGAAAACACTTTCTCTCCTGTGGTAAATACCTCCTACAAAACAAAAGCAAAGTCATTTAGCTACATGTATAAGCATTATCCCCTTCATAAACAAGAGGGCCAAGATGGCCCTATATTGCTCACCTGAGTGACCTTGAGTCACCCAACTTAAGTAGATTATATAATACATATACACTTAAAGTTCCAGAAAAACGAGATGGGCAAGAATTTTGATTTGTTTTGAAGATGTAACAGATGTGTAGAAGAGTTCATGGAAAATGTCAGTGAAATAACATTGAAATCAGGTCAATAGATTTTGACAAGGGCTTTTGAAGTTTTTACTATAGCTGCCTATATAGTAAACTAGCACCTCACTGTGGCGGTCATGTTTTTTAACAAATCACAACGGCTCGAACAAACTTGGTTAAGGGTCACCCAAGGAACGTTTCTGCGAAATTGTTTTAAAATTGATCCCGTGGTTTCTGACAAGAAGATTTTTTTAAGCTTTTACTTTAGCTTATATAGTAAACTAACCCCATCCCCTGACCACCATGTTTTTTGATGAATCACTACGGTTTGAACGAACTTGGTAGGAATTCCTCCGAGGATCATTTCTGTGAATTTATTTTAAAATCGAGCCAGTTGTTTCTAACAAGAAGATTTTTTAAGTTTTTACTAATTAAACTTGCCCTGCCCCCTGGCGGCCACGTTTTTGACAAATCAAGATGGCTTGAACAAACTTTGTAGCCGGTCACCAAAGAAACATTTCTGTGAAATTATTTTAAAATCGAGCCATTAGTTTCTGATAAGAAGATTGTTTAAGTTTTTACTATAGCTTATATAGTAAACTAACCCCACCCCCTGGCCACCATGTTTTTTGACGAATCAAGACGGGTTAAACAAATTTGGAAGGGTCATCCAAGGAACATTTCTGTGAAATTATTTTAAAATCGAGCCAGTAGTTTCTGACAAGAAGATTTTTTAAGTTTTACTATAGCTTATATAGTTAACTAACCAACCCCTGGCCACCATGTTTTTTGATGAATCAAAATGGCTTGAACAAACTTGGTAGAGGGTTACACAGGGAACATTTCTGTGAAATTATTTTAAAATCGAGTCAGTAGTTTCTGACAAGAAGATTTTTTACTAATTAAACTTGCCCCGCCCCCTGGCGGCCATGTTTTTTGAAGAATCAAGATGGCTTGAACAAACTTGGTAGAGGGTCACCCAAGGAATATTTCTGTAAAGTTATATCCAAAATTGGCCCAGTGATTTCAGAGGAGAAGTTGTTAGAAGCTAAAAGTTGATGACGGACAACAGACGACGGACACCAGGCGATCACAAAAGCTCACCTGTGAGCCTTCGGCTCAGTTGAGCTAAAAATCTAAAGTTAACTTCTGTCATAATCTGGAAATTACCATGTCTTTATGTAATTATAGGTTTTAATTATCTCATATAATAAAAACATTGAGCATACTAAATAACAAATTCTTATTTGTCTTAAGTAATTCAAAGTTGCGAAGCAACAAAACTTTTAATCTTCATAACTGCAATATTAGTCATACTGAAAAATCCATGCCTTATATTGTACTAGGGTATAAATATACAGTAGAACTTCGATAGTTTGAACTAGGTTCGCTGGAACACCACCGATCACTCGAACAACTAACCCGGTCCCTGCAAAATTCATATTTAATTCCTATTGTTCTATCACCGATGGCTAGAGCACTGATAGGTGGAACAGTCGAACTAGAAATTAGGTCCCGCCAATTTTAACACACATACCTGTGTTTTTCGCACCTTCGGTCGTCCAGCTGATCAAATATAAAGAAAATCAGAGAAGTTTGCTATGTTTGTTCACGCATTCAAACGTGTGAAGTAATTTCTACACATCATAATATTCCCACTGTTTTAAAGAGCGAATAGTTTATTATGATAGTTTGGCAAGTGTGTTTATAATTGGTTTAAATTGTATACCGCATGTTGCATTAATTAAGTTTATTTGATTCTTAATTTGATGTTTATTTGTAATTTAAGATGAAATAAAAATAAAATCAATTTATATTGCAAACATTGAAAAGTAAAGAGTGTCACATACAATTTCACCGTATAAATCTTAGACATGGGAAGTTCAGTCTCACTGCACAATGTCGCATTAAAAAACACATTTACCTGAAGAAGAAACGGCTGAGCAACTTAGTGATGGACCCGTTAAAACCGGAGTATGATTATCATTTCATTTACATTCTCACGTACACCGAAAGCTTAATATAGCTTTTTATACATGAGTATATAAAATTATGATGATAAAAGGTAAATTAAGTGATTATAGTGTAATACAATTAATTATATTTGGAAATTGTCTTTTCTGGTATATTGGATTTTCTACATAAACAAGAAATACACATCATTTACATCATCTGTTCAAAGTGTACACATGGGATTCAATAACACGCTCACAAATATACTTGTACACCATGTTACATGTACGATTGTTGTACCAGGCATGACTCGAACTACCGCTGACTCGAACAACATGTATTTTGTCCGGTCCCGTCGAGTTCGAGCGATCGAAGTTCTACTGTATATAAATTGGTAAAGAATTTTAATTAAAACAAGTATTGTCTTCCTACTACTATCAAAACAGAGGAAACGTATTTTAAAATATAAATCAGATTTTTACTTTCAAATACATTAACACTATATATGACAGATGACTACACATCTACTACGAAATAAGTTTTCCAACCAATTACCAGAGTTGTGTCCTCTTTTGAATTATAAACAAAATTAAGAATATACATGATGGGGTATTTTATTTTCAGATATGCATCATGTGGATGCATAAAACTTTCAGAAAAGTGCAATTTTGGTGAATTTCAACACTCAGAACATGTTTTTATGCTGCATTACATGAAACGTTACATAGAATTAATCAATTAGTACAAAGCTGAAAAGTTCCAGTATGATATTTTTGTATAATTTGAAGCAGTAATTTTGAAATCGGCCTATTTTTCCATCTTTTACACATTTCTTTATTGTCTACTTTGTTTCCAAGTGCTTGAGTTCTGCATTTACAGTTTATCACTGATATGCACAAAACTCAAATATCAATTAATTACCAAGTCCTAAAATATTTAAGAAATGCATGAAAATTTAGTCTTACCTTTGTTTTTTTCTGATGTTCTTTGCCGTTTCATTGGAAACTCTGTTGTCCTACGTGTGCATGTTTAACAGCCTGAAAAAAAGCAAACATGATCAGCTTTACATAACGTATTTGAGTTGTTGTCCCATCACAAAAATGTTTTGTTTTTTTCTAATCCTTAAACAATTCCTCCGAAATATTTTTAGAATGAATAGTTGATGGTTTATTGGAATCTCAGATTCTTGATTAGAATAACAAATGACTCGTATTTAAACTGTATGAATAGCCATTATACTACATAAAAACAAACCAATAACACAGGCCTCTTTTGGGATGACCATAACCTAAACAAGTTCGTTTGAATTTTTTTCAACAGACAATCATTATTATTATCATAACAAATCTTTCTCCTGAATTTCTGCAAGTAATTATTATCTTTCCCACTTGATCCAGTGGTGAGAAATTATAAACATTGCGACACAATGTTGAATATATATCATTACAAAGAAATTGTCCATACGGGGAATCAACCTCACAATCCTTGGCTTGGTAGTAAAGTGACCCTACCAAATGAGCTAACAGGGCCTGGCAGATGCGCTAACAACTTTGTTACAATTGTTTTAACTGCCTCGATCAGTTACAGATAAAAATAACAAGTAAAGAAACAGTGCATGTAACAAGTTATAAAGGTTCTTAATAATTATTAAATGTTTTGCTAAACAAATTCAACTATTAAAAAATAAATGTCCAAAAGGTGTATATAATTGTAAGTAAAATTTGACAAACAACGACAAGTTACAAACATGACCTGTACTTTTATTATGATACTGCTACACACCAAATATTAACCTTTCCGAATTATTGATCGGAAACAAATTTGACGTACTCATAGACAGATAGCATCATTTGCCCATTCTTCAAATGGCATGGGAATTAACACTTTGAAATTTGATAGAAACAAAGAATTCAAATTTCTTCTTTTTAGTATCATAGATAATGGAATACTCCATCATCATGTTATATGATACATAAATTAACAAATATACTTACTACTTGATTCTGCCATTTTTTTCCATTCGTTTTTTTCTTCTTCCAGTTGCCTCATTCTTTCCTAACAATGAAAAAAGTATCATGCATAGTAACTTGACACAGTTGATCATTGTTGTTATAAATAAACATGGATCATATTGGTGAAGGCTGTGTTTGAAATGGCGAAATAGTTGAATTGTGGTTTTATAGCATACGAAAACAAAGTAAAACATGTCAACATGAATGCATTATCCATGAATATATATATTTAAAAATATAATTTTCGGAATGTAGCAAGAACGTTGAAACCTCCACAACTTCTGGTTCTATTTTCTTTTTTATAGGAAAACGTTTTGTTTTTTATATATTGCGTCAGTTTCGACATTAAGGGCTTACAGACAATCAGTTAACCTAACTGCTCTTTCCCCAGATAGTGGAAGGCTAACCAGTACTCTAGCAAACATCTCTGCAAGAAACTGATTACTTTCCTCTTGAATTAGCGGTGACTTATGACAAAGAACATATTGTCAGATATCAATTATCACAGAGACAGTGGCCTGGCGAGGATATGAACTCCCATTACTCTCCTGGGTTAATAGTCACACTATTGACTGAGCTAACCAGTCCAAGTTACAACACACAAATCTTACAACAGATTTGTGAAAGTGATCTTTTTGATTTATGGAAATATAAATTAAATTACCTTCAAGTCTTTACATTTTTTCTTCCAAACAGCATTGTCATCATCTTTTTTTCTGTCATCATCATCTTTTCTTCTGGACATCTGTTGACACATTAAAAATATTATTTTACTAAAACATTGATTCTCAATACCTTCATTAATTACGAAATGCAAGCTTTAAAATTAACAAGAAAATATCGAAGGAACCGATGGATGCTCCCCAAGTGAGTGTTTGACTGTACCATATTCCCTTAGTGCTGATGGCTACTTGGTTGAAAAATACCAAACTGCATAGCAGAAACAATATGTGGCTCTGCACTTGACATTGAACCAGAACAAAATGACACTATGTGCATATCCTAGCTAGTTTTACAAAATTAAAACCAGAGGTTGTAGCGAAATTGCGTCATGAAGACAGTATGCACATTTCCACTTGGTTATCATGCATCCTAGCAAGTTTCCTAAAATTCCAACCAGAGGTTGTAGAGAAATAGAGCGGAGAAGAGTTTGGTCACAGACAGAATGAAAGGGCCACAACTCCGTGAAAAATCATCGAACTGGAACACAAACATAGCAAATTTCATAAAACTCCAACCTGAGGTTGTAAAGAAATAGTGCGGACAATAATTTGGTCACAGACTCAATGAAAGGGCCATAACACCTTGAAAATCATCGAATCAGAACACAAAGACAATATGAGCATGTCCATTTGGTAGTGATGCATCCTAACAAGTTTCATAAAATTTCAACATGGGGTTGTAGAAAAATAGCGCGGACAAGAATTTGGTCACAGACAAAATCAAAGGGCCATTACTCCGTGAAAAATCATCCAAACCGAAACACAAAGACAATATGCGCATCTGCACTTGGTAATGATGCATCCTAGCAAGTTTCATAAAATTCCAACCTGAGGTTGTGGAGAAATAGCCCAGACAAGAATTTGGTCACAGATTCAATTAAAGGACCATAACTCCGTGAAAAATCATCGAACCGGAACACAAAGATATAATGTGCATGTCCACTTGGTAGTGATGCATCCTAGCAAGTTTCATAACATTCCAACATTGGGTTGTACATAAATAGCTGGACAATAATTTAGTGACGCATGGACGGACGCACGGACGAACCGGCAACTATATGCTTACCCCCCTTTGGGGGAGCATAATAACATACAATGATTCAGCAACAGTCTTAATAATAAAACATATTTTAATGTACGTTTATAATGCGACTGGTAATTTAACTATTGTGCATACTCTCTTCTTTACTCTCTATCACCATGATAAGTTTTATGTCACTGTCTCAAAAACTTGGTCATCACCCAACACTATTTTTCACATTTTCATTTCCATGGCAGAGGAATAAAAATGGACTACACATATCATAAAAACTGTTTCATACATTTTCAATGCAGTATTGACAGCAATTTACTGCCAGAATTGATTGCGATAAAGGATGTATAAACCAACTCACAAGACAATAAGAAGTAATTTTGTACTTCCTAACAAAAAAAAGAATTACAATTTGGTGAATTTATACAAAACATTTACTACTAGAAGCGCAAGAGCAATAATTCTTTGAACAAAGCGTTATAGAGCCAAGTAAATATACAATTATATAAAATATCATTTAATCGACTTAGGGTTGAATGAGTATGTTAGCTCCTCATGTTGCTGACTGACCAACTGAATAAATGCCTAGATTTACCTCCATTCAAACTTCATCGTTCATCTTATAGAACTCATCATTTTGAATATTTTCTATGATGAACCAAATTCAACAATATGTTACTTATATGACAGACCAAATAGAAACCAAAAGATATATTATATGTAAAACATTTTATAATATATTATTTATTGTATAAATGATTTTGTTGACTTTGTTACTGATTTATATATTTGAATTTATATAATGTACCTTCTGTGTTTTGTCGACTTTCTCCGCTCTTTCGTCCTGTTTTCTGCATCATCTTCAGATTTCATTTCTTTGCTGTAAAATTTATAATCTTAATTAAAATTAATTTTCTACACTTTAAGACCACCAGGCCAAAGTCCATAATATGCGTTAATGTATTTAGTATTTTTTAGGCCATTTCTTTTTGTTAGTGGAGGGCGAAAGCCATATTCAACACACAACATGTTTTATATGACATGTCTATCTAGTTCTATTGCAGGAGAAATACCTCAGAATGAAAAGAATGACAATCAATTGGTAAACTTTCTCACAAATAGTTGTCTACTTTACTGAGCTGGCCTCAAACCCACGACAACCTTATTGTCAAAGTGGACAGTTTGAGAAGTGGACATTAGTCCATATTGTCTGTATGGTAGACCAATATTGAGATTGTAAAATCCCATTACAATATGTGTCATGTTATGATGGATTATGACTATTCAGAATTTATTTATTTGTTGCTTTGAATCTATTTAAAAAAAAGTAAAAAATTAATGATTCATTGACCAAGTTATCTTGTTATTTCAAAATACAGTAAATTGTACAACAGAATAATTTGATATATAAAGTCACGGTAACACTTAACAACCTTTTACCATTCTTCGAATGAACGAACGAACGAACGAACGAACGAACGAATGAACGAACGAACGAACGAATGAATGAATGGTGTTAACGCATTCTTTGAATGGCATGGTATAAAAAGGAAAGGACATTATACTAGATATACTTAAATGGACTATAAATATATTCATAATGATTGCATTCTTATGTATTGCTTTGCTCAGTTTGAAATCATATTTCAAATTCACTCTTGGCGGGAAAGCGTGTCAAATTACGGAGTGTCTTACTCTTAACATGTGTTCAAACAAAACATGATGATGTAAGAGTTAAATTAATCAAATTTAACATACCTTCATTGATGGTGTCTGATCGGTCATCTTCATCTATAAACGACTCTGATATACCTTGAAAACTGAAATAATAAAAGAAAAGTATGTTTTAAAGATTACTTAAATTCTCCTTAAAATCACTCACTTCAGCGTTAATGATGACATTTTCACCATACATGAAATGTGTTGATAGGACAACATACCCTGCAGTATGTTAGTAAAGTTTTCAGCGGTCAGATGTGGCCGCCAACCGCTAATCACTTAGTGGTCACACCTTCTGGTTGCAAGGCTGCTATTCCAATCATATTCCCTTGGTTATGGAACAAACCACTTTAACAAGAACATCAGTTAACCCTTTACTCCATAGATCTGCTTTTTCCCGCACCAATCACAGAAGGCCTTTGAAAACAGTGCAGGAAGAGTTCAGATTGCTCATTACGAGCAATCTGAACACTTCCTGCACTGTTTTCCACTCTGTCAGTTAATATAAACATAATTCACCCAATAATTCAAAAGCTCAATATTAGGTGTCCAAAGGCATCTATATTAGAGGTGTCAAAAGGCATCTATATGAAGTAAAGGGTTAATTAAACCATGGTAGAGCATCAAGAACATAACTGATATCTATAAACCATAGCTAAAAGGACAATAAACTGACTTGCATGTAGCTTTAGAGTAAAACAATCTCATTTTAGGTCGGAATTGAAACAGGCCGAATATATATATTTTAAAAGCAAATATACCATTAATCACATACACAAGGCGAAGGTTGAACTATAGCCATGTCAAAGTTTTCCTTAATTGGAGGACCATCTTCCTTTTTCCTAAAGCCAAATATTATCCAAACTTTGTTTGTCTTTGAAAATAGTAAAATATAGGACTTAGACCAGGAAGTAGTTCTATAGAAAATTGACAGCACTTGGTCGTTCAAGATGGTGTGAGCGTGAAAATGCACTTAACAGGTACTATTGCAATGTGAATTTGTGAAGGGAATATATATCTCCAGAGAATGGTGCAAAATTGAGTGGACTGGTAGCTATAACACACAGATGGGACTATTTCTTAGAAGGTAAGAATTTTGTATAATTTGGCTGATTTAACCTCTGTATGTGAAATTATATAGGGACATCTACTTTCACTTTGAGCAAAATTGTGAAATTGGAAGCAGTTAATGCCATTGTTTTTAACTGTTTTTTTTTGTGTTCTGCTTGAATTGAATATGAATTCTGGAAATTCTCAATAAGTTTGGAGTACAGCTGTAAGTGTGACAGTCTATTGTGCTAATATTACGGTCTATGTGAAGTTAATGGTGGTCCAGCTCCTGTACGGAGATGGCTGTTGTGGACGGTGTATTGGAATTTTTGGTAATATTTTCTGCAGGTAGGTTGATATAATTATTATTTTTAAATAAGTTACATATACATGTGTTTATTGGCAGTGAATAACGATTATTAAATGATGCAGTTGCAAATAAGAGGTAAGTTTATGTGTTTTCTCGGGCCATGAGTGCAGTTTTGAGGCTATTTTTTGGTTAGACACTATTTGTCAACCTCAGCAACATGGATGCAGCTTATAAACAGTACATTACAATGAACTTGGAGAAGTGCAGTGTTTTAGGTGCGAATGGTGTATGTCATTTGGACAAGTGGTCAAACCCACAATGGATATGAATAGTGTCAATGGCTCGGGCTGGATTGGTGCAGGCGTAGCAGTCCATATTTAGTACACAGGCTTGCCATGTGCTTGAAAATCAACAGCATGAAGCTGGGACCAAAGGGTTGGTGTGTCAGCCATTTATGTCACAATAAATTGTGCATAAATCAGGACCACCTTTCCAATGAGCCACTTGGAACAAACAATGAGAGGGAGTCATATGTGTCTGCTGGAACGTGCCACGGACACAGGCAGTTCAAGACGTGTCTTGTGGAGTTCAAGTTTTAACGGTTTGTTGCAATTTTTTTTACATATCAATTAGCATGGTATAGCATATATAGCTAAGTAGTGTAGATAAGTGTCCACATAGTGGAACATGCTAAGTGTGATTTAGTTTAATTAAGGAAAAGTCTATTTAGCTACTGTTTCTGGAAGGTTTAATGAGAAGAACACAAGTAGGTTACTCACTCAGTCACTCACTTACTCACTCACTCGCGTATAGATATAAACATGTTCTGTTCTATTCTGTTCTGGTCACTCCTTTTTTTTAAGTAATCAGATTGTCTATTGTTTTTGAAACGTCTATACCACCGATGGCGAGACTCCATTTCACCACGACGCAAAATTATACGTCTGTTGTACTGCTTGTCTTTCCTGTACTTTCGATGACTTCTCATGTCCGCGCCAATTTTTGAAACTGCCTGTCCTGTTCTCTTTTACAGATAAATACCCATGTACTCCAATTTTTTTTATTAAAGCAGTAGCTTGTCCATTATTGTGCCGGAGAACAGCTGATGCACATCTTCCACCATAGTTATGAGAGAAGTTCACATTTTTAGGAGCGCTTTTCGATAGTGTAGCATTAAATGTCTCCACTGATTGCGTGTTATAATTAAACTGTGTGCTTTCTATTGCTTTTTCACATAAGCGTATTTTGAGTATATAGTGTAACAGTTCTTTATCACTTTCAGCCATTCGCAATGTGGTGCTCTTGTGTGGAGCCAAGAATGCAGAGCGTTCGAACCAGCATGACTTTTGGCCTCCCCCGTATGCGAAAGAGTTTCTTCGGCACATTGTGCACTCACCGTCATAGCACTGTCTTGTGGATTTGAACGCTTTCTTCACAGCTTTGATCATGGAAGGTAAGTCACCACAGTACAACTCTAGCACTAGGGTTACTATTTCCTTGAAGAACTTGTATTTCTTTGATTTGTAGGTACAATTTACACATCTGAATGTGTATTTCCAAGCCAGGCCCTGTTTTTTGATAACAGAGTAGCCTCCCTTTGCATTTTTAAATTAACCCAAAAGACAGCAATACTAGGTTCGCAAGAGACGAAATTGGTTTAACGTGCTTAACTTGGAATCGTGTAAGGCAAGTGTGTGTAAAATGCCAGAAAACCTGCTGCCAATTAAAATTTTATTATAGGCCGTTCTTATAAATTAACTTTTCTCCATGCTACTACCCTACTCACAAAGGCTAATTAACTCGATTGGTAACCTGTCCGACCTAATCTAGGGGCCGTAATTTTGAATTCCCATCAAGCCATGATGATTTATATACAGCATTATGTCACACCGTCATTTGTCGCTCACAATCAATTCAAATAAAAATGGGTGAAATGTTAACTACTGTTTTTAAGCCCAACATAACATCAAGAGTATGCTTAATATTCTAATAAAACACATTTGATAAAATGGTATGAATAAAGTAAAATCAATCATAAGACATTTCTTACCCATTTCTTTAAAAAGCTGACAAAACACTCCCCTCAACTGCAAGTTTTGGTGCACCTTGAACAAAAGTAGCCTAAAACAATATTTTTAAGAGAGTTAAATAAATGGCTTGCAGTCAAAACGTCCTCTAGTCAAAACACCCCCATTTTGGTCAAAACGCCCCCCCCCCCTCCAACCCATCAAAAAATTACTTATATGTCAAAACAGGGTTGGACTAAAATGCGAAATGGAGTGTAAATTGCGAAATGGAGTGCAAGGGGGTGTAAATAGCGAAGTGGAGATATAAAATTGCTATTTTACTTTTGTTTCTTAAATAAATCAAATAAACTCGTATATAAATGTTATTATTGATGTGTGATAATATGGTTGATGTGTCAAGTTAAAAAAAAGTCAAATTTAATCGTTACTTCCCACACATATATAATTATAATATTACCAATATCGATACCCGTTATAATTATACTAAAATAACGTTACAGACACAGGATACATTGTGAAAAGTTAACTACCATGGCTCAAACATCGACTGCGCAATGTAGATCCGAATGTAAAGTGCGAAATGGATTGCAAAATGAAGTTTCTAATGTAAAGTGCGAAATTGAGTAATGAAGTTGCTATTTTATGTTTAGCCGGTTAATCTATACAAATAATTACTTTAATAAAGGTTTGGTTTTAATTATGTTACAGACATTGTGAAAAGTTTAATTCTTTAGCTCGAAAATCGACTGCGAAAAGTGCGAAATGGAGTTTCTTATGTAAAGTGCGAAATGGAGTTTCTTACGTTCGTAAAGTGCAAAATTGAGTAATGCAATCGATATAAAATCAAAATATTATGCAGGTTGGTGCACGGATCTCTTCATTCGAGTCTACTAGATATAATTTCCACCGGCAATTTTCAATTTACATAAGTACTGCAGGGCCGGGCCTGTACTTTCTCCTAGAAAAAAATGTTTTATATATCTGGATCTATCAGTCTAGGTCATCATCAGGGGTTGACTTAATGGCAGATAGATCACTTACCTCAACAATCCACAGCTTTGTCGCGGGTTTAACTGTCTGTACCACCGCCGACTGCTTCCCAACATGGTACCTTACAAACACAAAGGAATCCTCCTCAACAAGTGACCACATTTTAATCGATAGGTTACAAACAATATTCGTAAAAACTCAAATAAAACATTAAATTTCAAACGTAGAATTTTTTTTTACTATGGCGCGCAAAGTTGTGACCAGTCAGTCTTGATTTCAAACAGTGACTGAATGGACGAGTCTATGTAATATCAAAAGGGGCGTTTTATATCCATTTCTTTTTTATTGTATGCTTGGTCTAATCATAAATCACCTAATGAAATATTTATTAAATGTTATGTTTTTCAAAAGTTTTCGAAAACTATAGCTTTCATCAAAAATTGTTAAAATGCATAGTTTACCTTATTTATCTTCTATCCCTATTTATATAATGAATTCGTCCAACCCGTTGCAATACCGGAAACTCCATTTTGGCGAAAGAAATAATCTGGGGATGCCGAAAAAGGCATCTTGCATTTGTAAAGACCGTTTGTTGCTGCGAAGAAACTTTGATTGTTTAAAAACAAAGGGTAGTTTTGGTAAGATCTTTAAGAAAGTATCATGTTGCTCCTAATATGTGTCACATTCGTTTCCTGCATTTTGGTTGCAGATGCAGTTTTCTAAAAAGATTATGACGTGAGTATTTTATTTTATATTGTTTTATGAATTAATTAATTGAATGAATTAATGAAAGCTTACTTTCAATTCATTTCAATATCTATTCAGCATTAAACATTTCATACAATCGTTTGTATAATTCATTTGCATCGGTTATCATTTGTAGATGAAGATATATGTAACAAACACTTGGTATGACTATTATGCGCAATGTCGATTTTTCGGCGCAATTGATGCCATCGATTAAAAATTAAAATAACTTAAAAAGTAATGTTTTAAAATCATTTATTTTATTTAAAGGTATTATAGTGGCAAGTAACACAAACACACTGTTAATCAAGACTTTTCCTGTATGCGATGTACACAAAATAATGCTTATGTATTGATGTATAACCTTTATCTACTTGAAAGTTATCAAATTAACAATAATTGAATATTGCCCAAAACTTTAATACGTCCTGCAATAAAGTATTGCGTAATGTTTACATTGAACTCCGTAAACTTCCCGAACAAAGCCTCGAAAACAAGATCGTTAACGAGTCTTCACGATGTTATCCGATGATTGTTCGGAAACCCGAAAGCGGTGAAAATGGGGAATGTAAACAAAAACAAAAACGTGACTTCAGAAACCCGATGTTTGTAATAACCCTAATCCCTAACCCTAACCCAAACCCTAGATGACATATTAATAAGATTTGTTCAAAGTATTCCTATGTGCAAATGTATTCTGAAAGGGGCAGCGTGGAACCTAACCCCTTTATTTATACCAACTTGAATCATCTACTCATACATATTAATTCCCATGATAAGACAATAAAACAATATGTGATGAAAATGCTCCAGGCACAGTTACATCACTTACAATAAGTCTGTAAGGATTATTGACCCTTTAGTAAATTCAATCCTCCTTATTTAGCCAATCTAGATGAAGCTTTAGATCTCAAACTGGATAATATTTGTCCACGAATTAATGAAAAAGTACAATATTCCCGTTTACCATTGTATTAACAAATACAAATGACTGGTTCCTAGGAGAAATCTTTTTAACAGTTTATATATTTTCAACCTTTTTGGTGTCTCTTCTCACCACTTAAGAGAATGGAAGCCCAGTCATTTTAACACATTTGTATCATCTCGACCAAACAATGCTTGTGCGAAAATAAAGGGAAAACCAGTACTATATATATATATATATATATGATGTGCTCCATTGTATATATTTATTTTTGAACTGTAGAAGACTGACTGATTGTTTGATAATATCAGGGATGGAACTACTGAATAAACAGCTCCTGAATATGAAAGTTCTAAATAGTTCACAGTTTGACATTGAGATATACAACACATTGGATCGTAAACTTCGGGGATGAATATATTTCATCTGTTGACTAAGTTTAATCTAGAAAATATGATGGTGAACTTCCATTTATTATTTTGTACAATAGTATTGTATTTTTAGATTCAACTCTATTGGGAAATTCTCTCCATTTCACTTTGGATAAAAGATCATTGGATGTGTGTCATAATCTTTGTCCAGGATAATTTTATGCATATTTAATTCATTTCATATCCACAAGTAACTGATAACCTTCCCACTTGAATCAGCGGTGAGAGACGAGTGATAATGAGACACAATGTCGTATATCAATCATCACGGAGACTGTTACCGGACGGGGATTCGAACTCACGACCCCAGGATTGAAAGTCAGACGCGTAACCGACTGAGCTAATCGGCTCCGGACACAAGCGTGAATATGTATGGACAGACAGACAGACAGACAGACAGACAGACAGACAGACAGACAGACAGACAGACAGACAGGCAGGCAGGCAGGCAGGCAGGCAGGCAGGCAGGCAGGCAGGCACACAAACAGACACACACACAGACAGACAGACACACAGACACACAGACAGACAGACACACAGACACACAGACAGACAGACACACAGACAAACACACACACCACCACCACCACCACCATAGTGTGTACCTGACATCATACACACAGACCACCAAAGTCTGTACCTGACATCACACACGGCGTCAGAACTATATACACACCACCAAAGTCTGTACCTGACATCACACACGGCGTCAGAACTATATACACACCACCAAAGTCTGTACCTGACATCACACACGGTGTCAGGACTATATATACAACGCCATCACACGGCGTCAGGACTTTATACACACACTGCCATACGCCCCTGACTCAAGTGTTGCAACGCTTAGAATATGTCGCGTTATAATAAAATAAAACTTGTTGAAAGCGACCATAACCACTAAGCAAAAACTAGCGTGAGCGGTGAACACTCCATCTACTGCATTTGGCGCTACATCCCCGACAGGTTTCTTATTTAAGCATGATAATGCTATTTTTGTTTTGTTGATATGTATTCTTTTAATCAAACATAACACCAAATGCCGGTACATGCACAACGAAAGAAAGAAAAAATAAAACAAACAAACAGAGTAAACAAGTATTGTCTATCTTGCTGAATAATAAAAACTTTTTAGACGACCCTCGATTAATAAAACTGGATAGGAAGTGCATTGTGTTACCACTAAGTGGTGCTTAAGCACGGAGTGTATTATGTATTTTGCAATTATCAGCCATAACAAGCACACGGTGGCGAACCCACGTGACCAAATGCTATGGAGTGGTGTAAAAAAAAACGCTGGAAAAGTGACCGCTTCATATAAAAAGGTTTGCAGATAACATTTTTTTGGGGCTATTGGCTTTTAGAGGTTAGGTCAAATTGGAAAACTGGGTTTTCTAGACACCGATACTGTCGCTTGCACGTGCCACAATTTCGGTGTTTAGAAAAGCATAAAAAAGGCTTACACCTCCCACCCAACAACTCCTTCCCCAATGCCTTCCGCCCATTTTTTTTTTAAAATAGATAAATGTTTGATGTGTTTTATATGATTATAAATGAAAATTTTGAGTTATATTTTTTTGAAAAAATGAGGGTAGGTGTTACAGGGTTATACATATTTAGACATATAAACTCTATAGGCCCTATATCTGAATATATAACACTTCACCACCGACCCTCATTTTTTAAAAAAATAACTCTGTATATTCATATAGATAACCCCGGCCGGGTCATACCAAAGACTTTAAAAATGGTACTAGATGCTTCCTCGCTTGACGCTCAGCATTTAGAGGAGAGTTCTAGGTCTGGTCGACCCGGTGTCAGTATAATGTGACTGGGTGGGATATCATACCATGTGTCTGCGGCATGATACTCCAGTGTGACAGCGCTTAGAATACTGTCTCAAGAAGACACCGTCGCGATATGACTGAAAAGTTGTTGAAAGCGACGCTAAACACCATACAACAATAACAACATCATCATATAGATTACAACATCATATCAAACACATACATTTTTTATTTATGTTTGAAAAAATAAATACAAAAAACAATGTATAGAGGGCGAACGGGGGGGAGAGGTTTTTTATGAGTTTTGTAATATATATATATATTGGAGGTCAGGTAAATTTAGATGGATTAAACAGCGATACTGCCGCCTGTGGTCACATGTACTTAATAATTCCAAGTAAAATCTGTGGATTTAGCCGCAGTAGCTCGATTACTCTCTCTTGGAATAACTTACGGTGAATTTTTTCATGACCTCTATTGCTTGTTTTCGCATAATAACATTATTTATCTCTGTATAAAACAAAAATATAGAGAATATAACGTAAGCGTCCCGTGTTAATTTTATGCAGGGCACACAATCCGAATCTGCCCCTGAACATTTGTAATGTTACTCATATGGTGTGTTGAAGCTGGGTGCATGTTTCTTGTTTTCATTAACTGACTTCAACACACACTAACAGAACTGTTTGAAGGTTGCAATGTGAAACAAGTATAGTAATTTTCAATTAAGTGGCGCATGGTGGTATTTTAAATAAAAGCTATTACAAAAAGTATGCACATGATGATGTTTGGTTAAGAAAACATAAAATAGTTAATTCACATGAAAGATCATTGCTAAAACCCCCTTGGGTTAGTTACTAAAGCGTCCACTGCAAGGTTTTATTCAGTAATCAGAGTGCTTTGTTAAAATATTCACACCCAATCACATACTCTTTTCAGATATTTTGTGTTCAATCATGTCAAATTTTGAGATACTTGCATCACGTGACATATTCCGCGGGAAACCTACTGACTAATGAAATGCGATCGTCAGTGCTCGGTTTGCAACTGATTGGTCGAAAGTCACGTGACAGTAAACCGAGTATTGCCAAGAAAAAAAAGTCCCGCTCAGTTCGTACTGTGCCTTTGTTCTGTAAGGATGGATTTCATTTGTGGACTTTGATGGTAGCGTGAGTTAAATGTGTCTTTTTCTACTTTATAAAGATATTTTATTGCAAATTGTATCGTTTTCATTTAGCTGAATACTATTTTAGATATTAATACACCTTTCTAAATTTGTACTTGTCCGGAAACCATCACAATTCATGTCCGCGTGTCCCTTGGCCAGTGTCATAACTGGCTATTGTACATTCAATGCATTTGCTTAATAACTGTTTGATAGATTTAATGTAAATAATTACGAAGGAAGAAACTTTATTTACATGAAAGGAATCTGGAGACCGAGGGACGCTGTTTGATTATTTTCAAGTGAAACTTTCGTTTAATTTATATCATAAACAGGTACACCATAAGGAAGATGGCCTCAAGGAAGATTGGCTTTGCTAATTGAGTCTCTGTAAATAAATAATTTACTTACTTGCAGATGTGTATCGGATTGTTTTTGCAGACTAGTATAATTACTGATAAACACACACACACACACTGTCAGTAATGACTGATACTGACACCGTCACTAAATTCAAATTATTTATTATAATCATGACTATAACTACTCCAACTTCGAACAAACTAAATATCTTACAGAGGGACAAATAATCATAATTATGCATGCGTAGTTTTTTTCAAGTAAAAAAAATCATTTTATCAGGTTATATTTATTGATGTATCTTTTGTATTGACAGTTCTGATGGTTGTATGGATACAGCTGTGCACGTGTTCAGTGTGGTTGGCTTTGGTGATGGGTGCAGCACGTACACCAGTGATTTTGTTGACAGTTCGTTTTGGTGATGGTATCAATGCTTATGCTGACAGTATGGATATTTGCAGAAAAAAACTTATGTAAGTGAGATTTATTTTATATACTATCTACACTTGTATTCTATTCATTAACTGATTTAAATAGTCGACCATAGAATTACCAGGATTTTGGGACCAGTACAATGGTATTTGTCATTTTCTACACAGCACATGTTATATATGGAAAGTAAGTACAACCACCATCCTTCTGCAAATAACAAGCAACCTTAAACAATGCCTTAGACACCGTAATCATGGAGAACTCTTCAGCATATTATTGTTTTATATAATGTCTTTCAACCAATCTAGACTCAACCAATACACGCCTCGGTGAGAGGCAAGTGATAAATTGGATCATGGAGAATCCCTAGTGTATGCTTATGATTTTAATTGTTTAAATATACTACCATAAATTTGTTAAATGAATGTAATATTTTCAGCATTTAGTTTAGGTGATGAAAGCAGCATATATGGTAAAAGTACAAACATGGCATCTTATCGGGAGTACACTGCACTGTTCTCTACTCAGTCTTTATGTTATAAAGGTGTGCTATATATCTTACAGAATTGTCCTGTTAGTTATACATCTTCACCCCACACAAAACACCAGGTGTGTTTTACATAGTCCATGTGCAGCCAATCAATGGCAGTCATTTGCTTTTTTGTCATTTTCCAATTTTAAATAATCTTTATACAACCAGTCTGGATGGAGATGTAGATGATAGCTTTGACTATGTATGTAAAAATTCAGTTGTGGTAAGTATGATAATTCAGTTAATAAGTTGAGGGCCAAATGTGATATCAATTATGGTGTTCCATAATTTGTCTATTATTAAGAATTGCCATATGTCAATTCAACACTTAATCACTTGTCCGGTGCTTGTCTTAAGAAATAACGGAATCAAAATAATGGAGATGAAAATGATACTTTAGTTATCATGCTCTTTAAAAGCCCTGATATACTTTAATGTATGACATTACCATACACTATTAAATGTATGATATTTATTAAGTGTTGCATTTCATTACAATTAACTGTTATGGTATATCAATAAAAAACGAAAACATTCACACACCCAATGTTTATTTCAGCAATTACTGTACCGTTCTCGGCCAGAACCTTTCATGCTGGTGTGTGTTTCTCTATGGTTGACTGTTAACAGATAGATACAACAGAAGATAGAGTTTACTAACTTGGTAAGTATTGAAACACTTTATTATTTGTTTGATTTATATTATCTCTGTAAGTGCATAGCATTTGTGTTTTTCTCTGAAGTCCGATTCCTAGATAGAACCAGTAATGGTTATATGAGTCAACGGCCTACAATGGGTCCAGTCAAGATTCGAACCGGCAACCTCAGTTATGAGTTTGTCACCATATACACTACACCATCGCCCCACTTGGTAATTTTGTTCAATGTTTTTTGTTACAAATGAATTATTTCTTGTACGTAGGAAGGCCGCCATGTATATTTGATATATGTCAGCCCAGACTATCAGACAGACGGTTATGTAAGCCTTTAAATATTAAACTTATTTTTACATCGATTTTGAAACAAGTTTATACAACATGTCACCTCGATGGTTTCCTGGGTAGAACCTGAACCAAACATATCCGGATGAAGTCTCTTGCTCAAGGACACCAAACATGGCCGTCACATGACGGAGAATTTAAATTTAAATTCAGACGTAAATGCAGACTTTTATACTCTCAATTTAATTTAAATGTCTTTGTATTACCTAAACTGATAACTTCGTGTAGGCAGTTATCGCAAATATTGTCCGTTGTAATATGACACTTGTTTCATATGTAAAATTGAAAACATTTTTTTTAAATTTCTGCTTATTCAACGCCTTAGTCTGTATCAGTATTATAATCATACCGGCGCCAATTCTTTAATCATTTTACATTGATAGCAAAACGAATTCATACAAAATTACCATGACGGGGATCGAACCAACGACCCTTCATTTCTATGATATTCTACATTTAAATCATACACTTGATATATATTATGTATATTTTTAACACTATCATGCATATAAAAATAAACTATTTGTGAATAATTGTTGAACAGGTTGTCACCTAGTAGCAGTGTAATGGTGACAGGTCCATGTGCCCGGTTGTGATTGTGACACTGGTACAACTCCATGTAGACGGTTGGCTAGAAGACATACAGACTCGTAGCGGGGAGATGAAAGATAAGTACATTAGTAGATAGTGTATATGTTTGATTGAATATTTAGCGTAATTTCTATGCCATAGAGGGCTAACAGACAATCAGTAAACCTAACCACTGTTTCCTGGGTCCATGGAAGGTTAACTAGTACTCAAGCACATCCCATCTCCGCCAGTAACTGATAACTTTCCCGCTTGAATTGGTAGTGAGAGAAGAACTGCACCATATGGCGCAACGTCATAGATCAATCATCACGGTCAATGTCATAGATCAATCATCACGGTAAATGTCATAGATCAATCATCACGGTCAATAGCTATACAAAGCTAATTTTTATTGTGTCATGTCGACTATAAACACATTTTTGTATCATCACGGGAGACCGTGGCTGAGTGGGGATTCGAACTGGTGACCCAGGATTGATAGTAGACACGCTACCGACTGAGCTAACCAGACTGGGATAGAGAGGCCTTATAAGGCATATTATATAATTGTTGTTTGTAAATATATTTTCTGAATCATCTTTCAGTACAGGTTTCAATCTTACTTAACATTATATGTAGGGATAAGTTCTTTAAATGAATGGTACCATCCCGTGTCATGGGGTGGTGCCAATATAAGACAATTTTGAGAATATTACAATAAAGTTTACTATTTCTTCCATATATCCGAGTATGTACTTCAATTCTACAGAAGTTTATGTTTGGGGATAAAAAAAAAAAAAATTCAATAATTGGTTCTTACCCGTGTAAGTGGCTTGTGCCAGCTGGTTTGGATCTTTTTAAAGTAATTCTGAAAAAAAATAAAAATTAACTTGTATTTCTTGGTAGATTTTTGTGAAGTTATGTCCCTTGGATTATTAAAGATTATAGAATTCAAAATTTGCAGATGCATTTTAAAGCAAAAAATCAACCATGTTCATATTTAGCAATGCCATAAGTATACGAATGTTTTTTTAATGAAAATTTAAAAAAATATAATTTTATTTAATTTTAGAATATTCTTTAAGTGGATTATTTCAGTCATTTAGGACAAATAAAACATGCAAAGTCATTTAGGGAAAACAATCAGTTGAGGCTAATCAAACAAATACAGCCAGTTAAACAAATAAAGAATACACGATGACATAGGACAAATAATAATAATTAGGTCAAAATAAACATATATGATTAATCAGGTCAAATTAAATTCATATAATTAATTAGGGCAAATTGAATATATACAGTCATGTAAGCAAATAAAGAATACACAATCAATTTGGACAAATTATACATATATACATGTAATTAATTAGGACAAATTAAATATATATAATTAATAAGGGCAAATGAAACATAAATAATTAATTAGTGTAATATTAACATATATGATTTATCAGGTCAAATTAAATTTATATAATTAATTAGGACAAATTAAACATAAATAATTAATTAGGGTAATTTAAACATATATAATTAATTACGGAAAATTAAACATATATAATTAAATAGGGGAAATTAAATATATATAATTAATTAGGGTTATTGAAACATATATAATTAATGAAGACTAATTAAATATATATATAACTAATTAGGGCAAATCAAACATAAATAATTTATTAGGGTAAGTCAAACATGTATAATTAATTAGGGCAAATTAAACATATATAATCAATTAGGGAAAATTTAACATAAATAATTGAATAGGGTAATTTTAACATTTATGATTAATTAGGGAAAATTAAACATATATAAATAATTAGGGAAAATTAAATTTATATAATTAATAAGGGTAATTGAAACATAATCAATTAATCAAGACTAATTAAACATATATAATTAATTAGGGCAAATCAAACATAAATAATTTATTAGGGTAAGTCAAACATTTATAATTAAGGCAAATTAAATAAATATAATTAAATAGGGAAAATCAAATATATATAATTAATAAGAGTTATTGAAACATATGTAATTAATTAAGACTAATTAAACATATAATTAATTAGGGCAAATTAAACTTATACAATTAATTAGGAAAAATTAAAAATATATAATTAATTAGGGAAATTAAACATATACCGCCAGTTAGGCAAATAAAGAATACACAATCACATAGGGCAAATAACAGATACAATCAGTTAGGGAAAATAAACATATTAATTATTTTTTTAAAGAATACACTATCAAAGAGAGCAAATAACTTATACAATCAATTATGGCAATTTAAACATATATAGTAAATTATTGACTAAACGTATATAACTAATTAGGGCAAATTAAACAGGTACAATCAATAAGGCCAAATAAAACATATAAGTTATTAGGGCAAGTTAAAGATACAATAAATAAGGACAAATGAAACATATAAGTTATTAGGGCAAAATAAACAGATACAATCATTAAGGACAAATAAAACATATTAGTTATTAGGGCAAATTAAACAGATACAATAAATAAGGACAAATAAAACATATAAGTTATTGAGCAAATTAAACAGATACAATAAATAAGGACAAATGAAACATATAAGATATTAGGGCAAATAAAACAGATACAATTAATAAGGCCAAATAAAACATATAAGTTATTAGGGCAAATTAAACAGATACAATGAATAAGGACAAATGAAACATATAAGATATAAGGGCAAATTAAACAGATACAATAAATAAGGACAAATGAAACATATAAGTTATTAGGGCAAAATAAACAGATACAATAAATAAGGACAAATAAAACATATAAGTTATTAGGGCAAATTAAACAGATACAATAAATAAGGACAAATGAAACATATAAGTTATTAGGGCAAATAAAACAGATACAATTAATAAGGCCAAATAAAACATATAAGTTATTAGGGCAAATTAAACAGATACAATGAATAAGGACAAATGAAACATATAAGATATAAGGGCAAATTAAACAGATACAATCAATAAGGCCAAATAAAACATATAAGTTATTAGGGCAAGTTAAAGATACAATAAATAAGGACAAATGAAACATATAAGTTATTAGGGCAAAATAAACAGATACAATCATTAAGGACAAATAAAACATATTAGTTATTAGGGCAAATTAAACAGATACAATAAATAAGGACAAATAAAACATATAAGTTATTGAGCAAATTAAACAGATACAATAAATAAGGACAAATGAAACATATAAGATATTAGGGCAAATAAAACAGATACAATTAATAAGGCCAAATAAAACATATAAGTTATTAGGGCAAATTAAACAGATACAATGAATAAGGACAAATGAAACATATAAGATATAAGGGCGAATTAAACAGATACAATAAATAAGGACAAATGAAACATATAAGTTATTAGGGCAAAATAAACAGATACAATAAATAAGGACAAATAAAACATATAAGTTATTAGGGCAAATTAAACAGATACAATAAATAAGGACAAATGAAACATATAAGTTATTAGGGCAAATAAAACAGATACAATTAATAAGGCCAAATAAAACATATAAGTTATTAGGGCAAATTAAACAGATACAATGAATAAGGACAAATGAAACATATAAGATAAAAGGGCAAATTAAACAGATACAATAAATAAGGACAAATAAAACATATTAGTTATTAGGGCAAATTAAACAGATACAATAAATAAGGACAAATAAAACATATAAGTTATTAGGGCAAATTAAACAGATACAATGAATAAAGACAAATAAAACATATAAGTTATTAGGGCAAATTAAACAGATACAATAAATGAGGACAAATAAAACATATAAGTTATTAGGGCAAATTTAACAGATACAATAATTAAGGACAAATGAAACATATAAGTTATTATGGCAAATTAAACAGGTAAAATAAATAAGGACAAATGAAATTAAACAGGTACAATAAATAAGGACAACTGAAACATATAAGTTATTAGGGCAAATTAAACAGGTACAATAAATAAGGACACAGATACAATCAATAAGGTCAAATAAAACATATAAGTTATTAGGGCAAATTAAACAGGTACAATCAATAAGGTCACAGATACAATCAATAAGGTCAAATAAAACATATAAGTTATTAGGGCAAATTAAACAGATACAATAAATAAGGACAAATGAAACATATAAGTTATTAGGGCAAATTAAACAGATACAATAAATAAGGACAAATAAAACATATAAGTTATTAGGGCAAATTAAACAGATACAATGAATAAAGACAAATAAAACATATAAGTTATTAGGGCAAATTAAACAGATACAATAAATGAGGACAAATAAAACATATAAGTTATTAGGGCAAATTTAACAGATACAATAATTAAGGACAAATGAAACATATAAGTTATTATGGCAAATTGAACAGGTAAAATAAATAGTAAAATAAATAAGGACAAATGAAATTAAACAGGTACAATAAATAAGGACAACTGAAACATATAAGTTATTAGGGCAAATTAAACAGGTACAATAAATAAGGACACAGATACAATCAATAAGGTCAAATAAAACATATAAGTTATTAGGGCAAATTAAACAGGTACAATCAATAAGGTCACAGATACAATTAATAAGGTCAAATAAAACATATAAGTTATTAGGGCAAATTTAACAGATACAATAAATAAGGACAAATGAAACATATACGTTATTAGGGCAAATTAAACAGGTACAATAAATAAGGACAATGAAACATATAAGTTATTAGGGCAAATTAAACAGGTTCAATAAATAAGGACAATTGAAACATATAAGTTATTAGGGCAAATTAAACAGGTACAATAAATAAGGACATTTGAAACATATAAGTTACTAGGGCAAATTAAACAGGTACAATAAATAAGGACATTTGAAACATATAAGTTATTAGGGCAAATTAAACAGATACAATAAATAAGGACAAATGAAACATAGAAGTTATTAGGGCAAATTAAACAGGTACAATCAATAAGGACAAATAAAACATATAAGTTATTAGGGCAAATTAAACAGATACAATCAATAAGAACAAATGAAACATATAAGTTATTAGGGCAAATTAAACAGATACGATAAATAAGGACAAATGAAACATATAAGATATAAGGGCAAATTAAACAGATACAATCAATAAGGACAAATGAAACATATATAACTAATTAGAGCTAATTCGGCAGCACTACAATCAATCATGGCAAATACCAAATATAAAAACAGATACACAAACAATTAGGGCAACTAAACAGATATAATGGAACTAGCAAATACGAATATGAACGGAGTTTATCATGGTTTCATATCTTTAGGACCGTTGTGAATCATAAAAATGGCTTCTTGAAGTTTAGCGCTGCTCGCGTACACTAACATGCATTAACTCTTAACAACCGTGTGGGACGCCAAACATTCCTGAATTCTCCCATTTATTGTATTCATACGTTTTGGTTATGAATATTATTTTGTATTTTTGTTTTAAATATATTTAAGGATATTGTTTCCAGTAAAGTTTATATTCAATATTTCATTCATATTCAATGAACAGAAAGTGTTGTATTTAATTCATGTGCAAAAACAATAAAAAAAATATTGAATGATAGGATTTGTCTATGTGCCATTTGTAACAAAAATGTTGTTACATTCTGCTCATATAAAACGTTCCCGTGCAATTGTTGACTCTAGGTCAGGTTACAGTAGCAGAATAAAACGTTATAGTTCACGGACGTAACTTCCATTTACGACCGTATATTAACTATTCTCCTGCAGTAATCGGGCAATGTTTGTTTTTGCATAATGAAATTAAATAAACTATTTTTTATTGAATTGAATCATGCATATTGAATTAAAACAACAACGTAGAAACAATATCCTAAAGATAGAACGATTTGTTTGAGCAAACAATAGAAAGCTTAGCTAACGGTTAATATCAGGAGTGTTTGGTATACCCACATGGCATAATATGTTCACATTAATTATTAACAATATAGAATTTTAAGAAGCCTTTTTATGAGAAAAATCAGAAAGTTCGGAAAATTCTAATAGGCAGTTGGTTTATTCGTAAAAAAAATGTTTTCCGTAAACATTTAGTCGTGTAAGTTGCCTTTAACTCATATAATAATAATTTGCCGCACTTATATAATAAGATATACACCGCACTCATATGACAAGATATACGCTGCACTCATATAATAAGATATACGCCATACTCATATGACAAGATATACGCCGCACTTATATAATAAGATATACACCACACTCGTATGACAAGATATACGCTGCACTTATATAATAAGATATACGCCACACTCATATGACAAGATATACGCTGCACTCATATAATAAGATATACGCTGCACTGATATAAAGAAATACTATAATAATAATAATAATAATAATAATAATAATAATAATATACTAGTATTTTTGTATGAAAAGAACAAAATTATACTTATATAATCAGATATAAAGCACATATTACAACTCATATAGTATGATATATGTAATATGTATTGTGTATATGTAATAATTACCTAAAACAAAGAACCAATAATTATTTAAAAGATAAACTCATATAATCTTATATAACATACTCATACATTATGATATATCACATATTTCTATAGTTTACCTAAAACAAAGCAGATATTCATATAATATTATAAATCATTCATAAAATCTCATATAAAATATACTTATAGAATTATATATAAAATTGGTACTCAAATAGTCAAATATAAACACATATAAAATCATATCATAAACTAAAATTTATTTAATTATTTCATAAAACAAATATTCATATGCTTATATAAAATTCTAGTTCCATAATCTTAATAACATACAAAAATATTAAAATATATCACATACGTCTATAACTATTAACAACTTATTATCATATAATTAAATAAAACATATACTCATATAACCTTATATAACACTTATATGATTAAATATATCAAACAATCATGTAATCGTCTAAAACAGTTGTTAATATAATTTAATATAATACTCATAAAATCTAGTATGAAATATACTCATACAATTATGTATAAAGCAGGTACTCAAACAAACAAATATAAACACATAAGAACATATTATAAACAAATACTCATATGATTGTATAAAAAGATACTCACATAATCACAATGACAAACTCAAATACTGGACTATCTCATATTTTTCTATAATTACAAACAAATACTCATATAATTAAAATACAAATACTCGTGTAATTGTGTATATACAGCATTCATTAAATACATTATATTGCATAATCATATAATTATATAAAACAGTAACTCATATCATAAATATATAAATATCCCTATGATACTCATACAATCTTTAATATTAAAAAATGAGTAATATTACATACTTTAATAATATATATCTATAATTATATAAAACAAACACTCATAACATTAAAACAAACAGACAGTCATATATTCTAATTCTAATATATATGTATGAAACTATATGTAAATCAGACACTAAAAATAATCTTATTCAACTCATATAAAAAAATATACCAGTTAGTCATATACTTATATAAAACAGTTACTCATATAATTAAATAAATCATACTCTCATTTAATATCATATAAAATATACTCATAAAATTATATATAAAACAGATACTTAAATAATCAAATAAAAAACATGTTGAATCTCATTGATGTAATCCTCAAAGAAATATGCGTATGATAATATATAATGATATACTTATATAATGATATACTCATATAATCTTATATAACTCAAACAGTAAAATGTATCATTTTTATACTCCTATACATATATGAAACAAATACTGATATAATTAGATACAGTGGACACATATATGATATATAATGAATACTTCAATTATATAAAATATACTCATATAATCATATACAAAAATAATGTCCAATAACCATATTATTATTTAAAAAGTCATTTATAACTATATAAAATATAATACAAGATATACTCATATAATTATATATAAAACTGATCTCTTTTAATCATATATAACACATATAATATAGTAATAAAAGAGATACAATTCACTGTAAACAATTTTAAACGTAAAAATAATTTATCAAAACGTATACATATAAATGAGTCGTCACTTAAAACAATCTAATATAATATAAAAATATCTACATGCATCCCAAAATCACCAAAAATAAAATGTAAGATACAAGAGAAAATCAGCTTGAATTAGAAAAAAAATCAAATATCACATTATTCTATAAAATAATCCATTTAATGACCATTTTCTTGCATGGGATTCGTGAATTATTTCTAATTCTTATTAAATTTTATATACTTTTTAAAAAAGAAAATATTGGAACATTTAAAATAACTAAAATTCAATATTTTTAAGAAATGGCATTGCTAAACACTTTAACTTGAATCCTTAGGCTTTATATGAACCTGTCTTTCGGCCTGTATTGATTTTAAATACGTTATACAAGAGGCACTCTTCAAAAAGAAGAACTGCGTCTTGTAAATGTGCGTGGTCTTTAGACACATATACCCTTCTATATGTGCATTATAAACGTACAGACGTATCTCCTCATTTATACATAGTTCCGATACATAATAATGTCTCGTTTAGCACTGAGTTTTATTTATTCATTCATTCATTTATTATTTAAAAAAAAAGACATTATGTCAAAACAAAAAAATTAAAAGAAAGTTATATTACTCGGAGCTATGTATCACGTCCGTTGAAGCAGTAGTAAAACACATTACACATACAACACACCACACATACCTGCACAAGTGTTTAAGATGATCATGGTTGATTTTAAGCAAAATAAATGCCTCTAACTTAACTTTAACTTATTGAACACAGAAGTGTGAAAACAAAATTCAATGGACATAACTGTCAGTTTTTTAATTTAATTGTTTGCTTTCTGCATGATTATGACGGATTTTGTTATTTTTCGTGGATGGACAGGTTGGACGGTTTGTGGGTTTACCAGAACTTCAGATGTGGAGTTGACAGTTACGATACACTACTGAGGACTGTGCAATGTTTCATCAGATTCCAGGTAAATAAAGTAACGAATAAAAAACTTGATTTCCATGAAACTTTGTGGTTTTCCTCTGTTTAAAATGTATATTTGTTATATTTAACACCATTATCAACACGTCTCGGGTTATATAGATGGCATGTTTTAATGGTGGAGACAGACTTGTAATGAATCAGAGATGCCATTCTTCCGCAAGTAATTGCCAAATTTTTCACAAACATATTTCGACCAAGATGAGCTCGAACCCCCAAACTCATTGATAAGTGAATAATTTTGAACATAGATTATCAACACGTCTTGTGTTATATATGGCACTCAGTTGTATAAGTGAAGAAAAACTTTAGAATTAATCTGAATTAAACTATCATCTTTCCGCAAGTAGCTGGCAAACGTTTTCACAAACTTCTAGCCAAGCTGGACTCAAACCCCTGACCTCAAATATGAAAGTTTGATAAGCTTGAAACTTGAGTTAAGTTAAGAATATGATCTACAAATTGATTTCTTTCCTTATTAGTTGTGTTAGTAAGGATTCACCTCCGAAAGTTTGATTTAGCATTACATTTGGGAACATTTACAAATTTGTGATGAAGAGGTCAATTAGTTCATAAATTAGATACAGGAACATAAAGCTACATATATGTAACACATTTTTGTCTGTACCTCTATTATAAACTACCTGAAATACTAAGCATCCACACTTTAATACAGTTTAACTCTGTATATAATCGTCACCACAAAGTGGACATGCATATATTTTCACTGCATTCTCACCAAAACTTATGCCACTTTTGCCAGAGTAAATTCCCAATATGTGAGTGTATAAGAATGGATTATTTTGAATAAGTTATGTCGGGATCAAATTAAGCTTACCGTTTACACTTATAGATACTGACTTTAGGAATATAATGTGCGGGTCTTAACAACGAAATGGTGGTAGAGCAACGAACACACTTAAAGGTAGAGGGTTGCGGGATTGATCCCCGACCAGGCTAATGTGTTTTGTCCTCAACCAAAATATTTTATTTTCCGTGATGATTGATTTACGACATATAGTTGCATTGGTATTTGTCCCCCATCACTGATTCAAGTGGGTAAATTATGTGTGGAAATGTGTGTGCTTGAGTACTGGTTAGCCATCCATGATCCAAGGAAAGAGTGGTTAGCTTAACTGATAATCTGTTAGCCCTCGATGGCATAAAAACGACGCCTTGTATTAAAATTCTACCAGTGAAGACATTGAACGTTGCAGACACTTATTTCACAATTAATGTAAAATGAGTGAGTTTTAACTTAATGAGAACTTATAGAGCAAACTTGAACGTGTTTCCAAATGAAATGCAATAATTCATATATAATTTACATTATCTGCAGAAAGGATAAGAATGCATTCATTTTGCAGGTTCGGATGAAGTTTTTGGTTGAAGCAAGAAGTGGAGAAGAATACACTGGACATCCCCACAATGTTCTTATTGTATTTAAAGAGGTCTCACATGTATCTCACAAATATTTTTAAGATTTTTTTAAATAGGCAAACTACAGTTTTATAACTGCATATTTATATATATTTTTTTAATAGAAATTCTGTTTCAAAATATGTCCGTGTAATATGGAACACGTGATCCATTAAAGGTTGTATATTAATGAACACAACGCAAGATTAATTATAATGACGTAAACAGTCATTATGTCCTAACTCATGTTCCTTTTTATGATTCATGAAACCTGCACGCGGAAGGTCATGGGTTCGATCCCCAGCCGGGTCTTACCGAAGACTTGATAAATGGTACTAGAAACTTCCTCGCTTGGCGCTCAGCATTAAGAGGATAATTTTAGGTCTGGTCGGCCCGGTGTCAGTATAATGTGACTGTTTGGGGTATCATACCATGTGTGTCTGCGGCATGATGCTCCAGTGTGGCAGTGCTTAGAATACTGTCTCAAGTAGACAACGTCGTGATATGCGTTAAATATTGTTTAAAGCGACCATAATATGATACAGACAAATAAACAAACAAAAAAAACAATGATTCATGAAACGTGTACTGATACAAAGATACAGGTGAGGCCTCTGTATATGTACTGTAATTTATCTGTGTTAATGTAAAAAATATGTCAAGTGCTTCCACTACTTCTAGTATATGCTAATTTATGTACAGGACACGCAACAAGTACATTCATATTTGCGGAGTATCAGCCAATGTTATATATAAACGAACATAAACAAACTTACATACTTTGTTAATTACGAGATTTCTAAAAATATGAAATACAAATTGAACGTTTCGCTAAATTTAATCAATTTCAAGAATTAGAATAAAATATCGAAAGTAGAAAGAAATAAAAATCTATCAAAAATGCTTCACTTTAAATTCATTATAAACTTGTTTGGTGTCCTAAATTTGATAAAGATTTTGTTTTTATAGGTTTTTGTTAGGTCTTGATTTTGTTGTTGACCTTTTTTTAGAGTCCTTTAAAATTTAGAGGCTATTGAATTGTTTTCGAGTTATTAAGCCGTATGAGGATCATTGTCCTTTGCCGCTAAACATAAAAAAAGGAAATAAAATTAGAAAAGCATACCATCTGAAAAGTGTGTTATTGACATTTGTAAACAGCTTATAGAATTAATATAATAGTCAATTATCATTATTTTCATTATTAACATAACATAAAAAACAGCTAAAGTAATGACAACAAAAATAGGAGAGAAAATCTAAACTTGTCACGGTACTATGTTAAAATTAAGACAGGTGATTTTATTAATTACTGAAATAATCAATTTAATTAAATTGATTCTTTGCTTATATATGAAATAAGACAGTTTTTACCATTTTCTAGCTATGATCAAATTACTTCCCTTTAATGAAAATTTGAGATTTATATCTATTTGTCTTCAATTCATTTATTAAATTAAGCATAATATTAATAAAATTATCTTCCTTTTTCAAAAACTGGCGTTTATTTCATATTCTTTACTTTTTTCAAAATTTCGCTTTAAGATATTGTATTACAAAAATAAGAGAAAAAAACAAACATGAGAAATACTGAAACTTTAACTTATTGTCACAAATTAAAATTACATGGCTATGTTAAAATTAAAACAGGTGACCTTGTTTATTATGGAAACACTCTAAACAAATTACTTCTTTGCTTATATATGAAAATTTATAGTTTTTTACCATTTTCGAAATGTGATCACATTACCTCCCTTTATTGAAAATTTGAGATTTAAATCTAACATTTTTCAATTTGGCTTAAAATCATTGATTAAATGAAGTAAAATAATTAATAAAATTACCTCCCTTTATTAATAACTGGCGTTTATTTAATATTTTTTTACTGAAATAAGGCTTTAAATTATTAAATTAATAGAATAATAGAAACATCAAATTGTATCCCTTTATTAACACAACTTTTGTTGTATACGAAAATAAGTATTTCGAAATTTAACTTTATATCATGATTTCGTATTTTCCTCATCAGGTTAATAACAAAACAGGTGATTTTGGTAACTACGTAATTATCAGTCTAACTAGTATATATGCTTCTATATGAAATCAAATACTAACTTGGAACCATTCACCAGCTTTGACTTGTATTAATAAAAAATAAATATTAAAGAAATAAGAAAAATGCTTATACCCTTATTACTAGACTATTATAAAGTTATTTTTTATATTTTTATCATTTTCAAGACTACATATTTATGAAATTAATTAAATTACCTCTTTTATCAAAACACACTTTGTATATGAACTCACTGATTTTTAATTGTATTGTATTGTATTGTATTGTATTGTATTGTATTGTATTGTATTGTATTGTATTGTATTGTATTGTATTGTATTGTATTGTTTTGTATTATTAATTATATCATATTATATATATATATATAATTTTTTTAATTTATTTCTTTTACATTTGTTTTATTCAATTCATTTTATTTTTTTAATTTATTTACTTATTTATTTATTTAGTTATTTATTTATTTGATAATAATATTGATTTTAAAAAATCATTACCTTCCTTTATTGAAATTTATGATGATTGATATATGACATTGTGTCTCATTATCATTCGTCTCTCACCACTGATTCAAGTGGGAAAGCTATCACTTACTTGCGGATATGGGGTGTGCTCGAGTACTGGTTAATCCCAGGAAAAAGCGGTTTAGTTAACTGATTGTCTGTTAGCCTCGATGGCACAAAAATGACGTTAAATATCTTGAATATGAATTTTTTTATTTTATTTTTTTTTATTATTATTTATTTATTTATTTTTATTTATTTATTTTTTTTATTTATTTTTTTTTTTTTATTTTATTTAGTATTGATTATAAAAAATCATAACTCGCTTTATTGAAATTTATTTTAATTGTATATTAAATTTTTCAATTTATTTTTTTATTGAATTTATTTTATAATTTTTTTTATAAATTTATTTAATTTTAATTATTTATTTATTTTTTTATTTAATAATAGTATTGATATTAAAAAATCATAACCTTCTTCCTTTATTGAAATTTATTTTAATTGTATATGAAATTTTTCAATTTATTTTTTTTTATTGAATTTATTTTCTATTTTTTTTTATAAATTTATTTAATTTTATTTATTTATTTATTTATTTATTTATTTATTTATTTATTTATTTATTTATTTATTTATTTGATAATAGTATTGATAATAAAAAATCATAACCTCCCTTTATTGAAATTTAATCTAATTGTTTATGAAATTTAAATCTAACAATTTCGATTCAACTTAAACTTATGGATTAAATAAAGTAGTGAGAGAATCAAATTACCTCCCTTTATTGAATTCATATGCGATTTAAATCTAACATTTTTTGATATGATTATTGATTAAATGAAATACTGAGAATAAAAACACCTCTTTATCAACAATTGTATATGAGTTTTATAAAAAAAATCGATTTGCTTTAAAGTTATTAATTAAATGAAATATTAAGAATAGAATTATATCCCTTTATTGAAATTATATATATATATATAATTATCGATTTGTCTAACTTTTATTTACAATTGTTTATTTACATTATTGTTTAGTTTTGATATCAGAATTTCACAAATAATTCCATTATTAAATACAGAGACCTATTGTATATGCAAATACATTCATTTGCAGCATAATTATGAAAAAAAATATTGATTTGAATTAAATAACGTCCCTTTATAGTAACATAGGTTTTATATGATTAAGTGACGTTTTATCATTTCGCAATCTTGTCCGAGCTATAACATTTTTAATCACAAAAATTCTGAAAAGTAATATGAAAATAAATTATTGATTAAGTTGATTTCTTTATATTGACAAATAACTTATATAGAAACTAATAATCCTTTAACATCTTAAGGGTTTTACTTTAAATGATTATTAAAGGTTAAAAATAGAATTACCTCCCTTTATTGACCAATAAATTTATCTATATCTGTCGATACTGATTTAATTTCTCCCCTTCATTGACTAATAAGTTATCTTATATAATAGTTAGTTAATAATAAAATAAAATTTATTGATTACGGAAGATAAAAAAAAAAAATCCAATTTAGTTATGATTTATCAATTACCTTGTTATTAATGACTTATCATACATGTATATCAAATGCATAAGTCTGGACTCCTTCCTTTTTAAATAATTGACATTAAGATATCAAATTGAATATTCAAACGTACCATAGTGCCTAACTCTCACTCTTTATAAATAAGTGATTGTTTATGAACCTGAGGTTACCTGTGACAAAAATTGATTAAGGAAATACATGCCAAAACTAAATTACCTCCTTTTATTGAAAAAATAACTGATTACAAATGTTTTAATTGAGTTGTACATGTCAGCAATGGTTCAAGATTTCATGTAATTATTTAAAGAGGTGGGGAAGATACAATTTTCGGAACTGTATGATGTGGGCTATGTGTTAGAGAAGGCATATCTGAAAGCGATTGGAATGTGGGGGTGGGTGGTTACAGGTGGTAATATATATATTTAGCTGTGTGTGAGGTGCACCATGACTCTTGTACTGGATTTTTACTCAATTTAATTATATATTCCATCTATTAGATGCGAGCATATAGTATGTGGAAGCACTTAGTTTGTTATTAGTATGTAGAATGTACACACATGTCTGGCACCACATATGAACTTTTGTATAGGCTTCATCAATATGGTATATAAAAGTGGTTTACCATAAGGTAAAATATAAAGTACATGTATCATATCATATTTTTGAATTCCTGTCCTTTTGACACAAACTGCAAAATTTGTATACATGTATTATTATTTTTTTAATACAATATTTATACATGGAGATTAACCGTCAATTTTCCTTCAAGCTCACTAACTAACCATTCACTTGTAACATAGATCTAACATAGAAGGCTGCGCAACTGTGTACTGACTCACAATACGAAGACAATGTGAACACTGTGACCTATATACAAAGAGACATAATTTAAGCGCTATATATATGACTTATATACAAAAAGGACTCGTGTGACCTATATACTTGTGCGACCCCTATAGATCAGCATACTTGCCAGTTTTCTGAATCAGAAACATTACTTGCATATATAACCTTATGAAGGAAAGTTAATTGTTAAGTTTACATGCAAAATACAATATCTTGTTAATTAATATGTTGCTACTTTCAACAAAAAGAGAATAAAAGTCTTTAATAAATGAATATTTTATCAAAAAATTAAAACTCGGCTTTAAATGAATTTTTTTAAATAAAATTAACCATTCTCAAGAGTTAAATGACAGTTAAACGTAATGGTTGGTGTTACGTGTGTGTACTTGCATGGCGTAAAATATATTTCATAAGGAATGTTTATAGATTGCTTTTTGATATTTATTTTTAAGTTTAAAATAATTTTTTTTCTTTTGTATGTTTTTTATTCATCCATTGATCCACAGAGGAAAAAATTTATGCATATTTATTTTTGATTATTTACATATTTACTTTTTTTACAATATTGTAACATTGTTGATTTGCGTTCTTTATTTTATTTTAACCTACCTATTTTACGCACTGTACCCTATTCTATCCTATCCACATTACCCTACTCTACCTACCCAAGCCTGTCATGCCCTGCCCTGCTCTGCCCTACCCTACCCTACCCTACCCTACCCTACCCTACCCTACCCTACCCTATTCTACACTACTCATATATTCTACATACTAACCTATTCTACTCTACTCATATATTCTACATACGACCCTGCCCTGCCCTGCCCTGCCCTGCCCTGCCCTGCCCTGCCCTGCCCTGCCCTGCCCTGCCATACCATACCCTAGTCTACCCTGCACTGCCCTGCCCTACCCTGGCCTGCCCTATTCATATATTCTACATACAGCCCTTCCCTTCTCTACACTACCATAGCTTAACCTAACCTACACCTCACCTTACCTCGGCCTTACCTAACCTTACCTAACCTTACCTAACCTAACCTAACCTAACCTACCTTACCTTACCTAACCTAACCTACCATAACCTTACCTAACCTACCTTACCTTACCTAACCTATCATAACCATCTTAACTTCAACCTAACCTACCCTAACCTTAACCTTACCTCACCTACACAAACCTTAACCTTGCCTAACTTACCTTAACCTTACCCTAACCTACCTTAACCTTAACCTTACCTACCTACCTAAACCTTACCTAACCTTAATCTTACCTTATTAACATTAACCTTACCTAACTTAACCTTAACATTACCAAACCGAACGCAACCTTACCAAACTTAACCATTACCTTACCTTACCTACCTTAACTTTACATTACTTAACCTTAACCTTACGTAACCTACCTTAACCTTACTTAACTTAACATTAACCTTACCTAACCTACCTTAACCTCACCTACCTTAACTAACGTAACCTTACATAACCTACATAAACCTTACCTAGCTTAAAATAACCTACCTTAACCTTAACCTAGCCTACCTAACCTATCTTAACTTCAACCTAACCTACCCTAACCTTAACCTTACCTCACCTACACAAACCTTAACCTTGCCTAACTTACCTTAACCTTACACTAACCTACCTTAACCTTAACCTTACCTACCTACCTTAACCTTACCTAACCTTAATCTTACCTTATTAACATTAACTTTACCTAACTTAACCTTAACATTACCAAACCGAACTTAACCTTACCAAACTTAACCATTACCTTACCTTACCTACCTTAACCTTACTTAACTTAACATTAACCTTACCTAACCTACCTTAACCTCACCTACCTTAACTTACGTAACCTTACATAACCAACATAAACCTTACCTAGCTTAAAATAACCTACCTTAACCTTAATCTAGCCTACCTTAACCTCAACCTTACCTAACTTAACCTGACCTAACCCACCTTAACCTTACCTAACAAAACATAACTTAACCTTAACCTTACCTAACCTGACCTTACCTAACTTAACCTTACCTAGCCTTAACCTAACATACCTTAACTTTACCTAACTTAACCTTACCTAACTTAACCATACTTAACCTAACGTACCTTAACTTTACCTAACTTAACCTTACCTAACATATCTTAACCTTACTAAACTTAACCTTACCTAACCTACATTAACATTACCTAATTTAACCTTAACATTATTTAACTTAACCTTACCTAACCTACCTTAACCTTAACCTAGCCTTAACCTAACGTACATTTACTTTACCTTACTTTACCTTACATAACCTAACTTAACCTTACCTAACTTAACCTTACATAACCTTAACCTAACCTACATTAACTTTACCTAATTTAATCTTAACCTTATTTAACTTAACCTTACCTAACCTTAACCTAACGTACATTAACTTTACCTTACTTAACTTTACATAACCTACCTTAACCTTACCTAACCTACCTTAACCTACCTAACTTAACCTTACCTAACCTAACTGAACTTTAACCTTACCTAACCAAACATAACTTAACCTTAACCTTACCTAACCTGACCTTACCTTACCTAACTTAACCTTACCTAACCTTAACCTAACCTACCTTAACTTTACCTAACTTAACCTTACATAAGCTACCTTAACCTTACCTAACCTTACCTAACCTACCTTAACCTAGCCTACCTTAACCTTAACCTTACCTAACCTTAACCTAACGTAACCTTACATAACCTTACATTACCTACATTAACCTTACCTAACCTACCTTAACCTTACCTAACTTTAACTTACCTAACCTAACAAAACTTAACATTAACCTTACCTAACCTACCTTAACCTTACCTAACATTAGCTTACCTACCTTAACCTTACCTAACTAAACCTTACTTAACCTTCACCTTACCTTAATCTCACCTACCTTAACCTAGCCTACCTTAACCTTAACCTTACCTAACCTTAACCTAACCTACCTTAACTTTACCTTACTTAACCTTACATAACCTACCTTAACCTTATCTAACCTACCTTAACCTTACCTAACATTACCTTAACTACCTTAACCTTACCTTACTAAACCTAACTTAACCTTCACCTTACCTTACCTGACCTACCTTAACCTTACCTAACTAAACCTTACCTAAATTACCTTATCCTTACCTACCTTAACCTTACATTACTTAACCTTAACCTTACGAAACCTACCTTAACCTTACCTAACTTAACATTAACCTTACCTAACCTACCTTAACCTCATCTACCTTAACTTTACCTAGCCTACCTTAACCTTAACCTTACCTAACCTTAACCTAACCTACCTTAACTTTACCTAACTTAACCGTACATAACCTACCTTAACCTTACCTAATCTACCTTAACCTTACTTAACTTAACCTTACCTAACCAAACCAAACCAAACCAAACCTAACTTAACCTTCACCTTACCTTACCTAACCAAATCTAACTTAACCTTCACCTTACCTTACCTACCTTAACCTTACCTAACTAAACCTAACCTTACCTACCTTAACCTTACCTAACTAAACCTTACCTTACCTACCTTAACTTTACCTAACTTAACCTTAAAAAAAAAGGTGTGAAAAATAAGCGTTAACATTACTCACCCGTGAAAAATAAGCGTTAACATAACTCACCAAAAAAAAAGGTGTGAAAAATAGGCGTTAACATTACTAACCAAAAAAAGGGTGAAAAATACGCGTTAACATTACTCACCCAAAAAGGTGTGAAAAATAGGCGTTAAATAGGCGTTAACATTACTCACCCAAAAAGGTGTGAAAAAAAGGCGTTAACATTACTCACCAAAAAAAAAGGTGTGCAAAATTGGTATTAACATTACTCACCAAAAAAGGTGTGAAAAATAGGCGTTAACATTACTCACCAAAAAAAGGTGTGAAAAATAGTCGTTAACATTGCTCACCAACAAAAGGTGTGAAAAATAGGCGTTAACATTACTCACCAAAAAAGGTGTGAAAAAAAGGTGTGAAAAAAAGGCGTTAACATTACTCACCAAAAAAGTGTGAAAAATAGGCGTTAACATTACTCACCAAAAAAAGGTGTGATAAATAGGTGTGAAAAATAGGCGTTAACATTACTCACCAAAAAAAGGTGTGAAAAATAGGCGTTTACATTACTCACCAAAATAAGGTGTGAAAAATACGCGTTAACATTACTCACCCAAAAAGGTGTGAAAAAAAGGCGTTAACATTACTCACCAAAAAAAAAGGTGTGAAAAATAGGCGTTAACATTACTCACCAAAAAAAGGTGTGAAAAATGGGCGTTAACATTACTCACCAAAAAAAGGTGTGAAAAATTGGTGTTAACATTACTCACCAAAAAAAGGTGTTATAAATAGGTGTGAACAATAGGCGTTAACATTACTCACCAAAAACAAGGTGTAAAAAATAGGCGTTAACATTACTCACCAAAAAAAGGTGTGAAAAAAAAATGTTAACATTACTCACCAATAAAGGTGTGAAAAATAGGCGTAAACATTACTCACCAAAAAAAGGTGTGAAAAATAGGCGTTAACATTACTCACCAAAAAAAGTGTGCAAAATAGGCGTTAACATTACTCACCAAAAAAAGGTGTGCAAAATAGGTGTTAACATTACTCACCAAAAAAAGGTGTGCAAAATAGGTGTTAACATTACACACCAATAAAGGTGTGAAAAATAGGCGTTAACATTACTCACCAAAAAAAAAGGTGTGAAAAAAAAGTGTTAACATTACTCACCAATAAAGGTGTGAAAAATAGGCGTAAACATTACTCACCAAAAAAAAGGTGTGAAAAATAGGCGTTAACATTACTCATCCAAAAAAAAAGTGAGAAAAATAGGCGTTAACATTACTCACCAAAAAAAGGTGTGAAAAATAGGCGTTAACATTACTCACCAAAATAAGGTGTGAAAAATACGCGTTAACATTACTCACCCAAAAAGGTGTGAAAAAAAGGCGTTAACATTACTCACCAAAAAAAAGATGTGAAAAAAAGGCGTTAACATTACTCACCAAAAAAAAAGGTGTGAAAAATAGGCGTTAACATTACTCACCAAAAAAAGGTGTGAAAAATGGGCGTTAGCATTACTCACCAAAAAAAGGTGTGAAAAATTGGTGTTAACATTACTCACCAAAAAAAGGTGTGATAAATAGGTGTGAAAAAGAGGCGTTAACATAACTCACCAAAAAAAAAGGTGTGAAAAATAGGCGTTAACATTACTCACCAAAAAAAGGTGTGAAAAAAAAATGTTAACATTACTCACCAATAAAGGTGTGAAAAATAGGCGTAAACATTACTCACCAAAAAAAAGGTGTGAAAAAAGGTGTGAAAATAGGCGTTAACATTACTCACCAAAAAAAAAAGGTGTGAAGAATAGGCGTTAACATTACTCACCAAAAAAATAACAACGATATAACCACCACCAACATCGTTACCACAAACAACAACATTACCACCACCACCAACAACATTACCAACAACAACATTACCACCACCAACAACAACATTACCATCAACAACAACATTACCAACAATATTACCACCACCAACAACAACATTACCACCACCAACAACAACATTACCACCACCAACAACAACATTGCCAACTACAACTACTACAATACCACCACCAAAAACATTAAAGCAAGCTACAAATGGTTTAGTTTAGGAATCTGTCTGCGGAACTCGTGAAACAAACAGACAAAAATAACAATGAATTTGCTTTAAGTCATGATATGATGGATAATTCAACAACAACGCGTGCTTTTAATTTAAATATCCACTGTATCAACGTTTACGCCTTCATCTTATAAAACATAACGGATATAACGTTTGTTCAAACAACTATAACGTTACGTCAATTGTCGGGAAAAAACGTGCATTGTTATAGGGTAAAGAATGCCACGGTCAGGGAGCTCTGTCAAAAACGTCGAGTGATTCACGCCGACAGTTTGTCACAGATTCACGTCGACAGTATTACTGTTTTGTAAATTTCGTCGCAGTTTCTAGTTGATAGCAGGGACATCACCACAGATGTTTTGCATATGTTCATATATATATATGAAGTCTATTTGAAGTACACAACACATATGGTAACGTTATATTCGTTTTTTTTATGAAATAATGAAACAAAATGCACACACAAACTGTAATGATCTGCAGGGAAAAACACGAAAGACAAGTTAGGGTAACATGATTACCCGCAAGTATACATGGGTTTCTGGAGATGTGCCTATTTACACAGGTCAAAGTATCGCACCTTGGTCTCACCCTTCCCAGCTACACAAAACAAATTAATCTCGTATTTATGTGTTTTATATGATTATATGTTCATTTGAAGAAAAACAGATGTTACAATAATATCTTATATATATATATATAATATTTCAACGATTTCATCGGCAAAGGAAAAAAGTCAACATCTACTGACGTTCATATTGACGTTTTTATTGACAATTTCACCTTTAATTTCGTTTTACATACTATACAGCGAGGATAATTTATTATTATGTTAATTCGTGCGTTTTAAACCTTTAATAATGAACACATGACCGATTGGAGCATTGAAAATACTAATTAATATTAAGTGAAACTCAATAATGTAAAAAAAAAATAAACTTATAGCTGTGTCCAGTAAATAATTGACTAAGTATGCCTTGTTCTCCAGCATCGGATCGACGTAAATCTGTGATAAACAGTCGACGCAAATCACTTCACGTTGTGACAGAGTTCCCTGACCGTGAATATGGTAATTTTAAATAGAGTTTTTTTAATGGTCGTAAATATTTTAACGTTGACGCGCTCCCGAACTCATACTGGTACACAGTACTTTATCTCACAATGTTCCCTAAACTTCTAAGTGCGAATTTGTGAGATAACTTTTTTTCCGGCATTCACGGTAATATGTATATTGCGGTATTATGTATATTACGGATATTTTTGTAATTGTTTAGGAGCAGATTGAGTTACAAAAACAATAACAAAAATTAATTGATAAATCACATAATTTACTAGAATTTGTTACCATATGTTTTCTATTATACAATAATGATAAAATTCTGTACAACAAGTCTATTTCACCATTATAATAATACCAATAATAAACACTTTTATTAATGAGAGAACTCATTTAAATAGATATAATCTTCCATGAGGCCTTCAACATATTTACAAAGTACAACATCAATTTAATATATAAACACAAGGATTTACAACCAATACTATATTATATATGTGTGTATTTATATCAATTTTGATGAGAGCTACCCGATTTATTGTTGCTAATTTATTTTAAATTATTGTAAATATAAAGCTTTAAACTGGTTATTAGAATAACATTTTTATATAAGACGGAATAGAGTTCCACAAACAAGAACCTGAATAAGCAAACGATTTTTAAAACATTTCAGAATTTGGCTTAGGAGAATACAACTGTATACTAGTTGAGGGGATTCGAGTTTTTTTTAAAATCGCCGATTTATTTTCATAAATCAAAACAATTCAATTGAAAAACATTTTCTAACAATACAAAAAACAACATTCCGCGTTGGGCTTCACACCTAGATAGATTCGTATAGATTTACCGCTTAAAAATGGAGTCACATGATTCCATTTTTATTTCAGTTTGATCTGTTATACAGGTTTACACGTTTTAAGAATTGTTTCATTTTAGAAAGAGTCTGAATGACGATGCAAACGTCGTTAAGCAATATTTAAGTGATGTCTATTTTTAGAATTCAACGTATTCATTATTTTCTTTAAGCGATCACATCTGTCCAAAATATAACACAATATAATAGTAACCATAGTAGCCAACTGATACACTGTAGTCGTCATCAGCGTCGATGTCCGATACCTCGCAGAATGTTGCCAAGCTTAGAGCCAAGATGGCAGCGTCAAATATCTCGGCCTACATCATTCCATCAGGAGATTTCCATATGAAAACAACCGTTTCTTAACAAAATCAAAATTATGTTTATTCAAAACTTACGGTGTTCCGTTAGGACCATCGTGCTATCGCTTTGTCAACAAGCATACGTGATGCTACCTAACCTCATAACATCACTCTCGTAAGAACGTCAGTCCGTTCGTCCACCCATCCGTTTGGCGGTTGGTTGGTCAGTCGGTCCATCAACAACTGTTACATGTGAACTACTTCCACAGTTTTCAGGTGACAGACTAAATTCCATGCAGTTTGTTGTTGATCTTGGACTATATCGAATGTCAATATGAGATCTGGACATGTTTGAATTTTGATTAACTACCAACTGAACACTTCTGAATGTCGATCTACGACGTGAACAATTTTGAAAGTTAATCTCCAATTACTGATATAGGTAACATTGAAGTTTGATTTACGACTTGTCTACTTTGTTCCCGCTTTGCGGGAAACACTTATTTGGGTCTGTCGGTCCGTCCGTCTCTCCGTCCGTCAGTCCGTCACACTTATTGTCTTTGTGCAATAGCTTTAGAATGCCTGAATCAAATATTTTGAAAATTTTAATGCAATGTTTATAATGACAAAACACAGGCCAAGTTCGATTTTCGGGGTCGTGACTTTTTGCGTTGTAGAGTTGTGCCGTTTTAATTTGTGAAAAATCGTCACACTTTGGTTTCCGTGCAATAACTTAGAATGCCTTGATCAAATCTTTTGAATTTTTTTATACAACATTTATAATAACAAAACATACGCTTAGTTTGATTTTCAGGTTTGCGACATTTGGCAAAGTAGAGTTGTGCCCCTTTTATTTGTGAAAAATTGTCACTTCCGTCCGTCTGTCACATGAGATAGCTCCATTTTGATTTCAGAAAGAAATATGACCCTGAAATTATATATGAATGATCTGCTCTTTTTCATATTTCTTCTCTGATCCTTTTTATTTTAACGTTTATGTGTTTTGACTGAACGTAACAAATGGGACAAACAGAATAACTCACTTTTGATATTTTACATACTTTAGCCCTGTTACACTTAGATAATTGCATGTCAAACCTGGCACAGCGAGTCCGTTTTATGGTAGTGAACATACGCAAGAAGTTTATTGATATCTAGGTTGTGGTAACTGAAATATAAGCATGCTTTATTTTATCTAATTTTGCCTAAAATCAAAATAATGTTATTGCATTTGGCTCCCTTTAGGTAATAAACACTGACATTTTTGGGAATAGGTAACTGAGATATAAACACACATGCTGTTTGATTGACGTACATGTATTGGTTACTGGGATATATGAAGACGACTAACAACTTTAACTTAATTTTAATATTAAAGGGACCCTAAACCTGTTTTAATGAAACTAGAGTTACCCCACTTGACCCATTGAGTCTCCTGTGTGGTAGTGAACACTCACATACAATTTATAGATATTTGGATAGTGGATACTCAGATATGAGCTTTAAACACAAAAACTACGCCGACGACGATGCAAATATTATTTCCGGTAATTTTAAACCAAGACCGTGATTGGTGTGAAGAAAACAAACACCGCAATTTTATATGTTTATTATATAAGGTTTATAAACAGGAATCCTTTTCAAACATTTCATTAAACAATCAACTTAAGTTACTGATGTTTAATTGCGACAAGACTGTCATAACTTGTAATTATTACATGTTTATCAATGGTGTTTCACATTAATTGTGCATCCTTATCATTCACATTTGGCTTTGATACGTTTAACTATCGGATTTACATTACCGATGCACTGTGAGCAAAGACCATTTGAAAAAAAGACTTGAAAAACTTGTTAACTATTAAAATCCACTAGTTCACGCTAAATGGCTTGAGTGTGAAGAATAAAAATGTTGGGATAGTGTGTTAATGTGGAATATTTACTACTCATACTAACGCACATCCCAAATGTACAAGCCGAGGTTCCTGATTTGTATATTTCTCATATGATAACGCAGTTTTATAAATGGAATTTACTCAGCAGAAAAGGTGTTGAAATTTATGAACTAAAAGTATTTTCATGTATTCGAATCTGTTATCTTAATTCTAAGTGATATTTATTTTTAGAAACCATTATCATTGTTTCAGTCTTATGGATATGGATAATTTTAACGATATAAGCTACAAATCATGCCCATTTTTTTAAAAAAAATAGCAACATTGTCTTACCAAGATAAAGAGAAGTAACTTTAAGCGATATAAATATTTTTTCAAAAATTTAAATCTTGTTTTGTCTTTTCGAAAAGTTGTTCACGTGTATGATGGTACTTATCAGACTATTTTAAACATAGCATTACCTATTGTTTCGATGATATCAAATGCAACTATTTTTGAATAACAACAAAACAAGTACTATTCAAGGTGATTTTTTTCTGTAAATTGTATGAAAGTATACGATTTTCTTTATAAATTCTGCCATTGCTTACATTACATCAAAGAAAACTCAAATAAAAAAAGAATCATACCAAATGTTTAACGCAATTTCAAACACATTTCAGGTGGCGTGTCCAGTTTTATTGGTGGAGGAAGATCTCAGAAGGAATCTGAGTAAAACAACAGTCCATCCACAAGTAACTGACATACTTTCTTACTTAAAGTTTTGGATCGAGTGAAACTCGAACCTACGACCTTAGTGGTCAGAGGTAAATGGTCTTGAGAAGGTGCCTTAAACCACTCGTGTCACGGAGGACCCCTGCCATATATAAGTTATACTGAATTAAAACTCAAACTGTTAGACTGTGGACAACCCTAGAAAATGTAATTGAAAACGGTTTTCTGAACCTTGCTAAGTTAACTAGCTTTGGAGAATTCTTTACAGATAATTTCGAAAAGAAAAGATTTTTTGAATTAAGAAAAAAACATGTTTAACCCAAAAATAGTATTCTTATATTGGAAATTGGAGTGATATACTGATTATATAGTCAATGAATATGTAAAATTTGTATAATCAGATGTTAGATGCAAGATTTAGAGAATTTTAAAACAGCAAACCCGATTTCTTCATATTAAAACGTATGCATTTTCTTTTTATAATCGGGGGATGGTCCAGTTCACTATTGTTCTTTACTATATTACCCATATTGTATTGTCACTCCTTTGGCATAAAGTTCCAGAGCAATTCCACACTTGTTTTTAAACATGATTTTTTCACGTAATATTTGTTTCACTTAGGTCCACATTACTTTGTATAGTGTATTATTGTGTCTTATACATCGGTAGGGTATTCCATCCGCTCCAAAGTTACAATGTTTTATTCCAATACAGCCGTGTCCAGCCGTCGAATCTCGGTGTTGATATTTTCTCTAGCCCGTTGCTCATACTTGTCTCGGAACTCTTGTGTAGCAAATATATTTGGGATCGTCAAAAATTTACGTAGAACCTGAAATTAATTTTAACGAAAATATATATTTCTATTCTTAATAATAAACAAATGATTAAACAAAAGTGTTCTGCATCGGCATATGGCCATCGCGGTTTATAAACGCCACACGCACGAAACAATAGACTACATTATATTGTTACATGAATATTCATATGGCTAACCAGAACGAGGCTAAAATGTGTTAAACTGATCTGACACAAAGTCAATTTATTACATTTTCACCAAGCATTTTGGTTCGGTAGTGTACATACCTGTGCTCTGCCTTGGTTAAACTTGACCGGTGGATAATGACTGTATTCGGAGCGGATTTTCTCAGCGTATAAGTTGTATTCTGTAAAAGAAAGTACAACTTATTATTAATATTATAATTTGTTATAAAATAGTTCAGGGCCGTAGCCACAATGGGGCAAACGGAGGCACTTGCCTTCTGTAGAATTTGTGGAGGTACACATGTGTATTAGTGTTTTTGTAAAAAGAATAAAGTTATATCCAAAATATGAATTACACTCGGAGTGCAAAAATATGACATATCCGTCATATATAATATTTCCAGTATGAATGTATCATAATACCCAGCAAGTACGTGTCTGCTAAGAGTTGATATGTACTGTTATGTCGGATCTAAAAAGCTACCAATAAACATTCAAGATAACAGTGTAAAAAATGGATAATTGTATAAAATGCAGATTGTTTCATAGAATTGCACGACTTCAAATGTCTCGGAAATATCAAAAAAATGCAGACAATTCGTGCCAGGAGCTAAATAAAAAAAAATTATGAGAGCAACCCACCACTAGCAAAGTTGTGATTGTGCCTCCTGTAAAATCAAACTTTGGATACAGCCCTGTAGTTATAAGATATGATGTAAATATCTGTATTGAAAGCACAATTTTGAGATATTTCCATAAAAAAACAAATATTCCAACATACCAGATAGACCAGGCATAAAAAATGATTCCAACAATTGCCATATAAATAAAAGATTCTCATATTCTTAGCGTATTTTTTCCCCCAATAAATCAGATATTTAATCATTCCGATAGTGTCATATTAACATTCCTATAAAACTTTTACTACAATATAATCTAAACATTCTAACAAGCCAGATATAAGCATATAAACTAGACACTCGAACAAAGTCGACAGGGTTTAAACACATATTGGCCGGAGACTGAGGATTTTCCTCAGTCGACCGGTCTTTCGATTCATTTGTAAGTGAGTTCATAAACACGCGTCTCACGCCGTTCTCAAGCACTTAAATGGGGCGATATAAAATCTGTCATGTTTTAAAGACGTTTATCTCCACATATACAAATACACACAATGCCAAGACGGTTTAACTTAGTCGGTAGCGCGTTTGACTTTCAATTCAATGGTCATGTGTTCGAATCACCAACCAGCTAACGGCTCTGTGATGCTTTACGAGGACATCTTATTGCCATTAGTCTCTCTGATTAAGTTGGGGGAAATATCTGTTACTTGCATGACAGGTATGCTCGAGTACTGGTTAGATATCGAGGGTCCCAGGTTAAAGTAGTTTGGTAAACTCATCGTCCGTTAGCCCTCAATGGCATAACTTTTCGCAAACAATTCAAATATTTTAAATTAAGAAAGAAACAAACAAGTACACACCAGTGAGGGGAGTACCAAGTACTGCCATATCCATATCCAAAAAATAGTGTACATCACGTGACCCGTACTCTCCTTGACTTCTGTGTGCATCCGTCTGGTGAAGTTTAGTTTCCAATATCCACTCTTCTATTTTCTTTCTATTGTCCTTGAAAGTATACATTAAATATCTGTGACATTACATTTTGTTATAGCCATTTTATCGTGCAAGGACATATTTCAAATGTTCAAATGTGCACTTTCACTTGCAAATACCGTCAATTTGCAGAAAACTGTTGTTCTTCAAACATTTATATCGTGTGTTATTTCTGCGCTCTGCTGCACTGTACGGTACTGGCTAAATGACAACATTGCAACTAATCAAGTGATATCGTACTGTCACAATCAATGACATCGTACAGTTATAACGACTTGTTGCGGTCTTTGAAATATCACTATTGTCGGACCACTAACTGGGTTTATCATTTTTGAAATCATTTTAAGAACATTACAACATAAATAAGATAAGTCAACCTATACTCTTCCGTATGTTGGCTAGACATGCAACCACTAGACCACTGCTGTGTTTTATTAATTATTCCACTACGATATTGTATTAGATGATCTTACAAATTAACAAGTTCTATCTGAATCGTATAATGACTCTTAGCCCACGTGACTGTTAACCTACCTTTAAACTAGGACAGCTTTCTGAAAACTCTGTAAATAGGTCCGCGCTCCTTTCTTCGTTATCACTCTTTGTCGGCTCGTATATTATACTGAAACACAATTAATTGATGAGTGAGTGAGTGAGTGAGTGAGTGAGTGAGTGAGTGAGTGAGTGAGTGAGTGAGTGAGTGAGTGAGTGAGTGAGTGAGTGAGTGAGTGAGTGAGTGAGTGAGTGAGTGAGTGAGTGAGTGAGTGAGTGAGTGAGTGAGTGAGTGAGTGAGTGAGTGAGTGAGTGAGTGAGTGAGTGAGTGAGTGAGTGAGTGAGTGAGTGAGTGATACTTTAAATGACATTAGGATGTTAAATATACAGATCTATGTAGCTCAATATAAGATATATTGATTTTCATTTTATCTTAGAGAACTTAGATATATGCTTGTATTCTAAACGGATAGTAATGTTAAAGTATTACGTGAATCTGGATTCTAAATACACATCTATATAACGGTTGTTGTTTTTATGTTTAAAGTATTACCTTATGATTTAAATAAATAAGTATTAAATAGGAATAAAAGAAAACAGAAATAAAGAAACAAAAACCTCGAACTGCGGTTTCGCCATTGGTTCGATTCCCGTTCTACTTGAAGAATCCAAGTGAAAGCGTTCTCTCTGTCCCTCCTTACTTTAGATATGTTTTATATACGTAGCACTGTTTTCACATTTCACTATATATGGTATAAATGCCATTAACGTTTTGTCGGTTGGAGGCCTAGATTGCTTAATCAAACATGTGGCATTCATTAATTCATTTTATATCAAAGCAAACAACAGGCAGTAAACATTCCACCTACTCGTGAAAGAATATCGCCAATGCAACATGGTCAGGCTGGGAGAGTTTGTCTTTGACATCATCAAAATGTTGAAACATCTCAGCTATATGGTCCAGAGTATGGTAAAACCTAAATGACATGTTTTATATAATTACTAGGGTTAAAGGTCAATGTTATTAACATATTGAACTGATTTACAAACCATGGGCCATATTCACCAACCATTCTTGAGAATATTCTTATAGAGTTGAGCTTGAAAATCCAAAATTCCAAACTTCGGCATCTGGTTTACAATGATAGATAGAATAATTGTGATAATTTATTTTATTACTGCATGTATATATTAGGTGTCCCTACATGCTTGTAAATTTGACCTCAAAAATGAGTCTCTAAGTGTGAGAATATCCTTAAGCATGGTCGATGAATACCACCCCTGTAGTTGTGCGTGACTAAGGTTATTCTTAAAACTTATATATTTTACTCCTTAATTTTGGTTAATAGTTAAAAACTATAGTGTTTGATACCGTGAAAATAAAAGATCCAATTTATTAGCAAGTACCAGGATTCTGAAGTTTTATGTTCTACTAGTACATCTAGTATATATATATAGTCCTTAAAGGTTGTTTGTATCACTTTACCATAGGTGTCTTTATTATATAGACACCTATGGTATACATGAAAAAAAAACACTATTCTAAAGGAAATGTAGAACATTTATCGAACATAGAACTTCAGGTTCCTGTGGCATACCGTTCTGTCAGCTCAGCTGTACATTTGACAGCGGATCATTTATCAGCTTTCACATACAATATAATTTGCACCGTTGTTTACAAAGACTTGAAGAATGCTAAATGTCTTGTTTTTATGTCATAAACATGATAGCAAAATAACACAGACAGTTTTGACTGATCTGATGGGTTGACAAGTTTCTTCTATTTTCGCTATAAACTCAACATAATCGCCCAAAGTGTGCGCCAAGTCACTTTTACAACAAACGGCAAAAAATCCAAGTATCCGGACGTTTGTTTTATTTTTTCAAGTCGAACCTGACTCCTTCAATTAAGCTGTTTTCAACCAGGTTATATTTGTCCGCCATATTGGTTATTGAACTATATTATTTTTTTACAAAGAGTTAATATACTGAAAATATACAGAATAAAGTGTCACGCCGTGTGAATTTTAAAGCCACATTATCAAACTATTGCAAGCAATATTTACAGTTTTAGAATATGCATGTAAAGGTATTCAATTATAATGACCAATGTTATCGATATAATACTAACACTGACATCGATTTTTTTTAAAAAATCCCCGATAACTTAATAAAAAGTGATTTTTTTTTTATAAGAGTAAAGAACACAAACAAACAATTACACAGTCACGGAAGTTTTAATTAAGAAACTACGACTTTTGAGGAGACAACTTGATAACAATTTAAAATCTATACTTTGAGGTGAATTCAGTGTCATGTTTGGACGTACATTTCGACAACGTGTCATCACCAGATAAGGGTGGATGTGGACAGGGGTGTCATAATAACTTTAACATTGAGTCTGCTGGTGATATCTCGCAGACGACAGACGACAGTGCGTATTTACGATGTGTATAAGATAAATTACCTCTGTTTCTCTGTGTATCTAGATTCAATAATTGTCCAATAGCGATCCGTGACGTCAGCAGGTGATCCCAGAGACGCACAATGTAACTTCCATCGTTCTTCTAACATCATCCTCGGTTTAAACCGCAGCCTTAAATGTACTGTACGTGCACACAATTTGTATACTCTATGTTTCAGCTGGAAAAAATAAAATTGTCAAATTATTTTATTTTATCAATGAATTTTACTTGTGGTTCGTTCTACTCATGCCCTCTGTGGCAACGTTAAATGTCGCACTGACGTTAAACGTCGCAACCAACGCTAAGTGTCTTGTGTTGTGTAGTGACAAAGCTTGTATGGTTAATTGTCTAATACTCTTACTTCCTTACCATTCGAGTGCCAAGTACAGGATTGAGTCTTAAAAAGTCAATAACATCTTGTCTTAACGTTTGTTCTGATCTATGTATACCAAAATTGATGTAGTTGGTGTGATACTGTTGAATACTGGCGATTCCCATTCCCAGCTAGATCAAAGCTTGTTTTATTACAGGTCCGGTATTCACGGAATATCTCATCCAGAATACTGTTAGTAATTTAAGTACTGTGGGAAATAATTAAAGTATTTAAGAAATATCAAGTGATGTAAATGAGGATTAAACCCGGTATTCCTGGAATACAAATCCAATGACATAACCACTGGACTAGCGCGCCACCATAGAACAATAGTAATAAACAAAATTATTATATAATGTGAAAACGTCTTAAATCGATAAATAATAATATATCAGTATCCCGCTCCCCCATCCACATACGCCAACTTCATTGTCAGGGATTGTGTTTACTCACGACTTTGATAAAGATTATACTACTAAAATATACATGTTTTTGCACTGATAAAACAGTGCAACATTCAGCGTTGGGTTTTTGACATATACCGGTGGTACAAATCTAGCGTTAAAGGGGCGACATATAGCGGCAGATGCGGCATTTAGCGTCGGTGCTACATTTAACGTTGCATACCCTCTCCGATGTTTTCGTCTACAAAATGAAAACGAACACAATATATGAACCGTAATGTGTTGAAACCCATTTCCTTTAATTCCTTTGTTTATCAAGATAGTATAATACACTCGTCTCTAAAGCAACCTCTACTTATTAGTTGATTGTTGCAAACGTTTAGGTATATTAGGCGTATTTCAGATATGACACATTAATACTTATCTCGTTTAAAATAAATTGTAATTTATAAAAAGTATAAAATTTCAATTTGAAACGTGTTTACGTCACAGGAGTTTGGGGAGTAGATAATAACGTTTAATGGGGGTGGGCAAGTCCCCTAGCGTATATATAAAGACTATGTGCGCTAGGGGAACTGCCCACCCCCATAAAACGTTATTATCCACTACCCAAGTTTCTGTGGAAATAACCCCAGTAAGAAAAACGTGCTTTAAATTAACAGAGGTGAATAGAGGACCCGGAATATAAACATGTCATAATAACAATAAACACTATACACGTATTAGTCTTGATCATAGAAAAGCAAGCGTCGCTAATGGTTAAGATTACCCGTATCACCGTGTCTGTTATACTCGTATCCTTAAAATGTCTTACCATTCATCTGTTTCAATTAAATCTTGAACACATACAATTTACTTGTAGAAAAAAACTCGCAATAATCCGTCACCGCACACCCTTCCTCATTGCTGTAAATAGTAACACCAATGCAATGGTGTGTTGGTTAATGGGAGGTAATTGTACCGGACACAAGGTTATCATTACTACTTGCGTTATTTCCCTTGATCCGAATAAAATATAACTACATGACCTCAAAACACACTAATAATATACCAATCACAAAATAATTGATGATATACATTATTATTGCTGTTCAAGAATGGATCCCGTTGGTGTTGTGGTTCCGACCCAACAAACGTCCACATAAAATCAATCACATTTACCTTATGGATTTCAATGCCGTTCCGTAGTGTTTTGTTCAGTAGGCCTGCTCGTTGCGGTCGTATACACCAACTGGCGGTCAATGAAAATGCACTATGAAATAATATACTTATTATATTTTGATACTACGACTATATATAATATATGACAAAATTTAACATAAACAAAGTTTTAATGTTTTATAACGAACGTCCAATAGCAGAAACAATAAAATGTCTGATATTTGAGGAATTTCATCTTGTAGAGACAATCAATACCATGTGTGCCGACCGTTTTCACTTACTCCGCTTGGCATCTTCGTGTCATATATGCTAACCCCAGCCAACTCGTGGTGCTTTTAAATATCATTTTTCATTGATCCAAACCATACTGCTTTGGTTTTATCGACAATTGTATTAAGGCCGGAAACATCAACATAGCATTTTGATACCTTAAGTGTATTTTACAGACAGTTTTCAGTCACATCAAGGATAAGAGAAGTTACATCAGCATATTGCGAGATTAAACATTCATTTTCTCTAATTTGCGCACCTTTAGGCAATGAATTATATAGAAAAGGCAGCTGATTGATAGTTAGTGAACACTCGCGTATTCATGCAGAACCGTTGCAATATCTCGTTTTCAATTATCTTAACTTCTATTCATCTCATTGACACAATCAAAATTCTTACATTGCAGAATAAAATTCTCATCAAAACAATACCATTCCCAGCAATTTATGTTTAAATTTGTTGAAGTACTTAATTTATACCAGAACCTGATATCTACCGAATCGGGAGAGCTATGTTCGTTCTACAGACTATGAAATACTTATGATTGCAAAATGTGTATACTGCAGCCAAAATAACAACAAATTACGATAAATTTTACTTCAAATCTCAATATTTTTAATTCAAGATCATTGTGCGTGATCGAAACATTTTTAAAATATCTAAGATTACATAATTTACATTCTATGTAAGGAAGCAGCTGCCAAATAAATAATCTTTCGTGTGCTATTTTATCAACATTTAGTCAGAAAATGCAAGTTTCCTATCTTTCTTTATACAGACCTTGCTTTAGGCTACCTCGAAGCAGTAAGGATCTCTGCGCAGGATATAAAACTATACGGTGATAAAGGGTCTCCTTGTCTACATCCTCTTTTCAGGAAGAACCATTCTGACAAATGACCGTTTACAATTACACAGGACTATGTGTTAGAGAAAAATATTTTAACCATTTGTTTGACAGACGGACCAGAATTTTAAAAAATCAAGGACTGCAAATAAAGAGTCCCAATGAACAGAATCATTTCTTTTTACGAAATCGGTTAAGAGTAAATACTATTTCTGGTATTTGTCTTTTTCTACATAAAACACGGAATCACTAAAAGAGTCGGGTATTTTCTTCCATGTATCTACCAATTAAATACCCTGTTTGATCTTCATTTCTAATTAAAGGTAAAAAAAATCATTCTGTTTGCTAAACTGACTGATATGTCATGGTGAAATCGGGCACCAGTTTTTTTTTAAAGAATGTTTTGTCTTTATTTCCTTATAGATTATTGATAGTAATTGATTACTAAATTATCGTTTCTCATCATTCATGTCCAAAACCAAACTTTGACAACACATCCTGCACGTTTACCTAATCAGTAAGATGCATTAATAAGTTCTATGTAAGTCAGTTATTTTCTTATTTATTTGTGCCAGAGACCCTGATATGCATACTATGAATATAGCTACTATATAACCGCTTATTATTACTAATTTGTAAATTGTATACAACTGTATTGAAAACATTAAAAATAATTGTTATTTGCTTACTTTACAGGGTGGACGTAAGTCCGGGCTACAGGGTGGGCGTGTATCCGGGCTACAGGGTGGACAAGTGCCCGGGCTACAGGGTGGTTGTGTGTCCGGGCTACAGGGTGGGCGTGTGTCCGGGCTACAGGGTGGACGTGTGCCCGGGCTACAGGGTGGACGTGTGTCCGGGTTACAGGGTAGACGTGTGCTCGGGCTGCAGGGTGGACTCCGTTTCACCGTTGAGGTCTCACGTTCAAGACTTGCTCCATCATCTCGGTTATGAGAAAGTGTGGTTATCTGCACAGCTTCATTAACTGTTCGTGAATTTGAGATCTTGTTGTCATAAACAAGGACTTGTTTATAGAAAGATAGACAATTTGAATATCTCTACTAAATTTTGATAAAATAACACGGTTAATGAATGGTTAAACATTGGGCAGTTGATCAAGAACAGTAAATGACAGCCACAATATATGTGGCTGTTATCACGCTCGAAGTCGTCCTGGGTAGAACCAGTACTAAGCATATGCGGATAAGGTGCCTTGCTCATGGACACCAAATATAGCTATGGCGGTGGATCGAACCCACACTCACCCGGTATTGCATCCGATGCATTGCCGGGTCACGCGCTTCACTAACAATCTGAAATGACGTGCGTGTACTATTCTCATGGGTACAGATGTTCAATATACCAAAACACACACAAGAAATATCACGAACACCATTGTAATTATTAATAAAGGTCAAGGTAATAGCTAATCCAAAACTTACGAGCGGCCACTGTTGAATGTTACTCTTTATACTATACGAAATAATACATATGATTTCTACTGTACAAACATCCACACAAATACGTTTTTGAAGTATTTTTACAGAGCAAAAAATGTATTCGCTCATAAAAACTCAATAACTGGTATATGTTGACTAGCAGTAATAATTCTAAGTGTTTGAAAAAGTCCTCAAATGATTCGAAATATATCGGTCTGTTTAAATCTAATATACCAGCATTTGCTCTTATTATCTGCAGCACGAAAACATATCTCTATAAACGTTTATGCAAACCAAACCAAACCAAAGATCATATCGGATTTCACGCAAGACTCGTATTACCTCACAAAAGGGGCGCAACTCTGTATTGAAGACACGGATGGAGACGAACCAGGAAACCGTCAGCTGACTAGAGATCATAACCCAGCTAGTGTTAATTTGTTTTTGTTTTTTTAATGGGGTTTAATGACATTTTCAACACATTTCAGATTACATATGGCATATCCAGTTTTATTGGTGGAGGAATACCTCGGACTGAGTCAGACTGAGTAGAACCATCGTCCTTCCGCAAGTAACAGGTTTTTGGAGAAAGAGGAACTCGAACCTACGATCTTAGCGGTGAGAGGTAAGTGATCATGAGACGGCACCTTAGTAGAGTTAATATAAATGACAATTATCTAAAGATAGTTGTACGGAATAATAAGGGAGTCGAGAGTACGTGACAACTGGCCCCGGATATGGAATGTAGAACTACGACATTACCAGTAATTATATTGTCAGCTATTCAAAAACTTATTCGAGATGTTATGGCTATAAAACTACTGTGTAAATTTTGTGAATATCAATGATGATTAATTGATTGAATATTTAGCGTCATTTTTATGCTATCGAGGGCTAACAGACGATCAGTTAACCTAACCACTGTTTCCTGGGATTAACCAGTACTCGAGCACAGACTGTTGCCGGTCGGGGGATTCGAACTCACGACCCCTGAATTGATAGTCAGACACGTAACCGACTGAGCTAATCCGGTCCAGCTGAATATCAATGAAAACACCATTGCTAGAGAGGACACAACCTAAAAGTTACCGGACGGATGACCAAGGACACTGGGCAATCAAAATAGCTCAGAATAACATTGCTTAGGAGTACAACATTCCCTTATCTGTAATAGGTGGTGAACAAAAATGATGACTCGAGATTATCGTTTTTACTTTTTTATTCATATAATTTTAATATAAAACATAGTTTAAAATGAAACAGTGCATAACATTTAATACATGACTAAAACAAAAGGTTAAAGACTTTTACAAGTTTTGATAATCAATTATTGGGACTCCTGCCACTTAAAATCTTGCATAATGAATATTGAATATGACAATGCATTTAGTTGATATTTCTTCTATTTCCAACTTGAATTGAATGAATGAATAGTTTTACAGTGTACCAATACATTATAGGTTATTTGACGTCACCAGGAAGGAAGATTCCAGGTTTACTCTACATGTGCAAAAGCACCAAATTAACATACAGATTAAAAAATCACATCAACAAATGAATATGCAGAATGGACCTCGAACTTTGATACTTGCAAAGCTGCAGAGTTTCAGCAAATTCTAATGTATTACTCAAATTGTCGGTCCTTGCGACATGCATAAGCCACAGTGATCCTATTCTTGCCATCACTCACATGGCTCCCTGGAACCACACCAGGGGTTGATAGTTTAACCACAAAAGTGAACATGACAAAAAATGATAAAATGAACATCCATTTGGAGGATTCCTACCACTCTGCAGAGATGTGTAGTGATTCTATTCTTAGCCGGAACCACACGGGCTACAACTTGAATTGAAAATTATGAATTTTATCTTTATAAATAAAAGCCAGTAATCCAAAGTCCAAAAATTATAATTAAACTGCAGAACTGCTGGAATGTTGTAATCCAAATGCCATGGCAATATGCTCATGTCCAGTTAATATTAATACCAGTACCAAAGTATCACCTTAGTTACATTAAAACTCTGGGTCTTAACACTGACTACCAGACCTTCACTTCAACAAAGAATGATTAAGTTTAATGAAGATCAACAGAGAGAAATGAAGGTGCTAGGGCCTAACCCAGGCAAAATGAAGCATGTTTCACAAACTAAGATATATTTACTAATTCTGCTGTGATAGAAATGTTATTGCTATATCTATATGCCCTTTCCAAATAAGGGTTTGCCTACATACTGAAACATCTATCCCACATTTATATCGTATAGATTCAGAAAATGTTATGTGAAATTGTCAAAATAGCCAAGTACACATTATTTACCTCACTATTGCTGTTATTTTTCTATTTATATCTGCCTTTTGAGTTTCGTTGTTAGCACAGATTTGATGTCGTATAGATATACATCATGATCAAGATTTCCATGATCTCCATCATAACAAACAACAATGGCTAAAGCTCATTGGGGTGAATACTGAGGCATGGGAATATTGTCATAATGATCTGTAATTATGCCTATGTATTTTTACAAATATCTAACACTTTAGTAAAGTCTGCATTTAGGTAAGTATATTGTTGCAAAAGAACAAATAATGGCCCTGAGGGAGGACCAGAAAAATCCCCTATTGGTAAAAGATACTTTCCCTATTGTTTTTGCATGTATCTTGCCCCAGGGTTGGGTTATCTCGATTTTTTCACTACAAAATAATAAACTGACCAAAATAGATCTCTGAGCAGTACAGTTGAAATGTAAATGTAGTTCTCCGAATAGTACAGTAGTACTGTACATGCAACCTCTATAAAAAATGTTGGTTTGGGAAAGAATGTTTCATCAGTGAAAACATAACAAGGATTTCCAAGTCATTTTGAAGAGTGCATTGTTTGTCACTTAAATTGATTGTACATAGCACCAGCAAAGGAGATATATGGTTTATTCACAATAATAGAACAGCATTTCATGCTCACTCCTAACTTTTCATTGAACACATTACAGAAAAATATGAATAATTTCAAGACTTCTGATTGATAATACTCCTTTATAAGTCTCAGATACTAGTAAGGAGTCCAAGTTTCTCAGATACAAGTAAGGAGTCCAAGGACCTCAGACACATATAAGGTGTCCAAGGACCTTGGATACAAATAAGGAGTCCAAAGGCCTGAGATACAAGTAAGCAGTCCATGGACATCAGATACAAGTAAGAAATCCGCGGACCTCAGACACATATAAGGTGTCCAAGGACCTTGGATACAAATAAAGAGTCCAAAGCCCTGAGATACAAGTAAGCAGTCCATGGACATCAGATACAAGTAAGGAATCCGCGAACCTCAGACACATATAAGGTGTCCAAGGACCTTGGATACAAATAAGGAGTCCAAAGCCCTGAGATACAAGTAAGCAGTCCATGAACAACAGATACAAGTAAGGAATCCGCGGACCTCAGACACATATAAGATGTCCAAGGACCTTGGATACAAATAAGGAGTCCAAAGGCCTGAGATACAAGTAAGCAGTCCATGGACATCATATACAAGGAAGGAATCCAAGGACCTGAGATACACATAAGGTGTCCAAAGACCTCAGATACAAGTAAGGAATCCAAGGACCTCAGATACAAGTTAACAATCTAAGGACTTCAGATACATATAAGGAATCCATGGACCTCAGATACATGTAAGGAATCCAAGGACCTCAGATACATGCAAGGAGTCCAAGGACATCAGATACAAGTAAGGTATCTAAGGACCTCAGATACATGTAAGGAATCCAAGGACCTCAGATACAAGTAAGGTATCTAAGGACCTCAGATACATGTAAGGAATCTAAGGACATCAGAAACAAGTTAACAATCTAAGGACCTCAGATACTGGTAAGGAATCCAAGGACATCAGATACATGTAAGGAATCCAAGGACCTCAGATGCATGTAAGGAATCGAAGGACATCAGATACAAGTTAAAGAGTCCAAGGACCTCAGATACAAGTTAGCAATCTAAGGACCTCAGAAACATGTAAGGAATCCAAGGATCTCAGATACAAGTTAGCAATCTAAGGACCTCAGATACATATAAGGAATTCAAGGACCTCAGATACAAGTTAGAATCTAAGAACCTTAGATACTGGTAATGAATCCAAGGACCTCAGATACATGTAACGAATCCAAGGATCTCAGATACATGTAAGGAATCCATGAACCTCAGATACAAGTTAGCAATCTATGGGCCTCATATACAGGTAAGGAATCCAAGGACCTCAGATACATGTAAGTAGTCCAAGGACCTCAGATACATTTAAGTAGTGCAAGAACCTCAGATACATGTAAGTAGTCCAAGGACCTTGGTAAATATATTACAAATGAACCACACTGAGCACTGTAAAAAGCATTCCCTTACAATCATGATAAAAATGACAAATAATCACAGATTATTTTGAACACATTATGTACCCATTTGGAAAAAGTCTTTGCCTTTGCTGGGATCTTGACAGCCTTCTGCACTACAGGAACCTTGCACATCATTAGTCCATGTTTTTCCTTTCAGAAAAGCTATATCAGGCTGATTCATTTATATTAGTTTAACTAAGCTTGATTGCAAAGTAAGCACTGGCCTCTAGCTCAATGGCTCTGAGGTGAGAGGCAGGCACCATATCCAATACACCACTACCCACTTCTTTATCAGAAAGTCTTCACTGCTAAACATATAGTTTTCATCTTCCACAGTTATTCATATTTTTATATTTCTTACATCTTTAATAATTATAGCTGCACAAGTATTGAAGTTTTAGCACATATTTTTGAACTTAAATAAAATGATATCAAATAATGCAACCAAAAAAAAAAAAAATCACAAACATGTTCAAACAATTTGGACAGCCATTTACACCATGGTTAATTACCTGACAATAAATATATATTTCCACAGACTGGATAAACACTAATCTTTTATGTTCCATTCTATGCTATTTTTACTAGTTGGTCATCTCTGACATTAAGATATTACAATTGGTTCTTTAACTTAACTCTAGATAGTCAATATCAATATATAGATAAAAATTTAACTGATTGATTGAATACTTAGCGTTGATGCTAACAGATGATCAGTTAACCTAACCACTGTTTACTGGGATCCTGGAAGGTAAACAAGTACTCAAGCACACCCCATTTCTGCAAGTAACTGATAACTTTCCCACTTGAATCAGCAGTGAGAGACGAATGATAATGAGACACAATATCGTTTATCAACCATCACAGAGATTGTGGCCGGGCAGGGATTCGAACTCACGACCCCTTGATTGATAGTCAGATGCCTGACAGCTAATTTAGCCTGGCTAAAGATAAAAAAGGCTTTATCATTTAGAGAAGACTTGAGCTAATTCTGTCATTCCAGAAAATTAACTCGGAGCAAAATGTTGAAAGTATGGAGCACATTATAGTTACAAAATGCTATGAGTAAATGTGAGAGCCCATTAATATTTGAAAGATAAATATAACAGAATCAATCAATATACATATATGTGTCATAGGATATTGATGACCACACCATATGTAAGTCAATTTTTACCAAAAATGAAAACTGGCACAACTCCTGTAAAATCTGACCGATGTTTACAAATATCATAATAATATGACCTGTATTTTTTAATTTGACAGACAAACATCAAATATAAACCTTTCAGAAGTTATTCATCAAATCCAATTTGACGGACGGACGCATGGACAGGGATTACACTTAATCCCCTCCCCCCTTTACTATTCTTTGCATGAAGGAGGCATAATAAATGATCACATATCATCAAATAAATTATCTTTGTGAGTCAATTAACAGTTTTCAATATTGCAGTAAACAAATAAATATAAAATGCTTGTGCAGCAGAACTGTGTGTCCAGAAAGACAGTGATAATGACTCTGAAGTTCCAACGAATTCTATCTATAGGCAATCTTCAAGGAGCAAATTGCTGATCTTCAATCTCTGTTTCTGTCTGACTAAATGCCTCGTAGATATTGGCTGCCAACGTTTTTGTCTGTTCCAGCATTAACAGTTCCTGTAAACATGTACAAAGTCACTGAATAACAAGCATACTAATTGTTTTAAAGCGACAATAACTAAATAACAATGCATTAATAGGAATAATAGGAAATTTGATTCGTTTACAAGCCTTTGTTTTTCATTCATTCAAGGGCAATAACTCTACCTATTCTTTTCTGATCTGGCAAGTAAAATAACTTGTCTGAGTTTTAATTGTCAATAACATTCTGATACAATGGAAACTAGGGCTGCTACAGTGTTTATAACGTTTATAAGGCAAAAACAGCATTTTCCAATCAATCAAAGGCCATAATTCTATCCATGATGGTCCAGACTGGATTGTTCAAGAGCTTCCTCTAGATATTTTGAAAACTGAAGGGCCTATCGTGTTTACAAGGCAAAACCAGGATTTTTCAATCATTGAAGTGAACTCTGTCATATCTGGTTTGATCGTCCAATTTTCATGCTTATTACCATTCTAACCAAATTTGCTTTCTATTGGAAAATAATGAAGGTACATGTACTATGTTTCAAGAGGCAAAAATAAATATTTTTCAATAATTTCAGGGCCCTAACTCATTGTTTCTCGGCTGAACTGGCAGCTTCAAATAATTGTTTTAGCTGTTATAGCCGTTAACATTCTTGTTATGGCCATAAATATTCTTGTAATGGCTGTAGATCTTGTTATAGCCTTAAATGTTCTTGTTATAGCCGTCAACGTTCTTGTTATGGCCATAAACGTTCTTGTTATAGCCGTGAATGTTCTTGTCATGGCCATAAACATTCTTGTTATGGCCATAAACATTCTTGTTATAGCCATAAACATTCATGTTATAGCCGTAAACATTCTTGTTATAGCCACAAACATTCTTGTTACAGTTGTAAACATTCTGGTTATAGCCACAAACATTTTTGTTACGGTTGTAAATATTCTTGTTATAGCCACATACATTTTTGTTATGGCCATAAACATTCTTGTTACAGACATAAACGTTCTTGTTTCAGCCGTAAACATTCTTGTTACAGTTGTAAACTTATTGTTATAGCCATAAACGTTCTTGTTATAGCCGTAAACGTTCTTGTTATGGTTGTAATCGTTCTTGTTATAGCATAAAACGTTCTTGTTATAGCATAAAACGTACTTGTTATAGCCATAAACATTCTTGTTGTGGCTGTTAATGTTCTTGTAATAGCCGCAAACGTCCTTGTTATATCCGTAAACGTTCTTGTTATAGCCGTAAACGTTCTTGTTACGGTTGTAATTGTTCTTGTTATAGCATAAAACGTTCTTGTTATAGCATAAAACATACTTGTTATAGCCATAAACATTCTTGTTGTGGCTGTTAATGTTCTTGTAATAGCCGTAAACGTCCTTGTTATATCCGTAAACGTTCTTGTTACAGCCGTAAACATTCCTGTTATGGTTCTTAACATTCTTATTATGGTCATTAACGTTCTTGTTATGGCCATAAATATTCTTGTTATGGCTGTTAACATCCTTGTTATGGCCATAAACGTTCTTGTTATAGCTGTAAACGTTTTTGTTATAGCCTTTAACGTTCTTGTTACAGTTGTAAACATTCATGTTATGGCTGTTAACATTCTTGTTACAGGCCGTTAAAGGGATTATATTGGCAAGTAACACAAACATGCTGTTAATCCAGACTTCTCCTGTATGCAGTGTGCAGAAAATAATCCTTATGTATTGACGTAAAACCTTTATTTACTTAAAAGTTATCAAATTAACAGTAATTGAATATTGGCCAAAACTTTAATACGTCCTGCAATAAAGTATTGTGCAATGTTTACACTGAACTCTGCGAACTTCCCGAACAAAGCCTCAATAACGAGATCAGGAACGAGTCTTCACGATGTTATCTGATGATTGATCAGAAACCTGAAAGTGATTCGTTGGAAATGGCGAATGTAAACAAAAACAAAAACGTGGCTTCAGAAACCCGACGTTTGTAATAAAGAGGTAATGCAGTTAAACACTTTAGATGCCTATATCTCTAAGTAATAAGGTATCTTCATGCTGGGTGTGTGTATTTAGGACAAGAAATTGATGGTAATATGCCAATATAATCCCTTTAACGTTCTTGTTACTGCCATTCTTGTTATGGCCGTAAACCTTCTTGTCATGGTTGTCAACATTCTTGTTACAACCCTTAACATTCTTGTTACGGCCGGTAACGTTCTTGTTATGGCCATAAACGTTCTTGTTATGGCCATAAACCTTTTTTGTTATGGCCGTAAACATTCTTGCTATGGCCATAAACATTCCAATTGGTTTTGGTCAGGATCATATTTAGATTTGTGCTACAGTGTTGACAAAAAAAAGTTAAAAGACAGATGGCTAATGGATAACAGACAAATTACCACAGCATTAGTAAAACCAAATATGAAGCTGATAAAATGCTAGAAACAATTTGTACAAGTGTTTTATTATATATCATGTATATTTACCTGAACTAACGGGTTGGGTGCATCACTGCCTAGCTTATGTAGGAGTCCACTCAGTAGGGGAATCAATTTGGCTATAGGTATTGCTACTTCATGAAAACTGAAAAATACATTTACATTTACATGTAACTGATGTGTTATCAAGAAGTAAATGTGTCCATAGGAAATGGATGCTACTGCTATGTGCTTGTAAATTCTACCAAAAAGATATTTTGAAAAGGGGCCTTAACTACTAAAACTTTTGGCCGAATACGAGTCAACAAATATCAAACTTGACGTGTATTTTATAATTAAATAGCCACACACCATATACTAATTAGAACATCAGAACAGAACATATATTTTATTAAACTTAAGCATTACAGCTCATCATCATACATATATACAAACTCAATACATACGTTGAAATAAGGTGGTATATGGATATCGTTTCATGAAGTTGATATTTTGTGAGAGTTTTATCTTGGTATTTAGAAACAATCATGCAAAATTATTTTAAGCATAAACTCAATACAAATTTAAATTACAATAAATACAAGGTATTCTACATTAAATTGTTAAACGAGAATCCCTGAGTTTGAAACCCTTAATACAATAAGTTGCAAGTTTGTTTAAAATCGATTTTTTGTCAATATTAAGAATGTTAATAAATTTAAATGCTTGTAAAGTTGAATAATATTTAGGTATATATAATTTTCTCAGATCATTATAAAACGGGCAAATAAGTATGTAATGGTATTCGTCTTCGATGCCATTTAAGATATATAGACTCTTTCATTGGAGAACAATTTGACCATTAAAATCCAAAATTAAGTTGAAAATGTGCGATAACTCCTGAAAAAATTGGTTGACATTGACTTATAACAAAATAACCAGTATTTTATCATTTTACAGCTGCACACTAAATTTTACTTAAATACATAGACCTTTTCAAAAGGTATTGATGGAAACCAGTTTCTTACTGAAAATGAAGTTAAAAAGGGGCCATAACTCTTGCAAACTTTATATATTATTTTGTAATTTTATACATCTTAACACTAAATATTAATAAAACACAAAGACAGTTTCAGAAAGGATTTATCAAAGCCAATCTGATGGACAGGTGAACAGACAGGCAGATTATTCACTATTCTTCATATTGGCAGGGGCATAAAACATTCAATTAAGTGATGGTATGGAATGTAAGTGATGGTATGGAATTTAAGTGATAGTATGGAATGTAAGTGATGGTATGGAATGTAAGTGATGGTGTGGAATACAAGTGATAGTATGTAATGTAAGTGATGGTATGGAAAGTAAGTGATGGTGTGGAATGCAAGTGATGTTATGGAATGTAAGTGATGGTATGGGATGTAAGTGATAGTATGGAATGAAAGTGATGGTATGGAATGTAAGTGATGGTGTGGAATGCAAGTGAAAGTAAGGAATGTAAGTGATGGTATGGAATGTAAGTGATAGTATGGAATGTAAGTGATGGTATGGAATGTAAGTGATGGTGTGGAATGCAAGTGATAGTAAGGAACGAAGTGATGGTACGGAATATAAGTGATGGTATGGAATGCAAGTCTTTGTACGGAATGTAAGTGATGGTATGGAATGTTAGTGATGGTATGGAATGTAAGTGATGGTATGGAATGTAAGTGGTGGTATGGAATGCAAGTCATTGTATGGAATGTAAGAAATAATATGGAATGTAAGTGATGGTATGGAATGTAAGTGATGGTATGGAATGCAAGTCATTGTATGGAATGTAAGTGATGGTATGAACGTAAGTGATGGTATGGAATGTAAGTGATGGTATAGAATATAAGTAATGGTATAGAATATAAGTAATGGTATGAAATGTAAGTAGTGGTATGGAATGTAAGTGATGGTAAGGAATGTAAGTAATGGTATGGAATGCAAGTAATAGTATGGAATGCAAGTAATAGTATGGGATGTAAGTGATAGTATGAACGTAATTGATGGTATGGAATGTAAGTGATGGTATGGAATGTTAGTAATGGTATGGAATGTAAATGATGGTATGCAATGTAAGTTATGGTATAGAATGCAAGTAATAGTATGTTATGTAAGTAATGGTATGGGATGTAATAAATGGCATTGAATGTAAGTGATGGTTAAAAATGTAAATAATGGAATAGAATGTTATGGAATGTAAGAAATGGTATGGAATGTAAGTGATGGTGTGAAATGTAAGTAATGGTATGGAATGTAGGTGATAGTAAGGAATGTAAGTAATGGTATGGAATGTAAGTAATGGTATGGAATGCAAGTGATGGTATGGAATGCAAGCAATGGTATGGAATGCAAGAAATGGTGTGAAATGTAAGAAATGGTATGGAATGTAAGTAATGATATGGAATTGTATGGAATGTAAGTAATGGTATGGAATGGTATGGAATGTAAGTAATGGTATGGAATGTAAGTAATGGTATGGAATGTAAGTAATGGTATGGAATGCAAGTAATAGTATGGAATGTAAGTAATGGTATGGGATGTAATAAATGGTATTGAATGTAAGAAATGGTTAAAAATGTAAATAATGGAATAGAATGTAATGGTATGGAATGTAAGTGATGGTGTGAAATGTAAGTAATGAGTTGGAATGTAGGTGATGGTATGGAATGTAAGTAATGGTATGGAATGTAAGTAATGGTATGGAATGCAAGTGATAGTATGGAATGTAAGTAATGGTATGGAATGTAAGTAATGGTATGGAATGTAAGTAATGGTATGGAATGTAGGTAATGGTTAGAAATGTAAATTATGGTATATAATGTAATGGTATGGAATGTAAGAAATGGTATGGAATGTAAGTGATGGTGTGAAATGTAAGTAATTGTATGGACTGTAAGTAATGGTATGGAATGTAAGTAATGGCATGAATGTAAGTAATGGTATGGAATGTAAACGATGGTAGTAATAGTAAGGAATGGAAGTAATAGTATGGAATTTAAGTGATGGCATGAATTGTAGGTTATGATATGGAATGTAGGTGATGGTATGGAATGTAAGTAATGGCATGGAATGTAAGTGATGGAATGGAATGAAAGTAATGGTATGGAATGTTAGTGATGGTATGAATGTAAGTGATAGTATGGAACGTTAGTGATTGTATGGAATGTAAATGATGGTAGTTATGGTAAGGAATGTAAATGATAGTATGGAATGTAAGTGAAGGTATGAAATGTAAGTTATGGCATGGAATGTAGGTGATGGTATGGAATGTAAGTAATGGCATGGAATGTAAGTGATGGTATGGAATGCAAGTCATTGTATGGAGTGTAAGTGATGGTATGAATGTAAGTGATGGTATGGAATATTAGTGATGGTATGGAATGTAAGTGATGGTATGGAATATAAGTAATGATATGGAATGCAAGTGATAATATGGAATGCAAGTGATGGTATGGAATGCAAGTCATTGTATGGAATGTAAGTGATGGTATGGAATGTAAGTGATAGTATGGAATGTAAGTGATGGTATGGAATGCAAGTCATTGTATGGAGTGTAAGAAATGGTATAGACTGCAAGTAATGGTATGGAATGTAAGTGATGGTATGGATTGTAAGTGATGGTATTGAATGCAAGTCACTGTATGGAATGTAAGAAATGGTATGGAATGCAAGTGATAGTATGGAATGTAAGTGATGGTATGGAATGTTAGTGATTGTATGGAATGTAAGTGATAGTATGGAATGTAAGTGATGGTATGGAATGTAAGTGATGGTATAGAATGTAAGTGATGGTATGGAATGTAAGTGAAAGTATGGAATGTAAGTGATGGTATGGAATGTAAGTGGTGGTATGGAATGTAAGTGATGGTGTTGAATATTAGTGATGGTATGGAATGTAAGTGATGGTATGGTATGGAATGTAAGTGATGGTATGGAATGTTAGTGATGGTATGGAATGTAAGTGATGGTATGGAATGCAAGAAATGGTATGGAATGCAAGTAACGGTATGGAATGCAAGTGATGGTATGGAATGCAAGTCATTGTATGGAATGTAAGTGGTGGTATGGAATGTTAGGGATGGTATGTAATGTAAGTGATAGTATGGAATGTAAGTGATGGTATGGAATGCAAGTCATTGTATGGAATGTAAGAAATGATATAGAATGCAAGTGATGGTATGGAATGTAAGTGATGGTATGGAATGCAAGTCATTGTATGGAATGTAAGAAATGGTATGGAAGCAAGTGATAGTATGCAATGTAAGTGATGGTATGGAATGTAAGTGATGGTATGGAATGTTAGTGATGGTATGGGATGTAATGATGGTATGGAATGTAAGTGAAAGTATGGAATGTAAGTGATGGTATGGAATGTAAGTGATGGTATGGAATGTAAGAAATGGTATGGAATGCAAGTGATAGTATGGAATGTAAGTGATGGTATGGAATGCAAGTGATGGTATGGAATGTAAGTGATGGTATGAAATGGAAGTAGTGGTATGGAATGTAAGTGATGGTATGGAATGCAAATGATGGTATGGAATGTAAGTGATGGTATGAAATGTAAGTAATGGTATAGAATGTAAGTAATGGTATGGTATGAAATGTAAGCAGTGGTATGGAATGAAAGTGATGGTATGGAATGCAAGTGATGGTATGGAATGTAAGTGATGGTATGAACTGTAAGTAATGGTATGGAATGTAAGTAATGGTATGGAGTGTAAGTGATGGTTAGAAATGTAAATTATGGTATAGAATGTAATGGTATGGAATGTAAGAAGTGGTACGGAATGGAAGCAATGGTATGGAATGTAAGTGATGGTGTGAAATGTAAATTATGGTATAGAATGTAATGGTATTGAATGTAAGAAGTGGTACGGAATGTAAGCAATGGTATAGAATGTAAGTTATGGTGTGAAATGTAAGTTATGGTGTGGAATGTAAGTAATGGTATGGAATATAAATGATGGAAGTAATTGTAAGGAATGTAAGTGATAGTATGGAATGTAAGTGATGGTATATAATGTAAGTTATCATATGGAATATAGGTGATGGTATGGAATGTAAGTAATGGCATGGAATGTAAATGATGGTATGGAATGTAAGTAATGATATGGAATGTACGTGACGGTATGGAGTGTAAGTGATGGTATGGAATTTAATGTTGTTGTTGTTGTATGGTGTTTTGCGTCGCTTTCAACAATTTTTCAGTCATATTGCGACGGTGTCCACTTGAGACAGTATTCAGAGCGCTGTCACACTGGAGTATCATGCCGCAGACACATGGTATGATACCCCACCCAGTCACATTATTCTGACACCGGGCCGACCAGACCTTGAACTCTCCTCTAAATGCTGAACGTCAAGCGAGGAAGCTTCCAGTACCATTTTTAAAGTCTTTGGTATGACCCGGGCGTGGATTGAACCCACGACCTTCTGCATGCGAGGCGGACGGTATGGAATTAAAGTGATGATATGTTACGTAAGTAATGGTATGGAATGTAAGTGATGGTATGGAATGAAAGTAATGGTATTGAATGTAAGTGATGGTATTGAGTGTAAGTGATGGTATGGAATTTAAGTGATGACATGTTATGTAAGTAAAGGTATGGAATGTAAGTGATGGTATTTAGTATAAGTGATGGTATGGAATGCAAGTGATGGTATGGAATATAAGTAATGATATGGAATGTGTAAGTGATGGTATGGAATGTAAGTGATGGTAGTAATGGTATGGAATGTAAGTGATTTTAGAGAGCAAGGGGACCTGTGATCACTCTACTGGAAAACAACATTGTTTTCACCCAAGGTCACAAATCGTCGGATGCAATATCCTTAGCCAATATGTATACTATATTCTTTTCTTGTTCCAGAATGTTTCATTAATTCAATATTTTCAAAATATTCAATACACAGAAAAAGAACTGTACACAATATTATCGTGTGAAATATTGAAACACTTATTTCTGATCTATGGAATCAGATTTATGTACTTTTTTAACAAAAGTATTGTAGAACACTTGTATTTGATATATAAAACCTGATTTTTGGACTTGTCCATAAAAATCTTCTAGAGTACTTACTTCTGATCTACGGAATCTGATTTTTGTACTAGTTTATAAAAGTCTGCTAGATAATCTATTAACCTGGCAAACCCTCGATTCAAACCAGTCTCTAACACAGTGTGGAAATCTTGGCTGCAAAGTAATACATATAAAAGTGAATGGTGTTGAATCAATAAGGTATTCAAATATTTTTTTAAATCTATGAAAATAGTCTGGCATCACCATGGTACACAGTTTATACTTATTGATTGATTACAAAGTAATTTATATTAACCTTTCTTGAGTCTGCTTCCTGGGTAAAGCCAGTACTGAGTGTTGTTTTTTCAAGATCCCACAGGCTAAGTTGGGGATCAAACCTTTAGCAAAGCTGTCAACACTCTATCCATTGCACTCAGAACTACCAGGCTTACATGATGCTTGCCACTTGCCCTTTTGAAGGAAACATAGTGCATGCAAACATTTATTAAACCTAACAAAATATTATCAAATTAACTATTTTAAATTTTCATATTGTTCAATATGTGAAAATAACTGAATTACAAGTTGTATTGTCCAAAATGTAAATCTTGGTTATCACAATTTGATAATAGCTTTGTGAGTTTTACATGAATTTCACTATTTGGGATCTTGAAAGATGTTCTGTTCTTTTTGTTCTAAATGTTAACCATAATGTATTACCAAGTGGGTTTCTGTTTTGTTCTAAATGTCAACCATAATATATTACCAAGTGGATTTCTGTTTTGTTCTAAATGTTAACCATAATGTATTACCAAGTGGGTTTCAGTTTTGTTCTAAATGTTTACCATAATATATTACCAAGTGGATTTCTGTTTTGTTCTAAATGTTAACCATAATGTATTATCAAGTGGGGTTCTGTTTTGTTCTAAATGTTAACCATAATGTATTACCAAGTGGATTTCTGTTTTGTTCTAAATGTTAACCATAATGTATTATCAAGTGGGGTCCTGTTTTGTTCTAAATGTTAACCATAATGTATTACCAAGTGGATTTCTGTTTTGTTCTAAATGTTTACCATTAGGTGTTACCAAGTGAGGTTCTGTTTTGTTCTAAATATTACCATAATATATTACCAAGTGGGGTTCTGTTTTGTTCTAAATGTTAACCATAATGTATTACAAAATGGATTTCTGTTTTGTTCTAAATGTTAACCATAATGAATTACCTAGTGGGGTTATGTTTTGTTCTAAATGTTTACCATAATGTATTACAAGTGGGGTTCTGTTTTGATCTAAATGTTCACCATAATGTATTACCAAGTGGGGTTTTGAATATTAACCATAAAGTATTACCAAGTGGGGTTCTGTTTTGTTCTAAATGTTTACCATAATGTATTACCAAGTGGGGTTCTGTTTTGTTCTAAATGTTTACCATAATGTATTACCAAGTGGGGTTTTGAATATTAACCATAATGTATTACCAAGTGGTGTTCTGTTTTGTTCTAAACGTTTACCATAATGTATTACCAAGTGGGGTTCTGTTTTGTTCTAAATGTTTACCATAATGTATTACCAAGTGGGATTCTGTTTTGTTCTAAATGTTAACCATAATGTATTATCAAGTGGGGTTTTGAATATTAACCATAATGTATAACCAAGTGGGGTTCTGTTTTGTTCTAAATGTTAACCATAATGTATTGACAAGTGGGGTTCTGTTTTGTTCTAAATGTTCACCATAATGTATTACCAAGTGGGGTTTTGAATATTAACCATAATGTATTACCAAGTGGGATTCTGTTCTGTTCTAAATGTTAACCATAATGTATTACCAAGTGGGTTTCTGTTCTGTTCTAAATGTTTACCATAATGTATTACCAAGTGGGGTTCTGTTTTGTTCTTAATGTTTACCATAATGTATTACCAAGTGGGGTTCTGTTTTGTTCTAAATGTTAACCATAATGTATTACCAAGTGGTGTTTTGAATATTAACCATAATGTATTACCAAGTGGGGTTCTGTTTTGTTCTAAATGTTTACCATAATGTATTACCAAGTGGGGTTCTGTTTTGTTCTAAATGTTCACCATAATGTATTACCAAGTGGGGTTCTGTTTTGTTCTAAATGTTAACCATAATGTATTAACAAGTGGGGTTCTGTGTTTCAAAATGTTAACCATAATGTATTACCAAGTGGGGTTCTCTTTTGTTCTAAATGTTAACCATAATGTATTACCAAGTGGGGTTCTGTTTTGTTCTAAATGTTCACCATAATGTATTACCAAGTGGGGTTTTGAATATTAACCATAATGTTTTATCAAGTGGGGTTCTGTTTTGTTCTAAATATTTACCATAATGTATTAACAAGTGGGGTTCTGTTTTGCTCTAATAATTAACCATAATGTATTACCAAGTGGGTTTCTGTTTTGTTCTAAATATTAGCCATAATGTACTAACAAGTGGTGTTCTGTTTTGTTCTAAATGTTAACCATAAAGTATTACCAAGTGGGCTTCCGTTTTTGTTCAAAATGTTTACAATAATGTATTACCAAGTGGGGTTCTGTTCTGTTCAAAATGTTTACCATTATGTATTACCAAGTGGGGTTCTGTTTTATTCTAAATGTTTACCATAATATATTACCAAGTGGGGTTCTGTTCTAAATGTTAACCATAATGTATTACCAAGTGGGGTTCTGTTTTGTTCTAAATGTTTACCATAATATATTTCCAAGTGGGGTTCTGTTCTGTTCTAAGTGTTAACCCTAATGTATTACCAAGTGGGATTCTGTTCTGTTCTAAATGTTAACCATAATGTATTACCAAGTGGGTTTCTGTTCTGTTCTAAATGTTTACCATAACGTATTACCAAGTGGGGTTCTGTTTTGTTCAAAATTTTTACCATAATGTATTACCAAGTGGGGTTCTGTTCTGTTCTAAATGTTTACCATAATGTATTACCAAATGGGGTTCTGTTCTGTTCTTAATGTTAACCATATTGTATTACCAAGCGGATTCTGTTCTGTTCTAAATGTTAACCATAATGTATTACCAAGTGGGGTTCTGTTTTATTCTAAATGTTTACCATAATGTATTACCAAATGGGGTTCTGTTTTGTTCTAAATGTTAACCATAATGTGTTACCAAGTGGGGTTCTGTTTTATTCTATATGTTTACATTATGTATTACAAAGTGGAATTTTGTTCTGTTCTAAATGTTTACCATAATGTATTATCAAGTGGGGTTCTGTTTTGTTCTAAATGTTAACCATAATGTATCACCAAGTGGGGTTCTATTTGTTCTAAATGTTTACCATAATGTATTTCCAAGTGGGGTTCTGTTTTGTTCAAAATGTTAACCATAATGTATTACCAAGTCGGGTTCTGTTTTGTTCTAAATGTTAACCATAATGTATTACCAAGTGAGGTTCCGTTTTGTTCTAAATGTTTACCATAATATGTTACCAAGTGGGGTTCTGATTTGTTCAAAATGTTTACATAATGTATTACCAAGTGGAATTCTATTCTGTTTTAAATGTTTATCATAATGTATTACCAAGTGGGGTTCTGTTCTGTTCTATATGTTAACCATAATATATTACCAATATGGGTTCTGTTCTGTTCTAAGTGTTAATCCTAATGTATTACCAAGTGGGATTCTGTTTTGTTCTAAATGTTTACCATAATGTATCACCAAGTGGGATTCTGTTCTGTTCTGAATGTTAACCATAATGTATTACCAAGTGGGATTCTGTTCTGTTCTTAATGTTTACCATAATATATTACCAAGTGGGGTTCTGTTCTTTTCTTTATGTTTACCATAATGTATGACCAAAGTGGATTCTATTCTGTTCTTAATGTTAATAACGTATTACCAAGTGGGTTCTGTTCTGTTCTATATGTTAACTATATGTATTACCTATTGGGGTTCTGTTCTGTTCTAAAAGTTAACAATTATGTACTACCAAAAAGTATTGGTAATCTGTATTATGACAAGATACAGATATATTTGACTTTTACTGGCTGATGTTCTCTATTCCATGAATTCTTTAATGACTTTGAAAGTAAAATATAGATAAAATATAAAAAAATTAGAATCACATACATCAAATTCCATAAAGAACATAGCAAAGTCTGTGGCTGGTTGAACATGTTTTGTCTAGTGCTTCAGTAGATATTTTTGGAGATATCATGATTGTAAAAACAGTATATCATGGTAGAATGATGTGGATGCCTACCTTTCTAATATATCTTGTGTTTCTTGAAGTAATTTTGTATATAAAATTTCATGATCATTTGTTTCTGCCTGCAATATAATATACACACATGGCATTATTATGTAGATACATCCATATAAAAGTTATCTATGTTAACCAATCATTTATAAGTTTTGTAACTATGTAGCCAAATTACAGCAGCACAATTCTTTCACATTTCAATAAAATAAAATAAAACTTTTTTTCTTTACTTCAACCCAGCCTACTTAATGATAATTTTATTATAATCATTTCTTTTAATTATTTTTAAAAAATCATTTGCAACACACACTCATCATTTCAATGGGAAAATTATCAGTTTAAGTGTAATTAATCTAACAAAATTTATCAAAATCAAACAAATTCTAAATTTACATGAAAAGATAAATGTTAACACAGAAATTTCTTTTATAATTTGCACTGTTATATATAGTAGAATTACCTGGATAGGCGGATTCCAATCTAATAAATATTTAGACAATGGCATGGAAGGTATTCCATGTCCACTACTCTGTCCTCCATTCTCCACTCTCTCTCGTATATGTGTGACCAGTGTCTCTATGTTTGATATGGATAATCTTTCTTTTAATGACAAACTGAATAAAACAAATTTTAGATTTAATGATAGATTTAACAAAGAAAATATCAATTTTAATATCAGATATTAAAAACAAACTTGTTATTAAATGTAACAAGCAAATTCAGGGAATTTATGTCCCCCACATTTTTCAAAATATTTGATTCAAGAATTCTTAGGTTATTGCACGGAAAACCCCAAAAATAAGATTTTTCACAAATTAAAGGGGCATAACTGTAGAACAACAAATACCACAACCCATAAAGTCGAACTTAGCCTGTGTTTTGTCATAAAAAAAAACATTGTGTTAAAATTTGAAAAGATTTAAGTCTGGCATTCATTACCTATTGCACGGAACCCAAAAAAATATGATTTTTTGCAAATTAAAGGGGCACAACTCTACAATGACAAAAGTCACAACCCCTAAAATTGACCTTAGCCTGTGTTTTGTTATTATAAACATTGTATAACCAATTCAAAAGACTTGTTTCATGCATTCTTCAGTCATTGCACGGAAACCTCCAAAAATATGATTTTTCACAAATTAAAGGGGCATAACGCTACAACAACAAAAGTTACAACCCCTTGAATCGAACTTAGCCTGTGTTTTGTTATTATAAACATTGAATTAAACTATCAAAAGATTTGTTTCAGGCATTCTTAAGTTACTGAATGGAAACCAAAGTGTGACGGACAGACAGACAGACGGACAGACAGACAGACAGACCCAAATTAGTGTCACCCACTTTGCGAAGTACTATTTTTATTCTTTTGTAACAGGGTTTAAATACCATTTTCAATACATCGGGTGGTATTACTTGGTGAAATGATAGACGGTGGATGATGACCTTAGAATGACTTTGAGTTAAACCACCGTCCTTTTGCAAGTCAAGGCAAATGTTGACAAACTCGGCGGTGAGAGGCAAGTAATATTGAAATTAGGTTTGGTGCTTTAGAACTTGTTTTCTTCATTTTAACTAATTTAATACATGAAGTATGTACTACCATCAATCCATTCCTTAAGTATTCCCTATCAGCTATATAACAAATTAAATTCCACAATTCAAAAGCTGAATGTAAAACTGCTGTATCACTATATTTGTATGCTGATACAACAATGTGGAATGTTGGTAATATTATGCACAGAAGATGAACCAACCATCGACAGAAATGACCTTGTCATTAGATCCTACTTCTTTATTACCTGCTAGTTTCTTTAAAAACAGCATCTTGAACCTTGGCTACCAAATCTTGAATTCCTAAAAATATGATATATGTTACATTAAAATCTTGATTTATATACAAGTGAAAAATGTTATTATTATCTATTATGTAAAAGTTTATCATAGTTTCTTTGCTAAATTAGTGTTATGTAATAAATTTTCTTGAAACAGTCAGTTCAACTGATTATGACTTGCAAAGTTGATAGACATAATGACCAATTACAAAAGCTACTCAGAGAGATGTGCATTCAGAGAAGTACTGCAGTTACTTACATCTGTTTATATGTGTCTGGTTTTTGTCCAATTTTCAGTTTTAAACAAATATCTCGAGTCTATCAAATAATTCAAAAACATTTTCTGTTGCATTTAGTCGAAGATACATAATAATATGCTTCTTGTTATTAATTAACACTTCCAGTAGTACTACACAGTAAAAACACCGCATGGGAAACATTTTCTAATACCTTTATCAAAGAACTCCCTAATTAGGTCGAGGTATCTCTCCTGTACAGCTGTAGGTTTTATGGGAATCACAGTGTTAGTTTTCTGTAAGTGAAAAAATGAACTTTATTTACAATTTACCACTGACAGGATTGCCAAGATAAAACAAGATGAATATAATATCCACCATTATCTCCTAAATATTACATATTCTATAGATTTGTATTACACAACTGGCACATTGGTGCAGACATAGAGTTATTGGCATTCACATATACAAATTCTGTTGGTATCTAAGTGTTCAAGTGTTACAGTTTATGAGAATTGTTGACTACCAACTATGGTTGGAATTTGTCCAATTTCAACTCTTATCACAACCACAGCGAGTTATTTATTCATGCATTCAATTTAAATTTAATAATATCTAGCTACAAATATTACTTTTATTTTACTTACAATGTTCTCATGCTGTGTTGCATTCTCCACATACATATAACCTCCAATAACGTGGAGCTGTACACGCAATAATAAACACATCATTGTACAACTGTAGACAACTGAGATAACACGTGTAAAACCTGAAACAACAAACATCATCATTATACAATTGTGCACAAATGAGATAACATGGGTAAAACACATAACCGCCATTATGACGACTATGTCCAGGTCACCACAAGTGGGATCGACAAAAAGCTGATTATTGAAACAATGATAAATGGATGTAATATTTAATGCTTATTTAGTTAGGCTTAAATGCAAATTAATATGAACCATTCTCAAGTCCATTCCCTTGGTAGAACCAGTACAGTGTGTTTTTTTTGAGAGGTCAGCAGGCCAAGCATGGAATCAAACCTGTGATCCTGACAAAGGCAGTGTCAACAATCTGTCAACTGTATTACAATCATGTTTAATTAATACTTACTGAGCAGTTTCAAATCTTCCCACAGCTGTATCTTATTAGATGGGCTGAAACAGAAAATAAACATTACAGAATTCATTTATAATACATCAATCTGTCATTAGTCTTTGTAAATCGTTGTTGCACATCATTTATTAATTAAAGACACAATATTAAGTGACAATATTAGGCTACTTAAATGTGAATTTTTGTGCATAATATCACATTTCTATTGCAGGATGTGTGGTCCAGTGGCAGAGCATTGGATCCAAGATCGGAGTTGACACGGGTTCAATCCTTTGTCATGGCTATATGTGGTGTCCTTGGGAAAGACACTTTCTGCATATGGTACTCGTTCTACCCAGAAAAACTACAAGCATGATTTGTCTTACGTTGTAAGAACCTGTTTTCACAATTGATACAAAAGTTTGTAGCAGGATATACTTGATATTATGACAGTGTTTTAACTAATGTCCTCGACAAACACCATTCTGATATAACTTGGTGATTATAAATAGTGATGATCAACACCAAGCAATACTATATATTTAATAAAAATATTTAAAATGGTTTTGTTTTATATGTATGGGTTTTTCAGTTAAACACCAGGGTGCCGTTTCACGAACCATCGTACGCAAATTTTAATCGTAAGTTTTTATGTAAGACGAACTTACAAGAAAAAAGAATATTTCACCAAGAAAAAAACATACAAACTTTTGTTTCTTAAGCGTACGTAAAAACTTGATGTTCGTGAAACGCAAAATGAATATCGTAACTTTATTTGCAAGTAAAAAACTTACAATAATTTTTTGCGTAAGTTTACAATGTTTCGTGAAACGGCACCTACCTGCAAGTCACCAACTCACTTCTCCCCATAATTAGGTGTGGCAGATGCATGGCCGCTGAATGTATTTGATAGCTAATCATTACAGACACTGTGGTCAGACAGGGATTGGCAATCACGACTTCTGGACTGATAATTAGACACATGGACACTGAGCTAAAGGACCCAATTCAAAATTGTTTACAATACATTAATGCTTGGTTTGTAGAATATATTATAATCCATCATCAATAGCTGCTTTTTCTACCTGTTCAACTGAATTAAGCAATATCCAACAGACAAGACACATATTCCTGCAACACCATTCTTACTTTGTTTTGAGCAATTCTGTCATTTCTTCTGTATTCAGAAGCACAGCCAGTCTCTCTCTGAGTGTTGGTAGCATGGATATAACTGTAGAAAACAAAAACAAAAGTAGGAAACCGCTACACACCCAATCTCTATTGACGACATAGCTGTAGCAAAATAATTCGTAAATTTTCAGTTGTACATATAATCTCAAAGGAGCAGTTAATATTACCTCTAAAACACAAGAGTTACCCATACACAACATTGGGTCCAACAATTATTGAAAATAGTCAAAATAAACCAACAAAGACAAATTTTTCCTGAACACTCAAATTTTGCTCTCTTGTCACATAATTTTATCAAATGGCCCTTAGAAGTGCTCAATTTGCCTATGGAGTCTCATGATATGGGGGACCAAATGACCAACCAAGTTCAGAGTGAGAGAGTAGTTCTTTACTTTATACATTTAAACTTTATATAATAATGATATAGTCTGACGTGAGCTTAACAGAATTATTATTTTTAGATTTATATTCTTTCATTAAGTTGATGCCCAGTATAAATTAATATTGATTGATTGATTGATTGAATATTTAGTGTCATTTTCATGCCATCGAGGGCTAACAGACGATCAGTTAACCTAACCACTGTTTCCTGGGATTAACCAGTACTGTAGCACACCCCATCTCTGCAAGTAACTGATAACTTTCCCACTTGAATCAGTGATGAGAGACGAATGATAATGAGACACAATGTCATATATCAATCATCATGGAGACTGTTGCCAGGCAGGGATTCGAACTCATGACCCCTGGATCGATAGCCAGACGCGTAACCGACTGAGCTAATCGGGCCCGGCTATAAATCAATAATAATCCCCTTCCCATTCCTCAAACATTGAAATACCATACCTGTCATGTTACATGTTCTCTGATTGTTGTCAAAGTGATGCTGTCTCCTGAAACACAAAATCATTGACATGTTCAAACATACTTATACAAAATACATGACAAACCGAACAGGGCGATGTCTGTTATCAACCGTCTACTCCTAAAATGTCTTACCCTTTTTCTAATAGCATTATTAAATTTTTTATCTAAACAAATTACATTTAGACAGTATTTACATAAATATCTAGTGTTTTTATTTTATTTTAATATTTGTGAAACTGTAACCTTATCATTACATTTTCTTTAAAAATATAAACCAATGGAGAATAATACAACAAGTACATTTAATAGAACATTCATTTGTAAGTATGAACCTTGGAGTTTGTAACGTCACCATTGAAGAGTTCAGATTGCTCGTAACGAGTTATCTGAACACTTCCTGCACCGTTTCCCACTCTGTCAGCTAATATAAATATATAATTCACCCACTGCTGATATGTGGTGAATTAATGCTTTCAATTGGAAGAGTCCAAGAAAATGCTTATATATAAATAAAAATGGAGCAAAGTGTTAATACCATAAACTCAAATCTTTGACTGATTAATCAATGTAAAAAAAGCTCTAGAAAGTTTCATAAAAATCTACCTGCAGTGAGTATTACTTGGGTTACTGTATAAATAGCAAATGAAAAAAACTGTAGAAAATATAAATTTAATGAAGTGTTTCAAAAAGTCATAATATCTTCAACATAAAATAGTCAAATTCTCTGTTTCCACTAGCAAAAGGTTAAATAATGCATTGTCAAGGTCTATACGCTGGTTTATTTTCAGTTCATGGAAAAGTACGGAAAAAAGACATTTCACTGAGTGGCTTCCGCAAGCCAGAAGTTAAGGCGCTTGGTCATTGTTCTGTTTTATTAAAGTGAAATGATCTTATATGGAGAAGAAGAAATTAAATTTAAAACAAGTTTTTCCCAAATTTTCCCACCTTCATAGCCCCTGTTTAATGTACATACAATTAGAAATTACAAATACTGGTTGGTAGGAAAATACAGACACTTTTTTTTAAAGACAAGAAAAGTTGCTTATTTCAATAATTCAAGATGAATGAATTTCTGTTGACAAACCTTGCCTGGACCAAACATTCTGCTGCTTCCTTCTCTTGGAATTCGGAAAGTTTACGAGCAGCATATCTGTAAGCAAATCTGCCGCCTGAAATATAGATATACATGTTTGTTAAAATTACTTAAGTGTAGTATGCCTGTTTCGCAGAAAATGACTCTGATACAAGACTTAATTTCTATCACTATATATGATAAAAACTTGACATGGGATGGGGGCGTGTTGTTATCTTCTCTCATACCACCACCTTATGTCATGCCCCTATCCCATGTCATGTTTTTATCTTCTGTCATACCATCACCTTATGTCATGCCCCTATCCCATGTCATGTTTTTATCTCCTGTCATACCATCACCTTATGTCACACCCCTATCCCATGTTATGTTTTTATCTCCTGTCATACCATCACCTTATGTCATGCCCCCATTCCATATCATATTCTTAACTCCTGTCATACCAGAACCTTATGTCACGCCCCCATCCGATGTCATATTTTTATCTCCTGTCATACCATCACCTTATGTCACATCCCTATCCCATGTCATGTTTTTATCTTTTGTCATACCGTCACCTTATGTCATGCCCCCATCCCTTGACACGTTTTATCTTCTGTCAAACCATCACTTTATGTCACACCCCTATCCCATGACATGTTTTTATCTTGTCATACCATCACCTAATGTCACACACGTATCCCATGACATGTTTTTATCTTCTGTCATACCATCACCTTATGTCATACCCCTATCCCATGTCATGTTGTATCTTCTGTCATACCATCACCGTATGTCATACCCCTATCCCATGTCATGTTTTATCTTCCGGCAATTGTGGCAGCAGAGGGATTAAATCTCAACCGGAACAGCTCTGTGACTTCATTGGACTTACTTACAATCTTAGAAAGAGAGAAAGTTTAACCCCTTCTTGAAGGATCCCAAGGAGGGGGCTTCAGCTATTGTGGTTGGCAAACTATTCAAAATAGATACTGTAAGAGGGAAGAAGCTGTACTTGTAACAGCTGGTAGAGGAACTTAGAAGTCTGTACTTCTTCTTGTGGTCTGATCTAGTTCTGGTGAAAGCTGGTAGTAGGTAATGTGTGCAGTGTCTCAAGTGTACCCCATTTTAATTGGTCCAGCATAGATGTAACACTGCTAGAGTTCCTATATCTGTTTGTGGTGTATCTTACAGCTCTTCTTTGTACCGCCTTAAGCTGTCGTACCTGGTCTTGTGTATAAGGGCTCCATATTGTGCTGTAATATTCTAGTGTTGGTCATACCAATGAAAGTATACTGAGGTCTTTGCTGCCTCATTACTGATGTGTAGAATTCCGCATAAGAAGCCAAGTGAACTGTTTGCCTTTTTCAGTCTTGTGTATATGCTTCTTCCAGGATATGTTTGACAATAGCACTACACTCAAGTACCTCACGGTCTCCTCTGTGGCTAAGGTATGTCCTTTGAGCCAGTAGTCAGAAATAAATGGTTTCCTTTTCCTATGTAGTATGTACCCGAAAGATGCTACACTTATCTGGGTGAAAGGGAAGTGATGTCAACAGCCCTCAGAAAGGCAGTTCTGGTCGGTGTTATTTTAAATTGCACCTCGTAGAATTTTCTACTTTTAAAAATCACTGTATAAACATTCTCGCACCACACATACACCAGTACGAATCTATACCTGATGGTATGCTGTACTTGATGGAAGAAGAAGTCCATACCCCATGGTCCCATTTTGCCAAATCTTGGAGTTCTTTTTGCAAGACTTCGCAATCTGACTGTGATTGAATCTCTGTAAATAATGCAGTTTGCAAAAAGTCTGGTCTTGGAGTGAACACAATCTGGCAGATCATTTATGAAGAGCAAGAGAAATACAGGGCCTAGTACGCTTCTCCGGGATACTCCACTAACTACTGGTGCATTGTCAGATGAAGCACCATCCACTGTAACCTGTTGTGTATGGTCACTGAGGAAGGATCTGATACAGCTATTGGTGTTACCAAGGATGCCATAGTGGCCGATCTTCAGCAGTAGTCTCTCATGAGGGGCAAGGCCAAACACCTTACTGAAGTCGAGGATGGCTAGGTCATGTTGCTTGCCCTTGTCTAAAGATGATGCCAGTTCCTGTACCAAGGTGCAAAGTTGTGTCTCATAGCTACGTCTTGCCCAAAATCCATGTTGGCAGTCTGTGAGGTTGTTATTTCTGTTAAGGTCCTAAATGATGTCCTAAACTTAAGGGGGACACAAATGAATGATGCCTGTAACACATGAAGCTAGATATTAACAAGATAAAATTATGTAACGAAGACACAAGCCAGACCCAGTGACAACATAACAATGTAGCAAGTGAAATATAAAATCTTGCTGCGCTTAATGAGTTCTGCAGCAGCCAAGCATGTTGTTCACACTTTACCCCACCCACAATTTGTCCATGTTGCAAACTAAACATTGTTGTATTGATGTTGATACTTACCAGCGACGACAACACCAGTGAATATCAACTTCTTCTTGTGACGTTTAACAAATTCCCATAGTTTATACGGCATTATGTTGAATTAATGTTTTAATGAGCATATAAATAAAAAGGTTCAAAGGTTTATAAAAAATTTCAAGGGAGACAACTTAGGTCAATTTGAAAAGTTTAAACAACGGATCTTTATTGGGTTTCTACGGAAGGCCGGTGCAACTTGCTTCCAATTTTCTTATGCATGTGGTGCTGCATTTAAATGGTACAAATAATACCAATTTAAGTCTGTTGGAAGTTGGCAGAAACAAAATCATTTCTTAAAAATAGAAATATGTTTGAAATGCAGTTGCAGGGGTTTCGGTAAGAAATTTAAACTTTATTTATTTGTTGTTTTTATAGCAAACAATGAAGGCTAATACTTGTTGGAAAGTTAAATAACATTTATTGTATAAAAGTTCATATCTATCACATATCACAATTATAAATAGCAACACATTAATGAACAATATTTTGAAAAAAATACATCATCACCATCACTATAGCATTTATCCTGCATGCACTGTAAGTCGAGATTTAAACATTTTGTCGAAACACGTAAAACAATGATAATTGATTGATAAACCCACTTCATGTAACGATTTTGATAAATTACAGACAGTAACAAATGGCATTTTTTTGTTTTTTAATTATGAAATGATTAGAATGTGTACCAAATACTGTTGTTATATATTATATAAAAATACGCTATTTTTTAAATCATGCAATTTAATCATCGAGATATAAATTATTTTTATATTGCGATAATATGGGTGATAATTACTTCACTATTTATACTTTCTGTAATGTTATTCAATATTTTAAATAGTTTTTAAGATTTTATTAGCAGTTGTATTATCGTTTCTTTTTCTGATCACATTGTTATTTCTTTATAAGTGGCATGGTCATTTGTGAAAGTATCCAAATGTCCCATTCTTACTGACGAGTGTAAACCACAGGAAATTAGTCTAACATGAACATGTCATATTCATTATCACTCATTGTCAGCATTTCTTCTTTGATGTTAAAACTATTTATTTTAACATGATGTTAACATGAACCAAAAAGTAAACTGGGTTTCTCCATTAAAGTATGTGTTATCTCTTTGTTTGTATGATACTTGGCTTAACCATGGTGTTGACAATAATAAATTATTTGTTCCAATACCGAGTCCGAGATTAAATGATCATTACTAGTCGTGTTTTATATATCAGTTTTCAGTACCAGCCATATTTGAATAATCAGAATGTGAAACCATGAACAAAACTATGTGTCACCACTTAAGACTTAAAATAGAAGCTGGTAAATGGGTAAAATCTATTCGAGTTCCTTTTGACGACTGTTTCAAACATTTGGAAAATGAATATCAGATTGTGCTAGATTGTATTCAGTTTATAGGTTAAAGAGATAAGTTCTATTGGAGTCAACCAAGTATGTTTTTGTAGACCTAGTATTGATTGATTGATTGAATATTTAGCGTCATTTTTATGCCATCAAGGGCTAACAGACGATCAGTTAACCTAACCACTGTTTCCTGGTATTAACCAGTACTCGAGCACACCCCATTTCCGCAAGTAACTGATAACTTTCCCACTTGAATCAGTGGTGAGAGACGAATGATAATGAGACACAATGTCGTATATCAATCATCACGGAGACTGTTACTGGGTGGGGGGATTCGAACTCATGACCCATGGATTGATAGTCAGACGCGTAACCGACTGAGCTAATTGGGCCCGGTTGTAGACTTAGTAACATCTACAAGTAATAATTTGTTTTAATCTCTTTAGCAGCTGCTGTATGTTTGCAGTATGCAGCTGAACAAGTTAAGTACTATGTTTCACGACTGTTCTCTTTGCATGTTTCAAAATTTATATCTTTATGAGCCGGGTCCAATTAGCTCAGTCATTAACATGTTAGACTATCAATCCAGGGGTCGTAAATTTGAATCCCCGTCCAGCCACATTATCATTCATTTATCACCACTGATTCAAGTGTGAACATTACAAGTTACTTGTTGAGATGGGTGTTCTCTAGTATTGGTTAACCTTTCACAATCCCAGAAGAGAGATCAGGTTAACTGACCGTCTGTTAGTCCTTGGTGGTATAAAATTTTCAATCAATCAATCTTATCATCTTTGATAGGTCACATAACTGATTATTTTAATGTGCATTTATGTACTTAACTATTTGTTATTGCTTGTAACTTATACTCAATAACAAAAAAGTCAAGGACTATGTACTTGGTTTTCCATACACTATACATGAACGGGTTACATGTAGTTTTGAAAAACAAGTTTGAAGGTGCTCTGATACATTATGCAATAGAATGCTATAACAAGTAAGGTTAATGTATTCAAAAACAATATTAGCACAAAACAAAATAGTTTTAATTTACAGTACAACATATTTTAGAAATAACAGTGTTAGCCCTAAAATTTATATTTTTTTAAAAAAAAAAAATTTTGTGTAAAGATTTTATTTATTGATATTAGTTTTAACAATATTTTTTCAACATCAAACTTAATTGTAAAAACTGATCCCATAACACTTTTTAAGTTGAACTGGATCCTCCCCTGATTTTCAGAAATCTCCCACAATAAACCTATAAGTTTTGCTGTTAATTTTTTTTTCTTCAAAAGATATTTTTAAAACAATTTGCTTAGGCGAAGAGAACTTAGCAAGGTTCAGAATACCTTTTACAATTACCTTTACTAGTTTTTCCTACAGAACAGTTTGAATTTCAGTTCAGAGAATTTGTATATATGGTCCTGAATTTATTTTTTGGAGTATATATATTGTATACTCACTGGCTTTTTAGCCTGTTGGAATCTGAATAAAATTACATGGTCCAGACTGTAGTAATACATTGGAGGGTCTTGGTTTCCATCCTCCACTACGGCTATGTGTGAACATGAAACCTTACTCATAGAGATCAATTTTCATTAATAGCCCCACCCAACCCGACAGTATGTATTTTAGACTACTTATTTTATTTCCCATGATATAATCATGATTTTTAAACACACAAGTTTTGAACAGTCACACACAATTGCACAAAAAAAGCTCTGGTACAAGTCTTTGAAACGATGTCTTCTGAAATCGCAGGCAAACGTGTTTCCAAGAGCTTCATTTTTAATTTAAATTTATGAAAAAAACTAGCATGAAGTTAAACATACAATGTATGTGTATGTGAAATTCAAGAACTTGTATCAGAGTGTTTTTGCACAATCAGGTGTGAATGTTCATAGTACAAGTGTACAGATTATTGAAAAGATTTCCGATGTAACGATTTGAACTAACTTGAGAGAACTTGCAAGAATGCTTCATGCCAAAATTGATGAAAATTTGTCAAGCAGTTTCAGAGTTGTTTGGAGCGAAAGTTAACAATGGATGGACAAAGAGCAATCGCAATAGTTCACTTGTGATGCGAGTCTTCTGTTCAGGTGAACTAGAAATGAATCATTCATGGTTTTCATAGAGCATTTTGTCCCTTTGGATACCACTGTTTAAAAAACAATTTATATTTCTTGTATAATGGAAATCTGCAATTTTACCTGCGTTACATTTACAAACATGGTAAACACGCAATGAAAATCTCGTTCTTCTAAAAACATTATGTGAGAATATGTAGTGGTAGTCTAGAATGTCTGTAGAAGTCTTTATGTTGCGGGCTACTAATTATAAACGACGCATTATCTTAAGTCTAAAATGTCTGTAGAAGTCTTTACGTTGCGGACTACTAATTATAAATGACGCATAATCTGAAATCTAAAATGTCTGTAGAAGTCTTTACGATGCAGACTACTAATTATAAACAACGCATTATCTGAAGTCTAAAATGTCTGTAGAAGTCTTTACATTGCGGACTTCTAATTATAAACGACATATCATCTTAAGTCTAAAATGTCTGTAGAAGTCTTTACATTGCGGACCACTAATTATAAACCACACATTATCTGAAGTCTAAAATGTCTGTAGAAGTCTATACGCTGTGAATCACTAATTATAAACGACATATTATCTTAAGTCTAAAATGTCTGTAGAAGTCTAAATGTTGCGGACTACTAATTATAAATGACGCATTATCTTAAGTCTAAAATGTCTGTAGAAGTCTTTATGTTGCGGACTACTAATTTTAAATGTCGCATTATTTGAAGTCAAGAATGTCTGTAGAAGTCTATACGTTGCGGACTACTAATTATAAACAACACATTAATTGAAGTCTAAAATGTCTGTAGAAGTCTATATGTTGCGGACTACTAATTATAAATGACGCATTATCTGAAGTCAAGAATGTCTGTTGAAGTCTATACGTTGCGCACTACTATTTATTAATGACGCATTATCTGAAGTCAAGAATGTCTGTAGAAGTCTATAAGTTGCAGATTACTAATTATAGATAGATGATAGCACGGGCAACTGAATGGAATACACTTTAAGACAAAATGGTCTGCCCGCAAGTGCAATAAAAAGAACAAAGAAAGACAGTTGTAAAATTTTGTATCTGTATTATACATGTACTATAATTTACAGTCATATTTAAGAACAGTTAATTTCATTTACAACATTCAATAGAACTTATGTTTATGTATCACAGATATTTTTAATTGCAAGTATTTTTTCATTTCAATAACATTATTTTTTCCCTTGTTTAGCTAATTTTTCTTTTCTTTTCTTCACTGACTTTGGCACTTTCGTTTGTCTCTTCTCTTTCTGAGCTTCTTTTACAAGACGTTTCCTCTCCTGAAAGAACAACACAATATTGTACACCATGGGATTAACAACACAACACTGTACACCATGGGGTTAACAACACAACACCATACACCATGGGATTAACAAAACAACACTGTACACCATGGGATTAACAACACAACACCGTACACCATGGGGTTAACAACACAACACTGTACACCATGTGATTAACAACACAACACTGTCCACCATGGGGTTAACAACACAACATTGTGCACCATGGGATTAACAACACAACACTGTACACCATGGGATTAACAACACAACACCGTACACCATGGGGTTAACAACACAACACCGTACACCATGGGATTAACAACACAACATTGTGCACCATGAGGTTAACAACACAACACTGAACACCATGGGATTAACAACACAACACTGAACACCATGGGATTAACAACACAACACTGTACACCATGGGACTAACAACACAACACTGTACACCATGGGATTAACAATACAACACTGTACACCATGGGATTAACAACACAACATTGTACACCATGGGGTTAACAACACAACACTGTACACCATGGGATTAACAACACAACATTGTGAACCATGGGATTAACAACACAACATTGTGCACCATGGGATTAACAACACAACACTGTGCACCATGGGGTTAACAACACAACACCGTACACCATGGGGTTAACAACACAACACTGTACACCATGTGATTAACAACACAACACTGTACACCATGGGGTTAACAACACAACATTGTGCACCATGTGATTAACAACACAACACTGTACACCATGGGATTAACAACACAACACTGTACACCATGGGATTAACAACACAACACTGTGCACCATGGGATTAACAACACAACACTGTGCACCATGGGATTAACAACACAACACTGTGCACCATGGGATTAACAACACAACACTGTACACCATGGGATTAACCACACAACACTGTACACCATGGGATTAACAACACAACACCGTACACCATGGGGTTAACAACACAACACTGTACACCATGTGATTAACAACACAACACTGTACACCATGGGATTAACAACACAACACTGTGCACCATGGGATTAACAACACAACACTGTGCACCATGGGATTAACAACACAACACTGTACACCATGGGATTAACCACACAACACTGCACACCATGGGATGAATAATACAACATCGTACACCATGGGGTTAACAACACAACAGTGTACACCATGGGATGAATAATACAACATCGTACACCTTGGGATTAACAACAATGTTATATTTCACAAATGTTAATTTATGTCAATTAATATTTTGCTGTCAAACTTGAGAAGCAAACTCTTAAAACGAGTACCATATCATCAGCCACTATAATGTTTGCAGTATTTTTGATTTTTAATGGCAATCTATTTTCACATGGCACGTTACAAGGCATATCCAGATGTATTTATAAAGTAAGAGCTGAGAATGAATGTGAGCAAAACCATCATAAACCAACTTTCTCACATTTTTTTTTTTGAATGAGCTCGACTCGAACCCACAGAATCTGCGTTGAAAAGTAAGTTGTCACTAGATAACAGTGTCTTAGACCACTTGGCTACGGACGACTCCTCTAAATATTTCCTGGCAAACACAGGCCTATCATAGCTACTGGTAATTGCACCTCTTTGGATTCTCTAGAACAGCACATCCAATGTTTAACCAGTAACTTGTTTCAACTGGAGCTGTGAAATGTTCTCATTTCATTATCAAGACTTAGTTATCATAACAGTAGGCCTGAAGGGGCCTCACCTATATTGCCGATGTATTTTTGATCTTATCAGTATAACTGCGCATTTATATCAAACATATATTATGGATATTTTGTACAATAACTTATCTTGTATTTTGTCTCTGTGGTGTAAAATTCTTTAATTTTGTTGACCAAATATGAAATCGCGACCCGTGATAAAGTCACTCATTGGCCAGTATTGGGTTATGCTAAAACATTACTAATAAAACGGAAATATGCCGATCTGTGTTTTAACAAATTTCTCATAAATAAGATAAACTACAAGGATGAAATAAACCATTATCTTCAAAATGGACCTTCCTCTTTGTGATTCAATAAACTTTCCATCTTTACTAAACAGAAAGTTAAAGGTGATGCATCTTTAAGGTACACACAAAGACTTACCCTTTTTGAATCAGGAGACTCGTCCCTCGGCCTGGATATAGTTCCCTTTTTATCGCTTGTGCCATCATCATCACTACAAACTTCATCTTCATCGTCATCACTGTCTTCGTGCTCATTGTCCGGTCTAACATGTTCATCTCCAACTATATGTTTATCTTCTGATGTAGAGTTACTTTGTAGTAGTGACGGAACCTAACAATAGTGAAGTCATAAGAGCTCATCCTTTATTGGGTCTAACAAATCATATTACTCAATTTAATCTTAAATACCACTCTGACCAGAACTCAATCATTTCAATGGATTTACTACTGCAACAACAATAAACAATATTACTCAACTGATGTTTTTTTGCCAGATTATCAAATGCAAATTGTTAGATGTTTCTCCATAGTTTTGTAACTCATAAATATACATACCCTGCATCAGGATTTAATCAATAAAACAAATACTGGTTCATATTTATTTTTATCAACATATTCATAGCTTTTACATAGGAAATAATACTTCCCTTTCAATTAAGAAAGCAAAATATAACAAATTTGATTGTACTAGTTATTTCAGCTCAATTGCCAAGTAAATTTGGAGCTTTTGTGAATTGTTCTCAGTCCATTTTGGGGTAGAACCAGTAATGGATGTTGTTTACTGAGAGGCTGTGTGGTCAGCCTTGGACTGTAACCCATGACCTTTGGCATGAGCAGCCAGCACACTATCCATCTGAACATCACATCACCACCTGGCTTAACTTTATTAAAACAAGACAGCTCCAACCAACTGTTCAACTGCAATAACAGATGCTGTTTGATATATTGTTTTGGATTTTTAGCCATTTTCTAGCGGCAGAAGCAGCCATTTTGGAATATGGGAACCAACCAAACACAGAAACATTTTAAATATAAAAACGTACCATATAAGTACCACTGTGACTAAAACACTTTAAAATCCATATTTGGTAAAAGACAAAGGGCACTTAAAAAACAAGAGGCCCAAGAGGGCCTGAGGATACTCTACTGACTCATAGGGGCCAGACCACTTTTTGAAATTTCACAATAATAACCGGTTTTGGTGTTCTTCAGGCCCTTTTGGAAATTACTTCCTCCTTGTTGAACCAAATCCAGTTTGCTAAGACTAGAATATGTTTTTCATTTTCCCATAGTATTCGTATATAAAACTCAAAGTTCCCTTACAATGCCCCAATATACCCTATCCCCTGGACTCCAAAAGCTTCAAACCCCATATGCAATAATTTATCAATAATGAAAAATTTGAACTTAGAATCATAGGGATAAACAAATTTGACTGACCATTTGTTGAGAACAAGATTTTAGGAAATTTTCAATTTAAACCCTTTCGTGACCCCATTTGGCCCCTTACAGAAATTCAATTCTGATAAATGAACTAATCTTATATACTATGACTAGTACATACTTCAGATCTCAAACTGAATAACAATTCTGCACAAATGGATGAAAAAATTAGAATTTTCTGTTTTCCTATAGTATTTCTAGGTAATACTTAAAAAAAGTCCCTAACAGGGCTGCTATAAATGCTAGCCCCTTGACTTGTACAAACTTTAAACCCCTATTTAAAGGGATAATCTAAGACAATTCTAAGTCCCCTTACTGAGAGCCCTTATAAATATTAGCCTCTTATTTTTTATCTTCATTCAAACCCCTACACATAGGGATAATTTATGCCAAATATGAACAAATTTGACCAATTCTTAAGAAAAACAATTTTTGTTATTCCCAATGTTTACCCTTTTGGGCCCCTACAGACCCCTTAAGACAGTGGAACCCAGTCATTTTTACAAATCTGAACCACCTTGACCAAACAAGGCTTCTGTGAAAATTTAGGTAAAAAACAGTTCCATTTAAAAACAAAATGTAGTAATGTCTATTATAATGACACGAGTCCACTACTTGAACTGTTGGCCAGGTAATTTTTAACCCCCAGGACACCATTTGTACAAATCTAATAGAATTATAGCTGGTTAGCTTTAGTACATAATATTTTCAAAATCTGTTGGGTGGTTCATGAGAAGGTTTTTTAAGTTTTTGACTATTTTTAGTAATCGTGGCCATCTTGAATTTCAGATAAAAAAATCTTCTGTATAGTCTACTATGGAATTGAAACATCCATGTGAAGTTTGAGTTTAATTGGTTCAATGGTTCCAGAGAAAGTGCTGCTTAAGGACGACAGACAATGTGTCATCACATAAGCCCTTCTGGCATTTGGCCAGTACAGCTATGAAGGTAAATGACAAGGTCTGGAAGACAATGCCCAATACAGCATACATGTATGTGAAAAGTTTATCTTGGCAAAATCTGTTATTATACCATTTCTAACATAAAACACTAAAATGTGTGTTATATTCCAAGCACATTGTGGTTTCATATCATACCTGTTCTGGTCCTGATAAATCTGTCTTTAATCCTGTGATTTTACTGTACAACACCTGAAATAAAATTTACATTTACTTTGAGTACAATATTCATACTATTTGCTTAGGTTTTGATATTATGTTTACATACACTTAGTGTACAGTATTTATTCTACTGGCTTAGGTTTTGATAAAATGTTTACATATACTTTGTGTACAGTATTTATACTATTGGCTTAGGTTTTGATAATATGTTTACATATACTTTGTGTACAATATTCATACTACTAGCTTAGGTTTTGCTAATATGTTTATATATACTTTGTGTACAGTATTTATACTACTGACTTAGGTTTTGATATTATGTTTACCGGGTACATATACTTAGTGTACCGCATTTATACTACTGGCTTAGGTTTTGATAATATGTTTACATAAATTATACTTTGTGTACAATATTCATACTACTAGCTTAGGTTTTGATAGTAAGTTTTCATATACTTTGTGTACAATATTCATACTACTAGCTTAGGTTTTGATAATATGTTTTCATATACTTTGTGTACAATTTTCATACTACTAGCTTAGGTTTTGATAATATGTTTACGTATACTTTGTGTACAGTATTTATACCACTGCAGTGCTCCAGATAAGCTTTTCTTCAAATGAGTATTTTACTCCTTAGTATGCAATGCTTATTATTCTAATTAAAGGGCAACAATTAACAGTTTAATCAAATTGCTATCAAAAATAAACCTATCAACACTGATATTGAAATTCCAATGCTTTTATCAGGAATTTCAATGTTTAATTACCCCCAAATGGTGCTTATCTGGAGCACTGCTACTGGCCTTGGTGTTAATTACATCTATCACATAGCTACATCTCTTAGGCAGCCTTATCATCCCAATGTGCAAGCACTTTATATACAATGTATATAAATTAGTCTTAAAAGGCTGGCTCTCTCAAAAGAAAATTATCCTATTTAAGAGGTTTAATAGTTTGCCCGTATTAATACATTAAGATATTGCATCTTGTATAAATGCTTGGTTCTTACTACATAGAACATGTACTATAAAGTGGCAATTACTTATAAAAGTGCCTTGCTCATAGGCCCAACACAACATGGTCCTGGTAGGCTATAAAAATGCAGCCATTGATTCTAGGACAGGAAGCATCATTACTCAACATGTACAAACCACTATAATGTCTATGTTTTATACTTCAGGAGCCCAATACTCGAGGCATTTACTTTCTATATCAGAAGAAATAGACATAAAACTTGTTTTTTTAGAAATATCAATAAAATGCACTTAGTGACATGTTTTGAAAAACTCTTTATTATAAAACTATAATGGTAGAAAAAAAAACAAGAATAATATCAACAATACTCTATTTTAAAACAAACCTCAGTATAGAACTGTTTGCTGCAAGAGATAATGACTCTAATTCATTGTAACAATTGCACGAATACCAACCTCTTCAGCAACACCTTGTTTGGCTTTAAAGTAATCCCTCTCAAAGTCTATGACCTGGTCAAGCGTCCTTGGGATATAAGAATGCTTGAATACCTGCAATACATCAGTCAAAAGTATTTCTTTACACTTACAACAGCATATGCAAATACTCCAGAGGACATGTTGACACCACTAATTTGGGTGTAGATTGATCTGATGTGTGAACGGGGAAACTTGACTTCAATATGGACATCAAGTTAATGGAAGATGAAAAGGCTGTTGAGACAACACACCAGACAAATATTTAATCCAATTTCAAGGATCAGTTAATTTTCTGTCGTTGTTTTATTAAGCAAGTACAATACATACAAGATTGTATTGTTATATTACTCTAGCCAAAAGTCGATGGACTGGTCACTACAACTATGCGTAACTGCACTTCATACTGCTAGTCAGATGATGAATACAAGAAGTAGAACATTTACATGTAAGCTTACCCAGAAGACGTTAGTCCTGGTTAGTTTAGAATAAGCCAAAAACATCTGTCAATTAAATACAAACATCATTTTCAGTTACAAAATAAAGTTGGAAACCTCCAGTCTTACTTGTTCATCTATTTTGTCTTGTTCAGTCACATCATCTACTGTTCTATTTGCTGTAATCTTCATACATCTATCTAGATAGTCGTCGAGGTTGTCGGAAGTAATTGTTATATCCGTCACAAAGTCAAACAACTCCTTCATTGTTAGTGTACTCACTCCCTTCTTTTTAAAAAAATCTAAAAACAGAAAAAATAGTTTTTGAATAAAAAAACAATCAACATTTTTTAATTAAAAGAAACTGTCATTTACTCAACACAAATCAAGGCCAGATCAATTCAAAATTAATATAAACTTTCTCTATATGCAACTTATTTCTATGTGTTGACATTAAAAAGCAGCAATATCAGCTGGATGTTCAACCAATAATGTGTTTATTCATATTGTACAGTATTGTATAGTGTTCAAGTCTCTCATTTTGTGTCTGACTATCAATCCAGGGGTTGGGAGTTCGAATCCCCGCCCGGCCACAGTCTCTGTGATGTCTCATTGTCATTTGTCTCTCATGGCTGATTAAAAGTGGGATAGTTATCAGTGACTTGTGGAGATTTGGTATGCTTGAGTACTGGTTAACCTTCCAGGATCCCAGGAAAGAGTGATTAAGTTAACTGATCATCTGGTAGGGCTCATGCCATAAAAATAACACCAAAAATTCACACATATATCCTTTTTCATTCACATTTTGTATAGAAATTTGTGTTTGAATATCTTTCTCATTAAAATATTGTACACTACTGTACTGTGTTTGGGTCATTTTCTCATTTACATATTGTACAATATTGTTTTCTGTTCGAGTATCTTTCACCAATCTTTTGCCCATAACCCAAGTGTCAACTGGTGACAGAACTCAGCACTGCCATGGTATAGTCTCATCCCAGACACATGGTTCAATTTCCCTTTACCAAGTCTCAAATTTCCAACACTGATTTGATCAACTATCCTCTGAATACATGAACCAAATGTCAATGTAAAGAAACTTCTAGTACCATTTTTAAGATCTTTGGTATGATCTGGTTGAGGATTAAACTCGCAACTTTGGTGGAGACTCGCTGCTGTATCACATTAACAACAGATCTGATATGAAGATAATTGAGTATTATATGTCTCACCTGTAACATTAGTACAATCTTTACGTAGAAACTCGAGGGCATGTGGATGATCGTGTTCCACAGACTGCGATACGTCAATAACATATAACACACCCTCATGGTATCTGTATGAAGTAGAAATATTACATAGTCATATAGTTATACACTAGGGAAGGATCTCCCAGTAGAGGATTGTCTCTTTGCACTGATGGTCTCTAAATAGAGATTGTCTCCATGCACATGTTTGTCTGTATGCACTGATGATCTCTAAATAGAGATTGTCTCCATGCACATGTGTTTGTCTGTATGCACATGTGTATTTTAATAGGGTTATATGCTGTCCTTCTGCAAGTAACTGGCAAAGTTTTTGGAGCGAGCAGCACTCTGACCTATGACCTTAGTGGCGAGAGTGATCTTGAGAAATCTTAGACCACTTGTCCACAGGGACACTCCTCTCATTTCTACCGTTCCCCAAATTTCCTGATCATCAGAGCAATAGATCTGACCTCAGTGACCTTAACCTTTCAGTGACTTTCACCATTATAACCAGCAGATGTCACCACTCACTAAAACCCATATTAAGTTTCATGAGAACAGGTGCAGTAGCTGACTAAAGAATGTGGTTGTGAGATGCTATTTTAACTTTGATTACATTTAAAAACCAGGGATCCATAAAAACATACTTATGAATACAAAGGGAATTTCTTACACAACAGCGTGATTTGTAAAAGTTAATAAATGTATCGACTGTAATATACTGAAAAATACTGTATGTTGCAAACATGCAAATTTCATTAATCTACAGTTGCTCATAGTTAAAAATATAACTGAACATCATAGTGATGTCATTATTACTTACAAAAGATTAAATTCACTGAAATCAGCATGTATAAGTTTACACTCATGGTATAAGGTACGAAGAATCTGGATACATTGTAGATACAGCTCTCGTGCTTTTGAATCACTCAAGTCAGCATCTTTTAATAGTGGTGCAGGCCTGAAAAGAAAAGTAACTTTATAAAGCTGAATAAAGTGAATATAATCTGTTAAAATTTATTAAAAAAGTAATAACATTGAAATTTGATTCTAAAGGGGAAGTAACACTATATTATTAAAGCAACTTAGATTAGTTTCTGCATCTTTAAATATGGTGATATATACACCAGTAAGGCCAATGATAAATAAATGCTGTGTTTACTGTTTCCCATCTGACCCTTACAAAATCCTCATTCAATACATTTTATTGTCCAAAAAAATAAAAAAAAATCTAATTTTTTTTTTTTAAAAATTGTGTCATTGATAGGTGTATATGGATGTTATGAGATAGCGTGGTATTCTAGACTACCACACTGCACATTTTTTTCACAGAAAGTAATCCGATTGTTAGAATAAACCAATCAGAAACAACAGCAGAATGATCCTGTCACATTTTTTTTAAAGAATAAATTGCCAAAACCTTTGTCTTTTAGAAAAGAAAGTGTTGCCGATGATCATGAGAAAGCATTGCCGATCATCAAGAATAGATAATTTTGTGTAACGCCCTCTACTAAATTCGAATATTTTGGTTGTTTTTTTATAAGGCACTATTGATGCCCAAAACAGCAACATCCCTTGCCTTTTATTTTCCACAATGTACCGTGTCGAATAACATATGAACAAAGGTGAGAAATCGGTTCTAAACACAACATCTTTGTCAGATGTTTACGGAAATGTCAAGGATATAAATGTCTTGAATTAAGCGGATTAGTCCACATAGAATTTAACTTTCAGTGTGGAAAGACAATAAACTTCAACATTATTCTGACAAAAGTTATCATTATGCACAACTGGACTCTATACTGATAGTTCCTAGAAAGTTTGTTGAAAATTAGTTTGAAATTTAGGAGGAGTAGAGCTGACAAGAAAGCATGATGGACTGTACAAATGTGACTCTATATGCCACAACCCCACCTCTATAAATGGCCAGGGCATTACAAACATGCAACATATTTTTATTGACAATTTATTTTAGCTTATTGCTCACCAGCCATCTTTTCCTATAAATCTCATTACCAGAACATGGCTCCGTAAGTAAAACTTGGTTCTGGACACAAAATGCCTGCTTGATGAATTCTGAAAATAGTAATTACTAAATTTAGTTTATTCTAGTAATGATTAACACAGTCCTCTGTATTTTAGAAAAATATTTTGAGAAGCAGAAGGAATAATTAACAGTTATTAAAATTAAACTCCTGAATTAATCTTTTATTTTTAGCTCTACTGGCCACAAGCCAGAAGGGCTTATGCGATGGCACTTTGTCCGTCAGTCCATAAGCAGCACTTACAATTAAGTTTTTGTTCAGTATAGGTGTGGTGGGGGAATTTATCCATAAGTTGTTAAGAGGAGCCAAAAAGAGGGTAAATATTGGGAAATTTCAAAAAGTGCTATGGCCACTATGAGTCAGTAGAGCGTCCTTGGGCCTCTTGTTTATATTGTTATAATTCAATAAGCCCAAAAATTTTAATTTTAATATCTATATTTTTTTTTATTATCATGGTGAAAGTGTAAAATGTTTATGCTCACCGAATTAAATTTCTCATTTCCTTCTCTGCCCACGTGCGGACCATCTTGCGTGGGTTGTGTTTACAGTATCCATGGCGAAATCTAAATTCCCCACTCACATACTTGTCTCGGTCTTTAAATACCAAAATGGATGTTTTATATACCTGAAACCATGCATCAATACCAGTAACAGTGATAGTCATTTGCTATTCTTCTCAAACATTCATACAGCAAGATCATTTACAAACTTCGTAGACCAAGACCAGTCAGCAAGTAACTCACACTCTGATCCGGGTCTACATTGTTTGGCTCTGTATCTTATAAACGCTGCTTCTTAATCATGCTGAATGGTTCATCAACAAGCAGGAAACTGTCTGTTATAGAAATTCAATAAAAAAAGTCTAAAAATGTTCTAATTTCAACTGAAATAGTTTTTTTCTATTAAAGACAAAGGTAATCTGTCATGACGTTACATTGTAGATCAGGAAATTGTACTCCAGGGATAAAGATATAGGTAAAGAACATGGCTCGGCAAGTATTCTATTACTTGCCTAAAATAAATTATATCCTACATTTGTTGTATAAAACAGTAAACAAATGTTATGTCAGAACAAACAGGTCAACAATTAATGATAGTATTTATCGAAACGGTTTATGGTTTAAACTTAATCAATTAGGAGTTAATGCTAAAATGCTACGAATTATTCATGATATGTATTCAAATGTGACAGCATGTGTTAGGGGATATAACTCATATTCTGAGTTCTTTGTGCTATTGGTTTAAAACAAGGAGAAGTTATTTCTCCTGTGTTGCTTTCATTATTTTTATAAGATCTAGAATTGTACTCATGGGAAGACCCAAAGTGTGGCATGAACTTGAATGACATTACATTCATTTTAATGATTTTTGCTGATGGTATGGTAAAATTAGGTAAAACCCTGACTAATCAACAAAATAGTATTAATGTTTTACATGTTAAATGTTGAAACTTCGACAAGTATAACGGGAGCATATGGATAGTTAGGTAGATACCCATTGTATATAAATAGATATGTTCGAATGATTAAATACTGGACTAAAATTGTTAAATATGATAACATTATAGCTTATATAATTCATAACTTTAAATATTAATTGTAATAGAGTTGGTAAGAATTGGGTAAAAAACATCAAATACCTACTTAAAGATTACGGATTTTCATATATATGGTCAAGAACTGATGATGTTAATTTGTTAGAATTCCATAATGCTTCTAAAGAGAGAGTTCCAGATAATTTTCAACAAAAATAGTTTAATGAAATTGAAAACAGTCATTTACTATGTACTTGTAAAATGTTAAAAACTTATTTAGAATTCAAAAATAATTTAGATATGCTTCCAAGAAAATTAAGAATTCCTATGTCTAGGATAAGATTATCATTACATCAGTTAAAAGTTGAAACCAGTCGTTATGCACAGAACAAACTGAACGTAACAATGTGTCATTGCACTCTATGTAACTTTAATGCCATAGAAGATGAATACCATTTTGTGTTTATATGTTCTATTAATCAGAATATCTGTAAAAGCTTATTAAAAAGCTTTAAAAATCATATTATTATAAACGGTCAAATATATTTAATTCATTGAGCTAATGCAAAAGAAATAGTATTCTTGTTAAATTATTGTAAATTTCTTCATCAAGCTTTGAGTGCTCACAATTCTTTGTACAATCAAAATACCTAATAGATAAAATCTATATGCTTTTGTGTTGATCTACTCAAGTATATATTTGACAAAGTGTTTCAATGTTAAATTTGTATTTGTCCAACCTCAGAAACTAGTAAAAAAATATATGTATTAAAATAACGTAATCTTTCTAATTTAATAGAAACTAACATAATATTAATCAATTATCTGCGTGTCATGTGTTACATTTATTATTTGAATTTGTATGTAAATGAGAAACATTATATGTTTAAATTTATACTGAATAAAGAATTTTGAATCTTAAACTAATTTATGAAGTCTTGTTTACAAGGCCAGGGTTGGCATTCGATTTTAAAGGGCTTATACTGGCATATTACCGTCATTCCCTGTCCTAAATACACATGCCCAGCATGAAGATACACATACAACTAAGAGATATACGCGTCTAAAGTGTCTAATTGCATAACCTCTTTATTACAAACATTGGGTTTCTGAAGCCACATTTTTGTTTTTGTTTACGTTTGCATTTTCAACGAACCGCTTTCAGGTTTCCGACCAATCATCGGATAACATCGTGAAGACTCGTTAACATTGTGCAATACTTTATTGCAGGACGTATTAAAGTTTTGGCCAATATTCAATTACTGTTAATTTGATAACTTTCAAGTAAATAGAGGTTATACGTCAATAGAAAGCATTATTTTGTGCACACTGCATACAGGAAAAGTCTGGGTTAACAGCGTATTTGTGTAACTTGCCAATATAATCCCTTTAAGGTGTATTATTTAAACACACTGCAGTGTCAGATTAATGGAAGTAATTTCTGATCCATACAATGTATTACGTATGTACTTTAAAATACAGATTTCTTCATGTAACTGTAGAACTTTGGGTGTTAAACACAAATTTAAAAAGTAGGATAATTTTGCAATGATGGCCATTATCATGGTCTATTATTTGACTGAGATGAATGGAAGAAAAAGATCATGCAGAGTTTACACATGTGGGATAAAAAAAGCTCACCCTTTGGGCCAAAATGACATGCAAGGACTTGGCAGAGCATCGTCCCTGCATGTAATTCTGACCCGGAGGACTAGACTTCTCTTTCCAACATGGTTACTCATGACGGACTCTTACAATCTTGCACATACACACGACCAGGATATCCCCATCTGGATGGCAAGAAAGCATTTTCCATGACCATGGTAGCCATTATGACCGTGGAAGCTATCTGCATAATACATTATTACCCACATTTTGAAAACATTTCATTACATCAAGTTTCAATTTTACTGTTTTACAACTTAAATGTTGCTCACCTTGACAGCTCTGTGAGATCCATCTTTAGCTGTGGAGTGGTAAACATTGGCCTCCTTCCCCGTGCTGATACACCCATTGATCTCTGTAATAACTCCCCGACTCAACATCTTGAAAAGAATCATGCGAGTACGGGGATCCATCACCTGCTCTGCTGTGGCGCGGTCAGATTTATCTTTGCCACGATATCTGAAACATAACAGAAATATGATTAACAAAATACATCTGTATACAAATCCATCACAGGCCCAATGTGGCCAGATCGGGCGTATCTTTGATACAATATCAGAAAACAATAAAGACAAATTAACAAGTGTTTAGATAAAGAAGTGTACCTATCACACTAGCAAGTTGCAGTCGCCTGGATGGAAATTGATCAAGGTTCCAATAATTCTAGCACCCTTACCACTGAACCAATGCCACTTGATCAAGTTTACGTTTAGCCAAATCAACGATGGTTTCCATGTGAATGGCAGGCTGCAGGCAGCAGGGGCACAGTGATTTATTATCAGCCTTGCTTGTGGGAGAGGGTGTTGTTGGTTCAATCCCAGTATATACTATGTCATACTGTATATACTGTGTCATACTGTATATACTGTGTCATACTGTATAAACTGTGTCAAACTGTATAAACTGTGTCATACTGTATATACTGTGTCATACTGTATATACTGTGTCATACTGTATATACTGTGTCATACTGTATAAACTGTGTCAAACTGTATAAACTGTGTCATACTGTATATACTGTGTCATACTGTATATACTGTGTCATACTGTATATACTGTGTCATACTGTATATACTGTGTCATACTGTATATACTGTGTCATACTGTATAAACTGTGTCAAACTGTATATACTGTGTCATACTGTATATACTGTGTCTTACTGTATATACTGTGTCTTACTGTATATACTGTGTCATACTGTATATACTGTGTCATACTTTATAAACTGTGTCAAACTGTATATACTGTGTCATACTGTATATACTGTGTCATACTGTATATACTGTGTCATACTGTATATACTGTGTCATACTGTATAAACTGTGTCAAACTGTATATACTGTGTCATACTGTATATACTGTGTCTTACTGTATATACTGTGTCATACTTTATATACTGTGTCATACTGTATATACTGTGTCTTACTGTATATACTGTGTCATACTGTATATACTGTGTCATACTGTATATACTGTGTCTTACTGTATATACTGTGTCATACTGTATATACTGTGTCTTACTGTATATACTGTGTCTTACTGTATATACTGTGTCATACTGTATATACTGTGTCTGACTGTATATACTGTGTCACATTGTATATACTGGGTCTTACTGTATATACTGTGTCATACTGTATAAACTGTGTCAAACTGTATATACTGTGTCATACTGTGAATACTGTGTCATACTGTAAAACACTTGTAAGATATATTCCTATTTTGTTATGCGTTTTGATAAATTATAGATATTTTCAGTGGATTATTTATGGTAATCAGCTGTTTCAAACTCTGAAATTATGTAAAAAAATATTTTTTAGTCTTTGCATATTAATTTAAAACAAATATTTAAAAAAAAATACAATTTCAATTTAATTTTTTTTATTAATCCAGTAATATCTATAACAGTTAAAACACACACACACAACGTAATGTGTCTGACTGTCAATCCAGGTGTCATGAGTTTGAATCCCCACCAGGCCACAGTCTCTGTCATGATTGGCCAGTACTTTGTTCTACTGCCATGCATTTTTCTACTCTGAATATGTGTGTCAGTAGTCAGTGACTTGCAGAGAGTGTATCTAGTGCATCTTCCACCTCTGAACATGTGGGTCAGTAGTCAGTGACTTGCAGAGAGTGTGTTTAGTATGTCTTCCACCTCTGAACATGTTGGCCAGTAGTCAGTGACTTGCAGAGTGTCTAGTACATCTTTCACCTCTGAATATGTGGGTAAGTAGTCAGTGATTGCAGAGTGTGTATCTAGTACATCTTCTACCTCTAAATATGTGGGTCAGTAGTCAGTGACTTGCAGAGAGTGTGTCTAGTACATCTTCCACCTCTGAATATGTGGGCCAGTAGTCAGTGACTTGCAGAGAGTGTGTTTAGTGCATCTTCCACCTCTGAATATGTGGGTAAGTAGTCAGTGATTGCAGAGTGTGTATCTAGTACATCTTCCACCTCTGAATATGTGGGTAAGTAGTAAGTGATTGCAGAGTGTGTATCTGGTACATCCTCCACCTCTGAATATGTGGGTAAGTAGTCAGTGATTACAGAGTGTGTATCTGGTACATCTTCCACCTCTGAATATGTGGGTAAGTAGTCAGTGATTGCAGTGTGTATCTGGTACATCTTCCACCTCTGAATATGTGGGTAAGTTGTCAGTGATTGCAGAGTGTGTATCTAGTACATCTTCCACCTCTGAATATGTGGGTCAGTAGTCAGAGATTGGAGAGTGTGTATCTGGTACATCTTCCACCTCTGAATATGTGGGTAAGTAGTCAGTGATTGGAGAGAGTGTATCTGGTACATCTTCCACCTCTAAATATATGGGTAAATGGTCAATGACTTGCAGAGAGTGTGTTTAGTACATCTTCCAAATCTGAATATGTTGCTTACTGCCTAGCAGTTCCCAGGAACAATGATTAAGAATGAAGACGTAATACACCAGAAATACTGTTAAATAAGATGCAAAACCCCAAACAAACAAACCCCGCCCCCAAGCATCAAATGACAGTCCTGTATTGTATATTTATTTTCTCATTATTTAACATCATACCATACATGTACATGTTTATACATCGAAATAGGAATAAGTGGTTTGAGCTATATGTGGTGTTCCAGCCATCCATGTTTGAGATGTATTTCTGTAAACAGTGAACAGTAAACAGTGAAATGGAACTAGATACTATAGAACACTGTACCTGTCTGAATCCTGTTTCTTGCCTTTTGATGTGAGTGCTGACGATGCAGAACTTGTAAGAGCTGGTCCTGTGTATTTCTCTGAAATAAAAACTGGACTCAAGTAATTATGCAAGACATTTTTATATTTCACTGGTGCTGAATCCTGATACGAGTCAATGGATATGATACTACGACATGCCATTGGAACATTTTAATTTTTTATTGTAACTGTATATAGAACTTATAAGTTATCAGACTCAAAGCTGCTATGAAAATATCCACTACTCTGGAAAAAATCCTATACTGATATGCAAATGAGTTGCCATCGTCTTCTTCCATTACTGCACAAAATCCCACTCTGGAGTACCATCACACCTTTTGGTGTATGATACAAGGTGACTGTGAGATGTACATACGCAAGGAATTAAAAAACGATGCTTTGCTCTACAGTGCAGAGACCCTCCCCTGAATGTCTCTACAGTGTCGGCTATGGTGATGCGTTCCAGTCTGATGCCGGAGGAAAAGAAGGAGTGCTGGTAGATGTGAACTCTGCAGAATAGGACCAGGAACTTCAGTGACTTGCCTCTAGTGTTGAGGGACACTGCCACCATTTCTTATATATTTATATAGCAATTTGCAAAATATTTATTTTTTAAAATACACATCAAATAATACCTTTTCAGATACACATGTATTTTCATATATTGGAGGACTGCCAAAAAAACTTGAGATAAGCGAATATCGATATAGATTTTGTCTCAAGATCAATATTTATTTTCATCACCTGATAATTGTCGTACTTCAATTGTACTTTCACTTTTATATTACAGTCTGTGCAGTAGAATTACACTGTCTTGATAAATGCTGATATCCAGGTCCTTCTTTGAATTTCTCTGCAGTGCAAGATATAAGTTGCGACTTAACTATTATACATGCAATCACCCAATTTGATGACATGATGTTTGCAACATTCTGTCAGACATTAAAATAGACACCTCTGCTGATGCCCAGTAATTAGTGTCGCATCTATAACAAACTATGAAAAAAAAGCATGCATAGATTTTCGCACGACACACAATATTATGTCAACAATAATTATATCAAGACAAACATTCAATTAAAGGTGTGAAATGATCAATTGGGAACTAAAACTTGGGTTGAGATATCCGAAATATCGACACGGACACCAATTTATCAAGTAAAACTGAATATATTTACATACACAAAGAAGGGGAAAGTTAGGGATGGCAAAAAATATCGACACTACCGGAATATCAACTCAAGCAATATCGAGATAACGAGTTTCAACTGTAACTACCATTGATATGACCTACCAACATTGATCTTGTTGACATATTTCCTCATTACTTTATCACTGGGTTGGAACTGTCCTGGTTGCCTGCATTGCTGGTTTGGTTGACTGGGCACAGCCTGCAATGTAAAACATCTTTAACATCATTGGCATAAATTATAAGTAAGACAATGTAACAGGCAAAAAAACCTGTTTCATGTCTAATGTGTTGCATACCAATTGTTAAGATTAATATATCAGCAAAACAGTTTTACATTTGTTGTAAAAAGTAACAACGGTCCAAAGCTTGTAAAGCAAAAGTCAAGAATTCAGAGTCTAGCATTATGCGTTCTCTACATTGATGTGTGCATTGAGATGTTTACAAGTTGACAGGCTTACAGCCATGTTTTTCACTGTTTAAAACTGTTAGAATGGTCTTAAACGTCATTAACAAAAGATTTTTTTTGGATGACAATTTTTTTCTGAGATGAGGGGGAAAACATACATTTTTGTAAGGGGAATAGGGCCAAATAAATCACTGATGCATCCAAGTATTTCCTCTATAAGCATGTTAATGAATCAAAAAAATCTACTTAATTACTAGAGTATGGTCACAGCACCTGCTCCCTTTCCTCTGGGGACACTTTATGTAAGTCTTGATAGTAATATTAACACAGTGTTTCTGAGTGCCAGACAGTAGTTAGTGGATAAAACTTAAATGTCTGTATAAATATATAAATAAAGTAAAAAAATAGCATATTCAAATGTTGCTTTCCGTAACTTAAAACTCAGTTACGGAATAAACTCTAATATACATGGTATATAACCATGCACATATGCATGTAATTAAACCGTGCACATATACATGTAATATAACCCTGTACATATACATGTTATATAACCTTACACATATACACTTAATATAACTGTGCACATATACATTTAATATAACCTTACACATATACACATAATATAACTGTGCACATATACATAAAATATAACCATGCACACGAGTTATATAAATAAATTTGTCATTTGCAATATGAGTTCAGAAGATCTGTATTGATCTTTGATGTTCCAGCTACAGAACAATGTGCAGTGAGGAATTTTACCTGCCCTTTACTGGAAGCCATTGCGTTGTATTTTTTTGTGAAGTCTCCTGTTTCACCACCCCAATCCATGTAGTCATCGTAGTCATCATCATAATCATCATCTTCATCATTCCATTCATCTTCCGCACCTGATTAACCATAATTATTGAATGAATGTAACAACAGAATCAATAGATGGTTGGTTATTATTCACAACAATTTCATTTTTAATAAAACTGCGAGTCAACATACTGATAGGTTAAGTGCAGGTTAAGTGCCAGGCTACTTTTCAAAATGCCAGAACATCTAAATAATGTAGGGATGTCATAATGATGTTATTTTGATACATTACGTCATGCGACAGACAAAAACTTATTTATGCAAAGTGGAATATTTATAGAACCTTGTTGGTTCTTAAAGAGCAGTTCTTTAAGATTAATTGTATTCAAAATGTTAGCAAATGTCAGATTTATTGACGATATTTTAAGAATATCATTCTATAAAAAAATTAATTACCCGCAACCATTGTATCTTTGTGTATGTGACCATCCAGGCTAGGAACAGATCTGTAAGCAAAAAACGTTTCAACTTTAACTTAAAAGAGTGAACCAACAGTGTCTAAAAAACGATTTTCATCAAAAGGCTTGCAATATGCAAATACAAAAGCACCACGCCACTTATATAACAAAAATCATTGAGAAGGTATGAATGAATTAGAATAAGTTTGTACATTTGTAATTATGAAAATAAACTGATCTCATTCTATAAAAGTCTTCTGACAATACATGTTTCACAAGTGATTATAATTTATTGAATGGTGTCAAGCATAATGCTTTAACATACTTCATGTTCATAATTTATTATCATGATAGTGTCTGCTTGAAAAGTGCTTCAAATTATGAAATACATGGTTTATATTACTACCTTATTTTTTACATTTTAGCTTGATTGCAAAGTAAGTTGAAATATTGAGTACTCTGTCAATATTTTATTGATGATAATAATTGTTTAAAAATCGCTTTTTTTTTTTTATTTAAATTATGTTTGTTAAACTTTGCACAAATCTCCTAAGTTCTCCTGATATTTACTATTGTATTATCATGTAAATGTTTGTAATACACAAATCAAACAATTGTTATACTATTTTTTTAGACACTGAGTTTATCAGCAAGTGTTTTTCTAAGGAGTCAAAATGGCAGTTTTGGCATGCACATGATGCATTATAGGTAATTGTGTTCACAATCGCGACATCAGTGAAAACAATGGATAATTAAAAATACGAATATTCCGTTTGTCATAACGCAACTATCTTTACCATATGCTATTTTTAGCTTAGGATAATCTTACATATGTGTTGAAATTTATGAAGTGTCCAATGGCCTGAGAGAGATATCACAGCTGGGTGCTGAATAATCCGTTAATTGTCATGGTTGTTGATTAGGATGAGGGGACAGAAAATGGATTAGCTAAGATAATTTCTATAGTTAGAGCCGCATGTTTTTGTATGAACATTTGAATACGAGAATCAGCTGTTGATTTCCTTGTCGCAATCACTTTCGCAAAAGAAGAAAATCTTTGTGCAAATTTGAAATTTTGTTCGCATTTGAAAATATTGGCAAATCCCAACGGAGGCCCTGGATTGGTTATTAGGTGCAGTTTGACAGATACAGGAAATACTTTTTCAGTCTTTCCATACACGCACGATAATGTTAAATGAAAGTTGATCATTACAAAACAGTAACTAGTTATTTGTTTTCACCAAGCTTTGAAGGGTATGTAATTTGTCATTTTTCATGTTTATTATATAATATTTCTGATATGTTCTTCTCCAAATAACAAACCTTCAAAATGTAAGGTTTAAATTTTGGCTAATCATGCAATGATGACATTCACTCCATGTCAGAACCAGATGTGTACAGCCTTAGTAAATGTAGAAATTTGTATATGCATAACTTTTGTTTTCAAAGAGATCAATATTAGTCAGAAGGGTAATTGTGATTTTGTCCACGGATTTAACTTAGGGTTCTCCCTACACACCTGTATATTCTTCAAACCATATATGGGCTTTATGAAGTGTCCTACCTTTCCATCAATTACTATATATACTGGTCATACCTATAACCGCGAGTTTAAAATTTGTCAACCATGTAAATAATGGCATAGATAATAAACAGTTATAGAGTTACTTAAGTGTGCTGAGTAATAAACAGTTGGTGGTATGAAATGTAAACAAATGCCGATGCTAACAGAAGTTGGAGCTTTGCGAATGTCTGGGATATTGTTATTATACGGGCATTTGCGGTAATAGGTATATAGTGTTATTAGGTATACAAGGGATATAGCTATCCAAAAGCTATAGTAAGATAGGGCCTGTGATTATAATATACAGGTATTCGTGGTAATAGGAGTATCAAAATTTGATCCGAAACGACCAGATTTCCCGTTATTGGTATTTTATTGAGTGTTCATCCTGTCCTGTCTGTGATCGAATCAGCAACCTCTCGTGTAAGCGGCCAACATAATATCAAAACAAACTAATACATTGCCTACCCTGGAACAGTGCTCTCCTCTTCAGCATCGTCAAACTGACCTTCTTCTACTTCTGTCATGACGATAAGCGGATAGTATTGGGATTCTATGTGTATTGCATGAATATTAACTAGAAAAAACAATAGTTTTGTCCACAAGCAAAGGCTGAAATAATTCTAAACATAAATTTCACAATCAACACATCCGACTCAACGTGCTTCCGGGCAATTGCGCAGCTTTTCAACGCATACGGCGCAAAAGTAAACATTGCCTCGTGTAAATATATCTCACTGCAGAGTTATCGTTCGTTAGAGTTGTGGCGCGTGCCTTAAAGCAGCTATGCCTCTGGTTGTTGTATTTTTACAGCAAATGGAAGTATTAAAGATACACAACATAACCTTTAACAATGCCAGCTGTACCTAAACTAAATAATTAAAATTGTTGTCATCTTTCATCAGGCCAACCTGATTTGAAAACGGCGCGGATTTATTACATGTATTTGGATATCCGATGTGCTGTCTCGAGAGATGCAAAATAAAATAAAAATCGCCAAAAGCCTCCTTAGAGACGTGCAATATGTCGCACTATTGCACGCTGTAACATGGCAAGCGTTTCAATTTAGATGTAGGCCTATATTTATTGTTGAAAGGAGACGTTCAAAACTTTTTTTCAATTGGGAATAATTTGAACAATAGTATTGTTCATAATATAATTTATTTTAGAACCTCACATAAACACATCAAGGTAGAATATTAAAAACTTTAATTAAATGGGATTAATTCGATAATTTATTCATTATTTATTTATTTATTTATTTATTTAAACTGAAATCATATTTTTTGTTAGGATAAAGCAAGGACTTATATATCTCTATATAATTCCTTTGACAAAGCAAACAGTAAAATATTTTTAAAGAAATTGAAATCTGTAATGTCATTGTTTCTCTAAAATGTTATTTTCTGATAGGTGAACCCGCTTTTTGTTGTAACACGCTCGCTTGTCTCCAAGGGTTTGTTGACAGAGTCACTGGTCCTTTTGTCAGGCGAGTTGGGTTCAATCACCTTGGATGTTGTATGAATACTCATGCTCGGTTTCATCCAGTATCTGAGTGGATTTACAACGATATCCCTTTTTGTGGTCTTCACTTTTAAAACTGGGTTAATGTTGGCGTTTTTCTGTGATTTGATGTTTGTCTTAATTACTGAATTGCTTGTCCCCTCACTCAACGAATTGTCGTTGAACCCGCTCTTTGCAGCCGGTTGATATCTTTTCTTTTTCGGGGAGTTCTGATCAGTATCAGAAAATGATTTCCTCTGAAAGCTGGAACCAATTTTAACTGGTGAGTGGGCGTCTTTGCTGCTGTTGACCGAAACTGATTCTGCCTCGCCATTTTTGGAATGAGCGTCATCTTCCGACGCTTGTGAGCTTTTCTCACTAGACACTGCATCTGAAGGTTCAGAGTATATGATTTTTCGATATGTAAAACCGCTTGGTGTCGTACACATCACAGGTACATTCGTCTGCCCTTTTGGTTGTGACGCACTGCCATCTGCCTTGCTGAGTCTGCAGATCCCGTTCTCTGCAGATCGAGTTATTCCTCTTTTTGACGTAATGGTATCTGCGCTCGGTTCTTCAGAGTATACGATTTTTTTAAACGTAAAACCGCTAGGCGTCGTGCAAAGTAACGGTTCATTTGTCTCAGTTGGTCTTGCTTTTGAAGGACTGATTTCAGTTGGCTGCACTTGGCGGGTTCCATTCACGGTAGATGAATCAAGTCCCCTCTCCGAGACATTTGGTCCCGTTATAGAATTAGAGAAACTGATTTTCTTGTATGTGAAACCACTTTTAGTTGTGATAAACACAGGTTCATTTTTCTCCTTTGCCATTAGGTTCTCACTGGAGCTGGATTTTTTAAGTTTGCATATTTGCTTCCTTATAAGCGGCAGAAAGTCTACACACAACTTGTGGTCGCTATGCTCTGGATGACAGACATGTTGGGAATTAAGATCACTACCAGATTCGCTTTTCTCGTCATTCACAGTGGTAATGGCTTGTCCAACAATTGGGTCTGGATCAGAGAACGTGATATTTTTAAACTGAAATCCATTTTTAACTGCAGATTCGCTGAACTCCATCCTTGACCTTTCCTCGATGTCTTTCTCGGAGTATTTGAGTTTTCTTATTTTTGCTCCGGCCGTTCGTCCAGTTGAAAATGTTATTTGATCGCTTCCCTTGCTGTTCCACCTGCGTTTAGTCATTTGATTTCTCTCAGATTCTGCGTTCATACAAATGCACTCAAAGATTGTCTACCCGATATAGTCCCAGTCGTTTGGAGTATGGTAGAATATCTCGAGTTAGATCAGTTGTCTCAAATCTGTAGTTTTTTAACGATGATTATGAACTGTTGAGCAAAGAAACCTGCAAAAACATTAAAACATTAGGCCTACGTCATGGTTACTTCGGTTTAACATAACACATATTATTAAAGCGCTTGTTTCAGCCAAATACTGAATACAAGAACGGGCAAGTTTGGTATAACATGTTTTATTTCTTATAATTTTTAACAGCATAAGTATTATATACAATATCAGAAAAAGGATTGGAACGAAACGCTAGCTTATGAAAGTCTGTCGGCCAAGAGACATTCTGTGGTCTTCCTTCACCCACCAATAAAACTGGATATGTCATGTTTAACATGTGTTGAACATGTCGTTTATACTATTGAAATAAAACATCTTTAATCTAAATAATTGTTTTATGGACGTAAACTATTTTTGTTTATTTTTGATAAATCAACGGCAAATCTACATTCACAATAAGCAATAGGATTGGGACACAAGTTTTGGCTTTATTTTAAATGCAAATTAAGTGGTACACATTGGTATAATTCAGGGATCGGACAATCAGTCTTTCGCATAACATCAAAAAGCATAAGATAACTATTTTTCACTTCCGATATTTACATGTAAAGTTTTAAAATGAAATGATTGTACTTACATTGCAAAGATACCACGTATATATTCAATATTTATTCCCCGTTATTTCAAATTACCTTTCCAGAATGTAGCTAACAGTTGTACAACTCGCTTTCAAAAGTAAAATATTTAAACGTTCAAGTTATTATGCCAACCGTTTCTAATAAGTTTTTTGACGTCAACGAAAACCGTGCCATTTGACGCGCTCTGATTTGGGTTATTCGTACGTCGTCCCGGTGGGGCCATCGCAGCATTTACATTAATCTAAGTAAAGTCGAAACAACGATGGTGAAAAGTCGAAACTACGATGGTTAAAAGTCGAAAAGTCGAAACTTTTGTAAGTGTAGATTAATTACGTGACGTTGGACTTTTGTTTCATATCAGCGCACATGAACAACAGGAAAGCGAAACAACGATGTCGAAAACAAGAAACAACGATGATGAAAAGTCGAAACTCAATCGGAATATTCTTGTCTTTGCGTGGCCCAAGCTGTTGTATTTTCCGCCAGAACTCATAACTCATTAGGGTTCGTTGTGGACATTCCCTCTATATCCAGCGACTTTGACCTTCTGCATGCACGTTCAGTTTGTCAAATGTGTTTCTTGAACTTATATAGTCCATATGGAGTCGAGTTCTTGTCTGGTTACCGGCACAGCATTTGATAAATGAATGCTATCAAAACGCTTAATATGTGATTGCATTTCTTATAAAATTTTGACTTGAGTTATTTAACTATATGATAAAGCAAGTCAGACACTATCAATAATGCTCTTATTATATTATTTTGATTTCCTTTCAACTTCAAAAATAAAATTCAAATTTTCTGTATAATGCAGGAAGAGTAACATCCATTTATATTACGTTCATGTGTGTAATGGTCATCTATAATTAACACACGCATTGTACAGCCATTTCGCGTATGTACACGCATGCAACATATAATGTACACACAAAATAGAAAATTAGATCCAGTAACAGACAGTAGTACACGTGTTTAACAAGCATCTGTATATTATACAGTGAAACAGCCATCAAGTTTAAAACTTATCTACTTTACTTCGATTGTGAAACAAGTTATTACAACTAATTAAACTCGCGCTTGAAATCTTCCTGGATAAAACCCGTACTAAGCTTGTGTAGAAAAAGTGTCTTGCAGAAGGACATCGCACGCACGCACGCACGCACAAACACACACACACACACACCTCCGATCATGGGTTTGATAAATTCCTCCTATGTAATGTATAGTGAAACAGCCATTTAGAGTATGTACAAGCATGTAACAAGAATCTATGTACTGTATAGTGAAACAGCCATTTAGAGTATGTACGCGTGTAGCAAGAATCTATGTAATGTATAGTGAAACAGCCATTTAGAGTATGTACACGATCGTAGCAAGAATCTATGTAATGTACAGTGAAACAGCAATTTAGAGTATGTACACGCGTGTAACAAGAATCTATGTAATGTACAGTGAAATAGCCATTTAGAGTATGTACACGCGTGTAGCAAGAATCTATGTAATGTACAGTGAAATAGCCATTTAGAGTATGTACACGCGTGTAGCAAGAATCTATGTAATATACAGTGAAACAGCCATTTAGAGTATGTACACGCGTGTAGCAAGAATCTATGTAATGTACAGTGAAACAGCCATTTAGAGTATGTACACGCGTGTAGCAAGAATCTATGTAATGTATAGTGAAACAGCCATTTAGTGTATGTGCACGCGTGTAGCAAGAATCTATGTAATGTACAGTGAAACAGCAATTTAGAGTATGTACACGCGTGTAGCAAGAATCTATGTAATGTACAGTGAAACAGCAATTTAGAGTATGTACACGCGTGTAAAGAGAATCTATGTAATGTATAGTGAAACAGCAATTTAGAGTATGTACACGTGTGTAACACGAATCTATGCAATATACAGTGAAACAGTCATTTAGAGTATGTACGCGTGTGTAGAAAGAATCTATGTAATGTACAGTGAAACGGCAATTTTGAGTATGTACGCGCGTGTAAAGAGCATCTATGTAATGTATATTCAGCAATTTAGAGTATGTACACGTGTGTAACACGAATCTATGCAATATACAGTGACAGTCATTTAGAGTTTGTACGCGTGTGTAGAAAGAATCTATGTAATGTACAGTGAAACAGCAATTTAGAGTATGTACACGCGTGTAAAGAGCATCTATGTAATGTATAGTGAAACAGCTATTTAGAGTATGTACACGTGTGTAACACCAATCTATCCAATATACAGTGAAACAGTCATTTAGAGTATGTACGCGTGTGTAACAAGAATCTATGTAATGTATAGTGAAATAGCCGTTTAGAGTTTGTACGCGTGTGTAACACGAATCTATATAATGTATAATGAAACAGCCATTAAGAGTATGTACGCGTGTGTAGCAAGAATCAATATAATGTACAGTGAAACAGCCATTTAGAGTATGTACGCGTGTGTAACAAGAATCTATATAATGTATAGTGAAACAGTCATTTAGAGTATGAACACGTATGTAACAATAATCTATATAATGTATAGTGAAACAGCCATTAAGAGTATGTACGCATGTGTAGCAAGAATCATTATAATGTACAGTGAAACAGCCATTTAGAGTATGTACACGTGTATGTACGCGTGTGTAGCAAGAATCAATATAATGTACAGTGAAACAGCCATTTAGAGTATGTACATGTGTGTAACAAGAATCTATATATTGTATAGTGAAACAGCCATTTAGAGTATATACGCGTGTGTAGCAAGAATCAATATAATGTACAGTGAAACAGCCATTTAGAGTATGTACACGTGTGTAACACGAATCTATATAATGTATAGTGAAACAGCCATTAAGAGTATGTACGCGTATGTAGCAAGAATCAATATAATGTACAGTGAAACAGCCATTTAGAGTATGTACGCGTGTGTAACACGAATCTATCCAATATACAGTGAAACAGTGAAACAGTCATTTAGAGTATGTACGCGTGTGTAACAAGAATCTATGTAATGTATAGTGAAACAGCCATTTAGAGTTTGTACGCGTGTGTAACACGAATCTATATAATAAATAGTAAAACTGCCATTAAGAGTATGTACGCGTGTGTAGCAAGAATCAATATAATGTACAGTGAAACAGCCATTTAGAGTATGTACGCGTGTGTAACAAGAATCTATATAATGTATAGAGAAACAGTCATTTAGAGTATGTACACGTATGTAACAATAATCTATATAATGTATAGTGAAACAGCCATTAAGAGTATGTACGCGTGTGTAGCAAGAATCAATATAATGTACAGTGAAACAGCCATTTAGAGTATGTACACGTGTATGTACGCGTGTATAGCAAGAATCAATATAATGTACAGTGAAACAGCCATTTAGAGTATGTACACGTGTGTAACAAGAATCTATATAATGTATAGTGAAACAGCCATTTAGAGTATGTACGCGTGTGTAGCAAGAATCAATATAATGTACAGTGAAACAGCCATTTAGAGAATGTACACGTGTGTAACACGAATCTATATAATGTATAGTGAAACAGCCATTAAGAGTATGTACGCGTGTGTAGCAAGAATCAATATAATGTACAGTGAAACAGTCATTTAGAGTATGTACGCGTGTGTAACAAGAATCTATATAATGTACAGTGAAACAGCCATTTAGAGTATGTACACGTGTGTAACACGAATCTATATAATGTATAGTGAAACAGCCATTAAGAGTATGTACGCGTGTGTAACACGAATCTATATAATGTACAGTGAAACAGCCATTTAGAGTATGTACGCGTGAGTAACACGAATATATATAATGTATAGTGAAACAGCCATTTAGAGTATGTACGCGTGTGTAGCAAGAATCAATATAATGTACAGTGAAACAGCCATTTAGAGTATGTACACGTGTATGTACGCGTGTGTAGCAAGAATCAATATAATCTACAGTGAAACAGCCATTTAGAGTATGTACACGTGTGTAACAAGAATCTATATAATGTATAGTGAAACAGCCGTTTAGAGTATGTACGCGTGTGTAACACGAATCTATATAATGTAAAGTGAAACAGCCATTTAGAGTATGTACACGTGTGTAACACGAATCTATATAATGTATAGTGAAACAGCCATTAAGAGTATGTACGCGTGTGTAGCAAGAATCAATATAATGTACAGTGAAACAGCCATTTAGAGTATGTACACGTGTGTAACAAGAATCTATATAATGTATAGTGAAACAGCCGTTTAGAGTGTGTACACGTATGTAACAATAATCTATATAATGTATAGTGAAACAGCCATTTAGAGTATGTACAAGTGTGTAACAAAAATCTATGTCATGTATATTGAAACAGCGATTTACAGTATGTACACGCGTGTAACAAGAATCTATATAATGTACAGTGAAACAGCCATTTAGAGTATGTACAGCCATTTAGAGTATGTACAGCCATTTAGAGTATGTACATGCCTGTAACAAGAATCTATATAATGTATATTGAAACAGCCATTTAGAGTATGTACACGTGTATGTACGCGTGTGTAGCAAGAATCAATATAATGTACAGTGAAACAGCCATTGAGAGTATGTACACGTGTGTAACAAGAATCTATATAATGTATAGTGAAACAGCCATTTAGAGTATGTACGCGTGTGTAGCAAGAATCAATATAATGTACAGTGAAACAGCCATTTAGAGTATGTACACGTGTGTAACACGAATCTATATAATGTATAGTGAAACAGCCATTAAGAGTATGTACGCGTGAGTAGCAAGAATCAATATAATGTACAGTGAAACAGTCATTTAGAGTATGTACGCGTGTGTAACAAGAATCTATATAATGTACAGTGAAACAGCCATTTAGAGTATGTACACGTGTGTAACACGAATCTATATAATGTATAGTGAAACAGCCATTAAGAGTATGTACGCGTGTGTAACACGAATCTATATAATGTACAGTGAAACAGCCATTTAGAGTATGTACGCGTGTGTAACACGAATCTATAAAATGTATAGAGAAACAGCCATTTAGAGTATGTACGCGTGTGTAGCAGGAATCAATATAATGTACAGTGAAACAGCCATTTAGAGTATGTACACGTGTATGTACGCGTGTGTAGCAAGAATCAATATAATGTACAGTGAAACAGCCATTTAGAGTATGTACACGTGTGTAACAAGAATCTATATAATGTATAGTGAAACAGCCGTTTAGAGTATGTACGCGTGTGTAACACGAATCTATATAATGTACAGTGAAACAGCCATGTAGAGTATGTACACGTGTGTAACACGAATCTATATAATGTATAGTGAAACAGCCATTAAGAGTATGTACGCGTGTGTAGCAAGAATCAATATAATGTACAGTGAAACTGCCATTTAGAGTATGTACACGTGTGTAACAAGAATCTATATAATGTATAGTGAAACAGACGTTTAGAGTATGTACACGTATGTAACAATAATCTATATACTGTATAGTGAAACAGCCATTTAGAGTATGTACAAGTGTGTAACAAAAATCTATGTCATGTATATTGAAACAGCGATTTACAGTATGTACACGCGTGTAACAAGAATCTATATAATGTACAGTGAAACAGCCATTTAGAGTATGTACAGCCATTTAGAGTATGTACATGCCTGTAACAAGAATCTATATAATGTATATTGAAACTGCCATTTACAGTATGCAAACGCGTGTAACAAGAATCTATATAATGTATAGTGAAACAGCAATTTAGAATATGTACACCTGTGTAAAGAGAATCTATGTAATGTATAGTGAAACAGCCATTTAGAGTATGTACACGTGTGTAACAAGAATCTATGTAATGTATAGTGAAACAGCCATTTAGAGTATGTACGCGTGTGTAACATGAATCTATATAATGTATAGTGAAACAGCCATTAAGAGTATGTACGCGTGTGTAGCAAGAATCAATATAATGTACAGTGAAACAGCCATTTAGAGTATGTACGCGTGTGTAACAAGAATCTATATAATGTATAGTGAAACAGTCATTTAGAGTATGTACACGTATGTGACAAGAATCTATATAATGTATAGTGAAACAGCCATTAAGAACATGTACGCGTGTGTAGCGAGAATCAATATAATGTACAGTGAAACAGCCATTTAGAGTATGTACACGTGTGTAACAAGAATCTATATGATGTATAGTGAAACAGCCGTTTAGAGTATGTACGCGTGTGTAACAAGAATCTATATAATGTATAGTGAAACAGTCATTTAGAGTATGTACACGTATGTGACAAGAATCTATATAATGTATAGTGAAACAGCCATTAAGAATATGTACGCGTGTGTAGCGAGAATCAATATAATGTACAGTGAAACAGCCATTTAGAGTATGTACACGTGTGTAACAAGAATCTATATAATGTATAGTGAAACAGCCATTTAGAGTATGTACACATATGTAACAAGAATCTATACAATGTATAGTGAAACAGCCATTTAGAGTATGTACAAGTGTGTAACAAAAATCTATATAATGTATATTGAAACAGCGATTTACAGTATGTACACGCGTGTTACAAGAATCTATATAATGTACAGTGAAACAGCCATTTAGAGTATGTACAGCCATTTAGAGTATGTACACGCGTGTAACAAGAATCTATATAATGTATATTGAAACTGCATTTTACAGTATGCACACGCGTGTAACAAGAATCTATATAATGTATAGTGAAACAGCAATTTAGAGTATGTACACGTGTGTAAAAAGAATCTATGTAATGTATAGTGAAACAGCCATTTAGAGTATGTACACGTGTTTAACACGAATCTATGCAATATACAGTGAAACAGTCATTTAGAGTATGTACAAGTGTGTAACACAAATCTATGAAATGTACAGTGAAACAGCCATTTAGAGTATGTACACGTGTGTAACAAGAATCTATATAATGTACAGTGAAACAGCCATTTAGAGTTTGTACATGTGTGTAACACAAATCTCTGAATGTACAGTGAAACAGCCATTTAGAGTATGTACACGTGTGTAACAAGAATCTATATATTATACAGTGAAAAGCCATTTAGAGTATGAACACGTGTGTAACAAGAATCAATATAATGTATAGTGAAACAGCCATTTAGAGTACGTACACCTGTGTAATAAGCATCTATATAATGTATAGTGAAACAGCCATTTACAGTATGTACACATGTGTAACAAAAATCTATATAATGTATAGTGAAACAGCCATTTAGAGTATGTACGCGTGTAACAAGAATCTATATAATGTATATTGAAACTGCCATTTACAGTATGCACACGCGTGTAACAAGAATCTATATAATGTATAGTGAAACAGCCATTTAGAGTATGTACGCGTGTGTAACATGAATCTATATAATGTATAGTGAAACAGCCATTAAGAGTATGTACGCGTGTGTAGCAAGAATCAATATAATGTACAGTGAAACAGCCATTTAGAGTATGTACGCGTGTGTAACAAGAATCTATATAATGTATAGTGAAACAGTCATTTAGAGTATGTACACGTATGTGACAAGAATCTATATAATGTATAGTGAAACAGCCATTAAGAACATGTACGCGTGTGTAGCGAGAATCAATATAATGTACAGTGAAACAGCCATTTAGAGTATGTACACGTGTGTAACAAGAATCTATATAATGTACAGTGAAACAGCCGTTTAGAGTATGTATGCGTGTGTAACAAGAATCTATATAATGTATAGTGAAACAGTCATTTAGAGTATGTACACGTATGTGACAAGAATCTATATAATGTATAGTGAAACAGCCATTAAGAATATGTACGCGTGTGTAGCGAGAATCAATATAATGTACAGTGAAACAGCCATTTAGAGTATGTACACGTGTGTAACAAGAATCTATATAATGTATAGTGAAACAGCCGTTTAGAGTATGTACACATATGTAACAAGAATCTATACAATGTATAGTGAAACAGCCATTTAGAGTATGTACAAGTGTGTAACAAAAATCTATATAATGTATATTGAAACAGCCATTTACAGTATGTACACGCGTGTTACAAGAATCTATATAATGTACAGTGAAACAGCCATTTAGAGTATGTACAGCCATTAAGAGTATGTACACGCGTGTAACAAGAATCTATATAATGTATATTGAAACTGCCATTTACAGTATGCACACGCGTGTAACAAGAATCTATATAATGTATAGTGAAACAGCAATTTAGAGTATGTACACGTGTGTAAAAAGAATCTATGTAATGTATAGTGAAACAGCCATTTAGAGTATGTACACGTGTGTAACACGAATCTATGCAATATACAGTGAAACAGTCATTTAGAGTATGTACAAGTGTGTAACACAAATCTATGAAATGTACAGTGAAACAGCCATTTAAGGTATGTACACGTGTGTAACAAGAATCTATATAATGTACAGTGAAACAGCCATTTAGAGTTTGTACACGTGTGTAACACAAATCTCTGAATGTACAGTGAAACAGCCATTTAGAGTATGTACACGTGTGTAACAAGAATCTATATATTATACAGTGAAAAGCCATTTAGAGTATGAACATGTGTGTAACAAGAATCAATATAATGTATAGTGAAACAGCCATTTAGAGTACGTACATCTGTGTAATAAGCATCTATATAATGTATAGTGAAACAGCCATTGACAGTATGTACACATGTGTAACAAAAATCTATATAATGTATAGTGAAACAGCCATTTAGAGTATGTACGCGTGTAACAAAAATCTATATAATGTATAGTGAAACAGCCATTTAGAGTATGTACACATGTGTAACAAGAATCCATGTCATGTACAATGAAACAGCAATTTAGAGTATGTACAAGTGTGTAACAAGAATCTGTGTAATGTATAGTGAAACTGCAATTTAGAGTATGTACAAGTGTGTAACAAGAATCAATATAATTAACAGTGAAACAGCCATTTAGAGTATGTACAAGTGTGTAACAAGAATCTGTGTAATGTATAGTGAAACTGCAATTTAGAGTATGTACAAGTGTGTAACAAGAATCAATATAATTAACAGTGAAACAGCCATTTAGAGTATGTACATGTGTGTAATAAGAATCTTTGTATTGTACAGTGAAACAGCCATTTAGAGTATGAACACATTTGTTACACGAATCTATGTAATGTACAGTGAAACAGCCATTTAGAGTATGAACACATTTGTTACACGAATCTATGTAATGTACAGTGAAACAGCCATTTAGAGTATGTACACATGTGTTACATGAATCTATGTAATGTACAGTGAAACAGCCATTAAGAGTATGTACAAATGTATAACAAGAATTTATATAATGTATAGTGAAACAGCCATTAAGAGTATGTACACGTGTGTAACAAAGTGAATATGTGCATCAAGGTTTCATACTGATCATTCACAGCAAATTTGTCAAAACATGGTCTTTGTTTGTGGAAAAAACATGGGCAAAATTTTGTGACAGACAGACGAACAGATTGAAAGCGCAAAAACAATATGTCTCACATAACTACAGAAAGATGTCAACAAACAGTAACTAGGAAATGAAACAGGCAAAACAAAAGACATTAATAACCTTTTTTTATTTTATTGGTTCCCAAAAATAAATGCATGAGATGATAACAAATCAAAAACTTGCCAGAAGACATGAAGTTAGATGGAGGACCACCATTGTTTTCACTGTTTATGTATTTTCTGTTGAACATACCAACACTGAATTACTCGTACAAGACATTAGGTAGCTTTGAACAATGGATATATTTATATATAGTTTTTAAAAATTATTTTATAGGCGTCTTCAAAAATTTCAATCCCCACCTTGCTATACACATAACTTATGTAATGGAATGTTCTGTCTTTGAATTTAGATTGTTTCTTTTATCTTAGGTTTATTTTAGTTTTTTTTCCCCCATGAATGAAAAATATATTGACGGAGTAACAAACTGGGTAGAACCAGACCTACAACCTTTGACCCCTGCACAGATCTACTACCTTTGACCCCTGCACAGATCTACAACCTTTGACCTAGATTGGATCACTCACATCAGGAAATGGACAAAACTGGAAACAGTTATGAGATTCTTTAATTCTAAGGCCGGATATTTTTCATTGATTAGTTTAAAGAAATCGACCTAGTCTAATTTTTTCATAAAGTGAAATGTACTTTAAATATTTACACTTTTTGTACCGAATGAAATATTAATATAAGAAAACGCAAACTTCCAAGCCAAATCTGCTAATGATTTTTACAAGGTTTAACACCTAAAAATAAGATAATATCTAAATTCGAACAATATCTTACGTTTGTATGTGTCATTTAAGGTTTGTATGTATCATTTAAGGTTCGTATGTATCAATTTGCTTTTTCATTTTACAGCTTTTCATAACAGTTTTTTTTAACATCCATCATAAATATTTTTTGAGGGCGCAAAAATTTGTAAATAAATAAATATAGAAACTCTAGCCTAACAGTTCATAAAGTATTATTTCCCCATAATTAAGTAATTCAAACAGTAACTAAGTAAACACAGTGTGTTTCTTCAAGTAAGCCATAGAACAAATCAAGTGCCATAACTATATGCCTATTTGTAGTAAATCACACTCATTTTGTTTTATAACTACAAAAAAAACACCTTACAACATTTCTGTAAAAAAAAAACCAAGCATGGTCAAATGGATTTCACTATTAAAGTGATTTAAACAGTACATGTATAAAGATAAGAGCACAATAGAATGTATACATTGCACACCTAAACATGTACCTCTCTATGAATGAAAATGTTGGATCTATTTACAAGTTTCTGTTTTCTTTTTTCTCTAGATTAACAAATGCTAACAGCACTTTACAACACCACAACAATTAAACAATTATGCTTAGTCAACACTAGTATCAATACCATGCCAAGTTCAATTTTTACAATTACAAAGTTATCAATTATTCAGATATTAACTTAAACCATTGATCTGTTATTCAGGTGTTAACTTAAATAACAGATATGTTATTCAGGTATTGACTTAAACAATTGATCTATTATGCAAGTATTAACTTAAACAATTGATTTATTATTCAGATATAACTTAAACAATTGATCTATTATTCAGGTATTAACTTAAACACTTGATTTATTATTCAGATATAACTTAAACAACTGTATGATAGTGTAGTGGATATATGTTGTTGGCCACTCACACCAACGGTTGTGGGTTTGATTCATAGCTCGACCATATGCCTCATACTGCTTCTACCAAGGAAGTGGTCTCGAGAGCAATTCAAATAAGCTCTGAGCTTTCATCGCAATCAAACTAAAATAAAATAGTATAAACTAAAATCACATTAATATATATACTTACTGTATTACACCAGATGAACATAATATAAGATTTAAACAGCTCTGTCCTCAGGACACAGTCAGTAAGTTTTCAATATTTAATTCATCAAAGAACAATTTTTAAGCAGAATGTTTTTTTTACAACTTACGGACACTTCATCAAATTAGTTGCAACCCAAACCATTTCTTGTCCTGTATAGTTTTACTGATTTCCAAATACAACTTGTCATCATTATTGTATTTATGCAATCTCCCAACTTCTACCTAGGTATTAAAACTTAGAGGACAATCTTAATTAGGCACATAATATAAATTATAACACTATGGTGCTATTATTGTAAACTATGTATTGTTTCTTTGCAGGCCAGTGGCTGTTTACTTTTCAAGAGAAATGTACCATTTAAATGACGTAAACCAATATCAGTCTGCCAGTTCCGTGCAGTCTCATCTGGGACATTCTGGGTACACACTGTTTGTTTCTCAGTCAGTAAGTTCCTCTTTATACACTACTGAAAATTTAGGTAATGGAATGTTCTAAACACAATGAAAGAACAGTCTACTATAGAAGCAAGGTAGAGGTTAATAATTCAGGGTAACCACACTAGCCGAGTTACAACTGATCGATGCATCATTATATATAAACACGAAACATGGACCACGAAACAACATCAATCTACAATGTCAATACATCTTATACACAAGCATTAAATGACCTTAATATCCCGTTTTTCCGCAAAGGGTTGAACTTGTGAGTGTTTCTCCTATAACACCCGATGTAGCTCTGGGTGTAGACATACAATGATTGGCACGACACAGTGCACATGGGGCTATGTCACCAACATATCAGGCTTGTCAGACTTACGCACTGAGTATACAGGGCATCTACTTGAGTTCATAAACAAACATACAGAATCTAGTTTATAATGAAAACTGCTGACTGTTATAAGCTGGTGTGTTGATTGTCTTTAAAAGTTGAACAGCCAACAATATGAGTTCACAAACAAGAATACAGACTCTGTTTATAAGGAAAACTGCTGTTTGAATTTATAAGCTGGTGTGTTGACTGTCTTTATAAGTTGAACTGCCAACAATTTGTGTTCATAAACAAGCATACAGACTATGTTTATAAGGAAAACTGCCGAGTGTTTGAATTTATAAGCTGGTGTGTTGACTGTCTTTATAAGCTGAACTGCCAACAATTTGAGTTCATAAACTAGCATACAGACTCTAGTTTATAAGGAAACTGCTGACAGAGTTATTATTAAATGTGCTGATTGCCTTTATAAGCAAAACTGAGTTCAAAAACAAACATACACTCAGTTTATAAGGAAAACTCTGTTAGATTTTATAAGCAAAACTAACAACCATGTTTATAAGAAAAACAATTCGAAGTTAAATGTCAACTCGCCTTGTTTATAAGCACAGTCCATTGCTCATTGCTTGCGTTTATAAGCAGTATCAAGTACAAGTTCCAAACTGAAAACAGTCCATGTAAAGGTGCCACATTGGGCTACTGATACATTGATACAGCCATTTCTACAGTATTCCCCTAGTAGACCCACAGCATAAGCACAACTACAGATTTGATGGTGACATGGCCTGGATGAGTAGTACAGCTTCCCGACGTGTGCTGAATGACATACAATGAAAACTTTACTCTTAACTGTCATGTTTCAAAAAAACTTTTTTTGCCTATCCATTAGCAGATCTTCTGGATAAAAGTTTTTGTTCCAAATCACAATAATGCCAGTACAAATCCAATAAAAATACATTGACCAAAGTGAAATTGAGCCTTTCCCGCTATCATTTAAAATCTATAATGATTGTGTTATTGTTAAGGGTTTGTAGTGCATTACTGACCACACGTGCAGGAAGATTTCTCCATGATTAATTCATGATGGTGTATTTCTAAGCTTTTCATATTTTCTCAGACTGACAACAAAGAAACACTATAATATAATTTTTTAAATATAACAAATCTTACAAATATTGAAATACCAATTTTAGATATAGCAAATTTTAGAAATATCCAAACATCAATTTTGAAATTTGATCAATACATGTATTAATTTCTTAGATGCTGTAATTAAAATAACATTTCTCAAAACCAAAATTATTATAAAAGTGTAATTGAAAACTATTGTACAATGTGAAATCAGTATTATTCTTAATTTTTTATTGATACTTTATAACTTAAAAAACAAAGTTGTATTATCCTTCCAACAGAATCAATTCTGAATCTAATTTTCTTTGCTTCAATTTGAGAAAATCGAACCAAGCTTGTAAACCTTCCAAATAATGTCTCCCAATTTATTTTTCACATATATGATGGTATATACACAGTACAGAAGGTCTGAATATCAACACCAGTGTCAACATTCAGTGAACACTGGTATGCATGTCAACATTTAGTGAACACTGGTTTATATGATAACATTTAGTGAACACTGGTATGTATGATATCAATTAGTGAACACTGGTATGTATGACAACAGTTAGTGAACACTGGTATGTATGTCAACATTTAGTGAACACTGGTTTATATGATAACATTTAGTGAACACTAATATGTAAGATAACATTCAGTGAACACTGGTATGTATGACAACAGTTAGTGAACACTGGTATGTATGTCAACATTCAGTGAACACTGGTATGCATGTCAACATTTAGTAAACACTGGTTTATATGATAACATTTAGTGAACACTAATATGTAAGATAACATTCAGTGAACACTGGTATGTATTACAACAGTTAGTGAACACTGGTATGTATGACAACAGTTAGTGAACACTGGTATGTATGACAACAGTCAGTGAACACTGGTTTGTATGACAATATTCAGTGAACACTAGAATGCATGACAACATTCAGTAAACACTAGAATGTATTACAACAGTTAGTGAACACTGGTATGTATGACAACAGTTAGTGAACACTGGTATGTATGACAACATTCAGTAAACACTAGAATGTATTACAACAGTTAGTGAACACTGGTATGTATTACAACAGTTAGTGAACACTCGTATGTATGACAACATTCAGTGAACACTGGCATGTATGACAACATTCAGTGAACACTGGCATGTATGACAACAGTTAGTGAACACATGAACACTGGTATGTATGACAACATTTAGTGAACACTGGTATGTATGACAACATTTAGTGAACACTGGTATGTATGACAACATTCAGTGAACACTAGTTTATATGACAGTTCAACAAAGACATAAATTTGTTTCCAACAGCAAAGAACCCTGGATACAAATTCCAATCTCAGTTGTTGCCAAAGAGACGGGTGAGTTTTCCTCAGAATTGTTTTTTCTAAACCAGTTAGCATTTATCAGTGAGAAAGGGGAGAAAACTGTAGTTGATTTTTAAGGTATACATGTATTACTATGTTTTGGAGACTCTTTTCTCCACCTTTCTATGAGATCTACAACAGACAATGATGCTGATATTCTAAAATCCATCTGTACGTTTCAACATGATGTGGTATATAATATATACAAATATATTCAAAATATTTAAATAAACCCATAATGTAACTATGTACAACATTAATTTGCATATAACCATCAAAAATCCAAACCCGTTCACTGCTATACTTTAAAAAGAGTTCTTACCGTGATACAGCATTTGTATTGATATATTATAAACTATTCACTCATACTGTAACAGATGCACACAGAAAACAATCAATGAATATACAATGAAGAAAGACAAAGGCATTGAATTTAATATTTTAGAATTTCACATACAACCATCATCGCTTGTGCTACACAGTTTCTGTTACAACTGATATATGCTCAACAATATCACAATATTTGATCAAATGAATTATAATATTTCGCACATGTACAAAAGATGTACACATATTATCCAATTGACTTACTATCGTATGACACATTCTTATCATTCAAATCAATGTTTCTGCAACTGTTGATTGAATGACTTAAAGTAAACAGTAAGGTTACAGACAGTGTAATTTTGAAATATGTGCTTGAAAGATCAAAAGTATGCATTTAAGTTGAACTTCTAAACAAAATACATAAGAATTGAAAATATGATATTCGTACTAGATCAAAAATTTAAAAATGCAGAAGAAATGAAATTTTGAAATATATGTGAGAATTAAAATATTTAATATAATATGATATATATATATATATATATATATATATCACATATTAGAAATTGTTTAGTTTTGCTTAATATCGGAAGGTAATTCAGATATTTCACCAGAGACTGTATAGTTTTTTAACAAAGAGTTATTTCCCTTTAATACCTCATATAAAAGTGTATATATTAATATCTACTGAAAATGGCAAACATAGCTGTCTGAAATGTGGAATATGACCACACATGTCACAAAGGAATCCTGTCAAATACAGTCTCTTCCCATACACTAAATATATGTGTGTACATAGACAGGACCTTCATACAATTAATATGTTTTTGAAAGCAATTACTGGGTCTTGATAAGGGCTGTCACGTTTACACGTGTAAACGGATCCGTGTCTTTAAAAGCAATACACGTTTACTAATTTAATATCCGTGCACACTACCTTGACTCTAGACCTCGTTAGTTTGGTAAATAAGTATATAGATCGTTTGACGAAGTAACAGGCTGTTTTTTTTTTAATATTTACCAACCATCCTTGTGTGTTTCACAGCATTAATAATCATTATGACTCGGGAGTAAGATTCATGGAGCCAGAGTTATTTCAAAACTGCAATGTCATGAGCAACATTTCAGCCATTTGTTTGGGGAGTTATTGTAACCTTTACGATGTATACTAGTATTTAGTTGTAATACAACTCTGATAATGCACATACAAAACACCACAGTTTGAACAACGTGTAAACAGAGGTGTGTCGTTTATTAACGTTCATGTAAACTTTTACAGAAATCTGTAAACGTGACAGCCCTAGTCTTCATACATCAAATATTTGTAAACAAATACAGTGCATGGCCTATATACATCAACTATTTGTATACAAACATATAGCATTAATTTATCAAATATTGGTGCACAAGTACATGACCTTATCACATAAAACATTTGACTACAAATACAAGGCCTAAATTAATAAAAAAAAGTGTGTACAAATATAGGGTCTAAATATGTCAATATTTGTGTACAACTACAGAATATAAACAACATAAATATTTGTGTAGTTATACATGGTCCAGGTACATCAATTCTTGTGTACAAACATAGGGTCTGAATACACATAACCATCATTGAATACCAACAGTTCTCTTCACCCATCACCCGTGGGAAATTACGCAAGCGCTGCATCATTTTATTTAAACAGAACAGAACAAAATACAGCTAATATTAACGTCTTATCAATACACGTTTGCATGAAACTAGCGTTACGATTGGATAACGTTCTCTTCACGAAATTGTGAAGGAACTTATCATATGGTTGCATTGTGGCTTAGCAGAAATGACACAAAGCTAGTGTAATATCCCACGGGTGATAAATGGAGAGCATTGATTTGGATTATGCGTGGGTATCCAACAATGACACAGAACATTTCAGCAAAATTAGTGAAATTTCAAACTGAAATATCTAGATTTTCCTCTCCAATTATAACCAAATTAAAGAGCAACTTTCTTGCATCAAAAGAGACTGTTCAACAGTAGACATTTGTTCAGAAAATGTATTAACATCTCTACCATTTATATTCATATACCTATTATAGTGAAGAAGAAAATATCCACAATGAATACTTTTAATCAGAATCTATATTTGTTTTGTTGAACTTTTTTGATTTTCTTAAACAGTCAGTTTTAAGTAAACAACAACCTTTAAATTCTGAATTTAACTCCAACATTATCTTACGACCAACGGAAAGTCATAAATGATGTCAATATTAAAACATGATTTTTCTTGCAAATCTGGAATGATACTTTGACACAGTTATAAGAAGTTGATGAAGAAAACATGATTTGACAGTCTCCGACTATCACAAACATCTCTTAAAATTCCCATAACCACATCAAGAAAGGTAAATTTTAAGTTAATATACATCACCATTAGAGAACAATATGTTCCAACCAGGAGGGGAGATACAGATTTCTAAATAATCTCTCATACCAACTATAAAATATAATAAGAAAAAAAAAGCAAAGAATCCACTCATACCAAAATAGGCATGGTGTTTTATGACAACACTAGAAATGCTAGAAACAGATGTGTTTAGTGTCTTCTTGTAAGTAAAACATTTACCAACTTTGTACACATTTCAAGGGCTTAATGAAAAACAACTCAAAATAGATTAAGTTAGACGAGTTGCGCTAACCTCTTAATTTTTTACATGTATACGTATGCATACATATTATTAGAGGATTCAAGATTTTCATGTAGAGGCACAACCCCTTGGAAGAAAATAAAGCACATTAATATTTGATTATCATTTTCTTTTAATTTTCAATTTTAGCATAATTTTGCCTAATTTAATGAGAGCTGTTGGTGTTGACTGGTGGGGGAGGGAACATTTCTCAAACACATGACCTTCTAGTGTATATGTAATAATTTGGTTTTATTTAAGCCTTGACAGAGTAGAAAGCTTAATATTCTTCTTTAACTTTATCCGAAAACAAAATGGAGAACGATCAATACTAGTGCTCGTTTTCCTCCAACACACAAATTGTGATCCCACTGTACATAAGACTGAACTTATACATGAATATAGCTTAATAAAAATAGTGTAACCCAAAAATCCCACTAGGGCACTGAAACTTGTAAAAATGAATCAGTTAACATGGACAGATAATTTATATTTTTTATAAATACCAAAAAAAAACAGAGAACATAAAAAAATGTGGTTATCCACATTATAATTAAAGGATTTCTCAGTACAAGTGTAAGAAATAATACAAGGTAACAAAAATATTTTGAAATTGTTTCCAAGTCATCATAGAAATGCTGGAACTAGTACAACATGCAAATAATCTCTTTTGAGTTCATTTTACATACAAGAGAAAAATTAATATTCAAGTTGAACAATATACAGTCAAACCTGTGTTAAGCAGCCAGTTAAGGGAAGGGGCAAACATGGCCTTTTAAGACAGCTGGTTGCTAAATACAGGTTAATTTGCTCTGAAAGCATAGAAATGGGAAATAGCAAATAAAGACAAGTGGCTGCTTATTAGGTGTCCACTTACACAGGTTTGACTGTATTGACATCAATGTATTCAAGTATTATTTCATTTAAATATATATTTTGTCATAAAAAATGACTTGTTACCTCACTTCACAACAAACAACTTATGTATTATAATAAAGATGTGGAACTGGATTTCTGAAAATAAGTGAATGTTTCACAGGCCAATTTAGATTCTCTGTACACTGATTTTAAGGGGGAGTGGCTTTGCTTGCTGCTGACCATGCACCTCAACTTTAGGATAGGAGGGCTTGATTCCAAGGGCGAGTAACTCTGCCATAACTTCCTGGTCACCATTGATACTCAGTTTCTGAAAGTAAAGAAAAAATAAAGAAATAATATTTTAAAGAGAATTTTAAAGGCTTGACTATATTCAATACAAAATGAGTTTTAGAACAAAAATTTATTACTAGCTCAGACATCAATTACCCTAACTGGCCATTTCATGAAATTGATACATGTATAATTTTAGATATATACCGTTTATCCTCACGTATTATGAGCGTTTTTTTCCAACTTTTAACATCTTCGAGAAGGGATGCCTGATATACATAAGTACAAAAGATTTCTTCTTTTTTTTTATGTAAAATTTTCAAAGATTTATTGATTCAGAAAAGATTTTGTACACCAGTATGTTCGGATATCGATTTCAGGACAATTTCTTTATGTGAGCTCGATTATAGGTGATGATTTACCTAGCGGAGAATGTTTTTTTCAAATTCAGTCCTTATACATTATATATGCAGTAAAACATGTCAAATAAATAGAAAAATAAGAAAGTGTTTACTGCTTATTTATGTCGTGACCGGAAATAACATTTAAAATATCACAAACCGGTTCACGTAAAGGTGAAAGCGTATTGACGAATGTGGAATAAATGCAATACTGTTATCATCATAAATGTATTTATTCACAAGTATATCTTTTGTTTGTGCGACTTGTAGTAGTTTATGTTTATAAAATAAAATCAATATAATATGAGGTATTTCGTTATGATTGAAAAAAAAATATATTGTAAGACATGACTTGTGTACAAGTGTCAACGGTCATTTTGGAGTATTGAAAGCGGGTGCTGCCATGTGGCTTCTGCATATTACCAGTAGTTGACATCTTAATTGGCACTCCAGGGCAGGTGTTGACAGCTCTGAGTATAAAAAATTGTCAATAATAAACAAAATATAACTCAATTAAACCTTGGGAACAAATTTAATATTTTTTAGCGAGTACCAGTCTACTGTTTTTTTCCAGACCAATCAAATTCTGTTTAACATATCAAGTCAGGTATTCCTTCCATCATGTCGCCACAGCCGAATTTGAGTGAGATTTCAAAATTATGATGCGCAATTTACACATATATAGGAGAATTGTATTTTTTTTCTTAGTTCTTGATCTTAAAACATGGATGTGCATAGTTCTTGATCTTAAAACATGGATGTGCGATATACACAGATGCGCAATATATGCAAGGATTAACGGTAATTACTGTGTAAGATCAAATGACATTCTGTCTCATAATCATTTGTCTCTCACCGCTGATTCAAGTGGGAAAGTTATCAGTTACTTGCAGAGATGGGATGTGCTCGAGTACTGGTTAATCCCAGGAAACAGTGGCTAGGTTAACTGATCATCTGTAAGCCCTCAATGGCATAAAAATGACGTTAAATATTCAATCAATCAATCTGAAATGGCCAGCATTATTTAAGGATAACAGTTCATGCTTTGGTAGCATACCATGTTTACAGAAACTGGAATGATTCCTTTAATATAGTTTCTCCTTTTCTTACCTGTGGTTGTGTGATCACTCTCTGATCAGGGGCAGTAACTGCTGCAGATAGACACAGCCATATCATCACTATTGCACACATGAGGAGAAGCCAACTCAACAACAGGCGTGGTATACCAGTCTTATTAGCAACGCATGACAACCAATCACTGGCCATCGTATTCTTTGATGATTTCCTGTCACCTGAGTTAAGATCTCGGATTGAGAGATCAATGATGTCATCATCATTGCGCTGAGCTTTGAACTGAGAATTTTTCAAGAAGGGTGTGGCAGAATTGTCTTGAGGTTCAATGTTAGTTTCTATGTAACCAGCTGTGTTGTACTCTGAAAGATGGGAAAAAGATTTTTAAAAAAATCAATAGACATAGTATTGCATCCCTTTCAACGTATACTATTGTTGACACAAAATAATCATATAGGCAATCAGAAAAACAGAATATGATATAGACAAAGAAAAGCAGGATATGATATAGACAAAGAAAAAAAAAAGCAGAAAATGATATAGAAAAGAAAAAGCAGGATATGATATAGACAAAGAAAAAGCAGGATATGATAGAGACAAATCAGAAAATGATAAAGAAAAGAAAAAGCAGAATATGATATAGAGAAAGAAAAATCAGGATAAGAAGAAGCAAGAACAGGATATGATAATATAATATTGGCAACCACACTGTTTAACAGCAATTCCTACTAAAACACTGTCAAAATATGATGAAGGAGAAATAATAAGGACAACATTCTTTGGAAAACCCTTTCATAAGTTGCAGAGGGGCAACCTGAAATATATGTTCCTTCTAAGTCAAATCTGATAAAGTGTTTTAAAAGGCAGAAGTAATCCAGACAAGATTTATATAAGAAAACAAGAAATGTCACTGGTTAGTGTCACATGCCCCCCAAATGGTCTGTGAAAATAACAATATATTTTAAGATAGACAGTGATTTAAATGTATCCCTGAATATCAAGAGTAATGAACTGAGGTTTCAGTCTAGACATGCCATTTCATGTTTTTTACATTAAAGTGTGACTTCGACCTTTGTGTAACCTTGACCTTGACATCTGATGTAAAGGTTTGAGTATTTCTACAGGTAAATGCAGGTGACACATCATCATGACATGTTGATCACTCGTGTCAAGCTTTATTAAAATCCTTCCATGTAAGACAAAGTAACAGACCAGACATGAAATATCAAAAAAACTGAAAGTGTGACCTTGACCTTTGAGTTATGTGTTTGGGTCTTATGTGCGACAGGTAGGCATGTCATCTTGATCAATTGAGTCAATTTAAAGACAAATTTATACACCAGACACGAAACATCAAACAAATAGAAAGTGTGACCTTGACCTTTGAGGAAAGGTTCTGGGTCTTACATGTGACACTTAATCATGTCATGTTGATCAACTGAGCCAAGTGTTTTTGATATCCATCTTTGTATGACAAAGTTAAGAACTGGACACGCAATCTCACACAGACTGAAAGTGTTGTAAAAACAAACTTAAAGTGTGACCTTGACCTTTGAGGTACAGGTGTGGGCCTTGCGTGCAATACAACATCATGTCATGCTGATGAATTGAGCCAAGTGTTTTTGAAATTTATCCATAGGTGACAAAGTTACAGACCAGATGCGAAATTTGTGGGAGTCTGGGTGTTACACGTGACACGTCATCATGTTATGTCGATCATTTGTAGCAAGTTTTTATAAAATCCATTTATGCATGACAAAGTTTCAGGCTGGACACAAAATATCTGACAGAAGGATGGACACTGCGATTACTATATGCTACCCAAAATAATTTGGATAAAAAGTCAAAGAGCCATAATGCTGTCAAAAGTCATCAAAGACGACCTTGACTAAGATTAATTATGCATTTAATAACCTTTACGCAGACTGTTCCTACCAAAATCTGAAAGAGGGTTCAGGTAAAGTAGACTGGACAAGAAACATGTGACAGACTGACTCATAGACAAGACATTGGCAACATTATATACATATATATAACCCTTTGGGGGTCTATGTTCTGTTTGTCCAACTTGGCAAGCAATATTTTGACCTGGCTACTGTTTCACTAACATTTTGTTACGTTTTTTTAAGTACTAAACTGTATACGAATTAGAATCTCAGACAAAAAGCGTGTGACAACTAAATGCACAGGCAGACATGGGCAACAATATATATATAACCTTTTATTTTATGGCGGGCATGAAAATACCACACAAAAGAAGAAAGGGAAAAGTGATACAAGTTTTTTTAATAAAAATAAAATTGCAGAATATCCTATTTAACCAAGTAAAGCTGTAGAGAAAGAAGCATTTAACTATTATATACCTTCTTCTGAACTATCAGAATCATCTGATATTTCCACAATATTGAAGGTTGGCAGGGACCTGACCTCTATCACGCTGCCATCATTTGCCTGCATGTACACTGACCAACTGACTGATGCCCGGTTCATGACGTTACCCATAATGTTGCTGTACAGGTTGTGAAAATACATAACTGGACTTATCAGGTGCATTGTCAGATCACCCGGCTCATCCTGTAAATACATAAACTTATATAGTACAAATCACCCGGCTCATCCTGTAAATACGCAAACTTATATAGTACATATCAACCAGCTCATCCTGTAAATACGCAAACTTATATAGTACATATCAACCAGCTCATCCTGTAAATACGCAAACTTATATAGTACATATCAACAAGCTCATCCTGTAAATACGCAAACTTATATAGTACATATCAAGCCAGTTGTTCAATGTTGTGTTTGACATGTCATAGAAGATTTGCTAAATTAAAGTAGAGCTAAATTAGTGATGCAGAGCTCCAGATAATTTTTTAAGCTGATGAATAATTACTCATCGAAATCAGAGTAGATGAGTATTCTTGAGTTTTTCGGAATAGAAATGAGTAATGCACATATGATATACAACCAAACCTGTGTTAAGTTGCAGCATACAGTGGGGATGTACTTTAATGGCCCCTTAGAGAATGTGGTTGTTGAATACAGACCAAGTTTGGCTGTAGATATAAAACTAACATATTTGGCTGCTTAACACAAGAGGCTGCATAATAGAGGTAATCGCAAACTCCTCTTAAATTGCTACAATATTTTGTGTTTAGCTGTTCAAATCGACATCAAACTTTCCATTTTGCCTTTTATCTGATATCAGTCATTTTACTGCTCAATCTTTGGATTTGTTACAGACCATTGCTGAATAGTTTAATGACAGTTTAAATTATATTGACTAATTAGTGTAACATAATTAGCAAGTTTTCTGCTGCTTATTCGTTCTTGGCATGTATGTCATAAATGACCAAATTGCAATCAAAATAAGTACAAAAATATAGTTTTAGCATACACACTGCACAATATGGAAGTCATTTAATGCAGTATGTGATATTATTTTTATGAACATGGCCACAGGGCAATGAACTTTTCAATTGTTAATTAAATTTCTCAAATTATGTAATCATTTTTTGAGCATAACTTGCTTTCAAAATGAACATAATTTTTTAAACGTTAATTTCTTTTTTCCATAACCTTTTAACATCCGTTAAAGACAAATAAACAGCGCTGGGAAGACCGAAAAGGGGATAGAAACATAGACAGGCTGATGTTTAAAGCTTTTAGCTATCTATAAACCTGATGTCACATATATTTGAAGTTATAAATTGTTATGTTTTCAATATGACATTAAATCTAACACCCTCCAACTCTACCTTTTGTATTCTAGCATTATTTGATATATACATACCCTAAGTAGATCCAAAGCAAAAGGCTTCTGGTTTTTACAGCCAGTGCTACAGGCTTCATAATCCTCCTTATCAGGGTAGGCTTCTTCGCATGCTGGAATATAAAGTATCAAATACATGGAACATTTACAATACCAAATTACATGGAATATTTGCACTACTAAATACATGAAACACTGACAATATCGAATACATGGAACATTCACAATATCAAAAACATGGAACATTTACAATACGAAATACATGAAACACTGACATTATCACATATATATGAAACAATTACAATATCAAATACATGAAACACTCACAATATCAAATATATGAAAAACTTACAGTATCAAATACATGAAACATTTATAATACCAAATATATGAAACACTTACAATAGCAAATACATGAAACACTTACAATATCAAATATATGAAACACTTACAGTATCAAATACAACTCTTACAATACCAAATACAGGAAACACTTACAATACTAAATATATGAAACACTTACAATACCAAATACATGAAACACTTACAATATCAGATATATGAAACACTTACAGTATTAAATACATTAAACTCTTACAATACCAAATACAGGAAACACTTACAATACCAAATATATGAAACTCTTACAATATCAAATACAGGAAACACTTACAATAGCAAATACATGAAACACTTACAATACCAAATATATGAAACACTTACAGTACCAAATATATGAAACACTTACAGTACCAAATACATGAAACACTTACAATAGCAAATACATGAAACACTTACAATACCAAATATATGAAACACTTACAGTATCAAATACATGAAACTCTTACAATAACAAATACATGAAACACTTACAATACCCACCACATGAAACACTTACAGTATCAAATATATGAAATACTTACAGTATCAAATACATGAAACACTTACAATATCAAATACATGAAACACTTACAATATCAAATACATGAAACTCTTACAATAACAAATACATGAAACATTTACAATGCCAAATACATGAAACACTTACAATACCAAATACATGAAATACTTACAGTATCAAATATATGAAACACTTACAATAACAAATATATGAAACATTTACAATACCAAATACATGAAACACTTACAATACCAAATATATGAAACATTTACAATACCAAATACATGAAACTCTTACAATATCAAATACATGAAACACTTACAATACCAAATACATGAAATACTTACAGTATCAAATATATATGAAACACTTACAATACCAAATACATGAAACACTTACAATACCAAATATATGAAACACTTACAATAAAAAATACATGAAACACTTACAATATCAAATACATGAAACACTTACAATACCAAATACATGAAACATTTACACTATCAAATATATGATATACTTACAGTATCAAATATATGAAACACTTACAATACCAAATATATGACACATACAATAACAAATACATGAAACACTTACAATATCAAATACATGAAACACTTACAATACCAAATACATGAAATATTTACAATATCAAATATATGAAATACTTACAGTATCAAATATATGAAACACTTACAATATTAAATACATGGAACAGTTACAAGTCTATAAAATACTAAAGTATTATTGTCTATTTTAGTTAGTTTATACTAATTTATATTAGTTTGATTGCAAAGGTTTAGCTCATAGTTTACATGAACTGCTTTCAAATCTGCTTCCTGCATTTCACTACAATACGTACGAGTACAGTATATTCCCATATTGTACAAAACATTGTAAAATGATATTTTAATTCTATAACTCTATCTGAAGGAATTTTATCAAAAGCGAAAGAAAATCAAGTAAATAAACTGTGAGATCAAAGTAGCAGACGAAGGAAGTTGCAGTGACAGATATTTGAATTTTCTCAACATTTCGATTGTCATGCGGAACATTTTGTTCATTGTTTGTTTCTGTCAAACTTCTACATATTGTACAGTCATGTGGTAACTAAGAGGTAAAGAAAAAAATGAGAGATATAGAGGTTGTTTGTATTTGTGAATTGTCCACATTCCACATAATGAATTGACATTTTCTGTATTTTCTTTTAAATTTAATTTGGATACTGTCCATACACATTAAACCCTATAACCTGTATTAAAATTGATTTTTAGCTTCTGTGAATAGACTGATTGTATTCTATTGAAATATAAAGCCCATGGTCATTTTACAACTTAATTTAATATGTCAATAGCTGCATTGTTATACCATTAGGGACGATTGCTATAGGCATAGTACCACCACTGAAAAAAGGAAGTGCTTCCCTGGAGTAGTCGCATAATGGCGGTTATAAATAATCCTTGTTTCTTATTCTTTAAAAATTCATTATCCCTTTTTTTATGCTTTTTTTATTTGAATGGAATTATTGATTTATGTTGAACATTTTGAAATTTGTCATGTTTGAATTGTGAATTGAGAAAAAAATAACTGATGCTTGGAAATTAAAGTATGAATACATGATTTTGGAAGTCTTCTTTCACTTTTGTCAACAGTGTACACACATTGAGCAGAAAAAATCTCTTATATGACACATGACCCCTACTTTTCTAATCACATTTTAGTAGTGCAGAGATTGACAAACAGTAAAATGTAGGTTTCACTTCTTTCATTTTGGTCTCTCTATGAATGACAAGCCTTCCAACTTTTATTATTTACTATAGAATAAAGAACAAAACTCAATGGTGGGGTTACACCTAGAACCAGCAATGATACATCGCGGTCAAGGTCAGTGAGAGATGAGCATAATAACAACATCACTAGATATACGACATACATGGGGATACGTGTGGTACACATGACATTACAATATCACATTGATTTACCGGTACAGTAACAGATGTGACATTGCAGGGCTATCTTATAATGTATCAGTGTATATAGATATCAGTGTTTTATGAAGGTTATAAGCAAAATTTATCCATACATTATATTAATAAAACTCTATATTTTTATTACAAAACTGAAAAACAATTGACACTCTGCCGAAATGATTTAGTTTTTAAAAACCATAAACAATTAAATTCAAGCTTATAATTACCATATTTCCATGAAAATTAATATTATATGCATGTATACGTGTAAGTTTTAATTAACGTCTCACTATACAGTTATGCCCCTATTTCCCCACAGTAACATGATTCTTATGCTTAAAAAAAGGCCTATGAACTTTGGTTATGAAATATTTTCAAAATGGTTCATAGTGGTTGTGATTTCTTGCTGCAGATGAGTAGAGCAAAAGTTGGCATAGCCATTTACTTCATAAAGACGCGTTTGGACACCTCTAATATTGAAAGCATTAATTCACCACGTATCAGCAATGGGTGAATTATGTTTATATTAACTGACAGAGTGGAAAACAGTGCAGGAAGTGTTTCAGATTGCTTGTTATGAGCAATCCGAACTCTTCCTGCACTGTTTTCAAAGGCCTTCTGTGAATGGTGCGGGAAAACGCATATCTATGGAGTAAAGGGATAGCATATATACTGCAATAAGACATCACTGGTGTTAAAAAAGTGACTTTAATATGATTTCAACATATGCATGTATTTATGACCATTTGAGGACTTCTTTTTTCAAAAAATCTCAGGGTGTCACTGCACCCTCTTTAAAAAAAAAAAATCCACATAGTCAACCTACCAGTTATTACATACCATTATAATATCACATGTGTATTGATTTACTGGTACAGTAACAGATGTGCCATTATAATGTAAATGCCAGAGGCATAAACAGTCTGTCTTTGATCCAACTGATTATATTATATAGGTAGTCATAATCAATCCATTTTGAATATCTTCATTATGAATATATTTTAATAGGTTAGTTAGGTTAGTTAATGAAGAGTATATATGCTAAAGGCTATATATTGGCAATTATACCTCAGTTTTGTTAAGAACACTCACTACGAGCCTACGGTTCCAAATAAAGGTATTTAAATAAGGCCTAATTTTAATAATAGTGTGGTTCCAGTTTCCCAGCTGTCCCTATTATTTCCAAGCGACCCTAAACATTTAATCAAAATAAAAAAAAAATATAAAAAAAATTAAAAAAAATAAGGGAAAAAAAACCTGACCGTATCTGTCATGTCCACAATTTTTTTTACTGGTGGCGACGGTTCGGCTGTATTGTAAGCCTTCAGCTTTTATACCCGATCGCCGGAAGTGCATTGCCAGAAGTGTCAGATCATTGTAACGATTACAGCAACATGGCGGCGTTCAGCAAGAGCTGCCTCGCCATCGTGTATGGACAAGTGTGTCCACACACAGACATAACATTTACTCACAGAAAGCGGATAGTATTGACAATGCAAAAGAAATTACAATAAATAAATAATTTACCTACCCTATTTTGTATTTACATGTAATAGGAACCACACTATTAATTGATTAAGGCCTAACTTAGAGATGTGCATTTAACAAGTAATTATCTCTCAATGCCAAGTGCTAATTGATGGAAACCCTAAAACTGTATTACTTTATTGATTACAGGAAAATTACCAAAACTTACATTCAAGACAAACTTCAGTAGTTTTGTTGATGTCATCATAAATAAATTCCATCATGGAAAACAGCCGGCATCCTCGATTGCAGCATTCCTCACTACCACTCTGTCAAAAAAAAATTTTTTTTTATCAACAATTATACAAAATATTACACATTCAATATTAAGAAGCTACATAGATATTATTGTTTGGTGCAGATATTAAAAATCATTCTATTCCTTAATTTTATAAGAACAAATCGTCGACTCTGAGAAGTAAATCAGTTATAACCGTATATACCTGTGGGTTCCAGTTCAATCTTTAACACAATATGGGTAGGACTGGATGGCAAGATTTACCAAACACTACCTCATACCACCACATGCTAACTTAATCTTAGTTTTTTTGTGCCTATTCTTGTTTTGTTTTAATATATAATTATCATATTTGATAAAAGACTGTTGATTCTTGAGAATGATCTGTTCCTCTGTAAAAAACGAAGTACCATTGCTGGACCCCAATGAACACTAGATCATTTGCTTGAACAAACTTCAAACCCTTGATCAAAGGGATCAAATATAAACAAAAGGGGTTCACCCATGGTAAATGTCAGTGAAATTACATCAAAATCAGGTCAGTACATTCTGACAAGAAGGCTTTTGAAGTTTTTACTATAGCTGCCTATATGTTTGGAGACTGTTCCAAACCTAAGTCTTCGAACTAAGATAAAAATCTAGTTCCAGCACAAAACTAACCTGTTATGTTTGAGAACGGAGTTCAAACTAAATCATCAGAATAAACTATTGTGCATTAAACAATCCTCAATTCCAACACAATAAATATTCCTATGAGTTTCAAACACAAGCCTTCCCAAAGCTTAAAGAATCTTTGTCGCTGTGCACTCTCCCTCAAAAACAATTAAGCTCCTCCTCCGAGATTTCAAGTACACTTTGACACTCAAAATCTCAAGCAGACTTCTTGCTGTGAAAAAACTAGCTAAAAATATGGTATTGCTTTATTATGAAGCAGTAAACCATCCCTGTCTGAACCATGAAAACTCTGACTTTTATATTCAGAAAAACACCTATTTCAAAATGGTTCATGATTTATGAATAATATTTCAATCATTGATTATATTAAATTGTATCATTCATCTTTTTATGATGAATTATCTTTTAAAACTTATATCTGGTATAATATTGTATAATAATAGCAAAAAAAAGTTTATCTAAAGAGTTTATTACCTCTTCTTATAATAATTACTATATACAGACACTTATGCTATAAAACAAGGGCATTAATTTGACATAAAACTAACCCCACCCCCTGGCTGCCATGTTTTTTGATGAATCAAGATGGCTTGAACAACTTTGGTAGAGAGTCAACCAAGGAACATTTCTGTGAAATTATTTTAAAATTGAGCCAGTAGTTTCTGACAAGAAGATTTTTTTAAGTTTTTACTATAGCTTATATAGTAAACTAACCCCACCCCCAGGCCGCCATGTTTTTGACGAATCAAGATGGCTTGAACAAACTTGGTAGAGGGTCACCCAAGAAACATTTCTAGTTAAATTATTTTAAAATCGAGCCATTAGTTTCTGACAAGAAGATTTTTTAAGTTTTTACTAATTAACTTGCCCCGCCCCCAGGGGGCCATGTTTTTTGATGAATCAAGATGGCTTGAACAAACTTGGTAGAGGGTCCCCAAAGGAACACTACTGTGAAGTTATATCAAAATTGGCCCAGTGGTTTCAGAGAAGTTGTTAAAAGCTAAAAGTTAACTACGGACGAACAGAGGACGGACACCAGGCGATCACAAAAGCTCACCCGTCAGCCTTTGGCTCAGGTGAGCTAAAAATTGTAGGGAAATACATAATATGCAAAATGATTTCTAAAAAAAATTATAAAAAAAGAATATATACGTTTTTTCCATAGTATACCAGTCCTGTAAAATGCAGTCCTGTAGCTGAGACCCCATAGATCCTTGCCCCTTTATCTGAACAAAGTTGAAACCCCTACTCAAAGGGATCATTTAAATCAAATATGAATGAATTTGACTCATCAGTTCTTAAGAAGGATATTTTTTAATTTTTTTTTAAATTTCATAATTTATCCTTTTAGGTCCCCTTCTAGATATTAAACTCCCTTTTAGGACTAATCAATGCTTCAGATATTAATACGATTGGAATTATGCAAAAAATCGATGAGAAAAACATAATTTCCTGTCTTATGTAAAAAGCAAAGTCCCCCGACAGGGCCCAAATGAACCATAATCCCCTCATTTGAATAAACTTTAAACCACTACTTTAAAGGAACATACGAGACTAATTTTGAACAAATCTGGCTAGTATGTCTGTTCTTGAGTAGAAGATTTTTGAAAAGTGTAAATATTATTTTGGACCCCTGCCCCTCATGAATATAAAATCGACTTTCAACGACACAATCTCAATTGTTATAACTAAACAATGCTTCAGGCATCAATATTATTGGAATAATACCAAAAATGGATGAGAAAAGAATAATTTTCTGTTTTCCCATGGTATTTCTCTGTAAAATAAAAGTTCCCTTACTAGGCCCCCAATGTTACAAACATTCCCGATTGCAACATTCCTCACTACCTCTCTGTCAAAAAATAATTCTGTTATTTTTATTAACAATTACATAAAATAATTTCAAGTTACACATGCATAGATAAGAATCCTATATTTTTACATGTTTGCAATTACAGCACAGTAAACTTATCTTCTGGACTTAACAGTTCAAACAGTGACCTTGACCATAAGAAACAAGGGTATATGTAGAACAAAAGTAGTCTGGTTACTGAATATGGAAACCAACACATGGCATGATTTAACTTTTAGGCCATTATAAAATAATTGTTAGATTATCATCCTCGGCCACCCCCTAATTTTCATGCCGCCCCGACCCTTTTTATTTTTCGTAAAAAAAAAAAAATATTAAAAAATCATCAAAATTTTTAACAATAAAATTAAATCCTCCCACCCTCCCCGTTTTAAAGAAAAATTTGGATAACAATCTAGCAATTAATTTATTACTTTTACTTTAAACATATTTTATTGCTTTTTTATATACATGTGGTAGCAAAAGGGTTGGGCCACAAGTTATCCAACATTAAAATCGGCCCTTCCCAACAACATATTATTTACAAATAAGCAATCAAGATGGCAATAGAGGTAAAACCAGGGCTCAAACTAGAGGGCGACATGGGCGACAAAGTCAACATCGCTTTTTTCTGGATGCCAGCAAAGTGCAAATTACAATTATAGCCTATATTTGGTATATACTTTAATCTGTGGATAAGTGTCGCCCCATGTTGCAATAATCGGTTACTTCTGATCCAAATATCCCCAGGCAATATTTACACCCCATGCCAACTTCGTATCATCGTATAGGTTGCTAGGCAACTGCAATCGTTTGGCTGACCAAGATCAAGGTAGCGTCTAATTGAAACTGATCATTTTTTTCGACTGTCAATCAAAGTTTTCCATGAACAAAGTAACTTTCCACGTACGACAAAATCATCCTTTGTGTTTGCGAGATGCATAGTTGAATGACAAGAGTGTAATTCAATTACAAATTATACGTTCAAACTGAATAATTAACGCATTTGATTTTTTAGAAATTACCGATGATTAAAGAAGTAATTGATAATTATGTTGCCACTAACTGTTGTCTATAAATATGTTCAAATTGAAATAAACAAATTAAATTGAATCGATTATAACAACTGTTAATTCGGTGTCAGTGAGTGATGTATAGAAACAACAGAAAGTAAGAAATATTTATAAACAGTTCAACTATCATGAGAATTAAGAAGGTCAAATAAGAAACAGTTAGTTTAAGCAGTGTGTAGACTGCAGTGGGGATAGCATCTAACTAACAGCATCTGAAATTTAAAAAATGTGTGTTTAATGTAAGATTTCATGAACTTATGATTATGTTTTGCATTTTGATGAAAAAGTGTTTATTTGGTAAAAAAAACAACGCTATGTGAACAGAGAAATATCTTTTTAATTACTCTCTCTGAGATAAAGTTATAGACAAATGGCATTAATGTTCTGCTTTCCCAGGTATTAGTGTTCCATGCTTTGCAAAAAAAAAAATTAAACAATAATGAATGGCATGAAGAATACTCCTATCACGAAAAAGTAGATTGTAAGTGCATTTAGCTGTATCTTTATTCAGAAAGTTAAACTCACTGTTCTTTAAGAATATATCACACAAAAACTAGTTCCTTAATTACAACAACAGATAAAAGACTAAGAAGGCAGTCAACCAACACATTTGATATAAATCATGAACAATATTAAACATAAAAACAATATAAAACAAAAACACACATAATGACATAGCATTAATTTTAATGAAACTTAGTTTTCATGAGTGTAGCCGCATGACGAAATTTACCACTTCTCGCTATTTTTTCTCCACTTATCCTTTTTTTTGTATGAAGGAGAAGTCACTTCTCCCTAAAATTCAGACCCAGTTTGAGCCCTGTTAAACATATTCATACAGGAAGAAGGGGTAAAAATTGAAATAGGGTGTATTGTTTGAATATACGTTTCCTAAACTGATCTTAAATGAGGGGCTCCACCATGAGGTAAATACACGTAATAAAGTTTTATAGGATCTACTTGTTTATCAAAACGTTTAGTGTTTGGATAATGTTAAATATATTAATATTTTCATGTCTGAGATATCATCACTCCCGTGTAATAAGGTTTTAACACTTAAAGGAATAAATTAAATTAAATTCGATGAAGATGACGTGTAATTAATTTATAATGGCTTTATTTAAGTTGAATGAAAGCAATTTATTTATACATGATCAATCAGATTACCTATCAAAGATGGCTGACAACAACTGAAGATGCATCATCTTTGTTCAGTAAATGATGGAAATTTTATTTAATCACAAAGAGGAAGATCCCATTGAAAGATAATGGTTGATTCCATTCTCGTCGTCTTTTTTATTTATAAGAATACGTAAATACACAAGTCAGCATTTTTCATTTTATTCGTCAATGATTTAGCATAACCCAATACTGGCCAATGAATGACTCTATTGCAGGCCACGAATTAGTATTTAGTCAACAAAATTAAAAAAATTTACACAACTGAGACAAAATACAACATTAGTTATGAAACAGAATATCCATAACATATGATGTTTGATATAAATGTGCAGTTCTACTGCCTCTTTAAATAAAAGTGTAATGTTTTATCAGTGACCTACCCACGGAGACTAGCAGAAGCAGGTGCTTCTTGTGATATTACATAAACATCTATTGTTCTCAATCATGTGACCATGATCTCCCCCGAGATTGGTATTGTGCGCAATAATGGCGGCGGCTATATTGAGTCTTGATCATATGTGACGCTTTTCTTGTCTGTTAGAAAAGCAAGCGTCGCAAATGATCTTGACTATGGCTTTCTATAGTGTCATAGCAAAATATAATGTATTTTATAATTTTTTGGTCCATTTTTCTGTCCACTATTGCTTTATGTTACAATCATATCTGCAGTTTAATTACTGATGTTATTTATATCGGCATACATAGTAGGGGTTGAGATCGTATTTTTGTACATATAATTTTTTTTGTTGTTGAATGGCAATATGAGATGAGATTGTATTAAAATCACAACACCAAGGTTAAATTGTTATTATATATATACTTGTTAAATAATGATAACGAAAATATTTATAAAAAAATTATATCATAAAATGTTTTTGTAAGATTAACTGAGCAAAACAATGCAATGTTTTTTTTTCAAAATCATTAAAGTCAAAGTCTTCCATCGCACGGATCATAAAAAATTCAGCACCTCTGCAATGCATATCATTGAATATAAAGATGATTTTTATTTTGAACATTAACAAAAATGAAAAAAGCTTTTATTCATATAAATTTGCAACCATGCCAAATAATGGACAGGCAAAGTGTTTATTTTTCACATTTGTGACTATTCTTGAGAATGATTCTCAGCATTCAGAAATCAATGTAGAATACTAAAATATGGAAACAATCATGTGTGAAATATGCCCCTAACCACTTTATTTTTCAAAAACATATCGTAATAATATATTTCAGGTTGTTTTCAAAATGGCCGACAATGACGCCATAATTTGACGATCACAGTGATTCTTGGAGTGCATACCTGCCTTTAAAAATAGCTACAATAGCAGAAGAAAGACATATGCCTGTCTCTGTAATTAAGTCACTAGTTTTATGTCTCATTTTTCCAGAATGGCCCAGATAAACCAATACTGACTGGATCATTCCCATAAACTGCTTTTTTAAAATATAACCAAATAACGATCTTCAATCAAAATTTGTATATCTTAAAAGAGCGGTTTGTTAATTTTGTTAGATGATCTGCATAACAAAGAGAAACTCAATCAAGAACGGCAAAACTCAGGCAGCGTACATTTCCATAAACCTATCCTGGAATGCCCATGTAGCTGACACAACCAAGAAGGACAATAACTCACAAGCCTTCTTCTGGCCTACAAGATATTAAGGCATAGAGTAACCAAACCCTTTTCAGGCCTATTCTTGAGTATATGTGCGCAGCATTTGACCGGTACACCACCACAAACATCAGCTATATTGAGGCCATTCAATGACAATCAGCTGTGAGATTTTTGAAGGGTGATTACAAGACAAGCAGTACCAACCAAATGACGTCCACTGGCACCCCTTCTTTCCAACAGGCACCTAGACTGTGGAACAGCCTTCCAGTGAACATCATCAGAGAAGGGCTGGTATCTGCACCGTAGAGGGAAGGCGTAATTTTTTTATCATTTTTAATCCTCAACACATACACGCCTCACTGTCACCAATTGTATGACGATACCACCAGTTGGGATTTAGTCCATTTACGGAAGAAGATGCAAGGCTAAAATAACTGTTGAGATTTTAGAATTTTAAAAAAATAATGACTGAGTAAAAATACGTCACCAACATGAAAACAATCACAAAGTTGTAAAAAAAAATTTTCATAAATACGATGTAGTTTGTTTATTTTAACTGACATTGAAGATATATAACAGAATAATGTCGTGGTGCTCTGTATTCAACATGTGCATTACCGAGAGAAAGAAAAAAGTGCATATGATAATGTGTCAATTTATTGTCGTACAAATAACAAATAAAGATTTTATAAATTTGCTTTTACCTTTTCAAAAGTATGCGGCGTAAATGTATTTTTGCATACTTTCTTACATGGAGTTACATCGTCCAACACTTCCTCGAAAACATCAGATTTGGCCAAACTTGCAAAAAATATAAGAAAATATGCAACTATCGATAATATTTTGTTCGCCATTTTTGATGTGTTGTATTTGGTCACATGACTAAAACAAGGGATACAACTCATGCACAAAAAAAATCAAAGTGGCTAAAGTACTAAAGTAAGAACACTTATTTACAAAAAGATCTATATGATTTTCACGTTTTTCATAAACTTAAGATCAAGATATTTTTATTTATAGTAGATCTATGTGACAAGTATAACACAGCTAATATATTTTTTATTTCTTACTTTAAAAAGAGCTCAAGCGTAAAATTTCATCATTTCTTTTTTAAAATAGAAATAATTAGGTCACCCAAATGACGTTCACATTTCTGCCAAACTACCCGAAAGGCGAATGTGGCAGGCAGGTAAGCAGCCAGACAATGGTAGACTATTTATTGACCGACCGACATATGTTTAACTTTTAGCTCCATCACATCTACCACATCTATTGTTATACATGTTACAGAAAGAAGGAGCGTAGCTAGCTTAAAATTATGTGCAGGCCCAAACTAGGGGGTCCGGGTATGTCCCCACCGTGGAAAATGTTATGTGTGTACACATATATTTGAGACATAATTAAACACATTTTAGTACCTAATTTATTTTTAATTTTTTATTTTGTTAAAAAATTGCCACTGTAAAATTATGTGCAGGCATGGGTCTTTGGGCTTGTTAGGTAGCTACGCTACTGGAAAGACAGGAACAACATTAAAGAAAAAAAAATATGCTACATTCTAAGCCTACTATAGTATAACCATATAATAATAATAATATTGGTATAGAATTAACTAGAGACATGACAAAGTTATACGCCAGTGTTTTAACTTTTATTCACATAGGTCGGCTGCTTATTAAATATTGATTATTTGACTGTATATTTTACGTTTTCGCTGTTTCCCGACAGTGCTTCCTAGTCATAAGCAACAGTCATTGATCGTTGGAGTCTTACGTGCATGTAAATGTAATCTATACCCATAAATATATTCACATAATTTTATGTAATAGTGTTCATTAAGTAAAAATTAAACAATTAAGCAACCCAAAGGGAGCGACCGCTGGGGGAACTTCGATGAAATCTGAGATGATTGGCGTTTGAAAGTTAATGTTTGCTAAGGCCGTTTCTAAGCATAGCTCGCGCGACTTTGTAGTTTATACATGACTCGTTCAGAATTGAATCAAAGGCGGAGTCTGTGCAATATCATTCACGCGTCTGCAGTGATGACGAACTTGTTAATAATTAAGAACGAACTTAATAATTAAATTATTTTGTAGACTGTTTTACAATTAAGAGCGACACAATTTTGAGAAGCGATTCCATTGGTTGTCAATTGAGATAAAACACTAATATTCGTTATAACATATTACTAGGGGAAACAACTCGCGTCACTTATTCCATATAGCCTATAAACAGTTACCATTTTTCAGCACAATAACAAATTGTCTATTTTTACTTCGACTGAACGCCTGCAATGTATTTAAAACTGATATATTTAACATATACCAGACATTAGACAAGTCGATCCTAAAGTCTTCCTGGGTATGCTCTAAAATCACAAAATTATGTATTACGTTCTTATACTTCCTGGGTAGGATCAGTACTTTATACTGATAAAGTAGTGCCTTGTTCAATGGGCACAACACATGTTGTGACGGGAATCGAACAAATGACCCTCTATTCCTTGGTCCGATGCTCTACCCATAGACCAAACGCAATATACAAGAAAGAAACTTTTATTTGCAATACAACAGCACTATAGGCCCATGTGAACAAATACAAAAAAAGGAATACATTTACATACGTGACACAATACATACACTGTTTCATAATATTACAACATTGTGTAAAAAATAGAGAGAAATATCACGTATAACCATGATAACGAAATGTGCATATAACATATATACCAGATACATGTCGATCAATTGGTTTTATTTATGAGGTTATATTGAATCAAATCCATACATCAAAAATGTGTAAGAAAATCCAAACACGGGAAAACTGCCTATCACACGTCTATAAGCACACTCCTGGAAGATTGACAAAGATGTCGCTGTTTTCGGATTTTGCGAAACAAACACATATAATAGTGCACCAGTAACAGCGGTTCACATTCCATTAGCAGACTGCATGTAGAATGGGCTGTTCCCCGGATGTTGGAATTACATGATACGTTTAGTAGAATTGTTTCTAAATGTAACTTTAGACACACAGACTGTAGTAAGTATATGTTTCCTAAAGGAAGCGAGTGGGGATACATTACTACCATTTCAACAGAGCAAAACATGTTGCTCAAATGAATTTGAACACGATACGAAATAAAATAACTCAAAATAATGATAGCCGAGAAAAATCAACCTTTTCGATATGGTGGCATTTTATTTTATTTACACCTGAGGAGCGTTCAATAATGCGAGTGTTCAGAGATATCCCTAGCGCTCTGATTTTGAATGCAGGCGCCTACATGAGTGCTTGCAAGCGCGCGCGATTCTACTCGATAGGTGTTCGCCAGGATTTCCAAGATGGCGTCCAATGTCACATGCTGTTGAAATTTTTGTTGTTGATTGACGCCATCTTGAATTAAGAGCGGGCGCTCGCAAGCGTTCAGCTTACCAATAATATTCCCAGCATGCGCTCGATCAAGCGCCCAACTAACTGAGCGTGCCTCAGAAAAATACGTGTAAGGTGGCAACAAGACTCACAATGATTATTTAAAAAAAATATAATTCAACATCACGTAACTAGGTCAATCTTCAAACCTATAATTCCCTGTTTATAAAGATCATTCATATTAGATATAAATACATTTTGCTGTTTTGGGAATTTTGTTTTAACCTTTTCGGGACCCTACCTGACCCCTTATTGATATTCAATCCTCTTTACGGAACCAAATCTCATTTGCTATAATTAGATTATGCATCAGAGCTCAAAATTGAAAAGAAACTGTTTTAATACTCCCCCAAAGGAAGGAAGCATATAGTCTTTGGGGGAAGCATATAGTCCGCCGCTTCCTCCGTGCGTCCGTGCGTGCGTTCGTCTCCAAATTCTTGTCCGGGTTATTTCTCTACAACCTCTGGTTGGAATTTTATGAAACTTGCTAGGATGCGTCATTACCAAGTGCAGATGTGCGTATTGCGTATTGTCTTTGTTTTCCGGTTCGATGATTTTTCAAAGGGGAAATCATAAAAACAGTCAAAGCTTCAATAGTCGCCGCTTCGTCCGTGCGTCCCCAATTTCTTGTCATGCGCTATTTCTCTATAACCTCTAGGTTGAAATTTTATGAAACTTGCTAGGATGCATCAGTACCAAGTAGGAGATGCGCATATTGTCTTTGTGTTTCCAATTCGATGATTTTCACGGAGTTATGGCCCTTTCATTAAGTATGTGACCAAATTATTGTCTGCGCTATTTCTCTACCAAGTGGAGATGTGCATAATATCTTTGTGTTTCGGTTCGATGATTTTTCACGGAGTTATGGACCTTTGATTCTGTCTTTGACCAAATTCTTGTCCGTGCTATTTCTCTACAACCCAATGTTGGAATTTTATGAAACTTGCTATGTTTGTGTTCCAGTTCCAGGATATTTCACGGACTTGTGGCCCTTTTACTCTGTCTGTGATCAAATTCTTTTCCGCTCTATTTCTCTACAACCTCTGGTTGGAATTTTATGAAACTTGCAAGGATGCATGATTACCAAGTGCAAATGTGCATATTGTCTCCATGACGCTATTTCGCTACAACCTCTGGTTTTAATTTTGTAAAACTAGCTAGGATATACGCATATTGTCATTTTGTTCCGGTTCAATGATTTGCGAATGAATTCTGTCAAGTGCAGAGCCACATATTGTTCGTGCTATGCAGTTTGGTATTTTTTAACCAAGTAGCCATCAGCACTAAGGGAATATGGTACAGAGTCAAACACTCACTTGGGGACCATCCATCGGTTCCACCGATATTTTCTTGTTTTAATTTATACTCTACTTTCATCTTATATTTATTTGCATTATATATAAGTTATATTACTATATTTTCCATATTGATGTAATCATTCAAAATGGGCAATGGGAAATGTCTTGCCTAGTTGCTAATATACTTTGAAAAAAAAAATGTTGAAATGCTATCATAAATATGCACTAATAAAACATACATGTGGGAGGAGTCACTGATAGAGAGTTCCCATTGGTTGGTACTGATACTCTACCATGAAGTATACAAGAACAATATCTGTATTTTACGGGGTGCAAGTAATGAATTGTATAAACACATTATGAAATTCAGAGAACACCACCTTCAAAAGAACACAAACACAAGTAATGTCTTGTATAAGTACAATTTGACATTCGGAGAACACCACCTTCAAAAGAACACAAACACAACTAATGCATTGTATAAACACAATATTGACAATCGAACCACCTTCAAAAGAACACAAAAACAAGAAATGCATTGTATAAACACAATATTGTCATTCGGAGAACACCACCACGAATATAACACAAACGCAAGTAATGTATTGTATAAACACAATATTGTCATTCAGAGAACACCACCTTCAAAAGAACACAAACACAAGTAATGCATTGCATAAACATAATTTTGACATTCGGAGAACAACGCCACCAAAAACCAGCACAAACACAAGTAATGCATTGTATAAACACAACATTGACATTCGGAGAACACCACCACCAAAACAGCACAAAACCAAGTAATGCAATGTATAAAGACAACATTGACATTCGGAGAACACCACCACAAAAAAAACAGCACAGATACAAGCAATGCATTGTATAAAGACAACATTGACATTCGGAGAACACTGCCACCAAAACAACACAAACACAAGCAATGCATTGCATAAACACAATATTGCCATTCGGAGAACACCGCCACCAAAACAACACAAAAACAAGTAATGCATTGAATAAACACAATATTAACATTTGGAGAACATCGCCACCAAAACAACACTCGGAGAACACCGCCACCAAAACAATACAAACACAAGTAATGCATTGCATAAGCACAATATTGACATTCGGAGAACACCGCCACCAAAACAACACAAACACAAATAATGCATTGCATAAACACAATATTGACATTCGGAGAACACCGCCACCAAAATAACATAAACAGAAGTAATGCATTGCATAAACACAGTATTGCCATTCGGAGAACACCGCCACCAAAACAACACAAACACAAGTAATGCATTGCATAAACACAATATTGACTTTCAGAGAACACCGGCACCAAAACAACAACAACAAAAAAACAACACAAGTAATGCATTGCATAAACACAATATTGACATTCGGAGAACACCGCCACCAAAACAACACAAACACAAATAATGCATTGCATAAACACAATATTGACATTCGGAGAACACCGCCACCAAAATAACATAAACAGAAGTAATGCATTGCATAAACACAGTATTGACATTCGGAGAACACCGCCACCAAAACAACACAAACACAAGTAATGCATTGCATAAACACAATATTGACTTTCAGAGAACACCGGCACCAAAACAACAACAAAAAAACAACAACACAAGTAATTCATTGCATAAACACAATATTGACATTCGGAGAACACCGCCACCAAAACAATACAAACACAAATAATGCATTGCATAAACACAATATTGACATTCGGAGAACACCGCCACCAAAACAACACCAACACAAGTAATGCATTGCATAAGCACAATATTGACATTCGGAGAACACCGCTACCAAAACAACACAAACACAAGTAATGCATTGCATAAACACAATATTGACATTCGGAGAACACCGCCACCAAAATAACATAAACAGAAGTAATGCATTGCATAAACACAGTATTGACATTCGGAGAACACCGCCACCAAAACAACACAAACACAAGTAATGCATTGCATAAAGACAATATTGACTTTCAGAGAACACCGCCACCAAAATAACAACAACAAAAAAACAATACAAGTAATGCATACTTTAAAATCCGAATTGTTTGGTATGTTAAATCCACCAAAATGTGACATATTAGAGTAGTTAACTTGAAACGAAACTCCTAGTCTGAAAAAGACATCACTTAACGACATTCATATCGTCATACCGACTCTTTCCAAGATGAAACAATGTTTACTACATGTAAACCTGTATAACGGATCAAATTAAAGTCAGACTGAAATGACATGATACGTCAAAAAATATGCTGCAATTTTAAGCGGTAAATGTACACGTTAGGAAATCCCTTTTGGATATATTATTTTTGCATGTTTAATAAATAGATATCCTTTTGGCTATACGGGGATTGGCATGATATATTGCAAAATCAATGTTGGGCCAATTCTAAAATTTTGAAAAATCTTGATTTATTTCCATTAAATTACTAGAAGTAACAAGAGTAAAAAACTTCAGTTTAATCCTCTTTTATTGCATTTATAATTACAGTAATGGGGTTCTCACAACATTAAAAAACTAATTATTAAACGAAGAAATGGTGGTTATGTCCAACATGTCGTTAGACGTACAGCATATATGTTTGGGTTTACAACTATAATTGGTCCATAGGCGTGTTCGTAAAGCAAATGCCAAAAACATAAACACACCTTGGAGACCATTAATTGCAACATGCATAAACCAAAATATTTCCGAATTGATAGCCTCAGACAAAAATACGAAACTCCATGAGAGTCCCATAACTACTGACATTTTAAAATATATAACACAAAAAAGGCGGTCTTTCTTTTTTCTTGCATAAGGTATTTTTTTGCGTTTGGATGATATTCCATACACGCTTACGCCAAATGCAATGATGTTAAATAAGAGAGATATCATAAAAGGGACGTTGAAGAAAACAATAGCGGACAGATAATGCGAAATAAAACATAATCCATTTTTACCATATCCAATGGCCAACAATGCGCCTTCTTTTTGAACAAAGTTAAGGACAATGCTTATCAAGACGAGGACGCTGGGTATACCCCATCCGACGCAGCAATATGCAATGTATCTGTACAACGAACCGTTTGTCCGAGTAGCGAGATGGTTGCCTATGAATGTCCGCATCATATCATATGATATTACACTCATCCAAGTAAAGGCGGACAACCAAGAGAAATGCACAATGATGGCACCGACAACACAGAAAGGGCCACTTGTTTTCACCAGCATGCTCAGCTGAGCTACAATCAATGTAGCAGACAGTGATACAAGTACCTTGCCGTGAATAGGATCTGACAGAAGACGACGTTATGTAAATGAAAATCGTGCAAAGTAAAGCTAATACAGATAACGTTGTTGTTGAGTATGTGAGAATAAGGAATGCGGTACTGTGTAGAAATGCTAAATTTAACGAATTTTGCCCTGGAGTCGGTTGTGATATGTTTGAACATATAAATACTGAATTATTAGTGATTTCAAAATTTTTGATAACTTCCCCTGACCAATTTAAAACAACGCTATTATTTTGAAACGTGTATTCATCCGCAGTGATTTCAACCATTGGACACCTTAGATATGAACATATCTTCAACAAGTTCACGAATGGACCTTTGTCACTTTGAACATGTTGTTTAAGCTCATATCGTGAAACTTGTAAGTCGATCATGAGTTTTCTATGCAAATCGACTGCGAAAACAGTTTCATTTTCAACCAAGGTTTCAATGCCTCTAAATGTTAAAGCACGTTGACTGCCGCCGTTACACTGAATATTATCATGCATATTTGAGTTAGATATTTCTATGTTTTTAACAGTGATATCGGCAAATGTGTCCCCGCTCACGAATATTTGCAATTCCCTTAAAGCGTTGAGCAATGATGTGGCTCCCGGCTCAGTGTTTAAAACAAATTTTGCATGCACATGATGAATACGTGTAAGTCCTTTATGTCCAACTGGTTGTACGCTGGTAGTGTCCTGTGTGGCACGATTAAACAGTGTTTCATTCATAGAAGATTCATTCATATTAACAGGAACAGAGGCTTGTTCAGGAAAAGGTGTACCATCAGTTTGACTGTACAAGTAACAAGTTCTTAAGCTTCTCTCCCGCATATTCTATTGAAAATGCTACGTCTGTATCTTCTTGTTCGGGAAATACCTGTTTTATAAGTTCTGTAAGTGTTTTATTCAACGCTTTCTCGGATATATGTGTATCTTTAAAGTTGAGAAGCAAAGGTAATGATTGTAGAATTAGGTTTGTGCGATGTTGACATCAGGAAACCGTGCCGGGTCTGTAATGTAAGTAATTTCTGTATCTTTTGTACATACTATCCCTTCCAAATGTTTTCCTAAAGGGCATATTATCCGACGGCATGTGCTCGTTGTGTAATCGAAAGCAAGACCATTTTCACAATGGTATTTATCTTGCACGTTGCGCGATTCTTGTCTGGATTTGTATGAAAGTCCAACTTGAAAATTGAATCTAAACATTAAAATCATAAGTGGCTCTGTTACATGTTCCCCCGACACAGTCGGTTTCAAAGGCGTAAAATGTATTCCTTGCGCTGACACCGATTGATTCTGATATAATTGGTGTGTATCATTAATGGCTGCAAATGTTTCTGTTTTAACATGTATTTGCTTACACATTTTAGCGCAATGCAGGTTTCTGTATGTTGAACTGTCGTTGGATTTGACTGGCGCTATATACGATTTGCATGGAAGCTCCAGTAGAGAACGACTTGTTTCATCAATTAAAAGTCCTTTAGGACAAATTTTAAAAGTATCTTTCGTAAAACAAGGTCGTGGTAGTGGAAACTGTTTAGCAGGTGGTTCAAATTTTTCATTACATTTTTCTAAAAGCGATACATTTACATTTAAATTAAGATCATTTGGGCATTCGGCAAAATATCCCCAGCTAATAAGGTCTTGTTCTTTAAATTGATGGCAAAAAGCACAGAAGACATTTCGAAAAACAATCTGCCAGTGGGTATGATATATCAATGAGACAGGTACAGATGAAACACCTGGCTCTATATCTCTACACATGTCTTTAGTGTGTTTGGTCAGTTGCTTCTGGGCACGAATCTATCATGCTGAAGCTTCGCCGAGTCGTAACTGTATCTATATCGGTACAGTTGGAATGTGTTGACAGCAGAGATAGAAACCTAATATGATTAAGTAGTTCCCGTGAGTCACCCATACCACTGAATGAAGCATACGCATCGACACAACAATCCCGGTAAGCCAGACACTCAGTGTCGCACATACATCGCGGGGCATCAACATGGTCGGCTCCATTTTTCTTCGCACGAAAACTGATCACTGAACGGAACATTAAGTCCCATGAAATGAATATGATTTGTATTTTTTACTGAACCAGACGTATGAAAACCATATTGTCCAGGACGCATGCTATCGTGTGATCCACTCATATTGAGTATTTCGTCTCTTGCAGCGTCCTTTAAGTCATCATCGTGTGTAGGTTCATGACCTTCCATTTGCCATCTTCGATTTTGTGATTTGTTGATCAATGTCTTGTATCCATTGCCACTTTTTCCTTTCTTATTAAACTCAGTGATAGTATCAGCAGTTGCAGCAGTAATCCCTGGAACACTCAAATATATTCAGAATGATTAACAGCCCATCTGAAACACCAAAATATGTTTATATAGCAACAATGGAAAAGCATAAAATAAAGTTTTAGGGGTGTCAAACATATTTTATAGCATTGAAACAATTTTAAGAATTTATATTATTAAAAGATATATATTTAAAAAATAAGATTCATATTATATTGAAGATGATATAAAGTTTACAAATTTAATCATCGCAAAATAATTTGAAAATCTTCGTATTCTTCACGTTCGTTAAGTTTTTTCAATATTTATTAAATTAGGTAACGGTAAGTTACATAGGATACAATTCATTTAAAATTCTGATAATGTTAAAATGTCAGTAGGATAAACAAAGACACAAATAAAATGACACAGGTGGTGAAAGACCATTTACAATTACACAATTCCATATAAACATTATTAACTCTTTATTTAGATACTCAGGCAAGTGTGATGTTTTTCTTTAGAATAGTTACTCTATTCTTTTTCAGAGCTCTTTTAAATAGAGCGTATCTGAATATTATTTTTTGATAAAACACTAAATAAAATTGACTTAATTAATACTAACTATTATCAATAGTGTATATATATTTTAAAAAGAAATACAGATGTAACAAAACTATTCCTACCCGTAGTTAACTGATCCAACATTGTCGGTTTTTTATTTTATTGTGCAGAACTTAACACCAAACCACCAACTGGACAAATCAGTTCGATCTGCTTGTACAGAACTATTTATCTTGTAAATGACGTTCAATAATCTGTTTGAACAGTTCTTAATGGACACAATGCTTTTAGAGCATCAGCATATCGTAACAGTATCATACGTGATCACTGCGTTTTGTCTTTATTTAACTCTTCAAATGTAATAGGTTTAAAAAGAAGTCCTTACAAAACTGTCAATTTGCGTGACAACAATATTATTTATTATAGAATGTATCTAAAAGCATTTCATCAGAACGCACGTTTAAAAGAGGAGTATGTTTATTTAACACATTGCTGTGTTGCTGTAACTGATATGAGATATGATATTGTTAATATGATATAATATATTTTCAAATAATCGTTGGATTCGTCACCTTGTGCATGATTACAACCACGTATATGTTCTGACCGCTTGTTGGAGACTATTGTTCATTTTAAAAATGTTATCAATCAAATGTACACACTTAATAATGTAGTCTTCTATGGTTTATGGTTCAACAGAGGAGACTTATACAAATGTCAGCTGAATTGTTCTATGCTCTGTTAGCTTAATTGTTCAATGCTCTCTTAGCTCTGAATTGTTCAATGCTCTATAAGCTGAATTGTTCAAACTATGTTAGCTGAAGTGTTCAATGTTCTGCCAGCTGAATTGTTCAATGCTCTGTTAGCCGACATGTTCAATGCTCTGTTAGCTGAATTGTTCAATGCGTTGTTAGCTCTGAGTTGTCCAATGCTCTGTTAGCTGAATTGTTCATAGTATATAAGCTGTATTGTTAAAACTCTGTTAGGTAAATTGTTCAAAGTCTGTTAGCTGAAGTGTTCACTGCTCTGTTAGCTGAATCGCCCAAAGCGCTGTTAGCTGAATTATTCAATGGTCTGTTAGGTGAAGTGTTCAGTTCTCTGTTAGCTGAAGTGTTTAATGCTCTGTTAGCTCTGAATTGTTCAATGCTCTGTTAGCTGAATTATTCAATGCACTGTTAGCTGAAGTGTTCAATTCTCTGTTAGCTGAAGTGTTTAATGCTCTGTTAGCTCTGAAGTGTCCAATGCTCTGTTAGCTGAACTGCTCAATGATCTATTAGCTGAATTGTTCAAAAGTCTCTGTTCAGTTAGCTTAATTGTTCATTATGTTAACTAATTGTTCAATGCTCCGTTAGCTGAATTAACACTCCTTTAGGTGAAATTCCTATCAAGGAACAATTGATTAAAGAGGTAGAATGACATTTTATTAGGGACAGTCAGTAAACAGTTTCTATGAATGAATTAAATATCACTATGCCATGATTCGAAAATTCATCTCGACGTGACTAACAGTGCTTTTAATAACTTAGGACTAATGGGTGGCTATAAAACATCTCTGTTGCCATGGGAACAGGTCAAAGAGATTCATATTTAAGCATTTAACTATCATCACCAATGTAATACGTTTAGACAAATGGTCAAAACAACACGTACTAAGGTGTGCACATCACTTCAATGTTTTAGACAGATTTATTCGTGAATATATATGTCACGAATACATAAAAATATCGCAGATTAATACCACAAATAATACAAATATAAATCTCAATACTAGTATCACATAATTTCCTATAATTATCAGCTATGATAGATTACTATTACATTTATACGTAGTCTAGTTTAAACTGGTATATTTATTAACAATATACATGGTAGTCATACGAGTATACTTTACGGAAGTGTTAAAACATTGACAACATTAAACCCAGACAAAATGTAGTGTCTTGTGGTGGTATGTCAACTGGAAAGTAAAAATGTTTTATTTTAAATTACACGCTGCAGATCTGTTACTATGTGTGAAGTCGTCTGCTTAACCTCGCTGCATATGGAGCATGATGATAATACTTTTATTCATTGTCGCCACCGGTTTCCCATATGGGCGACACTTCCAGAAGAGTATTAGTAATTTAAAACTTTTGGAGGATAGTGCAGAGATACACGGATTTTGTAGCTCCCTGGTTGTTTTACATGTCCGGTGTGAAGCACCGATGCATGGGACCTCGATTTTTGTTGACGTCTCATCTGAAAGACTGATTAGTATTTTTAGTTAGAGAAACGGGGGAGGCGAATCAAGGCATTAACCACTGGACCATTAATCCGCTTTACTCTTTTTAAAAGTCTTTAAAAGCCCCTTCCTATCCCCCGGCTTTTTGCACCACACCATACCGTTGAGTAACGTGTGTTAGCCACTGTGACGGGTACAATGATTACCTTCACTGTTAAATTAAAACAGTATTCGCAGTTTATAAAGAGCGTTTTAAAAGTATTTCAACATTATAGAGATTGTGCGCACAAAGATGGCCTACTGGCGCCGTATAGTTTGTAATATTGATTGCAATTATCATGTCATTATATCATTTGTAAAAAGACTGCACGTGAAATCCTCTCTACAGATTTATTTGTGAAAAAATGTTACTCTGGGGAAAGTGTTTTTTTTTTTAACATTTAATAATATTTCTTACATGTAGTAATATTATTATATGAAAAAAGAATACGCCTGCTTTTCTCTGTGTATTGTAACTCTGGCTTTAAGGGAATTTATCGGGATTTTTCAAAATTTTAAAATTGGTTAAACATTTTTTTTCCAATATATCATGCCTATATATACTCACCCACCCCATATTGCCACTAAAAAGGATATCTATTTAAACATTCCAAAATAATATGCTTAAAATTGTAACCTATTTTGTGACGTATTATATGAGTCACATGATTTCATTTTGATATCAATTTGATCCGTTATGTAGATATACACATAGTAAAATTTATTTCATCTTAGAAAGAGTCCAAATGACGATGCGAAGATCGTCAAACAGTATTTATGTGTTGTCTATTTTTAGAATCGTGATTTCGTTTCAAGTTTACCACTCCAATTTACACGTCAATTTTGTCACATTTTGGTGGATTTGGCATACAAAACCATTGGATTTTATTTATTAATGATAATGAGATGCTTTTAAAAACAAATTTTATATTTTTATATACATCTAAAGCATTGTTTCCTGATATACTCTCTTTAAAATGATTTTTTATCGTCATTCGTAGAATGGCTCCTTTAAAAACTTTTTTATATCCACTATACACTTTTCGATCGGTACACGTGTCCTGAAAAGAGGTGTGCTTTGACATGACACTCGTATTAAATTCTCATTTTCAAATTCAATACATGTATTTGTTAAGTAACAGGGCCGTAGCCACACTGAGACAAAGGAGTCTCTTGCCTCCTGTAGAATTTGTGGAGGTTCGCATGTTTATTAGTGTTTTTGTAAAAATAATAAAGTTATCCCCAAAATTTGAATTACTTTTGCAAAAATATGACATATCCTTTACATATATTATTTTCAGTATGAATGTGTCATAATACCCAGCAAATACTTGTCTTACAGTGTATTACTATTAAAGTTGATAAGTATGTACTATTACGTATGTCGGGTCTAAAAAGCCACCTATGTGTATTCAAGATAATAGTGTAAAATATGGGTACTTGTATAAAATGCAGTTTATGTTATAGAGTCAAACGGCTTAAATGTCTCTGAAATATCAGAAAAATGCAGGAAAAACATGTCAGGAACCAAATATTTTTCGTGGCAGCATGCACTTGGACTCCCCTAGCAAAGTTGGGATTGTGCCTCCTGTAAAATCAAACTTTGGCTACGGCCCTGACTACGCTCTTCTTTTTTGTCAATCATATATAAAGTATACATGTACTAAATGTGTTAGCATAGTATGAGAGACTGTAACACGTTAAATCAGTGAACTTGGGCTAATAGTGCACTTTTTCAACCGTGCCTAGTTCATCTTTTACATCAGGCACAAGTTTTCTCATGATAGTGTATACGGCTCCAATGTTATGACCATTATCATCCGAAACAAACATGTAACTTTTATGATCTAAGTGCATTATCCTTTGGTTTTGTAATAAACAACCTTCGGATGAAGTGTTATCGACTTACTATTCCAGTAAGCACTTTGTACTTCATCAACTGAAGCTGCAAGAATAATTTTCAGCAAAGTCCATCTGCACTATGATATGTCTTGTTGGAAGCTTATCTTTAAATTCTCTCATTACCTTGTATTGTTCATGAACTCTACCGACATGATCTTTAAATTCAGCTGACATTGGCACAAACAGATTACAGAATTCGTCTTTCGGTCAGTTCATTTTCTACAACTTTTGTTCTCTTTCTTACCATCCTGGCAGTCGACTTTTGCACGTTGGTTATACTTAATTGTACCTGCTGGAATCTTTGAAATCAGATTTGAGGATTATTTTTTCTTTCAAGCTTTTTTGCATACTTATCTGGGTTTAACGGTACTTCACCTCCTACTGCTTTTGTACTTTTCAGAAGCAAGGCCATATTTTGATGTCTCTGACAGAGGCATTTATTTTCTTGTGATGTACTTCGTCAAGCAAAAGTACTTCAGTCACAAAGACGAAATGTTGACAGTGAAATGTTTCTAGAAGTTTCCGAGTTAAATTTCACGTTTTAGATTTGCCATGTTGTCATTTAAGACTCTCTTTTGCATATTTCCACATTCAGTTTTAACTTTATCAGCTTTACCAGGCATTATCCTACTATTGTCATCTCTAGCTAGAAATGTCACTACATCTTCTCTTACTTTGTTTCTGTATATCAACTTTTTTCTGTATTCTTGGTTTGTTCTCGATATGTTTTTAATTAAAGTTAAGGTGAGTACATTTGATTCCAGTAAACTTTCCAAGTTACCATATTGGTAATTTTCGTTACCACTTAAAAATGCAAGCTTATATTCCTAAAAAATAAATTATATGTCATAATACTTACATATTTTCATTCATGATGCATCATATAGAAACTGGTATGTCTTTTGCGAGTATTGATATAACACATATTTCCTTATTTTTAACAGATACTTAGTAGTGTAGTAAACTCTGTTATGTACGTTACCAACTCGGAACAGAGGTCTGTTCATTCAATGATAAATGAAATCGTACAAACTTTCACTTCACTGTACGACCAACTATCGCACGCAAAAAGAAAAAGACCATTAAAAAGGTATAATCAACTAAATAACCACCAAAAATGTCTTTGAAATAGTGAAGTGTTGCATGTTAAAAGTCATTGAAGCTTCTGTAATCACACTCATGGTGGCTGCATATTTCTTTCCTATCACAACAAAATAATGCTTATATCAGTTTTTATGCCAACTATATTCAAAATTATAGTCTTAAGTTACGTTACTGACAAAAATTAAACAAAGAAATGATAAATACCTTTTGTTTGAGCCAATCAATAATTATCGTCTGCACATTGTTGATGAAGATCTAAACAGATGCGAATGGTGCAATGGGTTAAAAGGGGAATAACTCAGCGACGGATAAAACCTTTTTCACGATAGTTTACGGTTAAACTTGCCAGTTATTATGGCTTATGGCAATAATGCATTTGAATACACCATTTTGTATAGTTGATATAACGTAGATTACATCACGTAGATTACAAAGCTAGCTTATTGCTTCCGGTTTCACCGATTATTTGGATTGATGTGGAAAAAATATGTTTTCATTTATAAACCGATTCAGCTATTTTAATACTACGTCATTCTATCTTTAGATGGAACCTTCCGTTTTAGGGGTGTTTGTAGTATGAAAGCAGATTTATCTGTTACATAAACTATAAAATAAACTAGATATCAATATTAAGTGTGTTGTACTACTGTCTGTTCCGATAGCGTAGTGGTAATAGTTTGAACTGTCAACCCAAATGTCGCGAGTTTGAGCCTTATTTATGTTGATTTTTTTAAATTTATTTTCCATAAAAGTATCCCAGTGTACTGTTTCAATGTGTTTTTTCTAATTTGGTAAGTGTTGGTAGCAACCTCTTCTATAAATACATTGCCTGTATACAGGTCTCACTTAAGAATTACCCCCCTTACATTATTACATGACGGTATCAAGGTTTTTACGCCAAAGAAACTAGAAATGTGTGAAGCAGTTTGGCATTACTTGTTTTTTATTATATGGGAACATTTTTATTATTTCTGCCAAGTTTGGATGACATTGGGAACTGTTCGGTAAAACCATCGAAATTGTGAAAAGGCAACCTGGTCAACCTCAAGTTTTTTTCCCCGCATAATTAACCCAACAGAGGACAATCTATGGGGACAATGCACTTAAGAACCATTGATAATGTATTCAGTGTTCAAGAAGCGCATGTCTCTATATGTAGAACAGTACAAAATTAATTGTTGTGCGAGACTTATAGCGTAGTGTCTCACCACACCAAGTCAAAATCATCTAAAACAATTCTGTCTGATTGTGGCTTCCGAGGAGCCTCCGATGCCGGTGCCGACTTGCTGCTGCGGATTACAGCTGCCGTAATATGTACGTGTGCATATGAATAAAACACTGTAAGTAAATTTTCTCTACGAACGTTGATTTTAACAAAAAATCGTTGCATTTTATTAATTTTGTAGTTGATTTAACGGACAATAGTATAACAAAGTTAATATTATATATCAAGGCACTCTGATACCTTTATGGCAAATAAAAATGCAAATAAAAATTCAACATAGGTACGTCTCGAACTCGCGACATTTGGTTTGACAGTTAAAACCGTTACCACTACGCTATCGGAAAAGACAATGGTACAAACACTTAATATTGATATCTAGTTTATTTTATATTTTATGTAACAGATAAATCTGCTATCATCCTACAAACACCCCTAATACGGAAGGTTCCATCTAAAAATAGAATGACGTAGTTTCAAAATAGCTGAATCGGTTTATACTTACCATCTCTTATGATGCAATAACAAGATTAACGTAGCGTACAGTGTTAACGAAACTCTAGGCCGGGACTTAATCTCAGGAAATTATAAGAAAGTCTGACTCAAGAACTTTTTTGTTTGTGTAATGACAAATTATTTAGTTTTTTTATGATGTATATTCTTAAATAAGTTTATTTAATGTTCTCCTTTCATGTGGTTTAGGACCCGATAACGTAGATTATGTACATCGAATTATGAGACATCATAAAATATTATATAAAACTCATGAAAATGATTGAAACCTTCTGATTGTTTGGGCAATGTTCTGTTTCATATGTTTTCTTTGTAGTGAATAAGTTTTTTACGGAATAACTTATATACAGGCACAAGAAATTTAGTCTAAAATAGTGCATACATAAAAGCGACAGATCACTTTTGCTTATGCTGTGACGATAACAGATGTGAAACATGAACATCCATGTGCACCATTTGGTTTTTATCTGCAATACATGTACAGAACAATTGTTGCCTTCTGTTATAAGGTTTTATATTTAAAAAAAAACAAGCAGTATTAGATAGTTACATACTGGGGACACACTTTAAGTAAAAGTGACCATTTATTTTGAGAAATAGTGTAAAGCATGTTAAAATTAACATAAAATGCAAATAAACTGTTGACTAAGGCAGCGCTGTTAAAGTACAGATGACATTTACAAAAACTAAAGCATACTAAAGAATAGTGCGACATATTGCACGCCTATGGAGCCTTTTAAAGATTTTTATTTTGCGTATCCTGAGACGGCGTTATGGACAGCAGCTCAGATATCAAAATAACAAAAATAATAAAAAGTTGTCCATTCATGTCTTATTAATCAGGCTAACTAAAGCAAAGTTAAGAGAGGCCCTCCCAGAGGGGGTCCCTGTTCTCTGGATCTCTTAAAGTAATGCCTATTGTTCCCCAGATCTCCAAAAGTATTTGCCAAAGTTCCCCAAAAGTATTTTGTTTATGTTCCCCAGATCTCTAAAAGTATTTCCACTGTTCCCTAAATCTCCAAAAAATTTAAACATAGTTCCCTGAAAGTACTAAAAGTAAAACGTCTACTATAATCTTCTCTTTTATTATTTACACATCATCATCATAAGCAAAATCCATTTACTGTCTTCTTTTCCTTGTTTAAAATATCCATAGTCTATGGCTTGAACTTTCAGAGAAAAATTGTTTTTTTAAGTTTCCTTAAAATTTGCTTGTAAGCCCTGTGGCAGGGAGCATTTGTGGTTCAATCACGCTGGTTCAAGAACTTCAAGAATTTGTGGTTATACAAATGCTGTGCGAGTTTGGATAAGATTCTTTGAAAATGTGGGGGATGCTATAGCTTCTACAAGAAAAAGTTTAACAGATGGACGATGGACAATTTACCACGACATAAGCCCTGCTGGCCTTTGGCAAGTAGATCCAAAGAAGATATCGACGGAAGGACGGAAGAGACAAAAAAATGAACAGCTGAACGGTTAATTTACAAAAGGCAATAAATAATTATAAATACACATAAATAATTGACTTTATTGTGTAAACACGATCTAATAAAAAAAAAAGTAGATTAAATGGGATTAAACACCAGTCCTTACGATCCGAAATCGACCATATTAACCACTGCAATTTTCTACATTAACTCATCAGTACTGTAAATATATATTTGGTCGGAATTACCATCCACAATTTATTTCGGGTACATACGATTATGGAATGAAGTTGTGCAGGGTCCCAGACTAACACGTAAGAAACCTCCAAAGCTGTCAAAAGCTGTTTCAAGCAGTCGACATCTCATTTTAAAAGTAAATTATGATCAAGTAAAAAAATATACATAAAATCAGTGACTTAATTACAGAGACTGGCAGGCTAATAGCAATATATAATGTCCACGGCACTTTTAGTATTTCTATAATAACTCTTCGAATCTTGGTCTGAATTTAACAATTTTGGTATCAAAGTAAAGCTGATAAAAATGATGACCAATTCCAATTATCAATTATTTAATAAATTTCTTCTGAATTTAAATTATTACGGACTGAAATCGAAATATGTTGAAATTTCTCGAAAAAAAAAAAGAAGATTTTTAAACAAAAAAAAACTGGAAGTCTTAATTTAACAAATAGCATGTACGTTTAAACAAAACACAATAAAAATAGAAATAATAGGTAGAAAGATGAAGCAGTAAGTTTTCATCGGTGGCGAAAGTTTCACATTGATATTTATTGAAGTCGTTTTTCTTATTTCAAAAATGGGCTTAAAAAGAGAAAACGGTCACACACAAAAAACTTCAAACGTAAAATTCTTCATTTCTTTAAATTTAAAAAAGAAAAAAATAATCTCCCAAATCAAGCCCTCTCTTTTGATACCATAATCACAAAATTATGTTGTTTGATTCTGGAGGATGTGTGTTTCCATGATTTGGAAAACGCGACGTGATCTAGCGGTAAAGCACCGAACTCGTGATCGGAGGGTCGTTGGTATTTCAATCCTTCGCCACGACTATGTGTGTCCTTGAGCAAAACACTTTTTCCACATATGCTTAGTACTGGTTATACCAAGGAAGACTTCGAGCGTGATTTGTCTAAGTCGTTAGAACTTGTTTCAAAATCGAAGTAAAATAAATAAGTTCAAAATGTGCCACCTGAAATTTAGACAAGTGCCTCCAGTTGCCTATCTCTGTTTATATGTCTCTGGTAAAATTTATCAAATTAGGTACTATTTTTCATTAAGGACAATATTCCTAGATCTCTAAAATTAGGCCTTTGATCCCTGGATCTCTGAAAGTAATGGCCAATGTTCCCCAGATCTCTGAAAATAAATGGCCATGTTCTCCAAATCTTCAAACCCCCGGGAGGGCCTCTTAAGAGGATAAAGCACATGTAATATGTTTAGTTTAAACTTATTTATTTTACTTCGATTGTTAAACAAGTTCTTACAACTTAGACAAATATGTTGTATATCGTAGGCGATATATATCTTCTTTGGATCTGCTGAAAGCTCTTTCCCCATCTGGAACTGATGATCCTGTCCCCCATCCGGACCTGCTTGTGATGTGGAGAGTGAAGATCTCTGATGTATTATATATATAGACTAATACTATATTTAAAATTTTAGTATGTTTATAGGCTGTCGCTTGTACATATTAATATCAAGGGGCTGAAAGCAAGTTAAGACAATTCAAGCCCACTAAACTTAATTAAATTGTAAATCGTTAAAGTAACGTTCCTAAGGTTCGCTTTACAAAACCACACACAACATGACTTCGTAATGCAAAATCATCTCGTCAGTTTTATAATTAATTTTGAGCACTATAGACACACGTGTTTTTATTTTCTCACGTGATGTAAACGTTGCTGAGGATACAGCCAATCATATGTTCGCTTTCATATTGCGCGTGCACCTGTCAAAATATGGCGGATAAGTAAACTTTTACAACTTTCTGTTACAAAATAGAATAAAACTAAATTTGTGAAGTGTCAAAACGGATTTTGTTCATCATCTACTGATTTTATCAAGTAAGTTGTTACGTATCTACTTTTGTATAGATTTGCATTATTCAAACGAACGCTGTTAGCGAGAAAGACCACTGTTTTATGCGAATATAAGTGGGTGGGGTAATGTTGTAAACTTTTTATCTCTTGTTATTCGCCCGGTCGATAACAACACTTATTCGATGGATCCTGCGACTTTCTCTGACGATATGTCAGCACACCCACATGCAAAAGTGTATATATTTGCAAACGAGTCCATTGGTACACTATATATACATTCAACATGAGCAACTGATGAAAAATAAGAAATCAGTTGAAACGGCAAATATCATTCTCTCAACAAAAAACATAAACATTTTAATAAAAATTCACACTAAATACATGTAAAATAAAAAAAACATATCTCTGTTATCAATACAGTATTAAGATGGTAGAGACTGGGTTAAATCATGTTAAAAAAAAGTCGATAACTGAAGGAAAACAATTCTCACCAAGTCCTGAACACTTTTTGGGACTAGCTTGATTAAATAAGGTGTTAGTCTATTGTAGGCATAGTCCTACCATTGGAAACAGGAAATGCTTCTGTGGGGTAGTTGCATAATGGCGGTTAAAAATAATCATTATTTCTTCTTCTTTAAAAATCCATTTTCCTTATTTTAATGATATTTTTTTATTTGAAAGCCATTATTGATGTGTTTTGAACAGTTCGAAAGCATTGTCATTTTTGAATTGTGAATTTAAAAAAAAAAAATTTGATGCTTGAAATTTGCGGTATTAATACATGATTTCAGAAGTCTACTTTCACTTTGTCAACAGCGAACACACTGAACAAAAAAAAAATCTCTTTTATGACACATGACCCCTACTTTTCTCATTATATATTGGTAGTGCAGAGGTTGACAAACAGTAAAATGTATGTTTGGATCTCTCTATGAATGACAAGTCTTCAAACTTTTATAAATTGACTATAGAATAAAGAACAAAAATCAATGGTGGGCTTACATCTTGGATCATCTTGAATGGACCCAGCTCTCCTAATTGAGTCTGTTAAATAGCAATGTTGGGATAGCCACATTTTAAGGAGGTTGATTGGTCAGTAGCTTCAACAGAAAGTTTGGATGATGTCACGGTTTAGTAAGCGTTCAAGTGCTATAAATTGTGGGACAGGCATAGAATTTACTGCTTTTTCCTTGGGGGTTAATAGACCAAATTTGGCAGATATTTGGCAGATAGTGAATTATATTTCAATGAGTGCCTTACACAGTACTTGAAAATGTGTTGAAGGTGTTTATGCGCTCTTACCCTAGTGCTTGCATTCCTTCCTGTGGAGAACCATAAATATGTTACACAATTTTGACCAGCACCCATATTTAATAAAAAAAGTTGTAAATATCCTCATACTACTATTGTTGGCTATGCTGACGTATAAATTCAAAACAATAAGGAATTATAAGTTATTTCAAATGACACTTGCAGCAGCAGGTGCTTTCTTGCAGTTGTTTGTAAACTCCCATTACTCCCAATCATATGACCATGCGCACCTATAACTGTGTAAACAAAAAGGTCTCCACTTCTAATTAAATTATTTATTTATGGCAGCATATGTTGATGAACAGGCTTTGATATTAGTTTTTTTGCTAATTCTCTCCACTGGAGCGTTATGTTACCCTTGAATCTGTGATTAAATAACAAGTGTTGTTTAAATGTCTATGATAGAGCATAATAGCAGAGGTGATTTTATTTTTATACATATTTTTTTTATTGTTAATTATCAATAATTTGTACATGTGTACTATAAAGTCTCAGCTTTTGTTTTAGCTTCTTTTTTTTTTTAAATTGTACCACAGTTTCTTGTTAAACGCGTCTGCTAGCGGTACATATTTTTCGTACAATTTTCCTTGTTTTTCTGTTATAAAATAGTTAACATTAACTCAAAATTGTTTTTGATAACATTTTTACATTACTAATTTTATTGCCTGTGGGAAGAATATAACACAGATAAACTACAAATTATGATACTTTCACATCTAATCATTATGATGGGGTTGGTTTAAAAACAACAAATTGTTATTTGATGTTAGTATTATATTGCGTTTTCTTGACGTCATCCGAAATCACAAGTAAACGTTGTGTTTTTTTGTAGTGTTTAATTTAATTTTAATTCAAACTTGTGGAAAAAAAACTAGGGTGAACACCCCCTCTTTTTATTTGATCATATTTTAGTGAGATTAATAAAGTTTAAAATATGTGAATTTCAAGAACTTGTACCAGAGCTTTTTTACATAATCAGCCGTGAATGTTCAACATTTGTTGTTTTTATACCCGCCTTTATATCAACCCCGGTGTAAAGATTAGATGTAAAGGTAACACAAATTATATTTTATCTGCATGAAAGTTAAAATTTTATCACAGGAAATAAAATAATAAAGTAATTAAATAATGTTATTAAAAACAATTTTGAATATAATGTTGATTATTTTACAAGAAAAAAAAACAGCGAACATCTTCTCAAAAATACGTACCTCCAGGAGGAGCTGTTAAGGAGAAACTGCCATACTATATCAAATAAAACAAAGCTGAAACTTCAGAGATCATTTGTACAGTTTTTTTTATCAATTATACCAGATGTCAAAAAATCCAATAGGAACGAGGTGAACTAACAGGCTGCTCTCACTGGTATGTGGCCTAACACCAAGGGGGCCTGATGATGCCCACTGTGTATATTTTCAAACAAGTTTGATACCTTTGTCATTTTAGATCAGATAAAAACATAAATCATACTACCAGTAACAGTTTTTGTTTGTTAATTTGAATCCCATTTGAGAAACAAATTGAAAAACTGATATTGTTGAAAAGCCATTAAATTCACTTCCAATGCATATATATCACAAAGAATTTTTGCACCTATAAAAACCGCCCGTAATATAATGATAGCAAAACATTTTTAAAAAATATAATATCAATAAACCAAATCGAGAAACAGTTGCAAGATTGTTTTTTTCAAAATCATATAAGTCAACTTCCAGCACACAGATCATAAAACTTCCTGCACCCACATGATGCATGTATTAATTGATTATAAAGCTGATTTTATTTTGAATATTTTCAAAACGAAAACAAAGTTTATTCTCACCAATTTACAACCATGCCGAATAATGGATGGGTTGATTTCAACATTTGTGATTATTCTTGAGAATCAGTATTCAAAGACTGAGAGACATTTGTAATCAACCTGGTATGCTTAATTACAGAAAAAATAAAACAATTATGTGAAATATACCTCCAACAACTTTATTTTTCAAAACAATGGCTCCTTTTACACACAGGACAGCTAACTAACAATTGTTTGTCATTAAGTTGGTCTATTTGAACTGTTGATAATGTTTGCCTTTAAACTTCATGTGTAAAGTGAAGAAAGATTTTAACAAAAACAAGATGGATTAAGCTATTATTAGATGTTTTGTGTAAAAGTAATGCATTTCCTTGTGTATTTTGGACTAAACTTCATAAACACATTCACCATAAGTACTGTTATCTATAAAGAAACAATGTTTATTGTGTAGCTATCTTTTCTAAATTTCCATACTTTGGGCTCTAAAACGTTTGTTTAGCTCTGGTTTGATTTTTGTTTTTCTAAATCTGTTTTATTTTTCAGTAATACTATTGTTTCTTTAAACTGATCACCATCATGTTTAAAAAGTTTACATCACTGACTTTGACCTACTTAATAAATTTGGAAAAAAGAAGAGCATCTGCACCTACTTGCAGTGCTCTTGTACACACTAGTCTGTTATAGAGTCCTATCATACTGTTTGAAAACTGAAGAAAAGAAGATATATGTCACACTATTTGTCATATATATGGTGGCGGATTTGCAAAATAGGAAGGATTGATCTGGGAAGGATGCCTTGTAGCCATTTTCAAGAGTTATATCCCTTTACAAAATAGAAAGTGATTGCATACATACTGGGGCAATTAAATTTCATATTTTCATCATGTAGATATTCTTTGCAGGTAAAAGAATTGAGTGGAAATTTACCAAAATTGTCTTGTGTCCCTTTAAACTGAAATAAGTTGAAATAAAATGATGTGCTTCACACTCAGTTCCCCTGGTGTATGTGTGTGTTTGTTTATTATAGTGTCACCCCTATTCAATGGCCAGCCATAATGGGCTTATGAGCCACTTTTGTGTATGTAAGGTCCATCTCGACAAACAAAACTGGATACTATAATATACAACCAGCAAAAATAAAATGAAAATATTCTATAATTATGTAAAATTGCATTGAAATGTTATTTAGGTATTTCTTGAAAAAAATTAATTTTTATTGACTTTTAAATCATTGATTTTTTTCCATTATTGTTTAAAATGACTATGCATAACAAAAGCTGACAAAATAAAATTGCTTTATATACCTACCAACATGAAAAATACTGGGTTGGAGTACAGCAAACAAACATTTTTTTTAGGATGGCCTCTCATACTAAGGCCATAATAAATTAATTGCTAGATTATCGTCCCCGCCCACCCCGTAATTTCATGCCACCACAACACTTTTTATTTTCATAAAAAAATAATGTTGAAAAAAAAATGTTTAAAAGAACATCAAAAATATATATATATAAAAAAAATCCTCATGCCCTCCCCATTTTTAAGAAAATAGATGATAATTTAGCAATTAATTTATAATGGCCTAATATGAGATTTCAATGTTGAGTAATTGATGAACTCAAAATTCAGATCAAGATCTACATTGTTTAGCTCTCAGTCAGTTAATTACTATGTCCACCCTGTCTGAATGATAATGGAATAGTCGGAGTCCTAAACTAAGGATGAAAGAGTTTTATAAATATACATGATAAAATTCATTTACTCTAGACTTCATTTTAAAACTGTATTCAGATTACTTTTAGACCAAATCTTTTCATTCTTGTACTGTAGGTTCTAATGAATGATGTATGTTTGTTTAATATTGTTTAATCTTTTGTCAAACTTTAATTTCAGTTCAGTTTACATTTTGTTGTAACCCACTAGCCGCATTGTCCTTCAATAGGCACCTCCACTACTGCTCTGATGTCCTTTTAATGCTGTTATTTGTATGCATGTTTGGTAATTTGAAAAAGTTATTGAAAGTAGATGAAAGGGTTTTATTGGTAAATGTAGTAGATTTGACTTGGAGTGTAACAAGAATGATTTGATGATATTTATTTTCAGAAATCAAATGACTGTGAAATGAAGCAGACATATTTTTGGAGAGTTGTGAATAGAGGCGGTATCCAGGGCTGAGATTATTGATATAAACACGTATGGACACGGATTCTGTTGATGGGTTAATATTGACAAGCAGTTGTAATTTCATAAAAGTTTATAAGTCTAGTGACTTAGTTAAAGAAGATAATGTAAGCTTGCCTTGAAATAATAAACATCTGTTTGACAACAGTGATGGTGACATGCAATCTTATTTGACATACCGGTACGGGTGATTAAATATAGTTTTTAAAATAATCAGGATGATGTTAATTTTATAAAAAAAGTTTTAAAGGAGTGTTTTTTTTTCATATATGTATGAGTTATGCTCTTCAACATTCAAAGTTAGATAATAAATAGTTGGGGTATATGTACAACGCAAATTTGATAGTGAACTCACCAAGAATGGCGGGAGTCTTCCGATGTAAGGACTGCCACATGACGTTTGGCGCGCAGCCACTTTTGTCTAAACACAAACAGAAGTTTTGTGTTGGAAGTACATGTGATCCTGAAGAATTGCAGTTGCGTCGAGGATTACGATCAACCTCGCCAGTGAGAATTATCTCCCCTGATGATAGAGTAAGTAACCTCCCTTTTTCTGGCCTTCTAAACATGTTAGACCATTCAGTGTCTCATATTGGAACCCAAGTTACTATGTCATGGGTAATCTAAAGCTTTTTTTAATCATTCACAGTAATTAGAAAATAATAGTATAATTCCATCCTGCACCCAGTGTTACGACATGGATATGAAATCGGTCAGTTACAAGGCAAATAGTTTGCAGCATCTTGAGTCAAACTTGACTACTTTTTAAAAAAGATATTTCAAGTTTGTAACAGATGCTTGGTGATATCCATTTATTAAAGAGCATCTCAAATAGCTAAACAAACATGTAGAGTGTTGCCGTGACGTCATAACATACTTAAAATTTAAGAAAAGATAATTATCCAGTATCTGATAACGCAATACAACCGCATTTTTTATTTTTAAAATATTTATTTTTCTGTTTTTTAACAGAAGCATTATAGATATCTACTAGGTAAAGATGGTAAAATAATGGTATGGGAGGGGAGGATAATGGACCGTGGAGGGAGAGAATAATAGATTAAATAAAGCAACTTTCTAAATTTATTGAGGAGAATTTTTTGCTAAAAAGTGGGGATCGTCGTGAATTCTTTTGTCCGTTAGAGAGAAATTTTGCCAACCATCTTATAGATACAGATATAAAAGTTATAACTTTATGTTACTGTTTATCTCGGTGTCGTGTTCCAAAGTCAAGTTATTTTATACATACCAGCTGGCTGAGCAGACTTATACATACCAACGGTGCATATTTCTTTTCACCATTACAGATATGATCATTTTGAGTTTTTACTTTGTAAATTCAATTGAACCCAACCCTCATACTGAGAGATAACTGTCATAACATGGAAAACCGTTTGACTTGCTCATTGATTTTGACAAACTTATTGAACTCGACTAGATAGTCAAATGGATTTAGACATTTCACTATCAGTTTGTGAAAATTGATTTTAAAGTGATTTGAACTTTCATCCCAAGTCATTTTGTTATGCACATGCGCTTCAGTGAGAGATTTGTTTGATATAAAGCAGCGCAATCTCGCACTGTGACTGGTAACCTCTTTCGCTAGAAATATTTTTGGAGTGTGTTGTTTAAATTTATTTAATAATGATATTTCACAGTAAAGTATTACTTTGCTGTATCAATATGTCAAAGATTTACAATACCACCCAGTGGCATTTAATGCGATTATTATTTACTGATATTGTATTTAGCCAGCTATTTGGAAGTTTTATCAAGTTATGTTTGATTGGTTACGCCCACTGGCTTAAATTCAAGTGGAATTTTGCAGATTAGTTTGATTCTGTTGTTTTTCAACTTGATTGTCATTTGTCACGTCTATTCATCGGTTAACAACAATTTTTGATATCTGTTTACCAGTTATAACATAGTATACTGAAACTTACCGCAAGTTTTTCTGTTGAAAAGGAAATGATACAAAAGATATTTTTGTCTAAAACATTCAAGTTCAGGGCATCTTAATAAAAAATGAATCTGAATCAATTTTTATTCTCTCGGACAAAAATTAGTGACAGCATAATATAGTTGCCGCATTGCGCTCCTTCCTACTATTCTCTATTTTGAAAATTATCGAGATATTTTGTTGAAACTTTGTACATTTGAGGCAGTGCCCACAGTAAACCACTGAAGATTCTTCCTTCAAACTTTAAACATTGGTAACAACCAGGTCTGTACCTGAAAGCTACATGTATGTTTATGGAATTGTTGACATCATCAAGTGGATGTTAAGAACTCAAAACATAGTCTGTATTCCTAGGGTTTCACCTGAGCATTGAAGTTATTACAATAGCCTTTTTATATATTTAATAATGTTTTTCTGTTTAAAAAAAAATAGGTTTAATTTGTTGTTTTTTTTCGTTTTTCTTTTCATTTTTGTTCATTTTCATGAAAGGGTATCCAGCTGTGATAAACTTGGCATGCTGTACAAGATTATTCAACTATATCCATTTCCATGGTACCGATTTCGCTATCATATGACTTTAGTACATATATTGTATATGTAAAAAATTTAAATAAGATGCAGGGCTTTACATAATTGCTCACCCGACTGTCCAGGACAACTGAATCGTGGGTACGGACAATTAAAATATAAGGCTGCTTGCCCAAATGGACAAGTGAAAATTCAAAAATTAACCATCTCTTTTTTGCACATCAGCTGCTTTTTAACTTTAATAAAACAGTTTATTTAGTTACTCTAAATTCTGAATTCATATGACAAGTAACATAATTCTAGATTAAAGTAAGGACAAGTTGTTTTTGGTCAGGACAAGCAGATGTTAGAAATACTTGTCCGACTGGACAAGTGAAATAAAAAATTAATGTAATGGCCTGAACATTGAATGTGGAAGAATATATCCATCATTAATAAAATGTATGACTGTGTTGTTACAAGACTTTAGATCCATTTACAAGAACTGGTATATCACCATATGATTTGAAGGTAGTCCATATATTGCATATAATTATGTAAAACCTTGATAAACTTCTCTTAACCCTTTACTTCATATAAATGCCTTTGGACACCTCTAATATTTAAAGCATAAATTCACCACATATCAGCAATGGATGAATTATGTTTTTTTAACTGACAGAGTGTTTTCAAAGGCCTTCTGTGATTGGTGCGGGAAAACGCGTATCTATGGAGTAAAGGGTTAAAACAGAAGATCATCTAAATTCTCCATATGGACAGCGGATTGTATATCCAAATAATAAAATAAGCTGTCCATCCACACTTTATTTAATCAGGCTAGCATACTAGTCAGCAGTTTGAAGATATGGAATTAACAGTCCACCAGGGTTCTTGTTTTTTTCCATCTTTTATGGAGAATCTAGTTTTGACCTTCATTAATCATTGTCAGGATTATCAGTCTTAACATGTTGACACCTGTTGCGTCATTAGAGGTTAAATTGTCAATCCATCTGTCGGCACATTTGCTGTCTGATTAAGATATGGGGGTCGGAATATGCTATTTTTATTTTCAGAGTCTTCAATAATATTTACTGTGTGCTTGTGATGTATTGAATTCCCGCTGAGCAGCTGAAAATTTCTTGATTACTGAAAAATGCTTAATGTCCTGTCTTGTAAAAATTGCATTTTTATCACCACACAGTGCTGGTTAATTGTCGAATACTTTGGTTTGACTAGTCATACCTCTCACAACGATTGTAGTAAATAACCTGGACTACAGATGTGCATTTTGACATTTTAGAAGTGTTGTGTATATCTGATACAATGTTTAATGAAGTGATTATGTTAAATCTCTATGGATGATTTACTTATCTGAGAGATAAAAGTATAGAGTATTATAGATCTATACGGGAGAATCACACTTCATATTAATTGTTGGCACCTTGCTGACCTAATTGTACACAGCGGAACAGTATCTTCGCTGGTTACCTGTTTCAAGTCAGGAATCCTGATATCCTGCACACAAACGTTTAATAGTGTACAAACCGTAAATTATTTGTAATATATATATATATTATATATATGACTTATATGTATAGTGTTGAAAATAAATAAGGATGGTTTAATTATGTGATTTTAAATAAATGTTTTACTTTAGATTGTTATGTTTTTTAAGGAAAAATTTAGGTCCTCTGTGGTCGAATGGTCTATTAGGAACAATTTCAAGATTACTTTACCTCTCATTGCTAAGGTCGTAGGTTTGAATCCCGCTCATTCCAAAAACTTTATGTGAGAAAATTTGTCAGTTACTTACAGAAGGAAGGGGAGTGTGGGGGGAGTTTTACTCCGGTTCTGTGTGGGTCTTCCTCCATCAATAAAACTAGTCAGTTACTTACAGAAGGAAGGGGAGTGTGGGGGGAGTTTTACTCCGGTTCTGTGTAGGTCTTCCTCCATCAATAAAACTAGTCAGTTACTTACAGAAGGAAGGGGAGTGTGGGGGGAGTTTTACTCCGGTTCTGTGTAGGTCTTCCTCCATCAATAAAACTAGTCAGTTACTTACAGAAGGAAGGGGAGTGTGGGGGGAGTTTTACTCCGGTTCTGTGTAGGTCTTCCTCCATCAATAAAACTAGATATTCCATATATATATATCCTGATATGTGTTGAACCCCATTAAAAAAAACAACTTTGACAAGAGAAACACTTAACAATGAAGTCTCAAGTCTGAGCAATCTTCCATAAGCTATTCTAGACACCAGGTGACTCTATGTGCATATCACTGAAAGCCATAAACTAAAATACGTGCAAAATGCATATTATATAATATATAACCTTACAATTGAAAGTTATTTATCAATAGCAAAAAGTTTCACATTATTGACTATGATTAATTGATTGAGGTATAATAAAATATGATAATTCTATAACCTCAATATCAGATGTCTACAGACATACCTATGGCAGGGGACAACAAGGTGAGCATATGCACTAAAGGTTGTGTGTTGGTTCATGGGTTCAAACATATTCATATTTACTGCCTCATTTACACAGGCAAATAAAGTGTAATAAAGTGTCATAGAAATAAATCATACACGTCTTATGATTGATCTGCCAAAGTTATTTATATTTTTTTTTTTTAAAAGGATTTAGACCATTAATGTATTTTTATTTGTTTTAAGTGTAGATTTATGCTATCAAATTTGTTTTCTGTGTAAGTGCGTAGTTAAAAGTGTATATTGAAGTATTTGGGAAATAATCTCTTTTGAACTAAATGACTTTTATAAAACATTATACAAATCACACAAATATGATAGAAGAATGTTTTTCACATCATGTGATTTTTATTGACGAGGCCAGTTTTAAAAAAGTATTTGTTTGCTGTGCTCCAACCCAGTATTTTTCATGTAGGTCGATAATTTGTTTTTATTTTGCCAAATTTTGATTTTGCATATTAATTTTAAAGAAAAATGGACAGAAACCATGAAAAAAAGATTAAATGCTTTGAAAGTCAATAAAAATTTTTGGGTAGTGGCAATTTTGAGTGAGTAGGTAAGAGCATGGCAACCATTTTATTTTTTAAGGACGGCCTGTCAGGAAACAATTTTTATGTCCCGTCATTCGAAGAATGGTGAATGGGACATTAAGTGTTGCCTGTGCACCCGTGCACCATGCAGGATTTCCTCCTTTTTATTGGTTCCTTTGAATAACTCCTATTTATATTCAGTGTTTAGCTGTATAACTATAAAGTATGGATCAAGTTCGATATTTGTAAACACCATTAAAATTTTATAGTTGTAGCACCTTTTCTTAAATTTTAAGACCGCGGCGTTGTATGGTGGTAGAGCGTCAGCCTCGCATGCGGAAGGTAGTGGGTTCAATTCCCGGCCGGGTCATACCAAAGACTTTAAAAATGGTACTAGAAGCTTCCTCGCTTGACGCTCAGCATTTAGAGGAGAGTTCTAGGTGTGGTCGGCCCGGTGTCAGTATAATGTGACTGGGTGGGGTATCATACCATGTGTCTGCGGCATGATACTCCAGTGTGACAGCGCTTAGAATACTGTCTCAAGTAGACACCGTCGCAATATGACTGAAAAATTGTTGAAAGAGACGCTAAACACCATACAACAAAAATTGTAATTTTTGGTACAACTCCTATAGTAGGAGCGTCCATGTCCTATTGACATATCTCTATTTAAAGTGGTGTAACAAGTAACTACAGATTTAAACATTTTTTTTAAACAACTTGTTTAAGAATGACAAATATTTTCGTGTGAATTTTCTGTGGTTTGTCACAGCCTATACCTCTCTTGCACGTGAATAAATCATGTTTTAAATAAATATATTTTCTAATCAGTAATTCTAATACATGTATGCAAATAAGCTGCTTCGCTAAACTAAAAAAAAACCCATATATTTTCATCATTCAGGTCTTAGTTGATATTGTCCCATTAACGCATTAAGGTACCAAGTGCATTATTATGAAATAAGAAGGCAATTGGTAGCATATTGCACCAATGGGTTGATATGGTCAATTCCAGTGTTTTATGTGCATTAGATAGCCTTATATTAATAATAAGTAGAAAACTAACTAATTTGTGTGTTTGCAGTAAGGGTCCTCCGCGGCCGAGTGGTCTAAGATGTAACAAAATCAGAATCCAATATGGATTTTTAAGAATAATTTGGATTTCTGTAACAATATGGATTTATAAGAATGAAATGAAAAATAAAAAAAGCTTGCATAAAAAATGCAGAATATACGGCAATTTGAACCGCCGCTCACTCGATCCATTTATCAAGCGCCTCATTAGCTACGGACAGGCGTATCCGTATACATTTGCTCCACCATGGCAATTAACTAAACAGAGAATCTGTCACGGCTAATGGTGGACATACGGACGCATGATACATTCAGCTAAAAATAGACGTGGGTTGTAGGCACAGCCAACAATTAACAAGCAATTAGCAATAAATAAGGGTTGTTTTATTGCGTAAACAACTAGATAGCCGTGTAAGGCTAACAATATATAAACGACCAAATTTACTGACACGAGGAGTCGGTTTTTGAATGCTTTTAGGCTACTTCATTTTGACGAAACTAAATTAGACTGCGCGTCGTGAACTTTTAAGTTAAGAAATAACACTTGTGATTACTTTAAGAACTGAAACAACTTTAGGAATTTATAATAGTGATAACTTTAGAAATTGAACTTACAGTAACTTTAGAAATTGTACTTGTGGTAACTTTGGATTAGAATTGTAATAACTTTAGATTGAACTTATAATAAACATTTGTAATCTCAACTTATTTATGAACTTGTATTTCCAACCTCATTATGCTAAAAAGACGCCATCTCAAGATCACTTACCTCTCACCGCTAAGGTTCGAGTCCTGCTCACTCCAAAAACTTGATATGAGAAAATTTCCAGTTATTTGCAGAAGGATGGTGGTTCTACTCAGTCTGACTCAGTCTGAGGTCTTCCTCCACCAGTAAAACTGGATATGCCATATATAACCTGAAATGTGTCAAAAAAATGGTGTTTAACCCCTTTCCAAAAAAAGTGTATGCAGTAAGCATTTGCCAATGTTAGCAAAGCGGTATCTGCTGCAGCCTCTGCTTGGTATGAAGTAAAGATAAATCAAGGGATTGTTCTAAAGTTATGTTTATTTTTAATATGTGTCAAGTTATTAACTGTTTGCATTTATAAATGCTATAATCTGTAAATCTGAACTGAACACTGTTATTGTATACGGTCTGAATTGAACACTGTCAACTGTAATGTCTGAACTGAACACTGTTAGCTGAACACTCTGAAATGAACAGAGATCACTGCAAGGCCTGAAATAAGCACTGTTATAATTATGCAAGGTCTGAACTGAACACTTAAGCTGCAAGGTTTGAAATAAACATTGTTAGCTTCAAGGTTTGAACTGAACGCTATTAGCTGAAAAGTTTGAACTGAACACTGTTAGCTGAAAGATCTCTATCAGCTGAAAGGTCTGAAATAAACACTGTTAGCTGAAAGGTCTGAAGTGAACACTGTAAGCTGAAAGGTTTGAACTGAACATTATTAGCTAAAGGTTTGAACTGAACACTGTCAGCTGAAAGTTCTAAAGTGAACACTGTTAGCTGAAAGGTCTGAACTGAACACTATTAGCTGAAAGGTTTGAACTGAACACTGTAAGCTGAAAGGTATATATTAGCTGAAAGGTCTGAACTGAACATTATTAGCTAAAGGTTTGAAGTGAACACTCAGCTGAAAGGTCTGAAGTGAATATTGTTAGCTGAAAGGTCTGAAATGAACACTGTAAGCTGAAAGGTCTGAAATAAACACTGTAAGCTGAAAGGTCTGAATTGAACACTGTAAGCTCAAAGGTCTGAAATGAATATTGTTAGCTGAAAATTCTGAAATGAACACTGTTAGCTGAATAGTCTGAACAGAATACTGCTAGCTAAAAGGTCTGAAATGAACACTGTAAGCTCAAAGGTCTGAAAATAAACACTGGTAGCTGAGAGGTCTGAAATAAACACTGTTAGCTGAAACGTCTGAAGTGAACATTGTTTAGCTTAAAGGTTTGAACTGAACATTATTAGCTAAAGGTTTGAACTGAACACTGTCAGCTGAAAGGTCTGAAGTGAACACTTTAAGCTGAAACGTCTGAAATAAACACTGATAGCTGAAAGGTTTGAACTTAACAATGTTAGCTTACAGGTTTCAACTGAATACTGTTAGCTGGAAGGTCTGAAATAATCACTGTAAGCTGAAACCTCTGAAGTGAACATTGTAAGCTGAAAGGTTTGAATTGAATATTATTAGCTGAAAGTTTGAACTGAACACTGTTAACTGAAAGGTCAGAAGTGAACACTGTTAAATGAAAGGTCTTAAGTAAACACTGTAAGCTGAAACATCAGAGCTGAATAGTCAAAAGGTATTAATATATAACTATTATTACTCCATTGAAACTGGTTGCCTTACTTATATTTATAAACTTTAATGCTTTGAAAAGGTCTAATTTTTTACTCACAACCAAATAGGAAGATATATAATTATAGTAATTGGAGGAGATAGATGTAGATTAAAGTTTTTAGTATTAAAATGTTAATTTTACAGAGTCAAAGAATAGAAGTTACAGAGCCATTTATTGTGGACAATGTAAGACAGAATGCACTTTTTAGTATTGGGATAATGTGACACAAACTTGGCAAATTTGGCAGCTTTGAAATGTGGCAGTTAGGGATTTCTCTTCTTTTTTTTTTTTATTTAATTGGACATACCAGGAACATTAGCCTTAAGAAACTAATGTGTAAAATCATTGAGTTGGTAAAGTTTAAATGATTTTAAATATTATATATTTAGCTGTTGTGACCAAAGGGTAGCAGAGTGTATATCATGGTAAATTTTCCATTGTCTGTTAACTTTTTTCTTGTAGAAGTGATAACTTCACAGAAGTTCTATAACCACAAGATCACAGACTTATTCTGAAACCAGCTTCACAGATTCGACCACAGATGCTCTGCAATAGGGCTTATAAGCGCACTTTAAGGGAAACATTTTCTCTTAACGATCAAGTCTTAGACATTTTTTTTTTACATGTACCATTACATGGTGGTCCCCTAAATGGTTTGTGGACATCCGGGGTCCGTGGGACCAATCCAGGGGCTTATTTAAGGGGAAATTACAAAAACAAATCCTCTAGCGATTTATTTTCAGTAGAGCAATTCAGTCCTTCTTGGGTCACTAATTTTTAAATAAGTATTTACTGCATGGTAATGGAATTGGAATACCCGGTAACTGGCCGTTATGGAAACACTTATATTGAGTTTACTTCCAAAATCCATAGTGTCTGTAATATGTGTATAGTATAATACGGATAACAAAGCACGCACAATTGTGTTATAATATAACAATAATATGTAACAAAGGATTTAAAGGTTACATATAATCAACCTTTCTTTTTGCTGACTCCACAAATGGGGGAAAATTAGTAAAACATTTGACATGCCGACCACATTTACAGTTAAAGTACAATTGACATGCCATGATAACAACTGTGGCTGACCTCGTGGCATTGTTTGTCCAAGTAAATAAAATGTAGTGTTTACTTCAACATTGTTTGTCCAAGGAAAATGACGGGATAGCAACCAATATCGTTCGTTGATTGGATAATCAACTTATTTGATTGACAATCTGCATCAGGTCAGTTGCAGTCAGCTGTTATAAGCAAGTGTATTATGTAGTAACATTGAATATTCATGTTGTGGTGTGTGAAGTTTTGAGTGTAAATCTGTGTTATAAACTGAGTATACTAGATATGAACTATGGCACTTGGATCGGATTTGGTTCACTAGTTGAGTTTCTTTTCAGCAGTTTTCCTTCTTTTTTTTTCAGCAAATAATAAAAAAATTGCCAATAAAAGATTTTATTATCAAAAAGAATATCATACATAAGGATAAATTCTGAATAGTGTAGTCTATTATTTTGCTTGGATTCTCGCACCCCTAATTTTAAGTTCACAACACTTAAATTCCAAATGCCATATTTCCCAATTTCCCAGCCCTCCTTTCTACTAAAAATAATAAAAAAAGAACATTATGGGGTGTTAATGTTGCAAATTCTTGTGCTATTTACCAAATTATCTTGTTTGGAAAACAATAAAATAAATGATTTTTCTGCATATTTTTTATTAATTTAATACTAAAACGAAAAGTAAATGAATGACTCTAATACAGTCAAGGCATAAGTATATAATATCACATCTTTAGACAATTAAGAAAGTATACACATTATAGAAAATTTGAATAAACTGTAATGTTTTATTCATTGTTAATTTAACATGTACATAGCAATTGTAATAAACACTATCTATTTTCATTATGATCTTGTTACCACGGTAACAGTTACCAATGGCATCACCAGTTCAGGATAGAATTATAGATGACAAGGTGAGAGTTGTGAAATGATGTTTGATGTATGTTTTCTGCAATGTTGGTTGCTGATGATGGTAAAGGGAGATAATAAGAATTAAAAGATAATAGTTTGTCTGGGTGTTAAGGCTGGATGTTCTGATTGTTTGGTGCACAGGATCTCTGGTTACCATGCACTTTATGCTTACACTGTCCTGGTCATGAAGTAGGTAGTGAGTATGATCTTTGACACAGTCATGCCAAATATGTAAATAATGATACTAGTACTTGTTGTTGGCCATCATCAGTTTCAGCCTGTATATGTGACTTGATGGTTATGAAGCATGATGCTTATGGTGTCTTCGCTGCAGCAGTGCTTTGATTATACTATGTGTAAAATTAGGAATAAGACTTAAGCAGATTATATATTGAAAATTTATCTTTTAAATATAGTCAATAAAAAAGGTTTGTTTGTTTATTGATGGTGTGAAACTTTCTTACAAGAGTCGACATTGTATGTATTATGTTCTAACATTAAAGCGGGGTGGTAATCTAATGGATAGAGTGTTGGCCGCTCACACCAGAGGTTGTGGGTTTGATCCCCAGCTTGACCTGATGCCTCTCATTAAACAACACTCAGTACTCGTTCTACCCAAGAAGCGGACTCGAGAGCGGTTCATATAAGCTCTGAGCTTTCATCGCAATCAAGCTAAAATAAATTAGTATAAACAAAACTAAAACTAAAAATCTAACATAAAAATTCCATGAGTGCTGTATCAGTAAGTCAGTGCATCAGGCATTGGGCTTAATAGTGAATAACAAATGGACAGACTAGTAGTTTGGCATGGATTAAATGGTTCCAGATTATCCTGTCACACCCTCTTGAATAAATGCCTCACACATACCCATGAATAAATGGGTGATGACGCATTGAGCATATTCCCCTTTAGTTTGTCGCAGCAAGATTTTTTTTTGAAGTGTGTGTAAAATGCCATGAAACATGTTGTTTATTGTTATAAGGCATTTGTTAAATTTTATTATTAAAGGGAGAATATCAGAAAATCACACTAGAAATGTCTTAAAAAAGAAAATAATTATTAAAATGGATAAAAAGCATCTCATTATCATTATTAAATCAAATCCAAATGGTTTGATATGGCAAATCCACTAAAATGTGTCAAAATCTATATTCAAATTGGAGTGGTAAACTTGAAATGAAATCCCCATTCTTAAAATAGGAAATATTTAACTACTGCTTGATGTCATTCGGACTCTTTCTAAAAGAAAACAAGTTTTACTATCTGTTAACCTGAATCAATGGCGGATCTACTCTTTAAAAAAATCCTGGCATACGCCCCCTCCCCCTAAACTCCCATATGTTATTAAAATGCATTATATTTCTACTGAAAACGTGTTTGCCTGTTTAGATTTTGTGTTGCGCACTCTCTTCTTAACTGAAATCCTGGATCCACCCCTGTGTATAACGGATCAATTTGAAAACAAAATGAAATCACGTGGCTTATTTAATACGTCAAAAAATATGTTGCACTGATATATATCGGAAATAATATATTTTAGCCAATTTTAAAAGGTTTGAAAATCCTGATTAATTCCCTTTAAAGATCAAACTGTAAGAATGATGTTATCTGATAGATGAGGTGCGTTTATTGTTGGATGGGGAATATTTAATTGAGGGTACGTCTCTGTGTTTCAAGATAATATGGTCAGACCTTTTATGTTGAAAACCTGAGAAAAATGCACTCTTTAAAATGATTTAGTAAATGTTGACCAGACCTGTAATATGAAAATGTTGAAAGTATGTAATAGTGCTTAAATTGTCATCTGTCGTCTATTTCCTGTTACACGCAAACTTCACAAAGGTGTTTCTGAGATGGAATTTACAATATATTTATAATAAAGTTGTTTTGTTTGCAAAAATTTGGATGAACAGTATGTCAAGGATATTTCACTATATGTATTGTTACATATTATGCACATCTTTACTATTGTTGTGTTATTTTTGTTCACATAATATATATGCTGTGTTTGAAACTGCGTGTATACACTTTCAGACTAGGGCAGACTCACGGTTATTAGATAAAAAGGTGAGATGCAATCTTACATGCTGTTCTTTACATAATTTTTGAAATTTTTAAACTTTATGTCAAGTGATATGCTCACATATTATATATACTGGACAGTGCCATGAATATTTACCTATAATGAAAGTTTAAAAGAAACTCTAAATAATCATATGCAATCCTAGGTAACACTTAATAGTATGTGTACATCACATACAGCCCAAGGTAACACTGTATGGTCTGTGTACATCACATACAGTCCAAGTAACACTCTATGGTCAGTGTACATCACATACAGTCCAAGTAACACTCTATGGTCATTGTACATCACATACAGTTCAAAATAACACACTATGGTCTATGTACATCACATACAGTCCAATGTAACATTTTATGGTCTGTGTACATCACATACAGCCTAAGGTAACACTCTGTGGTCTGTGTACATCACATACAGTCCAAGGTAACACTCTATGGTCTGTGTACATCACATACAGTCAAAGGTAACACTCTATGGTCTGTGTACATCACATACAGCCCAAGGTAACACTCTATGGTCTTTGTACATCACATACAGCCCAAGGTAACTCTTTTTGGCCTGTTTACATCACATGCACCCCAAGGTAACCCTCTATGGTCTTTGTACATCACATACAGTCCATGGTAACACTTTATGGTCTGTGTACATCACATACAGTCCAAGGTAACACTCTGTGGTCTGGGTACATTACATACAGCCCAAGATAACTATTTTTGGTCTGTTGACATCACATACACCCTGAGGTAATACTCTGTGGTCTATGTACATCACATACAGTCCAATGAAACACTTTATGGTCTGTGTACATCACATACAGTCCAAGGTAACACTTTATGGTCTGTGTACATTACATACAGCCCAGGGTAACTCTCTTTGTTCTGTTTACATCACATACACCCCAAGGTAACACTCTGTGGTTTGTGTACATCACATACAGCCCAAAGTAACACCCTGTGGTCTGTGTACATCACATACAGTCCAAGGTAACACTCTGTGGTCTGTGTACATTACATACAGACCAAGGTAACAATATGTGGTCTGTTTACATCACATACAGTGCAAGGTTACACTATGTGGTCTGTGTACATCACATACAGTCCAAGGTAACACTCTGTGGTCTGTGTACATCACATACAGTCCAAGATAACACTCTATGGTCTGTTTACATCACATACACCCCAAGGTAACACTTTGTGGTCTGTGTACATTGCATACAGTCCAAGGTAACACTCTATGGTCTGTTTACATCACATACAGTCCAAGGTAACACTCTGTGGTCTGTTTACATCACATACAGTCCAAGGTAACACTGTGGTCTGTGTACATCACATACAGTCCAAGGTAACTCTCTGTGGTCTGTGTACATTACATACAGCCCAAGGTAACACTCTGTGGTTTGTGTATATCACATACAGTCCAAGGTAACACTCTATGGTCTGTGTACATCACATACAGTCCAATGTAACACTCTATGGTCTGTTTACATCACATACAGTCCAAGGTAACACTCTGTGGTCTGTGTACATCACATACAGTCCAAGGTAACACTATCTTGTCTGTGTACATCATTTACAGTCCAAGGTAACACTCTGTGGTCTGTCTATATCACATACAGTCCTAGGTAACACTCTGTGGTCTTTGTACATCACATACTGTCCAATGTAACACTCTGTGGTCTGTTTACATCACGTACAGTCCAAGGTAACACTCTATGGTCTGTGTACATTACATACAGTCCAAGGTAACACTTTGTGGTCTGTGTATATCACAAACAGTCCAAGGTAACACTCTGTGGTCTGTGTACATCACACACAGTCCAAGGTCACACTCTATGGTCTGTTTACATCACATACAGCCCAAGGTTACACTCTCTTGTCTGTGTACATCAAAATAGTTTTTTCATCTGGTTTGTGATTTAATTTATAGATATTTGAAGATTAATAAAAACAATTCTCAATATAAAAATACAAGAAATAAATACAAAACCTGTATTTTGTTTGTTTATACAGTGATAGGACAATGATATATAATGATGAGATCCCATCATTTGGCATGAAGTTTGAAATGCATTTTGTTGTTGCTAGTATTTTATAGTATACCTCTTAGGAATTCAACAACATCACACAGTGGAATTACTCACTGGTATGACACAAACCACCGTATATAAAACAAAAACATAACGTCGACAATCTGGACAGAAAAAAATTGATCTCCATAGTTTTCTGAGCTCCATGAAAATTGCGATATCCCACATCGACCACAAACATTGATTAAAGTCATAAATTGTCACAGCTCCTATTGGCTATACATGGCCCATATTTGGCATCTTACCCAAGCAAAAGTTCTATTGTTTTCCGATTCACCATATCTCTAAATATTTAGGAAATCACGTTCTATCTTTCCATAAAAGTTTGAAAATCATGTCTGTGTAAAACAGCCCTGGTATAAAGTTGAAAAGCAGAGTACTTGATTTAAGTCCATCTTGTCCTAGTTGATATCACTTTGTAATTAAACTTCAAATTGGGTATAACTTCATTTCAAATTGTCCTAGCTCAATCTTAATTATGACAATACATAAGTTGGTTTAACTCCACCCTGAATCTTAACTCATAGTGATCATATAATTGGTCTGCAGAGTTAGTTTAATTCCACCCTAAATTGTCCAATAACAATACTGGCATGATGTAATTTAACTGCAAAGTTGGTTAAAGCTCCACCTTAAATTATCCTAGCTGATATTGACCATGTAATTGGACTGCAAAGTTGGTTAAAACCCACACCCTAAATTATCTTAGCTGATATTGACCATGTAATTGAATTGCAAAGTTGGTTAAAACGTGACATCCAAAATTATCCTAGCTGATATTGACCTTGTAATTGAATTGCAATGTTGGTATAAACTCAAACTTAAATTATCCTAGCTGATATTGACCATGAAATTGGACTGCAAAGTTGGTTCAAATTCCACCCTAATTTATCCTAGCTGATATTGACCTTGTAATTGGGCTGCAAAGTTGGTTAAAACCCACACCCTAAATTATCCTAGCTGATATTGACCATGTAATTGGACTGCAAAGTTGGTTAAAACGTGACATCCAAAATTATCCTAGCTGATATTGACCTTGTAATTGAATTGCAAAGTTGGTTAAAACACAAACCTAAATTATCCTAGCTGATATTGACCATGAAATTGGACTGCAAAGTTGGTTCAAATTCCACCCTAATTTATCCTAGCTGATATTGACCTTGTAATTGGGCTGCAAAGTTGGTTAAACCCACACCCTAAATTCTCCTAGCTGATATTGACCATGAAATTGGACTGCAAAGTTGGTTCAAATTCCACCCTAATTTATCCTAGCTGATATTGACCTTGTAATTGGACTGCAAAGTTGGTTAAACCCACACCCTAAATTCTCCTAGCTGATATTGACCATGAAATTGGACTGCAAAGTTGGTTCAAATTCCACCCTAATTTATCCTAGCTGATATTGACCTGGTAATTGGGCTGCAAAGTTGGTTAAACCCACACCCTAAATTCTCCTTGCTGATATTGACCATGAAATTGGACTGCAAAGTTGGTTAAAATTCCACCCTAAATTATCCTAGCTGATATTGACCTTGTAATTGGACTGCAAAGTTGGTTAAACCCACACCCTAAATTTTCCTAGCTGATATTGACCATATAATTGGACTGCAAAGTTGGTTAAACCCACACCCTAAATTCTCCTAGCTGATATTGACCATGTAATTTGACTGAAAAGTTGGTTAAAACTCAACCCTGAATTATCATAGCTAATATTGACTGTGGAATTGGACTGCAAAGTTGGTTAGAACTCCACCCTGAATTTTTCTTAGCTAGTATTGACTGTGTAATTGGACTGCAAAGTTGGTTAAAACTCTGCCCTGAATTATCTTACCTGATATTGGCCATGTAATTGAACTGCAGAGTTGATTACAATTCCACCCTAAATTGTTCTAGCATATATTGGCCATGCATATACACACAGACTTATTGTAAAATCTGGACAGTTATGTTGTAGTGCCTGTCTGGAAATTACCATAAATGTTCAAACACACAGCAGGACTAACAGAAACCCTGTACAGGTCACATGTTGAAGGAATCTAACTTTCTTCTTGACTGTGATCGCTATTGTCATAATAGGTTTTATTTCACTGTTTAGAACATTCATTTTGTTGTGTGTTGCATTTTTGTTTCAGTAAAGAGATCAGAAAATGAATTGATGTGTATACATGTACAAGGTTTTGTCATGACTAGTTCTTGTTCCATACTTGTTGAATGAAGGTAAAAATAGTGATTAAAAATATCACCAGGTTTCTCTTTTTATTCGCAGTATGTGTGTAAAAACAAAAATGTTCCATATAGTATACAAAGCCTGTAACAATCATAATATACTAATTAGATTTTAAAACAAATCTGCCATTAATGTTGTCAGGAATAAGCATGTTAAACCAGACTGGAATATTAAAATCCAAAATATTTGTAAATTTCTGTAACTCACAATAATTATTGTTTCAGCAAATAAACACAATTTCCAGAAATTGTATATGAAAAACTATTATATTGAATTATTTCTAAAAAAAATGTATGAGCAATGGTCATTTGGTTTAAATCTTTATTGAAAATGAGGGGTAATGAGAAAGACTAAGGTTCAAAGTTGAGTTTTGACATATTGAGACATTGTTTGTGCCCATTTCAGTCAAATTGAATTTTTTTGGCTGTCATGAATACAGTTTTGTGGCGTATTTATAAATTAGGTGTCAAGATCTATTCTTATTGAATATTATTTAAAGATGTTTGTTAAAGCCTCATTAAACTTCTGAAATGCACACATTTTGATAATAACAAAAATGATTGTAATTAAATGTGTTTAAAGTATTGCTAAAACCATTCCTGTAGACCCCTTAGTGACTGTTTTTAAAAAAGTGAGAATATAAAAAAACTTTGGTCAAAATGTGTATTTCTTAGATGAGCGGACCGAACTTTCAACTTTTATTTACATTTTTGTAATTCTGCAATGACTTGGTTGCTTTCTGCTGTACCTCCACCAGTATTTTGAAGTACACACAGGAATGCTGCAGTGGTAGTGTGCGGATTAAGACCGTTAGAAAAGGGGTGTTCATTAACAAGATTAGAAAAGTTATGACTTCACTAATATTATGTATCGTTATTGGGTTTTCTTTTTTTGGAAATATATTTATGTTTGCAATAAAACTGTATCGAGCGTAGTACGCATTATATTATTTATAAGCACTGAAAAACAATGAGTAGGGAATAATAATTTGGTCTAGTAACTCTTGCTCAGGATCCTCCCTTGTATATACGCGTGATACTATCACATGCACTATTGCGTCACAAATCACTTTATTACAGTCAGTATTGAGAGGCTACCAAGGGTGGTTTGTTTAGTACAGTTATTAAAATAGTAATTTTATTTTTAATTCTATATGAACGATTCGCCGCTTACTATCTAACTGCAAGCGGTAACTTAATTTTTAACCGCATCCCCTACAGTTCCCTGTTCTTTGTTTCCTTCTGAAGTGAATTGATCATATTACCGACCAACGCGTTTCCTAACAAGCTTCGTAACTCCCCTTTTTCTGACAAAGGTGTTTATCATAAAGAGATGAACATTAATTTGTAAACAAAACCCGTTCTTAATTATGAACTTATAATGTGCTTTATATCTATTTTTTCGTTTGCAAAGTCTCTCGGTGATCAAATAAACATGTATTCAATCATCTGGAAGAATAAAACTGACTTACATTAAAACTAAAAACTATCGTTTCTGAAGTTTAATGAGCCTGTAAGCAAACCAAGTTTTATAGCAGAAATTGATTTTAATTTACATAAATCAATGCAAATTTATTGTTGCCAAAACAGACAAAACAGTTTAGATATTTTGCATTAACTTCTGATAGGCATAACATATTGTGATACAACTTTCAGCATTTCTTACATACAGGCATTTGACACGGAGTTAATCCAGTTTTAATAATATTTTCACAAAATATTTATCCATCAAAATTTGCTAATAAAATATATCTTATTGTGTTGTTTCAAAAATATTCAACCAATTTTGAAAATGAAGTACCTTTATTTACTACTTAAAAGCACTGTTCAGTGGATACCTTAAGTTTATGTTTTTTCCTTAAAAATAAGAAATCTTTGGCTGAAAAAGCGCCCCAAACAATAGTTTTGCGTGAAAACGGACTTCTACTTTAAAATGTAACAATGAAGAGTTTCACATTTCCTGGCTTTTATGCAGATGTAAGTTTTATTGTAACCAGTGTGGAAATGTCTGACAAGTTTCCAGTTATAGGGTAGACTACATCGCATTGTTTTCTGATCACTTTACTTTTGCTTTGCATGTGTATCTTGGCCGTTCTTGTTGAACTGTTAGACTGGTTGATGAACATTTTCTTTCATTAGATAGATCAATTGTTTTCTACATGTATTCTTGTTATATAGAACCTGTTGTACCATTATACATGTAATGATGTAAAGATCATTTTATCTATTGTGCGTTAGGAATTACCTGGCACTCATGAATGATCCGTGTATTCTTGTAAATTAATTCCCAGTGTCCAAATGTAAATAATGACATTACTGTTTATAAACTGATATCAGTATATTATTAAATCAGCATCGTATTGCTCTCACGTATAGCTGCACGGTGAAGGCGTTTAAAGGCTTAAACATATTGACGAGGATTAAGAGTGCCAAGTAAAACCTTACAAACAATACATGCATTATATTTACTGCTCTTTAAAACCAGAATATATTGAATATTAGCAAGTATATTATAAATTTATTTTTTATTTAACTTTTTTTTTTAATATTTTTATTTCAATTTTAAGAAAAGATAATGAGAAATCTTAGAAATATATATTTTTAGTCTAATCCATTTATAACAGAATACTGTACATGAACTAAGAGTTTATCATTGTGTCCTTGTTTTGTAATATTGATTAATTGTCATACTTTTTTATTTTGAAAATAAATACAAACATTTTTGATTAATTTAAGGAAGAGAATTAAAACAATTTGTTTTGTCAATTTGACTAATACAAAGAGCTTTAGTTATTTGTATCATATTGTAGAGTTCTATCATTATTTATGCCATACTGTCAAGTTATATCATTATTTATGCCATACTGTCAAGTTCTATCACTAATTTATGCCATACTGTCAAGTACTGTCATTATTTTTGTCATACTGTTTAGTAGTGTCATTATTTATATCACACTGTCAAGTACTATCATTATTTATGTCATACTATCAAGTACTGTCATTACTTATATCATACTGTAAGGTACTGTCATTATTAATGCTACACTGTCAGGTATTGTCATTATTTATGCCATACTGTTAAGTACTGTCATTATTTTTGCCATACCGTCAAGAACTGTCATTATTTATGTCATACTATAGAGTACTGTCATTATTTATGTCATACTGTCATTATTTATGTCACACTGTCAAGTACTATCATTATTTATGTCATACTTTCAAGTACTGTCATTACTTATATCATACTGTCAGGTACTGTCATTATTAATGTTACACTGTCAGGTTTTGTCATTATTTATGCCATGCTGTCAAGTAATGTCATTACTTTGCCATACTGTCAAGAACTGTCATTATTTATGTCATACTATGGAGTACTGTCATTATTTATATCATACTGGCATTATTAATGTCATACTGTCAAGTACTGTCATTATTTGTCATACTGTGGAGTACTGTCATTATTTATGTCATACTGTCAAGAACTGCCATTATTTATGTCATATTGTGGAGTACTGTCGTTATTTATGTCATACTGTGGAGTACTGTCATTATTTATGTATTACTGTCATTATTAATGTCATACTGTCAAGTACTGTAATTATTTGTCATACTGTGCCGTACTGTCATTATTTATGTCATACTGTCAATAACTGTCATTATTTATGTCATACTGTGGAGTACCATCATTATTTATGTCATACTGTGGAGTACTGTCATTTTTTATGTCATACTGTCAAGTACTGTCATTATTTATGTCATGCTGTGGAGTACTGTCATTATTTATGTCAAACTGTGGAGTATGTCATAATTCATGTCATACTGTCATTATTTATGTCATACTATGGAGTACTGTCATCATTTATGCTATACTGTCATTATTCATGTCAAACTGTCAAGAACTGTCATTATTTATGCCATACTGTCAAGTACTGTCATTTTTTATGCAATACTGTCAAGTTCTATCATTATTTATATCATATTGTCAAGTACTGTCATTATTTATGTCATACTGTGGAGTGACGCCGCTTATTGTCTCTATTAATGCCGCTAAAGCTTACTCAGCTCAGAAAGCTTAAAGACCAGCGTTCCCGTCATCGTGATCTCCGTGACCTTGAGGAGCGAATGTTACTCGATAAACTGGCAGATACAGATCGCCAGCTGAATGGTGCAACACCAAAAGTGCTAAGAAGCAGGTCACGACTTCCACTGTCAAAACATAAAGAAATTCGGGACCTGCAGTTAGAGGTGAGTTTTTAATTACCCAGTTTTACTATTAAAAAACTCATATTCTGTTATAAGCTTATAAATTTTGAGCTATTCTCATTGTTGTCAATCATCTTTTCTTTGCATGTTAATCATCTTTTAAAAGTCAATCCATGATGGTTTCCATAAATAAAAATTGAGTTGCTCTGTGAAAAGTATAAAAACTATCTCTAGCAATTTGATAAAAAATAAGAGTACCCCTGTACAGATTGTTTGTTGTGATGTGCCTTACAGATTTGTGTTAGCCTCTTGCCACTTTTACTGTAAATATCAAAGTTAACATGTATCCATTATCGATAAGTGAGGCAGTAGTGCAATGGATACATGCCAGAGGTCGTGGGTTTGATCCCATGCTTGATACAGTGGCCTCTCAAAAATAAGACTCAGTTGTGGTTTTACACAGTAATTGGCCTCAAGAACGATTCATATAAGCCATGAGCTTTTGTCGCAATTGAGATAAAATAAATTAATATAAAAACCATCCATAAAGTAACGTAGGTATTCTAATATTGACCTGAACTTTGTGTTTACTTTAAATTTGTTTATCCATCGTAAAATTTGGAATTTTCAGCGAGAAGCTAAAGTAAACATAATATTATGATTGTTATTGGATATTCATACCTGGATAATAAATGTTTGGCATGTTTCTGCTAAAGCCTTTGTAATTTTATATTCAATAACACACATTTGTATCCATATGACAGAACGTACACGTTGACATTGTGAATGGCTCTACTTATTGCAACTGCGATTTATAGGGGATAAGTTTGACACTAGTAACCTGAAAGTGATTGACCAATTTTTCCTGGGGAGAATCTTAAGCATTTGATAACATAGCAGTGACAACTTAAGTTTTATTGACTTATTTAAGGCATTTGTTGTTAACATTAAAGAGAGCCAGACAGTTTGCAGGTAGTGGTTTTATATTAAGCTCAACTGGCACAACGCTTGTTCATGATAAATTATAATACAGTAAAACCTGTGTAAGCAGTCACCTGTATTAAGCAGCCACCTGTCTTTAGCAACTATGTTTTCTATTTCCCATTTCTGTGCTTTCAGAGTAAATTAATCTGTTTTAAGCAACAACCTGTCTTAAAAGGCTACCTTTGGTCTTTCTCCTGACTGGCTGCTTAAGACAGGTCTGACTGTGTATTTATTGATTCTGTATATTTGTGACATGACATCTTTGTTCTATTGATGACATATATTGATTGTGTTTTCTGAATGACCTGTTTTACTGGTTTTGCTCTAAATTTGATCAATAGTGTCTTACATTTGATTTAATCTCAGACTGTTCTATTTGACATATGACTTATAACAGATATTTTATTTTACATTTGATTTATTATATGATTATGTTCTATTTTACTGTTTGACTTATAATATGTGTTCTATTTACATACATGTATATGACTTATTATATGTGTTGTATTTTACAAATGTCATATAAGAGGTGTTGTATTTTATATGTGGCTTACTATGGGTCCTCTATTTTACATGTATGACGTCATATAAATTATGTTCTATTTCACATATGTGACTTATTATATGTCTTCTGTTTTAGTTATGGCTTATTATATATATTCTATTTTATATAAGGCTTACTAGAGGTTTTGTAGTTTACATGTGACATGTATATTCTGGCTTGGTATGTGTATTCTATTTTACATATATTACTTAGTATTGGTCTACTGTTTTACATATGACTTATTACATGGTACATGTATTCAATTTTATATATGGCTTAGTATTGGTCTAGGGTCCTTCCCTGGCCAAGTGGTCTAAGGCTCCGTCTCAAGATCACTTACCTCTGATGGCTAAGGTTGAGGTTCGAGTCCTGCTCGCTCCAAAAACTTATGTGAGAAAGTTTCCAGTTACATGCGGAAGGACAGTGGTTCTACTCAGTCTGAATCAATCTGAGGTCTTCCTCCACCTGTAAAACTGGATATGGCATATATAACGTGAAATGTGTTTAAAATGGCATTAAACCCCATTAAAAAAAATGAAAAAAATAGTATTGGTCTACTTTTTTTCATATGACTTTTCGTATGTGTTTTATTTTACATAAATGACTTATATGACTGTGTTCTTTCTGACATATGACTTATCATATTTCACATATAGCTTATTTAATGTGTTCTTTTATAGATATGTAATTTTTTATATTGTGTGTTCTATTTTACATAACTATAGCATATTGTTTTGGTTTTGTTTCAGTATGAGCAAATGAGGGAGCAGGAGTACTCCCAGACTCAGCCAGTGCGTATGGTGTCGAGTCGCGTGGGACGCATCACTCCATATTCCAGGAACAGTAACTCCAGCATGAGTATATATCTTGACGTAAGTTGATGCACATGTGCACAGGGTGTATCGCAGTTGTATCGGTTATGATGGTATCCATAGTGTAGTGATAGTGATAATGGTTCTCAATCAGAAACAAAATTCTAATATATTGTTTTTCATTTTTCACTTAATTGGGGTAACAACAGCTTTGAATTGATATATACTTTAGTAAATTGCAATTAACAAGGTTATGATATATTGTTTGGGGTGCTTGTTTCAGTCAAAGGTTTTTCTGATTTCGTGGACACAATTTTTGGAGAAAAATATATCACTTTAGTAGTTTGTTAGTGGAGACTGAGAAGACTTCATTTTTTCAAATATGAGTTTGGTGGGCAAAATTTCATTAAAAATTTTGATGAATAAAAATTTAGATTTTTTTCTTTTTTTTTTAGAAATTGATGTTAAGATTTGATTTGATATCACACTATTTCGCACCTATCGGAAATTATTACAAAATGACTAAATGTTTGTTGTTTTAGCAACTAAAAATGACATTTAATATTCAAATTCAAAGTCAGTTTTTGCTGTAGAATATGTTTTACACGACACATTTCAAAAATAAAACATTAAAATTTAAAAAAATATATTAACCACTAAAAAGATATATTATTTATAAATATTCCACTTGAATTGTTTCAATTAGAAAAGCAAAAAAAATATATGTATGTCGCACCATTAGTGCAAAACAGTACCAAGCCATTTAGTGCCTTCTTTTTTCATATGTATCCGCTTTGTTTCGTTTTACATGAATAAAACAAAAAACATTGAAAACGAAAGGTTTGTGTTTGGACTATGTTTGTGTATTTTCATGTTCTAATATTATTGGCAGGCCAATGTTCATTTGTTTTAAACAAATTGTTGTTGCTAGTTGTTTGGCATATCGAACAAGAGTGTTTGTGGTGTTTTTGTTTATAATAATTATGTTTTTAAAGTAAATGTTAATTATTTTTTTGTATGTTTTATGAAATTATTTTACGTCTCATTTGCATGTATTTTAATGGGATTTTCATTGATTTAAGATAACCATACCCATTTGTGTTGTGTGTTTAAAACACTTGGGCTCCATTTTATTAACCTTCATAGATTTTAAATTTTTGTACAAACTTGGTAAGACAGCTAAAGACATTTTTCTAACACATGGTTAGCACAAACATTCTCCAGCATCATGAAATTTCTCTAATGCAAGGTTAGCACAAACATTCACCAGTATGAAGACATTTCTCTAATGCATCGTAAGCACAAATATTCTCCAGCATGAAGACATTTCTCTAATGCAAGGTTAGCACAAACATTCTCCAGCATGAAGACATTTCTCTAATGCAAGGTTAGCAAAAACATTTTCCAGCATGAAGACATTTCTCTAATGCAAGGTTAGCACAAACATTCTCCAGCATGAAGACATTTCTCTAATGCAAGGTTAGCACAAACATTTTCAAGCATGAAGACATTTCTCTAATGCAAGGTTAGCACAAACATTCACCAGTATGAAGACATTTCTCTAATGCAAGGATAGCACAAACATTCACCAACAGAAAGACATTTCTCTAATGCAAGGTTAGCACAAACAGTCTCCAGCATGAAGGCATTTCTCTAATGCAAAGTTAGCACAAACATTCACCAGCATGAAGACATTTCTCTAATGCAAGGTTAGCGCCAACATTCACCAGAATGAAGACATTTCTCTAATGCAAGGTTAGCACAAACATTCTCCAACATGAAAACATTTCTCTAATGCAAGGTTAGCACAAACATTCACCAGCAGAAAGACATTTCTCTAATGCAAGGTTAGCACAAATGTTCTTCAGCAGAAAGACATTTCTCTAATGTAAGGTTAGCACAATCATTCTCCAGCAGAAAGACATTTCTCTAATGTAAGGTTAGCACAAAAATTCTCCAGCAGAAAGACATTTCTCTAATGCAAGGGTAGCACAAACATTCACCAGCAGAAAGATATTTCTCTAATGTAAGGTTAGCACAAACATTCACCAGCAGAAAGACATTTCTCTAATGCAACTGTAGCACAAATCTTCTCCAGCAGAAAGACATTTCTCTAATGTAAGGTTAGCAAAAACATTCACCAACATGAAGACATTTCTTTAATGCAAGGTTAGCACAAACATTCACCAGCAGAAAGACATTTCTCTAACGCAAGGTTAGCACAAATGTTCTTCAGCAGAAAGACATTTCTCTAATGTAAGGTTAGCACAAACATTCACCAGCAGAAAGACATTTCTCTAATGTAAAGTTAGCACAAACATTTACCAGCTGAAAGACATTTCTCTAATGCAAGGATAGCACAAACGTTCTTCAGCCGAAAGACGTTTCCTTAATGCAAGGTTAGTACAAACATTCACCAGCATGAAGACATTTCTAAAAATATTTCAAAGCATTGTTGAATTGTTTATAAATAAGAAAAAAATCTTTTTGAATAACAATCCTTCTTAATTTACAACCAGTGCAGGAAGCAGAAAATGCTTACAGGTTTGGTTATGTGGGCTTTCTTGCAACTAAAACCTGAACTATAATGGTAAGCTTGAATGACTGTTTAAAGTATTTATATATGGATTTTCTGTTCAATAAACTGACATCTCCAAAATTCTATTCCCTGTTTTATGTTTGTAGCTTTGGTATTTAGCCATTTTGAATAGATCCTTGTATGAATGTACAATCAATACACATCAATATACAGTAGTAATGTATATGTGAACATGTAACTATTTTTATGTGTTTGAATGCCATTGTTGATATTTTAAGAAAGATGAATGCTTGTGAACTTTCATATATATTTCTTTCAAATAGGATTGAATGATGTTATTATGTTTTTTCAATGGGTTACATTGATGTTAATTTATATTTTCTATGCAAAGTGAAGTAGGGTATTTGCAGTTGTTTGCGAAGATCTTGTATGAAAAAGTTTTGTCGAGGGTGTGCTATATTAGATAAAAAGTATTTCACTTGACATTGTTTTGTTGTGGTAGATAATTTTTATTGGAATAGATTTGTTTGTTTAATTTATTTTCACTTTAACGAGAAAATATATATATGAAAGTACTGGTATTTAAATACTGTAAGAGTTATACGTGGTAATATTTGAACATTTATATGGTATCAGATTGATCATTGTACGGTAGCTTGATCTGACACAAGAGGTAGTCTTGGGGTAACATGTCTATCTCATATTCTAGCCAAAGACTGCAAACTTGCTTGCTTGGAGATCAGCAACAGGAATATATTATATATATCTACAGTACTGCTCATTCAATTGAAGGTTTTGATATTTTTGGTATCGGGGTTGGGATATCACGCTGTTAGTCTGTAGATAGTGCTGACTCTTCCAGACATCATCATGACATGACTTAAAGACATTGTTTGAAGCAACACTAAATACCATACAACCCACTGCTATATACTTATAGCTCTGCTGCAAGAACGCCGCAATTTTGTCGGAAAATTAAAAAAAGTTGGCTAGTAATTTGAAGAAAAAAATTGATTTTATTTCTACTTGACATTCATTTGTATGAGTGCATATACATGTACAGTCATAACCTGTCTTAAGCAGCCAGTCAAGGAGCAAAAGTGGCATTTTAAGACAGGTTGTTGCTTAAAACAGGTAAATTTGCTCTGAAAGTATAGAAACCCCTCCCAGAAAATGTGGCTGCTTAATAGAGGTGACAGCTTACACAGGTTAGACTGTACCATATATATTCAGATGCCATTAAACTGACTGTTATATAATATACCAAACATCTGCTTCACATCTAACTTTTAAAAAGATAGTTTTGCTGTATTAAACAAGGATTACAGTGTAGATAGGGTACAAGCAAACTGATTTGTTTACATGTACTTGTATTTTGTGAACAACTGATTTGTTTGCTTAAAATGTGTGTATAGCAGGGTACATGAAAATTTATATTAAATATGACTGGGCTTTGACTTTTCTGTAAATTAAAATTATTATAATATATCTATAACCACTAAAACAATTCTTAATCTGGAACCACTTAAATTGAATTTTCTTTACTAATGAAAAAAAGTGCTAGTTAAATTTTAAATTGAGTTCTTAAAAAAAGGTGAAAATCTAGTATTGGAAATGCGTACTGAAGTTTGATAATAACATGTATCAGTTGAACGTTATTTCCTTTCCTTATCTTTATTATATTATCATAATTATTCCTACTAGATATGAACAATATTGCTCTCAAAGAGAAAAAGTCCCCTGTGGAAATATCAGCTGTTATCACCATTGATAGATATAATAAGTAACTGTGGTCCTACCCTACATAAGAAACCAGTTATTATCATCATCATCAGCATATGAAATGTTTATCGTGCTGTGCTACATGTAATAAGTATAATTACCATTCAATACCACAAGTAATAAATAATTACTCTCCTCTACCACAAGAAACAAATAATAACTCTCCTCTACCACAAGAAAAAAGTAATTTTTCTCCTCTACCACAAGAAACAAGTAATTTTTCTCCTCTACCACAAGAAACAAGTAATTATTCTCCTCTGCCAAAAGAAATAAGTAATTACTCTCCTCTACCTAAAGAAACAAGTTATTACTCTCCTGTACCACAAGAAACAATTCATTATTCTTCTCTACTGCAAAAACCAGTCATTACTCTCCTCTACCACAAGAAACATTTAATTATTCTCCTCTACCACAAGAACAAGTAATTATTCTCCTCTACTACAAGAAAGAAGTCATTACTCTTCTCTACCACAAGAAACAAGTAATTACTTTCCTCTACCACAAGAATCAAGTAATTACTCTCCTCTACCACAAGAAACAAGTAATTACTCTTCTCTACCACAAGAAGCAAGTAATTACTCTCCTCTACCACAAGAAAAAGTAATTATTCTCCTCTACTACAAGAAAGAAGTTATTTCTCTTCTCTACCACAAGAAACAAGTAATTACTTTCCTCTACCACAAGAATCAAGTAATTACTCTCCTCTACCACAAGAAACAAGTAATTACTCTTCTCTACCACAGGAAGCAAGTAATTACTCTCCTCTACCACAAGAACAAGTAATTATTCTCCTCTACTACAAGAAACAAGTAATTACTCTTCTGTACCACAAGAAGCAAGTAATTACTCTCCTCTACCACAAGAACAAGTAATTATTCTCCTCTACTACAAAAAAGAAGACATTACTCTCTTCTACCACAAGAAACAAGTAATTACTTTCCTCTACCACAAGAAACAAGTAATTACTCTCCTCTACCAAAAGAAACAAGTAATAACTCCTTTACCAAAATAAACAAGTAATTACTCTTCTTTACCTAAAGAAACAAGTGATTACTCTCCTGTACCACAAGAAACAAGTAATTACTCTTCTCTACCACAAGAAACAAGTAATTACTTTCCTCTACCACAAGAATCAAGTAATTACTCTCCTCTACCAAACGAAACAAGTAATAACTCTCCTTTACCAAATTAACAAGTAATTACTCTTCTTTACTTAAAGAAACAAATGATTACTCTCCTGTACCACAAGAAACAAGTAATTACTCTCCTCTACCACAAAAAATAATTATCATAGAATTTTATCCTCTGACATATGTTATAAATAATTACTATCCTCTAGTCTACCACAATTAAGAAACAAGTAATTGTTTTAGAATCTTTATCCTCTACCATATATTGCAAGTTATTTCTGTCCTTTACCACAAATGAAGAAAATGTCAAAGTATTTTTATTCTCAGGCATATGTAAGTAATTATTAACTACCATAAGAAATAAATATTTATCATCTACCACAAGTAACTACTACAAATGATAAATAATAACCATTTTCTACTGCAGACTAATCGTACCACTGATTTTGAAGAGGTAAGTATATCACCACAAGTGTGATGTAAATGTCATAGGTCTTGCACCATAGGTGTGTTCTAGTTGTGTTTTCAAATCTTAGGTTTGATTGAAATCTGCTGATTATTATATTGATGGATCCATCTACTCAGATGGAATGGTTGGCAATGGTTTTCTGGTCACCAGGGTCAAGGTTGATGTTACTAAAAATAAAATATTGGATTCTGTTCAAGAACTTGTCACAATTCTGACTTGTGGATGTTTTTATGTGTTGTGTAAATGTAAAAATAATTGAAGAACACTGAAAGTCTAAGGATGGGCACACTTCTAGTTAAATTACAATATAATTTTTTAATATTATTATTATTATTTAATAAATTGAAATACCAACAAAGTGTTGTGAATAAAATTAATTTGGTATTTAGAAAATTATGATAACTACAAAAAATAAAAAAATAATAAACTACTGGTAATATGCCATTAAATACAAACCAAAAAGAATTATTTTTTTATATAATTAATTTTTAATTATAAACATTATTGTTTCCCTTCTTATGTTTTCCAATAAATACAATGTCATGTTGGTCAATGAAAAGGTTAGACTAAAATAGATTTCCTGCTTAAAATGGCATCATATTTTGTGACATACTAAATGAGTCATGGGATTTAGGTTTGATTTTAATTTGATCCCTTATACAGGTTTACCCTTAGTAAAATTGCTTTATCTTAGAAATACGGTAGTCAGAATGATGATGCAAATGTGTTCAAGCAGTATTTAAGCTTGGTCTATTTTCAGAATGAGAATTTCGTTTCAAGTTTACCACTCCAATTTAAATATCGATTTTGTCACATTTTGGCAGATTTGACATACCAAACCATTTGGATTTAATTTATTAATGATAATGAGATGCTTTTTATCCATTTTAATAATTATTTTATCTTTTAAGACATTTCTAGTGTGTCTTCCTGATAACCTCCCTGTAACAATAAAATTTAACAAATGCCTCATAATAATAAACAACATGTTTCATGACATTTTACACACACTTCAAAAAATATCTTGCTGCGGCAAAATTTTATTTTTTAAGCATTTAAAGCATTTCTTCCTTATATACTCCCTTCAATGTTTCATGTTGTGGGGGAACAACTGTTCAGTTTAGGACTCCATAAATAATTTTATGCTTTGTCATTTATTGTTACAAATGGTTTTGTGTTGTAGATTAAAACGCTGCATGGTTCCATGTTGTGTTTCCATTTGTTCTGGAAACCGTAAACGGAGGTCAGATGTTGGCAGTTAATCTGAAGTGTCAATACCTCCTGCCTTACTGAAATCTTCTTTAACATTGGTTAGCTTGTTAACACTTTCTATTCGGAAAGGAAAAGATCTGACATTGTGAACGATTGTTTCAGTATGACATAAACAAGTTGTTGAAATGGTTTAGTAACGAGTAAACAAGGTAGTACATGGGTCTTGGTATGTTGTAAACAACTGATTATAAAAACATAAATCCTCATACTTGCTACATTTGGGACGTTTTTAAGATTGTGTTTAGGTTGACTTCTCTCATCATCTCATTAGTTGTGAAGACTCCGTCAAGCAACCAATCATGTTTTGAATTTAAAAAAAAACAACGTAATTCGTTAATCGTTATCTCTAAAATACTTATAGAAATGTGTTTATATACTTCACTCTTGTATGGTTTTTAGGCATTATTTCCTTAGACATAAAGTTGAACACTACTTTTTCTTTAGGTATTATGTGAATTGTTATTATATGAATAATATTTGCAAATTTCAATTGAGACGTTTCAACATAAATAGTGGACATGAAAAAATACACTGTGTATATGTATCCAGCGAAGGTAATATATAATTACCTGACGTAAAAGTTTTATTAGGTACAATAAAAAAGAATTGGTAAAAAATTAGCTCATGGACGGAAATCTTTTGCAAAGATGTATTTATGAATTGACATACATGTGGCATTTCATTTTGAATATGTCTCATAATAAAGATGTCGATTAGTCAAAGATAATTTGTTTAAATAATTTTTATAAATTACTTATTTTCATGAGAAGTAAAGTTATAATTTAATAATTTGTGTAATAAAAGGCAGATATGGTTATACTGCATACGTTAAGATTTTTTATATTTTGAAATGCAGACGTGATGTTTGGATTGGATATATTAGAGGTAAGAAATCAAATCATGGAACTCTGGGAAATTATCAGAGATAAAGGAATGAATTGTAAGCTTTTCTGTCTACCCTATTGTAGGATGAATACAGAAGAAATCCGAATCAGGATCAACAGTTACGCAGTCTGGCAGAGAATCATGGCCGACAAATGGAATATTTACAGTTACGCAACAGAGACCTGGAAAAGCAGAGAGAGGGTAGGCAATTTTATTCAGTTAATTTAACCTAGTTTTCAAGACATTTTGCTATTGTGCATATTTTGCTAAATGTAATATATTTTGATACTTTAAATACGCATCACAAACCCAAAAGTCTTGTAAAGTGTCTAGTTGCAAAACATCAGATCCAAAGATTGCAGGGTTATGGGTACCATACAAACAAGGACAATGTGTTGTGTTCTTTAGAAAGTTCCTCAGCCACATGCTCCCTATTATACTACATCAAGATCGTGGTGAAGAGGAACATAGCTGCATGAAAAATGGAAAGGTTACAGCAAAATATGCTAATATCTTTAAATTCTTTCAAGATGAGTCACCCTTTCAAATTTTAAGTTGCAAAATGTTATACAGTAAAATCTGTGTAAGTGGCCACCTCTATTTATTAGCCACCTGTCTTAAGCAACCATATTTTCTATTTCCCATTTCTATGCTTTCAGAGTAAATTAACCTGTATTAAGCAACAACCTATCTTAAAATGCCAATTTTGTTCCTTCCGTTGACTGGCTGCTTAAGACAGGTTCGACTGTATTTTCCATCAGTGAATTTATTGTCAAGGGAGATAAGTGTGTGCAATCGTCTAGTCCTCTGTACACTTGCCAGTATTTTATCTAGTTAAGTAAAGTTAAACAAAAGCTGGTACTTAATAAGTTAAAAATAAACTTTGGCTGAAGCAGGTACCCCCAAATAAGTCAAATTTCTTGATAACAATTATAAATATATTTGCTTTTAAATAGACATACGCAAACGTCTGGAAGGATTGGGCAGAAAATCTGTGGCACCTGCAGCGCCAGACAATACCGCAGACTTACTACGGGAGTTACGAGAGCAAGAGGTCAGGAATCAAAGAAACCTTGACGACCTCAAACGACAGCTGATGGGACTTAATAACCAGAAAGTCAACGTCATGTAAGTGCCATATAGATCTGTTTAGACTGTTTTGCTTACTTATTAAAGATGAAGGGTTGAACCTTTTATGAAAACTGTCAATGAATAATGAATGGGTAATTGCCAATACATACTGAGTGTTTGTCCTTTTTTTGTTTGTAGATGAGTTTTCCAATATATGTGAATCAGTTTTTAAGTGACTTGAAGTGTGGCGTTAGTCTAATGGATAGAGTGTTGGCCGCTCACGCCAGAGGTTGCGGGTTCAATCCCCAGCTTGACCCGATGCCTCTCATAAAACAACACTCAGTACTGGTTCTACCCAGGAAGCGGACTCGAAAGCAGTTCATATAAGCTCTGAGCTTTCATCGCAATGGAGCTAAAATAAATGAGTATAAATTAGTTCTTAAGTGAGTGGCTTAGTGTATAGATGGTATGTGTTTTATCATTTTTATACCCTAGCCTTTCTTTGAAGGGTTAAGGCACATTAAATGTTACCTCCATTTATTCATCCGTCCGGAAACTAGTTTCGGATGAATAATGTCTGAGGGATCTATGTATTGGTCAAGTTCAATATTTGTCGGTCAAATTTTACAGCAGTTATGGCCCCTTTTTACTTATTTTTTTGGGAAAAATTGTTTCCGATCAATAGCATTGGCATCCATGTCGATGAAAACATTTCTAGTTTATATTTTAAGAGATCCAAAATTATATTTATACATTATTTTGATGGAAGTTATTAGCTTCAATTAACTTGTGGCCAACTTTTTAGCAGTGTATTTAAGTTTAAAGTTATGTAATCCGTCAATTTTAATCAATCAGCAAAGGCAAGTATTGCTCATGGTTCAGCAATACCTGGTTATGTATCACCAAATACAGACTTTCATATCATACCAGCACATGTACTTGGTGAGTGACTTCAGTGGTGGTTAATAATTAAATGTATTTTCATCAGGGATGTAGAGATCATTTCAAGAAATATAGGTAGGTCAATAAATATGATAGCTGAAGTAGAGAACAAAATCAAGCAAAAAGAAGAGATTGTTGCAACTGCAGGGAATATGAAGACATCTGCTACAAATTTAGCTATCCAATCACAGCACTCTCTCAAACATGCTGATAAAACTATCCAATCAAAATGTTTCTTTGGAAATTCCAATACAGAAATAAATAATGATAATATCCCAGTAAAGCAAGTTGTGATGGACAATTCCAAACGAGGTGCAGATTTAGACAGTCCGTTACAAATAGCAGACAGGGCGCTAGTAGAGAGTAACACTGGTCATGAAAAGGAAGATACTGTGCTAAACAATGAAATAGCAAGTAATAAAGACAGGTTAAAAGGTTTATTAGTAGAGAGGTCAACTGATGCAAAAGGTATGCCACAAGAGAAGATTGAAGATGGAATAAGTGATATGGAAAAATTGGGAGATTCCTTGAAAATCAAAACTAATGTAGCCAGGATAAAAAATGAAATTAAGCAGGGTCAGAAAAATGGGATATCTTCACCTAGGTTTGTGAAATGAATGCTGTTTAGTGTTTTAGTTTCTTTTCAACTTTATTTTTAAGTTTGCATTCCATTTTAGCTCTTCTTTAGAAGCTATTCCTGGAACTAGTTGACTGTCTTTTGTTTGCAATATTTTTTAAAAATGTTTTTTCTGAAACAGCATGGTTGAGTTAAATTAAAATAACACACTGCAGTTACGGTCCCTGGGAACCAGACAAAGATATAGACCGAACCACATTATAAACTTATTAAAAATTTCCCATACAAAGTGAGAGATCTGTCGTTATTAATGCAAATGTCATTTCCATCAATTTAGTGTTTAACCTCATTTCATAACCATCGGAATTGCTTCAGGTTTTGAAACAGCCTACAAAGTAGTTTGATTATTAAGAAGTTCTTCGTCACTGTGCACGCGCGAATGACATTGCAAAGACTCCGCCCTTGATTCAAGTCATGTACAAACTACAAAGCCCCAAACTACAAAGCCCCACAAACTGCTTAGAAATGGCCTTAGCAAACATCAACCTTTCAAACATCAATTATCTCAGATTTTATCGTAGCTCCCCAGGTTACTAAGCCAGTTAATTAAAAACTACTAACTATTACATATTGTGAAACTATTTTTATTCTTTTTTTATATTGTATTTTTCTATCACAAGTGTTAATTTGGAGAAAAATACCTTTGTTTTGAAATATTGTCATTCTGCTTTTACCATCTTTATGCACACTTTACATCAAGTGTTGACACATGATTCATTTCTGTATTCTTAATCAGTCTTCAATAAAAGAAATTCAGGACCGTTAATTTTTTTTTAGGTTGAGCCAGTGTCCTGAAAATAAATTTATACATCAAAGTTTTGTTCCAACATGATTGCATATTTGTTTAAACTAAATGAGTTTTAAACGTACTGAACGCAGCCCAGGGGTTCCTTTCAGATAGTATCGTTCATAAACCAATATTATAATGATATAAAATAATATTATTTCAATTACAGTGTGTTATTGCTGATAAACTGGTTAATGTTCATTTTCTCCATTTTTAAAATGTCAAATGTCTTTTCAGGAATATAAAGTTTTGTATTGAGTTATTCCAAACTGCTTTTAATATGTTGAAAGAAAATATAACTAAAATTACCAGTTTTCATGTTGTTTTAGATTTGTGTTTTTTTTCCAACTGCTATCTTAAATGGCTACATAGAAACTAAAAAAGACTTTAGGTTCAATTTTCCAAGTGAATTCAAGAGGCAATAAATACATGTTACCCTCTGGTTTTTCATTTTTTTATAATATTATATGTTTGCTGTTTGAAAGTTCTGTTAAATTGTTGTTCACTGAAGAATTCAGTAAAAATATTAATATTTGTATTCAAGTATTTGGTTTAAAATGTTTCATGTTTTTAACAACATCGAAGCATAAATTAATTCTATTTCACTCTTGCTTTAAATTTACACGAATACATTCTTATCAGGCCAAGTATTTGATTGTTGGAAAATAGACTTTCTTTAAAATTAATGTGTAATAAACTCAATTTAATATTTCTGTTTTTAGTTTATAGGTAAAAGATATTAAATTAAAATAAAAACAGAAATTGTGAAATAAACAAATTATTGAGACCTGGATGAGGGACAACAGAGATCCATTTGGGCCTCTTGCTTGTTAATGATCATTTCAATGCAACAGTCAATTGTAACTTATAATGTTTACCCCTATTGTACAAACAGTGAGATAGAGAAGCCTGTGTATCCACAGCCACCTCCACCCCAACCCCCACCACCAGAGCCCAAGAAACAAAACCTTGTCTTCCCAGTCTATTATGGTAAATCCTTGGTGGCAGAAATAAGGTGAGATATATTATTTATTTTATTTAGAGAAAACTTTTTCATCAAATTTTCTTAAATCCAAGTCTGTTAAATGGGAATGTTACCAAAATGGGAATGTTTCCAAAACCTATCAAATTATTAGAAGAATTTGTTTAACCCATTTTTGAAAAATGGGAAACGTAGATTATTGGACCTAGGATTGGAGGGTCGAGGGTTTGATCCCCACCAAGGACAGGTTTTGTAGCTCTAAGCAATATACTTTATTCGTATATGCTTAATACTAGTTTTACCCTGGATGACATTAAGCTTAATTTATCTTTTATGTAAAAAATTGTTTCACAATCGATGTAAAAAATAAGAGAAGACTATGTGGATTGCTACCTACCCACATGAAAAATACTGAGTCGAAGAACAGTAAACAAACATTTTTTTAAGGATGGCTTAAAAAATTAAATGTAGCAAAAATGTCCGTTTTAGATATTTATATAGTGGCAAAACAATAGCATTATGTATAACAGGTTTTTATAAATGCCTAATATTTCCTGATCATTGTACACAGAGGATCAATTCTTAGTTTATGAAATATCTTATAAAATATTCCTGATTTTAAGTAAACTCATTTAAAGAAAAAAATTTGTTTTGAATTATGATTGATAATACTTTTATGGCAAATTCATTTCAAAAATAATTATTGCTTGTTTACTAGTAGTTCACCTGAATATAGGTGAAGTCTTAGCTCACTAAATTTTTCTATGATACAAATGACAAATGATATAGACCAAGAATTGCAGTTTTGTTAGGGTCTGCATTGTATGGCTCCCTAGCTGCAAATGTTAGTAAACACCCCTTCTAAATTAAATTGTCCGAACACAAGGATAGAAGAATCCATTTTATAAGTTTACCAAGTTGTGAGTTAAACTTTTGAAATTGTCGTAGCAATTGTGTTGTACTATAGAATGGTGTATTACTTACTGTCTCTCTCCAGTGCAATCAGACAGGCCTACCTCCAAAATGGCGGTAACGACCCGGACACTCTTGCCCAGATGGCACAGATGTTGGCCGAGGCACAGGCTATAGAGGACCAGATGAACCAGAAACCAGAGAAGAGGTCACCTAGAGGTCAGCTATTCCATTACCCCATTATTAGAAGGTTTTGGGCTGTTAGTAAAACATATTTGATCAAAAATATAACTGCATGTAATTAATCACTGAAATTATTAAATCAAAAAGATTGCCTCCAGATGCAATAATTATTTTCTACAGAAAAAATAATTTAATTTCAGGGCCATATCTTTTTAACACTGAATATGTTTTGATCAAACATGGTACCAGCATTCCTGCATCATCGGCTTTTTTCCTATTCCATTTTATCATTTAAATGTTTCTATAGTACTTTCATTTTAAATGTTTCCATAGTTTTGTATTATTTTCATTGTATTTTCTTTAAACATAAGCCCACTGATAGGTTCCAGCTATTGCTTACATCCTCAAATAAATAGCTTTTCAGAGACTATTTGAATTATTGTCTATCATGACCTTTATCTTGTATGAATATTGTTTTATATACCCGTAGGTTGATATTTCTTAAAATGATACCTTTCTGAATGTACAGAAATGGTTTAATAATCACAAATATGTTTTTTTCTAATCAGTTTATTTTAGTTTTTTAATTTTGTTTCTGGCCATGACCTAAAAATGAACAAAATATGAAAACAGAAAAAACAATATCCTTGAAGCTTAAACAGTTCCTATGCTCTGACTGTGTCACTTCTTTGGACAATTGTTCATATTTTGAATAAAGTTTACCTTTTTTTTGTCAAAAGATAAGATAAATGGTATAGGATAGACATTTATTTGTCTCGTGAAAAAGATGGCATATATTTCCCTCCTCAAATTCTTCTATGCTTTGGTCTGTCTCTTTTATTTGTTCTGTATGTTATAAAACCGTAAAAATCCTTTTGCATTTTCAGTCTCTTCTGCTGCATTGTCATTTCAATCTTATTTCCCTTGAATAGAAATCAGCTGAGAGTATTTTATCTATTCCATGTTGGTGTATGTCTTTATTATGTTATTGTGAAGTGTTTGTTTTTACAGAGAAACCCAAAGATAATATGGCAGCTTTAACAATGCTAGAAATGGAGAATGAGCGTCTCAACAAGGAATTGCATCTGCTGCAAGAGCAGAAGTTATTGGCAGGAAACAGACGAGACTCTGACAAAGAAGGTAAAAAAAGATCACATGGTCTATCACATGGTCTGTCACATGGTTTGTCACATAAGAGAAATAACCAGTCACTTGCTCACATCTCTCACTCAAAACATATGTTGGCGGAAATGTACGATGATTCGTATCATAAGCATAATATACCAGAAGCTGCTGGGTCAGATGGCTATGAACGGCATCCAGCTTACAGGAAATATGATCAGGATGAACGCAGTTTTCATTCTGAACCTGTCAAAAGACCAAGACAAAAGGTTATCAGGTACACAGCTCTACACAAAGAAGATGGGACTGTTCAAATACAGAGGTCGACCAGTTTCAGTCATGCAAGTCAGCGAATCCCACGTAACATACCACCACTTGACCTGAGGGACCTGTCAACACCATCCAGTCAAAAGTTGAACCAATTTAATAGTGGTAAAGAAAATTTTGATCCCAAGAAGCCCCCAAAATATCCATTGAAATATGACAGACGGCATCTGATCCAAGCAGAGAAATCCATGTACAAGCCAGCATATCAGAACCAGTCAACCAAAAGGTTGGCTACTGGTGGAAAATTAAGCCATGTTTCTGAAGGTCATGAATCAAGAAATCTTTCACAGCCTGTGGGAACTGTTACACAACTTCCTGTTTTGCCAGGTCAGGACTTGAGGTCTAGACCTTCATCGAAACCAGTATCAAGACAGAATTCATTTCCAAGAAATCAAGTTTACAAGCAAGATGAGGATGATGCTGTTGTACAACCCCAACTTCCTGACTATCAAGATGTAGAAGGAGCTGGGTCCAGAAAAAATAGTTTTACCAGGAACCAGTCTGCGGATAATTTACCTGGGTATGAGAAATCTCAGCCACAGTATGATGTATATGACAACAATGACAACTACCCTCCAAGGTCACCCATAGAAGAAATAAAGGAGCCAGCATGGCAGGTCAGGCGTAGATCAAGTGGAGATTTAGGAAGGTATAGTCCAGAGGAACTACACTCCTCTTTAGAGAGCATAGCCATAAAACATGAGTACTGACATTAAACATTTAAAAAAAAAACTTCCATGAAACTCATGATTGTTTTTTTTCCTTGAAAAGCAGTTTATAAGGAATTAGGAAATTTTACAACAGAAATGAGCTTCCTGTGCCATGATAATTATACACATTACCGGTAGACATTTACACACATTACCGGTAGACATTTACACACATTACCGGTAGACATTTACACACATTACCGGTAGACATTTACACACAAACTTTTATTGAAAACATTACACTTTCATATCTTGAAAAAGATAAAATTAGGAAATCTTAAATGCAAAGTTGTTACTCCCTGTATCATTGTTAGCTACTCACTTTAAATACAAAACAATAAGGCTTTTGTAATTAAAAAAACATTCTTCTCTGTTAGAGTAGATTTTGATACTCATTGTATGATGGGCGATTGTGTAAAATTGTTCTTAAATTTTGTTGAAATTTATTTGACTAATTGAGATAAATCAAATTATTAGAGTACTGTTATAATAATAGGTAAATTGTTAATAAAAATTCACCTTAAATCAAACTTTGAGCATGAAATATTCATAGGTTTAGATCAAATTTAGGATTCTGTCATTCAATGATACATTTTAAAACTTATTTTCATAGTAGATGCCCCTTTCATTTCAGCAGAAAACTGTATGCCTCCAAAATACTCATTATCTACTCATAAGGCCAATCTTGGTACCTAAAAAACATTAATTAACATAAGATTGATCAAGACCTACTATTTTTTTCAACAGGTGCATTGACACATCGACGAGGTATAGACTGTCCCATCTGCTACTACCTTAAATATTATTACATTTCTCATTAGAACATAGGACCATTCTGACAAGATAGGTTAGCAACCAATGTAGGCAATAACTTTGACATTTTGTGCTATTGTTTCAATGAGTCAAACAAGAGAGAAAGAACGGTTTATAGATTTTGATGAAAACTGTACTGCTGTATGCACGAGTACCTGATTATAAACAGGAAGTTAAAGGTCTGCAATATAGGGATGCAGTCAAAACTGATCATGCTGCTTTCAAATTTATAGAAAAATAACAATACTGAACATCTATAGGAATCATTGAATCTTTGTTACATTTTCTTGGTAGGTTTATAAGCTTAATATGTAACAAAATGTAGTTTTTGATATTCAGGACGCCGCTCCACAGAGCTGGCAAATTAGATTAAATATTTTATTCTTATTGATCATTTATATTGTTTAGTGAATTGCTTCATGTACTTTTTTAATGACAAAACATATTGCAGTACCTTGATGAATTCTATTTAAGACACAACGTTTACAATTGCTGCAAAGTTCCCAGTGTAATGATATTAAACTATGCTAGTTATTCTGTGTATATACTCGAGACATTATTACCACAAACGCCTGATCTATTTTTCCTCTGCTTCTAGATTGAGCCAGTCAGATATTGGTGCTAGATATTATGTACCGTATAGATTCTTCTTCCATACAATTTTTGTATAATCGTGTTTTTTAATCATTATTCTTATATTGTTATACCGTCAAACCTGTCTTAAGCAGCCGGTCAAGAGAAGGAGCAAGAGTGACCTTTTAAAACAGGATGTTGCTTAATACAGGTCAATTTGCTCTGAAAGCATAGAAATTGGAAATAGCAAATGTGGTTGCTTTAGACAAGTTGCTGCTGTATACAGGTGGCCGCTTATACAGGTTTATACAAGCTGCTGTTGTATACAGGTGGCCGCTTATACAGGTTTGACTGTATATGAACAAATGTGATAATGTTATATTGCTTATTAGTATTACCTAATTTCCTTTCTTATATGTTTACGATTAAATGAATTAATTAGGATAAAAAGTATTTTTGATATTGAAACCACTCATTTCTCAGAGAAAGAGGTCAAGAGAAACTGAATGTATTACTTCAAGAAAAGTTTGGATCAATTTTTTATCCAGATTCTAGAGACTCTCGCTCAATACTGCACATGTTGTTATTTTTGTTGCCGTTCTAAATTACTTTTATGGACAACGCTGAATGTGGAGTGACCAGTGCAATGCAAGGATGTTTTGGAAATTATAGTACTGCGGCAAAGTTAACGTTCAATGGCTAAATGGCCATTTATTGTTAAGCATCATAAATATCTGTCTATTTGATATTTAACAAACAGAAATAAATGAAAAATGATTGTGTTCATTTTTCTTGACCTATAAATATATAAATGCATATATAGTATAAATAAGCTAAAGAGAATCAGTGTCGTGCTGTTTTGATACATACCATATAAGGGTTGTTAGGATATTGTAGATAATTTATCCTCCATAAATATCAATTCATTTAAAGAATCAGAGTTGACAAAATTTGTAGTAAATTTACATGCATTGTTTTAAGAATTTCAGTATAAGAAATATAACCGTTCATAAAGCAATGCACATTAATGTTGAATTTAATACCTTGATAAATTTAGTAGTTTTACATTTAAATAAAAATGTCTTTCAAAATAAGTGATGGATTGAAACCAAATATTAGCAAATTTCTAACCGCAAAGATGAAGGCTATCTTCACAAAAATTAAAATGGTCACAGAGCTGGTTACAGTGTAATATTAAACTATATTCTAATGGTAATTGATACATTTATCGGAGTATGTAACCAGTGCATTAATTTAAACTTACATTTAATTGTTTTAAAATGTGACTTTGACACATTACTGAAGTAAGTGGGAGTTTCAGTATTCTTGATACACATAAAATAATGCCTGAGTCACACAATGTGTATTTGTTGACAAGTGTTTGTTGTTTGTAATAATTCTCTTATTTTCAGCTCACTGCAGTGTCCATGTTCCCTTTTCACTTAAAACATAACTAATGGTTGATGAGTTTAATTAACTATGCAATTATTGTTTTACATTGTGTATTTGCCTTCTTTATATACGTTTACTTGTGTTTCTCCTTTTTTACTCTGGTGTAAGGGTTGCTATCACTTATTCACTATAATAGTTACAGTCTTAAAATTTCATTTGTCAGTTTCATTTGTCACAGTGTAAAATGTAGAGAATTGGTTCTGTTAGTAAAATATCATTCATTACATTAAACTATCTCTCAAGTGATACGGCCAAAGCCAAAGTCATAGGTTCGAGTTCCATTTGCTCCAAAAACTTTATGTGAAAAAAATTGCCAGCTACTTGCGGAAAGGCGGTGGTTCGATTCAGATTCATTTTGAGGTCTTCCTCCACCAGTAAAACTGGATATCAGCAGCCATAATATAACCTGAAATGTATTGAAACTGACGTTAAACCTCATTCAAGCGGTATGGTCACAAGCATTCCAATGTCAGTGTTCACATGTTTAATTTAATTAATATTTTTTCTGAATCCAACAATTTTTATTTTATATTTGAAAACAGTGAAATTATGAAACATTAAAATCATCATTTCACCCAAAATAATTCATGGAAAAATCTTTGAAATTTATGGAAAAAAAGATAAAATGAATTTACTTAAACAATTTCTGTTAGCATTGTAAATTGTACTTTTTTTCCTGCTTAAAATTGTATAATTTTGAACAGTTATTATTCCTACACATTAAGTATAGGGTTTAAAATAGATAGTTAATAAAACAATTATTAATTAATTTCTGAAATCACCGCAACTTGATATAAAGCATGTCTTCTCCTTTGTCTGATTGTATAAAAAAAACAGACAATTTAGCACAGATGGATATTGTCTTATGGAAAATTCATTTTGATTAAATTGGTAAACATTCAATTTGAACAAATCTATCAATATCTTAACTTGGATGGTTTTAAAATTTTTTATACAATCTCATTTTCTAAACAGATTCAAAACATTATCGTCAACAGATTTTCATTGCTACAAAAGTACATATTTTGAATATACCAGTAGGTATACCAAATATAAAAACCTCAATATGCATATTTAATATATCATAATTTGCATCTACATTTATTCGGGACATTACCTTTAAATGACACTGAATTTGAAATGTAGATTTCTATAAACTTATGAATACAAAGTAGTCGGATTTATAGAAAAGAATGTACCATACCGCATACAAATAAATTCTAAATTTGCCTTAGTTACGATGATCACCGCAAACACAATAATCAATACGGATCATGAAATAGTTAAACATATTGTAATGTACTTGCAATAGCTGTCCATACTTAAGTAAACTTAATCAAATCTTCTATTGATGTTTCTTTCTATTGGTTATTGATCTTGTTAGGAACAGCTGTAATCATGTATGAATTTAATACAGAATTTAATGTGAACGGTTATTGAAATATATTCTAATTTGATTTATTTACATTTTAATCAGGAGAGGGATTGATTCATCTTGACAACCACGATAAACTACTCGCTAGCCATGTAAAGTATGGTATAATAACAATGTATACTGCTCAAAAGAAAATAGGCAAATTTAATAAAATATCTATTCTGGGTATTGATCCTTTTTTTTTTATGTCATTTGCTCATAGATACTGGTTAGTGATTGTTTTAAGGCTTTACTTGAAGGACATATTATTAAATTGTAAAGAATACAGAAATTCTGTTGTAAAATGAATGTTAGGCAGATGTCAATTTTTTGTTTTCATTCTCACTTGTTTTCTTGAGATGTAGATGGGTCCTTTTAGTTTACAACCTCTTTCTGTGTACAACCTCTTTCTGTTTACAACATCTTTCAGTTTACAACCCCTTTATGTTTACAACCTCTTTCTGTTTACAACCCCTTTCTGTTTACAACCTTTTTCTGTTTACAACACCTTTCTGTTTACAATCTCTTTCTGTTTACATCCCCTTTCTGTTTACAACCTGTTTCTGTTTACAACCTTGTTCTGTTTACAACGTTTTTCTGTTTACAACACCTTTCTTTTTACATTTCTTTCTGTTTACAACCCCTTCCTGCTTACAACCCCTTTCTGTTTACAACCTCTTTCAGTTTACAACCTCTTTCTGTTTACAACCTCTTTCTGTTTTCAATCCCTTTCGGTTTACAACCTGTTTCTGTTAACAACCTGTTTCTGTTTACAACCCCTTTTCTGTTTACACCCTCTTTCTTTTAATAACCTGTTTCTGTTTACAATCCCTTCCTGCTTACAATCTCTTTCTGTTTACAACATCTTTCTGTTTACAACCCTTTGTGTTTACAACCTCTTTCTGTTTACAACCATCTTTCTTTTAATAACCTCTTTCTGTTTACAGTCCCTTTCTGTTAACAACCTCTTTCTATTTACAACCTTTTTCTGTTTACAACACCTTTGTGTTTACAACATCTTTCTGTTTACAACCCCTTTCTGTTTACAACCCCTTTCTGTGTTCAACATTTTCTGTTTACAGCCTCTTTCTGTTGACATTATCTTTCTGCTTTCAACCCATTTCTGTTAACAACCTCTTTCTGTTTACAATCTCTTTATGTTTACAACCACTTTCTGTTTACAACCTCTTTCTGTTTACAAACCCTTTCTGTTTATAACCCCTTTCTGTTTACAACCTCTTTCTGCTTAAAACCCTTTCTGTTTATAACCTCTTTATGTTTACAACCCCTTTCTGTTTACAAACCCTTTTGGCTAACAACCCCTTTCTGTTTACAACCCCTTTCTGTTTTGTTTACAATTACTTTCTGTTTACAACCTCTTTCTGTTAACAACCCCTTTCTGTTTACAAACCCTTTCTGTTTACAAAACCTTTTTGTTTACAAACCCTTTCTGTTTACAACTTATTTTTGTTTACAAACCCCTTTCTGTTTACAACTTCTTTCTGTTTACAAACCCCTTTCTGTTTACAACTTCTTTTTGTTTACAACCCCTTTCAACTTGCCCACTACCACAGAAAATAAGATTGCAAAGTTAAGATTACAACCATAATTAATCAAATAATCATAATTAAGATACACAGAAATGTTCATGGTTAGAAAATCTAGATACATATAATGGCTATAAACTATCTAAACTATTTTCAGTTATAAGAACAGAAAACAAAGCTCTTTGCTAACAAGATATGAGGTCGTTCTGTAAAATTTCACTTCCTGCTATATCAGTTTCTTAGTTTGGTTAAAAGATTTGAGTCCAGTCCAACAGTTTTCTGATTGAATAAATTGATATATATGCAGTCATGTCATTATTATAATAAAAAGTTCAGATTTTTTAATTTTTTTTAATTGATTAGTACAGGGTAAACTTTATGATGAAATCAGAAAATGGAAGTCATCTCTGTGCAGTTTATCCATTTTTCAACCGAAAAACACAACAAATACTAATTTACCATTAATGATTTCAATCTTTTTTTGGATTAATTAAAACCCATAATGGTTTTAATTAGCTCCTGCAGCCAGCATATGTAGATATATAAAGAAGGCTAAATATACTTTTGAATTACAAAAAATATAATTTACCATTCTGATAAATTGATATACCAGAAACTGGTAAAACTGTTTAAAATTTAATTTCTATAGTATTAAATATGCAGAGGAAGACTAAAAGGCATAAAAAAAACATTAAAAAAAACTCTGTGATTAACACAGACTTAAACGAGCATTTTCTCACTGCAGATGAGTTGGAGAGAGAGTTACGACGACTGCAACGAGAACACCTAGAAAAAATGTATGGCTTACAAAAAGAACTTGATGATTTACGCTTGTTATTAATGATGGAGAGAAATCGTCCCGTACCTATGCCAGCGCCACCGAACACCACGGTTGTTCATCAACCAGCACAACCGCCAGTATCATTGGTAATGTAGCTGATTAATATGTATTTGTAAATCATACTTTACTTTCTAATAAAGAATCGTGGGCGATAAGTTGTATATACTCTTCTTCTTATTATTAAGATAATTAAGAAAAGAAAAAAAGGTAAGGTGGGGGTGGGACAGGAACTTTTGGTCAATACACATTTTTCACATTCTTTTAAAATGTATATTGAATATTTGTAAAGTAACTGTTGATCATTAAAGTCATTATAATGAAATCAGTTTATTTAACCATTAATTCAGGAGTAAAACTTTGAAGTTCTTCGATATGATACCTAATTAAAACACTGGAAAGGTTGCTGCAAATGACATTGAACTTTATAAAAAACATATCATAAAATATAAAAACACTGGTATCAGTGCAGTGTTAGTAGAGAATGATAAAATAAAACACTTGGAGGATAAATTTGAATATTTTAATACAGTAGCTGATAAACAAAGTATTGGAAGAGTATTCTTAAAGTATGAAAGTGATAGCTTCGAGTGGTATTTGATAGGTTTTGAATCCGACAATGCCACACACGTGTTCATATTGGGTACTTAAATATAGTGATAGCGTGTAGGGTTTCATCAAAATTATACTTGAAGAAGGCTCTGAGAGACATTAACTGTCAGTTATAATAGCAATTATATAAAAAATGAAATTGAAAAAAGAACTGCCTTCGTTGTTTAGGAAAAATTAACAAAGTAAGTATATAACATGCAGTATATGAATGATAAAAGGCAGATACTTAAAAAAAATACATGTACATGTACAAAACATACAAACTATGAAAATACATGTAACACTTTATAAGGGAATTTTTTTATTTTCATATTAATACATAATTATATGCATTGTTGTTTAAAGTTTGATAAGGTTGCTTTTGGTAAATGTGAATATGATAATCATTTATGAAATATATATAAAAACAATTAATGAAGAACTACTGATATATTTGAATATACAATAATAGTTACAATATTATAAACAATATTATTTACAGTATTATATACAAAAGTATTTACAATATTATTTAAGATATTATTTACAATATCATATTCAAATATTATAATAATACAACAATGTGCCAAAATTTACAATATTATATACAATATAATTTACAATATTATAAACAATATTATATGCAATATTATTTACAATATTATTAACAATATTATTTACAAAATTATTTACAATATTATTAACACTATTATATACACTAATATTTACAATATTATATACACTATCATATACAATGTTATTTACAATATTATATAAAATATAATTTACAATATTATTAACAATATTATATACAATATTATTTATAATATTATATACAATATTTTATACAATATTATTTACAATATTATATTCAATATTATATACAATATTATTTACAATATTATATACAATATTATTTGCAATATTTTATACAATATTAGTTACAATATTATATAAATATAAGTTACAATATTATTCACACTATTATTTACAATATTATATACAATATTTACAAAGAGATTAAATAACCCTACATGTATTTACATGTATATTTATATGGATTCTGGTTTTTGTTGAGAATGTTTAAACTGTAATTGTAATCAATAATATATGTGATACTGAGTATATAAGTTAAATGAATGCTGGAATATGGAAACAACCAAAAGCTAGACAATATGAGGACAAGAATCCATCATACAGGTAAAGTTGTACTGTGCTTGATGTGTATTGAAATAACACCTTATTGTTAACATGGTATACTGGACATTTATTCTTATTAAATAAAATCATAAAATCATTGTTAATCAGAGTCTTGCATAGTGTGAAGTCATGTGACTTTCATTACTGGACGTTGCTTAAAAGAAAATACATTTGTATATTTATTTAAGTAATTTGTATTTCCTTGATTCATTTTCTTAACTGGTTTGGCTAGCTTATTTGATAATGACTGCCGACCCAGAGGTCATGGGTCCAAATCCTTGTCTGGTTACAGTTTCAGATGATTGATCAGGAACTTTGTTCTACAGCTACGAGTCTCCAACCTCTGAATATGTGGGGAAGTAGTCGATGACTTGGAGAGATGTTTATAGTACAGGCTACCAACTAGCAGATTCTAGGAATGATGCTGATGAGTTGCTCTGACTACTGATAAGTTATTGAAAAATGAAAAATTTTCGATGATCAGTCACTCCTTCGCCTCTCTATATCCCTGTTGACCTATTCATGTTTGTGAGATAAGAGTAAAAGTGTTTTTGTATGTTAGGAATGCAATTCATCAACAAAACACTTGTTATTAAATCACTTTTATTTTGGGTTCGTACAAACTGCGTTGATTCTTTACAATTCACCTCATTCCCTGCACTTTACAACTTTTAAATCGCTTTTTGAAATTGCAAAAGACTTTCAAGATTTCTCACCCAAATAGAGGAATGAAAGTATTTTATAGATAATGTTTATTAATGAAGGATCTGTGATTCACACCTGCTGTTATGTTAGACAAATTGGTTTATATATGAACTTCAGAAATATTAATTATAAAAAACAAGGGATTTTTTTGCTTTTAATTTTAAATCTAACGATAACATGTATTTCATAGAAATATCTGAATTATCCCCCCTTACTCTGTTTGCGTTATTTTTTGTTGGTTCAGTACGATACATTGGTAGGGGTTTATAAGTGGATCTACCACGGCTTGTGATGCCGTCTTCATCATTTAATAAATTGAATTTAGCATACATCTGTCAATAAGGTGTTTTTTCATTACACCATGCACAGCGTGTGATTGAAACATTCACAAAGTTCACAAGTGTGCGCAGATAAATGGCTTAATTTGTAGACCAATGTAGCGATGGCATACAGGAGATGTTGTTGTAACACCTAGTAACATTACATGTATATAAATTATGTTATGTATAGTGAAACTAACTACTACCAGAACTCAAAATTTTCTATTGATCACTTTTTTTGTAGTTTTACAGTTGTACTTTATTTGTTTTTAAAGAGAATAGGTATATAACTGTCGTTGCGTAGCAGTTATATATAAAAGTTTTAAGAACATTCCAAGTTTGAAAATCATGTGTCTGCTGCACCAATTAACAGTTTGTCAGATGAAGATAATTTATATATCAAAACACAATCATGTGTGAAGGGCCTCCATGGCGAATGAGTGATCCAAGACACTGTCTCAAGACCACTTGCCTCTCACCGCTAACCTTGTAGGTCTGAGTCATGCTGGATCCAAAATCATATGAGAAAGTTTGCAAGTGACTTGCAGAAAGGTAGTGGGTCTACTCAGACTCATTCTCGAGTCTGCCTCCACCATTGAAACTGGATATGCCTTATATAACCTGAAATGTGTTGAAAATATATAATAATGGCTTCCAGTGCTATTGGTGGAGGAAGACATTACGGGCCAGTTTCACTGATGGTTGTAAGTTTACAAACTTCTTAAGTAAATTATGAAGTGATGAAAAAAGTCGGGGAAAATCATTGAATATTTCACTTATATTATTTTACAAAGTCAAGAGACCCTTGTAAATAGTTATATATATATATATATATATATATTTTTTTAAAAATATTGCACAAAAAAAACATTCTGGGTGTCACAATTTTTTTGTATGAAAATATTTAGACTAAATACGAAGGTTAGTGAAAAGGGCCTCTGATATATTTACATGATTGAGATGAACTAACATTCTTCATCGAGTTACTGGAAAAAAACTCACATAATTGGTTTGGTCAGAGTTGAGCTCAAACTTTTGGAGTTAGAATTGATCAAAAACTTGTGTGTTCGTTAGAAAATTTTGAGTTAATAGTAGCACTGATATCCATAGATCTGGCACTTTGTCACATTGTAAAGACTATTTAAGAGATATAACCATGTTGTAGTGGTAAAATTCACAGCATTTAGCTTTAACACGTACAGAATGGTAGTTTCTGCATAGTCATATACGCATTTGTTATATCTGAGAATAGTGTGCATTCGTAAATGAAATGAGTTGGTCAATTGCAGGTGTACATTTGTAAAAATAGATTAACAATGTAGCATAAAAAATAAGAAAAAATATGTAGCTTTAGTAAATATAATTTAAGAAAATCAGTAATTGACTGAATTTAAGTTTTGATTTCTCAATCCTTGGAATCTCCAATTTGTTCCATCTCATTATGCTGATTTTGAATAACTTAAATTCTACATGAATGTAACATAAATTTTCAAAATATCTTTCATTAAAGGTAAAGTTGTCAAAAGTTAAAAAATGTAAAGGTTGTGTATATGATATATAATGAAAATATTTGAACATATTATTGATAGTTGCATATAGTTATGTAGATTTGTGTTGTCACTTCTTGTTGTGTTGTGTTGTGTTGTGTTGTGTTGTGTGTGTGTAACTGTATGCAAGTGCTTCTCTAACCCATCACTTCTATCACACGCATCTATGTCATCAAAACATGTCCTGGCTCCTTTGATTGAAAATTCTGTCCCATGGGATAAATGTTTCGGCGGGAGTAGGCCCCTGGGTCTGCTGGGTAACCATGGTAACAATTATCCTAAGGGACCTAAATGTCTCTCTGAGCTTAAAAAGCAATAAATGATTCTTTTTTTCTTTTTTTTTTTTTTACATACCAATACATTGATTGATTATTTTGATTTTATTCATCATTTATTTTTTACCACAATCATTTTTAAGACTTCAAATTATATAATACATATTTTACACGTTGCTTCATAAATGGTTTCAATGTTACAGAGCGAGAAATTATTTCGGCCCTAGGGTGAAATTTTCATAATATGATTTTAAAGGACATTCTGTTTTTGTGATTTAACACTTAATTATCTCCAAATGTAAGCTTACAGCTGTTTATTTTGTACTGAAAAGATAAACATTCTGTTGAAAACACTGAATGTTTTCATTATTAATTATTTCTTAATGAAATATTCTGAATATTGAGGGGTTTTTTTTGTTTTATATACATACAATATACCGAGAATATAAAATTGTCTGTTCCTTGGAAATCCCAAAGAGACTTGTTGAATAACACTGAAATAAATCCTACATTTTGAAAGGTTATGGTTAAGTATGTTGTGACGAAGAGACAGTTCAAGGCTTACATTTGAGATTCAAATTCCATTTCATAATTTAAACTGGTCACATGTCAGTTTCACCTTGATTCACCTTCTAATTGGAGATTATACTTTCACTTCACACCAGCACCTTCGCAGAAGTAGGGAACACTTGACTTTCAATAAATGAGCTCCAATGAAGCCCAATTCTGCTAAAAAATTATTTATTTATTTGTTATTATCATTTCTTGACTAATTGTAAATAATTGTAAAATTAAAATTGTACAAGAAAAATGTCTTGTCAGAATCCAAGCTGAATTTGGAGGAGCTGACAATATATGAAAGTCAGATGATTCCCACTTATGTTTTTTATTACTGAATTATTACGGATGATGATGGTTAATTTTTATCAATGAATAATTACAGATGATGATGGTTAATTTTTATCAGTGAATTATTACAGATGGTTAATTTTTATCAGTGAATTATTACAGATGATGATGGTTAATTTTTATCAGTGAATTATTACAGGTTAATTTTTATCAGTGAATTATTACAGATGATGATGGTTAATTTTTATCAGTGAATTATTACATATGATGATGGTTAATTTTTATCAGTGAATTATTACAGATGATGATGGTTAATTTTTTATCGGTGAATTATTACAGGTTAATTTTTATCAGTGAATTATTACAGATGATGATGGTTAATTTTTATCAGTGAATTATTACATATGATGATGGTTAATTTTTATCGATGAATTTTTACACATAATGATAGTTAATTTTTATTTTAGTGTGAACTTTCAGTTCACTTGAATGTATTTGTATTAGATAAAGTGTTTCAATTGCTGACCTGTACCAGGATTTTAGTCACTGCTTGCACCCATACATGCGATAATAAATGCAATTTTTGCAATATGAGGTAATCCTGTGGAGAGAATGTCACTTAGTCGGCACTTAGGTGTTACACATGCATTGGAGTAATCTTAACATTTGCTAGCTTAAAAAAGCAGTTTACTGTAGTATTTTAAAGAGAAATGAATTTTTTTTCTTTTTAATAATTTTAACATTTTTTATAGCAAATTAAGAAAATGCTAACTTGCTAAGTTTGAAAGTAGCTGTTGTAGAAATTAGCTCAGTGAAATACTAAAATGGTATAGTGGGGAACAAAAATTGGTCTGGTGGTAGATTGTCGGACCTAGGATCAGCAGGTCGTAGGTTTGATCCGTACCAATGGACCATGTGTGGTATCCTTGAGATAATACTCAGTACTGGATAGTGTTTACCCAGGAAGACAGTGTAAATGTAAGACATGTAAATGTGACATGAAAATCTGTAAAAAATTGTTACGAAATTAACTTCAAATTAATTAAATTTTGAATAAAAAAAGTCGAAAATTTAATTTATACTTTGTATTATAAAAACAAGTGTATCTATAATGAAACATGCATAAAAACAATTTGGTAATAAAAAATATTTTTATATGTATAAAAAATATACAGTGTACCTTAATTTGCATGCCATTGTCAACATATCACCCATCATTGCGTACCGTATCTGTGTCCGAGAGAGAGAGAGAAAGTCTGTTTGCTATGTATCACCATGGCAACTGTTCTGTGTTACCGTAGCAACCTTTCCAGTGATTTATATGTACTGTGGGTGGTGTATTGACAGTGGCGTGAAGAGGTCCCATGGTTATTACAGAAACCCTATGTGGAAGTGGAGCCCATGGCACCTTATGACCAATTGTAAGTATTTTGAACTATACTATTTATTTTTTTATAATTTAAACATACTTTTCTATTTCAACTCATTTTACAATCATATAAATGCTGTATGTGACCTTTGAACAATATTTGCAACAGTCATTCATTTCTATTTTTATTTTCCAGTGTATGTCTGTTTCTCAGATTTATATGAATTAGATTTATTAAAAAAGCATACATGTAGTTCATATCAATTAATGTATGGACTTTGACCTTGACCTATTTTCTTAAAGGTCACTGACAAAATAACTTTACACCAAATCAGTTACATTTAGCTTACATTCTCAGTGAACAATGAGTCATTTGCTGTAAAACTTTGAATCAAATATATATATATTAGCAAACCTTAAAGCAAGAAAGTTAAATCTGACATTTCTTTTTTTGTGGCAAGCACAAATTCCTTCCTTTCTAGGAACTACTGTATTACTAAGTTTTAATACTTTTATTCCAAATGCATTTCATCCCTCTGCAAATCTGATTAAACAAATCCTATTTAATATTAAAACAAGCACAAGAAACAAGACTGATGTGTAAGTTTTATTTCTTGTTTCCCTTTGCATTGACCTTTATTAAAAGCAGATGTTGTATGGATCATTTTGTTATATGTCTCGGATCATTATCTACTTTCAGGAGGGATTGTGATCTTGGGGTCCTGGGTTGAGAAGTTCACCAGATTAATTATAACCAAAGATGTTTTTTTATCATCACCCATTTCCCTGTCAAAAAATCCTAGCTGCCTGAAAATGTAGTTATTCCAATATTTCCAATGATATATTAACTTTCAGATATCTTAATAAACACGCTTAATTATCTTATATAAAGGTTAAGGTCATTGTTATGACTGAAAGTCAGCTTTCCTGAGAATCTTAACATTCTTCAGTTTTTCTAAAAGTCTCAGCCCACTGATATACCATTACTTAAGATGTATTAAAAATTGGATTATAAACAAAATGTCATCTCCATAACCTGCTATTTAATTTCATTTCTGGGACAAAATTATTAGAGATGGATGAGAGAGCACTTTTGCCACACTAATGTTACACCTATGCCAGGTTCACATCTAAAGAGCCCATCACAGTGTTGTTTTGTGAACATAATTTTTATGAACCTTTGTTTTAAAACCCTCCCTACATCATTTGTGACATATTATGTGAAATGTAATCCTTTGCTAGTTGAGAATCTCTGAGTACTGGAGATATATATTGGGATAAATAGTTTATGAAAAAAAAAAAAATTCATGAAGGCAGTTCTAGCCTTGTGGAAAGGCTATTAATGTCAAGATGCCTATAATGTGTTTCGGTATTTGGTAAGTGACTTTTGTTAACCCATATGACATAATTAAGCTTAGATCTCATTCTTCTATATTTTGGCAGATATATACATGTATGTTGGTACATTTAAACAAAACAAGGCTCCAGACCATTATTTCAAGAGTAACTATTGTATAGTAGTCCGGTGTACATATTGTATTTCCAGACCATTATTTTAAGAGTTACTATTGTACAGGAGCTTTCCAGACCATTATTTTAAGAGTTACTATTGTACAGTAGCCAGGTGTACATATTGTATTTCCAGACCATTATTTCAAGAGTTACTATTGTACAGTAGCCAGGTGTACATATTGTATTTCCAGACCATTATTTCAAGAGTTACTATTGTACAGTAGCCAGGTGTACATATTGTATTTCCAGACGATTATTTTAAGAGTTACTATTGTGCAGTGGTCAGGTGTACATATTGTACTTCCAGACCATTATTTCAAGAGTTACTATTGTACAGTAGCCAGGTGTACATATTGTATTTCCAGACGATTATTTTAAGAGTTACTATTGTGCAGTGGTCAGGTGTACATACTGTATTTCTAGACAATTATTTTAAGAGTTGCTATTGTACAGTAGCTTTCCAGACCAATTTTTTAAGAGTTACTATTGTGCAGTGGTCAGGTGTACATATTGTATTTCCAGACCATTATCTTAAGAGTTACTATTGTACAGTAGCCAGGTGTACATATTGTATTTCCAGACCATTATTTCAAGAGTTACTATTGTACAGTAGCCAGTTGTACATATTGTTTTTCCAGACAATTATTTCAAGAGTTACTATTGCACAGTAGCTTTCCAGACCATTATTTTAAGAGTAACTATTGTACAGTAGCCAGGTGTACATATTGAATATCCAGACCATTATTTCAAGAGTTACTGTTGTACAGTAGCTTTCCAGACCATTATTTTAAGAGTTACTATTGTACAGTAGCCAGGTGTACATATTGTATTTCCAGACCATTATTTCAAGAGTTACTATTGTACAGTAGCCAGGTGTACATATTGTATTTCCAGACAATTATTTCAAAAGTTACTATTGTACAGTAGCTTTCCAGACGATTATTTTAAGAGTTACTATTGTGCAGTGGTCAGGTGTACATATTGTATTTCCAGACCATTATTTCAAGAGTTACTATCGTACAGTAGCTTTCCAGACCATTATTTTAAGAGTTACTATTGTGCAGTGGTCAGGTGTACATATTGTAATTCCAGACCATTATTTTAAGAGTTACTATTGTACAGTAGCCAGTTGTACATATTGTATTTCCAGACCATTATTTCAAGAGTTACTACTGTACTGTAGCCAGTTGTACATATTGTATTTCCAGACCATTATTTCAAGAGTTACTACTGTACTGTAGCCAGGTGTACATATTGTATTTACAGACCATTATTTCAAGAGTTACTATTGTACTGTAGCCAGGTGTACATATTGTATTTACAGACCATTATTTCAAGAGTTACTACTGTACTGTAGTCAGGTGTACATATTGTATTTACAAACCATTATTTCAAGAGTTACTACTATACTGTAGCCAGGTGTACATATTGTATTTCCAGACCATTATTTCAAGAGTTACTATTGTACAGTAGCCAGGTGTACATATTGTATTTCCAGACCATTATTTCAAGAGTTACTACTGTACAGTAGCCAGGTGTACATATTGTATTTGCATTTGTCATTTGAGATTTCATACCAGGACGATTAAGTCCCAGGCAAGGCACTTTATCCACATTTGTTAATCTTGAAAATTTTGTTGTTTCAAAGGTGATGTAAAATAAATAAGTTTGTAAAATTAAGGTTTAAACTGTTATATAGATAGATGCTATCTCTCCATTCAGCATTGTCGTGAGTCGTGGCTGCCCAACCTATGTTGTGTCAAGGCCTCGCCATCACTTCAATTTTGTCTAATCATGACCAAAGGTTTGGAATGAAAAGCATTTTAGAATCATCCATTGCTTAATTTTGTTTTTGAGTAGTTTTGTTGGACCTGTACATAGCTACTGGGTAAACCATGGTGTTTGGACAAAATATTGTTTTGGGCGCATGTTTCAGCTGAAGATTTTATTTTTGCTTTTAAAAATATATTGTAGCAGCATATTTATAAATTATATAATAGGGGATTTGTTTTAGCGGTAATGTTCATCATTCCAAAATGAAATTTTGTACTAAAATTTGTCCATAAAAAACATCTTTGATAATTCAGACTATTAAACTGTTTTTGAAAAATGAAATATTTTTATTTATTTTTTACTGATATAATTATGATAGTTATAAGTTTTTTTTCTCCATTGTGTTCACAAAATAAAAAAAAAACTTTGGCTGAAATGCAAGCAGCCCAAACAGTTATCACAATAATAATACACGCGTATGATAATATGGACGGCACACTCTTGTTGCTATTGGTAATATTGGAAGTTTAACATTGTTTACTGCACAGTTGATTTTTTGTTGGTGCATTGGCACCCAAAATTATTTTTCTTAATTCATATTTCCTAGCTCTGTCACACCAAAAAGGTGCTAGCATATTAAGCTCATCTGTTTCATTATCATCATGATATGCTTTGTCATCATTGACTAGTAAAAGTTCAGCTCAACATTTTCTCAACAAACGTAACCTAATTTACAGTGAATTAACTTCATAAACACACTCCCCGAACAGTGTTTATAGCTAAGTTAGTTTCCATGGTTTACTCACTAAAACCTTAGGTTGAAGTTTTTTGTTTAGCTTTGGTTTAAAGTTTTTTTTATACAGTAGTTTGTACAGGTCTTTAAGCTGATGCTGATATGCTATTCATTCCAAAACTAAAACTATCCAAGCTGCTTATAGTCTTTAAAAATCATAAAAAAGTGCTTTGAAGCAATGATTATAATAAATTTCAGACCTAAGCCCAAACCCACATTTCACCACACATGGAACTACACCCAGTTTTACCGCCCACACGCCATACCTCAGGGCCCCCCACCGAGGAATATTGATTTCTCACAACCAGAGCCCGGAAGGCTGCCCCGAATGAGTGATGATGACAAATAACATGTTGTCTTTGCCCAATATTTACCTACTGTGTACGTGTGTAATAGAAATGTTTGTTTTAGACCAATCTTGATGGTTGTAAAAAGACAAATATATTAAAGATTGAGAGCATGTGTCAAGGACTTGTATAGAAGGATAGGAAACTTGCATCTCCTGACTAAATATTGTTGAAACAGCACACCAACGATTAATAGTTTGCAAATTAATCATTCATAATTCACAGGCAACTGATTTCTTGTACATAGACTGTAAGTTGTATGTAATCTTAGATGTTTAAACATGTTTCTATCATGCAAAATGATCTTGAATTAAAGATATTGATGTTTGGAGGAAAATTTATCGTAATTTGTCGTTATTTTAGCTGTAGTATACAAATTTTGTAATCACAAGTACTTCAACAATTTTAAACACAAATTTCTGGGAATAGTTTTGTTTTGATGACAATTTCATTCTGCAATGTAAGAATTTCGATTTGTCTCCTGAGATGAATGGAAGTGAAGATAATTAAAAACGAGATATTGCGAGATTTTACGTGAATACCCGAGCGTTCACAAAATCTCAGTCAGTTGCCTTTCCTTCTTTATATAATTCCTTGCATGTGTCTACCCTACTTACACTACCTTGCTCTCAGCCTTTAAATTGTGTAATTCATGTACATGTAAGTGCATACATGTACCTTTTATACTTGTCTCTTTCTTCACAAACAAGATTGATGTTAGTTTGGAATGAAGGCTATTAGTGTCAGTTTTTATCTGCTGGTATCCAGTAATTAGAGTTGGATTCTGTCTGCTGGTATCCAGTTATTAGAGTCTGGTTCTATCTGCTGGTATCCAGAAGTTAGAATCTGATTCTTTCTGCTGGTATCCACTAATTAGAGTCTGGTTCTATCTGCTGGTATCCAGCAGTTAGTATCTGATTATATCTGCTGGTACCACAGCAATTAGTGTTGGTTTCTGTTTGCTGGTTACCATAGAAATTAACACTGCTTAATTTATGCAGATGCAAGGCTATGTTTTTTTTCCATTCAATTCTTTAAAGAAAAATTTTTAGAATATAAATTAAATAAATAACACAAAAAAAACAACAAATAAACATTTCATTAAGATTGTATTTAAAAGTTTAAAAATCTTGAATTTACAATGTTATTAAAATATTTACCAAATTACCTAGTATTTTGTCAATTGAAAATCATTAAAAATTTATAAAAAGAAAGATTTGCATCTTATTTGCATCTGCACATATTAGCTTATTAACAGATACAAATGACTGCTTTCTTCCAAATTAACATGCAAAACATTTTTCTTCTGCATTTTGTAATTTTGCACGACAACAAATTATTGGATCAACATAGTGAACCAAAATATCAATATCTGTCTACATACATCGCTGTGATTTATACAACCCTTGATTAACCTCGAGAATTTGGACCAATAATTTCAGTCCGAATAATTATGTTCCGGCATTCCACCACTCCTACAACTTTACACCATTTTATAACGAAACGATGGTACCCAACTTTCCAAGGTCGAAGACGAGTCTCATGATTGGTGCTTTACAACCACAATCATATCAACCTATTCAATAAACGGAGATGGACGCGTGGAAATCAGTGAATGGTTAGATGGACAATCATGTAGTGATTTAGATATTGGATACAGAATTAAACAATTAACTAGCTTGCTTCTTTCCATTGTTGGATGCTCAAAATAACTGAATTAAAGTCCTCAATCCTGTTCATGTTTATAAAATGTACTTTTCTCTTATAATTGTGAATAAGTATAGTTCCTGGACAGTTGATCAATACCGTTGTTTTATCACAAGGTATGCACATACCAGTATCTAATTCTTAACTTGCTATTCAAATCAATTGTAACATTTGTTAAAAAATGTTGATTCTTCAGGGTGTACTTGTTTGGCTCCCTAAATGTTAATGAAATTATCAAAAAACAAAAATGGAGTGGTTTATAATATAATTTGAGATTATAATTTCAATTGGTTTGAATCAGATCACTAATGTGCTGATTGTTGGCTTTATCTCCATAGCAACAATGGAAAGTTATTTCAAATATACCCTTAAAACTGAACATAGTCAATGCTGCTTATAGTTCGCAAACCACATCAACTACTGGTACATTGATATTTAAGGTCTGTTTTTGACCGTTAGGGGAATCACATTTACTAATTGCTTACTTTACTTTTTCATTGCTTTATCTGCATTGAATAGAAACTCTTAAACTAACAATATGGGTTGCATGTGTGGTGAAACTGTCCCAAAGTGATTTAACAACGTCATTGAAACTACTGGTAACATAGTGTAAAACAGACACTTTCAATGTAGCAATGACAGAAAAAAAAACTTTTGGAGGCTTATAATGTTGTGAAGTCATCATCAAACTTAGTACAACACAGAGTTAAAGTAAGACCTATAACGTGATTAACCTTTGGCCAGATAGGAGAATCAATACCATTCATTACAGGCCAGGTGAGATCAAGTCAGACTTGAGAGGCCAGGTAAGACTGGAGAGATCAAGTCAGACTTGAGAGGTCAGGTCAGACTGGAGAGGCCAGGTCAGTCTTGAGAGGTCAGGTTATATTCCAGTCTATGGTTGTAAATACTCAGAATCATATAACTGTTGCCATTTTCAGCGGTAATCGTTTTGACAAAAGACGGCTACCAACAGCAATACGCACTTGGGTGGCAACACAGTATGGCAAATCAGATGACCGGCCCATGTACCCTGTGTCAGCAGAGGAATTACAAGATTTACAAGATTTTGGGACAGATGACTATCCAACCACACAGACAGATAATCCATATAGATTCCGCAGCAGTATTCCGGCTTTGAATTATGATGGGAGCCGATCTGCAAATCCTGTACTGATGCAGCAGCCGCAAAATAATGTGTACTCAACTGGAAGTGGCAAGGAATCTCTACAAACTGCCACACCTGTCTTGATGCAGCACCATCCCCAGGGTAGCCCTGGTGTTAATAATAATCTACCACCCCTAACAGTTGACAGACAAGGGAATCTGAGAAGTGAAACAACAGATGGGCATCCAAACCGGGTCAATTGGGGTCAAACTGTCGAGTGATTTAAGTGTAAGCCAACTGATATTGTCCCTGTACTAACTGAATTTTTGCATCGCTTCTGTGCTCTTTGTATAATTTATTGTCAGTCCTTTTACATTTGTTTGTTCATTTTACTCTCTAATTCACTTCACTGCATAGCTGGCCACATCTGGAAACTTCTACTAATTATGCTAACTAATGATTAATGTAAAAAAATTATTCAATGTAACTATCTCCTTTTCAAAATCAAAAGGAAATTACTAAATGATCCTAGATTAGTTATTAATAAACATTCACCTTTCAAAGTAAGAATGGAGCAACATTCTTGTACACATTGGAGCAGAACATGGAGATTGGACAGAAGAATATTGTGAAGTTTAGGATTTTTGGGGAGCACTAATGATGGGGATAAAACATAACCTGCAATCTCAGTTGGGACTCAAAATCTAGAATTGAAATTCGCAGATTGAAAACATTGTGAAGTTGTGTACAGAAGGAAGTCCTTGTGAAATTGTAAATGGCTGTCTGTGTAAAATTTGCATTTTATCACTCAACTTAAGACTTAAAGAGTTACTTCGGACAAGAAATGAAAATGTGGCTAATAAATCAGTGGTTACCTGCAATAAAATTAACCAGTTCAGAGAAATCAGCCTAAAACTCGTTCAACAACTCGCCATCATTCAACACCTTGCTGTCATTTAACAACTCACTATCGTTCAACAACTTGCTGTCATTCAACAACTCGCCATCATTCAACAACTCGCCATCGTTCAACAACTTGCCATCATTCAACAACTCGTCATCTTCCAACAACTTGCCATCATTCAACAACTCGCCATCTTCCAACAACTTGCCATCATTCAACAACTTGCCATCTTCCAACAACTTGCCATCATTCAACAACTCACCGTCGTTCAACAACTTGCCATCATTCAACAACTTGCCATCTTCCAACAACTTGCCATCATTCATCAACGTGCCATCGTTCAACAACTTGCCATCATTCAACAACTCGCCATCGTTCAACAACTTGCCATCATTCAACAACTTGCCATCATTCAACAACTTGCCATCTTCGAACAACTTGCCATCATTCAACAACTTGCCATCTTCCAGCAACTTGCCATCATTCAACAACTTGCCATCTTCCAACAACTTGCCATCTTCCAACAACTTGCCATCATTCAACAACTCGCCATCGTTCAACAACTTGCCATCATTCAACAATTTGCCATCTTCCAACAACTTGCCATCATTCATCAACGTGCCATCGTTCAACAACTTGCCGTCATTCAACAACTCGCCACCGTTCAACAACTAGCTGTCATTGTACAAACTGTCATTATTCAACAACTGATGTCATATTTAATAAAAATGATCTTATTCTACAGCATGATATTATTGGAGAATCACGTTTAACAGTCACGAGACAACATCAAGTCTACATAAATATCATGCATTTGCATTAGTTAGCACAACAAATATCCCAACATATATACTTTTATATATATTTTTAATTTTAACTTTAAATTTTATACATTCACTTTTGTTAATACCAGTTATATTGTTTGTTTCTTTCAGATAAATGTAAACTATGTGTGTTACAATAGCTGATGTAGATAGTGTAGACCACAGTGAATGATCACCAGTTTGCTTCTCACTGTAGCCATCCAGAATTTCACCACATGTAAAGTCATAATATGGCCTTTTTCTGCATCTACTAATACCATCACATACTTGGTTTTCTTATGTTATTTTTTATTTATTTCGTAAATGCATCAGATTAAAAGAGAAAAAAAGCAAAATAAATAAATACTTTCATATGTATAATGTAATAGAATAATTTAGCTATTTTGGACATTTATATTCCCTAAACAAAAATTCATATAAAATAATATATTTAATAATTTATGAAAAAAGAGGTCCAATACGTGAAATAGGTGAAAATGATTAACAGTTAGAAATAAATCAAAACTTAAAAAACGGTAAAAACTCTCAAAATTCCTCAAAATATAATTGTATCTGTCATTTTGCATGAAAAGGGTCATATAAAACTAATTGTCTGCTTTGTTTTTCTCCACAGGACCTTTATATAGCAAGACGAAGAATGGTGGCATCACTACATGAAGATAACAATTTAAAGTTTTAGAACTTAACAGTTAAATGAAGAAAACTTCATGACTATTATTCCCAAAAATATCATTAAAAATATGTACTCAAAAAAGCCTTTGCAATATGATGTACAAATCTTATTGTATGGATTGTTTTTAGGCATGTGAAAATTAAGAAATAAACGAGAGTTAGAAAATGAAAAAGGTTTGAATTGTCGAGATTTTTGGTAAAGGAAGATCAAGTTCACTTCTAAAGTGATGTTTGTTTTCCTTAAATTCTAAGAATGAACTTGATAGACATCCTGGAATAGACTGAGAAAGTTTTTTTAAAAAAGTTGTTTAAGTCTTGGATATATTATAAATAAATCATACATGTAGCAATGCTGAATGGATGGGTAATATCTCCTAGAGTTGTATTCAAATCATTGATAAACCAAAATTAAACTTTACCTTTGTATAAATGAATTGTTATTTCTGTTTGACTCAATTAGCTATATAGTTATTACTAAAAGATCATTAGGAAGTGGCAATGGTCCAAAAGCAAACGTATTTTAGCTGGTAGTTCTGTTATTACAGCTGTTATGGATTCGTGTGTCATGTTTGCCACCTGTGTGTTCCTTGGTTTGATCTGTTTTGCTGGAACTAATATTAACTGCAGATGTAACTTATACAGATGTATACATATTATACAGACGTATATGAATAATTCCCTTGAAATTTTTTTTAAAAATTAGACAAACTCTTCGAAATTTAAATTATGTTAAGTCCTTATCTTCCTCTAAATACCGAAGCTGCAGGGAAGTAAAACAGCTTCAATCAGTAGTAGTAGTATGAAGGTTTTCTTTTTTGAGAAGGGAAGATAGCAATTTTTGACTTTTTACACAAGTTCCTTTTTTTTTAACAACGGGCCTTGTCTTAAAACATGAAGGAGATTTACGTATTTGTGAATGGTGAGTATCATTATAATCTGCCTGTAATTTGACCCTTTGCTCCATAAGCATTTTCTTGGACTCTTCTAAATTGAAATCATTAATTCACCACATATCAGCAATGGGTGAATTATGTTTATATTAACTGACAGAGTGGAAAACAGTACAGGAAGTGTTCAGAATGCTCATTACGAGCAATCTGAACTCCTCTTGCACTATTTTTCAAAGTCCTTCTGTGATTGGTGTGGGAAAACGCGTATCTATGGGGTAAAGGGTTAAGTAAAATTTTCAAGTAAATTTTTTAGACTGTGTTCTTATGCAATGGAAATGGGATTGTTACATGATGTTTTAAAAAATATAATTCAAAGTTCTGTTTTCTTGTTAAAAGAAGTATTTGTTGTGTATATATCAAAGGCAATGATTTTCATCAGCTATGTCTCCATTGCAGTGCTGGATTTGTGATATTTTACGACTTTGTCCTGTCCTTGGACCCGACCGTGCAAGCTTGTCGACTGGTTGTAGGGCTCCACAGTTCATCTGCAGTGATGGGGGAACCTACAGTATTACCGACGGTGTATTCGGAGCCTGCCACGAGAGGAGAGAGATACAACTACAACTACTCGAATGCTGTTATTGGTGCCAAGCAACCTGTACCAAAGTTTGTATAGCTATTAGCATACTGAGATCTTAAGCCCAATGAGTTGTTATCTATAATGGCTACATTTGATGGACAATGTAGAGTCAAATAAAGTTATTAAGAGACAATAATAACAAAGTCCAGAATAATCGATGGTATGGTAAGATTTTGAGCTATGTAAGTTCTACCAAGAAAAATGAATGCTGTACATAGTCTGTAATATATGTTAATAAAAACCCCAACTCTCCACTCCACCACCATTAAACTTAACATCGCAAGAAATAAAGAAAGGGTAAAATTATATGAAATTTATAAAAAAAGATTTTTTTGATTTTTTTTTTTTTAAGGGTTTAACACCATTTTCAACACATTTCAGGTTATATATGGCATATTCAGTTTTATTGGTGGAGGAACACCTCGGATTGAGTCAGACTGAGTAGAACCAACAATCTTCCGCAAGTAACTGGAAACTTTCTCTCATAAAGTTTTTGGATTGAGCGGGACTCCAACCTATGACCTTAGCGGTTAGAAATGATCCAAAGACCGCGCCTTAGACCACTCAGCCACAGAGGACCCAAATTTATAAAATGCTGGTAATGTAAAATCTTAGTTGGTTATACCAAGTATTTGTACAATCATGGGTTTAGTTTGAAGCTATGCAGCTTAGTATTAGCTTAATAAAATGACCCTTATGTAATAATAATACATACATGTATATGTAATGTTAGGAATTCGAAGTAGTTGATTATTGTTAATGAAATGATGTATACACAACTACATGTATGTGACAGATGCCCTCCAGAGGCTGACCTGGGTATCGTGGTCGAGTTACAGGCTAGCGGAGGTCCGGCATCAGAACATGATCGCCACAGCCTGATTACCAGGGCCTGGACAAAGATTCCACTGTTTGACAACACTGGACGGCTGATTTCTGGCAGGTTCAGGATACCATTGCGCAATGTGCCCATAAAACCTTTCTTACATGTCAGCCAAGTACAGAGGATACAGAAGGTGAGTGGTAGAAACTTCACTTATACAGTCAAATCTGTGTAAGCAGTCACCTCTATTAAGCAGCCACCTGTCTTAAGCAGCCACATTTGCTATGTCACATTTTTATGTTTTCAGTGCAAATTAACCTGTATTAAGCAACAACCTGTCTTAAAAGTCACTTTTGCTCCTTCCTTTGACTGGCTGCTTAAGACAGGTTTGATTGTGTAATTATGATTTATTTATCTCCTACCAAAGGTACAATAGAACTTCATAATGGCAAAACATTTATTCCTCAGGACGGAACTTTCCATACGTACCTCAAACCTGTGAAAGATATGCTGTAAAAGTGTAAAAAGTAAAATGTTTGTTTATTATAGTGTCACTCCTATTGAAAGAGTCAACCACAATGTGTTTATGTGTGTTGTACACAGTTACTTCCTGAAAGATTTCCCAGGCATCAGGCTATCAGACATTCAGTACCCCTCAAGCTGCTGAGTGAACAGCCTGCCGCACCAGAAACCCCCAAGTGCTTCCACCGAGATTCGAACCTTCAACCTCTCGCTTCCAGCAGAAACCTTGACCTGACTAGGCCACAGAAGACACTAAGTCACACGGATTGAATTACCATATGAAATATGCCATATGATAGCAAATCTTGTGTATCTTTATTTAAATCACTTGTTATTTTACAATGGACCTACCAAGGTTTTGAAGATAATAAGTAATTCACACCATGACTGTCATCTTTGAATTATTCTTATAATATATCTTTCACAATCATTTCAGAACTTACTAAACAATTGTTTGATCTTTACTAACAAAGTGATATGAGCTTCACATATCACATCTTGTCTGATGAAAAATTCCTAAATGATAACAGACAATAACATTTTGTTATTATTTTGTGTTTTTGTACCAGTATGGTGACGCAGAGTGTTACTACAGAATTGTGAATATGAGAGAGGCGGAGATACACTCCATGCAACAAGTGTCAGCCGCCAACTACAACCAGTACACCCACCCACAGGTAAATATAGTTCCCTGCCGCAGAAACATATTGTAGGGTACGGTTGATGGGCGGGTAGACATGAAATTGCGAGTGTTTTTTTTACATGAGATAGATAACTATTGTAAATTTGCAAAAGAAAATGCACTGTTTAAGAACTCAATACATGTAATATAAAAATCAGTACTATTGTTTCCATTTCATTTATTATGACTCGCATCAATACTTGATCTATGTATGTAATAAGAACGTGGTAAATTGGAATCATGTGTAGAAACACAAACTTGTGTCAAGTTTAATTTGAAATGGAAAAAAATAACCCAAGTAAAATTTTTCTGTTTACAAAAATACAACACAATCATAATATGAACTGTATTTCATGAAAACTATGCTGGAAATATGTCTTCATTATAGTTTTATATAGAAATTTGGCTCTTATGAACTTTCAAAAATATGTTCCATTTGTTACTGCGAAATTTATGTTCAAGTTTTCCATGAAAACAACAGAAGAACTGCACATGAATTATGCCACTTGTCTTTATTACATATATATTGAACAAACATAGATTATAGTTGTATAATGATGTGAGAAAATAGTACATAATATAATATAACAAACACTGGATATGAAGCATGTAAGAAAAAAAGTCTTAAAATGGTCAAGAATGAAGTATGAGAAGTTTAGTGTAAACAGAAAATAAGCTGTGAAACTGTAAAGTGTTGTGAGATAATGGTCAAACTTTTTTCAGAGGATTTTACACTATATTTTAGCCAGGCAGTTGCCACATGTTTTAAGAGTGAAATATATTGGGGTTATAATTAAAAGGTATTATTTTAATTTGAAGTATTACAGGAAACAGAATTATTTATTATAATTTGAATTGTTGTTTGATGAATTCACCATATACATTCTGTACAGCATGACAAGTATACTAGCTTCCCAATCTCTATCTTGAATGTTGTACATCTTTCATACATTTCCCTCATCACCATATTTCAGTTATTAGTAATTTAGTTTAGATAAGTTTTGTCTTCAACTTCAAATATTGTGAAACTTACAAACTCCATCAGTTTATATAATGTTACTGAACATTATATAATACGAGTTCAAACATTTGATGTTTTCTGTCAGATACCACAAGAGGAAATTCCTAAAAGAAATATTCAGCCATATAAAAGGTAGCCTGTGTTGTAGTATAACATCTTGTGTTAGATTGCCAATGGCTACTTATCAGTTTGAATAGTTTCAACAAAACACTGCGGAAATATGTCTCTGGTTGCTTGAGTTATATATTATAACTCGTTCCAATATTATTTAATCAATTTTTGTAAACATGTGGGTATAAGTGTTCTTTACAAAGGGAGTACTGCAACAAAGATGTTTTACATTCAATCACCAAATTTTTTTCCATTTTTGGAGATTATCTCGAAAAATTCCCTGCTGATAGTCATGAATTGAAACGTGTAAAATGATAATTATAGACTTTATGTTAAAGTCCAATGTCTAAATGTCCTCCCTTGCAGAAAAAATCATCAAGTGGCTTTTGTCCACTGTTTGAATCCCCCAAGTGCCTTTTTTGTCCATGTGTACATTTTTTTAACAAGGGGCTTTTGTGTGGTTACAAGGGGCTTTTGTGTGGTTACCTCAATGGCAGAGCGTGAAGGAAAATTTAACCCATTTTACTTGAATTGATTGTATGATGGTGCGAGACTTGTAATATAATTCATGTGTTCACAAATCATATTCCCACAGTGATAAACATAGATTTGACATAAAGTAGTTGTGATAATTTGTATTGATCTTCAACATTAACATTGTGGAGCACGCGGTAGAGGTTCAGTCCCAGGATCAGGTGGTCGTGGGTTTGATCCTGCGCCATTGCTATGTGTGGTGTCCTTGTGCAAGACACTTTATTCGCATCTGCATAGTACTGGTCCTACCAACGAAGACTTTGAGTATGATTGTCAAGTTCAAGGTAAAATAGATAAGTTTAAAACATCATTAACATTCAAAATATGAAAATCTCAATCGGAGCTTAATTTCATAATATATACTGGTTATACCTATTACCACGAGTCTAAAACTTTGTCAACCATGTAAATTATGGCATCAATAATAAAGAGTAATAAAGTTAAGTGTGCTGAGTAATAAACAGTTGCCATTTCGAAGTGTAAACAAATGCTAATGCTAACGGAAGTTGAAGCTTTGCGCATGTCTTGGATATTGTTATTATACGGGCACTTGCGGTAATAGGTATATCACGGTATTAGGTATACAAGGGATACATTCATTGTTAGTGAGTACCTCACATTAAAAATTGTATTTGACAATGGTGCAGAATATAAACATTGTCTTGCTTCACTCTGAATCCAATTTACACGTGTCACAAGAGATAAAGAGATAATGACATTGACATGAAATGGCTGCTGCAGGTGCTTGATAAATTGAGTGCACTGTAACCACAGGCTTGACTACACCAGTATGATAGTACATGTATTGTACATGTATTGGACATTCACAAAATTTGATGTTGAAGATGAATACCAAATGTTTGCTTTATATCATATATTAAACTAAAATTAGATTTTAATAACTTGCCATAATTTTTCACAGCTTCAGAGAGTAGCTTGCTCACTGACAATGAGATTTCACAGTAGGTGTAAACTAGGATTTGTGTCTCACTTGTTAAATATTCTCTAACATACAGGATATGTATTTGTGTTATTGTAAAATATTTATTTTACTATTATTTTGGTGTTTATCTTATCAGACAAAAATTGTGAAACTGGATCCGGGCTTGATGTTGTACTCATCAGTTCTGGCTTGCATGGTGGGGTGGGGATGCATTTTTTATGATTTTGAGATAAAGTCTAATAGCCATCATGTTGGGCAGTGTTTCATTTATGTTGATGGCAGTGGGGGGGAGGAGGGGTTCATCTACAAGACATAGTTATTTACAAAACTCATTGTCCTAAATGTTTTTTAAATGAATATCATGTAATAGACATTGAATCTTAAATTCATACTGCTTAACCCTTTGCTTCATAAGCATTTTCTTGGACTCGTCCAAATTGAAAGCATTAATTCACAACGTATCAGCAATGGGTGAATTATGTTTATATTAAATGACGGAGTGAAAAAAAAAACAGGAAGTGTTCAGATTGCTCGTTACGAGCAATCTGAACTCTTCCTGCACTGTTTTCAAAGGACTTCTGTGATTGGTGCGGGAAAACGCGTATCTATGGAGACAGAGCTCTAGGATATATCCTAATCTGCTTTTTCATTACCCCTCATGAAATTTAGTCTATTATTTTCTTTTCTTGCTTGTGCATTTAATGGATTCTTTTATTGGATATTTGATTAAAATAACTACTCAAATAGAAGGTCTTGATTTTGATAAAAAAAAAAAAAATCATTTTGTCCATGTTATTTTTATAATGACAATATATTTTCTTTCTTTATTTTTATCAAAGTCAGTTATTAAATGTAATTCAAATAGTCAATGAGTATGCACATTGGTATTCGTGGGTAGCTAATATATTCCACTACACTGTCAGTTAAGGTACCAAATCCGAATATGTAGTTGCTTCTTGGATGTAATTATTTTATTTTAATTCATTGGTGGGGAAGACCTCAATGACCATCGTCCTTAATCAAGTAACTGACAAATTTTCTCACGTAAAGTGACCTCAGTGGTATGAGGTAAGTGATCTAGAGATGGCACCTTAGACCACTCGACCACATACGACTCTTGTATCATTTACAAAACCTGATTTCTAGTAAACACACGGTTGTTTCTATTTTGAAATGTGATGAACAGAAAGAGGGTAAATATTGACAATGTCAACCCAGATCAGGCTGTTGGCTTGATCAAAGTTTTAATGGACCTCAGAACCTGACATCTCCAAGTTCAGGTCCTTTAACTCTTTACTCCATAGATACGCATTTTACCGCACCAATCACAGAAGGTATTTGAAGGTATTTGAAAACAGTGCAGGAAGAGTTCAGATTGCTCGTAACGAGCAATCTGAACACTTCCTGCACTGTTTTCCACTCTGTCAGTTAATATAAATATAATTCACCCAATAATTCAAATGCCTTCTATATTAGAGGTGTCCAAAAGCGTCTATATTTGAGGTGTCCAAAGGCGTATGATTTAAAGGGTTAATAGATTACATTAAAGTTAGCTCTCTAATGCATTGATGTCAGCTGAACAATCGGCATGCTTTTATGTCACAGTCTACAGTCATTTAAAGTCTTCATTGTTTGACTCTTTGTCTGTTGTTAAAAACAATTAATTAATTAACTAATTGATTAAATGTTAATTGAATGACCCTAATCAAGAATGAAGACATCCTTGTTACAAAATCCGCAGTTATATTGTTTTTATGTTTCATGTTGTGGCTAAACTACAGCTGTACTAATTCTTCATGTACATGTATAAATGTTGGTATGATCTAACACATATGTGATATTGTGGCTCATATTTTGTCCTTTCTTCACCGTGCTAATGGTTAAACAGTTTGGCTGGATTTAGTCTCTGAATCATCTAAAAGCATGTTGTTTGTCCCTCATACTGTTTAACTAATGTTTTTGCCTTTTGCTTGCACATTTGGGTCATTGTAATTTTGAACTATATTAAAATTTCATTATTTGCTTTTTACTTACTGGTATTCAAATAAATTTTAATTTTACAGTGAATTAAAAATATACAAATGAAATAAAATTATTTGATCTCACATATTTAGTTTGACACAGTAAACTTACTAAACAAGTTTATAATTTTCTTAACTTTTTAAACTAAAAGTTGTGAAGAAGGGACCAAAGGTGAGCCAAATTGTATTGCATGACAAGCTACTAACATCTGCTTCTGTTTACAGTGGATAGTAGAAGTGCCGGAAGTTATTCCAGTTTATTCACCCAAACAAAACATTCCCCCGCCCCCAACTGGAACTCCCAGAAAGGGAAAACCAGGAAGGTAAAGTAGTCTCCCTTTGGTGCAGGTTTTAAGTTATTATGAATATGGTATTGTTTCCTCCTACCTTCCCTTCCCTCATGTATACTTCCTGCTAATTAATTCCCTCTCATCATGTATGATGGTTGTAATAGGAAAGCATTTTAATATACTGCAGTTATGCTAATTATAAATCCGTACATTTTTAGATAAATATTGTGCTTTATTTTGCTATTTTAGAATACCTATATATAAATTCCAACAGATACCATCCATTTTGCTTATATAATGCTCTGCAAAGGGCAAGAATATGGAATCTACTTTGTCTGTCCATCCTATTTCTTGTGCGGTTGTCTGTCCATCCTATTTCTTGTGCGCAACATATTTCAAAAACTACTGCGGGAATCCAATGACACTTAGAACATAGGTAATGGGCAATGTGTGGAAAGGCAGAGAGAGAAAAAAAGCTATATCCCCTTTTGTACTTTATTTTTGCTTATCAAGAGCATATCTTCAAAAATATAGAAGGGAATCTAACCTCACTTGAAAGAGAGTATTGTGTTTGGAAGTACAGAATGCAAAAAATCTGTCTTGGATATTCTCAGAATTGTCCTTCCTTTACCCAATGTAGCTACTACTCAACCAAGCACTTGTTCCGTGAGCATCCATGGGTTTTACTGATATGTTTTGTCAAATAAGCCATGTTTGCAATTGTATTTTCCCCTGATCAGCTCTCTTGAAATAAAAAACTGTGTTCTGTGTTACATTTAATTGTGTATCCAATTTATTTTTGTTTCAAATTATATTATTTTATTTCACATGGTAATTTCACCATATTTTGATCAATGTTATATATATTTAGCTCCGTTATACTTCCCTTATCTTGCAAATCACAATTTATTTGGTGAAGCAGGGATACCGGCATAACCATAATATTTCCCTCCTGAATTCTCTTCTTGATTGTTCCTCGTCTCTGTCAAGGTCTCAGTGGGTGTGGAAGTGTCAGTCATCAGCATGATGGTTATCTTTTCCCCTGAACATGTTTATATAATATACTGGTAATTCTAATATTTCACATCAAAATATAATTTTTATTATATAACTTTATTTATGTTCAATTGACAAGTAATAGGAATCTCGTTTCCTTCTGTTTGATAGTGATTTGCTAATTCTACAATATAAAACCTTGCCAGACTGTAAGGAAAGGTAACTCTGGTAGAGATAGATGTTAAATGGGCTGACTAAATATTTTTTCACTGAAGTAACAATGTTTAACTACCCTGTTCATGAGTTGTAAATGAGAGGTAATGATGGGTGATCAATATATCAAACTGACAGGTAAGTCTTTCCCAGCTTCTACAATATTTTTCAAAATAATCTTGTTTTGTAAATGTTGTAAAATGCATTTGGTTTTGTAAACGTTGCTTTCCTTACCTACTAACTTATCTGGAGCTTGGTGTTTAACCTTCACTCAGTTATTTGTCAGTGAGATTCTTAATATTTCTTCATTTAGGTTTTGGCCAGATGTTTTTTTGTTTGCTGATTTACCTTTTTTTTGATACTGGATGGTATATTGAAAAGTTCAACCAAAATAGTTCTGTCAAGTAAAACCAGGAAAATGTTGATAATGAAATGGACGACAACATCAATTACTTTCAAATCTAATTTTTTTAATAGGCATGTCAGCCTAAAAAGAATGATTTGCCTGTAATTTACATGCTAAAAAAAAAATATTGATTTCATAAACAAAAACATCTGACCTTGTTGTAGTTGAAAAATATTTTATATATGTAAGGTATAATGTATAATATATATTGTATTCTAATTAACATTTTTTATAATGTCTTAATTTTTGTAGATATATTATTGCTATATATCAAAAACAAAACTTGTGTTTTTTTTCTTGTGGTATTTACTTGTAAGTGTTCTTAATTTTTAAATAATAAAAATGTGTATATGTATTTCTTTTCTGGTACAGATATGTATTCTTAAATGTCCTCATGAATTTAACAATGCCTTACCTACAGGTAGATGTGCTCTTGACTTGCTATTCATCTGTTCATCAACATATTTATTTACCTTTGTGTATGTTCACAGCGTACAGCGGGCACTGCCAACACCGGAGCAGCGACTACCATCTATCCAACCCAGACACCGGCACTCAACTTCACCACCTCAGATTATGTCAATCCAAGATATGACACTGGGGTGCCAGGTAGATCGGGTTAAACACGCTGAGCAGGGGGAGGGGAAGGTTCGGATCACCGCATATTATGCTTCTACGGGAAAGGTGAGTTCATGTCACACGAAGTGTAGATTACATTCTGAGTTATGGGAGGCATACGTCGGGATATTCCCTTATTGTACTTTTAGATAATTTTAAATGTTTTGTTTTCTTTATTGTAATTTATTATATCTCATTTCAAGTATTTTTACCACATTTTCAGGTTGTGTCGTCTGCAACTAGTCCTGTCACTTGTAGTACAACAGCAGTTCGATCTAATTTCAAGTATGGTTACCACATTTTTGGTCAACAGGAAGCTACGTTTCAGGAAGTGGATTTCCAGGGAGATATGGTGCTTATTGCACGACTCTACCTCAAGAAGCGTTCTTCAGATTTAATGGATGACTTTGTGATGCCAGAGCAGGGGGCTCAGGAAGCCTCTCTGTATGATGAGGAAAGTCTGGTTGCCTGGGCAGCCGTTCATCTAGTCCATTGTGATGAGAGTAAGTCTAGCTAGCAGACTATATGTCTATGCAAGCAAGGTACAATCACTCAAACCTGTTTTAAGCAGCCAGACAATGGGAGAAGCATAAGTAGCCTTCCATGACAGGTTGTTGCTTAATACAGGTTATTGCTTAATACAGGTTAATTTTCTCTCTGAAAGCACATAAATGGGAAGTAGCAAATGTGGCTGCTTAAGACAAGTGGCTGTTCAATAGAGGTGACCGCTAACACAGGTTTGACACTAGCAGATCCACAATTTTTTAGCAAATTAGAAACAAACATGATCGTTTATAAAATAGGTTTCATTGCAGAGCTGTATGCTTGGCCATAAATTTAAACTTGATGGGCTGGGCATGGTATATGATTACGGTCATCTGTTATTATTACGGTACCCATTCATGGCTTGTGTTGCATGCCCTTGATCTTAATCCTTGTATTTCCATTGTATCAAATTATTCTCCCCTTCAGTAATATCAAATGTGCTGTAAGCATCTGTTGTTTACATTAAAATGGATAATTATCTCCCTTTAGCTGGCATAAAAAAAATAGTAAAGATTATCTCCCTTGCATAAACATTAAATGTTGTCATGGCCAATAATTATAATTGATTGTAATTATTATTTCTGCATGGTTTTCCTCTAAGTTATTCATATTTTATTTACCAAAGTGAGCATAATTTGATACCAATACATTGTAAATTTACAAATGAAGAAAAACACAAGTATATATTTGAAATACTCAGCGATTTATCAGTCATTATGGTATTATATAATAATATAAAGATATGAACACTGTAATTACTTCAAAACACCATGGAAAACTAGTTGAGGTCTCATTTAACAATTACCTCCCTAACATGACGATAGCAAGATTCTTACGCCCAAGAATTTAGAGCTGTGTAAAGCGGTTGGGCAATTTTTTGTTAAAAATGCATAAAATGTCATATTTCTTTGTGCATATGGGAACATTGGAACATTTTCATGATTTCTGCCAAGTTTCGATGACATTGAGAACTTTTTGATGATGCGTTAACAGTTTATAGATGCATAGTGCAACAAATGGGCAGATTTGTCAAAAATGTGCCATCAAGCCATCGAAATTGTAAAAAAGCAACCTGGTCAACCAATGTTTTTTTCTGCATAATTGGACCAACAGAAGACTTTCTATGGGAACAAGGCACTTTTAGAACCATTGGTATCATATCCAGTGTTCCAGAAGTGCATGTCTTGATATGTAAAACAGTACAAAATTAATTGTTGTGTGAGACGTTGAGCACTTAGATAAACACATGAGCACCACAGAAATTACACAACATACAATTAGTTTGTTTTTTTCTATAACTATGAATTAAAGGAACAACCATAAATTCAAACACTAAGTTTCATACTGAGATACATGTATATTTTATATTATACATTATTCTGAGTAAATGAGTAATTTCCAACTTTTAATAAAAGGCGTATCAATTACTTCTATAAAAAACATTGTGTTTTTAGTCAATAACATATCCATTTTATTTTAGACTTGCCATTAAAGAAGAGGAGAACATTTAACCCCAATACAATGTCTATTAACACTGGTACCCACACCATCAAGATGTACCAGCCACCTGTGCCGGAACCCAGTCAGGTCCCGTATGATGATCAACGATATTCCCGGGACTGGGAGAGATACGGCAAGTCCACATTACGTCTCTACATATTCCAGGGTCAGCCAAGACCAGGGTCATTGACACCCAGTGATCTGTCAGATATTGAAGATGAAGAAACTTTGCCAGAGGTACCTTTACATTTATTCCCATGTTATAAAAATCCTTTGAATTTGATTGGTTAAATGTTATGTGTACCATGACCTATTGTCAGATTCCATATTACCAAGCATTGACATCAAAATGGCAGAGATAATTAAACAAAAAACATCCACTACTGTTTTTAAGGATATAAAATATGCAAACAAAAACATTTTGGAGACATTCATTGTGTGGTAATATTTAAAATATAATAGAAAAATTCCATAATTATTCATAAATAGTTCTGTTTTCAACACATTATGATATATATATAGCATTCAGTTTTATTTGTTGAAAAATGCTTTAGATGCATATAATATAATACAAGCAACTTTATACAGATAAATAGCTAGGTACTAGCAACTTTAAACAAACAGATAGCTGGGTACAAGCAACTTTATACTGACAGATAGCTTGGTACAAGCAACTTTATACAGACAAATAGCAGGGTACAAGCAACTTTATACAGACAAATAGCTGGGTACAAGCAACTTTATACAGACAGATAGCAGGGTACAAGCAACTTTATACAAACAAATAGCTGGGTACAAGCAACTATATTCAGACAGATTGCTGTGCACAAGCAACTTCATACAAACAGATAGCTGGGCACAAGCAACTTTATACAGACAGATAGCTGTGTACAAGCAATTTTATACAGACATATAGCGGGTTACAAGCAACTATATACAGACAAATTGCTGTGCACAACAATTATTTTATATACTTGTAACATCATGTGTAAAATTTTCATTCAGCTATTATCACATATATTTTTACTGTGTTTTATTTCTTCTAAAGGTATGTTACACTGTTAATAAATTGCTTATATGTAGTATGTGTAATACTATTTTCATTCAGTTTGCTTGGCTACCCATGGAGCGGAGGACTCCGCCCAAGGACCCATTCTTGCTGGGAGATGGGTTTGACGTGTACATAGATGGATGTAGATATTTACCAGACTCTGTCACGTTCACCAAGGTAAGTTTGAACACATCTCAAAACTGATTGTAGAACATGATATTTTATTGTTTTGTCGTTGTATTATGGCTATAAATTGTTTACTAGGGAAAGACTATCTAATGAAGAACATGACAAAATTAACTGTACAATATTGATTGTTGTGAAGATGTGCTCTTTTCTGGCTGATCTTATTTAAATCTTTGATATGACCCTATTGCAGACCGAACCATAAAATCTCCTATTTACTAGACTAGCATCTGTCTCTCAACCATAGATTTTTTTTTTTTTATCATATGTCTTACATATGTTGTTAAAGTTATTTGATCATTTGTAAGGCTCTAAGTCAATTACCTTTCATGGCTGAGATCATCGGTTTTGGAACAACTCAGCCTTAAAACCTCACATGTGAACGTTTGCCAGTTACTTGTGGAAGATCAGTGGTTCTACTCAGATTCATTCCAAGATCTTTACTCTACCAATAAAACTGGATGCCTATAACATGTTAAAAATGGTATTAAACCTAAACATATGGTTCTGTGTTTAAGGTTGCTGGTCGTATACTGGACCGGAGATATGAAGTGTATGGTAAGGACATAAATACCAGTATAAAGCTAGACAGTGATGTGTACAACCCAGTGTATGAGGAGAAGATAGAGTTCCGAGAGACAAACATTCCACCTACAGCGACTTTACTGATAAAGGTAGGCTTGCTGTTTCATTATAAACATTACTATATTAGTGTTTCCCCTAAAGCGGCATGGCGGGGTGGGCTGCCCCCGCCCTTTTTCTATGCTGCCCTACCCGTTTCTTATAACGCCACGCTTAAATAATTTCTGCCCCCGGTGCCCTTTTTAATAAACAATGATAGACACCGCTGTGAAGAATAAACTGTACCTCCTCGCTGTGTTCCTTTTTTGGCTAATCAGACCGTAGACACTACATGCATCATTAGGTAATTTCCAATATGCGTATACACTTGATTAACACATTACTTTATAATTGATTAATAATAAGGCTACTACAATAGTATCATGTATTATAAATAATGCTACTACAATATCAACAAGGAACTATATATCCTTCTATAGTTCCTTGATATCATGTATTATTAATACATGATATTGTAGTAGCCTTACTTAAGGTGATTCATACATTTACCAAAACATACATGTATCATACTTGTTATTAGTGCTGAAAATGGTGCTAAACACAGCACACAATAAAAATATGACCTTTTTTTTCTATTATTTTGTATGCGCCAAAAAATGCCTTTTTTCAGTTGGTACCCTGCCCTTTTTCAATCCTGGAGGAAACACTATATACAGATTTCCAATAGTTAATTGTATTGACATAATGTGAAAGGAAATAGGTCCATTACCAGGTAATTATTTGTATGCATTATGCCTGACCAACTACAACAGTAATGATACCCAGAAACTTGTTTGTATGTTCCCCAATTTTCTTCTACGCTATACTACATTGATATTTTTCTCTATTTGTGTAGTTACCATGTCTGCTTTAAACATGAAATGAGGATTGTGTCATAATCAATGAATGAATTTGAGTTTTGTGAGCTTATATGATGCATACAGGAAGAAATATTCCAGGTTCACTCTCCTGGTACAAACACAGATTAGCATACAAACTGAAAACAAAATACATCAACAAATTAATATGGATCTCAGAAAAGATTGTATCATAGTCTATGAATGTAATAAATAAATTCTGTACTATATTTACTATATGTATTATTGTTTGTATCAAAGTTGATGGATATAATAAACAAATACTATTTTATATTTACTACATGTATGATGTATGTATGTTTGTATCAAAGTTGACAGATATAATAAATAAATTCTGTATTATATATATTATAATAAATAAATTCTGTATTATATATATTACATGTATGTTTGTATCAAAGTTGATGGACATAATAAACAAATATTATATTGTATTTACTTCATGTATGTATGTTTGTATCAAAGTTGACAGATATAATAAATAAATACTATATCATATTCACTACATGTTGTATGTATCAAAGTTGACAGATATAATAAATAAATACTATATTATATTCACTACATGTTGTATGTATCAAAGTTGATGGAAATAATAAACAAATCCTATATTATATTTACTTCATGTATGTATGTTTGTATCAAAGTTGACAGATATAATAAATAAATTCTGTATTATATTTACTTCATGTATGTATGTTTGTATCAAAGTTGATGGACATAATAAATAAATACTATATTATATTTACTACATGTATGTACATGTATGTATCAAATTTGATGGATATAATTAACAAATCTTATATTATATTTACTTCATGTATGTATGTTTGTATCAAAGTTGACGGATATAATAAATAAATCCTGTATTATATTTACTACATGTATTATTGTTTGATGGTACAGATATACACCATAGACAACTTCTACAAAAACTTGACTGTGGTTGGGTACGCAACCCTCAATGTGTTTGTGGAGACTGGCTCAGAAAGGCAACCAAATGTGGATAAACCAATGCAGGTTTGTAGGAGATCTTTACTGAGCAATTTTTTAGATAAATTGTAATATTGAACAAAATAATTGATTAAAGGCCCTAAATTTCCCATGTTTAGGAGGGGAAATTTAAATCCAGAAAGTAGAAAGTGTCTAGATTGAATATACCCCTAGATAAACTAGGCTAAAAATATCAGCTGTGAGTTCTTTCTCCAAAAGTATATTCTACTGTACTGGAATAACCCCTATTAGTGGGAAATGGAATTAATGGATAACTCAATAACTGATCGAAATTACACAACAACAACAGAAAAACAACCATAATTAAATAACATTTAAAACAATTATTAAACAAAATATTTTCTAGAAGCATTTAGTTGCTGTTTAAAGTGCCATACCTATTTCAATTAGCTTGGTACAATCAATTGGATTTTTTTAAAAATTTTATTTTTGTTGATGTGCATCCATCAGTGTATTTGGTCATTTTATTCCATGTCAGTCTATTTGATTCCTGTTGTGCAGTTACAATCTATAGGATCACCCACTCTTTATTATGTATAGATTTATGACAATCATGTTTTAGGTATCCCTGAATGAAGGTGCCCACCAGTTACGCCTGTTTGGACAGGGACCTAATGGCGTGGACCCGTTGACTGAGAACTGTCTCCGTGACTCTGGTGTAAGGATTATACCTTGTGCCTCTCTGCTTGTGAGACTGGTCAAGATCACACGAGGGTCTGGAGGCAAGGCCATAGAGGTAACCCTGTAACCACAAAATTGACTTATTTTCATAAAAATCATGAACTTGAATGGATGACTTTATGCGCCGACTTTAACTAGGAATTAAAAAATACAGATTTTGTTTTACTTGGTAGACAAGGTCCTGAAAATATCATTCCCTTCCAAGTATTAATATGACTAAGAATTTTTGTAGTGTGATAACACTGACAAGTCTTAAGAAGATTGATTGATTGAATATATAGCGTCATTTTTATGCCATCGAGGGCTAACAGATGATCAGTTAACCTAACTGTTTCCTTGGATCCTGAAAGGTTAACCAGCACTTGAGCACACCCCATCCCCACAAGTAACTAATAACTTCCCAACTTGAATTAGGGGTGAGAGACGAATGATAATGAGACACAATGTTGCATATCAATCATCACGGGTGGAGATTCGAACTCACAACACCTGGATTGATAGTCAGAAGGCTACCGACTGAGCTAATATCGTACTGGAGTTAAGGACTTTTTAAAGTGGAAGGGGAATGAAAAATGAAAAGTACTGACAACAGGAAAAGAATATTACAACTATAAATCAGACAAGCTACTCAAAGAACAATTTTAAAAACTCATAGTTTGAATTTGCTGCAGAACTATCCTGAACTATATGTAATGTCTATAATATCATTGACAAAAACTAGTGTTTGTTGTTATATAAAACCAGTCTTACTAAATCGGCCATTTTCACTTATTGTCTAATTGTTAACACAAATATACATGTAGGGGTTATCTCCATTATTGTTACTCTTGATATGCTACACCGGCTTATCTCCATTAATTTTGATATAAGGTCTCGGAGACCCAGAATTGTTAAGCACTTGTTTTATATAATCTGGGCCTGATTAACTCAGTCGGTAATGTGTCTGACTATCAATTCAGGGGTCGCGAGTTCAAATCCCCGCCTGGCAACAGTCTCAGTGATGATTGATATACCACATTGTGTCTCATTATGATTCATCTCTCACCACTGATTCAAGTGGGAAAGTTATCAGTAACTTGCAGAGATGGGTCTGCTGCAGTATTGGTTAACCTTTCAGGATCACAGGAAACAGTGGTTAGGTTAACTGATCATCTGTTAGCCCTTGATGGTATAAAAATGATGCTTAATATTCAATCAATCAATCATTGTTATATACTGATTTAATTTAGGTTGATTACAAAGTAAGCGCAGAGCTTTTGTAAATTGCTCTTGAGAGTGATTTTCAATTGGTTTCTTATATTTGTTTGTTTGAATATTAAGAGTCATTTCTATGCCATCAAGGGCTAACAGACGATCAAGTTAACAAGTTCTTGAGAACACCCATTTCCTCAAGTAACTATTAACTTTCTCACTTGAATCAAAGGTGGGAGACAAATGACAGAGAGGCACAGTGTCATATATCAATCATAACAGAGGTGACTGAGGGGGGGGATTCAAACTCATGACCCCTTGATTGATAGTCCGGCTGAGCTCACGGGGCCCAGCTTCATATATTAGCAAGTGTCAATTAGACCTTATGGTTCATTGTACATTAGAGGTTTAAAACCCTGCTTCTTTAAATTCATTTGAATTCTTGTGATGTTAACACCTTTCTGTGATCCATTCATAGACTGTATACACGAATATGAATAATTTTCAGTCCAGCAAAGTGCCACAGGGAGACTGGTTACGTATGGGTCTATGGCAACCGCGGCCAAAGTACAGTGACAGAGTGTACTACTCGTCCAAGTGTATGCCAACTCGTGGAGAAACAAGGTTATTCCACAGCATGATGCGACGCACACGCAGGTCAATACGGGAAGTTATTGCACTTGTAGCTACTGCTAAAGAAAGTTTTCTGAGAAGTGATAAGAACATGGAGGAATATATCAGGGTAAGTCAAAGAAATATTTGTTTATTGCCTGTTTCTGCTTTAGTCCTGACATGTATTTATTTATGTATTTATTTATAACTTTTTGAACTGTGATTAAATAGAAAATCACTGCATATATTGTTAAATGACAAGAAATATTGCTCTTTGAAGTCTGATTATATCCACTCCTTGAAGTCTGATTATATCCACTCCTTAAGGTCTAATTATATCTGCTCTTTGATGTCTGTTTATATCTGCTTTATGAACTCTGATTATATCTGCTCTTTGAAGTCTGACTATATCTGCTCTTTGAAGTCTGATTGTATCTGCTCAAGTCTGATTATATCTGCTCTTTGAAGTCTGATTATGTCTGCTCTTTGAAGTCTGATTATATCCACTCTTTGAAGTCTGATTATAACTGCTTTTTTAAGTCTGATTATATCAACTCCTTAAGATCTGATTATATCTGCTCTTTGAAGTCTAGACTTTATCTGCTCTTTGAAGTCTGATTATATCTGCTCCTTAAGTCTGATTATATCTGCTCTTTGAAGTCTGATTATATCTGCTCTTTGAAGTCTAACTTTATCCACTCTTTGAAGTCTGATTATACCTGCTCTTTGCAGTCTGATTATATCAACTCCTTAAGATCTGATTATATCTGCTCTTTAAGTCAGATTTTATCTCTTCTTTGAAGTCTGATTGTATCTGCTCTTTGAAGTCTAATTACATGTATATCTGCTCTTTGCAGTCTGATTATATAATGCTCCTTGAAATGTCACTAGTCATCTGTATAATCATTCTCTTCAATTCTTATTTGTTCGTTTTTTTTTGTATACATATGGTATTTGTAGGGTGAATTTGTATTTTTGGGGTTATAACAATGGTATTGTTGGGTATATGTTTATACAAGTACTATAGGGGGGTTATAAACTTTCTGGGGTTATTTTTCTGAATTTTCATTTGTTTACAGTAGTGGGTTTTTTGGTGACATTCAGGCTTAAATTTTCATCTTAGTGTTGTAAGGGTCAGAAATCAATTAGTTTTATATCATATTTTAAATTAGAAGTGTCATCTTATATCTCCATCTGTCTGTCTGTCTGTCTGTCTGTCTGTCTGTCTGTCTGTCTGTCTGTCTGTCTGTCTGTCTGTCTGTCTGTCTGTCTGTCTGTCTGTCTGTCTGTCTGTCTGTCTGTCTGTCTGTCTGTCTGTCTGTCTGTCTGTCTGTCTGTCTGTCTGTCTGTCTGTCTGTCTGTCTGTCTGTCTGTCTGTCTGTCTGTCTGTCTGTCATTCAGTCAGTCAGTCAGTCAGTCAGTCAGTCAGTATTGCTGTATGAGGATATAAACACGTATGTTTCCATGGTTACAGAATCAACTGACCAAGGCTGCAGATACCAAACCCCTTGACCAAGATCTCAACTTTGTCAGCCAGTATAGTCCCAAAAATGGTATCAAGGTAAACTATTGACACTATTTTATGATATAACAACGTTAATGGTAGTTACTGTTCTGATGGATTGTAAAGAAAAGTTATTACATTAAGCATGTTTTAGTAGTTAATGAATTTGGCTCCCCTGGGCTATAGTATATTTTAATAAAAATTAGGGTTCTCCCTTATTTGGTCTGAGGCACTGTCTCAATATCACATACCTATCACTGCTGGTAATGAGTTCTAAGTTGTTACAGTCCAAAGATTTGAAATTGATTGATTGATTGATTGATTGATTGATTGATATTGCAGCTTATAACTGTCTACTTGAATCAGAGGTGAAAGATGAATGATAATGAGACACAATGCCAGATATCAATCAACACAGAGACTGTAACTGGTTTGAAACATGTCATATTAGGTTTTCTTTGGTCAATAAAACTGCCATGATAATGCCATATATAACATGAAATATGTTGACAAATCACATTGAAGATATGTTGTCTCCCTGAATTCATAGCTGTAAAAATGATATGGTTGCAAACAACACCATCTATTCAAGTTACTTGCCCTAAATATTTTCTTTTTACATCATTGCTAATATATGAGCTGAGATGTAAGAAAGTACAGTTATAATTTCTAAATTACATGACATTACAGGTAGCTATAGACAGTGCTGTCAACTTGCCATGGTCCAACTTCACACATGCACACATGTGCCTCAACCCTCCAGCAGCTTTTTACCTGGTAAGTGACTGTAACATTCATAATAATAGTGACTGTAACATTCATAACAACAGTGAAGTAACATTTGTAACATAGCGATTGTAACATTCATAACAATAATGACTGTAACATTTGTAACAATAGCGACTGTAACATTTTTAACAAAAGTGACTGTAACATTCATAACAATAGTGATTATAACATTTGTAACAATAGTGACTATAACATTCATATCAATAGTGACTGTAACATTCATAACAATAGTGACTAATATTTGTAACATAGTGACTGTAACATTTGTAACTTAGTTTCTGTAACATTCATAACAGTTGTGACTGTAACATTCATAACAATATTGTCTGTAACATGCATCACAATAGTGAATGTAACATTTGTAACATAGTGATTGTAACATTCATAACAATAATGACTAACATTTTTAACAATAGTAACTGTAACATTCATAACAATAGTGATTGTAATATTTATAACAGTAGTGACTGTAACATTCATAACAATAGTTACTGTAACATTTGTAACAATAGTGACTAACATTCATAACAATAGTGACTGTAACAATAGGAACAATAGTGACTGTAACATTTGTAACAAAAGTGACTGTAACATTCATAACATAAATGACTATAACATTTGTAACAATAGTGACTGTGACAATAGGAACAATGGTGACTGTAACATTTGTAACAATAGTGACTGCAACATTTGTAACAATAAGGACTGTAATATTTGTAACAATAGGGACTGTAACATTCATAACAATAGGGACTGTAACATTCATAACAATAGGGACTGTAATGTCCCTTTTGTTACCTTATACAATGTAGATGATACATGTTTGCGTGTAAATATATCCGCTGACCAGTTTCTGTGGTTACTTACAAGTATATTTAGGTTGGGTCATTTTAAGTTCATCTGTTAGCTGTTTTATATGTTGGTATGGTACTGGAAGCTGTAATCAAGGTACACACATGAAAAGGTTTAATCCCATTTGTAAAGGTGTTATATCAACAAATCAAATACTTCTTTCCAGCAATTAGGAACAAAAAATATTTCTTCCTAGTTTTTATTCACAAATAAAGCACTGACACAACTCATGTTATCTATAAAAAATTAATATTTACCTTTCCAATAAATATGTATCAACATTTTGTGAACGTTTGTTATATGAATCCTTAGTACTGTGAATACTTCTTGTCGATTATCATGTGTATCATTTATATTTACTTCCATGACACTGTGTTAGTGATGTTCCATTAGTGATAAAACTGACAGTCCTTTATTATCTGTCAAAGGTTAAATGGGAAAACAAACTTTTTGTTTATAAAGCGGGGCGGTAGTCTAATGGGTATTGGCTGCTCACGCCAGAAGTTGCGTTTCGATCCCCAGCTCGGCTCAAGAGCAGTTCATATGAGCTCTGAGCTTTCATTGCAATTGAGCTTAAAAAAATTAGTATGAACTAAACTTTATGTTACATGTTGCAGGGTGCCCCGCATGCCACGTATGACAAGCTGACCTTCACGGAGCTCCTTGATATCCGCAGTTCAAACACCTCGCCATCATGGAAAGATGGATTCAAGGTAATAAAATAAGCAGAAATAATTAAAGTATATACAATATTATCTTTAAATTTTGAACTCTCTATTAAATTGACCTTCATGATTACTATTGGAAAATATAATAAGATATACTATATTTACTATATAAATGCCATAAAATTTGATATTCGGTAAAATTGTAAAACAATTTCTACTATTATCATTGGCAAATTTCAGCATTTTCCACGAAGGTCGTATCATCGGTTCATGACAGTTATCATACATCTACAAGAAATCTCAGTCAGTGTTGCCAAGGAGAACTACAAATACGGTCTATTGGAACAGGTCTGTTTATATTAGCATGATATTGGTAATCAAAATGACTACTTGAGACTATGTATGGGAATGTTTTAATTTGCTTGATTACCCTACGACATGTTGTCATGCCCTGCTGGTTCACTAGGTACAGTACATGGTAAATATAAACTTCCATTCTGGTGTAAGTAAACTTCCATTCTGGTGGCTATGCCATCAGAAATGATTTTACTTGCAATCTAGCACCCACTTTTTAGCTCGCCTGGACAAATGTCCAGGAGAGCTATTGACATGACCCTGGAGGCAGTGTCTGTAGACACCCAGGTTAAACTTTTGCATTTAAGTTTTGGTGTTTGCCTCCAATCTCAATCTTTGCATGGGTGGTGAGTTTTATCCCATAGGCGAGCTTTGTTGTCCTCTAACAACTCTTGTTTAGTTCCACTATTTAATCATATGATCTTAAAGTCTAAGTTTAAGTCCTTGTGTTATCAATATTTACTGTATTTGGCCTTGTATGCAGTCTGACTAGCACCAGTAATTATCATGCCCTGCTGGTTCACTAGGTACAGTACATGGTAAATATAAACTTCCATTCTGGTGTAAGTAAACTTCCATTCTGGTGTAAATTAACTTCCATTTTTGTAAGTAAACTTTCATTCTGGTGTTAGTTGAATTCTGGTGTAAGTAAATTTTCATTTTGATGTAAATAAACTTCCATTCTTGTAAGTAAACTTCCATTCTGGTGTAAGTAAGCTTCCATTCTGGTGTGTAAGTAAACTTCCATTCTGGTATAAATAAACTCCCATTCTTGTAAGTAAACTTCCATTCTGGTGTAAGTTGACTTCCATTCTGGTGTAAGTAAACTTCCATTCTTGTGAGTAAACTTCCATTCTGATGTAAGTAAACTTCCATTCTGGTGTAAGTTGATTTCCATTCTAGTGTTAGTACACCATTCTGGTGTAAGTTAAATGACAAAAGGGTAAAAAAAATACTGAAGTCATTTCTTTTCTTTATTTGAGTTTTTTCATTGACCTCTTACACCTTGCCCCGGCTTTATTAAAAATATTTTATTCTCAACTCTAATTTGTATTCAAAAAAAATCCAGGATTCATATAAAAACACAAATAAATTAAAGCGCAAAAACTTGACTCTGTCTCAAATTTAGAAGTATCAATGCAGATTTCCTGTAAAAAGTTACATGTATTTATAGCTATTTTGTTATAATGAGTACATTTGTTTTAAAGTTGGCCATGAACTCTTGAGTTAAGTATGAAATATAGTTTATAACCGTGGACCCAGGGCAGGGCTCTATAACATTAAATGTTTATTGATTAATTAATGTTTAAGGCTTCAGGTCAGTCTAATCCATGAGGGTTGCATAGCATATTCAATACAATACACATAACTATACAATTATTGAACATAACATAGTAAGTGGAAATGATCAATGCATTAACATACAAAACCCCACATGGGCTTGCATGTGTATCTTCCGTGGCCTAGTGGTTAAGGTGTCCGCCTTTGAAGCTGAAATCCGAAGTTTCGAATCCCGCTAGAAGCACTTTTTCTGATGAGACCAGTTGGCGACCCAGCAGCTAGTTAAATTGAGGGGTACCGAATGTCTTACAGCCTGACGCCTGGCAATGAAAGCTTTAGGGAAGTAACTGTGTACACCATAAAGATGTCTAATAAGCCCAGTGTGGCTGGCCCTTTCAATAGGGGTGACACTATAACAAACAAACACTTTACTTTTACTTGTAGATATAAAGTAATGTTTGATAACACATGTCAGCTGACAATGTGCTTGCTGCCCATGTTTTGCTAACAATATGATGATTGGCCATGAATGTTGTTTTAAAGCCATTAATCCCTATCGTTTAATGTAGATAGGGAAGTAGAAAGTGACTTACAGAGAGATATAGTGTGTCTGGTACTAGTTAACTGCCTGTTGGAACCCAGGAAAGATGAATAACTGCTGTTATATAACCGAAATACTGTTGAAAAAAAATATACAGTACCCCACACAGTACCCAATAGTCATACAAACATAGTAGTTGCCGTGTTGAATTTTAACAATGTTGTTAATGGATCAGGATATGTAAATATGATATTTATATATAGAATATTATACAAACATTGCAGGCATGGACAGCTGTTCAAGTGTTCACAGACAAGTATTGTAATACACAGGCATACCAGCTTCCCTTATTTGCTGGTTCTCCGTCTCAAACAATTCTCAAACAGTTGGCACGGGAACCATGTAAGGAATGGATGGAGAGAAATATCAGGAATAATGGGGTAAGACACTCCCATGTGCATCTCTTGTCTACTGTGATTAATGTAAATCAGTCAAATCTGTCTAAAGCATCCAGTCAAAGGAAGGAGCAAAAGCAGCCTTTTAAGACAGGTTGTTGTTTAATACAGGTCAATTTGCTCTGAAAACATATAAATGGTAAATAGCAAATGTGTTTGGTTAAGATAGGTGGCTGCTTAATAGAGGTGACCTCTTACAAAGGTTTGACTAAATATGGTAATTTATCATGGTCTTTTTGGGATAGCATATCTTACTCCTGTGTAGTAGCCATTGTTTCTTTCTCACTATGGACTTTGTTTATTTGCATATAAAGGTTAAGTTAGGTGGCCAAAGTGAAAAAACAATGGATTTATTTTGGTTTTTACCCAAATAAGCCCCTAAAATATGTATTTTAACAATTGGCAGTATTAAATATCAGACAACCTTTAAAATACTTGGATGGGAGTCTAAAACATCTGTAATTTTTTTTTGATGATGAGTTTTTTAGATGTTAAATGTTTTAAACTGGTTATCATGCATTTAGATATAAATTTGTAAACATAAGAAAATCATGTGTGCATTAAAACAACCCATATGTTATGATTGGTAGTACATGATGCCCAGATTATATATTTGATATCATCTGTTTATATACTAAGTATAGATATACGAAATGTGTAGCATGATTCTTGGCTTAGATGGTAACAATCACCATTTAATTTTTGTCCAAAATTTTATAAAAATAATTCAAATAAAACATATTTCATTTCAGATTTATCTGCTGGAAGGGTCATCCATCTTTGTACGATTGGCCGACGCTCGCCGAGATGATGAACTGGTCTCCGATATTTCTCACAATAAACTGGTCAGAATCTTATTGTTCTTACTTAGTACACACTTTAATCATAATGTTTTACAAGTATTGGTTGGTATATGAGTTAATGGAATAAATAATGTTGAAAAAAATATTTCCAAATGAGTGACAAATAGACAGAGGAGCATACAAACATTCTGACAGACAGACAGACAGACAGACAGACAGACAGACAGACAGACAGACAGACAGACAGATGGACGGACAGACAGACAGACAGACAGACAGACAGACAGACAGAGACAGACAGACAGACAGTGTATAAATGACCCATTAAGTCTGAAGACATTTATGTTAAATTCCCCATGTATATTTACTGTACAGGTTGAGGTGAACATGGACTATATTCCTGTTGGTTTGGAGGAGAGTTACTCAAGGGAGAAAGCTGGAAAATCCCTTGAATCTCTCGTACCTCTTGGCAAAACTCCAGAACAGTTTGTGGACAACCTTAAAGTCAAGTTTAAAAGTGTAAGTAACAAGCATCCAGAATTCTGTATGGAATAATCAACACATAATTTAAATATTTTTGCAGAAGGGTAAAACCTGTATGTTGGTTTGAATAAAAATAATTTATACTTTATAATTTGAGCATTTGCATTTGTAATGCTTATGTCATCAGAAATGATTTTATTTGCAATCTAGCACCCACTTTTTAGCTCACCTGGACAAATGTTCAGGAGAGCTAGTGCCATGACCCCAGTGGCGGCGGCAGCGTCTGTAGACACCCAGGTTAAACTTTTGCATTTAAGTTTTGGTGTTTGCCGCCAATCTCAGTCTTTGCATGGGTGGTGAGTTTTATCCCATAGACGAGCTTTGTTGTCCTCTGACAATTCTTGTTTAGTTCCACTATATAATCATATGATCTTAATGTCTAAGTTTAAAGTCCTTGTGTTATCAATATTTACTGTATTTAGCCTTGTATGCAGTCTGACTAGCACCAGTAATTATCATAGGATTTTGACTAGCAGTTAATTTAGTATAACATCTCATTGATAGCAATCTTAATTTAATAATCAATGTCTTGAGTTGTGATCTTGAACAATCAAAAGTTTTTTTATTAGGCACACAGTCTCTTATGCCACAGGTAAGCGATTTAGTCATAGTGACCCTCTTGTGTTATAAATTTTTATTGATATACATGTATATGATATTGAACACATATTGTTATGTAGTTTTATTGGTTATTTTTACAGCTGGTGTACAAGCTGTATGAAGAGGGAAACGTTTCCAAGTGAGGAATTTTGGGGGAAAAAATGGTACCAGTCCATGTACATGTCTATGGCTAGAAAGTATCAAATAACATAAAACTGTACTTGGATATTCTTCTTGAGGTGTGTTATGACAAAGGACAGAACAGAAATACAGCTTTCAACTTACTGACAGTCTTCTAGTTGTGAAATGTCTTCCCAATTCCAAAACAGGCTTCCAAATGAAGAAGAGATAAAAATGATGCTTTTGTAATAATGTTGCCATGAATCTGGAATACATGGTAAAAATAACTTTACATTTGGATTATTCTTCTTAAGTGTAGATTAGATGGGCTCCCACTTAATTACCTTGCTACTGGTTACTTTGAGAAGACCGATACTTTGAGTGGACATTTACTAAACTATCAGAGAACCAATCTTGTGGTGTGGGATTATCAAATATTACAGAACTATGTTGAATGAAATGGAGCCAAAGTACAAAAAAATAGTCTGGTACAGTGAAATGATGCCTCAATACACAGAACAAGTCTTGTTAAGAAAATGTTGCCAAATATAAGGCACCATTCTTCATGATTGACCAAGATTGACAGACCTTCTGCAAGGAAGTAAACATTAGACAAAGACAGACTGTCATGCTGGGCTGTCGTGATGGTGGATTTCACAAGAAGTATTTTGTTGACATAAATAAATAAATATCCACAAATCTTACACTGAAACGTACAAGTGAAATCGGGCTTCCTGTTGACGAAAAAAAATGTAACCATTATAAAACCTGAAATCATCCTCTTTATACATTTTTTTGATGATGTTTTATTTAAGTGCAATTATTATCAGATTTTACTACATGTGATGTATTTGTGATACAATGAGTGATGTATTTGTGATACATTGAGTGACAGTCTGGATATAAATTTGACCATCAAACCCATTATATTAATTATAATAAACATGATAGTAGAAGTTATAATTAATATACTGGCAAAACTCGGTGATCAATTTAAATTTAGATACAAATAATGTGAGGTATGACTAGTGTGTATTCATTACATACAATGTATGTGTTATTGCCAAAAATTAAAAAATACATCATCTGTTATAGTAAACTATACAGCCTTTCCCTGTAGAACCAATATTTTTTTATCTAGTTTAACAATTTATTTGTATGTTACACAATATATTATAATGTATCAATAAAGCACGTGTGATATAAACCGAAAGGTAATTTTAAATTTGATTATAAAAAGGAGGGTTTATATATATATATATATTATTTATATTTCTGAATCATTCATAATGGAATATTTATGTTTTTAGCTTATATTAATTTAATTAAGCTTGATTGTGAAGTAAGCTTAGAGCTTATAGGAATCTTGAGTCTGTTCCTGAGTACAAACAGTTCCAAGTATTTTTTTTGATAGGCCATCAAGTGGAATCCAGGATCCAGCCCGCTGCCTCTAACGTGAACGGCCAACAATTTATCCACTGAACTAGAGCCTTGCTTTTATTAATACCAGTATGTTATTGTCTCCTGGATTAAAGATCACAAATCATCCTCAGGAACTGTAAGAAAATTAAATGCTAAGCTTGCATGAAAAATTTATTTATTTATTTTTTTTTTTTAATAGAAATTTTCAGTTACCTTATTCAGTTTTCATTATTTTTATACATATTTTTTTTTTATGTAACCAACATTCAGTGATTGATATACAGGATTATTTTAGCAACTGTTAGCTCTCAGTTGATATCTACAACAATAAAGACCTAGATCAGTTAGCCTTCAAATAACTGGCAGTCTAATCAGGTTCACCATTGTTTACCCATCATTCAGTAAATTCCCGGGGGTCCTCCACAGTCGAGTGGTCTAAGGCACCGTCTCGAGATCATTTACCCCTCACCAAAAGTTTGCTTGTTGCGTGCAGAAGGATGTTGGTTCTTCTCGGATTCATTCCAAGGTTTCCCTCCACCAATAAAACTGGACATGCCATATACAACCTGAAATGTGTTAAAAATGGTGTTAAACCCTATTCCAAAAAAAAAAAAAAAGTAAATTCTCATTTACAACTCTCCGAAATCGTAATTTAATGGCGAGTATAGATTCAGCATGGTCAGTGTTTATGTTGGCCAGCAGTAGATGTCAGGTATTAACCCATCACTGAATGTTGGTATCATCTTTCATGATGTTATTTGTGCCATGCTAATTGTCATAATGATGTACATATCAAATGTTTGTATTTATGTTCCAGCTTATTTATTTAAATAATAATTTATTGCTTCTGTTATCCGGAAGACATACCTGCTGATTGAAATAAAAATGCTTTATTATTATAAATATGGCTTATAGAGTAGTAATGGACTTTATTGTTAAGTGAAATATTGGATAATACGATTATGGTAATTTGAATTTATGTCATTCATATATAGAAACTCATTGTTAAAGGATAAAAAATGTGACAAGAACTGATTTTGAAACAATTAACCTCCATTTTTCCAAGTAGAAGTCTCCTTATTTAAAGACCATGATCGTTATTAAGACACCAGTTACTATTTACTGTCGGTCTACCTATTAAGTGGACTGGCCCCAGTTTCATGAAACTACTTAAGTATGTTATTTTACTTGAACTCTATAGTGTGCTTTATTTCACTAAAATTGAACTATTTGAATTTAAATAAAATAATGGACTGAAGAATTTTCGTGAAACTGTAGCCAGTCTTTAAATAAAGAAGTCAATATTTACATGGAATTCCTATTTACATGGAACTCCTGTTTAAATTAGAAGTCATGTTATTAAACAAGAGTAGTCAGAAGACAACAAAGCTTGCCTCTGGGTGTCTAAGTCGATAAGGGCCATAACTGTGCCAAAATGCAGTCCAGAGTTATGGTTCTTGTCTCTGTGTGTTCCATTGATGATGGTGAACACACATGTGAAGTTTCATTCACATCCAATGAGTGTTTGCATAGATATCTTAAACTTAAACGCAAAAGTTTAACCTAGGTGTCTACAGACGACGACGCCAGGGTCAAGGCAATAGCTCTCCTTGGACTTTGTCCCGGCGAGCTAATAAAATGTTATTATTTTTATGTTAGTCACTGTATATGGAAACCACTGCCCTTATTTTAAAAAAAGGCGTCTTTATTTACGTTGTAAGAAAGCAATGGCCCCTTTTTAAGACTACTAAAACTCGACTTGGCAGGTATGTCTTCTCTTATATGATCACTATATTTTATTTACACTCGTTTTAGTTTTTGTTTTATTTTATTATGGTTTTGGTATTTTATTATGTTTAATTATTTTAAACACTAGCTGTAGTGTAACTACTGAATACGTCTGTATAAGTTATTAACGAAGCACCGTATGTGATGATAGATTTAGGGCAAATTTGCAATATAAATACAGATAATGTATGTTATAGCAATACAGTAGCATATAGAACCACGTGTGGATGGCTTGGTCCAGTGTTAGAGCATCATTCCAAGAGTTGTGGGATAGAGAGCGTCAGGGCAGATTAGTCTTGACAGTAATTGTCTTTCACCCGTGGTTCGTAGCAGTGACCTACCTTTACCTATTTCTGTTGAGTAAAGAATCTTTATGGATAGCATTTTTTCTTGAACAGATATAGCAGACAAGAAATATCCAATATTTTACTGATGCACGATATTTCAACTCATTGTGAATGAATTATATTGACCCCTGCAATTTGCATACTAAGATGATATCATATTATATTAAAATGACAATTAATAGTAATATACAAGATAATAATAAAAAAAGCATTAACACGATGTTGAGTTAAAGAAAATCCAACCTCGGTATTGATATTTTGATTAGATCTGGGCAGTCCTGCTCACTCCAAAAACTTTAAGGGAGAACGTTTGCAAGTTATTTGCAGAAGGAGCAGATGGACGTTGGTTCTACTCAGATTCATTCTGAGGTCTTCCTCCGCAGATAAAACTGGATATGCCATATATAACCTGAAATGGGTTGAAAATGACATTAAATACCATTCATAAAAGAAAATGCGATGTTTCAAACTAGCAATAGGTTGTTCTCTTACTGCAGTTAAATGCTATATTGATAATTTACATTGTGTAATTCTGTTCGAAAATAGAGAAAGCTTATACATAAATTTAAATGTGACCAATTCAAACTTTTGACAAGTGTATTACATGCATTGCCTATATTTTATAAACAATTGATGAATAAAGAATGATAAAAACAAGAAATGTTTTGCTTAGTCCTTCATAAATATTTTTAAAATTTGTAAAACAAAAGTAATATAGACCCAGAGTTTCCAGCATACAGGAAGTTTATTCTAGTTTTATAACACAATTGAAGTATTCTCAATATATTTGAAAAATCTGACATGTGTCAATAGCCATAAATCTTTAGTAAGATATGTTTTACTTATCAATCTGGGAAATTCAGTTGTTGTTTTTTCATATATGGAAGCCATTTTGAAAAATCTGACATGGGAACATTAGCCAAAATGTTCAGTAAGCTATGTTCTATCCATATGCCAAGTTTGTTGCTTTTGTCACAAAATGTTTAATTTTGCCAAAATACATTTATGTGCCCCACTCTAAACAGTCACAGATTTGTTTGTATAATACAATAGATGTAGACTTATAATATTCAAAATTGAACTAAAACAGAAGTTTGTTCATTATGCTCAATGCTATTTTTATCCGTAATATAGGCTATATTCCACCATCTACCGATGTACTTCCAACTTAATTCTTGCAACATGGAATGTTACTGGTAGGTAAATGACGTGTTATATCCAGTCATTTTTTGTTTAATCTGTGTATCAAATTGTTCACTCTGGGCCACTGTAAACCAGTTCTTCCAGTCTCCAATCTCACCTGAAATAAAGAAAGAATTGATGTTTATGCCATATAAAAAACAAAGGTTATAAATACGACATAATATTCCAGGCTCACTCCCCCACTAACAAGGACAAGGCAACACTCATTCGATTCCTTATGCAAACAATCTTTGGCAGTTTGACTTCTTTCATAAATAATCGTACCGCTTACCTTTTCTGAAAGTGTAGTTCAAAGGATTTTTATCAGTCTCGTGGAACAATTGTTTAGACTTTTCGTAGGACGTTTTCAAATTTTCAAAGTTACATTGGTCACACACTTGTTGGATGAAACTGTTGTCAGATTTAGTCTGCAAGAATTCCGCAAGCTTCGTCACTTGGTTAACAGAATCCTAGAAAATTATAGATCAAAATAATTATAAATTTGAAATATACAAAATGATATCATTTAAAGAAAAACAGCAAAAGACTCCAGTGGACAAGGGGTTGCTTAGCCATGTTGCGGTTGTCAGCTTCACTTTGTTTTATTTGTCTAGATTTCCCCTTATAAGACCCCTCACACAAATTGTCTGGTGCTTAAATATACACAGTTTGGGTCCAGTTTGTAGCTGGCCTTTTATGGTCCTTTAAATGACCCTTTAAATTGGTCCTGAAATGCTTATACAGACTTTTGAAAACTTGTAATTTGAACTCTTTTTAGGGTCAATCATAGCTCATAAAAACTTCAATACAATATAATTTAAAGAGTTTCTTAATTATTGTTTGTGAGTGTCTGGTTACTTAATAATGCCAATAACAGTGACTTATTTAAACTGTTTATATGTCTCTTGCCAACAACATCTCCCCAATAACAAAATGACATAGTTGTTTATGTGTAAAGCAGAGAATATATGTAATAATAAATGCATTATTTAGAAAGATGAATACCTTAGCGTTGGGAAGCACTGCTAGCAATCTTTATCTAATCTTATCTACAACTATATTCAATCTAAACTACTACATAATTATATAATTAGCATAAACAACAACAGCAAGCTAATTAAGACCATGCTTGTAATTGGATGAAATCTAGGCGGGGAATTAATTAATTTAATTCCCTTAAATAACGACATGAAGAGAATAATGGCAGATTGAGTTATGTATATAGTGTTGTGCCAATATAACAATTGAAATTGGCAGAACAGTGTACAACAAGATGCACAATGGAATTTAATGAAATGAGGTAACCTTCACCAGATTCACTTTTTCTATTAAACTACATATAAAGGGTATAAATGGTGTTAATGTTGTGGATTATATGAAAATGAACCATACATATTCCACAAACAAAGAATTGGATTAAACGCCATTTTCAACACATTACAAGAAACAAAGAAACTTTACTCTTGAATATTTTCTGTAAAAAGCATAGGTAATAGTAAGTGTACAATTTATGAACATATGATAACGCATAAAAGTAAAATATCACACACATTTTAATCAAAAAAATTAAAACAAGAGGACCTGAATGCTCTATTGGCAGCAGATGCTTTACAGGACTTCCATGGAATACTACATAATTTTATAAATATCTAAGGTCTAGGACTTGAACTTTCAGAGAAACTGTTTTTTATAAATGTTACTTAAAAATGTGCTTATAAGCTCTGTGGCAGGGGCATTTGTGGTTGTCTGAGATCCTGTGGTTCTATAACTGCTGTGCAAGCTAGGTTAAGATGCAATGACAAATGAAGGTACTATCGCGTCTACAACATTTTGCCTATATAACTCTATGTAAAACGGTGACCCCTGTTGTGGCCCCAAATTTTACCCCAGGGATGCGACTTCAAATGATCTTGTAGGGAACCCCCATGCAACGCTACATGTAAAATATCTAAGGTCTAGGACTTGAACTTGCAGAGAAATATTTTTTTTAAATTTTGCTTAAAATTTGCTTATAAGCCCTATGGCGGATGCATTTGTGGTCGGATGACGCTGGTTGAAGAACTCATCTGAGATCTTATGGTTATATAACTGCATGCAAGTTTGGTTCAGATTCAATGAAAAATTAAGGTGCTATTGCGTCTACAAGAAATAGATTAACGGACAGACGTCCGACAATTCACCATGACATAAGCCCTGCTGGCCTTTGGCCAGTAGAGCTAATAAAAATGAGTGATCTACACAAGACAAGGAGAGTAAATTTTCTTTTTTCTCAGTATAGATTAAAATTGTATCAAGTCTCTTTTAAAGATACAACTGATACAGTGTAATACGCAACAGTGAAATATGATAGTTAACAAGTTAAAATATAAATTAAAAAAGGTAATTTACCCGTTTTAGGTCTTCATAACACACTGTATGTATGGGATAACCTTTGTTGTCTTGCACCACCCGGTGCCAGTCCATTGTGTAGTCGAACCATGATCCGAACGCAACTAAAAATGGACAAACAATTAATTTAATCCATTATATGAACTCTTATAAACAAGATAAAGTATATGTGGTTAAAGGACCAATATATAACTGGATATTTACCCGACATTCAAAGAATGACGTAGGAGAATTAAGGGTTACCCCCGTATGTTCGTCCATCCGTTCAAATTGGTTTACGGTCTATGTATTTAATTAACTAAGTGTTGATTAGCTTTTTAATTATAAAATACAAGTCAAGTTCGATAATTGTCAGTGTCTGTAAAAGTTTACAGGAGTTATGGCCCTTTTCAACTTCATTTATGGTAAACATTACTAACCTATAGCGGGTTAATTCATGTTCTGCGGACACATTTCTAGTTTTTGGAATAAATGGAATGTCACACATTCAGGAGAGACCTTGTATAATTGGAGGGGGGACTATTTGATGGATGTTTTCCCACTGCAGCGCTTTATATTGATCTAACGATGAAGTATTATGATATTATGTTTTTTAATTATCTGTGAAATCAGGATATAAGGCCTACTATGTAGATGACACCCTATCACAGAGACAGTATATTGAGCGTACCTTTGCCGTCCGTATACAGTGGAAGGTAATCTCCAAAAGAACCGCTGTACTTCTGCGCACCCTTGGAGTTGTGCACGTACCTTGACACTGCCATGTCCTTAGGGTTTCGTGTGACATAAATCAATTTACAGTTTCTGTATGTAAAAACCAAGACAGACGATGTAACAGAAAGGAATAGATCTACTCAATAATTTACAGTTTCTGTGTGTTAAAACAGACGATGCTATAGAAATGAAAACCCAATAATTTACAGTTTCTGTACGTAAAAACCAAACAGATGATGCAATAGAAATGAACAGATCTACCCAATAATTTACAGTTTCTGTATGTAAAATCCAAGACAGACAATGTTATAGAAATTAATAGATAGATATCATGATCTACTCAATAATTTACAGTTTCTGTATGTATAAAATGACGATGCTATAGAAATGAATACCCAATTATTTACAGTTTCTGTATTTTAAAAAACCAAAACAGACGATGTAATAGAAATTAATAGAGTTGCCCAATAATTTACAGTTTTTATGTAAAAAACAATGATGCTATAGAAATGAATACCCAATAATTTACAGTTTCTGTATGTAAAATCTTAGATAGACAATGTAATAGAAATTAATAGATCTACCCTATAATTTACAGTTTCTGTATGTAAAAAACAACGATGCTATAGAAATGAATACCCAATAATTTACAGTTTCTGTACCATGGTAAAAGCCAAAACAGACGATGTAATAGAAATGAATAGAGCTATCCGATAATTTACAGTTTCTGTATGTAAAATCCAAGACAGACGATGTTATCGAAATGAATAGTTCTACACAATAATTTAAAGTTTCTGTATGAAAAAAAAACAAAACAGAAAACAGACTTTGTAACAAAAATGAATACCCGATAATTTACAGTTTCTGTAAGAAATGGGGTTTATTCCATAACAATATCAATTCACTGAACAGCATGAGTTTTTTTTAATTTTTCTTATTTTATTTTTTTTGTAAATCATTGTAACCAAATAAAATCACTGATTCAAAATAATCTTCTTTTTAATTGTATACTTTATCAATGCATCTTTATATATAACCACCTCTTCTTATCCACTTCTTATAACAAACTTTTTCAACTAATCTTTAAAAAAATCTATAAGAAAGTCACTCATCCGGAACCTCTATAATTTCTGACATGCACAATCGAAATAGTTTTATAACTTTAGACCTTGACTTGTATTGCATCAGATTTCAGTAGACCTGTTTGAAATCGATGTTCGTAAACAAACTTAGCGTTTGTCGATGAAAAATGGACATAGTGAGAAACACTTATTTTTTTCAGATCTGTATCATAAATAATGACTTCCTTATTTGTATCTGACGCATTATTTTTTTTATTGCATTCATTGACCACATGTATACTGTTTGTAAATATTACCAGTTGTACAGGAAGTTGAAATACACATACGCGATATTCATAATTCTCGGCCGGGCCTGATTAGCTCAGTCGGTTACACGTCTGACTATCAATCCAGGGGTCGTGAGTTCAAATCCCCCGCCCGGCAACAGTCTCCGTGATGATTGATATACGACATCATGTCTCATCATTCGTCTCTCACCACTGATTCGAGCGGGAAAGTTATCAGTTACTTGCAGTGATGGGGTGTGCTCGAGTACTGGTTAATCCCAGGAAACAGTGGTTAGCTTAACTGATCGTCTGTTAGCCCTCGATGGCATAGAAATGACGCGAAATATTCAATCAATCAATCATAATTCTCAGAAGTGATCAAATTCAGGTAATGATCGAAAACAGGTTACAGCACCATACATACACTCCTCATGATAGCATCATCCCAGTATCAAATGAAATAACGCCGAAGTGCCAAATTGTACAAATGAAAACGTTATATATTTCAAATTTCGTTTAATATCATGTGTCAACGAGTTATTCCAAATAAGGCCCATGATCCCAACCGAATCCCAAGAAGTTTACATTGTGAAATAAAAAGTCCGGTACGACCACACCTGTACATCCATTCCTTGTAAAGTTTAGCCAACCCTACAGTTCCATTCGCTAACAAATCTACAACTATGCTTGTTTCCAAGAACCCCGTATCTAGCACCGCTTGTGTTTCACTGTTTGGTTCTGCTGCAGACACAAATGGTATATCATCTGTCAATTCAGAACCGGCAGTCATTGACAGTGATGATATATCATTTGTGTCTGAAACAGAAAGTTTTGTTTTAGACTGTACATCATCAGTTTCAATGACTGTCATTGCTGAGTTGACTGATGATGTACAGTCAATGGCAGTCATTGAAACTGATGATGTATCAACTGATGAAACATCGTCATATACAGTATTACTTATATCCAGTACCGCAGGCTGAAGACTGTTCTTCGATACCAGCGGTACAAAATGATTTGGTGTGAACTCAGTCACAGATACTGGTGTTGTCACACATGTCCACATCACACATATTTCGGGAAAGTGGTTGCTAACTGCGCGACCGATTACCCGCCGTGTATGAGGTTCCGAAGAATATTCCGGATTAATTTGTGGCGGGTAATACGACCGAATTGGTTTTCCAATTGCAGCGCTTAATGCGTACATGTGCACGAGCCCGGAGAATTAATTGATGAATACCGCGTCATGAACTATACTCTGGTAATCACCAGTGACGATTCTATTGTCACCAACAACATCATTCAGTTTGATATTTGTATTGTACAAATTACAATTTAAAATTAACTCCAACGTAGTTTTCAATCGTAATAGTTCAAATTTAATTAAACTGTAAGAATATTGCAAGTATTGGTAATTGTCACACCTTTCCAGATTTCACGGTCACCGGGTGTTTTAGGTGTTTTCCGGTGTTTCTAACCGTATGACTTGAGAAACCGAAAAACACATTAAATTGTCATAAATAGAGTAATATATAAAGTAACTGGTATTAAACAAATACATTTATGATGTGTTTTTTGGGTGTTTTCCTGTGTTTTTCGGTGTTTTAGGTGTTTTCCGGTGTTAAATATTCACTTTGGAAACCGAAAAACACATATCCAATTGTCGTAAATAGAGTAATATATAAAGAAACTGGTATTAAACAAGCACATCAATGTTAAATTTGATATATTGGAAGTGTTTTTCGGTGTTTTCTGGGTGTTTTCCTGTGTTTTTCGGTGTTTTAGGTGTTTTCCGGTGTTTCTATGTACCGTAAAGTGTGTATGCACTCTCTAAGATTATGATTCCCGCCCAGTATTGTAAAAAAAAAAAATTCTAAAAATTTACTCCCTCTAACAAAGTCTAGTGTATGAAACCATGATTCGGCTACCTTGAAACCATGTCCTCGGGTAGCTGGCGGAATCTCAAGTGTGTATTGAACACTCTCGGCGATGTTAAAGATTCGGCGTCACGTAAATCGGACAGTTCCATCATTTGCGCCTCCTTCATGGCGGGATGGTACTCGGCAGATCCCCTCAATAACATGTTCGTCAACTCCCAAACCCAGTGTGTCCCTGCAACAATGATAATGTGGAGTGTGGGCGAGAATGGCGTCTTAAGTATTTATCACGTTTACATTTTGAATAAAACATTTTAAATGACTAAATCCCGAAAAGTAATATTATGTAAACTAGTGATTCATTAGTCACGAGACTCGGACCTAAATGTGTTTCACGGTAGTTAGTATTTCCAGTTGAGAGCGGGGAACTCACTAACTGCATTATTACTCTGAAACACATGTTGGGTACGGGTGGAACTATGCCAACCAATGTATCATGCGTATTTACGCCTTTATTTACCTGCTTTAGGATAAGCTACAATAATTACATCATCATCACGTCCTTTCATGTCCCTGATGTCTGCGAGCGTCTTGACAGGATCTTCAGAGAAATAACTTGGAAACGTGACGCCGTCCACTTCCACAAGGTCGTATTTGTTTCCGGCGGTATCTTCTACATGCATCGGTTTTGCTTCCATTTTTAACGTCTAAGTAAGTTTGGGTCTGCTAAATACATAATAATTATATAACGTTTGCTGTGAAAGGTCACTTTCCAATAAAATGGTTTGTCAATGTATATACAGACAAACCTGTGTAAACGGTCACCTCTATTAAGCAGCCACTTTGCTATTATCCATTTCGATGCTTTCAGAGCAAACCTGTACTGAGCAACAACCTGTCTTAAAAGGTCGCTTTTGTTCATTCCCTGGAGTGACTGCTTAAGACAGTTTGACTGCATGTGCTTTGTGCATATTTTTAGGGGTTTAAAATGTGACCATTACCTACTTATATCGGTCTTGCGCACAACAGGTCTCCATTTCATGGTGAGCATTTGTGTAATATTATTTACAATACCAACATGAGTTACAGACCGGAAATGAATATTATGTCTTTAAAAATATATATAGGCATAGTGCCACCATTGCAAAAAGGAAGTGCTTCCGTGGGTAGTCGCATAATGGCGGTTATAAATAATCCTCAATTCTTCTTCTTTAAAAACGCATTTTCCTTATTTTAATGCTCATTTTTTTATTTGAATAGCATTATTGATGTATTTTGAACATTTTGATAGCATTGTCATGTTTGAATTGTGAATTTAGAAAAAAAAAATGATGCTTAGAAATTGGGGTATGAATTCATGATTTCGGAAGTCTACTTTCACTTTGTCACCAGTGTACACACTGAGCAGGAAAAAAATCTCTTATATGACACATGACCCCTACTTTTCTCATCATATTTTGATAGTGCAGAGGTTGACAAACAGTAAAATGTAGGTTTCACTTCTTTCATTTGGGACTCTCTATGAATGACAAGCCTTCAAACTTTTATTATTTACTATAGAATAAAGAACAAAAATCAATGGTGGGGTTACACCTATAAGGCCGAAGCGTGACCCTGACCTGTGCGCTACGGACCAGTGTATTGCGTGCGACACGTTGTCACTTCATTATACATGTAATTATTTGTGCCAAGTCCATCATTAAATGACACAATTAGTGGTCAGACACGAATATCCTTTACTTAAAGACATTTTCATATGTTTTACCTTCAAATGTGACAATGGCCTTTTAGCTACCGATCTTAGTCTTGCACAAACGGTACGTTATCATCTTATGGTGGTCATTTGTGCCATGTCATTTAAAACCAACATTAGTGTACGGACACGAAATTTCGGACTGACAAACAGACGGCTGATAAATTCTAAAAGCCACCTTTTGGGAGCATACGAAACTTCGTTGATAGCATTTTTAATTCCAATAAATCTACATGTATACCGAGCGAAACAGCTTACCCGCCGCCTGACGTGCTATGCATTTTCTAAAAAAATGGCATAGCGATTTCATTGACATTTTGGACTTGAAATAAAAGAAGATTTAGACTATGTAAAATCAATACAAAGTATAATAGCGCTACTCAGTAGTTTAACGACGACATTGGGAATACAAAAGTGGCGGGTTAGCTGTTCCGTACAGTATATATCGAATCTTTAAAAGTAATGGTAGTAAATATATGAAACTTGAGAAAAAGATATTAATGTGAATGTGTGCATCCATCTGTGTATGTATGCGTTGTTTATATAAACAGAATGTATATGTAACCATGTAGCCGCAAATATCATGACTGAAATAGTTTTTGAGACTGAAAGTAGTCTGGGAATGATGTAACCATGGTAACCGAAACACACACACACACACACACACACACACACACACACACACACACACACACACACACTTACAATCGCTTAAATCCAGTGCATGTTACAGATATCCCCATTTGCAGACTTGTGAAAATGCTTCAATGGTTTCAGGTAAAATGCCATACTGGTCCTAGATGACTGATGGCATCACAAACTCTAGTTTCACAAAATTAAAAATGTATTGGATAGTTACGGTGTCCCGTTCAACGATGGTGAAAAGTCGCAACTACGATGGTGAAAAGCCGAAACAACGATGGTGAAAAGTCGAAACAACGAAACAACGAAACAACGAACAAATCATTTCGACTTTTCACCATCGTAGTTTCGGCTTTTAACCATCGTAGTTTCGTTGTTTCGACTTTTCACCATCGTAGTTTCGCGTTTTCACCATCGTAGTTTCGACTTTTCACCATCGTTGTTTCGCGTTTCACCATCGTATTTTCGCGAAACTACGATGGTGAAAAAGTCGAAACTACGATGGTGAAAACGCGAAACTACGATTGTGAAAAGTCGAAACTACGATGGTGAAAAAGTCGAAACTACGATGGTGAAAACGCGAAACTACGATGGTTAAAAGTCGAAAAACTACGATGGTGAAAAAGTCGAAACATCGATGGTGAAAGCGCGAAACTACGAAACTACGACGGTGAAAAGTCGACGAAACTACGTTGTTTCGTGACGACTTTTCACCATCGTAGTTGCGACTTTTTACCATCGTTGTTTAGACTTTTCACCATCGTAGTTTCGTTGTTTCAAATTTACTTAATTTAATAAATATGCCGCGATGGTCTCAATTGGACACCGAAGATAGTAGTGCAGTAAGCTATCTCTAAATAGTAGATAAAGATAGATAGTCGCTGATAAGGCCAAGTTTCTTTTTTTTTTTTTTTAACCTTTCTTTGCTTTTTAAATTTATCTGCATTGGATATGATGTTATATATACACTCTTGTAATGAGGTGGGTGGGGGTAAATCGAGGATTATTAATTATTACTGACAGTTAAGAAACTGTCAAAGAAGTTTGCGACTACCGACCACCTTGTGTAAGCTGCGCTCAATAGTTAACACACCCTATAAAAGTTATACTTGGGCTGATTGTGTAGACTTAATTTTGGCCTAATACGGGATATGGACATTACCATATACCACGTAGCAAGTTATAATCTAACAGGTGTTGTTACATTTGGCCACTACTTGTGTAGGCCTACCTACTTGCAGTTTAATACACTCGATTAATTACAGGTATATACAGTTTTTTATGATTGATATAGTCGAGGAATTTTAGAAGAATTCCTTGATACAATGAAAAGAAGAATAATGACCTAAAGAAAAAAACGTGTCCACTTACTGTGTTGTGTGTGGTGCTGTGTGTCTGCACATCCATCTGACTAAGTACACGATCTTCCTAAATGCACAGCGTTCTCAAGAAGATTGATATGAACATACACATATGTGTAGGCATACAGTAGACTATTAAGTTTAAAGTCCGTATGCGTATACACGTGTTATATAGCGATACATTGTGATAAATCTCAAGGTCTTTCCTACTGGGATCGGGGCCGATATTGTTATTAAATCCACTGAGCCTTTATAAAATAATAGTACTTACTTAACGCAGTGTAGACCTGTCGTCTTACATTTGGAGAAACGCAGCATATGCGGGCTGCAGTGAGTAATGGGTAAGGAAGATGAGAGGGTGGTGGTGGTGGGGGCACAGGGGGCGTTCCTAGGCATACTCCTACACGCCCGTGTGTATAGCTCAGAGTTGAATGTGTGGGTGGGGGGGTTTAAAATGAGAAAAATGCAAGGCAAAAAGGACGCCGGCAGAGGCATGGGTAAGGGAATCCCCCGAATCCCCATAAGTAGGAGGGGGAGAGCCCCCCGCCCCCCGGCGTAACCTAAAAGTCATCTAGGAATGCCCCTGTAATAAAACTGTAAATAACTACCAAACATCTGAAATAGGCATAAATGACCGTTTTGTATCCTAAAATTTCACTACAATGGAGTGTGTCCCCTACCATCCCCTTCCAAATTCTCCACACATCTTGACTCGTAGCACATGAGGTAAAGGGTTTGAAATCTGGTGAAGGTTCAAGTTTTTAAATATATTATATACATGCAAACAAACTTCTTCTTTTTTTGTGGGGTGTTTTTAACTTGATAAAATAGGTTTAAAAATCGTAAAAAAAGTAATTGGAGTAAATAACATTAACATTTTATCCTAAAAAGACACTAAAATGCAGAATTTGGTGTTAAAGATATCACAATTTTCCGTCACGAATGATGATCATTTGCTGGGGACAAGCATTAACAAGGTACAATATGATAACATAAAACAAGTGTCATGGTGCGTTTTAGTTTAAAGTAACTATAAAGTATCAGATATTAAATATACGATCACGTGTTTTAATGTTAGTTGTGTAATTAAGTTTCATGTGATTATATTTGGTTGTAATGTAAGGTGTGTAATTAAGATTCCTGTGATTATATTTGGTTGTAAAGTTAGTTATGTAATTAAGTTTCATGTAATCATATTTGGTCGTAGTGTTATTGTGTAATTAAGTTCCATGTGATTATAATTGGTTGTAAAGTTAGTTGCGTAATTAAGTGTCATGTGATTATATTTGGTTGTAATGTTAGTTACGTTATTATGTTTCATGTGATTATATTTGGTTGCAATGTTATTGTGTAATTAAGTTTCCTGTGATAATATTTGGTTGTAAAGTTAGTTGCGTAATTAAGTTTCATGTGATTATATTTGGTTGTAAAGTTAGTTGTGTAATTAAGTTTCATGAGATTATATTTGGTTGTTATGTTAGGTGTGTAATTAAGTTTCCTGTGGTTATTTTGGTTGTAAAGTTAGTTGTGTAATAAGGTTTCATTTGATTATATTTGGTTGTAATATTAGTTACGTGATTAAGTTCCATGTGATTATAGTTGGTTGTAATGTTATTGTGTAATTTAGTTTCATGTGATTATATTTGATTGTAATGTTATTGTGTAATTACGTTTCATGTGATTATATTTGGTTGTAATGTTATTGTGTTATTAAGTTTCATGTGATTATATTTGGTTGTAATGTTAATTACGTGATTAAGTTTCATGTGATTGTATCTGGTTGTAATGTTATTGTGTAATTAAACTTTATGTGATTATATTTGGTTGTCATGTTAGGTGTGTAATTAAATTTCATGTGATTATATTTAGTTGTAATGTTATTGTGTAATTAAGTTTCATGTGATTATATTTAGTTGTAATGTTATTGTGTAATTAAGTTTCATATGATTATATTTAGTTGTAATGTTATTGTGTAATCAAGTTTCGTGCGATTATATTTGGTTGTAATGTTAGGTGTGTAATTAAGTTTCATGTGATTATATTTAGTTGTAAAGTTTTTGTGGAATTAAGTGTCATGTGATTATATTTGGTTGTAATGTTATTGTGTAATTAAGTTTCATGTGATTATATTTGGTTGTAATGTTACTGTGTTATTAAGTTTCATGTGATTATATTTGGTGTGGTTCTTTATTTGATGTGTTTTTATATCGTCATGTACATAAGATGTATTTATAATATACAATGTAATACTATGGTTTGAAATTGTTCTGTCATCTAAAATGTATATGTTTATGCTTTCTTATACCATTGGAAAAAATGAAATATCTTTATTTTATCTTATCAAGTTCATATCTATTCAGTCAGGACCCATTGGAGACATGTCATATTTATTACAAGATGATACAGGTAACTGTATTGATAATCCGTGTATATGTATAGTTGGCTATCCATGCATACAATGGAATGAATGGTACGTTAGCATAATGATAGAAGTTATGCAGTTGGGTCATAATCTTGGTACTTGCAGACATACCTGAACAGTGTTCAGCTAATTATAAATAATATTGGTTCCTGCAGACGTACCTTTACAGTGTTCGGCTAATTCTACAGGTTTGTATTTTTCTTGATATACACAAACTACATTTGATGTTGTTTTTAATATTTATGAAATATATTGAAATTAGTTTTACGTTTGGTTTATATTTATTTCAAGTTCTTTGTCTGAAAAGCGCGATATATACATCCTTTACATATCAAACCATGGGCGTTGTCATGCCTTCCAAATGTAACAGTTATCTTTTTTTTTGCATAATCAGAACTGATTTTAGCACTGACCAAACATTTTTTATCAAGTAAATTAACAGACATACATGTACCTTATTGCAATTTATATTAAACTTGTTTTTCACTAAATGTCGATGTTACACAAGTATAAAAGTTGGTGGAGCATTGCCAATCTCTCTTTTTGTTACTAGCAAATTTATATTACCACATGCTTTTATTACATGAGAGGAAAGTACGTATTTTATTCATTTGAAACAAATTGTTGCGGTGTCAAGAATTTTTGGGGAAATGAAACAACAATACATATACATTTTATTTTATCATATTTATTAAAATGAACAGTGTTGAAAATGAACCGCTTCATATTAAATACTGGGTGACAAATGTTATGAAAGAACATCTTTATTGCCTCAGCTATTTCCTGTGACGACCGCGTCTCCACCATTGTTATCTTAAATAGCATATATCGAAGACATTTTAAGCTATTTTAATGTAAAGAACACATTAACCATTTTGAAAATGCATAAGTCTTATAAATAATTGTATTCATTCAGTGAGAGAATTGACAGAAGACATTTTCACTTTGTGTGTGTTTAAGGTACACTAGACCTTGTGGAACATAATATTTTTCGACAGAGATATGATGACCTTGCAATGTCAATACTGAATTCTTTCCGGATAACGATTGAATACCACTGGACTTGTGAAAATTCATGAAGTTTGAGTTTCTGGATATTCCTCCCTTTTTAGGTTTTGGAGGAACTTCAGGAGGTTTCTTAACTACAGCTGGACTCTGGATACCACTATCAATAGTGTCATTATCTTGATCATTGGTATCAGACACACTGTTACGAGAGTTGTAACTTATTGTACTTTCCGTGTCTGACTGCGAGACATCGTCATCTGCACAAGTGTCACTTTCATCATCAGCAGTTTCACCTTCATCATCGTCTTCCTCGTCAGTTTTACTGCTGGTTTTCCTTTTGTGTTTTCCTTTTCGAACATTTTTCTTATATACGATAATATCCCTCTCTGAGGGCACCAATTTACGTAACACCACTTCATCCGACTTTTGCGGCTCTTCTGGAGGTGTCGCTCTAGGAGCGACACTCACAGAATTGTTAATTACATTAAAAGGAGTGTTTGAACTTCTACGAAGATCAAATGAGTTCCGGTAATCTAAAGACATGTCCAAGCGGCTGTCATCAAAGTCGCTACATTCTGAGTCTGATATTTCTCCTGAACTCATGTAATTGGAGCTGCCGCCGACAGAGTCACTCCTTTGTCGCAGCGACACGTGGTGCTTCACTTCCTCTATTTTATCGTTCAGTTTTAGAAGTTGAGACATCAATGAAAGATCTTGGTCCATAAGGTCAGCCTGGAAGTAAAAAAAGTAGAAGCATATAATAACTCATCTTATAACAATAAACTATCTGCATTTTATAAAAAAATAAATGTACATTAATAATGTTGAGGATCGACTTTGCTTTTTTTGTTTAATATAATCGGTGGTTTGTAAAACATTTTATTCATCTATTTTAAGTAAGTCTTTTTTTATCATTTGTTTTTGCTAACTTGCAAATAATGCTTGTACTTTTGCATTCTTTCTTTAAACAATCAGACGGTGTAAAGGAGTGTTTTCTACTAGAATACCATGGCCCTGTTTTGAAATGCTACCTTACAATAACACATATCGAAACGAAAGCCTTGGCTAAGTGCCTACTTTCAAACTGTTAGTTTCTATTCCAAAAACAGGCATTAACCAGTTTTAAAAATATTTACGAAGTTAATGAAGTGGATCAATCATTGACAAATACTGAAACGCGACCTGAATCTGTCATTGTTCTAAAGGTAAGATAATGACTTATCGTTTTGTTTGCTAATTTCGTGTTGTAATGAAAACATTGTCATGCTTAAGCTCATAAATACTTTCGGTGTCGTGTATCAAGGTGTTGGCGGAGAACAGTATACCGATTTCACTTTTACAGAGATTTAGAGATAGTGAGTTTGTTGAAACAAAGTGATCAGTCATTGAAACTGTTACAGTATAAGTTTGTTGTTCAAATTAACCAAATTGGAATAACTCTATATCATTAAGCCTTCCACGTGACTGATTTCGAATAAATGATTAAACTTTAATAATACAAATGTTATATTTACGTTGACAATGTAATTTAAAGAATTGAGAAAGAATGCGCAAATGTTACTAACTATGCAATATTACAGGAGTTTCCTTATTTATGTTATATTACTGGTATTCAGATATAGCTGTAATACGAAGATGTTTTCTGAAGCAGTATTCTGTGCTGACAGTCTAAAGTCTAATGCATAATATCCTACACAGTCGCATTATACAAAGACCGGTCTGACACGTTCTTGAAATAGGCGCGAAATGGTGACAGACAAGTAACGAAATTGTTAATGCTAATAAAAAATTGTTTTGCCGTGGATCGAACTCATAGTTAAAATTGTTGTTTTTTACAATCGGTAACAGAAAGAACGTGGTTAAATCCATAATTCTTCTTCATAGCCAAAACTTCTGACTATATTTAGTAAAGAGAACTCTTGAGTAGAAGAGTTTCCGCTACGCATGCGGGATGTTGGTGGTATAATCCCCAGTTGCCTCATACACACGACTCTAAAATCAGCTAGACGAGAGTTTTAGTACCGGTCAGTATTGCTGTGATTCGATGTGTTATTATTTCACTAGGTGTGTTTTTTTTATATTCTTGTAATAGCAGTGATAGGCATACTATCTCAAGCAAACATGGCTCGTGATAGATTGCTGAATGCGATGCTTAATACATTACAATACATACAATAATAAATAAATGATATAAACATTGTTGAAAAAAAACAACATAATATAGATACGCCGTTTATAAAGATATGAATAAAGACAATACACATACCATTTCAGTTCTCAGCCTCTCCATGGCATTGTCTATACTAGAACACTTCTTCCCTTCCATTTTCTCAAGAGCACGGTTGTGTTTTGCCGATCTCACTGATTGTTTTATGGCTTCTGCAGCTTTAAGATGGTTGAAATAGAATTGTCTGCAATTGTTAGAGAGGTCAATCGCGTCACTATATGCATCTTTAACAGGTGGCCCTCGAGGACTTTTAATTTCGTCCACGCTTCCTCGTACCGTATCGACGTTATCACACCCCATGTTTATATTTGTTGAATGTTCACCATTTCTGTGATTGTCTGTTATATCGGTTAGTACACGACCTGTTTGAGATGTTCGGGGTGTATTAACCTCTCTACTAGTTCTCTGATTGTCTTTTGGCACATCATTAAGTCCACTCACTGCACCACCCGCCGTTGTATTTTGGTTTGCTCGTTTGGCAGCTCTCATGTTTTCCTCTATTGTCAAAATATTCTCACAGCTACTTCTTTTTAAAGACTCTTTGCTGTTTCGTATATTTTCTCGGAAGGTGTCGCTGTTTTCTGAGCTAGCCCGGTTATTCTGTGACACATGTTTCCTAAGTACCACGTGATTGGTATTTATATTGTCAACCGGTACGTGTGCCGACTGTATAACACTTGAATTTCCATGAAAATCAGTTTCTCCGCCAGATTTATTGACCCATTCCCGTGTGTTTCTCTGCTGTTCTTGTTTATTCACCGGTTTCTTTCTCAATGCCCGGCTGTTTGCCCAGACCTGTTTGTTGTTTTCAAGAAATGCTTGTTCCTCTTCGTTATTTTGGAACCCAGCTCGGCTAACCACCGACATATTCTGGTTAATTTCCTGGTTTACGGAACCAGCAGTGGGATCTCCCATTGTCAGCGTTGATTGATTTTGTCCAATATTATAGAAAAAAACGTAGCAAAAAACACATCAGTCTTCAATTTCTTTCGACACGTGTCTAACTAACAAATAACATTGAAATAGCAATTAAAATATTTATGTAACTAACGTCAATATGAAGTCATTAAAATATACTACGTATGTTTCTCCTTCCGAACAATTTTTTCCAATTATGACCTGGTCTGTTTTTGTCTTGCTATATAACGTGCTTTTTAAATCAAAAGTTGGTAAACTAAACAAAAGAAAGTTTGAAAATCGCTGTTGCGAGTACAAGAATATACCCAACCTGTCACAAAACAAAGGAAATTTAAACATAAAACAATAAATGTAACAAAACTAAACAATAGAAGTGATCAACAGAAACGACGGGTGGTGGGAGAGGAGAAAAGAAGGAAGTTTTGAACAAAAAATAAATGCACACTGTAAATCTGTAATCTTGTTTATTTTAAACGGGTTTCATGAAATGTGCATTTTTTAAACATGTATATATGCGAAATTTGGATTTATAATATTCAATTAACGTTAGTTGAGCGTTCAATGCTATATATATATATATATATGGCCGTTAATTAATTAATTAGTGAATGTGTGACGGGGAACACTACATACTTAAATGCCCTTGACACTATGGCAGATCCTCAATGTTGTAGAAAGTTCTCTGTGTTGTAAAAAAACAAATAGGGGAATATAAAGAAAACTATGTTTAATCCAAAGAAAAATGGACATAAAAAAGTAGTAAAATAATAGCATGGGGGAAATTCTACCATTTAATCATTGGTGCTAGATACAGTAACCCGACAACCGTTACTGTGCAATTATCAGGCACATCAGACCCCAGCTTGTTTTCAGTAGAGAAAGTATCAACTATTACAAATATATTTCAAATGGTGCCATTTAATTAAAGTTTAAGGCAAATTAAACATAAACATAACGGAGTAATTGTTGTATGTAGCTATATCTGTATGATTTTTGCTTTCTTCACATTTAAATTTGATTTCAATCTAAATACTGTATTTTGCCAGCCTTTCGATGGCTTAATATCATTTATGATGAGGATTCACTCGATTACGTTATATGTGGCATCCAGTTTTATCAGTGGAGAAAGACTCCAAAATGAATATGAGCAGAACCACCGCCCTTCCGCAAGTTTCTTACATTTCGACCACACGGCCTCAGCGGCCTTGAATAACATATATTCAATCTAATTGGTCCTGGGTAGATACAGACGGTGTATTTTGATATCATGAACCGAGGGTGGATGTGGGGGGTGGTTAATAAAGTACTAGTATCGTACAAACCGTTCTGGTTAGAAAGCCATGTCATGTCCTTTCATTTTCAATAGAATCCAAAGGCCATTATGATTTTGATGTTTCAACAGTTTATTGAACATTCCGCCACTGTTTAGTTCTTTAAACACACACGCACGCTCAGCTAATATATTTAAGGGAAACAAGGACACTCGGCAATATCAAAACCGAATTTACGCATGTTTCCGCATCCAAGCAATCAGTAAATGTTTGAAGTATGTTCATATGAACATGCTAATCTCTTAGTATTACTACCTGTCATATATAAGAAAGTATTAACGTTCTATAAAACTCTCCCAGTATTACTACCTGTCATATATAAGAAAGTATTAACGTTCTATAAAACTCTCCTAGTATTACTACCTGTCATATATAAGAAAGTATTAACGTTCTATAAAACTCTCCTAGTATTACTACCTGTCATATATAAGAAAGTATTAACGTTCTATAAAACTCTCCTAGTATTACTACCTGTCATATATAAGAAAGTATTAACGTTCTATAAAACTCTCCCAGTATTACTACCTGCCATATGTAAGAAAGTATTAACGTTCTATAAAACTCTCCTAGTATTATTTCCTGCCATATGTAAGAAAGTATTAACGTTTTATGAAACTCTCCCAGTAATTCTACTTGTCATATGTAAGAAAGTATTGTCATATGTAAGTCAGTATTAACGTTCTATAAATCTCTCCCAGTATTACTACCTGTCATATGTAAGAAAGTATAAACGTTCTATAAAACTCTCCCAGTATTACTACCAACCACGTTCTATAAAACTCTTCTAGTATTACTACCTGCCATATATAAGAAAGTATTAACGTTCTATAAAACTCTCCTAGTATTACTACCTGCCATATGTAAGAAAGTATTACTGTTCTATAAAACTCATCTAGTATTACTACCTGCCATATGTAAAAAAAATATTAACGTTCTATAAAACTCTCCCAGTATTACTACCTGTCATATGTTAAAAGAATTAACGATCTATAAATCTCTCCAAGTACTGCTACCTTTCATATGTAAGAAAGTATTAACGTTCTATAAAACTCTCCTAGTATTACTACCTGTCATATGTAAGAAAGTATTAACGTTCTATAAAACTCTACTGGTATTATTACCTGTCACTTTTAAGACAGTATTAAAGTTCTATAAAACTCTTTTAATATTACTACCTGCCATATGTAAGAAAGTACTAATGTTCTATGAAACTCTCCCAGTATTACTACCTGTCATATGTTAGAAAGTATTAACGTTCTATAAAAGTCTCCCAGTATTACTACCTGTCATATGTCAAAAAGTATTAACGTTCTATAAAACTCTCCTACTATTACTACCTGTCATATGAAAGAAAGTATTAACGTTCTCTAAAACTCTCCTAGTATTACTACCTGCCATATGTAAGAAAGTATTAACGTTTTATAAAACTCTCCCAGTAATTCTACTTGTCATATGTAAGAAAGTATTGTCATATGTAAGTAAGTATTAACGTTCTATAAAACTCTCCCTGTTTTACTTCCTGTCATAGGTAAGAAAGTATTAACGTTCTATAAAACTATCTTAGTATTACTACCTGTCATATTCAAGAAAGTTTAAACGTATTTAAAACTCTCCCAGTATTACTTATTACTACCTGTCACTTTTAAGAAAGTATTAACGTTAATTAAACTTTCCCAGTATTACAACCTGTCACTTTTAAGAAAGTATTAATGTTCTGTAAAACTCTCCTAGTATTACTACCTGCCATACGCAAGGAAGTATAAACGTTCTATAAAATTCTCCTAATATTACTACCTATCATATGTAAGAAAGTACTAACGTTCTATAAAACTCTCCTAGTATTACTCCCTGCCATATGTAAGAAAGTATTAACTTTCTATAAAACTATCCTAGTATTACTACCTGTCACTTTTAAGAAAGTATTAACGTTCTATTAAACTCTCCCAGTATTACTACCTGTCACTTTTAAGAGAGTAGTAATGTTCTATAAAACTCTCCTAGTATTACTCCCTGCCATATGTAAGAAAGTATTAACTTTCTATAAAACTATCCTAGTATTACTACCTGTCACTTTTAAGAAAGTATTAACGTTCTATTAAACTCTCCCAGTATTACTACCTGTCACTTTTAAGAGAGTAGTAATGTTCTATAAAACTCTCCCAGTATTACTACCTGTCACTTTTAAGAGATTAGTAATGTTCTATAAAACTCTCCTAGTATTACTAACTGCCATACGCAAGAAAGTATAAACGTTCTATTAAACTCTCCCAGTATTACTACCTGTCACTTTTAAGAGAGTATTAATGTTCTATAAAACTCTCCTAGTATTACTACCTGACATACGCAAGAAAGTATAAACATTCTATAAAACTCTCCTAATATTACTACCAATCATATGTAAGAAAGTATTAACGTTCTATATAACTCTCCTGGTATTACTACCTGTCACTTTTAAGAAAGTATTAACGTTCTATAAAACTCTCCCAGTATTACTACCTATCATATATAAGAAAGTATAAACGTTCTATAAAACTCTCCCAGTATTACTTCCTGTCACTTTTAAGAAAGTATTTACGTTCTATAAAACTCACCCAGTATTACTACCTGCCATATGTAAGAAAGTATTAATGTTCTATAAAGTTCTCCTAGTATTACTACCTGTCACTTTTAAGAAAGTATTAACGTTCTATAAAACTCTCCCAGTATTACTACCTGTCACTTTTAAAAACGTATAAACGTTCTATAAAGTTCTCCCAGTATTACTACCCGCCATATGTAAAAAAGTATTAACGTTCTATAAAGCTCTCCCAGTATTACTACCTGTCACTTTTAAGAAAGTTTTAACGTTCTATAAAACTCTCCCAGTATTACTACCTGCCATATGTTAGAAAGTATTAATGTTCTATAAAACTCTCCCAGTATTACTACCTGCCATATGCAAGAATTAGTCTAGTTCAAATGATCTGTACACATGCTGAACTACTCTAGTTCAAATGGTCTGTACACACACAAACATACTGAACTAGTCTAGTTCGAATGGTCTGCTCACATACTGAATACTCTAGTTTAAATATATAACTTTCATGAATTGTTTTAATGAACATTTATCAAAAATTGCCGAGTGTCCCTTTAATTTGTATCTCCCAGTCGTCGAAGCTACACCAGTACGATTGTTAAAATGTGTTCGGGCGAAGCGACCCGTGATCTAACAATTCACAATCACTAGACTACTTCTATATAAACAATCACAACACCGGTATTAGTCATTTGTCTATGGTACGGTAACACACATTCGTGTAGTATGGGTTATTCCCGATCGTCCACGGACAATGAGTCAGGGAATTAAATGTCCAAAATGATATTAAATATCATATTTGTGCCCGGGTGGTCAATTAATGGTGTTTTCCCCTTACATACATTAACAATACAATGAAAAATTTGGAACCCTCTGGAAAGTCATGTAAATAATATAAATACGAGCCCGTTGCCTACTTGGTGTCCATTCGGCAAAAAGTTAGATACAGTGGTACTACTTTTTTGTGTGTTGCATTTGGAGAGTATAAAACGTTCAATAATAAAACCAGATGAGGTGAAGACATTGACGATGTAAACTGTCGTGTTTAGATGAATTACATATTATACAGGTAATGTCCATTGCACAAAGATCTGTATTGTTCTCTTCGCACGGCGATATATCAGTTAACCAGGAAATGTAATAATTCGGTGTATGTTTGCCGAGCACAGGAATAGTTTAAAACAAGTTTGTTTTTTTACAACAAACACAAAAAAAACCCTGAATATAACTACATTTGATCTTCGGAATAAACTACTTTATAAATTCATCAATTTCTTAATCAATACTATTTTTCGTGGAATGTAATTATGTAGGCAAATATATTAATTAAAAAAAAATACGACATTAAATAGAAATTACATACATAAAGCAACTATTTTGTTGGTTGAATTTCAATGAAAAACATGCAATTAGTAGTGAATTAACGGACGATCGACGGGTAAAAAACTATTACCCAGGCGAGCCTAAACTAGAATGTATGATATTAAGAAATGTAAATTATTAAATTATAAAAAATAGTTTCAATATTTATTGTTAAAATTTATTAACATAACCTTAATACACGTGTTAATATAAACGTTATATTTTAACATGCTCGTATACTATCTACACTAATCTTCCTTATTGTGGTATGTGCAATGTGTAGCCATTTACACACACACACATATATATATATATATATGTATAATGAGAAACAACATATCTAAAGACAAAATAAAGAAATGCAAATTACGTGGGAAGCATTCATTCGTCTGTAACATTTCGATCATGACCTCCGTTATGCATTCTTCAAATTGTAGACATTAATGAATATGGATTGCTACCGATCATAAAATTGTCACGATTATGAAAATCACGTTTCGGTGTCTTCCAATCTTGTTCACGAGTCGGAGATCTTCCTGCATCGACAAACGTCGTTGTCACACATAACATGTAACGTGTTGAAAATGACTTAATGGTACTCTTATTCAATGTTATGCAATTAACTCCAATAAAACGGTTGTTACTTCGGTCCAGTGTACATTGCAAATGAATATTTTACAAGGATGTTGCCGATGATGAAGACGTGTCTAATGACTTATCAATCACCCGACCGGTTTATGATCGATAGGTTAATTTGAAATGTATACATATATCGCACTAATATGCTTAATATTATTAACAATTATAAATTTATAAAATGTCAAAACTTCAAAGGATGTAATAAGCGAATATATTACACGTGTGTCGCTCTGGGCGGGAGCGTCAAGGTGGGGATTTAATTTAGGAAGTGTCGCTGAGAGATGTATTTTGTTTGATTATTATACATTAGCTGTCAAAGAAAGGTTTATACTTCATTGGTGGAGAGTTCTCATTTTACATTTCATTCTACAAATTATCATTATAAGAAGTAACTGTGCTAACTTTTTAAACCAAGGAATTGTGTTTTAACGAAGGGCGATATTATCTAATGATCACCAAAAACATGCATGTTCCTGGCGCTAATAACGACTATGACACAGACCTGTGTGTTGATATTGAACATTTGCGCACCATATTTGAAGCCAAGGAAGACATGATTTCACACATGAAAGAAGAGCTGCAATATTTCATTAAGGATGGAGTGGATTTTAAAAGTGATAACCGCGACATAATGGTTAAGCTTAAGTTAGAAATGGTAAGAATGGAAACGTTATGTATAATAGTTACTCAAAATACATTTTGATTTTTTTTTTACTTCAGTCAGTCAAAGTTGTGTTGAATATCTAATAATCTGAAAAAGGCGTTTAATCACAAATGTAAACTTTGTATATATCCTTAAATAGAAATCAAATACAACTGACAGAGAAAAATATCATTCGGATGGCATCAATAAATCCGAAGTGATACGGGAAACGCCGAGGTAGTACGATTGAATTTAAGCTTTTTAAATATCTTTCAATGTATCCAAATTAAAAAAAATCAATACAAACCCCTTGGTTTAAAAGAAAACAAAAAAACTTGTATTTTTGATAAGTCATATTAAAATGAAACAGCAATGGACGCGACTTTGTTGATTCACGTGATATAATAGATATAAAACTCATAATCGCACATAACTCCAAAAGCGGGGAGGGGATGAGTTTGTTTTAATAAAATCCTTAAAAAAAGACAGCACTCATCAGAATATCAATTAATTGCATTCTTTGCCCAGGTAACCCGTGTTAATTAGTAGGGATGAGACTGGACTGGTTGTCAGTTTACGATCCTGTCATCATTACAAATGTCACCACGGTGCAAGTAACCGAACACCCGCCCTTCAACTTGACACTTTCACCTGTACTGATGTTGTCACACCGATGACTAAATCTTTATTCACATTACAACTATTTCGTATTACGTTGATACATCTAACTTATTGCTCCGAGGTCCGTTTTCTGTTATACACAAGTGTTACATGTATGCAGCTCAATTCGACTTCTTGAAACAAAATAACAAACATAAACGTGGACTATCGGATGACAACGGTAAGATTCGTAAATACGTAACGCCTTTAAATATGCACGATTATGAAATATTGAATATATATTGTTTTATTCCATAACTGCTATCATTTTTATCGGTTCATGTTACAAAAATCAATTAATTTCTTAAATTTATATTTGGAGTTAATGAAATTTTTGGATTTAAATTGAAAAACAAGTTATAAAGTGATGTCTTTGATTATCATTTATGTCGTATCAATTTCTCTTATTTGTGTTATTTAAAGCCGTAAAATATAAGATTGCTTTTGAACCCAGAATTTCATGTCTTATAAAACGAACTCTCTTCATTAATTACAATACAGATTTTATAGCTTACAAAACTATCAATAGGTAAATTGTTTGAGCAGATTATGAATTTATTTGTGTTGAAGTGCCCGTGTTAATTATACAACCAATGAATAGATCGCCTGCCATTATCACACATTCGTTAATCTAATTTCAGATTGATTTGATGGAAAGAGGGGTAAATCTATGGAAACAGTTACTGACACTGAATACAACTATTACTGCTCTGCACGAGCAAAGACAGAGAACAATATTTCCGAGAGAACGCGCAGCATCAGTATCGATATCGGAGACTGAGGTAGACGCGCCAGGTAAGAGTTCGGTAACATACTGGCTCCAAAACTGTTTGTTTCACAAACCAGAGGCCTCGGGTCGAGATGTGGTTAATTATGAGAATAATAGTGAAACTGACAGTCAGAAAGATATACTAGAGTTTTCCGAGGACGGGGATACTACACATGTGATGTCTCATTTAGAGAAAGATTTCGAACTAACACATAAACACAATACGCTACGCGATATGATTACGATGCGGAATAATAGTAGAAACACGTTAATTAAGGAAATAAAAACAAGCGAAATGAGACCAACGGGCGTCTGCAGTGACAATTTTATATCACAAAAGGACGTGAACACCAGTTGGCTTGATGCAAGTAATACTTTGGAAGTTCAGACTATACTGGACTCTAGCTTTTATTTTAAACACCGGTTCCACCCAAACATCATGGAATGGAGTATGTGGAATTTTGGTTTTGATAAAGATCTAGGAGGAACTTTATCAGATATTTTCAGTTCTTCAACTAAAAAGGGAATAAATCCAAGACGCAAACTTCACAGGCAGGGTCGCATCAACGATTCTGTTGACTTTGATCACACTCCGAATGTTCAGGTATATGAAAATATCAAGGCAGTTGATAACGAAAGTGGACTTTCTGAAAATGGTTTGTCCAAATTAAATAATACTAGTTCACAACATACCTTATGTAATCACGCTGAAAGAGTCGATTTTGTGATTATTGACGACGTAAAACACAGCGAACCATCCATGTGTGAAAGTAATATACCTTGTACAAAAACGATATCTGAAGAAGTTGGCGTGTCGGTAAATGATGAAGACAATTCAATGGGCAATGACATTTGTGAGGAAAGCTGTATGGACGGTAGCGAACACGAGGACGAGGAAATCGAGGATATAAACAACAATTTCCTTATTTTCCGTGACGGATTTGTCAGCTGTCGGATTTTAACACCAACGTTGGAAGAAGAAATACGGAGGAGTTCCCCAATAAATAGCGAATCTGATGATTTTGAATATTTGACCATTACAGATGGACGAGTGACATTTACACCGTCGTTTAATGACGATATCGAGACAAACGATCCTTTCTCAGAAGCAGAATCCTACAATATAGATACACTCTACCAGGAGACTGCGGATAAAGGTGTCATGTTTGAAAATATTCAAAACGAAAGCCATGGCATTTGTTATTTAGAAAATAACCCTTCATTAAAAGAAGACCAGGAGACAAAAGAACAATGGTTAACCACACCCATGTGCAATTGGAACACTAGTGTTATACACGAGACAGATAAAAGTGATGCATTGGAGCTGGAATGCATCGGCAATATCGATTTAGAAAAGTTACCACATGGTTCTCTCAGAGAGAGTTCCGTAGATTCAGGGTTTGGTGACGAAATTGACGATTCCATTGCAATCATAAATTGAATTCAGAATTACACATGTATGAAAAAGCGAACTGATTAAATATTTTTAGTCAGCGGTAAGACCATTATGTGATTTCCTCAAGGGTCTCTGACCATATGGAAGTAATGAAAATAAACTTGCGAAACGAGTCATGATAATCAGGTATATAGACGTCTACACATTATGATAATCAGGCATATAGATGTCTACACGTTATGGCAATCGTGCATATAGATGTCTACACGTTATGGCAGTCAGGCATATAGATGTCTACATGTGAAGTTATTGGAATTCTCTAATTTCTGGAAGTGTGCTATACTATTTGGTTCCCTAAAACCTCAGTTTCAGAGAAGACTGGGATCTAACTATGCATTTAATATGAACCAATTAAAATTTAAACACTTGACAGGAATTGTTCGTCACTTACAAGTATTGTGTTGCTATCCTCACCTGGAACCATGTACTAGATTTCATTCAGTAACATGTCAGTTCACACGACATATCAGTTAGGCCATTATCAATTAATTGCTAGATTATCATCCCCGCCCGCAAAAATTTTTTTTTTAAAGAAACATTAAAATTTTTAAAAAATAAAATAAAAAATAAAATCCTCCCGCTCTTCCCATTTTTACAAAAAATTTGGATGATAATCTACCAATTAATTTATAATGGCCTAAGATGGGGATTAGCACATACAACACATATTTAGTTTCTTATTTTTACTTTAATAACAAATAAAATTATATCAGTGTGCATTTTTCATTTGCATTTAAAACTTTATAGATTTTTTTCTAAAATAAATTGGAAGGATTTGTCAAATGTAAATATACACCCTGTATATGCTGGACAAAACCTGTAACATTTAAAACAAATATCAGTTAAAAAAGTTATGAAACATCCTCAACATGCGTATATTTCTGTATGCCCATGTCAAATTATATGTATCGGGCGACTTGGAATCAAACATGGGTAAAAAGTGAAACTGAAATATACGGTATCAAGGCAACTTTTCACAAATTGTGAAATACAAAGTAAATTATAGTTGCCAGCATGAATTCTAGTCTGTTAAGTTGAACACATTTGAAATCCTTTTTATAACGATAATTTTGGTCAAATATGAACAAATTTAGCTTGCAGGTTCTTGGAAAGAAGATTTTTGAAAATTCTAAATTTTAGCCCTTTTCGACAAGTATGGATATTAAATCCCTATAAGGACCTAACCTTAAAAGTTATGACTAAACAATGGTTGAGATTTCAAGATGATTAAAATCGTTTTAAAACCAACAGAGCATCTTGTTTCATTAGTGAAGAAAGACCTTGGACCTGCATTCATTCTACAAGTAACAAGTACATTTTCACACTGGAGATTGAGCTTGGCTCAAATATCAAAGGCAGTGGTGAGAGGTAAATAGTCTTGTGATGACATCCTTGGCAGACAATGGAGTACATTAAGTAATGAAAAAAACAAGAGGCCCAAGAGGGCCTGAGGACGCTCTACTGACTCATGAACCCTCGGGGCGGGGTCATTTTTAACCCAAGGGACACCATTTGAACAAATCTAACAATACTATAGTTGGTCATCATTACTACAAAAAATTTTGAAAATAAATTGGGCCGGTCATGAGAAGAAGATTTTAAGTTTTGGACTATTTTTAGTAACAGCGGCCATCTTGAATTTCAGATCGAAAAAAATCAATCTTCTGTATAGTCTCCTATGCAACAGAAACATGTATGTGAAGTTTCAGTTTAATTGACCTAGTGGTTTAAGAATAAATGAAAGAAAAAGAGAATTTTTTGTTTTCCCATAGTATCCCTATGTAAAATTCTAAGTCCCCTTACAGGGCCCCTATAAATTTTAGCCCCTAAATTCTTATCTGCAATCAAACCCCTACACATAGGGATAAGTTATGCCAAATATGAACAAATCTGACATACCGGTTCTCAAGAAAACAATTTTAGTAATTCTGAATTTTTAATCTTTTGGGGCCCCTCCTGACCCCTTTAGACAGTGGAACCCATTCATTTTTACAAATCTGAACCTCCTTCACCAAACAATGCTTCTGTGAAAATAAAGGCAAAATCAGTTCAATTTAAAAAAAAACTAAAAAAAAACTAGAGCTATCACTGAAGGTGATGAATACCCCCGAACGCCGCCATGACAGAAAATGGTTAACCATTGTATGAAGTTTTATTAAATTATATCCAATAGTTTTAAAGTTATGCCCCAGACAAAAAAAATTCTTAATAAAAGAGAATGTTATGGATTGAGTTTTTTGTATTGTTAATTTTTTTATGGTTTTGTTAAAATTAAAAACAGTCTTTTTAATTATTGTGCAGTGTACAAGCTTTCATGGCAATCAATAAATGTTATACTTTTTCGAGTTATGTTGAGGGACAACAATTTTATGGATAATAAACAAACAAGAGCACTAGGAATACAATATCGAACCTGCTTTGCTCGAACTCCATGTATTCATCAGCTTGGTTCTTTCATGAACTTTATTAAACTGTTATCACTGATGGCTTTAAAAGTACTTTAAAAGTACCGCACCAGACAAGGGAAATATATCAAAGGGCAATAACTCTGTTATTAGCAAGAATAGAGTTATGTTTCTTGTACACTGCACTTCCTGTCATTATATTCTACCATTGTATGAAGTTTGATGAAATTCCATCCAGTACTTTAAAAGTAATGCTCCGGACAAGGGAAATATATCAAAGGGCAATAGCTCTGTTATTAGCAAGAATAGAGTTATGTTTCCTGTACACTGCACTTCCTGTCATTATATTCTACCATTGTATGAAGTTTGATGAAATTCCATCCAGTACTTTAAAAGTAATGCTCCGGACAAGGGAAATAAATCAAAGGGCAATAACTCTGTAATAAACAAGAATAGAGTTATGTTTCTTGTACACTGCACTTCCTCTCATTATATTATACCATTGTATGAAGCTTGATGAAATTCCATCAGGTACTTTTCAAGTTATGCTCCGGACAAGAAAAAATATCAAAGGGCAATAACTCTGTAATTAGCAATAACAGAGTTATGTTTCTTGTACACTGCACTTCCTCTCATTATATTCTACCATTGTATGAAGTTCAATGAAATTCCATCCAGTACTTTAAGAGTAATGCTCCAGACAAGGGAAATATATCAAAGGGCAATAACTCTGTAATTAGCAAGAATAGAGTTATGTTTCTTGTACACTGCACTTCCTGTCATTATATTCTACCATTGTATGAAGTTTGATGAAATTCCATCCAGTACTTTAAAAGTAATGCTCCGGACAAGGGAAATATATCAAAGGGTAATAACTCTGTAATTAGCAAGAATAGAGTTATGTTTCCTGTACACTGCACTTCCTCTCATTATATTCTACCATTGTATGAAGCTTGATGAAATTCCTTCCAGTACTTTTCAAGTGATGCTCCGGACAAGGAAAATTGCAATGGACATACCGACCGACAGACTGACAGACCGACCTCAGGGTGACTCCAATATACCCCCTCAAAACTTCGTTTGTTGGGGGTATAAAAATATTATAATGATATGTGTCCCCTAATTGAACCGTTGGGGCGGGGTCATATTTAACCCTAGGGACACCTTTTTGGACAAATATAACAATACTATAGTTGGTCATCATTACTACAAAAACATTTTGAAAATCTGTTGGGCCGTTCATGAGAAGAAGATTTTTTAAGTTTTGGACTATTTTTAGTAACGGCGGCCATCTTGAATTTCAGATCGAAAAAAAAAAAAATATTCTGTATAGTCTCCTATGCAACAGAAACATGCATGTGAAGTTTCAGTTTAATTGGCCTAGTGGTTTCAGAGAAAGTGCTGCTAACAGACGACAGACGACAGACAACATGCCATCGCATAAGCACTTCTGGCCTTTGGCCAGTAGAGCTAAAAACTGTCCTCACAAGACTGACATTTAATATTTTGGAATGCAGGGCTTGAATTTAACATTCGCAAACTTGCAAAATGCAAGTTGAAAATGGAAAATGTGAGTGTTTTTTCCATACGCTTGCAAATTTTTGTGAGTGCAAAAAATGAAATTGAAATGACGGTGGTTTTCATTTCTTCAACTTTCAGTTTCGATCTCCTGTAAACATGCATCAGTTGATGATGTTTTACACAGTATGCATCGATTGATGACTTTTTTTACACAGTGCACATACTCGGTAGACTGGTTTGCCAATTTTAATCACGTGGTGATATTTTATCTACATATTTTGATACACAATCCAACTTACTGTGAAAAAAATAACCTGATATTCATGTATATAAAATTTCTATAAAAAATGGTTGATCAAAATTGAGAGTAAAGTTGATATTTTGCGAGTTGAAATATCTTGTACTGGCAAAAAAAAGTTAAATTCTAGCCCTGGAATGACACTGTCACAATAGAAAAATAGGCCATCCTGAAAAAAATGTTTGTTTGCTGCGCTCCAACCCAGTATTTTTTATGTGGGTAGGTAGGTAGCTTATTTATTTTTCTTTGCCAAATTTTGAAAGTCAATAAAAAAAGTTTTGGTAGCAGCAATTTTGAACGACTAACTAGGAGCACGGCAAACAGTTTGCATTTTAAGGACGGTTTTGTTTGCAATGGGCATTATTCAGATGTTTTTTTAATGTGGTTTAACGGTTTCTCAGGTTATATATGGCATATCCAGTTTTATTGGTGGAGAAAGATATCAGAATGAATCTGAGTAGAACCGCCGTCCTTCCGCAAGTAACTTGCAAACTTTCTCACATAAAGTGTTTGGAGCGTGAGGGACTCGAACCTATGACCTTAGCATCTTGAGATGGCATCTTAGACCACGAAAAACCCTTATTCAGTTTCAATGGAAATAAAAAAAAAAGTTTCTGACTGTTAATAATACATAGGTAAAATTGGAAGAATTTTAGGACACATTTTGCTTGTAAAAACATTTAAAACAATTTACCAATCTCTCAACAAAGAGCAAAATATAATCTCTAAACTCACTTAAGATGAATCACGACACTGATGTAAGTAGGATGCCACTCTATGGTAAGTATTGCAAATATATTAAATGTCAATGAAATTCAAGTAAAGCAAGGTATAAAAGTGAAAATTTAAGCACATTTATGAAAATCTCCAACAAAATAGCACCACATTTATTTAAAACTCCAACAATTATCGTCACATTTATGAAAAAAAAAACTCCAAACAAGTATTATCACTACATATGTGGAAAACTCTAACAGCAACATGCACAGCACATTGCTTAACTGGGAACAAGATGGAACTCCAGTTCTTTATATATCTGTAAAATGCATCATCAATTGAAGAAATTTTGTCATTCAAGTTTGCTCACATAAATTCCAAGCTCAAATCCTTTTATCAACTTTTATCAGGAGTTCCGTATTAACTCCTCTCTGTCAATTCTATTGAAGTGTTCAAAACTGTGTCCTTTTATAAACACTAACTATTTAAGAGTTCCAGAGTTAAATCCCTTGAGGAGAGACTTTCAGAGTTAAGTCCCTTTATTAACTTTAGTCAGGGACTTTCGGAGTTAAGTCCCTTTATCACTTTTATTAAAGACTTTCAAAGATATATCTCTCACTCACAGCTTCATTATCAAAATAGCATTTCTTTACAGACACAGAGTTAAACCCATTATTCCTCAGGACCAACTGTGTTCTGGAGGTACAGAGTTGAGGAAGTCCAGAGTTACATGTTACTGTCTTGCTAACTCTGCTAAGGAGTTTAAAGCAATCATTTGACTAGCACTACTCTGCATTCCAAGAAGTAAATTTAATCTCTTGATAAACTCTGTTGATGTGTGCATAGCTATAACTCTAGAGTGTCACTTTAATACAATCTTGTGATCAAATGTGTTATGAAGCTACAAAATTAAGCACATTGTTCATTGTTTTATGCAGTTAAATCCTTTATAAACCCTTGGTTCAGGACACCAAGAGAGAATACATGTTTATCATCACTTTAACATCCATTCATTTTGACTTGACCAATCTGCTCTGTTGTAGACTCCTTTGCAAGGGCAGCATGTCCGTTAATTAATCCCTGTACTGTAGTCTTCATTGTTCCTCCACTTCAAGGGCAGCATGTCCGTTAATTAATCCCTGTACTGTAGTCTTCATTGTTCCTCCACTTCAAGGGCAGCATGTCCGTTAATTAATCCCTGTACTGTAGTCTTCATTGTTCCTCCACTTCAAGGGCAGCATGTCCGTTAATTAATCCCTGTACTGTAGTCTTCATTGTTCCTCCACTTCAAGGGCAGAATGTCCGTTAATTAATCCCTGTACTGTTTTCTTCATTGTTCCTCCTCTCCATGCTGAGTCAACTCCAGAGTCATCTGTCCCCGCTCTGGGTTAGGCATCTTAAAAATCTTCATTTTGGCTGACCCAACACCAATATTGCTGAAAAACATTATAGAATAGAACTTACTACATGTGATAACAGCAAACAGAGCCTTGTTATAGAATAGAACTTACTACATGTGATAACAGCAAACAGAGCCTTGTTATAGAATAGAACTTACTACATGTGATAACAGCAAATAGTGTCTTGTTATATAACATAACTTTCTTGGAGATTCAACAAGAATTTCCTTGTGTTATAACTTATTGCTGAGGAACACTCAATGTCTACTTTGCAAATGATTTAATAATTATAATTGCGTTGAAATGTAGAAAGAATAAATACTGTAACAATTTGTGTCATTTCTTTTTCAGTTTTTCAGATTTTTTTTTTTTTTTTTGGTCTTGTGGCAGAGTTGTGCTTCGAATTTCAAATCGCACTTATCTAAAAGTTTAAGCTCGTCTTTAGTATACTGTTTTATACATTGATTTTCTTTATCGTTGTTATAGCGGTAAATTATATGAAAACCGATATGACTACGAGATATATGCCAATTAGTCGTAGTGTGTCGAATTTGTAACACCTCTTGTGTGTAATCACGTTGAAAGGTTCTGATATCATCTGCAATCTGACTAGCTTACAACTGATAAAGGCGGAGCTCATGTATCTTGTTCATGTTTTGGACAATGATTGACATTCGCAGTGTCAATTAGATTGTTTTTACAACAAATTGCACTGGAGTGAAAATATAATACAAAGGATACTTTGATTGTTGGAGGTTTTGACTCCCGTTTGGGAGTCGCAAGTTTTCTCTTTGATTCCCGGAGACTCATGCACAATGCAGGAGAATTCACATGTCTGATACTGTGCCTTGTTATAGAATAAAACTTACTAAGTATGTGATGAAAACAAACAGTGCCTTGTTATATAACAGAACTTACTACATGTGATAACAGTAAACAGAACCTTGTTATGGAATAGAACTTACTAAATGTGATAACAGCAAAATAGCATACAAGAATAAAACATACTACATGTGATAACAGCAAACAGAGCCTTGTTATAGAATAGAACATACTACATGTGATAACAGCAAATAGATCATTGTTATAGAATAAAACTTAATACATGTGATAACAGCAAACAGAGCCTTGTTATAGAATAGAACATACTACATGTGATAACAGCACACAGAGCCTTGTTATAGAATAGAACATACTACATGTGATAACAGCAAACAGTCTTGTTATAGAATAGAACAAACTACATGTGATAACAGCAAACAGTGCCTTGTTATAGAATAGAACATACTACATGTGATAACAGCAAACAGAGCCTTGTTATAGAATAGAACATACTACATGTGATAACAGCAAACAGAGTCTTTTTATAGAATAGAACAAACTACATGTGATAACAGCAAACAGAGCCTTATTACAGAATAGAACATACTACACATGATAACAGCAAACAGTGCCTTGTTATGGAATAGAACTTACTACACATGATAACAGCAAACAGACCCTTGTTATATATCATAACTTACTACATGTGATAACAGCAAACGGAGCTTTGTTATAGAACAGAACAAACTACATGTGATAACAGCAAACAAAGTCTTGTTATGGAATAGAACAAACTACATGTGATAACAGCAAACAGTGCCTAATTATAGAATAGAACTTACTACATGTGATAACAGCAAACAGTGCCTTGTTATAGAATAGAACATACTACATGTGATCACACCAAACAGTACCTTGTTATAAAACAGCACTTACTACATGTGATAACAGCAAACAGTGCCTTGTTATGGAACATAACTTACTGCATGTGATAACAGCAAACAGAGCCTTGTTATGGAATAGAACTTATACATTCAGTAACAGCAGCACAAACAGTGCCTTGTTATGGAATAGAACATATATATTCAGGTAACAGCAGCACAAACGGTGCCTTGCTACGGAATAGAACTTATACCATCAGTAATGGCAACTTAAACAGTGCCTTGTTATGGAATAAAACTTATATATTCAGTAACAGCAGCACAAACAATGCCTTGATACATGTATAAACCTCATGACCTTATGTCTCAAGGAGATAGGAAGATAAACTGCCTATAAACACACAAACCTCGTGTCCTGAAGAAATAGGAAGATAATCTGCTCATAAACACACTGACCTCATGTCCTGAAGAAATAGGAAGATAAACTGCTTATAAACACACTGACCTCATGCCTTAAGGAGATAGGAAGATAAACTGCCTTTAAACACACTGACCTCATGTCCTGAGGAGATAAGAAGATGAACTGCCTATAAAAACACTGACCTCATGTCCTGAGGAGATAGGAAGATGAACTGTCTATAAACACACTGACATCATGTCCTGAGGAGATAGGAAGATAAACTGCCTATAAATACACTGACCTCATGTCTTAAGAAGATAGGAAGATAAACTGTCTATAAAAACACTGACCTCATGTCCTGAGGAGATAGGAAGATGAACTGCCTATAAAAACACTGACCTCATGTCCTGAGGAGATAGGAAGATGAACTGCCTATAAACACACTGACCTCATGTCTTAAGGAGATAGGAAGATAAACTGCCTATAAACACACTGTCCTGAGGAGATAGGACAAACTGCCTATAAACATACTGACCTCATGTCATGAGGAGTTAGGAAGACAAATTGCCTATAAACACACTGATCTCATGTCCTGAGGAGATAGGAAAACAAACTGCCTATAAACACACTGACCTCATGTCCTGAGGAGATAGGATGATAAACCGCCTTTAAACACACTAACCTCATGTCCTGAGGAGATAGGTAGATAAACTCCATATAAACACAACGACCTCATGTCCTGAGGAGATAGGAAGATGAACTGCCTATAAACACACTGACCTCATGTCCCGAGGAGATAGGAAGACAAACTGCCTATAAACACACTGACCTCATGTCCTGAGGAGATAGGATGATAAACTGCCAATAAACACACTAACCTCATGTCTGGAGGAGATAGGTAGATACACTCCATATAAACACAATGACCTCATGTCCTGAGGAGATAGGAAGATGAACTGCATATAAACACACTGACATCATTTTTTGAGGAGAAAGGAAAACAAACTGCCTTTAAACACACTGACCTCATGTCGTGAGGAGATAGGAAGATGAACTGCATATCAACACACTAACCTCGTGTCCTTAGAAGAAAGGAAGATGAACTGCCTATAAACACACTGACCTCATGTCCTGAGGAGATAGGAAGATGAACTGCATATAAACACACTGACCTCATTTTTGGAGGAGAATGGAAGACAAACTGCCTATAAACACACTGACCTCATGTCCTGAGGAGATAGGACGATAAACTACAAATAAACACACTAACCTCCTGTCCTGAGGAGATATAAAGACAAACTGCTTATAAACACACTGACCTCATGTCCTGAGGAGATAGGAAGATAAACTCTATAAATATACCAACCTCATGTCCTGAAGAGATAGGAAGATAAACTCTATAAATATACCAACCTCATGTTCTGAGGAGATAGGAAGATAAAAACTCTATAAACACACTAAATCATATTCTGAGGAGACAGGAAGACAAACTGCCTATAAACACACTGACCTCATGTCCTGAGGAATAAGTAAGACAAACTGCCTATAAACACACTAACCTCATGTCCTGAGAAGATAGGAAGATAAACTGCCTATAAACACACTAACCTCATGCCCTGAGGAGATAGTAAGACAAACTGCTTATAAACACACTGATCTCATGTCCTGAGGAGATAGGAAGACAAACTGCCTATAAATACACTGACCTCATGTCCTGAGGAGTAGGAAGATAAACTCTATAAATACACCAACCTCATGTCCTGAGGAGATAGGAAGACAAACTGCCTATAAACACAATGACTTTGTGTCCTGAGGAGATAGGAAGATGAACTGCCTATAAACACACTGACCTCATTTCCTGAGGAGAAAGGAAGACAAACTGCCTATAAACACACTTTCCTCATGTCATGAGGATATAGGAAGATGAACTGCATATAAACACAAAAACCTCATGTCCTGAGGAGAAAGGAAGATGAACTGCCTATAAACACAATGACCTTGTGTCCTGAGGAGATAGGAAGACAAACTGCCTACAAACACACTGACGTCATATCCTGATGAGATAGGAAGACAAACTGCCTATAAACACACTAACCTCATGTCCTGAGGAGATAGGAAGATGAACTGCCTATAAACACACTGACCTCATTTCCTGAGGAGAAAGGAAGACAAACTGCCTATAAACACACTTTCCTCATGTCATGAGGATATAGGAAGATGAATTGCATATAAACACAAAAACCTCATGTCCTGAGGAGATAGGAAGACAAACTGCCTATAAACACACTGACCTCATATCCTGATGAGATAGGAAGACGAACTGCCTATAAACACAGTGACCTCATGTCCTGAGGAGATAGGACAATAAACTGCCTATAAACACACTAACCTCATGTCCTGAGGAGATATAAAGACAAACTGCTTATAAACACACTGACCTCATGTCCTGAGGAGATAGGAAGATAAACTCTATAAATACACCAACCTCATGTCCTGAGGAGATAGGAATATGAACTGCCTATAAACACACTGACCTCATGTCCTGAAGAGATAGGAAGATAAACTCTATAAACACACTGACCTTATGTCCTGAGGAGATAGGAAGATAAACTCTATAAACACACTAACCTCATGTCCTTAGGAGAAAGGGAGACAAACTGCCTATAAACACACTAAATCATATCCTGAGGAGATAGGAAGACAAACTGCCTATAAACACACTGACCTCATGTCCTGAGGAATAAGTCAGACAAACTGGCTATAAACACACTGACCTCATGTCCTTAGAAGATAGGAAGATGAACTGCCAATAAACACACTTACCTCGTGTCCTGAGGAGATAGGAAGACCAACTGCCTATAAACACACTAACCTCATGTCCTGAGGAGATAGGAAGACAAACTGCCTATAAACACACTAAATCATATCCTGAGGAGATAGGAAGACAAACTGCCTATAAACACACTAACCTCATGTCCTGAGGAGATAGGAAGATAAATTGCCTATCAAGTTGTGCCTTTGCTGTCTCCATCATCATCTCCATGGAGATACGTCTGTTTACCATATCCTACAAGTATATCATAACTGTTATTAACTGTAGAGGTCGTTTTTGATAGCATCTGTATCAGAATTGTTTTTTTTATTTTTATCCCATTTGTTGTGAATAATGTACATGTTTTTTGGGAATATTGAAAAATACAAAAAATACAAGTGTATTTAAACCTAATTGAAAACTGTTCCAATTTCTGTTAACTGAAATGAAGGTCATTTAGAAGAAAACCAACATTACCCATTACACAAATATTACGACTCTGGGCTAAATAGTTTCATATTACATGAGCTAAATGCAAAAAAAAAGTTATCCAAACATTGTCAGTTTTGAAGATCATGTATTATTATGTATGTAGATGGTGTAATAAATTTAAAATGAATCATTAAAAAAAAAAAAATAAATATATATATTTTTTTAAAAATTCAACTCAAGTGGGTGAGTGTTGAGCAGTTACCAGAATGCCCAAACAGGGGCCAGGTATGTTCAAACAGGGACCAGTAATATTCAAACATGGGCCAGGAATGTTAAAACAACTCAAAAAAGTTATGTTTTATATGTTACACATTAATAAGAAAAAACAGAGCAAACAGTTGGTTGAAAATTATTATAAGACATAAGAAAATAAGAATCATTACAAAAAAGTGAAAGTAATGTCTATATAAAGAACTTGCATCTAAACTTTAACATACAGTTATAAGCCCAATTTCTCCTTTTGAATCTGATATTTCACCTTGAACTTAAATATAGCAGCCCCATAATAGTAAAAAAACTTGATGTATAAGTTTACACCCTTGTGCAAAGTAACATTCACATAATTGTAAGTATGCATGTACACCCCTGCTAAACGCTCTCATGGTACTGACGTCAACACTAAGAGTGTCTTCCTGGTACTGGTGTCAACATCTAGAGAGTGTCTTTCTGGTACTGACGTCAACACCGAGTGAGTGTCTTTCTGGTACTTACGTCAACACCCAGCGTCTTCCTGGTACTGACGTCAACACTGAGCGAGTGTCTTCCAGTGACGCAGAAGAGACATCAAATTTTATGTATAATGGGTTGGTTGTCGTCAATTATCAATATTTTTATTATTATGGTCCATTTTATAACTTTGTCGGCGCCGACAATCATTTACTAGCATCACTTCGAACATAATATCTTGAAAACTAGCTGCGTTTTGATGCAAACACTTGGCGTGAATAAAGAGCATTCATAGGTGGATGGAATGACTGATTTACTTTTTTGATTTATTTCTTTATAAAGAAAATATTACTGATAATTGACAACCACCTACCAATGTACATAAATTTTGAAGCCTGTTCTGCGTCACTGGAAGACACTCTCTCCATGTTGATTGCAGTACCATGAGAGCATTTAGCAGGTGTGCATAGTAAATCACAACTTGTACAAAAACTCCCCTATTCATAGAATGGTCAAGTAATAAAAAGCTGCGATTGTCGCTGGTCTGCCGGAAGTGGTAAACAAACACAATTTTCATTTAGGCCTCAGGAGCAGCATTTTGTGCTGAAGCTCCGTGTTATGTTGTAAAGCTCTGTAGTCTTTTTTTTATATCATTTGCCACTAAATCACACCCTGTGTTTCTGCTTACCATAAAGACATCAAATTCATCAAGACATCGAAACGGCGACTCCATGGCATCCCAGAGTGCCAGGATAAAACAGACTGTGGAGAACGAGCGCTCTCCACCTGAGAGAGATCTTAGATCTTTTGCACCTTCACCAGACACTGTTTTTGATGGCTGAACCTAATAAGGTAGAAAAACAAGACTATGCAGTTTGGTTGTAATAATGTTAGATACACAATTACATGTAGCAGTAAAAATAAATACAAATTATCTGAGCATATCTGCTTCATAAGTTCTATTTAATGAATTTCATATATTTATAAAATGATATCTCAAACTATCAAACAGATTCATTTAAAACTTGTATTTCATTCCTGAATTCATGGTCCAGTTCTGATACTGGTTTAACAAAGCATCAAGTATCATAATTATATTGAACATATACCAGTATAACTTATCTTACATGTATACTTGCACTGAATTTATAAACACGCTTTAATGGTTTTAAATCATCGTCAGATACCCACGTGTAATCCATTCGGATACTCATCATTGATCACCCGTGGGAAATTACATTATGTTTGCATTGTTCCTACTAAGCCACAATGCAGCCATATGATTGGTGCCTTCACAATATCATGAAATGAACATTATGCAATTGCAATGATAGGTTCATGCAAATGCCGTTTTGATAGACGTTAACGTTAGCTGTATTTTGTTGTGTTCTGTTAAAAAAAAAAACCCGCAGAGCTAGCGTAATTTCCCACGGCAGTTGTATGGAGATTATCAGAATTGACACCCGTGGGTATCCGACGATGGTTTTAAATGTAATATTGTTAAAATTGTTAAACTCTGACAAATAGTTAACATCTAAACAGATTGAAGAGGTTTCAGACTGCTCCAATGGTAGTAATATACTTTTAACCACTGTGTTTTCAACAGAAAAGTAAATTTGTTCATGGATTTTTTAATTCTAAACTTCCTTTTGTCATATTACTATATATGCAAACAATGTAGAACCAAATAAACATGTGAGCAAACTTGATCAATATACAAATCATTTGACTCTCAGCCCCATATAACTTAATCTGTAGTGCATCTGACTCAATCCAGGGGTCATGAGTTTGAATTTCCGCCCGGCCAGTCACTGTGATGATTGATATATACGACAATGCATCTCATTATCATTCGTCACTCGCTGCTGATTCAAGTGAGAATGGATGAGCCGGAGTACTGGTTAATCTTCCGGGATCTCGGGAAAGAGTGGTTAGGTTAACTGATCATTTATTAGCCCTCAATAGCATAAAAATGAAGCAATACATGTATTCAAACAAACAAATATCATTTGACCCAAATTCATTTAATCATTTTACACACAGTCTATAAATAATGGCAATAGAATGTTGTAAAATCAATGATGAAGGAGTCAATAACAGAGATTTATCAAATTAAGAATTGACACTTGAATAGAAACTGAGGCTTGGACTCTTGGATAGCCATTATATATGAGTATCTGAGGCTTGGACTCCTGGATGGCCATTATATATGAGTATCAGAGGCATGGACTCTTGGTTAGCCATTATATATGAGTATCTGAGGCTTGAACTCCTGGATAGCCATTATATTTGAGTATCAGAGGCTTGGACTCTTGGTTAGCCATTATATATGAGTATCTAAGACTTGGACTCCTGGATAGACATAATATGTGAGTATCCGAGACTTGGACTCGTTCGTGGAAAGCCATTATATATGATTATCTGATGACTGGACTCCTGGATAGGCATTATATGTGAGCATCTGAGGCTTGAACTCCTGGATAGCCATTATATACATGTATCATAGGCTTGGACTCCTGGATAGCCATTATATATGAGTATCTGAGGCTTGGACTCCTGGATGGCCATTATATATGAGTATCTAAGACTTGGACTCCTGGATAGACATAATATGTGAGTATCCGAGACTTGGACTCGTTCGTGGAAAGCCATTATATATGATTATCTGATGACTGGACTCCTGGATAGGCATTATATGTGAGCATCTGAGGGTTGAACTCCTGGATAGCCATTATATACATGTATCATAGGCTTGGACTCCTGGATAGCCATTATATATGAGTATCTGAGGCTTGGACTCCTGGATGGCCATTATATATGAGTATCTAAGACTTGGACTCCTGGATAGACATAATATGTGAGTATCCGAGACTTGGACTCGTTCGTGGATAGCCATTATATATGATTATCTGATGACTGGACTCCTGGATAGCCATTATATGTGAGCATCTGAGGCTTGAACTCCTGGATAGCCATTATATACATGTATCATAGGCTTGAACTCCTGGATAGCCATTATATATGAGTATCAGAGGCTTAGACTCCTTGATAGCCATTATATGTGAGTATCCAAGACTTGGACAACTGGATAGCCATTGTATATGATTATCTGATGACTGGACTCCTGGATAGCCATTATATGTGAGTATCTGAGGCTTGAACTCCTGGATAGCCATTATACATGCGTATCTGATGCTTGGACCTCTGGATAGCCATTATATATGAGTAACTGAGATCTTGCAACTCCTGGATATTCATTATATATGAGTATCTGAGACTTTGACTCCTGGATAGCCATTATATATGAGTAACTGAGGCTTGGACTACTGGATAGCCATTTTTATGAGTATCTGAGGCTTGGACTCCTAAATAGCCATTATATATATGAGTATCTGATGCTTTGACACCAGGATTGTCATTATATACGAGTAACTGAGGTTTGGACTACTGGATAGCCGTTATATATGAGTAACTGAGGCTTGGACTACTGGATAGCCATTATATATGAGTAACTGAGGCTTGGACTACTGAATAGCTGTTATATATGAGTAACTGAGATCTTGAACACCTGGATAGCCATTATATATGAGTAACTGAGGCTTGGACTACTGGATAGCCATGACATATGAGTAACTGAGGCTTGGACTACTGGATAGCCGTTATATATGAGTAACTGAGATCTTGAACACCTGGATAGCCATTATATATGAGTAACTGAGGCTTGGACTACTGGATAGCCAATCTATATGAGTAACTGAGGCTTGGACAACTGGATAGCCATTATATATGAGTAACTGAGATCTTGAACACCTGGATAGCCATTATATATGAGTAACTGAGGCTTGGACTACTGGATAGCCGTTATATATGAGTAACTGAGGCTTGGACTTCTGGATAGCCATTATATATGAGTAACTGAGGCTAGGACTACTGGAAAACCATCATATATGAGTAACTGAGATCTTGGGACTCCTGGATAGCCATTATATATGAGTATCTGAGACTTTGACTTCTGGATAGTCATTATATATGAGTATATGATGCTTTGACACCCGGATTGCCATTATATATGAATATCTGAGGCTTGGACTCCTGGATAGCCATTATATATGAGAAACTGAGGCTTGGACACCTGGATAGCCGTTATATAGGAGTACCTGATGCTTGGACTCCTGGATAGCCATTATATACGAGTAACTGAGATCTTGGACACCTGGATTGTCATTATAGACTAGTTAAAGAAACATTCCAAACATGTAGTGCATCTTATAAGAAATCTCATTCTGTTGAAGTTCAATAGATGTATTTTATCAAAGAATTGCTTATGCAAAGGCCCAACCATATAACTGCAAGCAATGCACACTTATGCAAATGCCCAGCCATATAACTGCAAGCAATGCACACTTATGCCAATGCCCAGCCATATAACTGCAAGCAATACACACTTATGCCAAAGCCCAGCCATATAATTGCAAGCAATGCACACTTATGCCAAAGCCCAGCCATATAATTGCAAGCAATGCACACTTATGCCAATGCCCAGCCATATAGCTGCAAGCAATGCACACTTATGCCAAAGCCCAGCCATATAATTGCAAGCAATGCACACTTATGCCAATGCCCAGCCATATAGCTGCAAGCAATGCACACTTATGCAAATGCCCAGCCATATAACTGCAAGCAATGCACACTTATGCCAAAGCCCAGCCATATAACTGCAAGCAATGCACACTTATGCAAAGGCCAAACCATATAACTGCAAGCAATGCACACTTATGCCAAAGCCAAGCCATATAATTGCAAGCAATGCACACTTATGCCAAAGCCCAGCCATATAGCTGCAAGCAATGCACACTTATGCAAATGCCCAGCCATATAGCTGCAAGCAATGCACACTTATGCAAATGCCCAGCCATATAACTGCAAGCAATGCACACTTATGCAAAGGCCAAACCATATAACTGCAAGCAATGCACACTTATGCAAAGGCCAAACCATATAACTGCAAGCAATGCACACTTATGCCAAGGCCGAGCCATATAATTGCAAGCAATGCACACTTATGCCAAAGCCCAGCCATATAATTGCAAGCAATGCACACTTATGCCAATGCCCAGCCATATAGCTGCAAGCAATGCACACTTATGCCAAAGCCCAGCCATATAATTGCAAGCAATGCACACTTATGCCAATGCCCAGCCATATAACTGCAAGCAATACACACTTATGCCAAAGCCCAGCCATATAATTGCAAGCAATGCACACTTATGCCAAAGCCCAGCCATATAATTGCAAGCAATGCACACTTATGCCAATGCCCAGCCATATAGCTGCAAGCAATGCACACTTATGCCAAAGCCCAGCCATATAATTGCAAGCAATGCACACTTATGCCAATGCCCAGCCATATAGCTGCAAGCAATGCACACTTATGCCAATGCTCAGCCATATAACTGCAAGCAATGCACTCCTAATATTTTTAATTGAAGCCATATATATATTTGTAAAGAAGACCATATTAAACGATATTAAAATACAGCAAGCGGTCCTATTATGAATCACACCGTTATTGATTTTTTTTTACAAGCAAGATTTTGAAATGCTTGTTTTAGTGCGTAATTTACCAAGTCATGCGTCGCATCTATTTGATCCTCAAATCTTAATTACGGTTGGGACGTCGGTGAAGTGCTTGGATTTGTGTACATTTTATGAAATCAATCAGCCATGTGATAGGAGAGAAGATCTGACAATTTCTGGCGAAAATGAAACAAGAGGCCCAAGAGGACCTGAGGACGCTCTACTGACTCATAGTGGCCATAGCACTTTTTGAAATTTTACTATGCAATAGAAACATCGGGGCGGGGTCATTTTTAACTCTAGGGACACCATTTGAACAAATCTAACAGAACTATAGTTGGTCATCATTACTACATAAACATTTTGAAAATCTGTTTGGCCGTTCATGAGAAGAGTATATTTTGAGTTTTGGACTATTTTTAGTAATGACGACCATCTTGAATTTCAGATTGAAAAAAAAAAAAAATCTTCTGTATAATCTCCTATGCAATAGAAACACCCATGTGAATTTTCAGTCTAATTGGCCTAGTGGTTTAAGAACAGATGAAAGAAAAAGAGAATTTTCTGTTTTCCCAAAGTATCCCTATGTAAAATTCTAAGTCCCCTTACAGGGCCCCTACAAATTTTAGCCCCTAAATTCTTATGTGCAATCAAACCCCTACACATAGGGATAATTTATGCAAAAAATGAACAAATCTGACATACCGGTTCTTAAGAAAACGAATTTAGTAATTCCCAATTTTTACCCTTTTGAGGCCCCCGCTGACCCCTTAAGACAGTGGAACCCAGTCATTTTTTCAAATCTGAACCTCCTTCACTAAACAATGCTTCTGTGAACATATTGGCAAAATCATTTCCATTTTAAAAAAAATAAATAAAAAATATTATAATGACATATGTCCCCTAATTGAACCCTCGGGGCGGGGTCATATTTAACCCTAGGGACACCATTTGAACAAATCTAACAAAACTATAGTTGGTCATCATTACTAGATAAACATTTTGAAAATCTGTTGGGCCGTTCATGAGAAGAAGATTTTTTAAGTTTTGGACTATTTTTAGTAACGGCGGCAATCTTGAATTTCAGATCGAAAAAAAAAATCTTCTGTATAGTTCCTATTTAATAGAAACACCCATGTAAAGATTCAGTTTAATTAGCCTAGTGGTTTCAGAGAAAGTGCTGCTAACAGACGACAGACAACGCGCCATCGCATAAGCACTTCTGGCCTTTGGCCAGTAGAGCTAAAAACGTTTACAGCCTGCTCCTTCTACATAAATTAGGCCTAAATTAAAAAAAGTGTTTGTTTCCCCTTGCGCGACCAACCCACGAAAAAAGCTATATTGGGAAAAATTTCAGATTTTTTTTTTATTTTTTTCGACTGCTTCGGGCTTTTCTTAAAATTTTCACAATACACAGGTCTGCAAATATCTCTATTCTATTTTTATTCCTCTAATGTGATTGGTAGGTAACTCTGAATATAAATTAATCTATTTTTAATAACCGTTATGATTGGTCAGATATCTACGACCCTGGTACACACATATTACCGGGCAGACATCGGCATGGTCTAGTGGTAAAGCGTCCGCCTCGCATGCGGAAGGTCATAGGTTAGATCTCCGGCCGGGTCATACCAAAGACTTTAAAAATGGTACAAGAAGCTTCCTCGCTTGATGGTCAGCATTTAGAGGAGAGTTCTAGGTCTGGTCGGCCCGGTGTCAGTATAATGTGACTGGGTGGAGTATCATACCATGTGTCTGCGGCATGATACTCCAGTGTGACAGCGCTTAGAATACTGTCTCAAGCAGACACCGTCGCGATACGACTGAAAAATTGCTGAAAGCAACGCTAAACACCATACAACATATTACCGCGCAAATGAGAAATTATGTTTTTGCATACATTTCCCGATTGATCAAGTAATGTATAATGTCAGCATTAAATTTTGGTATTTTTATAAATATTTCATAAATTTACAATAATTGAAACTGTATTTATGTAAATTTTCTTCTGTAAAAATGTGAACATTGATATTTAAATTGAGTAAACAATAAAGAAAAATGTGGGTGGGGTATGATAGTTATAACTTATTGCATTTTGGTTGTGTAGTTTAAGCATATAATTTTCTTTGGCAGTCATATCGTGATTTAAATATAGTATTGAAAACAACAATTCATATAAATTGTCTTTTTAATATTTGAAATATATTTGATTAGTTGCTCTTTTCTAGATATTTGAAGGCTATCATAGATTGCTTTTATTTATCATATTGCCATGTTCTCTTTGATGAATTGAATAGCTTTTGCAGGCTTGACATTGCCTTTACTGTATGTTATGACATTGTGCAATCATTAGAAAAGAAGAGAAATCTATTTAAAATAATGTTTTGAATTAACACCTGCTCCCACACTGCCACAGAGTCGCCAGAACAGAAATGATAGTCAATAAAGAACAAACACTAAATACAACATAATAAGTCAGTTATAGAGACATAGTCCAAGAATTTTACATTTGGTTAAAACAGTAAACATGGTAGTAGACTATTGAATAAACAACTTAGACAACTACTAAATATTACTGTAAAATGCTGTGAAAAAAAAGGAATTTTGCTGTCACGAGACCTTGATTTCACTGATTTCAAAATGCTGAAAATCAATTTCAGTTAGGGGGCCTTTTGCCCCCTGGACCCCTTGGCAAGGGCGCTGCCCCCTAAACCCCTGATGGGGGAGGACCCCAAAGACCCCCCTTCTACTTTCTTTCATCACCCTTCTATTCTAAAAGATAATGAAACCCATGCAAGCAATGCACACTTATGCCATGGCTCAGCCATATAATTGGAAGCAATGCACACTTATGAACAATTTTTACCAAATCTTTCATGCGTGGGATGCGGACGCCAACAGAAGTAAAAAAAACTTCCCCATTTTTTAGGACAGTTGGCTCAAAATTCTACACTTTTTGAGAAGCAATATTTTGCTACATGTATTTGAAATGAATGCAGTCACTTGAAGGTCAGTCCGACTGTTTTTTTTGCTTTTTTTTTCAAAATTTATTATATTATGATGTATAATTGCGAATAACCATAGCAAATATGTTTTGCATTTTGTTTAAATTAAACATTTGTGAACATGCTGATATACAGCTGATAGAATACTCTATACCCTACTACATCATACAGACTTCAGACAAATTTACGTGTACCAACAAATAAATGTAAACCCTTTACTCCATAGATACGCGTTTTCTTGCACCAATCTCAGAAGGCCTTAAACAGTGCAGGAACAGTTCAGAGTGCTCGTAATGAGCACTCTGAACATTTCCTGCAGTGTTTTCCACTCTGTCAGTTAATATAAACATAATTCACCCAATAATTCAAAAGCCTTCTATATTAGGTGTCCAAAGGCATCTATATTAGAGGTGTCCAAAGGCGTCTATATGAAGTAAAGGGTTAAATCAGCCCAGCTCAGTGTTGTTAGCAAAACAGATGCTAGTATATTATCATGTAAAGAATTCATTAATGCTATTCAACCTAAAATGAATTGAATTAGGTAACAAAAGCTTCAAGGATAACTAATTAGTCTAGCTTATGTTAGTGTACTCAAACAAGAGGTCAGTACAACATTTCAAGCATTTAGATCACAGAAACAATACTTCTTAATTTTAATCTTTGAAACAAAACAACATTTTATGCTCATTGCATTATTTTGAGACCATTTTCTTCTTCAAGGTAATGACTTGTTTTGATAAGTAAGTAACAAAGGTAACTAGAGTGCCCACAATTTTAAAGGTTAATGGAAAATGGACACAGTGCGATCAGAGTACCTCACCTTGAACTTTACTTTATCCCAATTTATTTTAGCTCAGTTAGGAAGAAAACGGTTACATGAATCACTTTCGAGTCAATTTCCTTTTGAAAAGGCAAGACAAAACCAGAACAAGTGCTTTGTACTTTGAATTTTTATTTTTACTTAAGGCTGGAACTATCGCTACATAATTATCTATTTGTGCTCAGCAAATGGAACTGAGCAAATAAAGGAAATATAAATGTACATGTAGTTTTTATATTTTCTCCTAGATATTTGGATTAAAGCTTGCTAACAAAAATTCAAGATGGTTGCTGTTACTAAAATATCAATTCTGAATTCAATGTGATAGAGTTTTCTCAAAATCGAAGACCTGTTTCACTAACGTTTGTAAGTTTACCAACTTCTAAGTGTAAAATTTGAAGTTTAAAAAAAATGTATGGAAATTTTTTAATTGTTTCGCTACATCATTTTACGAACTTTAATAAACCTGGTAAATAGCTTTCTTTTTAAAATTTGCAAAAATACTACACAAATAAAACATTCCTCGGTGTCACAACTGGTTTGTATGAAAATCTTAAGACTGATGAAGGGCCCCAGATTAGTAGCTAAACATGAGGCCCAAGAAGGCCTGAGGACGCTCTACTGACTCACGCCCTCAGGGGCGGGGTCATTTTTAACCCTACACATAGGGATAATTTATGCCAAATATGAACAAATCTGACATACCGGTTGTCAAGAAAACGATTTTAGTAATTCTGAATTTTTACCCTTTTGAGGCCCCTACTGACCCCTTTAGACAGTGGAACCCATTAATTTTTACAAATCTGAACCTCCTTCACCAAACAATGGTTCTGTGAAGATATTGGCAAAATCATTTCAATTTAAAAAAAAAAAAAATATTATAATGACATGTGTTCCCTAATTGAACCCTCGGGGTGGGGTCATATTTAACCCTAGGGACACCATTTCAACAAATCTAACAAAACTATAGTTGGTCATCATTACTACATAAACATTTTGAAAATCTGTTGGGCCTTTCATGAGAAGAAGATTTTTTAAGTTTTGGACTATTTTTAGTAATGTTGGCCATCTTGAATTTCAGATCGAAAAAAAAATCTTCTGTATAGTCTCCTATGCAACAGAAACATGCATGTGAAGTTTCAGTTTAATTGGCCTAGTGGTTTCAGAATAAATGAAAGAAATAGAGAATTTTCTGTTTTCCCATAGTATCCCTATGTAAAATTCTAAGTCCCCTTACAGGGCCCCTATAAATTTTAGCCCCAAAATTCTTATGTGCAATCAAACCCCTACACATAGGGATAATTTATGCCAAATATGAACAAATCTGACATACCTGTTGTCAAGAAAATGATTTTAGTATTTCTGAATTTTTACCCTTTTGAGGCCCCTCCTGACCCCTTTAGACAGTGTAACCTATTATTTTTACAAATCTGAACCTCCTTCACCCAACCATGGTTCTGTGAAGATATTGGCAAAATCATTTCAATTTAAAAAAAAAAAATAAAAAAATATTATAATGACATGTGTTCCCTAATTGAACCCTCGGGGTGGGGTCATATTTAACCCTAAGAACACCATTTGAAAAAATCTAACAATACTATAGTTGGTCATCATTACTACATAAACATTTTGAAAATCTGTTGGGCCGTTCATGAGAAGAAGATTTTTTAAGTTTTGGACTATTTTTAGTAACGGCCGCCATCTTGAATTTCAGATCGAAAAAAAAATCTTCTGTATAGTTTACTATGCAACAGAAACATGCATGTGAAGTTTCAGTTTAATTGGCATAGTGGTTTCAGAATAAATGAAAAAAAAAGAGAATTTTCTGTTTTCCCATAGTATCCCTATGTAAAATTCTAAGTCCCCTTACAGGGCCCCTATAAATTTTAGCCCCTAAATTCTTATGTGCAATCAAACCCCTACACATAGGGATAATTTATGCCAAATATGAACAAATCTGACATACCGGTTGTCAAGAAAAATTTTTTAGTAATTCCCAATTTTTACCCTTTTGAGGCCCCTACTGACCCCTTTATACAGTGGAACCCATTAATTTTTACAAATCTGAACCTCCTTCACCAAACAATGCCTCTGTGAAGATATTGGCAAAATCATTTCAATTTTAAAAAAAAAATAAAAAAAATTATTATAATGACACGTGTCCCCTAATTGAACCCTCGGGGCGGGGTCATATTTAATCCTAGGGACAACATTTGAACAAATCTAACAATACTATAGTTGGTCATCATTACTACATAACCATTTTGAAAATCTGTGGGGCCATTCATGAGAAGAAGATTTTTTAAATTTTGGACTATTTTTAGTAATGGCGGCCATCTTGAATTTCAGATCGAAAAAAAAAATCTTCTGTAAAGTCTCCTTTGCAACAGAAACATGCATGTGAAGTTTCAGTTTAATTAGCCTAGTGGTTTCAGAGAAAATGCTGCTAACAGACGACAGATGACGGACGACAGACAACGCGCCATCGCATAAGCACTTCTGGCCTTTGGTCAGTAGAGCTAAAAACTGTCATGTAAAGAAATTGTAAACAGCAACAAATAGATATACAAAAGAGAACCCATTTAATGGAAGTAGTCAGAAGACCTCAACAATAAAACGCCGCCACCGAATGATGCTTTATGAATATTAAACGAAAACAAATTTCCACATCCAAAGAACAACTTACTGTCATGTCTAGCGTTTCTTTCTGGTGATTAAATTTCATTTTCCCTGTATACTGTCGATTGCTTAGCAAGACGATAAAGAAATACTTGGCTCTCACTCCTATCATGCGACGGAACACTGTGTACTGTTCCAAACGGTCAGCAACAACCCTATCTAAGTTCTGAAAACAACACAGAAAAACAAACTTTTCAAAACTTTATGTTAAAAAATGTAAGTAGTTACTGGAACAAGAACTCACCCTGCCTCTCTTTCAACAATATCAGTTGAATGTTCAGTACACTTGAAGTGGGTGCACACACTTATCTTTTTTCAAATATATGTAGGTCAAAGTCAGTGATGTTAACTTTTTAGACATGATGATTAGTTTAAATCAATACCAGCAATGGGGTCAGTAACAAAGTTGAAATGGGGCAGAGTATTTGATTTAATACGACACAAAAACACAGCAGGGTTGTGGGAAGGGAGGGGGGGGGGGGGGGGGGGGGACATAGTCATACAATGATACAAAGTATTTCCCACCTGTGATCTATTTCTCAATCTGGATACATTTACATGTACAACGGTTTTGGGCTCATAAAACATAAAACTTTAACCGAATAATGCAAGTAATCACCAAGACCATTAAATGGGTAAAGGTCAGTGATGTAAACCTTTCTTTAGTTGATCAGTTTACAGAATTACTGAAAAATAAAATAGATAGAAAAAAATCAATCAAACCCAAGCTTAACAAAAACATAAACCTAAGGTTTTAGAGCCCAAAGTATGGATTTTTAGGTAAGTTAGCTATATACATTGTGTCTTTAACATAATATGAATGTGTTTAAGTTTAGTCACCATAACAGGAGTAGTTTGTTAAGAAACAGAAAAGGCTGAGCTAAACATAAAACAGATGACGCCAGGGTCATGACAATAGCTCATTTTTAAAAAAAAAAACGAGCTAAAACCAACAAAACATAATTGTGTAATTGCTTTTCAAATATAATCACTATATTAAAAGGTTCCATTATGTACTCTCTGACAGGAGATCAATAAATCAATCAATTAACCCTTGACCTTAATCATTGATAAAGGTGGTTATACAGCTGTTATGCAGCTACTTCTATCAAAGAAGATAGGAATTGACTCAACATTATCTAAATAAGTTACATTCATCGGGTAGAGCACCGTATTATAAAACCAAAGGGAAGTAATATTTGGCAAAAAAAGTATATTTCAGTTGTTTTAACTTAATTGATGATATTATTGTTATGTGTTAGTATTGTTTCTGTGATATATAAATAACAAGTAGAAAGTGCATACATTTGCATATGAATTTTGCTTTGAATTTTTCAAATACCGGTATGCAATAAACTGCACATTTAATGCATTATAACAATTTTGGTTTATTAAGCTACACAAATTAAGGTACTAAATCATTCAAAATGGTCAATTTTATGAATAAGAATGCTAAACCAAAAGATGAGGACCAGAAATGCAAGAGATAAAAGCTCGAAATGCAGTTTAAATAGACTGTCGGGATGCCTCCGTGAAATATTAGCTCACTTATTCTGCCAGCTAATCAGATAGAAACTTTTTTTTCTGCAAGTTAAATAACCTTTCAACTCAGAAGAAAAGCATGTCAATATGTTTCAATTCCACATCTGAGTTACTAAGAATGGAGTTTAAAAGCATTATCTCCTTGCCACAAAAAGACAAGACTATTCTTACATAAAACATGACGTTTATGCACAAGCTACTGAAACTAATTTTAAGAGTTTCAGAACAAAATAACATCTGAAGTGTACATACATCCCCTAAAAAAAGCATATATATACCGATACCCAAAATTTGATCAAAGCAGCATTCAAACCACATGCAGGAGAGGGAGAGCAATATTTATACGTAAACAGTAGATTACTGTCACATACATAAACATGAATTTCCTTTTTACTGTGACTTATCTCGAACTTGCCTTCCATCGATGGGTTTGAGTTTAGAGTAATAATAAAATGAAGTTTTACTCTAAATGATAAAGATGAAAGCCAAGTACGATACGCTTTTTTTCTTGCTTCCAATGACAAAACAAGTTGCTGTAAAAGGAATAAAAAAAATAAAAAGAATGTAGAACATTTTATATGGTTTTATAAAACAATTTACTGAAACAGCTCTGTAAAGAAAACTGTTACAAAAAGTAACTATTTATCAAACAGTCTACATGGAATGTAAATAAGGAATTTCTAATACATGACTGATGTAAATATCATAGAAGTACAAGAGAGCATTGTGATCACATTGTGATCATTTCATTATTTTATATAGAATATAACGCCTCATTGGTGAAACAAGAGTTGTCAGAAGACAACAAAGCTCGCCTATGGGATAAAACTCACCACCCATGCAAAGATTGAGATTGGAGGCAAACACCATAACTTAAATGCAACTAAACGCAAAAGTTTAACCTTGGTGTCTACAAACGTTGCTGGTGATGCCGGGTTCATGGCAATAGCTCTCCTTGACATTCGTTCCAGTGAGCTAAAAAGGTAGCACGTGCCTTCTTACTTCAGACACACTTGGTACCTTTTTGCACTAATGAGACTGTAACTGCTGTAGCTTAGCATGTAAAATCAAGCAAATCAAATTCCTTAAATGTAGCCAAATTTGTTCTATAATATTAATCAAGACTCTTGTTTTATGTGAAACATTCATAAAAAATGTTTATGTATCAAATATTTTTCTTTTATCATAGAAACAACAGACTGATTAATAAAGTATAAGCATGATTGTCGCCTGTCTCAGATTAAGAAACGACAAATTAACAAACTCCTCCTAGCTCTCACTTCTGTCCAAGAAATATTGACCACCAGGTCAAAATGTCACGCCATAGGCTGTTATTATTTTCGGTTTCTTGGGACATTGAGCTCAGCTTTGCTGGAAAATAGAATACTGCCTCAGGGGTGTTAAATTTCATTCATATACATGCTAGTCCAAAGGGCTAGTATGTGTCAGATGTGTAATTATTCCAAACTGCGAAAAAAATATTATAAAATCAAAGTATTTTAGGACTTTTTTTCAGGGCTTTATATTGTAGTGATTTGATTTATTTTTTTTCCTGCCATGTGTAAAATGGTCAGAAATCACCAGTGAAAATGTGATGCTAATACCAATTCTGTGTCATTTTAGAATTGATGGTTCGAACAGCATCGTGGACGAATAGTTGACATTTTGAAAATTGATAGGTATCACAAAACCATTGAATTATAAAAAACCTTCTCAAAGTAGGATTTTTTTTTTATAATTGTAGAGCTTGAACCAGTGAAGAATTTCAAACCAGACATACATTCCGCCAGAACCATGTGGTGTTCTAGCTATCCCTGTTATGGCAAACAAAATGCTACTGCATAAGAAAAATGTATGCTCCAGATTTTGAATTTTCACCATGTTTTGGACTGTCCAAAAACTGTTTTTCTGACTTTAATTATAGACATCTTTTTAACTGTAACTGTGTACAAACTTGTGTAACTTCCAAAACACCTCTATCAGTAAAAAGAAATTCACAAACTGTCAAAGTTTAATTTGTGTGCGTACAACACATATTAGCTGGCAAACAATTTTTTTATATTGTGATTTCGGCTGTTTGGCTGCCAGGGATTAATTGACTCAATGCCAACTTTTAAATAAAACTTGTTTGCCATGCTCCTACCTACTCACTAAAAATTGCAGCTACCAAAGTTTTTTATTGCCTTTCAAAGTGTTTAATTTTTTTTTTCACGATTTCTGTCCATTTTTCTTTAAAATGACTATGCAAAATCAAAATTTGGCAAAAAAAAAGAAAAATTAGCTACATACCCACCCACATGAAAAATATACTGGGTAGGAGCACAGTAAACAAACAATTTTTTAAAGGACGGCCCAATACAGAAAAACGCTTGAATTTAACAAAGTATATTATGTTGAATACCTCACAAAACCTTTTGAGGTGTTGTACTTCTTTCTTGATTTTCATGTAGGCATCCTTCTTGTCCTTGTATTGTCTTGTTATCTCCTCTGGGTCCCCTCGTCTAAATAGAAAATCAGGCATACATATGGTATATGTATTCATACTTGACTATTTCAGGGATGGTAGAACTACTCTTTCAAAAAGAAATCATTTTTATGAAGTGGTGTATAGGACTCATTAAATCTGCATGAGTGCCCCATTATCAACAGTTTATCTGTACATAGATACCGGTGTGACTTACTTCAAATAATGGCTATTTTCCGCAACATCTAAGCACCAATGCGATAAAGAAACTAATGTTAATGGGTATCTTACACAACATCTGTGCACATTTGATATTAGCAAATTTATTGTCATTTCAACACAAACAGTAAACAACCATAATTTTGGTAAGACTTTGTCATTATTTAATTTGGAATCTAGATACATGTATTAAATGAACCAAAATTGGAAGAAATACAATTTTTTTCACTGGCAAAACTGTATTTCATATAACACTACAGAATTGCTATAATTCAATTTCCATTCTCAGAAAACTGTACTTGCAAATTTACTGACAAGCAATATTAACATCTGGACCTTATTTTAATGATTTAACAATAATACACATTTTTAAGCAAATAACAGCAGTAAGTGATGAACCTGAGAAGTCATTTAAAGAAACTTTAAAGAAATGTGAGTCCTCATTATACATTGTGTGTATGGTTTTAAAGATAATTTTTTTTTTCAGCAGAATTTTATATTTATTATTAGACACTCCCTTAAACCATTGAAAAGGCTCCTCCATGGCTGAGTGGTCTAAGCGTCATCTCGAGATCACTTACTGCTCACCTATCATAGGTTCCAGTCCCGCTTGCTCCAAAAACTTTATAAGAGAAAGTTTGCCAGTTACTTGCGGAAGGAAGCTGTTCTACTCAGTCTGAGGTCTACTTCCACCAGTAAAACTGGACATGCCATATATAACTTGAAATGTGTTGAAAACGGCGTTAAAACCCCATTAAAAAACAAAACAAAAATCCAATGAAAATGAAATAATTTGCAATACATGTATATATTTTGTTTAAATTTATAATTGCTTCATGAAATTTTAATACTCACTGTTTTTCCTCATTTTTTATTTGTTTAATAATCTGGTTAATTTCACTTTCCAGATTATTGGGTGATCGTCTTGTGACGAATCGCTCACTATGTATCTGTTTAGCTTTTTCAATATCAGCCTGTAAATTTAAAAGTCAGTTTTAGCAATTACAAAGTTTAAATAAAAGTTCCGCAGTCTTATCTGAACATTGGGTTCATGGATAGATTAATTTTTGCAGATAATACTTTACACAAGCTTTAACAGTACTTTCCTCTTTATAAATTAATGCATTGATCAAGAGTTAAATGTATATTAAATATGTATCAATTACATGTTTCCATGAAATATAACCAGTTCTATACCCAAACCATCATGACGTATGACAGCACTTTTGTAAAAGAAGTATATCAAAATTTTCTAAAACATTAAAATTGGTTAAAAACATTCATTTTTTTCCATTATGACCCTTTATTGACATTAGGATATCTAATTAAACATGCCAAAGTAATATATTGAAAAGGGATTTCCTAACATGGCCTAAGCACCTTGTATCAAATAAGTCACGCGATTACATTTCGATTTCAATTTGGTCTGTCATACTGGTTTACATATTGTCACATTTTTTTCATCTTAAAACGAGCCTGACTGACAAGGTGAAGGTCATTAAGCTGTTTTTAGAATGGGGATTTTCTTTCAAGTTTACCACTCCGATAAAAAAATAGTTTTCGTCAAATGTTTTGGACCATTTGGATTTTGTTTATGAATGCTTACAAGATGTTTTATATTATCTTTAAAATAATTTCACTTTTAAGACATTTATAGCAATTTTTGGTGATATACTTGTTTAAATGCTGTAAGTTCACATATCATATTTAACTTTCTTTTATAATTTTACTCATACTTATTTCAATATCCACCCACCCACCTCCAAGTCAGCCTTGTACTTGTCTAGTTTATCTTTCAACTCCTTCATTTTTTTCTCATGTTCTTTCAACTTTGTATCATAATGCTTTTTGGTTGCCTTACTTCTTTCTATTTCATTCACCACCTCTGCAACTTCTTCCTGCAATAAGCACAGTTTGGTTAATCAATATACAATGTGAATGTCATTGCGACAAAAAATTAAATAAAAGGTCCAAAAGAGTGCTGGGTAGTTGAACAGACATATATACAGCTGAGCTTGAAACAGTACACTTGTATAACATGTACAACACAATACAATTCAGATTGTGATTTTATACAATAAAAGAGGCCCATGGGCCTTCAAGGTCTCACTTAATAATTACCCCCTTTACATGATGGTAGCAAGATTCTTACGCCCAAGAAATTAGTGCTGTGTAAAGTGGATGGGTATTTTTTTTGGTTGAAAATGCATAAAATGTCATATTTCTTTGTGCATATGGGAATATTGGAACATTTTCATGATTTCTGCCAAGTTTGGATGACATTGGGAACTGTTTGATGAAGCTATAACAGTTAAAAGATGTGTAGTGATACACTGCAACAAATAGGCAGATTTGTCTAAAATGAAGGGGTGTCATCAAACCATTGAAATTGTGAAAAAGCAACCTTGTCAACCACATGTTTTTTTTCTGCATAATTGAACCAACTGGGGCCTATCTATGGGAACAAGGCATTTTAGAACCATTAGTAATCTATCCAGTGTTCCAGAAGTGCATTTCTCTATATGTAGAAAATAAATTGTGTGAGACGTTCAACGGTCAACTTATTATTCTTGATGACATAAAGCTATATGAATCTATTTTCCAACTTTTGTCCTTCGGAAAGAGGCAAAAATTCAAACATGGATTTTAATGTAGCATCTGCATCAACAAATTACATCATTTCAGGACTTTTTTACCTTATTAATCAGAGGCCGAAATTCGGGTGTTTCCCAATTGAAAAATCATAGTTTTTTCCAACAGAGGCAAATTTTTTTTTTCCCAAAATGGAAAAAAAAACCACAAAAAAACCCAACTGGATATGAAGTATTACTGTAATATCTGATATTTATTGGTTAGAACATGATCTTAACAGTGTTATACTTTATTTTCCAGTTTGCTAAATCCTTAAAAAAATTCCTAATTTGCCCCTAAAACGAGCTGTTTTTTCCCCCCATCTCGAAGGCTTGGGCCTCTTCCCAATTTCCAGAAAAAAGGCTCTACATTTTCTCTTATATAGATTTAGTATTTTTAGTAGTATTCACCCCAAGGGTCAAACCGTGAGACCAAGGAGCATGAAATTCAATTTTTTTTTATGACGGATTCATAGGCCTCATTAACTATGCTTACAATTTGTTGTTTTCCAGTGCTTCTTTAAATAAGAAGATTTTTAAAGTTTACCTTAAATTTGACTGTTTTGGCCCAGACCAAATGTTACAGAGGGGGATAGGGGGAACTCAATGAAAGATTTGCATTAACTGCATGTCAGCAAACAACAAATCACACCAAAAAATAAAAATATTCATAAAGTCTTTTCAGTCATAAGAAATAACGTTTTTTGTCAATTTCTCTTAAATAGATTTAGTGAAGTATGCCCCACCCCCAGGGCCAAACCATGAGACATGAAATTAATAATTTTTTGTAAAGGACCCATAGTTGTTAATAATCATGTTCACCATTTGCTTCTGAGTGCTTTCTTTAATAAGAAAACTTTTAAAGTTTCCCTTAAATTTGACCGTTTTGTGGGTGAGGACCATGAAATTCACATAGGTATTAACCGTTATGTAAGCAACAATAAATCACCCCAAAAAACATACACATAAGTCTATTCAGTCATAAGAAATAAAGTTCTTTTTTTATTTTCTCTTATATAGATTTAATAATGTAGGCTCCCAACCCCAGGGCTAAACCGTGTGACCCAGGGGCATGAAAATCACAAATTTAATAAAGGACCCATAGGCGTCAATAATCATTTGTTTCTGAGTGCTTCCTATAATAAGAAGACTTTTAAAGTTTATCTTTATTTTCTTTCAGGCCCCACCCCCAGGGGGTTGAGACCATGCAATTCACAATTTTGGTTCATCTTAGGTACCAAAGCTGCATACAACATTTCATTAAGATTGATCTTGCGGTTTTTGAGAAGAAGTCAAAAATGTAAATTGTTTACAGATGTACAACTACGGACAAAGGCGATCGCAAAAGATCCCTCGAGACAAAGTCTTAGGTGACCTAATAATTTTGTATATACCAAGGCGCCTTTAAATAAAACAATTTTGCCTGGAATCCTCAATTACCTTAATACTATCAGCGCTCTCCATTTTTGTCCTCATCTGGATCTCGATGTCCTTGAACTTGGTGTCAAGCTCCTTCAACTGGACCTCCTGTTCCTTACAGATGGTTTGTTTGGAGTTAAACTGGTCCCTCTGTGTCTCCAACTGCTCATGAAGCACTCGCAGCTCATCTTCCTGTAGGGGATACATAAAATATTCTCAATACAAATTCCTCCTGCAGGGAGATACAACATCAAATATATTCAATACAAACTTCTCCTCCTGCAGGGAAATACAACATCAAATATACTCAATATAGGCTCCTCCTGCAGGAAGATACAACATCAAATATACTCAAAATAGACTCCTCCTGCAGGGAGATACAATGTCAAATATACTAAATATAGGCTCCTCCTCCTGCAGGGAGATACAACATCAAATATATTCAATATCAACTCCTCCTCCTGCAGGGAGTTACAATATCAAATATACTCAATATAGGCTCGTTCTGCAGGAAGATTCAACTCCTCCTGCAGGGAGATACAACATCAAATATACTCAATATAGGCTCCTCCTCCTGCAGGGAGATACAACATCAAATATATTCAATATCAACTCCTCCTCATGCAGGGAGATACAACATCAAATATACTCAATATAGGCTCCTCCTCCTGCAGCGAGATACAACATCAAATATACTCAATATAGGTTCCTCCTCCTGCAGGGAGATACAACATCAAATATATTCAATATCAACTCCTCCTCCTGCAGGGAGTTACAATATCAAATATACTCAATATAGGCACCTTCTGCAGGAAGATTCAACTCCTGCAGGGAGATACAACATCAAATATACTCAATATAGGCTCCTCCTCCTGCAGGGAGATACAACATCAAATATATTCAATATCAACTCCTCCTCCTGCAGGGAGTTACAATATCAAATATACTCAATATAGGCTCCTTCTGCAGGAAGATTCAACTCCTCCTGCAGGGAGATACAACATCAAATATACTCAATATAGGCTCCTCCTCCTGCAGGGAGATACAACATCAAATATATTCAATATCAACTCCTCCTCCTGCAGGGAGATACAACATCAAATATACTAAATATAGGCTCCTCCTCCTGCAGGGAGATACAACATCAAATATATTCAATATCAACTCCTCCTCCTGCAGGGAGATACAACATCAAATATACTCAATATAGGCTCCTCCTCCTTCAGGGATATACAACATCAAATATATTCAATATCAACTCCTCCTCTTGCAGGGAGTTACAATATCAAATATACTCAATATAGGCTACTCCTCCTGCAAGAAGATACAACTCCTCCTGCAGGGAGATACAACATCAAATATATTCAATATCAACTCCTCCTCATTCAGGGAGATACAGCATCAAATATACTCAATATAGGCTCCTCCTCCTGCAGGGAGATACAACATCAAATATACTCAATATAGGCTCCTCCTCCTGCAGGGAGATACAACATCAAATATATTCAATATCAACTCCTCCTCCTGCAGGGAGTTACAATATCAAATTTACTCAATATAGGCTCCTTCTGCAGGAAGATACAACTCCTCCTGCAGGGAGAAACAACATCAAATATATTCAATATCAACTCCTCCTCATGCAGGGAGATACAACATCAAATATACTCAATATAGGCTCCTCCTCCTGCAGGGAGATACAACATCAAATATACTCAATATATGCTCCTCCTCCTGCAGGGAGATACAACATCAAATATATTCAATATCAACTCCTCTTCCTGCAGGGAGTTACAATATCAAATATACTCAATATAGGCTCCTTCTGCAGGAAGATACAACTCCTCCTGCAGGGAGATACAACATCAAATATACTCAATATAGGCTCCTCCTCCTGCAGGGAGATACAACATCAAATATACTCAATATATGCTCCTCCTCCTGCAGGGAGATACAACATCAAATATATTCAATATCAACTCCTCTTCCTGCAGGGAGTTACAATATCAAATATACTCAATATAGGCTCCTTCTGCAGGAAGATACAACTCCTCCTGCAGGGAGATACAACATCAAATATATTCAATATAGGCTCCTCCTCCTGCAGGGAGATACAACAACAAATATACTCAATATAGGCTCCTCCTCCTACAGGGAGTTACAATATCAAATACACTTAATACAAACTCCTCCTCCTGCAGGGAGATACAACATCAAATATACTCAAAATAGGCTCCTCCTCCTGCAGGGAGATACAACATCTAATAATATTCAATATCAACTAAGGATGGCAACGAATGGCAATATTGATATTCGAATATTCGGTCATTCTTTCGAACGAATATTCGAATATATTCGGTCAAGATCTTAAAAATAAATAATCATCAACTTTCTATCTCGAATGTTTTTACTCGCCATATTTGTTACTTTCTCTTTCAGCGGAAACGGTGCTGATGTATAAATACTCAAAAGCAAACAATTGGAATATCATTGTCGTCAAGATTCAACATGACGTGGAACTTGATGCATAATTAATAATAATAAATTAATAAATGCTGTTATATTAGCTTTACTAAGTTAAATGTTCGTATGTTTGTATAGTTTATAAGTAATTAACTATTTATAAATGAAATTGAAAAACAAACATAAAAAAAAAAATATATATATATATAAGTAAATTCGTCTACTACTTAGCGCATTCATTATTCACAAGTACATAAACGGCCTTCAAATCAAAGAAGTGTGCTCTTCAATTAGGTATAAGATTGGTAAATAAACAAACTTGCTCTCACCTTTTCAAAACAGGGTGATTTACAATGGACCGTAAAGGCAGATCGATAATTAAAATTGCCTAAGGCAAACAATTAAAGGATTACCGATCAGGACTCCTTATCACCTTGACAACGTCCAATTGACACCCGTCTTTGGAGGAAATCGATAATTACCGTGTCTTAACCTGGTTGATATAACACCTTTCGAAACCATTTGTGGCAAAAATATTGAAATTGAAAATAAAAAAAGAAAACAACTTGAATTTACTATATTTTTTTAATATTTTTTTTTGTTGCGAATATTCGAATATCAATATGACATTCGAATATTCGGACGTATGACCGAATATTCGAATATCCGAATATTCGTTGACATCCTTAATATCAACTCCTCCTCATGCAGGGAGATACAACATCAACTATACTCAATATAGGCTCCTCCTGCAGGGAGATACTCCTCCTCCTGCAGAGAGATACAACATCAAATATACTCAAAATAGGCTCCTCCTCCTGCAGGGAGATACAACATCTAATAATATTCAATATCAACTCCTCCTCATGCAGGGAGACACAACATCAAATATACTCAATATAGGCTCCTCCTCCTGCAGGGAGATACAACATCAAATATATTCAATATAGGCTCCACCTCTTGCAGGAAGATACAAACTCCTCCTGCAGAAAGATACAACATCAATATTGAACTTCAGCATATTGCTGATTTTAGCTGTGGATATATATCTATAGGAGATATCCAACTGGGTGCCGATTAATCTGTTAATTGTCATGGTTGTTGATTGGGATACGGGGATAGTTAAATGGATTAGACAAGAAAATTTCTACAGTTACAGCTGCATTTTTTTTGTATGAAAATTTGAAATATGAGAATCGACCACTTATTTCCTTGTCGCAATCACTTTTGCAAATGAGGAAAATCTTTCGCAAATTTAAATTTTCCTTTGCATTTGGTGACATTGGTGAATCCCATCGGAGACCCTGCAGGACAAAAACTATACTCAATCTCCTCTTCCTGCAGGGAGATACATGTACAACATCAGTGTCTGGACACTTAACCTCCTTCTTACAAAAATAGCCCTTTCTCCGAGATAATAAAACTTTTCTAACATGCCCAACTCAAGAAATTTGTGCTCAACTTCAAAACAAATGGGCTCATAATAACAAAATAAATGTAAATACCTTAACTTCTACCTCAAATCAGCACTAATACTTTCAAATTCAAGGCCAAGTATAGCTTTCAGCTTTAATTTAAATTTTTTAATGAATCCTGGAAATTGTGTTTGAGTACAAATTTGACAGAGAAAGCATGCAAAAAGTTTTATAACCTCTGGGCCAGTACTGTAGAGTCATATCACAGTAATATCATATAAAATAACCAGTACAGTCAAACCTGTATAAGTGGTCACCTCTTTTAAGCAGCCACCTGTCTTGAGCAACCATATTTTCTATTTCCCATTTCTATGATTTCGGAACAAATTAACCTGCATTAATCAACACCCTGTCTTAAAATAGCACTTTTGCTTCTTCCCACGACTGGCTGCTTAAGACAGGTTTGACTGTATTTTGAGTAACCAGTACTTACATATGTTGCAACATCTACAGGTACAGGGTCCTCTATGTTTTTCAATTCAGAAATCTCCTGCAGATATAAATAAACATCAGGACTTGTGACAATAATAACCATATAAATGCTACACCATACATGCAGGTGGTCAGGTGTATCGAGAGGTGAAAGCGAAAAAAGGTCTAAGTGCTTCTTTATTAATATGCACTTAGCCCTTTTTTACATTCACCCTTCGGTATGCTCTTTCTGAAAAAAAGGTAACAAGAGCAGCAATGTAGAACATAAGCCTGTCGGCCAACAGAATTCAATGTATATTTTACATTTGAAGTATAAAATGAAAAAGTACTCCCAACATATTATAATGTACTGCACTTCAGACACATATGTAAATTTCAGACAAATGATAACATGGACAGCGGATCATGCTATATATAAACGGAACTGGGTAATAAACATTGCTTTACATAAAAAAAAAAGTTTTAATTACAGTTGTTAACGTTAAACAGAACTTCTTTCTATTGGTATTCTATCGTTACAGTGTTACTGAGCAATAGAAAAAATGCATCATAACACATTTCACAGAATTTGCAGGACCAATGCTTTGTTTGTGGCTTTATGAATGTCTGAAATGGTAGACCTCAGAATGATATACAGTACTTTTTTACTTGGCAACATTTCCTAATATACATGTAGTATTTTTAAGTTATCTGTGTAAATAATGGATTTAATAAACTGAAGTTTGGTAGATATATTTACTGATGTTTAATCTTTCAAATCGTTTTGGATTTGTAACAATCAAGGTCAAATTCATTCAGTTGTAACTAACACAATCAGGTGACCCCCTAAATGAAAAATAACTTTTTAAGACATGTTGATATCGTGTGTCCACCATTTGCCTTGTATATTTGCTAATTAATAAGTACACATAAATATAAACATGTATATGTTTAAATGTCTTAAATCATCATAAGCATTAATACTTTACCATTGATGTCTTTCTTTTAGATTCGCGTAACTTCATTAGTTGAGCCTCTGCTCGCCTATCATGCTGCGTATTCTGTTGGATTTCTGACTCAAGCTGCTCTTTCTGCTGTCTTAGTTGAACCTTCAGCTGCTGTAGTTGATTCACTTCTGATGATATTGTTGCAATATCATCCTCAACATTGGAGGTCAGAAATTTAGCTTTGTCTTGATTACTGGAGTAATACCTAAATGTGGGGAAACTGTACACTTGATCTCCTTGTATGGTGAAAGCCTGTAATATAGTTATGTGACAAAGTTATGGACCGGAAACAAACTTTCACAATGACTCAAAGTTTTGTCAAACAAACTCAAAGTGTGACCTTGACCTTTTAGGTATGAGTGTGCTTCTTACACGCAACATGTTACCATATCATGCTGATGAATTGAGCTAAGTGTTTTTGAAATTTATCCATAGGCGACAAAGTTACAGACCAAACACAATATCTCAAACAGACTGAAAGTGACCTTGACTGTTGATAACAGTCTGGGTGTTATGCGTGACACGTCGTCATGTTATGTTGATCATTTGTAGCAATTATCTATAAAATCCATCGATGCTTGACAAAGTTACAGGCCGGATACGATATCTTACACAGACTCAGTGTTGTCAAACAAACTCAAAGTGTGACCTTGACTGTTTGAGTATGGGTGTTGATTTTACACGCAACACGTCGTCATGTTATGTTGATCATTTGTAGCAAGTATTAACAATATCCATCTAGACATGACAAAGTTACAGGCCGGACAGGAAATACCAGATGGAGGGACGACACTGTGATTACTATATGCCACCCAAAAAATATGCGTGGCCAATACATACATGTCCATAAATTCTCATATTCATCGTCTATCAAACTAGAGGACAGTTTTTTGCATAGCACAGATTAATTATCATTTTATCCATATCAATCAATATTCTTAGGAATTAACTATTTTTTTCACAGTATTTGCCTTTGAAAAAGACGTATGTATGAGGGCTAATTTTCCACTGGTTTTGTTTGGACGGAAATGAGATGTAAAGGGGCTAATCTTACCCCTATTATGCCGATTAAATAAGACTAATCTTGAAGGTATTTGGGTGAAATAAAAGCTTGGTGAAAAGCTGTTTTTAATGTTTAACATAAACAACATCTAAAACTAGATCTAGAACTGAGACATTGACTCCATTTACATTTATTTATTTTAAATTGATTGTGAAGAAGGCTAAGAGTTTAGAACGTGGACACGGCCAGTACTGAGAGTAGTTGTTTTAGGAACTCCGGGGACTAAATACACAACTACTTGCGCGAGAGTGTCCTCTGCTCTATCTACCACATCACCCTGTTTACTTGAACATAATTGTATGAAAACATTTCTTACATAAAATCTTGAATAATAATATATTATATTTAAAAGCGACTTAATTAACAATGAAAAGATAAAATATACATACTTCCCTGGCATTACGTGGAGGTCCTGGTCGCTTCTCTGGATCCATTACTTTTCGAGCTTCTCGTCCATCCTCTATCAGCAGCACACACTCCACTGTTCTCTATATGTAACAGAATGAAATGAAAAAACAGCACACACTCCACTGTTCTCTGTATGTAACAAAATGAAATGAAAAAACAGCACACACTCCACTGTTCTCTGTATGTAACAGAATGAAATGAAGAAACAGCACACACTCCACTGTTCTCTGTATGTAACAGAATGAAATGAAGAAACACACACACTCCACTGTTCTCTGTATGTAACAGAATGAAAGGAAGAAACAGCACACACTCCACTATTCTCTGTATGTAACAGAATGAAATGAAGAAACAGCACACACTCCACTGTTCTTTGTACGTTATAGAATGAAATGAAGAAACAACACAAAACTCCACACCGTTCTCTGTATGTGACAGAATAAAATGAAGAAACAGCACACACTCCACTGTTCTCTGTACGTTATAGAATGAAATGAAGAAACAACACAAACTCCACACTGTTCTCTGTATGTGACAGAATAAAATGAAGAAACAGCACACACTCGGCTGTTCTCTGTATGTACCAGAATGAAATGAAGAAGAAGCACACACTCCACCGCTCTCTGTATGTGACAGAATGAAATGAAGAAACAGCACATTCCACTGCTTTCTGTATGTAACAGAATTTAGTGAAGAAACAGCACACACTCAACTGCTCTCTGTATGTAACAGAATGAAATGAAGAAACAGCACACACTCGGCTGCTCTCTGTATGTAACAGAATGAAATGAAGAAACAGCACACACTCCACTGCTCTCTGTATGTAACAGAATGAAATGAAGAAACAGCACATTCCACTGCTTTCTGTATGTAACAGAATTTAGTGAAGAAACAGCACACACTCCACTGTTCTCTGTATGTAACAGAATGAAATGAAGAAACAGCACACACTCCACTGTTCTCTGTATGTAACAGAATGAAATGAACAAAGAGAACGTACTCTACCAGTCATTTAACACTGCTCTTAAAGTCTTAAGCAACATAAGAAGGTAATACATGTGCTGAGATAAATTACTAGACTAGATTCTTAGTACAATTAATTACTATTCTGAGTGCTCAAAATCTGAATTTCAGTGTCTCTTTAAAGGCACACATGTATTAACAAAATGTTTATCATAGAACACTCCTATGCTTTCTTTGCACTTTCATTAAAGGGAATTTATCAAGATTTTTCAAATTAAACATGCCAAAATAACATATTGAAAGCGGATTTCCTAACTTGGGCTATGTGCCTAGGTTAGACTAAAATAGATTTCCTGCTTAAAAGTATTGTGACATATTAATAAGTGACGTGATTCTTTTCTGTTCCAAATTGATTCGTTATACATAGGAGCGGATTTACAGTTACACAATTACAGTTAAGAGGGGCGCAACACAAAATCTGAACAGGCACATCTGTTTTTCAGTAGAAATATACAAAGATAAAATATAGGAGTATATTGGCAGAGTGGAGGCATACGTCATTTTCTTTTTAGAGTAGATCCGCTGTTGAAACAGGCTTACACGTATTATTTTTTTATTTTTTTATTTATTTATTTTTTTTTTTGAATGGGGTTTAACGCCATTTTCAACACATTTCAGGTTATATATGGCATATCCAGTTTTACTGGTGGAGGAAGACCTCAGACTGAGTCAGACTGAGTAGAACCACCGTCCTTCCGCAAGTAACTGGAAACTTTCTCACATAAAGTTTTTGGAGCGAGCGGGACTCGAACCTATGACCATAGCGGTGAGAGGTAAATGATTTTGAGACGGCGCCTTAGACCACTCGGCCACGGAGGACCCTTACACGTATTAACAAGAACTGTCAGAAGACAACAAGGCTCGCCTCTGGGTGTCTAACTCCAAAAAGGGCCATAACTGTGTCAAAATGAGTTATGGTTCTTGTCTGTGTGTGTTCCATTGATGATGGTGAACACACATGCAAAGTTTCATTGACATCCATTGATTGGTTTCATAGATATCTTAAACTTAAATGCAAAAGTTTAACCTAGGTGTCTACAGACGACGTTGTCGGGGTCATGGCAATAGCTCTCCTTGGACTTTGTCCCGGTGAGCTAAAAATTGTTTCATCTTAGAAAGAGTCCGAATGACCTCAAATAGTATTTACGTGCTGTCTATTTTTAAAATGGGGATTTGGTTTCAAGTTCATCACTACAATTTGAATATAGACTTTGTCATGTTTGGGTTGATTTGACATACTGAACCAATTGGGTTTTATCTATTGATGGTAATGAGATGCTTTTTATCAATTTTAAAAATATTTGTATTGTTTTAAGACATTTGTAGCCTTTTTACCTGATATAGCCCCTTTAAAGGAATTTAGACACTTGACACCTCAATAAGAAGGAAATGTGAATATTGTAAATGAAATAAAGGAAACTATTTTGAATAAAGATATATTATTTTCTTAAATATCAATAATCCTGTGAAATATAATTTAAATTCATCATTCAGGTAGCTCCTATAATAATTTAATTCTTACAACAACACTTTAATAATACACTGATGGATATAAATACAAGTTGGTTAAGATTGAAAAATTGGGATTGTATTAAGTCTACATAAAAGTTTTAACAGTTTCCCTACATAACTCTGTCTGTGACGGCCCCAAATTTAACCCCAGGTTAGGGGATCTCCATGCAATGCTATATGCCAAATATTTTTTCTATGCATTGAACTTTTATGGAGAAAAATAATTTTTAAAGTTTTCATTAAAATGTGCTTATAAACTACGTGGTGGCAGCATTTACAGTCAAAACACACTGGTTCAAAAGAACAAAATTTAACATTTTGCTTATACATGTATAACCCTATGCAAAACAGTGACCCTGTGACATTTCCGAATTTTACACCAGTTACCCGACTTCAACAGTCCCTTTACTATGCTACATGTACATGTAAAATATCTATTTTCTATGGACTGAACTTTTACAGATTATAATTTTTGAACTTTTAACTGAGCTTACAGAATAAACTATGTGGCGGGGGTATTTGAGGTACAATCGTGCTAGTTCAAAGATTTGCCCCATGAGCCTATGGTTATAAAATTGCTGTGCATGTTTGGTTAAGATTTACTGAAAAGTAGGGTTGCTATATGGTATATACAAAAATTAACAATTTCCCCCAATACATGTATAACCCTTTGGTAAACAGTGACCCTGTGGTGGTCCCAAATTTGACCCCAGGAGATCTCTGTTCAATGCTACATGTAATATATCTAATATTCTATGTATCTAATTTTCAGAGAAAATGTTTTTTAAATTGTGTTTATAAGTCCTGTTGTGGAGGAATTTGTTGTGCAAGTTTGGTTAAGATTCAGAAAAAAAAAAGATGATATGGCGTCAACACGGAAAAAAGATCAAATGGCAGACAGTTGCCTTATGACGAATCTAGGTACTTCATCAGTCAATTACAATAGATTTTGATGCTTCACATACTGAATTTGTTTTATCGTACATGTTATTAAAAAAGAAATGTCACTGTTAAGTGTCACATGCCCCCCAACATGTCATGATGTTATGTTGATTATTTGTAGCAAGTGTCATTAAAATTCATCTATGAATGACAAAGTTACAGGCCAGAAATGAAATCTCACATAAACTCAAAGTGTTGTCAAACAAACTGAAATTGTGTCCTTGACCTTTGAGGTACAGGTGTGGGTCTTACTCACGACACGTTGTCATGTTCTGTTGATCATTTGTTGCAAGTATCAACAAAATCCATCTATGCATGACAAAGTTACAGGCTGGAAATGAAATACTGGACGGAAGGACGGACAGACGCTGTGATTACTATATGCCACCCAAAAAATCTTTGGGGGGCATAATTTCTAGCTTGATGCTCAGCATTTAGAGAATAGTTGTAGGTCTAGGACAGCCCAGTGTCAGTATAATGAGACTGGGTGGGGTATGATACTCCAGTGTTGCAGTGCTTAGAATACTGTCTCAAGTAGACATGTCACAATATGACAGAAAAATTGTTTAAAGGCTCATTAAACTTATGAATTGGTCATTTTTAGTTTTCATTTAAGACAGTTTTATTTGTTTAGAGGATAGATTTCATGTTTATTTGATCACTGAGAAACTTTGGAAAAAAAACAACATTATCAGTACATAATTAAGAACCAGTTTTGTTAACAAATTAATGTTCGTCTCTTTCCAGTTTGTTTTTGGAAAGTTTAATTGAACTTTAAATTTACACTAAACACAATATAACAACAATATTATATTGTACGTACGTAGTAGTTTTATTTTATATAAAAATTCACAATATTTCTCCTTCAATATTTTTGTACAACAATCATCTATTGTGTTACATCTTAAATCCACTAAGGAATTAACAATTTCTGTATGAAACTTGTACAACATATCCTTGGCAACAAAATTCATGGTAGAGAAATTAAAACAGAACTAGTACCTGATCAATTAAAGTGTTGCAGACCATAGGCAAGTCCGAGTATATCACATCCAGGATGGTTTTGTAGTGGCTATTATCCGCTCTCTGTCAATAAATAAGATATTATCTTACCCCATACCCCACAAAATGTTTGTTTGCTGTGCTCTAACCAAGTATTTCTCATGTGGGTAGGTTGATAGCTAATTTTTTTTTGGCCACATTGTGGTTTTGCAGTCATTTTAAACAAGGAGCCCAAGAGGGCCTGAGGATGCTCTAAGTGGCTAACAGTTGCCAGTTCTTTTTGAAATTCACAGTGTCTAAACTACCAGTATCATACATTAATACAAGTTGATATTAACTAAGAATTCATTTGCTATATATATTGTTTTTATACTCAAAACCACTTTATGCACTGCTAAGCTTCCACAAAATCCCTTTTGATAATAATTAATAGATTAATTTTATATATATATATGCAGTACAGGTATTATGAAAATGTAGAAAAACACAACCAAAGAGAAGGTTTTAAGTATGTTCCTTATCAGACACTGGATAAATAACAGTAAAGTTGACATGCTAATAAATACTGCTATGGCAAAGTAAGTATATACTGGGTAGATATATGATCAAGCTGAAGTGGTGAACCCATAGTTGATGGACTGTGGATTCAATTCCCCACCAGAAACGTGACCTTGACCAGCACGGCACTCCGTAGTCACGGAACAAGGTTTGTATACTTTAGATTATGTAAAATGAGTAGGTTTTAACATGTCTTACCTTCTGTGACACATCATACACTCTGTCCTGTAAGACAAACAAGCACAACTTGACAGGTCAATGAACATTTACAATGGAGCAGCAAACAGCAAAAATGTTGACAAAATGACTCCACTAAACCAACCAGCATAGTGAACATGATAGAAAGTAACAATAAACTTCTTTTTAACTTGTCATGCAAATATATATAAACTTCCAACACAGTGAAAACAAACTGCATATGATAATTGTGCCTCTCCGCATCATAAACATATTATTTTCAATCTGTATAAATTCTTATTCACTGCACACTAGCCCATTGATCACTATATTCATATAGCTGGGATATGTTCAGTTTGGATCTTACAAGCTAAGTGTTTATATAAACAAGAGGGCCAAGATGGCCCTATATTGCTCACCTAAGTAACCTTGAGTCACCCAAATTACATAGATTATATAATACATGTTCACTCAAAATTCCAGAAAAACGAGATGGGCGAGCAGTTAGAATTAAGATTTGTTTTGAAGATCATACAGATGCGTAGAAGAGTTGTGTGATAACAATAGTATCCTTGTGCAGATATCTGGATATCAGCTATCAAAGAAAGATTCACTATATATCAATATAAAGAAAACCAGCCTCCTCTCCTGGCGACTATGATTTTCGACGAATCGCAATGGCTGCAACAAACTTGGTAGAGGTTCACCCATGGTAAATGTCAGTGAAATTACATCGAAATCAGGTCAGTAGATTCTGATAAGAAGACTTTTGAAGTTTTACTATAGCTGCCTATATAGTAAACTAGCACTTCACTGTGACGGTCATGTTTTTTAACAAATCACAATAGCTTGAACAAACTTGGAAAAGGGTCATCCAAGGAACATTTCTGCAAAATTGTTTTAAAATTGATCTGGTGGTTTCTGACAAGAAGACTTTTTAAGTTTTTACTATAGCTTATATAGTAAACTAACCCTGTCCCCTGGCCGCCATGTTTTTTGACAAATCACTACGGTTTGAACAAACTTGGTGAAGGGTCTCCAAGGAACATTTCTTTGAAATTATTTTAAAATCGAGCAAGTAGATTCTGACAAGAAGATTTTGTAAGTTTTTACTAATTAAACTTGCCCACCCCTGGTGGCCATGTTTTTTGACGAATCAAGATGGCTTGAACAACTTGGAAGAAGGTCACCCAAGGAACATTTCGGTAAAGTTATATAAAAATTGGCCCAGTGGTTTCTGACAAGAAGATTTTTTAAGTTTTTACTATAGCTTATATAGTAAACTAACCCCACCCCCTGGCTGCCATGTTTTTTGACGAATCACTACAGTTTGAACAAACTTGGTGAAGGGTCCTCCAAGGAACATTTCTGTGAAATTATTTTAAAATCGAGCCAGTAGTTTCTGACGAAGATTTTTTAAGTTTTGAATAAATTAAACTTGCCCCGCCCCAAGGTGGCCATGTTTTTTTATGAATCAAGATGACTTGAACAAACTTGGTATAGGGTCAACCAAGGAATATTTCTGTGAAATTATATTAAAATTGGCTCAGTGGTTTCTGACAAGAAGATTTTTTAATTTTTAACTATAGCTTGTATAGTAAACTAACCTCACCATCTGGCTGCCATGTTTTTTGACGAATCACTACAGTTTGAACAAACTTGGTGAAGGGTCCTCCAAGGAACATTTCTGTGAAATTATTTTAAAATCGAGCCAGTAGTTTCTGACAAGAAGATTTTTTAAGTTTTTACTAATAACTTGCCTGCCCCCTGGCGACCATGTTTTTTTGACGAATCAAGATGGCTTGAACAAACTTAGTAGAGGGTCACCCAAGGAACATTTCTGTGAAGTTATATAAAAATTGGCCCAGTGGTTTCTGACAAGAAGATTTTGTATGTTTTTACTAATTAAACTTCCCCTGCCCCCTGGCGGCCATGTTTTTTGCAAATCAAGATGGCTTGAACAAACTTGGTAGAGGGTCACCCAAGGAACATTTCGGTGAAGTTACATGTATATCAAAATTGGCTCAGTGGTTTCTGACAAGAAGACTTTTTAAGTTTTTACTATAGCTTATATAGTAAACTAACCCCGTCCCCTGGACGCCACGTTTTTTGACAAATCACTACAGTTTAACCAAACTTGGTGAAGGGTCCTCCAAGGAACATTTCTGTGAAATTATTTTAAAATCGAGCCAGTAGTTTCTGACATAGATTTTTTAAGTTTTGAATAAATTAAACTTGCCCCGCCCCAAGGTGGCCATGTTTTTTTATGAATCAAGATGGCTTGAACAAACTTGGTATAGGGTCACCCAAGGAATATTTCTGTGAAATTATATTAAAATTGGCTCAGTGGTTTCTGACAAGAAGATTTTTTAATTTTTAACTATAGCTTGTATAGTAAACTAACCTCACCATCTGGCTGCCATGTTTTTTGACGAATCACTACAGTTTGAACAAACTTGGTGAAGGGTCCTCCAAGGAACATTTCTGTGAAATTATTTTAAAATCAAGCCAGTAGTTTCTGACAAAAAGATTTTTAAAGTTTTTACTAATAACTTGCCTGCCCCCTAGCGACCATGTTTTTTTGACGAATCAAGATGGCTTGATCAAACTTAGTAGAGGGTCACCCAAGGAACATTTATGTGAAGTTATATCAAAATTGGCCAAGTAGTTTTAGAGGAGAAGTTGTTAGAAGCTAAAAGTAAACGACGGACGACAGACGACGGCTGATAGATGACGGACACCAGGCGATCACAAAAGCTCACCTGTGAGCTAAAAACACACACTTGATCATAACTGTTTGGGCACAGTACCTTTTTTTCATAAAATACACTTGTAAGTACAATGCTCCTAATGCTGGCAGATGTTGATAGCTAACAAACTGCTCAGTTAATTTGAGTTCTTTAGCAAACACCATAAATCTTAGTAGTAACTGATCAAGCATAATTTTATACAAATATAATTTTACATATACAGAATGGAATGTAAAAACCAAATTTATGTTTAATTATACTAAACTAGAAATATGCCCATAGGACAAAGATACCCCATTATATGTTGGTAAAAATTACCAAATATTAAGTTGAAAAGGGGCTGTAACTCTTTAAACAATTTCATTCAAAACTGGTAATATCTAATATATTTTATAACTACCGTATACAGCTGCACACCAAATACTAATTAAAACCAAGAGACCTTTTTAAAAGTTATAAGTCAAACGCCAAACTAATTAATAGATGAACAGGACATGGATAGCACTTAATGCCCTATTCACCATTCTTCAAATGGCAGGGGTATAAAAAGGATATAACCAAGCTGGCATGTTCTCTCATACAGAATAAGGACATCTTTTATTAGTCAATGTGAGATATTTCTGTTGAGAAAAAGTTCTCATGCTGTGATGGAACAATTTATAACACGACATGTAAAATATACCGGTACATGATATAAATTATATGAATTGATATCTTAAATGTAAAAAAGTAATGACAAATTTATGGCTTTTTAGGTTTGGATTAAAAAAATTATTTCCTTTGTTTTAAGGGAATTTGGCAGAATTTTTTATCCAAACCTCAAACCAATGAGCCGGGCCCGATTAGCTCAGTCGGTTACGTGTCTGACTATCAATCCAGGGGTCATGAGTTCGAATCCCCCACTCGACAACAGTCTCCGTGATGATTGATATACAACATTGTGTCTCATTATCATTCGTCTCTCACCACTGATTCAAGTGAGACAGTTATCAGTTACTTTCAGAGATGGGCTGTGCTCGAGTACTGGTTAATCCCAGGAAACTGTGGTTAGGTTAACTGATCGTCTGTTAGCCCTCGATGGCATAAAAATGACACTAAATATTCAATAAATCAATCTAACCCATGAAGGATACTAACATTACATTCTAACACCCTTCAGAAATTTTCATTCAATAAAATACTATGTTATTTGTTTACACCACCGAAAACAATGTAAACAGTAGTTTTAAAAAAATTGTTTGTTGATTTAAATTATTATTTATTTGTAAAATGTTAAAAATATAAAGATATATTGAATATTTCAATCAGTTTGTCGATTCAGTTTGTTTTTTTTACCAGAAACTACTTTTTAGTGCATCATTGCTGATATGCGTCATTCGGCTAAACGGTTAGTTCAGTTTAAATGCTAGTCGCTCGAGGATCTTGGTTCAACAAGTGAATTTTGATGATAAATGTCTAAGTGCATCAGAATAGTGTTAAGTATACGGTAATTTTGAAACTTGCGACCACATATGAGGTTTTTAATGATTGCAAATTTGTTTTAACGACTACCTTTCGTGCAACCATTAAAAACCTCATATATGGTCGCAAATTTCCAAATTACAGTATACTTAACCCTATATTTTCATACCCACCTTAAACTTGCTCACGATGATTGTAGGTTTATAATGAGGAGGGCAGTTATCCAAAACAAGCTTCTCTAGAAGTTTCTCATCATGGTAGTCATGGCAACAGAAGGAATTCATGAGACCTTTGAGGCAACACTCAACAGGCAGTGCCCACTTTTGGTCCTTCAATGTGAAACATGCTCCTGTAAATATGAAGGGGAAATGCATGTACTTGGTTTTGGTAACTTAATTTTTATCTGGATACAAGGCCTGTGAAACGAGAACCCATTTTGTGTCAATCCAATTATTTCTTTTTGATGATGTTAAGTATTAAAGTCTTTACAATCATTTTATCATTTTAAGCAGCATTAAGGGACATTTTAGAAGAAATCAAATTCAATACCATGAGCAACCATTTTGTTGTTGAGAGTACGGCAATGCTACTTACCCATATTCAGGACATGATTTATTACCTTCTCCCAAGGAGTATTTTAACTCACACTTGACTTTTTGTCTTTAAATATTTTATTTCTCATTATACATATACATACAAGCATAAAACAGCAACACATTGTACTTAACACAATCAGAAAGATTAGCGTGGATAATATACTAGCATGTTAAGATATATAACGTATATACAAGTCCATTCAGGTTATGTTTATATATGTTAACAATAAATATTGTAAGTGTTTTTATAGTGAAGCATTGTCACAATGGTCTTTATAAATATTATATACTTTATGCATTAATTGAGAAATAAGTTGGTTTATGTAAACAGTAGATATTAAAGGAGAGTAGATAAGATAAAATAAGGACGTGGAGGTTAAGATAAAGAAGACAATTACTTGACACTCTAAGTCTGAAATCAGTTTGATGACGTCATTAAATCAGTTGTAATTTTTCCCATTTGCCATTATATTGTTCAAGTTTATCTTTATCGTTGCTATTATTCTTTCTATTAACTCAAAACTTTTTTTATTATCTCAATGTTTTGAAATTTTTTTTAGTTACAAACAAATCTTTAATTTATGCATGAAATTCAACTTGAGTTTAATAATCTTGGGCACAGATTCAATATTTTGTTTTTAATTTAGTAAGTGTACACAAAGGGAATTACAGTAACAAAGTGCCAAAATTTCAGATTCTGAACGAGTTTGAAAATCAGAAATTGAAATGCTGGCCATGATGCCAAGTGCATGTTTTCTGTGTCAAACTTGGCATGTATATAGAGCATAAAACCAGCATGCAATGTTACAGCACACATGTAAAATTAAAAATATCTTTATCAACCACTAATGGGTACATACCTAGAGGTCCTATAGGTTTTTTGTGAAACTTTCCAAGACGAGTGAATTCTTCTATACGCTGTGTAAGCTGAGGCATGAATGGACCAAACCTTTTTAATCTGTCACCTTGTGATGAACGCAGGGTCTGTAGATTCCTCTGTAACTTGTCCAGTCGAGCCTGATTTGCCTGTAAGTCTTGGCTGCAATATGTGGAAAATACAATTACAGTAGAACTAGCCTAAACTCAACAGAACTGGAAAAAATAGTTCAAGTCAGGAATTGTCCAACCAGACATGCACCGTACATTTGTCACAGCGTCACTGAATCCCATTTGTACGATTTTATCAAATACAATAAATGATATTAATGATACATGCTTCTTGTTTATTTGGGAAATGCAATACACTAGAAAATAAAGATTTCAAATTTAATTAATGTTTTTACACTGCAATTATAGTAAAAAATACAAGTATGAGCTACATAAGCATAAAAACAATTTAACATAACACTTATTGGAATTTATTATTATTCTAAATTTTATGTTATATTAAGCAAAGAACCCATAGCTTTCAAAGCTTTACCTGTCAACGTTTTAGTAGCACTTTGAAATGATCACCCACTTGTTAAAACCACCTCTAAATAATTTAAACTAGAGACTGTTCCTAATTCCTCACCATTATAATTAAAAACATCATTCTTATTAAGAGTCCCCCCTTTTCTGAATACCATTACCTTCGTTTTATTTACATTTACTTTAAGCTTCCATTTGGTACAATAGGCATCTAAATTATTTAATGATATTTTAAATTCCGATTGCTGTTTCTTAGAAGATAACAGCATCATCTGCAAATAGCAATAGGTAAATACAAAGTTGATTCAAAGTCAGGCCGGTATTTTGATTACGTTGAAGAAAAAGTTCAAAATCATTAACAAACAATGCAAATAAAATTGGTGAGATTATATCCTTTTGTAACAATCCAACTTCACAATTGTAAAATCTGATAAGCTATTCATATGTTCAACACACAATTTGACATCATCATACAACAACTGAATAACTCTGAAAAGCCTTTCATTTATACCTGCTTTTATTAATTTTGACCAAAGAGCATTTCTATAAATCGAATGAAAACATTTCATTAAATCAATAAAGCAACAATACAATTTCTTTTTTTCTTTCAATTGCCTATTCATAAAAGAATTTAAAAAAAATATCACATCTATAGTGCTATAATTTGCCTTAAAACCAAATTGAGCATCTGTAAGGATTTCATTATCCAATGCCCATCATTTATAACCGTAAATAATTTTGCAAAACAACTTACTAGTGTAATCCCTCTATAATTGGCAGGGTCATTCGATTCTCCTTTTTTATAAACAGGAATAACAACTCCTTAAGACCATGATTTGGGAAAACGTTGTTTATCTCATGATGATGTACGACTAAATAATTTTTTTTTTAAAGCTATACTAAAGTAAAAGAAAAATAGCAATATTAAATCGCAATGGGATTCTTACTAATACATATAGTTCAATACTAAATGTGCAGCTGGCTATAAGTACGTACATCAACATTCCTAGACGCAGTTACTCACCCTAATTTGTATTGGTCATTTTTGTACTTAGTAATGGCATTTCTAAACTGATCAAGTTGGTGTCCAGTGGTTGTTTCCTGGGCTTGCAAACCAGTCAGCTTTTCCTGCAAACTCTCAATCTTTGCCAGTCTATCTTTCCTCTCAGTTTCATAATCATGTTGGGCACTAGAGGATATATGAAGGTGGAAATGAATGAGTATGGTAGAAAACAATATGTATTGAAGTGAATGGTATATTAGAATACAATAAATATTGAAGTGAATGGTATATTAGAATACAATATGTATTGAAGTGAATGGTTATAGTAGAATACATTGAATGGGTAAAGTAGAATATAATAGGCATTAAAGTGAATGGTATAGTAGAATATAATATGTATTGAACTGAATGGTATAGCAGAGTACAATATGTAATGAAGTGAATGGTATAGTAGAATACAACATGTACTGAAATGAATAGTACAGTAGAATACAATATGTATTGAAGTTTATGGTATAGTAGAGTACAATATGTATTGAAGTGAATAGTATAGCAGAGTACAATATGTATTGAAGTGAATGGTATAGTAGAGTATAATATGTATTGAAATGAATTGTATAGCGGAATACAATATGTATTGAAGTGAATGGTATAGTAGAATATAATATGCATTAAAGCGAATGGTATAATAGAGTATAATATGTATTGAATTGAACAGTATACATGTAGTTGAATACAACATGTACTGAAGTGAATAGTACAGTAGAATACAATATGTATTGAAGTGAATGGTTTAGTAGAGTATAATATGTATTGAAGTGAATTTTATAGCGGAATATAATATGCAATGAAGTAAATGGTATAGTAGAATATAATATGTATTGAAGTGAATGGTATAGTGAAGTATAATATGTATTGAAGTAAATGGTATAGTGGAATATAATATGTATTGAAGTAAATGGTATAGTAGAATATAATATGTATTGAAGTGAACAGTATAGTAAAGTATAATATGTATTAAAGTAAATGGTAGAGCAGAGAACAATATGTACTGAAGTGAATGATATAGTAAAATACAACATGTATTGAAGTGAGTTGTTGAATACAACATGTATTGAAGTGAGTTGTTAAATACAACATTTATTGAAGTGAATGGTATAGTAGAATACAATATGTTTTGAAGTGAATGGTATAGCAGAATATAACATGTATTAAAGTGAATGGTATAGTAGAGTACAACATGTATTAAAGTGAATGGTATAACAGAATACAACATGTATTAAAGTGAATGGTATAGCAGAATACAACATGTATTGAATTGAATGGTGTAGTAGTATACAACATGTATTGAAGTGAATTGTATAGCGGAATACAATATGTATTGAAGTGAATGGTATAGTAGAATATAATATGCATTAAAGCGAATGGTATAATAGAGTATAATATGTATTGAATTGAACAGTATATATGTAGTTGAATACAACATGTACTGAAGTGAATAGTACAGTAGAATACAATATGTATTGAAGTGAATGGAATAACAGAGTACAATATGTATTGAAGTGAATGGTTTAGTAGAGTACAATATGTATTGAAGTGAATAGTACAGTAGAATACAATATGTATTGAAGTGAATGGTTTAGTAGAGTATAATATGTATTGAAGTGAATTTTATAGCGGAATATAATATGCAATAAAGTAAATGGTATAGTAGAATATAATATGTATTGAAGTGACAGTATAGTAAAGTATAATATGTATTGAAGTAAATGGTATAGTGGAATATAATATGTATTGAAGTAAATGGTATAGTAGAATATAATATGTATTGAAGTGAACAGTATAGTAAAGTATAATATGTATTGAAGTAAATGGTAGAGCAGAGAACAATATGTACTGAAGTGAATGGTATAGTAGAATACAACATGTATTGAAGTGAGTTGTTGAATACAACATGTATTGAAGTGAGTTGTTGAATACAACATTTATTGAAGTGAATGGTATAGTAGAATACAATATGTTTTGAAGTGAATGGTATAGCAGAATACAACATGTATTGAAGTGAATGGTGTAGTAGTATACATGTATTGAAGTGAATGGTGTAGTAGTATACAACATGTTTTGAAGTGAATCATGTAGCAGAATACAACATGTATTGAATTGAATGGTGTAGCAGAATACAACATGCATTGAAGTGAATGTTGCAGCAGAATACAACATGTATTGAATTGAATGGTGTAGTAGTATACAACATGTATTGAAGTCAGTCCTTTTAAAATTTCAATATGCAAATCGGTCCAGGTTTTTTAAATACTGTAAGAATCGCACTTATTTTAAAAAAAATCACTATATGATATATTCATACCCCACCCACCATGTCAGTTGCACCATTTATTTTTTCCGTTTATTCATTAAAAGGGAACTATTTCAAGTTTATTTGTGTATTATTTATAACATACTTTATCACATTGTGTACATTCTAATGACTGACATTATGTTTCCGCTTTACTGAATAATTTTCATTATATTAAAAACGCTTGATTGAACCGGAAGTGATGCAAGTTCCGGAAGCTGCGTGAAATAATCACCACGGAAACCAATGTAACGGTTCATTCCACTTTTTATTTTTGATATGCGTTGTGCTGTAGCTAGCCACTATGTATAATTACCATAACCAGCTCGTACAGACCCTAAACCGCTCAAGTACCCCATAATTGCACTCCGTTTGCGCTCAGTTTGCACTCCGTTCGCGCTCCGTTCGCGCTTAGTTCGCGCTCCGTTCGCGCTCCGTTTGCGTGCACTCGATTAAACGCGGTTAATTTAATGCACTCACAAACGCAAGTATTCGCTCACGAGCGCTGTATAGCTGAGTGCTGTATTTAATACTCCTCTTAGCGTTCGCTTCGTTCAGCGTTCACTCAACGTTCAGTTCGCTCAGTTCGGTTTCTGGCCCATAACCAATCGCAACATCTCAACTCTTTAAACTGATTCTATATTGACTTTTTAATTTAATCTGTTGCAATGGAGCAATTAAATGTATCCATGGGATTTAGTCAAGGTAAATTAATTCATAATCCGATTGTTTGTCTACAGATTATGTCACCCGCTGGGCGAAAGGTTGAACAAGTATCGATAGTAGGCATGTTTAACGGAAGTGTCTATGTTTTGATATGTGATCAGTGGTCTGGGTGATCAAAGAATATCGCACGTTATACCGGCTTCTGTTATCCAGACCGACATTTGTTTGCGTCAGTATCTTCTTTGATATACCGTCAGCCGTTTGTTACAGGAAAGCAATAAAGTTTGTCCACAAAATTTACATATACATCATCAATATTAACTAAATAAATTGTTATTTATAATTAAATTTAATTAATAATTCCATAATGTTGATACCTTTTGGCCTTATGATAATCCATAAATCTGCTCAGTGTAAGCAGTGACTTAAAAACATGTGGATATATCACTGGTTTTGTTAATATTTAAACTAAAATAAGCTTTATAATCAATAATATGCACTGCATGGGTGATGAAAATTTTATTATAATCGACATTATAATCAATGATTTTTGAAAAATAATAATAATGTTTTTTCTCGATTTAGTTCAAATGTGGCTTCACTAAACTTAAAAAAGATATTCTGATATTTTAAGTTTTTATAATTATTTTCGTTATCATTATGTATATAAATATACTTGCAATAAACTTTTTTCAGTGGGTTTCTCAAATTATTCTTTTACTGTCAGATAGTATGCTTTATGTTAATATATTATTTAAAATGACAAACTATATTAAACTTGTTTGAAACTACACCCACTGTGCTATACCACTAATTATATGACACGTAGCAACACACCCGTGGTGTTAATTACGTTATGTCACATGCCAGTGAGAGCCGTGTCAATTAAGTTATATGCTAAAGTGGTGACTTATCGGTCTATTGACCACGGAAGATATGTATGATTTCATTTTGATTGCAATTAGTGCCAGATGGATGCATTTTAATTGAGCCAACATTATGTGATTGAAAAGAAAAGATAAGAAAGAAAAACTGCCAGCCAATTAACAACAAATAAAAAATCATTTAAGATATTGGTTATTCGAAGTTTCAGAATGCTTTAGTATGAAAATATCATGATGTTAATATCATCAAATTAACGAACCGAAAACCCTACGCCAGTTCTGAGTGAATGGTAGAAAGTGTGACATACACGTATAAAGGGATGTGTATTCAGGGCTGTCATTTTACCACAGCTGCCATAGCGATTTCGTATAAAAATCAAATCAGAATTGTTAATTTACAAAATAAAACAATCTTACAATTTTAAAACTAATAAAAATTAAAGACATGTCTCTAAATAATTCCTTGTAAAAATGTAGTATTTTATTTGTATTATTTTTTACTTTCATTATTTGTTTTATTTTTTTTGAAATATTATTATCATTGGAGCTATTATTATAATATACATATTGACTTATTGATTTGTTTATAGCTTTTATATTGGATACGTGCGTATGTGCATCTGGTCAGTCGTTCACAATTAATATAACAATTTAATTACTATAATGAAGGCAGAGTTGCATGGCAATCATAAAAACAGATACCCATGGTGAGAACCACATGTGTGTCAATAAATAGTTAATTGGTGATTTATCGGTCCATTGATCACAAAGAACCCTGCCGGTGTGTAATTTTCATTTTGATTATAATTTGTGCCAGATGAATGAATCTTTATTTAACCCGCGGCATGTGATTGGATAAGAAATATATAGTCAAAATCAATACTAAAATATGCAGATTTTTTATAATTTTATTATTACCATCATTATTATTAATATCTATTATATATTTTATTATTATTTATTATTATTATTACTAATATTATTGTTATTATTGCTATATTACTTTATTATTATATTATTATATTATCATATTATTATTATCTGTGTATTTTTTCTTCTTTATTATTATTATTATTATTATTATTATTGTTGTCATTTCTTACTTGTTGCCCCTTTCACAACTTTTATAGTGGCTTAATTGATACGTGCTTACGTACACGTGACCAGGCGTATCAATTTTGTAGGAAAGCGGGAAAACAATATATTTACTATTTTATTGGCAGTGAATACATGTTCTTTTTTGTTTATTTAAACCTTCCTCATGATCAAAAGCCGTTTTTAGTAAATATAAAATCATAACCTCAAAAAGGTCACCTAGAAATTTACGTTTGCTAGTTTTTATTTCCTATGTCTAATGTGTTATTTCGGTCTGTCGTGTTAATTTGGCATACATACATTTATTTGACATTAATTTAATTTAGCTTGATTGTCAAGTAAGCTCGGAGCTTATGCATATCGTTCTCCAGTGCATTCCCTTATTAGATCTGGTACTGAATTGTGTTTCGAGAGGTCGGGTAAAGCCTGGGTCAAACTCGCGACCTCTGCCGTCTGAAGCAGCACCTTATCCGCTGTACTACTGACCCACTTTATATTTTAGAATACAATTAATTTATTATTATTATTTTAATGAGATGTGCACGAGTATAATGTTTCCACTTTAATTGCAATATAACAGTTTACGTAGATTTGTTTACAACTAAGCATAAACTCAGTGTAACTATGTTTGGGGAAAATATAAAACTAAAGTCCAAATTAAATTGAAAATTGGTAATTTTTATTTTGCCGAAATACCCAAACAAATAGAATCATAATCATATAATTTTACGCATATCTATGTTTTGTTTGATTCACGCATGCTTTGCTATTTTTGTATCTGGAGCAGTATACGCTTAAATCGAAATAAAGTACATGTTTTGTATGTTCTATAACTAATTTATATCGAAATAACACGGCAAATTACATCTTTTCGAATTGTTATTTACACAATATATAATTATTTATATTTTTGTTGCGCAAACCAAATCATGCTTAAACATGCAACTAAATTAGCCTTGAAACCGTAGATAACCATTGATGTGCCGTCTATTGTATAATAGGTATTTTAAACATTATTGTATTGATCAGCTAAATATTGATATTTATGTAATAATTGATAAATTGTTGACCAAAATAAGTTTTATCATGTGTTTTACAGTAAAACATTTATATAAACTACATGGTTTATTTTTATGTGAAAGAAAATTTATTTTTTATCTCGATTTTCAGTATCGACTTCACGATCAAATGATAAAAAAAAGAGTATATACGAATGAACGAGTGCACTCAGTAGCGCACGAATAGTTCTGTTATCAGTTATCTTACTGTGTCTAGCGTACAGCGCTTCTGAGTGCACTCAGCGTATCTGAGTGCATTCAGCGTGTCTGAATGCACTCGATCTATTTCATGCGTTCAGGAGTGCGTTTATTATTCAAAATCCAGCGTTTGCTTACGGTCCATGTCCGCTCCGTCAGCGCTCAATCTGCGCTCCGTTCGCGCTCCGTCTGCGCTACGCTCGCGCTCCGCTTACGCTCTGAGTGCACTCCGTTTGCGTGCAATTGGGGTACTTGAGCGGTTTAGGGTCTGTATATATAGTTATTTTTAAAACAAGTGAAACAAATAAGTAACACTGCACGTTTTATCAAATATTTTAATGACGCATACAATATTCGGTCTGACCGTCCCAGCTTTGGCAAGCGGTTATCAAAGAAATAACGGATGCAAACACAATCTTTTGATGAACCGACAGAACGCTATGGGTCGCTGATCACACATTGAAGGCGTGCTACATAGCGACAGACTCTTCCGATAAACTCCCCCAAATATCATTAATGGTTTAGTCAAAATTGACATCATTTCGCACAGCAGGTGACAAAACAATCAGATTATTGGGTCAAATGATATTGCCGCAAGGCATATTTCACAGGTCAGTAGGCATGGTGAGAGCAATTTATGAGATTTTATACGACCGATATAAAATATCTGGACCGATTTTTTATTAAACTTTGAAAATATCTGGACCGATTTTTAAACTTTGAAACGAAAATCGGTTTAGAACTTCAGAAATTGGTCCAAAAACCCCCCAAAAAAGGCAATTTTAGAAGGCCTGATTGAAGTGAATGGTGTACTAGTATACAACATGTATTGAAGTGAATGGTATAGTAGAATACAACATGTATTGAAGTGAATGGTATAGTAGTATACAACATGTATTCAAGTGCATGGTATAGTAGAATACAACATGTATTGAAGTGAATGGTGTACTAGTATACATGTATTGAAGTGAATGGTATAGCAGAATACAACATGTATTGAAGTGAATGGTGTAGTAGTATACATGTATTGAAGTGAATGGTATAGTAGAATACAGCATGTATTGAAGTGAATGGTGTAGTAGTATACATGTATTGAAGTGAATGGTGTAGTAGAATACAACATGTATTGAAGTGAATGGTATAGTAGTATACATGTATTGAAGTGAATGGTGTAGTAGAATACAACATGTATTGAAGTGAATGGTATAGTAGAATACAACATGTATTGAAGTGAATGGTGTAGTAGTATACATGTATTGAAGTGAATGGTGTAGTAGAATACAACATGTATTGAAGTGAATGGTGTAGTAGTATACATGTATTGAAGTGAATGGTGTAGTAGAATACAACATGTATTGAAGTGAATGGTATAGTAGAATACAACATGTATTGAAGTGAATGGTGTAGTAGTATACATGTATTGAAGTGAATGGTATAGTAGAATACAACATGTATTGAAGTGAATGGTGTAGTAGTAATACAACATGTATTGAAGTGCATGATATAGTAGAATACAACATGTATTGAAGTGAATGGTGTACTAGTATACATGTATTGAAGTGAATGGTATAGTAGAATACAACATGTATTGAAGTGAATGGTGTAGTAGTATACAACATGTATTGAAGTGAATGGTGTAGTAGAATACAACATGTATTGAAGTGAATGGTATAGTAGTATACAACATGTATTGAAGTGCATGGTATAGTAAAATACAACATGTATTGAAGTGAATGGTATTGTAGAATACAACATGTATTAAAGTGAATGATATAGTAGTATACATGTATTGAAGTGAATGGTATAGCAGAATACAACATGTAATGAAGTGAATTGTATAGCAGTATACAACATGTATTGGAGTGAATGGTGTAGTAGAATACAACATGTATTGAAGTGAATGGTGTAGTAGTATACAACATGTATTGAAGTGCATGGTATAGTAGAATACAAAATGTATTGAAGTGAATGGTGTAGTAGAATACAACATGTATTGAAGTGAATGGTATAGTAGTATACAACATGTATTGAAGTGCATGGTATAGTAGAATACAACGTACTGAAGTGAATGGTATTGTAGAATACAACATGTATTGAAGTGAATGGTATAGTAGTATACATGTATTGAAGTGAATGGTATAGCAGAATACAACATGTAATAAAGTGAATGGTATAGCAGTATACAACATGTATTGGAGTGAATGGTGTAGTAGAATACAACATGTATTGAAGTGAATGGTGTAGTAGTATACAACATGTATTGAAGTGAATAGTTTAGTAAAATACAACATGTATTGAAGTGAATGGTGTAGTAGTATACAACATGTATTGAAGTGAATGGTATAGCAGAATACAACATGTATTGAAATGAATGGTTTAGTAAAATACAACATGTATTGAAGTGAATGGTTTAGTAAAATACACCATGTATTGAAGTGAATGGTATAGCAGAATACAACATGTATTGAAGTGAATGGTGTAGTAAAATACAACATGTAGTTAAGTGAATGGTTTAGTAAAATACAACATGTATTGAAGTGAATGGTTTAGTAAAATACAACATGTATTGAAGTGAATGGTGTAGTAGTATACAACATGTATTGAAGTGAATGGTAGAGTAGAATACAACATGTATTGAAGTGAATGGTGTAGTAGTATACAATATGTATTGAAGTGAATAGTGTAGTAGAATAAAACATGTACTGAAGTAAATGGTGTAGTAGTATACAACATGTATTGAAGTGAATGGTTTAGTAAAATACAACATGTATTGAAGTGAATGGTGTAGTAGAATACAACATGTATTGAAGTGAATGGTTTAGTAAAATACAACATGTATTGAAGTGAATGGTTTAGTAAAATACAACATGTATTGAAGTGAATGGTATAGCAGAATACAACATGTATTGAAGTGAATGGTTTAGTAAAATACAACATGTATTGAAGTGAATGATTTAGTAAAATACAACATGTATTGGAGTGAATGGTTTAGTAAAATACAACATGTATTGAAGTGAATGGTTTAGTAAAATACAACATGTATTGAATCGAATGGTATAGTAGTATACATATATTGAAGTGAATGGTATAGCAGAATACAACATGTATTGAAGTGAATGGTGTAGTAGAATATAACATGTATTGAAGTGAATGGTATAATAGAATACAACATGTATTGAGGTGAATGCTGTAGTAGTATACAACATGTATTGAAGTGAATAGTATAGCAGAATACAACATGTATTGAAGTGAATGGTACAGTAAAATTATATATATATATTGTGATGGTTTCCAAACTATTTATCAATTTATATAATTTAGAATAAACAAATGTATGTAGCTGAATTATTGTTTCGAAGACTTGGGACTACTACAATGCATTTCAGCAACAGTGGACCCTCAAAACAAATAGCTACCCGTCTTATCTAAATGAAGAATTGACCTAAAATGATGACAGAAACATGTTGAGTTTTTAGCATAAATCAAATGCTGATTGTATGATTCAACTGTCCTTTTATTCTTTTGGTGACAAAAATACTCAATTAATTTGTAATCTTTGAGCCTCAGTCTGTGCATTTATTTGTTGCAATACCTCGTCTGTAACTGGTGTATCCGCTCCTCTATGGATGCTGCCTCTTTTGTGGTGTGTCTGATTGCACTGTCTAGTCGCTTTCGCTCATTCTGCAAATAAAAACAAGGGAGTGAATAAAAAATGCCCATGGAAGCTAGAAGTTCACACAACAGAAGGTAGAGGTACAAAAACAAGAAAAGTTGTATGTACCCACTGACAAGGGATGTAACAAGTACACACAGAGTTTTTGTTTTGTATATAAATATTTATTTCTTATACATGTCATACAAAATTTAATATTCAGGATTTCGATTTACATTTACATAACATTTTCAAATGTAGTTTAAGAAACAATTATAGATTTGAAAAAGGAGACAAAAACAGTTAGAGACAAAAGGAAGAAGTGAGGTGGGAGGGAAGTAATAACAGGTGCACAAATTTGTATGGGACTGTTATTCAAAAGAAAATTGCAATATTCCCTAATATATCATTTCATGTTTTCCAAGTTGATTCTTTATTATGTGTTATTTTTTTTCTCCATGTTTTCAATATGTTTAATATAATTTATAAGAGATGTGAAACAAGGAATTGTATTTGCATATATTCTATTCTTAAATAAAAAATTTTAGCATTGAGCAAAAATGACTTTATCATACTAGCATTATTATTTAGCTCAGTTATTCTAAATAATACTGTAGAAAAATAAAAATAGATTTTTATGTTTTTCCTATTTAATGAAAAAGTTGTGTAAATCAGTTTATAGAGCTTTGGTAAATTGACATTCCTAAAACAAATGTTTATGCATTTCTCCATGCATATTATATACTTGCACTAGTTATATAACATTGATGCAGAAATTTATTATTTGACAATGTTCCCATTAAATATTTATATTGAAAACCTTGATGTTTTATGTCAATTGTGGAATTGTATGTGCTAATTTACATTTTTTTTTATCTATTTCTTCTTCCTATTTCATATGAAATTTGCTTTTAACAATTAACAACGTTAACATTTGAAATGGCTCATTTAAATGTTCATGAACACAATCAAGTATTTAACTGTGATTGCATCAGATTGTTAACAAATTTGTCCATGTGACACATTTTACATGTACACTTCATGAGCAAACAATACTTGTCAAGTGGTACAGGCATTTGTATAACTGTTAAGGAATGGAAACACTTGCCGTTTATTAATATACCACCCTAAATAAATAGAAAATTGATCAATATTATTTCCCTCCATGAATTTGGTATGGATTTATGACCCTTAGAAATATGTTATTTTTGTTATTCAGTATATGTTTATTGAGTTCTGATATGTTCATTAATATACAAATATGAAGACATATAAACCTAAAAAATATTTGATTCAGTACTTACATCAGTCTTATCGTACTGACACTTTACCTGAGCATTTCTCGTCAACTTTTTCATTTCTGTGACAGCTGTTTTGGCCTCCTGGTGGGCAGGTTGTAAAGTCTTCACATCCTCTCCGGAGACATTCAGTTTTGTTGTTAGTTCTGTCATACGCTTGGTGATGTTGTCCAAATTTGCCTGTTGGTAATAACATTATATGGAATAATATGTGCATCTTTATACCCAGGACTCAATATTGGGTAATCACAATATACTTTTTTTTTTGCCTCATTCCGTCAATGAGACAATATACATGTACTGGTTGCTTATTGGTATTACAGGACTTGAAAAGGGAATCCAGCTTTAGAAATGGGTGGAAAAAAAGAGAGTGATATTTGAACTCTTGGGAAAATAATAACTTAGACATGTATATCTGTTGAGATTTTATAATCAAAGTATATTACTTGTAACATTTTAATTAAAATATATTTATGGGAAAGTATAGGCATCAAATAAAAACTTGTTTTCACATTATACATATACACATATATATATATAATGCTTTAAGTTTATAATTTTTTCTTAATTGAAACATGTGAATAATGCTGTTCCCTTTGAACAACAAATGTTTTATCAAACTATCAACATTTGGTAAGTTCAACAATTTACCTTTGCTTCGTCCACCTTCTGTTTGAACCTTGGCAGTCTTGATTCCTCCTGTTTGCCATCTTTCTCTAACGGAATCATAGCCTGTCATGACAATACAGTGTTTTACAGAAATTCTTCAATTCCAAGTATATGCAAATACTATATATATATATCATGCTGACATGTAAATTTACATGGACAACCGCTTTTGATGATGGCAAAATAGAATTAGTTAATACTAAATTATTTTAGCGTAATTGTGAAAAACACTCATAAAAACTTATATGAAAGTCCGTTTCCTGGGTAGGATCGAACCCACAACTTCTTGCGTGAGCATTCAACACTCTGTTTTTTCACTGGTCTATCATCCCACTTATATTTATTATGGAATTTAAGATCAGCTGACCATTTGTTAAATGGTTAATAGAGGGTTGCTTGTAGATTTCACAGTAAAATTGTTCTGCATTCAGATTGTTTATAATATATTTATCATTTCTGTAATTAAAAACTATGTGTGTTTTAGAGAAAATAATTATTAGATAATGAACATTATTTTATTGTGCATGTGACAAAAATAACTGCTAAAAATGTGGAAGGTAAAAAAATGCCCAGTAAAACCCCCATGTTTTTTGTGAAGATTTTTTTGCACCTGCAAAAAGTAAATGGTTCGACTACTTAGATATTTTTCTAAAAATGATGAACAATAATAATTAATATGCTGGAATTGGGGCATATCTTGCGATAAAATAAAGAAAATGGATAGAAAACTATCAGTTGCTTAAGTATCGACAATATGTCCTACCATTTCCTACATTTGCAAAGTTTTGACATTTAGAATTTTTTGTGACAACATTAAAAACAAGTTGGCACAAGGGCCTTAACGGTCACCTGATTATCCTTGATGACATAAATCTATGTGAATCTATTTTCCAACTTTTGTTAATAAAACATAAGTATTGACCATCATGTCAGCAACAACAAAGCACACCAAAAACCATTCAAATGAGTCTATATTCAGTCATAAGAAATTATGTTTTCTGTTATTTTATTTTGTCTTTAATATATTAAGTAAAGTAGTCCCCCCCTCAGGGCCAAATTGTGAGACCCAGGGACAATCAGTTCACAATTTTAATAAAGGACCCATATACATTCATAATCATGCTCACCATTTGTTTCCCAGTGCTTCATGTAGTAAGAAGATTTTCAAAGTTTACCTTAAATTTGACTGTTTTGGCCCCGCCCCTAAGACCCCAGTGGGTGGGGACCATGCAATTCACAATTTTGATTCATCCTTAAGTAACAAAGCACCATACAACATTTCAGTATGATTGAGCTTACGGATTTTGAGAAGAAGTCGAAAATATCAATTGTTTATAGACCGACGACGACGGCTAAAAGGCTTTTGCAAAAGGTATCTTGAGATGACCTAACTAGAAAATACAAAACAACTATTAATTCTTACGAAAAACGTGCATTGCACAATAAATAAGATAAATGGTTCCTCACAATTAATCTTAGAATGTTTTTGCTATTAGGGTAATCCACAAAACCGTCTATCCTGGTTGAGCATGACGATAGCAATATTTGTATTCGTCAAAGAACAAACATGATGTTTACAAAAACACATTGTATGTACAAGTGTGTAATGTAGTCTGATTTGTTACCATGCATGCAGAGTTATCTCCTAAATTGGTCTATTTGAAGTGTATAGCTTTGCATTTATCCTTTCCAGTTTGTTGTTAAGCTTACATAAAGCCAGTTTATGGTTGAGAATTAAGTTTAAGGTTACCTTAGAATTAAGCTCAACAGGGTAGAAGTAAAAAGGTGTATGCCCTTGAATCAAAAATTATGCAGCTATATAGAAAAGTAATTTACCCTTTCTTTTTCAACAACAAACGACCAGGCAAGTTCATTTTTAAGTGTTCTGATCTTTTTCTTCAGTTCATCAATTGCTGTTAAGGATTTAAATTTCTGTTCCCAGTCTATTACCTCTTTTTCCAGTTTGGGTAGAGTCTGAAATGAACAAAGAAACAAGAGACGTGGAAATTCCCTGAAAACCATGTTTTTCAAACATTTTAGCTATTCTGTAACTATAACTCTATTTCATGCCAGAATTTTATGTACATTGAAACAGAAAATAAACAAGAGTTGTCAGAAGACCAACAAAGCTCGCCTCTGGGTGTCTAAGTCGAAAAAGGGCCATGACTGTGCCAAAATGCAATCCAGAGTTATGGTTCTTATCTCTGTGTGTTCCATTGAGGATGGTAAACACACATGCAAAGTTTCATTCATATCCAATGAGTGGTTGCATAGATATATGAAAATTGTACACAAAAGTTTAACCTGGGTGTCTATAACGACGCCGACGGGGTCATGACAATAGCTCTCCTTGGACTTCGTCCCGGCAAGCTAAAAAGCATACAATTCAAAATTTTGTTTTTTTATTTGTAAGACACTGATGCAATAGTTTTGTTAAAAAGAATGAAATAAAGTTTTCTCTTGTTTCTGTGCTATTCGCTGGTTGTTTGGCTAAAATATTACCTCTGTAATTCACATTATGAAAGATGTAATGTGATTATACTCTGAAACAAACATGCATATTCATAAAATAATACATCAATATTTTCACATTTTGCATTGAGGCTAAACTGGTGGTATTGTTCCAGTGCCCACCGATAGGAGGTAAGTCACACATGCTCAACGGATAGCAACAATTTCTTAAACACGATGTTTGATTCTACAAATATATTCCAAAATGCATCAAACATTATTACAAATTCAGCTGTGTTGTCAAAATTTTAAACCGACCTGTACATTTCTCTAATAAATCATTTGTATTTTTTTATAATATTGCTATCAACTGAGCAAGGGCACTGCAAACCATTTTCAAGATAAAAATGTGCATGTTAATGGATTTTTATTTTAATATAATATTATATCAATACATCAATCAAAACTTTTTTAGTATATTCATCAAAATAACAAAAGGAAAAGATTATTTTTACTTTACTGCTAGAAAATGTGTATAAGTTTGGTTGCGGAAACGATAAATTTTAGCATTTTTGACTAATTAAAGGGCCATAACTCTAAAGATAATAGTCAGAATTGGCTGATTATCGTACTTAATGTAGATTTTATAGAGATACACACTTTGTGTAAGTTGGCTTCAGTTCAGATAAAGAATACTCTAGTTATTGAGCAGAAACGTTAAATTTTAGCATTTTTGACTAATTAAAGGGCCATAACTCTAAAGATAATATCCTGAATTGGCTGGTTATCGAACTTGGCCTAGATTTTATAGATATTTACACTTTGTGTAAGTTTGCTTCAGTTCTGATAAAGAATAATCTAGTTATTGAGCGGAAACGGTAAAATTTAGCATTTTTGACTAATTAAAGGGCCATAACACTTAAGATAATGGCCCGTATTGGCTGGTTATCAAACTTGGCCTCGATTTTATAGAGGTTTACACTTTGTTCAAGTTTGCTTCAGTTCTGATAAAGAATAATCTAGTTATTGAGCAGAAACAGTAAATTTTAGCATTTTTGACTAATTAAAGGGCCATAACTCTAAAGATAATAGTCTGAATTGGCTGGTTATTGAACTTGGTCTAGATTTACTAGAGATTCACACTTTGTGTAAGTTTGTTTCAGTTCTAATAAAGAATACTCTAGTTATTGAGCAGAAACGGGCAATTTTAGTATTTTTGACTAATTAAAGGGCCATAACTCTGAAGATAATGGTCCATATTGGCTCGTTATCGAACTTGGCCTAGATTTTATAGAGATACACACTGTGTAAGTATGGTTCAGTTCCGGTGAAAAATACTCTAGTTATTGAACGGAAAGAAAAACTTGACGCTGCCCATCCACTCGCCCGCCGACTTCGCCAATCTAATAACCAGGTTTTCAAGTTTGAAAAACCTGGTTAAAAATAAAGCAGTTTGCATGGGCAACTTAAACTCTTAATTGAAAGTTTAACCTTTTGTTGGAAAACAATTTATACTTGTATGCGTAAAATTAACATTAATATGCTTAAAATTTGAGGAGTAATTTCAAAAATCTGAGCATTTTCAGCATTTAAGCATTAAAAAAGCATGTGTTTTTTAAGAGACTTGTTTTTTGCAATATTATTTGCCTATTTTCAATAAAGATAGCATAATTGAATAATATGTTGCTATCAAAACTACTCAAAACTTTTTAATTTCTTCATTTGAAAGATTGTAAATAAAATGTGAATATTAATGGCCATTTGGAACATTAAAAAATATGCTCCTGAAATAATTAATTTGCAGATTATTTCTACACTATACACCTGAAATAAATACAAATACAAATACATTTATATAGCGCAAAAATGTATTGTAAGCACAATACTCTGTTGCGCTTCACACGGTTGCATTAAATAATATTCACAGTCATACAATATAATAATTATGCACATAAAAACTTCAGTCATATCATTTAGTTATAAAAAATATTAAACAAATGAGTTTTCAGTTCTTGCCTAAATATATTTTCACTGTTTACACATTTGAGATATTTTGGAAGTCCATTCCACCACTTAGGGCCAACACAGTCTGTGTGAAAAACTTTTCAGGACTATAGCCCCTTCGGGCTTTAGACTTTCCAAAAATGTATAGCCCTAATTCACTTTTTATAGTCTGCTAAAAAAAGAAGACTTGAACTTTACAATATATATTTTTTTTATTTTATCATTTAATCACAATTTTTTTCAAAGAAATGGATTTAAGTTTTTTGCAACATCTTCTTCAGATAGTTCCATTTCATCTTCATCACCATCATAATTTGATCCATAGTCAGTGTCACTGTCCTTAGCCTTTCCAGTAACCCTCTGAAATTACATATGAAAAATTATAAGAACACTGACCCTGTAACAGTAGGAGAATAATTTAGGTCAATGAACAATTAACATTAATCATTAATATTTATGATTCAGATTGTATATGAAGTCACATGTATGTCTAATATATATAGGAGACGAAAATATATAGAAAAAAACATATTTATAAATAAAATTATTTTGAAACAAATGAAAATCAGATGCATTGTACTGGTATTTGTTATGTAGTTGTACATCACCTGTTCTACCACAAGTTCTATTTGATCTTGTGATTGGCCAGCTTCTGGTTCATCATCATGTGTGATTGGTTCAAGCTAATATCCTTGGTCAGCAGATTCCAACTGTAAATCCGGTTTTTGTCCTGTGTTTGTGTCAGCATCAGCCTCAGGTGTCTGAATATAAGAAATTCAACAACTGATCAGTCAATGATGATACAGTGACCATATCATACATTTAGAAAAGGGAAGATCTAGTACTGCTATTAAACCAAGTACTTTCATTACTTTCATAAGTACAACAATGAACATAAAGTTTGCACACTATTTTTATTCATGATGTTCACATCGACTTACTCTGGGTGTTCCTATAAAAGAGAAAGAACATTTTTACTAATTTCGGATAAAGTGATTAAGAGTTTTCAAATTAAAATCATTTTAATTGTTTATAAATTAGAAACAACATTAAATGAAAACATAAATATAATGAATGTATAAGTAAGTTAAAACACATAAAATAGTACAGACAGTGACAGAGGGCCAAATGGAAAATTAGTTAAACTAAATGGTTTTACCCTCTTTAAATAAAATCGCTTATCTTATCTTACCAATCTGAAAATGATTTATGTTTTATATTACCACTACCATATTCACATAATTCACTTGAGGGCATGTGTGGTGCATTTGTCCCATGATCAAGAGGTCCCATTGGATACTCAGTCCTTTGGCAGTCATGGACATAATGTCAGTAAGCATTCCATAAAAAAAATCTCTGCAAGTAACTGAAACTGTTACCACTTGAAAATGTGGTAGGAGAAACATTATTTGTGACACAATGGCTTTTGTCAAGAATTGCCGAACAGAAACAAATTACAATACAAGAGGTAATTACCTATGCCAATGAATCTTCCAACGATTTTGCTTCCAGTCCAAGTCCATATAAATAGGCTTTCATACTCATCTCCAGTATAGTCTGATGTCCCATCACACGTGAAACTGATAAAGCTTGCAGTCTCGAATAATTTTTCAGTTTTTATGTGTTAAATTGAACAATGTTTCCCATAAAGTTAGCAGCTGCCTTATCGTTTATGTACGTGTTGCCAATATCTATACCCATACTTCTGTCCAGGGTACAGAGAACAGTGAAAGTTTTGAAAAACAAATGACGTTAAGCAATGGCATGAACATTTTTGAACAAATTAGTGAGTCTAGACTGTTCAACCTTTTTCAATTGCATCAGTGATTTTCCAGCTGATGTATCTTCTAATGGAGTTGCCTTTGCAGTCTCTTTTCGAAATGCTTGGTGTTTGCATGTGCGGTGATGGCTTCTAATTTAAAATTTACACACCCATTGACAAAATTGTTACTGATGTCCCCGTTTAGCTCGCACATGGAAAAAAACATTTTACCGTTCTCAAACTTTAACCAGTCCCAATCTTTCCTCCAGTGCTTCTGAAATGTACGAACACGCTTGTGTTTGTACTATTTTGTCTTGTCAGATGAATCTGTAACAAGTAACTTTCATTTTTTTTCCTGGCTTTGCACCAGGTGACCATTTCAAGGTTGCCATCACGTTTGATTTACAATAATTTATAATTCGGTAGTTTCCGGCATCATTCATAATCACATATAACGGATTTAAGCGGCAATAAATTATTCATAACGGAAATTATCGCATGCCCGGGAGAAGGAAATGACGCGTTCCTATTGGTTGTAAAAAAAAACAATACCCCGCAATTTGATCAATAAGAATATCCCTCTGAGCAGTATCTATTTTAAGACACAAAATTTCCAGATTTTGGTCTCTTGCAATATACTTTAATATTCATCGGACTACACGTCTGGGAAACTTTTGTAGCACGACCAAAAAAGTTATAGCCTGGGTCTCGGACTATATCTTTATTTCGCAGACTGCCAACAACATAAAATGATCTGTCTGCCATTTTCATTATTGTTCTTGGAACTATAAAGTTAATTTCATCAGATTATCTTAATCTGTATTTTCCCTGAATGCTATTGAGCAAATCCTTCAAATAAGATGGAGCTGTTCCCTGCACAATTTAAAAGACAAGAACCAGTATTTTGTACATGATTTTTGCCCTTACAGGCAGCCAGTGGAGACTTTAGAATTTCACTACTTGGTTGGTCATACAGAGCACCTGTGACAACCCTGGCTGCACGATTTTGGATTCTTTGAAGTCTCTCAATCTGATAGGCAGGTATATAAGTGAAAAGTCCATTGCATAAGTCAATGTGTGAATGAATAAGTTTTAAATAGTTAAATGGGGGATTGTTTCTTAAATATGCTCCTGAAACAGTTAATAAGAAGACTGCATCTACAATATACTCCTGAAATAGTTAAGTGGGGGATTATTTCTAAAATATCTCCTGAAAAGTTAATTTGAGGATTGCTTCTACAATATGCTCTAGAAATAGCTAAATTAAGAATGTTTCTACAATATGCTCCAGAAATAGTTAATTTGGGGATTGTTTTTACAATATGCTTCAAAAATAGTTAATTTGAGGTATGTTTTTACAATATGCTCCAGAAATAGTTAATTTGAGAATTGTTTCTATAATATGCTACAGAACTAGTTAATTTGGGGGTTGTTTCTACAATATGCTCCAGAAATAGTTAATTTGGGGATTGTTTCTACAATATGCTCCAGAAAAAGTTAATTTGAGGATTATTTCTATAATATGCTTCAGAAATAATTAATTTGAGGAATGTTTTACAATATGCTCCATAAATAGTTAATTTGAGGATTGTTTCTATAATATGCTCCTGAAAGTTATTTTGGGATTGTTTCTACAATATGTTATGCTCCAGAAATAGTTAATATCGGGATTGTTTATACAATATGCTCCAGAAATAGTTAATTTGAGAAATGTTTCTACAGTACGTTCCAGAAATAGTTAATTTGAGGTTTGTTTCTATAATTTGCTCCAGAAATAGGTAAGTGGGGGTTGTTTCTAAAATATGCTCCTGGAATAGTTAAGAAAGGGATTGTTTATAAAACATGTACTTGAAATAGTTAATTTGAAGATTTTTTCTACAATATGCTCAGAAAGATAATCTGAGAAATGTTTCGACAATATGCTCCAGAAATAGTTAATCTGAGGAATGTGTCGATAAATTGCTCCAGAAATAGTTAATTTGAGGATTGTGTCGACAATATGCTTCAGAAATAGTTAATTTGAGGATTGTGTCAACAATATGCTCCAGAAATAGTTAATTTGAGGAATGTGTTGACAATATGCCCCAGAAATAGTTAATTTGAGGAATGGGTCGACAATATGCTCCAGAAATAGTTAATTTGAGGATTGTGTCGACAATATGTTCCAGAAATAAATAATTTGAAGATTGTTTCCTAAATATGCTCCAGAAATAGTTAATTTGAGGATTGTGTTGATAATATGCTCCAGAAATAGTTAATTTGAGGAATGTGTCGACAATATGCTCCAAATTTAGTTAATTTGAGAAATGTGTCGACAATATGCTCCAGAAAAAGTTAATTTGAGGATTGTTATTAAAATATGCTCCAGAAATAGTCAATTTGAGGAAAGTTTCTACAATATGCTCCTGAAATAGTTAATTTGAAGATTGTTTCAACAATATGCCCCAGGAATAGTTAAAATGAGAAATGTTTCGATAGTATGCTCCCATCACCTACCATGACTTTCTGTTGAATTATGTCGGTTGTGATTTCTTTTTGTTCATTGGCACGGCTATAATCCTCCTTGATCTGTTCAAGTTGTGTAGCTTTCAGGAAGAACTGGAACACGGAAAAAAATGAATGAATAGGGTTTTACGGCGTACCAACACATTATAGGTTAATTGACGCCAACAGGAAGGAAGATTCCAGGTTCACTCTACATGTATAAAAATGACAAATTAACATACAGATAAAAAAAAAGATAAAAAAATGAATATGCAGAATGAACCAAGAACCTTGATACCTGCAGAACTGCAAAGTTTCAGCAAATTCTATCATATTACTCAAATTGTTGTTTCTTACGAAATGCATGAGCCACAGTGATCCTATTCTTGCAATCACTCATATGGCTCCCTGAAACCACACAGGGGGTGGTAATTTAACCGCAATAATGAACAAGACAAAAAATGATAAAATGAACATGACACCCATTCGGAGGATTCCTACCCCTCTGCAGAGATTGGCAGTGATTCTATTCTTAGCCTGAACCACACGGGCTCACACGGAAAAGAATGACATAACAACTATAAAATTATATGACATTAAATGGAAAATATATTTCTTCTATGATGGTTCAAATCAACACGTATTAATAATTTTAATTGAGAACACTCCTAACGCAGCATTTGTTTACATGCGACTGATAGCTGTTCGTCGACTTTCAGAGACTGTCGTTTAAGTGCATATAACCAATCACAAGATGTAAACAAGAGGCCCAAGAGGACCTGAGGACGCTCTACTGACTCATAGTGGCCATAGCACCTTTTGGAATTCTCCTATGCAATAGAAACATTGGGGCATGGTCATTTTTTAGCCTAGGGACACCATTTGAACAATCTAACAAAACTATAGTTGGTCATCAATACTCCATAAACATTTTGAAAATATGTTGGACCCTTCATTAGAAGAAGATTTTTTAAGCTTTGGACTATTTTAAGTAACGGTGGCCATCTTGAATTTTAGATAGAAAACAAAATCTTTTGTATAGTCTCCTATGCAATAGAAACATCCATGTGAAGTTTCATTTTAATTGGCCTAATGGTTTCAGAATAAATGAAAAAAAAGAAAGAGAATTTTCTGTTTTCCCATAGTATCCCTATGTAAAAGTCCCCTGAAAGGGCCCCTATAAATTTTAGCCCCTAAATTCTTATCTGCAATCAAACCCCTGCACATAGGGATAATCTATATTAAATATGTAGAAATCTGACATACCGGTTCTTAAGAAAACGATTTTAGTAATTCCCAATTTGTACCCCTTTGTGGCCCCTCCTGACCCTTTAAGACATAGGAACCCAGTCATTTTTACAAATCTGAACCTCCTTCACCTAACAATGCTTTTGTGAAGATATAGGCAAAATCATTCATTTCCATTTAAAAAAAAAAAAAAATAATAATATATTGACATGAGTCCCCTAATTGAACTCTCAGGGCAGGCTCATTTTTAACCCGAAGGACATCATTTGAACAAATCTAATAAAACTATAGTTGGTCATCATTACTACATAAACATTTTGAAAATCTGTTGGCCCTTCATGAGAAGAAGATTTTTTAAGTTTTGGACTATTTTTAGTAATGGCGGCCATCTTGAATTTCAGATCGAAAAAAATAATCTTCTGTATAGTCTTCTATGCAATAAAAACATCTATGTGAAGTTTCAGTTTAATTGGCCTAGTAGTTTCAGAGAAAGTGCTGCTAACAGACGACGGACGACGCATTGCATTTCAGCACTTCTGGCCTTTGGTCAGTAGAGCTAAAAACATGAAGAGAATAAACCAGTCCACAGAGTACAAAACTAATATTCGAATAACCCAAATTTTAACTTTTCAACTAATAGAATTTCTTTGCGCTCTTTTATTTTTTTATTATATTATGCATTGTATCTCATGTTTGGTGTTTGAGCCTTTTAAAATATTCACTTATTATGTGTTCCCTTTGGTTGCAACACCAACTTAACAACTATGCAAAGGGGCAAATGTATAAGCATATATCACATATAGGCACAAAGTTTAGGTCTTATGTATATCCCATAAATTAATATAAGCACAAACGCTTATTATCAGATTCTACAGTAGTTCATCTTGCCTGTATTTCTTATTCACCTTCCAGCAATCATTGTAGAGTTGTTTGTACATATTTTGAACATGTCTACATTAATAGTACAATAGAAAAATGTCAATTTGCATGTTTTTTTTCCAAATGTTTACAAATGTACTTATTTTCCAAACTTGTGTGACTTCACTAGTTATGTAAAAACATTAATAGTTTCTAAAATACATTATAGAAGTTTCAGAAAGTAAAACTTGGAGATGAATACTTTCATACGATAATGTATTCATAGATGTGGAGTCTGATAAGTGTCCCCTTACGTCTCACTACACAGTTACGCCCCTTTTTTTCCACAGTAACATGATTCTTACACTTAAAAAAAAAAGAAAAAGAAAAGGCCTATGTAATTCGGTTTTGAAATATTTTCAAAATGGTTCATAGTGGTTGTGATTTTTTGCTGCAGATGAGTAGAGCAAAAGTTGGCAGAGCATTTGCTGCAATAAGACATCACTGGCGTTAAAAAGTGACTTTTATGGGATTTCAACATATGCATGTATTTATGAGCATTTGAGGACTTCTTTTTTTAAAAAAATCTCAGGGTGTCACTGCACCCTCTTTATAAAACAAGAAAATATCGGTGGAACCGATAGATGCTCCCCAATTGAGTGTTTGACTCTGTACCATATTCCCTTAGTGCTGATGACTACTTGGTTGAAAAATACTAAACTGCATAGCAGGAACAATATGTGGCTCTGCACTTGACATAACTCATTCGCAAATCATTGAACCTAAACAAAATGACAATATGTGCATATCCTAGTTAGTTTTACAAAATTAAAACCAGAGGTTGTAGCGAAATAGCATCATGAAGACAATATGCACATCTCCACTTGGTAATCATGCATCCTAGCAAGTTTCATAAAATTCCAACCAGAGGTTGTAGAGAAATAGAGCTGAGAGGAGTTTGGTCACAGACAGAATGAAAGGGCCACAACTCCATTAAAAAATCATCGAACTGGAACACAAACATAGCAAATTTCATAAAATTCCAAACTGAGGTTGAAGAGAAATAGCACAGACAATAATTTGGTCACAGACTCAATGAAAGGACCACAACTCCGTGAAAATCATCGAACCGAAACTCAAAGACAATATGCGCATCTCCACTTGGTAGTGATGCATCCTAGCAAGTTTCATAAAATTCCAACATGGGGTTGTAGAGAAATAGTGCGGACAAGAATTTGATCACAAATAAAATCAAAGGGCTATAACTCCGTGAAAAATCATTGAACCGAAACACGAAGACAATATGCGCATCTGCACTTGGTAATGATTCATCCTAGCAAGTTTCATAAAATTCCAACCTGAGGTTGTAGAGAATAGTGCGGACAAGAATTTGGTCACAGACTCAAAGGGTCATAACTCGGTGACAAATCATCGAACCGGAACACAAAGATATTATGCGCATGTCCACTTGGCAATGATGCATCCTAGCAAGTTTCATAAAATTTGAACATTGGGTTGTAGAGAAATAGCAGGGACAAGAATTTGGTCACAGACAGAATCAAAAGGCCATAACTCCGTGAAAAATCATCGAACCGGAACACAAAGATATTATGCATATCCCCACTTGGTAGTGATGCATCCTAGCAAGTTTCATAAAATTCGAACATTGGGTTGTAGAGAAATAGCACGGACAAGAATTTGGTCAAGGATAGAATCAAAGGGCCATAACTCCATGAAAAATCATCGAACCGGAACACAGAATTATGCCAACTGCAGTTGGTAATTATGCATCCTAGCAAGCTTTATTAAATTCCAACCTGAGGTTGTAGAGAAATAGCCCGGACAAGAATTTGGTCAGACACAATTAAAGGGCCATAACTCCGTGAAAAATCATCTAACTGGAACAAAAAGACATTATGCACATCTCCACTTGGTAGTGATGCATCCTAGCAAGTTTCATAAAATTCCAACCAGAGGTTGTAGAGAAATAGCCCGGACAAAAATTTGGTGACACAGACGGACGGATGCATGCACGGACGAAGTGGCGACTTTATGCTTCCCCTCTTTGGGGGAGCATAAAAACCAAGCTAGTCAACCTACCAGTTAGTGTGCATTTTTATGTGGGTATACATTCCTGCTATGTAAAAAAAAAATTACTTTAAAAAAAATTCTATGTGGAATTCTTTTTTTACCATGGAAATCCTAGACCTTATTTTATATAGAACAAAGAACTGTGTAGTGCGACCTTTAAGCACACCAAAAAAACATATTACAACATCTACTTGTTTCTCTACTTTAACCTGGCCACTAGTTCAACCTTTCAAGACCAGTGTAAAACTTAAATACGATCATTAAAACCAGACCGGGATATTCCATGTTATTTAATTAGGCCTTTGTACACATTACTTGACTTACCCTGTACTTGTCATTGGGACTTTTTGAGTTAAGAAAATTTCTACTAGTGTCCTGGTTAAGCACGGCTACAGGATTGTCGACTTGAATGTTAAACTGATCCAGTATACGAGATAGGTCATCTTTCTTCTGCGATATAACCTTACCTGAAATATATTAACAGATCAAGTGTTTCCCAATATCGTGATTGTACTGTGGCTTAACATCATGGTTAAAACATTTACATTTTTTCGTATGGCGTAAGCATCTCTTTCAGCAGATATTAACAAAATTAATACTTAAATGTATTGTTTGCATACAGTTAAAAGACATCAATCACTAGAAGCTCTCAAAACCCTGTCATTGCTCACCTTGTTTAACAGTGGATCTTTTGTTATGGAAATACAGTGGTTTTATATTACAAAAATGGTAATGTGAGGTCATTATTATTTTTGACTGAAGTAAAATTATGTAAAAATTTAAATTAGGCATCATCACTCACCACAACAAGAGGCCCTGAGGATGGTCTACTGACTCATAGTGGCCATAGCACTTTTTGAAATTTCGCAATATTTACTCTCTTTGGGGGGGGTGGGGGGGGGGGTCATCTTAACTTATGGACAAATACCCCTATCACACCCATACTGAACAAAAACTTAATTGGCCCATTGGCCAGAAGAGCTAAAAATCAACCTGGCAGGATCTATCTCTTTTTTTAAATGTCTGCCATTCAGAAAACATTCTCTATAACATTTGTAACAATTCTATTAATTGTTATTGGCACTTAATACACAAACCATGTAGATGCTCATTTAAGGAGCATTCAAGTTTGAAAAGTTTCATTGTACCATTTGGTGCAGTGGTTACAAAGCAGAATACAATGTTACAAGAGAATTCCATGGAATAAAATGTTTCACCTGTATTTGTTTATTACAAAGTGAGACTCAGACTGTGAATAAGTCCAGCATGGATGCAAGGCCATTGCTAGATAAACAAGTGAATTAAGTATTGCCATGCAATTTAAAGTCCCCTACTGGTCAACAGTAGTAGGTTCTATCATTTACTGATGATATTTTGAGTGTTGTTTATATATAAAAATACTTTAAAATGAGCAACAGGAAATGTAGACAGTTAGGTATGCTAGAAAAGGCTCATTGTCATGTTATACTTAACATTTCTATGCAGTATATGTAAATTCACAGCTTCCATATAAGTCATATACGTGGCCATGACCTTTGAGGTAGTCACCTAGGTGCTGTATACATGTTATGCTGAACACAACTATGAAATTATATGTATGAATTGGTCCATGCATTTGGAAGTTACAGGTTGGACAAAATCAGTTATGCACTATATTGAAATACATAATCTCAATATGCACAAGTCCTGTTCATGACCTTGAGCTATGAGGAATTTATTTAAGTGCTGTGTGCTACACAACATCATGTTATGTCGAACACTTCTGTGAAGTTATTCGAGTCTATCTGGTCTAACAGTGTTTCTGTGTGCCACACTGTTGTTTGACATTGCCATTTTTTTCTAATTTCTCATAGAATATTGATATCATGAAACACCCATTGCTCAAATCCCCACTAGGCCACAGTTTCAGTGATGGATATACCACATTGCATCTCTTTGTCATTCATTGTCAACATTGATTCTGGCGGGAAAGTTATCAGTTACTTGAGAAGAAGAAAGTGCTCAAATTCTGGTTAACCTTCCAGGTTGCAAGGCAAGAGTGGTTAGGTCAACTGATTGCCAGCATAAAAATGTCGTAAAATATTCCAACATAAAAAAAAACACAACTACAGGCCAAATTTGGTGGAACTAGGCCAAACAGTTTCTTAGAAACATACCTAAATGCTAAATCTTAATGTTGTGTAGGCTATTATTAATCTGTCGAGATCAAGTTCAACGCTTTAAAAAATGCTGCATGGCTTTGAATAGAACTACCTACATGTATCACACAACTATAGACCAAATGTGTTAAACGCAGGTCACACAGATTATGTTCGAAAAGGTGAGACCAAGAATTAAATAACAAAAACATCAAAATGATAGCAATAATATATAATCAGCCATTTGGACAAGATGAGCTAAAAATGAAAAAAAAAAAAAAATGAACAGATCTAGGGTGTACTTATGAATTACGCACCAGCTTTAGACTTAAGCCTGTATTGTGAACTGCCATCACTGTTAAACTTCCTCTGTACAATGATGGAGGCTCCATACAAGTCTGGCTTGAAAGCATCAGAGCCACGGTTCCTCAACTTTATCTCAACATCAGCTGACCTGTAATTATTATCATACAACCACATTTGTCTGGTTCCCTGCCGGTATGCCACTTGTAAACTAATAATGCTTGAATAAAGTGGACAGTTTTTCAAGTCTTAAACAGGGGTGTAGGTTATACAAGAGTATAAAAAACAACTTTATTTTTCAGGTCCCAGAAGCTCTCCTTCGATTGTCTACAACAGCATTTCTGGCCAATTTCGCACAGAATGTAGTTGAATATACATGCTTTATATTTTGATAACTATTCAATGAACAACATTTAAAACCTATTTTTGTGTAATTTGTATTAACCAAATAAAAATAGACAAACTTATTGTAAACATAATATTTAAACCATAAGTGTATAATATAACTTGACTGGTACAAAGGTATATTCAAATTCACTTCTTTTAAATTTCGTCATGTAGTAGTTGCTTACAATAGCATGGTTTTTGAGCTAGCTTTTATAGCAACATGGTTTAAGTGCACAGACTTATCAATTAGAAAGTTAAACAATGAAGTAGTCAAACCTGTCTTAAGCAGCCAGTCAAGGGAATGAACAAAAATGGCCTTTTAAGACAGGTTGTTGCATAATACAGGTAAATATGCTCTGAAAGCATAGCCATGGAAAATAGCTAATGTGGCTGCTTAAGACAAGTGGCTGCTTAATAGAGGCGGCCACTTACACAGGTTTGGCTGTATAAGGTTTGTACTTTGGTTGGTGACTGCAGTCAGTGTGATTAAAAGGAATAATTGTCTGGTATTAATTGCTATGGAAATATTTGCATTTACCTTAGGCCATCTTAAAAAATAAATTTTTTGTTGTGCTCCTACCTACTCACTCAGATTGCAGATACATACACTTTTTATAGACTTTCAAAGCGTTTAATTTCCCCTCATGATATCTGTCCAATTTGCTTTAAAATGTCTATGGAAAATCAAAATTTAGCGAAAACAACAACAAACGAGCTACCTACCTACTCACATGAAAAATACTGGGTCGGAGCACAGGAAACAAATATTTTTTTTTAAGGATGGCCTAATTATTTGATTCAAACATATTTTGAAATAATTATGAATAAAGCAGTTTATGTATTAAAAATAACTTTTAATAATTTTTAAAAAATGCGACAAAACAAAATTTGAAAGGTATGTGCCCGTGTCATGATGGTTCAACAAAAATATATCCACCTCAATATTATTTATCCAACTGACTTACTGTTTTCCAGTTTTTATGAAACTTTTCAGTTTACTACCCCTATTCGTCACGGAAGCTTTCCCACCGAGACCAACCACAAGAGCCGTTACTACAGCACTTTTCCCACCTGAAATTAGTAATTGGTTGAACATTAAAAACATTTGATGGAACATACACGTATTGTTAGCAAATATACCGTTTATTCCCTTATTAACGCCCCCAGGGGCGTTACATTTTACAAGGTGGGGGCATTTATAAAAGATAAATAAAAGCAAACTTAACAACAGTTAAAAATACAAAAAAGGCCTGGAAAAACCTGAAATCCGGTTTAAATCCCCAAAAAAGTGGTTCAGAATTATTTGAGAGTGAATGAAATAATCAACATAGGATGAAAAAAAACTGAAAATCTGTATGAAATTACTAGTCTGCTAACTGGAATATCCAAATTTATGGTCAGTGTACTCTTCACTTTAAATCACTTGGACGCTTGCTCTTATAAACATAGAACAATGAGCTTTCAGCGTACAAAATACTAACCGCATTTTCCTACGTTTTGTAATGTTTTAATCAAGTCGGCATTTTTACCGGTACTAGTTTTAAATGGCAAATATGGGGAAGTGTTTATTCAACCAAAAGTGGTTAATTGGTCACCCAAGATATAAATAATGGGTAAGAGAGTTCAAATGTGATAAACACCCAATAATTGTTGTCTGTGTAACAAAAAAATCGATCTAGGAAAGATGGGCGAATACGCACTAAACTCGCATATAAGTTTAATTTTTTAATTTTCAAGAAAAATAGGTGGAGGTGTTTATAAGGGGTGGGGGGGGGGGGGGGGGTATTCAATAACATGGATTTTCACTCTCGTACATGTTCATTGGATGACATTTTTAAGAATTTATATGTACCATGGGTATTTATTTCCATTGCAGTGCTGTATTTAGAAGAAAAGTATAAGACAAAATCAAACCCCCTACACATAGGGATAATTTATGCCAAATATGAACAAATCTGACATACCAGTTCTTAAGAAAACGAATTTAGTAATTCCCAATTTTTACCCTTTTGGGACCCCTCTTGACCCCTTAAGACAGTGGAACCCAGTCATTTTTACAAATCTGAACCTCTTTCACCAAACAATGCTTCTGTGAAGTTATAGGCAAAATCATTTCAATTTAAAAAAAAAAAAAAAAATTATTACAATGACATGTGTCCCCTAATTGGGTCATACTTAACCCTAGGGACACCATTTGAACAAATCTAACAAAACTATAGTTGGTCATCATTACTACATAAACATTTTGAAAATCTGTTGGGCCGTTCATGAGAAGAAGATTTTTTAAGTTTTGGACTATTTTTAGTAACGGCGGCCATCTTGAATGTCAGATCGAAAAAAATCTTCTGTATAGTCTCCTATGCAATAGAAACACCCATGTGAAGTTTCAGTTTAATTGGCCTAGTAGTTTCAGAGAAAGTGCTGCTAACAGACGACAGACGACAGACAACGTGCCATCGCATAAGCACTTCTGGCCTTTGGCCAGTCGAGCTAATAAAAACCGGACAAATTTTGCATTTTGGAATTTTAGAAGCCCTGCTTCAGTTGTATACAAGCTTTATGTTATATACAATACTTACTTCCATTACACCCAACTATAAAGTTAATGTTGGGACCAAATGTTACAGTCAGTCTGTTGTGACACATGAAGTTACGGAGCTCAATCTTTTCTATAATGCCAACCTCAGCTTCTTTCTGAAAAAAAAAAGAAAATGAAAGATACTTTATGTTCTAAGCATACCAAATTCATGTAGTCATATTTGGACAGTTTATTGCAGTTAATTTCTGAGCAATATGCTTATCATATCAGCAGGTTTGGTATCGGCCATACCACGATACAGCCGTAGGCTATACATCAGTCAATATCCTTTATAATAAGCCGAAAAACAGCATCAAATCCATTCAAATTATCAAAAAATGAGAGATCAAACAAATAGCCTTACCTGTGTATTCTATTTATAAATCATAAATGGGTCTACACTGTCAGTCACCAAAGGTGCCAATTTGCGATAAAAATGTCAATATATCAAGGACATTTTGCAAATACAATGTAAATAAAATAAAGCTTTCGGATAAAAGGTGGTCTCAATATCTTATAAGCAAGCATCATCAAACAAACAATTGAAAGCACACTTAAAATAGTTTATTAACGTATATAAAACCATTACCAGGATGTTGACCTTCTAAATTGGTTGCTCTAAAAGATGGCACCTTTTTCCGAAGTGCAGCTCCAGTTATGTTATTTGCAATAACAGGTAGTTTTAGGTTTTTTCTCAGCCCTGCATGTAGGGCTAATATTAGTTCTAAGGGTCTGACTTCTGCATTTCAAATGTTCAGTAATTATGCGTGTACGAATACTTAAGGTAGTGGACCCGTAATGGGCTCGTCAACTTTCGTGCGATGTCGGTATCCTCCGTAACGATTTCGGAGCATCTCGGTATAGATCGGAAAAAACTTATAAAATACATAAAGTATAGATATTTTTTTATTTCGTAACAATAAATCCCATATCCTGTTTTGTTTCATTGCTTTTAATATCATTTTATCGTCATTAACGTTAAATTTTATAAAAAAAAATAAAAATAAACGATAATTGCCCACTTCCGGTTGTAAACAAAAATGGATTTTTACGATCGTCGAAGATGTTTTTGTTCGAATAAAAAGAAAAAAACAGCGAAGTCTCATTCGATTGGTGGGAATATTGATCACAAATATAACAATCAGACCGCTTGTAATGTGTCAGAGCCAGTGTATCAATATCAACTGAAGAATCGACGAAGCGCATTGGAAAAAGTGATCGAAAATTGGTTGTGTTCGAAGTTTTGATGTCAAACCTAAAACGTTGTCAATTATGCAGACTTAGTTCTGTACCAGTTACTTATGACAGCATTGCTCAAAAAGGGTTAGGCGAATATGTGTATGTTGTGCGTCAGAACAGTGACTGTGGACATGTCAACAGAGTTGCCTATGGCATAAAAACAACATCAAAGATCTGAAAGAATGCCCTGTTATGCAGCCAACACAAAGCTAGGCCAGGTAAGATAGTATTGATGACTGTCTGTTGTATAACGTTGATTTTTTTATTAGAACTTATAGTAATTAGTTGCGATGAAACTGTTCAATTATCCAGAATTTAAAAAATGCTCAGCATATATATATATATTTTGCTAGACTTTGATTGATGTTTGAATATATAGAATATCATTTTCGTGCCATCAAGACCAAACGGCCGATCAGCTAGCCTAACCACTCTTTACGGGATCCTGGAAGCTTAACCTGTACTCGAGTACACCCATTCTAAAAGTAGCTGATAACTTTCCCACATCAATCAGCGATGAGATACGAATGATATTTATAATTAGACACATTGTCTCTTATCAACAAAATACATAAAACTAAAATGTAAACAAGTAGTAAGAATTGTTTTTATATACATCATACATGTAGATACAATGATACAAGATACAATATATTGCAGTTAGAATGTTGTGCATGTTGATTTCAGTAATGCAGTTACACTGAAGACAGCGATTTACTGTTGGCTCTCTACTGTCTGGAGGTCTGTCAGGTCAACACACAGAGTAAGCCACATTTTCCTGTCGGGCAAGAAGTGCAATGTTCTGTACAGTAGACACCGAATGGCATACACAAGACTTTGAAAGTTTAACATGTATGTATTTAATAATTTATAATTGATTAATTGCATTGAATTTTACGCTGTTTTTAATGTGACAATTGTATTGATGCCCTTACATGTACACAAGGAATTATATAGAGCTATACAAGTCCATGATGTACATAGTCATCGGGTTTTTGTAGATATGCAATGGTTTAACCAGGACTAGATACCCATTATCTGTCATTATCTCTCTGCCATATTATGTTCTATTATAGAATGCAGTCAGATACATCTGTGTTGATTTTTAGTTTCATATTTAACAATCAATACAAAACTTCCAGGCTACCTGTTTATGACAAACCCTCTTTAATGAATCGAATGCAAAGAAAGCTCTGAGCTTTTATTAAGCGCTCTTGAGTCCGCTTCCCAAGTAGAACCAGTCCTGCGTGTTGCTTTTTCAGAGGCACTGGGTCAAGCTGGGGATCAAACCTGCAATCTTTGGCGTGAGCTGCCAACACTATCTACGAAACTACTGTCTCACTTTGAGTATTTTGAGAATTTGTGTTTACAACAGTGAGGTCAGTTATTTTGGGACATTAGGATGAGCAAGAAGTGACATGAAGAAGATAAAGAAAAAATAATAGTATTCAGTTATTAGCCACTTCTTGAAAATATTACGGTAGCTCAAAGCAGTCTCAAATAATAACAGTACTTTATTCTGTATTTGTAGTACGTAATGGACTACATCTATGTCAGCTGCAGTGGAAGTCGAGTCTTCACAAACATTTGCCACCCATGTTATACCAGGATTGCCTATACCATCAGAAGGTTACTGGTATAGTGATGATGATTCTGGAACTATGTGTGAAATAGTGTGAAACCAGTCTACATTCAAACAGCTATCCAGAAACTTTGTAAATGACTGGAAAAGAGTTCTAAAGTCGTATTAGTCGCTTACAATGGAAGATGATTTTATTATCCAGTGGTATATGACGTACCAACAATACAGAGCAGTTTTCAAGTGTGTATCAGGATTAATTATTCCCTGACAGTGTTAAGGAAACAGTTTCCATGTCATTCACATAAAAAGGTAGACCTTGTAATATTGTTGTGCAATATCAGCTACAGTGCACAAAATGCCAATTCGTAGACACTTGGGCAACTCCTCAAATAATTGACACCGAAAGAGCTCCTATCCTACAGTTTCGCTCCAAATGAAAACAATTTATAAACATTCTGGTGAGGATGGACTGAGAGGCATTTTTCCTGCCAATAATGGTGGTGGTGTACCACGGGTCACCAAAGCAAAAAAGTATTAGATGAGGTTATATCAAAGATGGCTATATATTTCAAACAATGACTCTTTATGACTTGAAGTGTGTGTGTCAAGTGAGGGGTTGGGGGTTCTATTCTGTCATACTCATAATGTGAACTTTTTTATATAGTATTAATATTTAATAGTTTATGTCATACTATGTTTGTTTTGAAATTGACACTATTCGCAAGATAAATAATTTAAGTGTTTAAGCACGAGAATGAATCCGTGTAATGGGGTGGGGGTGGGTGGGGTTCTGATTCCATGTTCTATTTTCTAATAAAAAGTACATATTATTGCTTTTATGCTATTTTTGTATAATGTGGGAACATCTTTATTTCAATAATATTTGTCATTATAGTTTTTGTATCAAAACTTGGAAACATTAACATTACTTTTAAGATAAACATTTATTTCTATAGAACTGCTGATTATGAAATTTTGACCCTATCATATTAAAAAAAATTATTGAGAAAAAAACGGACGGTAAAACTTCCTTATCTTTTGATATCATATGTGGAATAGTATATATATAAAAGTTAGTCATGTAGTATTGATGCCCCAACAGTAGAATGGATTCTCTAGACTTTTATTTTAGAACAACTTTTTTCAAAACTATCAAAAATATGGATTTCTCCTGTCCGTTAAAATACAAATGAGTTCATTTTAGATTATTTTTTTCAATTTAATGTTGCATGCTCATATTTTTTCTTATAACAAATGCTTTTAGAATACACTGATACTTAAAAATGTAGAAAATATTGAAAATAAATAAAATTGTAGCAATTTTACCTATTTTGGACTTTGTATTTTTTTTGCGGCCTTTTGAAAATGGGATATGGTAAAGTAAATGCGGATAACTTTTTTTTTAGACGGTAAAAGTTTTTAAAAATTTGGAAATTAGTCAGTGATATTATATAGTTAATAAAAATAAAAGGCTTTAAAAGATTTGAAATATAGCCCATTACGGTCCCACTACCTTAAGTAAATAAAACCCTGTTTGACATTCAAACTTTAATTTCAATTTGCATTTAAAACAAAAAACTGAAGAAAATCACATGAGAATTCACAATTCTGATTCACCCTTAGGTACCAAAGCTGCATTCAGCATTTTTATTAAGGACCCATCTGTTTTTCCTTAATCATGGTCACCATTTGTTCTTCAGCGCCTCCTACATTACGAACATTTTTAAAGTTTACCTTAAATTTGACTATTTTGGCCCCACCCCCAAGGCTCCAGGGGGTTGGGGACCATGCAATTCACAATTTTGATTCACTCTTGGGTACATAAGCTGCGTACAACATTTCGTTACAATTGAACTTATGGTTTTTGAGAAGAAGTCAATTTTTACACACGACTACGGACAAAAGGCGATCACAAAAGTTCCCTCGAGACTGTCTCAGATGACCTAAAAAAGGTATATGTAAAAATAACAACAACAAAAACTGTAAACGTGACGAAGTCATATACAGTTTTGAATTTGCCAAAGTTTTCGGAATATATTTTTGTGCATTACCATATAATTTTGAAGAGAAGACCAGCAGGACCTTCAATGTCCTTTAATATATCAGGTGAAAGTAAAATTAAGAATATTTACCTCTGTATTGAAATCTGGGTTTTGGCTGAGATCCATGACATCATCATCTTCATTGCCACTTTCATCATCACTGCTGTCTCGGCGTCGTTTAGCCTGTTGGCTTGGATAGTTATTCGACTTGCGTTTCATTTTAACTTTTTAAAGTCTAAGAAAAGAAGTAATTTTATTATTATTTATAAATTATAATACTGAACTTTTCTGCTGCATTAGATTGGTAGGCATTGGCAGCGGAATTAACTACTTATGAGGAACTGATTTTGATTGCTTTAATATCAACTAGCAGTGTTATTTTACACCAAATATTTGGCAAAATTTGGCCTTATTCCCCCCCCCTCAAAATAGTATGTTCCCCCCACCCCCCTTATGTCAGAAAAATTCCCCTAAAAAATATATATATATATATATTTTTTTTTTTTTTTATTTCAACCTATTGAATATTAAAATCCCCCAAAATGCTTATTTTTTCTCACTTCTTTAGGCACGACCCCCTTCTCCCAAAAGAAAAAAAAACAAATTGACTAACTTCGACCCTTTCCAAGTCTTCTTCAGGATGCAAACAGAATTTATTGTACAAAATTTTACGGTTTGTTATCATTTTATGCGTTTATGTCTACAAATAGATTTGTACTATTAAAATTACATTGTAAACATATAGAATATTCAGGTACAGTATATATCTTAAACAATAATGTATGTTGTAATTAAAATGCAATACGTTTGTAAAATGTTAATAATTTCTTCTTTTGTTTTAAAAATCCTATAAATCATCCCAATGTATGCTATTTGATTCATGTCAAAACCTTCATTTGAACATATTGCGGATACGTTTGAGATGAGTGATATCTTTTAATGTTTATTAATATCATTATATATAATATAGCAGGCTTCTCCACAGGCCATTAAAGCACAATGGCACCCCAGAACTTGACTATCAGAAATGGTATTCCCCAAGCGCTTGAATTCTTAAAAAAAAATTTGCAAAAGCTTACTTTCCTTTAAATCAATTTTTTTCTTTGCATATCTTTTCTCATTTTAATGCCTGAAATGAAACAAACTAAATACGATGACCTTATCTGATTTATACAAGTTGTACTAGTGAAATATATTGCAATGAGTGCCTTACACAGCACTTAAAAATGAGTTGAAGGTGTTTACGCGCTCTTACCCCAGGGCTTGCATTCCTTCCTGTGGAGAACCCTGTATAGTTACCAGTATGTAAAACTGTCACAATGATTCATGATTTTGAAATTGGAATCAATGAGACCCTGGGACTCACATATACCTGGAGTCCCAGGTGAATTTTGATGGGTACCAAGTCAGTTGTCAAAATTTGAACAACAAAATCAGGTCCATTTTTTTTTATTCATTTTAATAAATAATAGCCTATAGGACTGAAATGACCCCACCCCCACAACTTTTGCCTTTTATATGATGCTATTTTCATCAAACTAAAGTTATATATACATCCTATGAAGTCTTCAGCTTAATATATATATTTCACAGTGACTATTTTTTAATTTCTTGTTAAACCAGTTAATTGTTACAAGTATCAATTAGCTAATTTATTAAAATTTTTAAACATTTTTTATACTTTAAAATTATATATAATTGATTAACATAGTACTGTTCTATTCATGAACCCAAAATTCCCCCATTATTGCGAGAAACATGGAGCATTTATAATTTAGCGCAATCCGAAAATTGCGTCGTCTTTTAGACAGTTTAAAAACCTGGTCTATCCGCTGAAAAACCTTGGGATGAAAATGTTTTTACATGCGCAAATATAAACCAGTGTAATCAGATTAATTTAATCATTTATGCAATAAAAGACATGAGATATTCCTTCCTTGGCCGATCTCTTGATATTATTATTTGCAAGTTCATTGTCTAAACCAAATTTTCACATTTCATTGAAAACAATCTGTTTACACATAGTTGATAGCTGGTCGTTGTATCGATTTTTCTAACTCACACGTTTATGCACATAAAACCAGTTGGTGGATAAAGAAATATAGTCAGTGAATAAATCAGTCCGCAGAGTATGAAAATAATGAAAAAACCCAGAATTCCTTTGCTCCACTTTTCCATTATTACAGTTTATGGCGACGCCCTGCACCAACCATGATTCATATTCATATATTTTCAAAGTTTGCGTCCTCAAAAACAATGTGTCCAACGGGATGAGCGTAGCCTTTACCCATACGTCCTCAGAAAAAAGTGTGGGTCTAGGACGCGGAACACACATCAAAATGAATCACTGCTGTCATTTTAGTAAGTGTACAAGGTTTTACAAACTTGAGCATGTTTTTACCCAAAATATTTCCCAATTTTAATGAAAACATAGTTAAAATTCTCAATTCCAAGGGTATGGGTCATCTTCCCAAAATGGTGAAAAAACACTGAATGAATTATTCATAATCTACAGGCAACTGATTTCTTGTACACAAAATGTAAATTGTATGAAATCTTACCTGCTTAAAAATGTTTCGATCACTAAAGTTAATCTTGAATTAAAAACATTGAGGTTTGAAGTAAAATTTCTTGTTATTTGTTGTTTTTATTTTTAATAGCTGCAGTACACACACTTTGTAATCAGAAATACTTTAATAAATTTAAACACAAATTGTTGGGAATGGTATTGTTTTGATGCAAACTTCATTCTACAATATTGGTATAAACAATAAACATTTGTATTCATGAGAGGAATAGATGTTGAGTAATTGAAATTGAGATATTACGAGATTTTGCATGAATACGCGAGCGTTCACAAAATATCAAACAGTTGCCTTTCCTTCTCTATTTAAGACCACGGTGTGGTCCAGTGGTAGAGCATCCGCCTCGCATGCAGTAGGTTGTGAGTTCAATCCCCGGCCGGGTCATATCAAAGACTTTAAAAATGGTACTAGAAGCTTCTTTGCTTGATGCTCAGCATTTAGAGGAGAGTTCTAGGTCTGGTTGGCCCGATGTCAGTATAATGTGCAGTGTTTTTTTACGGCCATTTTTATAACCGTTATTGGGTCATATTCCCAATGGCAAATAGTATCTTTTTTTCCCAATTGAATGGTAAAAATTCCCAATTGAAAGCTTCAAAAAATGAAATTGAAACTTGCCATACTTCCTTGATAAAATAAAGAAAGTTTTCCCCATTCTGAATTTAGTATGACATTGATTATTTAATTAAATGGCCTGATAAACAAGTGTACACTTTTTATAAATATATAAATATATTAAATGCAAAAAAATTTCCCAATGTTAATGAAAATGTCGCTAAAATTCCCAATTCCAAGGGTATGGGTCATCTTCCCAAAATGGTGAAAAAAAACACTGATGTGACTGGGTGGGGTATCATACCATGTGTCTGCGGCATGATACTCCAGTGTGACAGCGCTAAGAATACTGTCTCACGTAGACACCGTCGCAATATGACTAAAAAATTGTTGAAAGCGACGCTAAACACCATACAACAACATCTTTCTCTATTTAATCCTTGAAATAACATATAGCCAACCAGCATTGATCACTGTAGTTTCATGCCATTAAGATTTTATGATCCCCATACTGCTTTGTTCTAATCAATGTGCATCATTGTCCAAAGATATATGTAATTACCCAGATCAATTCTTGTATCACTCGTCACGGAGCCTGTGGATTGGGTATTTGAACTCACAACCCCTGGATTGAGTCAGACAGGTTACCGACCGAGCTAATTGGACACAGCTCAGTGACCATATATGGGCAAGATGGCTGTTGCTTAGTCTATATACAGAACATGATTTCAATCGGGAGAATTTGGTCCGTTACGGTTCTACACTACAGACTAGCCGTTGCTCAAGTTTGAAAATGTCAACATGCACAGAACTTACGTAAATTTACTAGTCTATCCTTCTTTCATCACTTTGCAGATGTTGGAATTTTGAAACGTATACATTTAGTTTCTACCATTCAAAAATCGAACTGAAATGTTCAATCATTTTGTTAAATCAAAACAATCAATTCTAACTTCACGACTTGAAATGAAAAAGTAAACAGACGTCCGCTGCGGACATGGCGGGAAGTGGCCATTGGTTTCCAGCTTTGTACAGTTTACTCTGTTTTTATATTTTATACAGTGGGTGGCATAAAATGAATTTTGACAGGGTACCAGACTTATTTGAAACTACCATTATGGCAGCTGTGCAGATAAGAGAATATAGTATATCCACTGACTTGATGTTGTCTTTTTATTTCTCAATATGGTAATGAAGTTAGTTCTGTGACATGACTAAAGACAACCTGAGCAACAAATTACAGAAATTACAATCCACACGAAACCACTTTCAGACATAAGTATATTTTATACACACGGCAAACGTGAAACTAGTATAATTCAAAATGGCAACAAACAGCAAGCGTATTGCCTATGTCGGTAAGATTCTGTTTCATTGTGCAAGTTTTATAAACTCATATATGATACAACGTTTTGTACAGAATATTTCAGTCAGTTTCGATCTTTTGTGTTCAAAGTTTTCAAAAGTTCGTTTGGAAGGAAATTTTAAGGTGATATTTAATTGGTTTTCGTGGATTCCGAGAGAGTATGGTGGAGATCACAATTCAAAATTCTCGCAAAATCTTAATAAGCTTCTTTTACATATCAAAACCAAATGATTATGTATCACTTGAACAATTAAATATTTCTCTCCGAGACATTAAATGAAAAGGGTAAAACCTGAATTGTTCCTCAAATAGGTGTCATTTTGATCAAGGAGTGATATCAATGTTAGTTACTTTCTTCGTGGGTCAGAGTACCAAACTATTTCCTAACTTGTCTATTTTTAAACATTTGGGGAAAAAGCTATTTTTAATTCAAGGGATTATCTGCTGTTTTGGTCCCAAGGGAAACATATAGCTTGGTGCAGACTAAGCAGATAATTACTTTGTTAATTGATTGTTTGTTGGGACAGAGACATATTACACAGAGACTTGAAGGTGCAGGTGCTTCTCGGGAAATTTCGTAATCACCTATTGTTGTCAGTCACGTGACCGTGGTCTCCACCATATTTGATCTAATTTCCTGATTTATCGATTTATTAGGGAACCAGACGACATGGTATTGTAATTGCGCGCACCTGCAACTGTGTAAACAATAATATTGGTTTATGTGGCGACGGCAGTTTCCGCAATTTTCTACTTATAATTATATTGTTGTGGTATATATACAGAATATATTGATGAACGTGTTCATGTTTGACAAGTGTTTATTTTTGTTCTGTAGCGATGAAAGAGTTCAATTTCATTTTTCAAAACCATTAAGTCGACTTTGAGTAAAGATATCAGAATAAGAATTTCTGCACTCTTGCAATTCACCTAATACATGATGACAGTAAAAAAAACAATATAAATCCAAATCATAAAAGTTGACACTTCTAATAAGCATATCGAAATAAAAATTTCTGCACTTGTTTAACATACTAAATAAATAATGATAATGAAAAAATAATAAAAGTAAAATTACGGAAAAATGTTATTGAAAGTTTAATGAACAACTGTTAAAGAATAGTGGGTGGGGAATGGGTTGATTTCAGCACTTATGACTTTTCTTGGGAATCAATATTCAAAAACACTAACAATAAATCTAATACACTAAATAATGAAAAATATAATCAAAAAAAATACTAACAATTTCTCAATTTTTCAAAAACATCAAGACAATCTGCCATGTATTGTTTTTCAATATGGCCGACGATGACGCTATAATCAAATCACATGACTCATGGGATTTCTTGGGGATATACGATATTTTAAAAATATCCACTATATATATAGCGGAAGAACAGGCTTCAAGTCTCTGTGTATTATGTTTCTGGTTGTATAAGGAAACAGTCAAACTGACATGGTGTTTATCCCATAAAACAATGTTTTCATCATAACAACAAAGATCGTATTAATAACTTCGATGTTTGTTGACATATGTGTATTAAAAATATCAACAGAGCTTGAGATGGGATTTATGATCTTTGTATCTGCATATTTTGTGGGTATTACATCTAAAACATTGGAGCAATAGTAGGGCTTAAAAAGTGGTAATTTTATCTACCAGTGGTAGGATCACATGCATGATGACAATCATGTATATGACACTAGCCCCTCACTTCCTAGGAGAGTGACTGGGTGATAAAAACATTAACTCTGGTAGCCGTTCCTATGAAAAACTATTCTGGGGAAGAGGGAATGCTGGTAGATATTGAGGTGGTACTGGAATGGAATGAACTTCATTGTGTGGCTGTATCTTGTGTCGGCATTGAGTGGAAATCACTGGTATGGCTACTTAGTAAGGCGTTGACTGTTTTGTACAATAGGGGGACATCAGCATTTACTCTGTGTTGGTATAATTGGGTCCAGTTTAGGTTGCTGCTGGTCATGGCAGATTCACTGTCTCACTCTGGCTTCTAGGGATTAAATGGTTTGTTACAAGTGAAACATGCAGCATTTCATTGGATTTATTCCAGTTATTTAATTTGTGATTTCTGTTGTGGATTCCATACTGGAGATGCATTTTCAAGTTTTGGATGGACTAGGCTTTAATATGCTTGCTCCTTTATTTTTTGTGGACAGTGTTTTAGGTTTTGTTTTTAAAAATCTAGTATGCGTGGTTCTTTTCATGTTCTCCCAAAGGGGGAAGCATATAGTCGCCGCTTTGTCCGTCTGTCCGTGTGCCACCAAATTCTTGTCCGGGCTATTTCTCTACAACCTCTGGTTGGAGTTTTATGAAACTTGCTAGAATGCATCACTACCAAGTGGAGATGTGCATAATATCTTTATGTTCCAGTTCGATGATTTTTCAGGGAGTTATGGCCCTTTAATTCTGTTTGTGACCAAATTCTTGTCCACGCTATTTCTCTACAACTTCTGGTTGTAATTTTATGAAACTTGCTAGGATGCATCACTACCAAGGGCAGATGCGAATAATAACTTTTTGTTCCGGTTCGATGATTTTTCACAGAGTTATGACCCTTTAATTGAGTCTGTTACAAAATTCTTGTCCGGGCTATTTCTCTACAACCTCTGGTTGGAATTTTATGAAACTTGCTAGGATGCATCATTACCAAGTGCAGATGTGCATTATATCTTTGTGTTCCGGTTCGAGGATTTTTCATGGAGTTATGGCCCTTTGATTCTGTCTGTGACCAAATTCTTGTCCGTGCTATTTCTCTACAACCCAATGTTCGAATTTTATGAAACTTGCTAGGATGCATCACTTCCAAGTGGACATGCGCGTAATATCATTGTGTTCCGGTTCGATGATTTTTCACGGAGTTATGGCCCTTAAATTGAGTCTGTGACCAAATTCTTGTCCACACTATTTCTCTACAACCTCAGGTTTGAATTTTATGAAACTTGCTAGGATGAATCATTACCAAGTGCAGATGCACATATTGTCTTTATATTTTGGTTCACTGATTTTTCACAGAGTTATGGCCCTTTGATTTTGTCTGTGACCAAATTCTTGTCCTCGCTATTTCTCTACAACCCTATGTTGGAATTTTATGAAACTTGCTAGGATGCATCACTACCAAGTGGAGATGCGCAAATTTTCTTTGTGTTCCGGTTCGATGATTTTCACAGAGTTTGGCCCTTTCATTGAGCAGGGTTAGAATTTAACTTTTTTGTGCACTGGCGGTTTTGACCAGTGCCTAAAATTTCAACTGGCCAAATTTGAAACCAACTAGCCAAACCAATTTTCACAGAAACTTTGTAGTCCTAAATGTCTAAATAAACCAAAAATTAATTGTTTCAAAGCCCGCATGTTATTTAATATGCATTGTTAGCTTGTATTTATTTTATAGACAATGGTATCTAGGTTATTATATATGTTAAGGTATTTCAATTTCAAAGCAGTACTTTACAAAACAAAATATTTTAAAAAATAAAATTGTCTTTGGTATTTATTATACTACCATAAATAAATTTATGCATACAATGATATATCATAAATAAACACTTTTAATTAAACAAAAATATGAATCATGGATTTAACAGTACTTACTTAACAAGTGTACAGAGACTGAGATTGAAACATACACACATTTCTATTTATAGAATTAATATAGCAAATGGCTGTTTGTTTTAAAATTGGATCTAAATCTAGCAAAGGACAATTGTTTAACATGTGTAAATGTTGTGATATCATTGTAATATAGTTTAATTATTATGGATGATCTGTCGATCGCGTGGTTTCTACAATTGACACACCATTTTGTCATTGTCAAGATTATAGCCCAGTGTGATATTGAGCTGTTGCGCCCGTTTCATTACAGTATTAACGGAAGGACTTTCATTCATCGGTTTAATGGAGAAAAAGATGTTATTTTATCAGCTGACAAAATATGTAAACAATAAATTTGACAGGTTTCAACTTTACTTTTATTTTATAGAATGATTGCCCAATCAATAAAACTAGACACAGTCTACTCATTATGTTGTTGAAGGGTTTTAACTTCACTTCCTTTTTGAAGAATGAACTCGATATCAAAAACAGTTATATAGTTTAAACTTATTTATTTTACTTCGATTGTGAAACAAGTTCTTGCAACTTAGACAAATCATGCTCAAAGTCTTCCTGAAGAGAACCAGTACTAAGCATATGCAGAGATGTATCTTGCTCAGGGACACCACACATAGCCGTAGTGGAGAATCGAACCCACGACCCTCCGATCATGGGTTCGGTGCTCTACCACTGGACAACGCGTTCCGTTGGATGCAGTCATCTCATATAAATATTTAATACATGTCATTGACAAGGGTAATTTGCCGCGAGAAGCGAAAGAAATTAGGTAAAATTGACAAGAACTTGTTATTTTTACCAGGATAATAGTCTTGTTTATTTAAAAAATCAATAAAATGAATACAATAAGTAATTTTCTCAACTTGAAATCCACTCGCCAAAAAATGCCAGCTTAAGTAATTTCAATTGCATTTTCAAATACAGCTCCCATTTTGCGAGTGGGGAGTGCTTAAATTCGGGCCCTATTGAGTCTGTGACCAAATTATTGTCCGTGCTATTTCTCTACAACCTCAGGTTGGAGTTTTATGAAATTTGCTATGTTTGTGTTCCAGTTCGATGATTTTTCACAGTGTTGTGACCCTTTCATTCTGTCTGTGACCAAACTCTTCTCCGCTCTATTTCTCTACAATCTCTGGTTGGAATTATATGAAACTTGCTAGGATGCATGATTACCAAGTGGAGATGTGCATATTGTCTTCATGACGCTATTTCGCTACAACCTCTGGTTTTAATTTTGTAAAATTAGCTAGGATATGCACATATTGTCATTTTGTTTAGGTTCAATGATTTGCGAATGAGTTCTGTCAAGTGCCGAGTTATATATTGTTCCTGCTATGCTGTTTGGTATTTTTCAACCAAGTAGCCATAAGCACTGAGGGAATATGGTACAGCGTCAAACACTCACTTGTGGAGCATCCATCGGTTCCACCGATATTTTCTTGTTTGGTGGTGTTGTTAATGTGAAAGTTGAATTTCATAATGTCACTGAGTTCTCCTCCTAAATATGGATGATGTTGTATTGATTCGAGTTGCTAACCTTTATTGAAGTGGCGCTTCATTGATATTGTTGTGAACTGCATGACTGCACGTTTGTTTACATTGTCTCCCCATTGCAATAGCCACTCAAGGTCCTTCTGAAGAAGGTGATGGCCTTCAGGTGTTTTAATGGGTCTGTAATTGACACAGTCATCAGTCTGCAAAGAGCCTAATATAATTGAAGATGTAATGTTACTTGCAATGTTGTTATAGATAAGGAATAGTGTCGGGCCGAGTACCAATCCTTGAGAAACACTGGATGTTATACTTGTCCTGTATGATGTGGCATTGTCCACCACAGCAGTCAGTTAAGAATGAACCGATCCATCGCCATGTGTTACCTTGGATGCCAAAGTATCTGAGTTTTTTTATAAAGATAAGAGAGTGAGACCTTGTCAAACGCTTTGGAAAAATCCAAAATCGACTTAGTTGTTGTTGTCAAGGTGTCTTACTATGTCCTCTTTTGTCTTTGTTGTATAGTGTTTAGTGTCACTTTCAACAATTTTTCAGTCATATCGCGATGGTGTCTACTTGAGACAGTATTCTAAGCACTGTCACACTGGAGTATCATGCCGCAGACACATGGTATGATACCCCACCCAGTCACATTATACTGACACCGGGCCGACCATACTTAGAACTCTCCTCTAAATGCTGAGCGTCAAGAGAGGAAGCTTCTAGTACCATTTTAAAAGTCTTTGGTATGACCCGGCCGGGGATTGAACCCACGACCTTCCGCATACGAGGCGGACACTGTACCACTAGACCATGCCGTGGTCTCGTCTGTTGTCATAATCAGTTGTGACTCACATGACCACTTCTCCATGTTGGTTCTCATGGAGGATTTTCTGGTTATCATGATGGATAATCACCTGGGAATTCACAATGTGCTCCATCATCTTGGAGGCTACTGCTGTCAGACAGGGTGGTAGTTTTATGGTTTGGAGCAGTCTCCCATCTTGTATATGAAGACAACATTTGCTTTCTTCCAGAATTTTTTCAACATGCTTTCATTGTCATATAAACTCAGTCTATAGTGTGTCTTGCTATCAATTCAGGGTCATGAGTTTGAATCCGAATCCAGGCACTGTCTCCATGATGTGATGATTGATATACAACAGTGCATCTCATTGTCATTTGTATACCACCACTGATTCAAATGGGAAAGTTATCAGTTACTTCCAGAATCCCAAGTTTTTGTCATGTTTGAAATGTGTTTGATGAGTAAAGCAATGTTTGAATGTGCAGGAATTAAATGTTTTCAGTTTGGATGGATGCTTGGCTATAAATGTTTGCAGTGTCCTGGTCAATGTGAGGGTTTGTCCACAATGACATGAAATGATTTGGAGGAATGTTGGCTTTCAATATTGAATTGTTTTGTTTAGTTGAGTGTTTGACTCGTTTCATTCTTTAACTTTTATTCTTCAATTTTTATTTTCATTATGGTTAGAGGAGTGTTTGACAGTTTTGCATCATGTTTATTGTATCCTTGTGTAGTTAACATTTTGATATTCAGATTTTGGATGTTTGCAGTTTTGATTTGACTGTAAATTATGTTTACAATTGTTGAATGTTCTTGTTTAGAGAAACATTTCACTGTTATCTGACTTATGTTTCAGGAGGAATATCAGAAGAAGTTGACGAGAAGATCCTTCATGCTGCATTCATTCCATTTGGTGACATCACGGACATCAATATTCCTTTAGACTATGAAACAGGTAAAGTGCTCATAATTGTGGTTGTATTTGATAAACTGAACAGACAAATTAAAGTTTGTTACGAAAATAATAATGTTTATAAGCAAGTTGACATAGGACTCCAAGTCAGTTAAGATGCTGTCTTAAGACCACTGGTCTGTCATTGCTAGGGTCCTATGTTAGTGCCCAGGTTGGTCCAAAAACTTTATGTGAGTAAGTATTCTAGCTACTCATGAAAGGAGAGTGGTTCTACTCAGATTCTTTCACAGGTCTTTCACCAATAAAACAGATATGCCATATGTAGCCTGTCATTTGTTGAAAATGGCATTAAACCCCGTTTAATAAATAATCTGCAGTGTGTTTTGAAAATGATATTAAACAACATATCTCAAAAAAAAAAATCTTGATCTTTTGCAAATAATTCATGGATGGAAGACCCAAATTACTGGCCTGCAAATATTGAAGTTATAATGGCTATTTTGCTAAGTATGTGATGGGTTTACTATTGATTGTATGTGATGGTTAATTGCAACATGTATATAAGTGGAATTTAAACCTTATATACATGTATCAGTGTTTAATGAGTATAATTATTAAACATAAAGTAGAAAAAGGAAAATTGTTCTCTGATTGGAGCTAATGTTCACAGTAGTTTTTCTTTCTTTCCTGAAGAATTTTTTTCCCCTTCATTTTCCTCTCTTTTTTGTTTCAGAAAAACACAGAGGATTTGCTTTTATTGAATTTGAACTGGCAGAGGTATGATGTTGTAGTACATATATTTATTAAATAATTCTTGGTAAGTCAGCACTTATCCAGCATAACAGTGTATATTATATTAATGTTAAAAACATTGTTTGGTTTTCATAATAAAATGACAATGACAGTTTATATTATATACAAGCAATTAAAAAATATACTTGTTTGTTTTTATATACAAGTTTGTGTTATTATGTGAGACCTCCCATTCTCTAACACATATTCACCTCTGTCATTGGCTCCGGACTACTGTTAAAAATAGCAAAAATGTCTGCTATTTCTTTTTTTCTGTTCCTGTTTTGCTGCACACATGAAATAGAAACTTGGAAGTTACAAGTTCTGAACATTTACCCAGATTTATTTCAAAAGAAATGGAAGTTTTTATACTTGCCCTGTCATTTATACATATCATTTAGCTAAATCTTTCGAAGAAAAGGAAAAGTTTTTATGCTCACCTTTTCATTGGTGTTTTAGGTTCTTTATGGCAAACTGGTTTCTCACTGTCTATAATATATTGTAGACCAGTGATATTTTACACAAAGAAGAGAGAGAAATTTATTTTGAAATTTTGACTTTTTATGCAGACATTTTTTGCTCTTTTTTGGTTTAAGATTTAATGCAAACCATAACCATTACCCTTCATACCTACTAGTCATACTTCAATCATGTCTTCATCACCACTCAGAGAAACAAGTGGAATAACTCTCTTCTTTATTGAGGTAGAATTGTGTTTTTTTTTCTACTTACAAAAAATATTGGTTAAAGTGTTTGACAAGCTAATTTTACAGATGATAGCTTAATAACTGCTGTTCATACATCAATGAAACTAAACATTGTCTTCACTACGACTTGGGACACTGGAATTACTATAAGAGTTATGGCCCTTATTATTAAAAAAAAATGTTATCCTGAGCAGCTGTACTTCATGTACATACATTCATTCTCACTAATATAAGGTTCGCTTTATTACAGGACACAGCTGCTGCCATAGATAATATGGTATGTATTTATATATTTTTGTATATATATTTCTTCTAATGTGAATACTAATTTATACACTACTTGGCTTTTATCTTGTGTTTGGATATGAAGTATCTTATGATTGGTTATGGTCACATTACAGAGAATGGTTTAAGCATAATCTCCACCAAGATAATGTTCAAAATGATGTATATTTGTATACTCTAAGCTTACTGTTAATGAATGTCAATACTACCATTACAATTATTGATCAGATATAAAATGTTTGGCTATCAGTTACTAAACTATTTAAACACCTTTTCTAAATGATTATAAAAAGACACAAAAAACCATAGCTTGATTATTAAGTTATGCAAGATTAAAGTACTATGTAGATGGCTGGTATTAGTTACTCAGAGGTTTGTATTTATGATCTTCCATCAGTAACAAAAGCCAGATACCATAAATAAGCAGTACATGTAATATACCTGTGTGTTGAAAATACCATAGAAAAACCTTAAGAAGAAACAAATAAATATTATGACGTGTTTTCACGATTTTATTTAACCGTCTGTGTCTGTTATGCCCCTGCCATTCAAAGAATGATGATGCAGCATTAAGTGTTATCCGTGTATGTTTGTGTGTGCATGCATCTTTTTTTATTACTGATAATAACTTTTAAAAGTGTCTATGTTTCTAATTAATATTAAGCATGCAGTATAATTTTAAAATACAGGTCAAGATCAGTATTTGTCAATGTTGGTCAATTTTTTATGGCCTCTATTTTACTTTATTTTTAGTAAAATTCTCTTTACTACATATAGCTGGGGCATTCATGTCCTATGAGTTATTTTCTGAAATCCTGTTTGTTTTATACCAATATTTGTCTGTTTATAAACTTATGAATGTATCTTTTATATCAGAATGATGCAGAGTTATTTGGAAAGACTATCAGGTGCAATTTGGCCAAACCCATGAAACTGAAAGAGGGACATGCGCGAGCAGGTGATATTTGAATATTGATGCTTTCATATTTTAACGTCATTTTGATAGTTTGGTATATTTTAGAGCTATGTATATGTTTCTACATTCATTGTTAGTATTACTAAAGCCTTAGTCAGATAGCCCTCCCCGTGTGTTCCCAGGGTTTGTAACTGTCCAAAATTGCAAAATCTTGCATGTGTCGAACGATTCTTCCGAGCCCTGTAAGTTTTTTTTTTTGCCTCATGGAGTGCTGTGATGGTTTTAATTCCGAGTTAATTTTTTTCTTGAAATTGTAGCATCGCGGGCTTCAGAAGCATCGTAGAACCCCTTGCACGAGCATTGTGTGATGCTCATGTGACAGTCACACGATTTATCCGACAATCGTCAGCCCCAAATGGACCTTGGGAGGCATAAAGTCATACGATTGTCGTATGTTTGTTGTAAGATATCGTGCACTAACGTACGATAATCCTGCGTGTGATAATCCTGCGTGTGATAGAAGTATGATACGTACCTATGCCCTGTGAGCCTTGAGTAACATCACTCGTGTTCCTATGTCCTCACACATGTGCCATGCAGGTATCGTGTGAGTATTAGCCCCTGCTATATATACCCCTCCGCAGGACACTGCTAGTTGTACCACAGGAACATGAAGATGCAGAAGATGTCGCTGATACCCCCACAGAGGCTGAGGTTGCACCAGCCGAGACTTTGGTTGAGAATCGCATGTGACTTGCTAGAGTTGCCTATTAGCCTTGCTTGAGAATCAGATTATTGTACGATGCTGGTACGATTATCCTGCATTTCTGTTCCGATTGTAGACATTATTTTCAAACTTGGACTTGCACACGTCTCCTAGACAATGTGACTGCAACAATCAGTAGAAAGTACGTGTGATGTTGTCATACCCAAGATTCATCATAGCCAAAAAATTATTCTACAAGCCCCCCTCCCTATATGACTGAGGCTTAAGTATTGTCAGCTACATGACCTGGTTTTACTCCTAATGTTAATTTTTGTATTCCCGACAGCTTGTACTGGGCATACATATTTGATGAACACAAATTTCAATTGCATCAGTTTTAAGCATTGTTTTGTGTTCATTTCAATTTAGTACATAATTATACAATATATTGATTTTATTTCAGTTTGGTCCGAGGATACTTGGCTACAAGAGCATGCAGGAGAAACAGTGGCAGAAGAGAGCAAGGGAGAAGACTCTGAACAAGGAACAAAGAGAACTGCACAGTCTGACACTGTGAGTTATTCCCCTTTTATATAATGTCATTTAAACAATATTGCCTGTCATACAGATAATGTTTTAAAGCATAGTATAGTGATTAATTCGTTAGCTACCATTATCAAACAGCATTTTGAGCATTTTAAATGGTTTAATGAATTGACTGAATGATGAAGTGAGAAATTGTGTGGAAGTAGATAATAACTAATATTATCTTTACTGATAGATGGTCAACCAATATTATTTTTACTGATAGATGGTCAACCAATAGTATCATTAGATGATAGATGGTCAACCAATATTAATTTAAAACACTTTCTTTGGACGCATTTAATATGAATACCTATATAAAAAAAATTTATTGTCTGGAATTTGATACTTAAAACACCAACAGGAAGACCTGTTTAATAGTCCAGATCCCAAAGCTAACGCAATATAATGTACTTCAGGTCTAAATGTTGGGAGAGTTTATGGATTACCACTACTGGGTATTCAATACACTGTCTCACAAACTCATTTCATTGGATATTTATGTTGACATAATTTCAGGACAATGAACCTGTCAGTAAAAAAACTAAAGGAGGAAGTTCACAGGTTTTCCTTGATATAAAGATGGGTAATAAACCGGCTGGTCGTATTGTGATACAACTAAGACCAGACATTGTACCCAAAACTGCAGGTAAAGCACATGTTGTCAAATGAATGTTGTCATTAACCATTTTGTTCGCCCCTTACCAGTAACATCAAGTGTTACTCCCGTCTGTCCGTCAGTGCATGCATCTCACCGTCTGTCAGTCAAATTGGTTCCAGCTGAATAACTTATGAAAGAGTCTATGTATTAAATTTATATTTGGTGGGAAGCTGTATAATTATAAAATACAGTCCGAGAAAGATTTCGTCTGTGTCAGTCAAATCTTACAGGAGTTATGGGCCCTTTTCAACTTTATTTTTGAAAGGGTCTATGTATTAAATTGGTATTTGGCGAGTAGCTGTACAGTTACGAAATAAAATTTTAAATATTGTTGTTATTGGTAAACTTTTAAAAGAATTTATGGGGCCTAATTTTTAATTAAGATTAACTAACAAATAGTGAAGGCATTCATGTCCTATGGACACATTACTTGTCTATTACTAATACATGTGCACTTGCAAGCCATCTTTTTGTCCTCCGCTTTGCGAAAAGCGGGAGACACTAATTTTCCGTGCAATAACTTAAGAATTCCTGAATCAAATCTTTTGAAATTTTCATACAATGTTTATAATAACAAAACACAGGCTAAGTTCCATTTTAAGGATTGTGGCTGTTATACCCCTTTAATTTATTACAAATTGTAATAACTTAAGAATGACTGAATCAAATCTTGTGAAAAAAGCGGTGGACATAAATTCACAGAAATTGCTTGTTCCAATTTCATTGAAGCATGTTTAACTTCATATGTGACAGGAGATGATCTAGTAGACTAATCTATACATGTACTTAATATTCTCACAGATTATATTTGCTTTGAAATAAAGCCATCCTGACACCACAGAAAGGTTCAAACATTCATTTTGAACACATGACAGGTTATATATGGCATATCCAATTTTATTGGTGATGGAAGACCTCTGAGTAAATCTGAGTAGAAACACCATCCTTCTGCAAGTAACTGGTAAACTTTCTCACCTAAAATGTTTGGACTGTGTTAGACTCGAACCATGTTAATCTTAATATAAACAGGACCACAGCGTGGTCTAGTGGTAGAGTGTCCGCCTCGCATGCGGAAGGTCTTTGGTTGGATCCCCGACTGGGTCATATCAAAGACTTTAAGGGCTTTTAAGTACTAGAAACTTCCTTGTTTGATGCTCAACATTTAGAGGAAAGTTCTAGGTCTGGTCAGACTGTGTCAGTATGATGTGATTTGGTGGGTATCATGCCATGTGTCTGCAGCATGATATTCCAGTGTGACAGCGCTCAGATACTGTCTCAAGTAGACACCATCCTGATATGAATGAAAAATTGTTGAAAGCACCGCTAAACACCATACAACAACAACAACATAATATAAACAAAGTCTGCTTGTCTGTTGTTTTGTAAGAATTTCGTTACCATATCTCATCGTTTCATATTAATTGATGATTTTCTTTTACAGAGAATTTCCGTTGTTTGTGTACCCATGAAAAAGGTTTTGGATACAAAGGCAGCACTTTTCACAGAGTTATACCATCATTTGTATCCTTTAAAATTCCATCAGCCCCAGTGATACATCAATTTGCTTTTAACAATAAGATTTTAAAAAATCCTGAGTTGATTTTTATGTCATAGTTATATATTGTTTATCAATGATAGAGGCCACTGGCTGTAACACATGTTACAATTACAATACATATAGATACAGGTGATTTAGTTGAAGCATTTTCTACAACAATAATACAATATATTATGCAAATTAAACAATATCAACTTTATGGGATGAGATAAAAAAAATTGAGTAAATAATTGTAAAAAAACATTTCAAGTTTTTTGTATAACTGTTTCATTTTGGTATTAAGACATTAATATATTAAATTTAACAAAATTTTGAAATTGATAAAATTTGTTGGCAGATATAGTGATCTCAAATTGTCATTATAGTGGACAATATAAACTGATTTTCTGTGTTTTACTTGTTTTACATTAAAAATATATATATATATATGACGTATCCTGGGTCCTCCTTGCCCGAGTGGCCTAAGGCGCCGTCTCAAGATCACTCACCGCTAAGGTCTTGGGTTCGAGTCTAGCTTGCTCCAAAAACTTCATGTGAGAAAGTTTCCAGGATGTCAGTTCTACTCATTCTGTAATGTCTTGAAAATGGCGTTAAACCCATTAAAAAAAATAGATATAAAAAATGCCTTTCCCTAGGTATGGTATGTCAGTATGTGTGTCAGTTCCCTGCGTGGTGGATGATTAAATGATCAATGAAGTATAACAGTAATTTACAGTCGGCATCCCCACATATATCATAGTAAATATGATTTTTGTTTATTAACTAAGTTAGGAAAGTTTATATGGTCTTAAGAAAGCAGACTTTATGAACATTACTCTAAATAGAGAGTTTGGAATAAAAAAAATACTGGGAAATATGGCTATTTGGTTTAAAACTTATTTCTGTGAAAACATTTAATATAAATATAAAACTTAAAGGCCCATCGCTGGTAGCAGCTACACACAGTATTATAAGTGGGGCTTATCACTAGCAGCCAACAAGTTTACATCAGTTATTTGATAATACTCATGTCCAACATTAACTGTAACTACCAGCATAGCCATGGTGGATACTGCCTGTTGCAAGTTAACACACTTTCTGAATTTCTTGTAAATATATTTGATTGATATTATGGTAGTTAATGTAAGCAATGATGTTTATAGTATGTGCAGGTTCCTCAGTATCATGGATTGAAATAAAGGTTTTCTCAGATTTGCTGCAGCAAACATAGAACTCAAATATATTGCAATGGACATCTTATCTGCATGCATAATAATGAAAATTGCTAATTAGGTACATCCAATTAACAGTGTCATGCTGGGTTACATATAACACATCTCTGGTCATGATCAAAGAGATAAAGTGAAATTATTTTGGTCAAGTTCCATGGATAAGTACTTTATTTACTTAGAGGAAATTAAACTATTCATGAAAAATGGTTTATCTTATTTATTATGGACTTATATCAAACAGGCATACATGCTGTAATGAATTGTAAATAAATTGCTTGGACACAAGTAAAGGACAAACAATTATTTATGAGACAAAACATACAAAGATTGAAAAATACAGAAACCCCTTTGACATTATAGAATTACTCATTCCATTTAGGGGTCACAATTTCCCAGGCAAAGTTTACAAATTGAAGAAAATCGTAGAAATGCTTTGCAGGTTTCAAGGGAACAGTTTCATAATATTATTTCAATAATTTGATTACATGTGTGATTTTGAGGATTGTTTAGTTACACCAGACTGGTCAATTAATGTTGATGAAAATAACTATAGTTAGACACAGAACATAAAGGAATATTTATTGTCAGATGGCAATCAGGACAAAAATTGAGGCACAGATGGAGAAAATGATGACGTGATTATGATGATGATGATCATGATGATGATGATGATGATGATGATGAAAATAAACAGTTATTTACCAAAACGTAGATACAGAAAATACTAGAATATGTTTTCAAATGTAGGAGTTTGGTTCCTACTTTATTTTGTAAGAAAAAAGTAAAGAATATTGAACCAACCAAGATCTAAATTATGCCATGTTGTGTTCTGAACCTAGTACATGGTTCATACACAAACATCCAAGGCCACTATAAAGCACTCCGTGTTTTTTATTGAAGGCTGTGATATAAGAACTGTATAAACAATAAAATGACATTTATTTGCTAAAAATACAAAACTTAAAGTTATTTACAAATGGAAGCTATTGTGAATTATGGGATTCAAAACAATGATCAATCAATGTAAGTGTGAATGGTAACTTATTTGCATCCAAATAAAAAAGCATGTATGCATGTATCTGAGATAAGCCATAAACTACAATGTATAATCATTTGTTTATATATGAAAAGGGCAGAAATATTCTGAAGATTAATCTTCCTAATCATGTAATTCCCAAACTTAAAGTCAAAACATTAATCTACTCTGAGATATCAAACACTGCATGGCTCCTCACAAGTGGGTTATACACATCTCCAAGCAAGTGTTGCTGTTTACACCACATGACAAGGGTCAAACGGGGTTCAAAATTCAAATATTTAGCAATTTTCCTTGATATTTCAATTTTGTAAGGACTACTTCTACTTTGTTTCAGGGAGCTTTTGTGAATAAAGGGCATTTTCATAAAGACAAAATATGTCCCTACAAATGCACTTCTTTTTGAAAATAATGATAAATTTGTTACTTTGTTTTACAGAAAATCATCTCCCAATTCAACATTATTGCAAGAAAGTGCCACCATTTGAAATTAGGCTCCTCCCATTACTTTTTATAGAAAAGTTTGGGGTTTAAGATAATTTTTCATTAGTATTTGATAAAAGTTGTTTAATATAACTGATCATTAACCATTATAAATTTTGTTCGTACTTGTTGAAAAACGTTTTGGGGACAATAGAATTTCTTGATTCGCCCTGTCTCTCAGTCTCAGTATTTTTGTGACTGCTCTGTAACTTCCACGTGCATTGAACAGTTTCCAAATAACTTCATAGAAGTGTTCAGTACAGTTAAAATGTGCGTAGAGATCATTTTAACTTCATGCAAGATGCTTTATTATTTATCTGTTGTTTATATCTCTTGTAATTCACTTTACTATTTTATTTTCTGAGGAGAAAATATGTACTTGTGTTAAAACTGTCTGTAAAGATGAGTGGTAGGTTTGTTAACATGCAGACACTTCTCTTGCAAACAATGATTTATCGTTTCCTAAGTGCAGTTATTTTCAATGATTAATCACTTTCCTCAGTGCATTGATTTTGAAAAGGAGCAGATTATACTACACTAGTATAACCTGCCACCTGTCTTCCAGAAATCACTGTTAATGATATGGTTATAGGTGTTCATATGATGTTGGTATGGAATGAGACGTTTAGGACATATGACAAATATTGGGTTTGATTGAGCAACCGCAGTATTGCATTTCACGAAAAAACTGTCATAAATGTAAAGTTAGAAATATTCATAATATTGTGCATAGTCATCTGCATGAATTTAATATTGTTTTTTCAGAAAACGTATCATTTTCTGAATTATTCTTTCCCAAGTTGGGTTCATTTGGATCAATATTTATAATTTTATGAATGATATATACTTTACGTTTACGACATTTTTATCGTAAATTGTTTTGTGAAATACATTCAAGAACAAATATTTTTCAAGCTACCGTCACTTGAGGGAAGATGACGGGGCATAAAGTATTACCCCTGTCTGTCTTTTCATCTGTCTGTTCGACTGTTAGAACATTGGTTTCTGATCAATTACTTATAGCACTCTATGTTTTTAATAATTGTCTTGTGTATAATTATAAAATACTTGTCAAAATTGATATTTGTCATTGTAGGTCAAAAAAATACAGGAGTTATGTTCCCTTTTTGACTTGGTATCTTGGTATCAATAAAGGGGGGCATTCATGTTGACAGACATATTCTAATCTTATTTTGAAATAGTTTTGTCTAGAATGAATGAAGTTTTTAAAGAGGCTAGCCCAATAAGTTTGTAACCAGTTTTTCTTGGAGCCCTTGAAGAGATATGATCCAGTTGCCACAGTGGTGGTCTAGGGGTAGAGTGTCCTTCTCGTATGTGGAAGGTCGTGGATTCAATCCCTGGTCGAGTCGTTCCAAAGAATTGAAAAATGTTACTAGAAGCTTCCTCGCTTGATGCTCAGCATGTAGAGGATTGTTATAGTTCTGGTTGGCTCAGTATCAGTATAATGTGACTGGGTGGGGTATCATACCATGTGTCAGCAACATGATACTCCAGTGTGGCAGCACGCAGAATACTGCCTCAAGTAGACACTGTTGTGATTTAACTGAAAAATTGTTGAAAGTGATGCTAAACACAGTTCAACTACATCAACAATAGATATGATCCTTTATTCCATCAGTTGACATCTATTAAATAACAGACAACGTACAATTAGAATGTTCACCTAAACATGCCAATTTATTGTTCATTAACTCAATCAAGATGTGTCAAGGGGGTGATTTCACAAACCACAATGGCACGGGAGGAAAGTCTATATACGGATCCAAGTTTCAAGATGAAAACTTCACATTAAAACACATGGGACCAGGTATTTATATGTTATATATTTATTCCGTATTGTTTAAAATATGCACTTATAAATAGATATAATGGAGTAGATGGGATCTAATGGTTACCATTGTTACTCAAAGTCCCAGACGAATCCTGGTTGTGATTATTTGTCTGGGGTTTTTCAAGCACACTTCCTCGGTGCCTTATTTTGAGCACGTTACATTAGAAATATGTCGTCCTTCAAGCGAGATGTAAAGCTGTGCTGGAAGAATCCTACCCCATGCTCATAAATTATTTACAGAACTTCTATGTTTATTTCAATCGAAAATGCCCATTAATTTTTCTTGTTAAAGAGTTTTGTATGTCTGTAAAAGTGGAATTGAAGGAATGAAAAGAAGAAATAAATTTTGTTTTAGCTTGTTTTAGACATATATGTCAATATTATGTTTTTTCAAATTGTGATTGAGTACATGATATGATATATTATTTTTAGGTACACTGTCAATGGCAAACTCAGGTCCCAATACAAATGGCTCACAGTTCTTTATATGTACAGAAAAAACAGACTGGTAAGACTTGGAATTAAAAATCAAAAATGCATGACTCCTGTGTAACAAATGACTTCTAGAGTTTTGTTACAGGTACATCCTTATATAACTAATGACATAATTAAAATAATTTTGGATTGCTTTTTCCAGTACTCTAAACATTTGTGACATTTTAAAGAAAAAAATCTTATTGTTACATCATTATAAATTAATCGTTAGATTATCATCCAAGTTTTTCTTAAAAACAGGGAGGGCAGGAGGATTTTATTTTTTATTTTTAAATTTTTTTTTTTATTATTTTTTTTTTTAAGAAAATAAAAAAGGGTCAGGTGACATGAAAGTTAGGGGGCGGGCAGGGATGATAATCTAGCAATTAACTTATTATGGCCTTATAGACTTCTTATATGTGTGGTCTACTGTTCTACAGTAGCTAGTTTTGAGCACATACCAGGTGATAGTCATAACAGACTATAAAAGGATACTTAATACCTTCTGACCAGGCACTCAGCATTCATGATTATAACATTAAGGATTTAAAATGATAATGAATGTATCAAGACATATGTATGAGAAACCTTTGGACCACATGCCTTAAGTTGGCATTTGAATAACTTTGCAGAAAATTGATCCTCAAAGGCATGTATTATTAAATTTTCAGAATATTTTCAAAAAGTACAAGATTTGGTGTCTACTTCATATCTTGAAAACAACTTGACAGATTTTAAAATAATGCACCACAAATGTTCACAATAATAAAACAATGTTGGTGAGCTGGTCTGTACTGGCAGGCTCAATGTCATTGCCCTATGGCATCTAGTTTGTCTCTAGTGATAAAAAGAATCTCACTTTTAAATTTAATAAACTTATTAGTAAGTGTAATACAAGGCTTTGGAAAGTCTTATTTATTTGCCAACTTAATGATCAATTCTGTATTACATGTCAATGTGAAGGCTTCTATATTATGTTTATTTCAGGTTGGACAATAAACATGTGGTGTTCGGTAAGGTCATAGAAGGAATGGATGTTGTACGAAAAATGGAGGTATGTTGTCATTAATTTAGTGGATGTGTTCAGGGTTACATCATCTGCCACAGCAGTTGTGGTTTCCTTGATCAAGACACTTTTTCCGAATATGCTTGGTACAGGAATACTTTGAGGGTGATTTGTATAAGTATAGGTTATTCATTGGATCGTGAGCATGTGATTCATTGGGTCATGAGCATGTACTGTATATCCATTATTATCAATGTATAGGCGATTCATTGGGTCAGTATGTACTGTATATCCATTATAATTAATGTATAGGTGATTCATTGAGTCATGAGTATGTACTGTATATCCATTATTATCAATGTATAGGTGATTCATTGGATCACGAGCATGTACTGTATATCCATTATTATCAGTGTATAGGTGATTCATTGGGTCATGAGTATGTACTGTATATCCATTGTTAACAATGTATAGGTGATTCATTGGGTCATGAGTATGTACTGTATATCCATTATTATCAATGTATAGGTGATTCATTGGGTCATCAGTATGTACTGTATATCCATTGTTATCAATGTATAGGTGATTCATTGGGTCATGAGTTTGTACTGTATATCCATTGTTATCAATGTATAGGTGATCCATTGGGTCATGAGTATGTACTGTATATCCATTGTTATCAATGTATAGGCGATTCATTGGGTCATCAGTATGTACTGTATATCCATTGTTAACAATGTATAGGTGATTCATTGGGTCATGAGTATGTACTATATATCCATTATTATCAATGTATAGGTGATCCATTGGGTCATGAGTATGTACTGTATATCCATTGTTATCAATGTATAGGCGATTCATTCGGTCATGAGCATGTACTGTATATCCATTGTTACAAATGTATAGGTGATTCATTGGGTCATGAGTATGTACTGTATATCCATTATTATCAATGTATAGGCGATTCATTGGGTCATGAGTATGTACTGTATATCCATTATTATCATGTATAGGTGATTCATTGGGGCATGACTATGTACTGTATATCCATTATTATCAATGTATAGGCGATCCATTGGGTCATGAGTATGTACTGTATATCCATTATTATCAATGTATAGGTGATTCATTGGGTCATGAGTATGAACTGTATATCCATAATTATCAATGTATAGGTGATTCATTGGGTCATGAGTATGAACTGTATATCCGTTATTATCAATGTATAGGTGATTCATTGGGTCATGAGTATGTACTGTATACCTGTTATTATCAATGTATAGGTGATTCATTGGGTCATGAGCATGTACTGTATATCCATTATTATCAATGTATAGGCGATTCATTGGGTCATGAGTATGTACTGTATATCCATTATTATCAATGTATAGGCGATCCATTGAGTCAAGAGTATGTACTGTATATCTGTTATTATCAATGTATAGGTGATCCATTGGGTCATTAGTATGTACTGTATATCCATTATTATCATTGTATAGACGATTCATTGGGTCATGAGTATGTACTGTATATCCATTATTATCAATGTATAGGTGATTTATTGGGTCATGAGAATGTACTGTATATCCATTATTATCAATGTATAGGTGATCCATTGGCATTGGGTCATGAGCATGTACTGTATATCCATTGTTATCAATGTATAGGTGATTCATTGGGTCACGAGCATGTACTGTACTTCCATTATTATCAATGTATAGGTGATTCATTGGGTCATGAGTATGTACTGTATATCCATTGTTATCAATGTATAGGTAATTCATTGATTCATGACTATGTACTGTATATCCATTAATATCAATGTATAGGCAATTCATTGGGTCATGAGCATGTACTGTACTTCCATATCTATCAATGTTTAGGTGATCCATTGAGTCAAGAGTATGTACTGTATATCCATTATTATCAATGTATAGGTGATTCATTGGGTCATGAGTATGTACTGTTTATCCGTTATTATCAATGTATAGGTGATTCATTGGGTCATGAGCATATACTGTTTATCCATTGTTATCAATGTATAGGTGATCCATTGAGTCATGAGTATGTACTGTATATCCATTGATTTCAATGTATAGGTGATTCATTGGTTCATGAGCATGTACTGTATATCCATTTTTATCAATGTATAGGCGATTCATTGAGTCATGAGTATGTACTTTATATCCATTGTTATCAATGTATAGGTGATTCATTGAGTCATGAGTATGTACTGTATATCCATTGTTATCAATGTATAGGTGATTCATTGGGTCATGAGTATGTACTGTATATCCATTATTATCAATGTATAGGTGATTCATTGAGTCATGAGTATGTACTGTATGTCCATTGTTATCAATGTATAGACGATTCATTGAGTCATGAGTATGTACTGTATATCAATTATTATCAATGTATAGGTGATCCATTGGGTCATGAGTATGTACTGTATATCCATTGTTATCAATGTATAGGTGATTTGTTGGGTCATGAGTATGTACTGTATATCCATTATTATCAATGTATAGGTGATTTGCTGGGTCATGAGTATGTACTGTTTATCCATTATTATCAATGTATAGGTGATTTGTTGGGTCATGAGTATGTACTGTATATCCATTATTATCAGTGTAAAAGTGATTCGTTGGGTCATGAGTATGTACTGTTTATCCATTATTATCAATGTATAGGTGATTTGTTGGGTCATGAGTATGTAATGTATATCCATTATTATCAGTGTAAAAGTGATTTGTTTGGTCATGAGTATGTATTGTATATCCATTATTATCAATGTATCGGTGCTTCATTGAGTAAGTACTGTATATCCATTGAGTGCTCCAGATAAGCTGCGTATTTGCTTATTTCACTCAAATAAATTGATGGAAAACATACTGTACGAAAACGAAAATGTACTGTATATCCATTATTGTTAATGTGTAGGTGATCCATTGGGTTGTGAGTGATCAACACAGTCATGTATAAAAGCTTGTTTTGTCAGTTGTATATTTGATAGTAGAAAATAGATATCATGTTGCATACATTGTCTTAATTACAGAAATGTGGCACAAAGTCTGGAAAACCATCTGAAAAAATTGTGATAGGAAACAGTGGAGAGCTTGTTTGAAGATGAACCTCGTTACCCTCAAACCTTGACAACAGCAGGCTTCTTCTTACATGTACATAATGCAGGACACTTGAAAATTCCTGATCTCTATGCAAATGGATTTGTGGAAACCACTGTAAAAGACACTATCAAACAGCTGGCTCTGTCCAATGACTTGAGTCCAATTTGTATTTAACTACAGATAAGACGTAATGGATGGACTGTGGAGGCAATAACAAGCATTGCTTTGACATGAATTCACCACTATGAGTGGAACATTTAAAATATTATCTTCATTTCCATGTCATTTGAATATTAAAATGTTTCAGTCAAGATTTCTGAAAGAAATCAATATAACTAAAATTCATTTCTCGTTATGTCGGTTCAATTTAAATTGAAATCCTCTTCATGGTCTCGTAAGTCGTCCATATTATCAATTTGGATTTGAAGACATGTCAGTTGCCTTTTTTTTTAATGGAAACAAAAATGATGGACAAGTGCGTTATATGGTCTGTAGCATGCAAAATGCATTTTGTAGAAGCATTTGGTCTTTTAAATGATGTTGTGATTCGAGTATGTTATGACTGGTTAATTCAGGAGCTATGTTCATCATGTCAAATTGCACTGTAGGTTGGAAACAATGGATATTCTTCTATTTAGTATCCCTGATTAAAATAATTATCACGTCTGATCAAGTGTTATACTGTTTGAGATGTGACATTGCAGTACCCCTGATTAAAATAATTATCATATCTGATCAAGTGTTATACTGTTTGAGATGTGACATTGCAGTACACATTATTTTTCTCATAAGCTACTGCACTAAGATGACGGGTTCATTACTAGACATATAAATCCAAATTATTATCTGTTTGTTAGGTATAATCAAATCAAATGAGATGTACAATGATTTACTGGCCTTGTTTTAAAGAGGAGAACTCATTTGAACTAGTGAATCTTCCAGGATGGCCTTTTTTATAAACATTAACCAATGACCCTCATTTAGTAATGATAATTACACAAAATTAATGTACTATTAAATAAATCATTAAATAAATAAAGCAATATACTTTCTATATAAAAAAAGTTGTCCGTAACAAATTTTGTTCAAAACATTTTATTTAGGTCTAACGTTGTAACAATTTTTTGGCATAATGTGATTTTGATAGCTTATCACTTTAATGCGCAGGCTACTCTTTGAAATGAGCATGGCGTGTGCTGGTTCTACTGATATTTAAATATCTCACCTGGGGGGAATCCAACTCCATATTTGAGATATCTTGTTATCATGCTGTCCTTTACTGAATGGTTTGTGAAAGATTGAGTATATTTTACATGTCAGGTAAATGTATATGTATAACATATTACTTTTAAAAACAATAAAAGTATTAATAAAACCTGGATGTTTTCAGTTTCGTGTCTTTTATCTGCAGTATTAGAAAATAATATTCAGATTCATACAGTCCATGAATGCGTTTCACAAAAAAACTTCTGATAAAAATCGTGGTAAAATTAATGTTGATCAACAATTATTCATAATGTTTTTTAATTTTCAGCCAAATGAAGCCAAGTTGGCTCAAATCATGCAGAAAGTTACATATTTTCTGAAGATACAATCATTTTAAATGTTGATCAAAATTTTAACACACAGCAGAAAAATTTACTTACGTCAATTTGTATCGTATGTTATTTTGTGAAAAGCAGCCCCGACAAACATAGAAATCGTAAATAAATATTGCTGTTTAGCTTGACTTCTGGAGAAAATGTAACCTATTCTACTTGCTCTGGTGTTGGCATCGGCATTAATTTTTGCTAAAGTTTTTTTACCATCTTGTATCTCAATAACTGTTCATCAGTTTTTATAACAATCTCGTATCTCAATAACTGCTTGTCAGGTTTTATATCAATCTCGTATCTCAATAACTGTTCGTCAGTTTTTATAACAATCTAGTATCTCAATAACTGCTTGTCAGGTTTAATAACAATCTCGTATCTCAATAGCTGCTTGTCAGGTTTTATAACAATCTTGTATCTCAATAACTGCTTGACATATCTATATAACATCAAGTTACATACCATGCACAATACATCTATATAACATCCAATAACATACCATGCACAATATATCTATATAACATCAAGTTACATACCATGCACAATAGTGAATACATCTATATAACATCCAATAACATACCATGCACAATATATCTATATAACATCAAGTAATCAAGTAATCTACCATGTACAACATATCTATATAACATCAAGTAACATACCATGTACACTATATCGATATAATATCCAATAACATACCATGCACACTATATCGATATAATATCCAATAACATACCATGCACAATATATCTATATAACATCAAGTAATCAAGTAATCTACCATGTACACTATTTCTATATAACATCAAGTAACATACCATGCACACTATATCTATATAACATCAAGTAACATACCATGTACAACATATCTATATAGTATCAAGTAACATACCATGTACACCATATCTATATAACATCAAGTAACATACCATGTACAACAAAACTATATAACATCCAGTAACATACATGTACAACATATCTATATAACATCAAGTAACATACCATGTACAACATATATATATATAATATAAAGTAACATAACATGTACAACATATCTATATAATATATAGTAACATACTATGTACAACATATCTATAAAACATCCAGTAACATACCATGTACAACATATATATATATAATATAAAGTAATATAACATGTACAACATATCTATATAACACCAAGTAACATACCATGTACAACATATATATATAATATAAAGTAACATACCATGTACAACATATCTATAAAACATCCAGTAACATACCATGTACAACATATGTATATACCATCCAGTAACATACCATGTACAACATATCTATATAATATAAGGTAACATACTATGTACAACATATCTATATACCATCCAGTAACATACCATGTACAACATATATATATATATATATATATATATATATAATATAAGATAACATAACATGTACAAAATATCTATATAATATAAAGTAACATACCATGTACAACATATATATATACCATCCAGTAACATACCATGTACAACATATATATATATATATATATATATATATAATATATGGTAACATAACATGTACAACATATCTATATAATATAAAGTAACATACCATGTACAACATATATATATAATATAAAGTAACATACAATGTACAACATATCTATATAACATCCAGTAACATACCATGTACAATATATATATATATATATAAGGTAACATAACATGTACAACATATCTATATAATATAAAGTAACATACCATGTACAACATATATATATATATATAATATAAGGTAACATAACATGTACAACATATCTATATAATATAAAGTAACATACCATGTACAACATATATATATATATATAATAAAGTAACATACCATGTACAACATAACTATATAACATCCAGTAACATACCATGTACAACATATATATATATAATATAAAGTAACGTACCATGTACACCATATCTATATAACATCAAGTAACATACCATGTTAAACATGTAAATATAATATAAAGTAACATACCATGTACAGCATATCTATATAACATCCGGTAACATACCATGTGCAGCATATATATATAATATAAAGTAACATGCCATGTACAACATATCTATTTAACATCCAGTAACATACCATGTACAACATATCTATATAATATAAAGTAACATACCGTTTACAACATATCTATATAACATTAAGTAACATACATGTACAACATATCTATATAACATCCAGTAACATACCATGTACAACATATCTATATAACATCAAGTAACATACCATGTACTACATAGCTATATACCATCAAGTAACATACCATGTACAACATATCTATATAATATAAAGTAACATACCGTGTACAACATATCTATATAACATTAAGTAACATACATGTACAACATATCTATATAACATCCAGTAACATACCATGTACAACATATCTATATAACATCAAGTAACATTCCATGTACAACATATCTATATAATATAAAGTAACATACCATGTACAGCATATCTATATAACATCAAGTAACATACCATGTTAAACATGTAAATATAATATAAAGTAACATACCATGTACAACATATCTATATAACATCAAGTAACATACCATGTACAACATATCTATATAATATAAAGTAACATACCATGTACAACATATCTATATAACATCAAGTAACATACCATGTACAGCATATCTATATAACATCAAGTAACATACCATGTACAACATATCTATATAACATCAAGTAACATACCATGTACAACATATTTATATAACATCCAGTAACATACCATGTACAACATATATATATATAATATAAAGTAACAAACCATGTACAGCATATCTATATAACATCCGGTAACATACCATGTACAGCATATCTATATAACATCAAGTAACATACCATGTACAACATATCTATATAACATCAAGTAACATACCATGTACAACATATCTATATAATATAAAGTAACATACCATGTACAACATATCTATATAACATCCAGTAACATACCATGTTAAACATGTAAATATAATATAAAGTAACATACCATGTACAACATATCTATATAACATCCAGTAACATACCATGTACAACATATCTATATAATATAAAGTAACATACCATGTACAGCATATCTATATAACATCCAGTAACATACCATGTTAAACATGTAAATATAATATAAAGTAACATACCATGTACAACATATCTATATAACATCAAGTAACATACCATGTACAGCATATCTATATAACATCAAGTAACATACCATGTACAGCATATCTATATAACATCCAGTAACATACCATGTACAACATATCTATATAATATAAAGTAACATACCATGTACAACATATCTATATAACATCAAGTAACATACCATGTACAGCATATCTATATAACATCAAGTAACATACCATGTACAACATATCTATATAATATAAAGTAACATACCATGTACAACATATCTATATAACATCAAGTAACATACCATGTACAGCATATCTATATAACATCCAGTAACATACCATGTATATATATCAATGTATATATTTAACTCTTTTTTCACAAATTTTCGTCTTATGCCTTCTTCAGGAAAATTGCAGTCTTTTAAAAACTATGTCACATCCATTTGTAATACACAACATATCGATATCACTTGTAGTAACATACCATGCACAACAGATATATTTTACACCAAGAAACATACAATGTATAACATATCTAAAGAACATAAAGTAACATGTCATGCACAGTATATCGATATACCATCAAGTAACAAGTCCAATGATACCGCATCGTATTAAATAGCTGAAAAGGTGTGTTTATAGCGGAGAAAATAATTAAAACATTGATTGATTGAATGTTTAGCCTAATTTTTATGCTATCGAGGGCAAACAGATGATCAGTTCATCTAACCATTCTTTCCTGGGATCCTTTAATGTTAACCAGTTCTTGAGTACACCCATCTTCCAAAGTAATGGACAACTTATACCTCTTATACCAGTGGTGAGATAAAATTGATACTTAGACAGTGTTGTATACAAATCATCACGGAGACTTTTACCGGGCAGAGATTGGAACTCGCAACCTCTGGATTGATAGTCAGATGAATCGACCGAGCTAATCGACCCTATGAAAAATGGTGACTATAAATACAAGAAAAAAGATCAATGTCAAGAAAGTCCGTAAATATTAATGAACAAAATAATGACATGATTTAAATTCAACATAATCTCCTTAGATTCAATGACCTACTTTAGACAAGAAAAAGTTCAACTTCTAGGACAATTAACTTACTGATCGCCTATAAGCGTTCCTTCTTTTATATCGATAGATAAACTTTACAGCTTAAAATACATGTAATTTTGAAAATACGAATAAAACATTTCTAAAAAAAAAAAAAAAAATTTACTTGTTTTTTTCCCTCATAACGAAACAATGAAATTAAAAAGTATAATGCACGTTTCAACATAGATGACAACAAACGTGTGAAATAGGAAGCCTTTAAGCCATTTACCAGAATTATGCCCCTTTAAACCATTTACCCGAGTTATGCCCCCTTTAAACAATTTACCCGAGTTATACCCCTTTAAACATTTACCGGAGTTATGCACCTTTGTTTTTAATCCATTAACCAGAGTTATTCCCCTTTAAACCATTTACCCGAGTTATGCCCCTTTCCAAAATAGAGATGAAATAAACTCTGCATACATACTCTGTGTGGTAGATCGATTTTAATTCCATAGTAGCATCATATAAATATATAACTTTTAGAAATAGTATTTACTGACACATTTATCAAAATTGCAATGGGTTTCTTTAAAAATATAATCGTGTTTAAAGTAAATTACTGTATTCATTTCCATTTTATATGAATATTTATGTTTCTCTTCCTCAATTACCACGTGAAACTCTGCTAGAATTAAAATTTACGACATCTCTCCGGAATGTTATTCAAAATAAAGTCCCATCGGAGTTATTTTAGAGTTTCCATATTTAGTTACTGTCGGAATAGTTAAAGTTGGTTGCCATGTTATTGTTCAATATCACAATGTGCACGTGTTTGTAAAAACATAAGTGTCATGCACTGTGCATTTCATATAAATCAATCTTTCATCTTATTGGATCAGTAAGGTACTGAGATTATGTTGTGCATATTTCGTTTAACATTGTTCCAAACAAAATTATTCTAATAAGAAGTAAGTCTTATGGCAGTGTTACTTACCATTTCTGAAGAAATAATTGAAAGACATATGCCATTGGCTGTCTATTGAGACACAAAACATACACATATGTTTATTGCAAATAAAATTGTTTCTTGACAGAGTCACACATATTTCTACTTATTCTTCTTAATTTTGACACCTATGTAGCGGTGTACACACCTATGTAACAGTGTACACACCTATGTAGCGGTGTACACTGGCACGTGGAAATCGTGAAAAACAAAACGGGGGTGAATGCTGTTTATCCAGTGGCATGGAATATGCGCGGAACAGGCACACGTGAAAAAACAATACTGATGAAAGCCACCAGAGTCGAGCGAAGGTATTGGGCTCGGTAAAATTAGCAGAATAGCAGAATGAATTTTTTTTCATTCTGCCAGCAGAACAGCGGAATGATTTTTTTTCATTCTGCCAGCAGAATAGCACAATTTTTTTTTTCATTCTGCCAGCAAAATAGCAGAACAGCAGAATGAAATATTTTCATTCTGCCAGCAGAACAGAAAAATAGCAGCATGAAAATTAGACAAAATGGTGTTGGTATTTTATCACTTATTCTAGTGCATTTACATGCAGTAACACATCGTTATTCTTAAGATATGTTTTTTTACAAGCAACCAGCACCCGGAAATTAAAGGAAAACTTTTTATCAATTCACCGAAAGGAAAATTCTCTCTTTTTTTCTTCACCGAATTTAAGTTCAAACTTACAATTATTAACCGGTTCACATATCTGCAACATTTAATCAATACCTTTTAGTTCAGGGTCTTTAGCAGAATAGCAATTTACCAGTTTTTTTTTTCATTTTTCCAGCAGAACAGTAGAATGATTTTTTTTTCATTCTGCCAGCAGAACAGCAGAATAGCAGAATGAATTTTTTCATTCTGCCAGCAGAACTGCAAAATGGAAGAATGAAAATTGGACTGAAATGAAAGTTGTATTTTATCACTTATTTTAGTGCAGTTACACACATGAACATACCGGAAGTCTTAAGAAATGTTTTTTTTACAAACAATCACTATCCGAAGGTTAAAGGGGAAGTTTTTCTCATTTCACCAAAAGGAAAACATCATGTTATAACCAATTTTAATTCAAGTCCATGTACCATTTTATACATTTTTTGTTCATACTGTGTTCAGCTAAAATTACAAACGATACTTGTACATGTGCTCAACCCGTTCCAGCAAAATGAAAATGAGAGTTTTTCATCATTTTACCTTGGATTCGCATTGTAAAACATTTTGCCTGACGTATTTCGCTCGCCAACTACTTTATCTAACTTTTTTGTTAATAACTTGATCAGCGGAAATGATCCGCTGACGAGTTATTCACGAAAAACGATTCATTTTGCCAGACTGCTCATTCCGCGAGAGTGAGAAAAGTGGGAAAAAAATAAAAGATTTTTTTTTGATCATTGATTTTAGTTCGCTTTCATGCATGAACATGCAGGAAGGTTTAAGAACTGTTCTTTTTTTTTACAAACAATCACTACCCGGAAGTAAAAGGGGAACTTTTTCTCATTTCACTAAATGGAAATTTCTAATTTTCACGTTCAATCCAACAATTATATGCCGGATTCATTTCTCTGCACCATTTTGCACCTTCTTGTTCAGTGTCTTAAGCAAAATAGCGATACACTAAAAAAAAATTCATATTTCCAGCAGAACAGCAGAGTAGCAGAATGAAAATTGGACTAAAATGAAAGTTGTTTTTTATCACTTATTTTAGAACAGTTACACACATGAACATACCGGAAGTCTTAAGAATTTTTTTTTACAAACAATCACTACCCGAAGGTTAAAGGGGAAGTTTTTCTCATTTCACAAAAAGGAAAATATTCATTTTATCACCGAATTTAACTTCAAACTAACAATCCGTTGCAGCAACATAAAAATGTGATTTATTCATCCTTTCACAACGGATTCGCATTTTAAAACATTTGGTCCGATGTATTTATTAACTTTTTATTGATCTAACCTTTTTGTTCATTATTTTATCAGTGGAAATTACCGCTTAAAAGTTATTCACGAAAAACATTTCATTCATTATTACAATTCTATTGTTAAAGACGCGACGCGAGTGTTATATTTACAAAAATAAATAACACAATAACATTTGACAAAACATATGCAGTACAAAACACACCAGAGACAGATAAACAATTAAATAATTAAGTCACTGGTATATCTGACACACCGTGTTACATTGCTATACTCCAGCACACCCTGTTACATTGCTATTGCAGCATACTGTGTTACATTGGTTTATGTAACACACTGTGTTGCATTTCTATGTGTGGTACACCATGTTACTTTACTATATCTAGCACACTGTGTAACATTACTAATGTAGTATACAGTGTTACATTGCTAAATTTATTACATTGTATTACATTTATATATCATGCTCACTGATTTGTATTGCCATAACTAGTACATTGGATTCATCTGATACACTGTGTTACATCGTTACAACTAGCAAACTGTATTTTATGGCTATATCTAGCTTACTGTGTTACATTGCTATATCTGCGACAACGTGTTACACGGATATATCTAGTACATTGCGTTATATTGATAGTGTAGCATACTGGGTAACATTGTGATATCTAGAACACTGTGTTACATAGCTATATCTGGCACACCGTGTTATGCAGATATATCTAACAGACATTGTTACATTGCTATTGTAGCATACGGTGTTATATTGCTATTTGTAACACACTGTTTTACATTGCTATATCTGCGACACCGTACATAAACCAATGTAACACAGTATGCTGCAATAGCAATGTAACAAGGTGTACTGGAGTATAGCAATGTAACACGTTGTGCCAGATATACCAGTGACTTAAGTATTTAATTGTTTATCTGTCTCTGGTGTGTTTTGTACTGCATATGTTTTGTCAAATGTTATCGTGATAATTTTTTTTGTCAATATAACACTCGTAAACAACCATACATCACGATTCGTAGACTTTATTTGATTTTGCGTCGCGTCTTTAACAATAGAATTGTAATAATGAATGAAATGTTTTTCGTGAATAACTTTTAAACGGTTTATTTCCACTGATAAAATAATGAACAAAAAGGTTAGATCAATAATAAGTTGATAAATACATCGGACCAAAAGTTTTAAAATGCGAATCCGTTGTAAAAGGATGAATAAATCACATTTTTATGTTGCTGCAACGGATTGTGCACGTATACAACTTTCGTTTGTAAATTAAGCTGGAGACAGTATGAACAAAAATGTGTTAAATGATTCACAGACGTGGACCCGGCAAATAAGTGTTAGTTTGAACGTAAATTCGGTGAAAAATGAGAAATTTCCTTTTGGTGAAATGAGCAAAAGTTCCCCTTTAACTTCCAGGTAGTAATTGTTTGTAATAAAACAGTTCTTAAACCTTCCTGCATGTTCATGCATGAAAGCGAACTAAAATCAATGATAGAAAAAAAATTCTTTCATTTTTTCCCACTTTTCTCACTCTCGCGGAATGAGCAGTCTGACAAAATAAATCGTTTTTCGTGAATAACTTGTAAGCGGATCATTTCCGCTGATCAAGTAATGAACAAAAAAGTTAGATAAAGTAATTGGTTAGCAAAATACGTCAGGCAAAATGTTTTACAATGCGAATCCAAGATGAAATGATGAAACAATCCCATTTTCATTTTGCTGGAATGGGTTGTGAACGCGTACAAGTTTCGTTTGTAATTTTAGCTAAACACAGTATGAACAGAAAATGTGTAAAATGGTACATGGCGTTGAAATCGGCTAATAATTGTTAGTTTGAACGTAAAACCGATGATAAAATAAGTAATTTCCTTTTGGTGAAATGAGAAAAAGTTCCCCTTTAACCTCCGGGTAGTGATTGTTTGTAAAAAAACCCCCATTTCTTTAGACTTCCGGTATGTTCATGTGTGTAACTGTACTAAAATAAGTAATAAAAAACAACTTTCATTTTAGTCCAATTTTCATTCTGCTATTCTGCTGTAATGCTGGCAGAATGAACATATTTCATTTTACTATTCTGCTGTTCTGCTGGAAATATGAATTTTTTTTTAGTATATCGCTATTTTGCTTAAGACGCTGAACAAGAAGGTGGAACATGGTGCAGAGAAATGAATCCGGCATATAATTTTTAGTTTGAACGTGAAAAATTAGAAATTTCCATTTGGTGAAATGAGAAAAAGTTCCCCTTTAACTTCCGGGTAGTGATTGTTTGTAAAAAAAAAACCCAAACAGTTCTTAAACCTTCCTGCATGTTTATGCATGAAAGCAAACTAAAATCAATGATAAAAAAAATTCTTTCATTTTTTTTCACTTTTCTTACTCTCGCGGAATGAGCAGTATGGCAAAATGAAACGTTTTTCGTGAATAACTCGTCAGCAGATCATTTCCGCTAATCAAGTAATGAACAAAAAAGTTAGATAAAGTTGTTGGCGAGCGAAATACGTCAGGCAAAATGTTTTACAATGCGAATCCAAGGTGTAATGATGAAAAACTCTCATTTTCATTTTGCTGGAACAGGTTGAGCACGTGTACAAGTATCGTTTGTAATTTTAGCTGAACACAGTATGAACAAAAAATGTATAAAATGGTACATGGACTTGAACTCGCCTAATAATTGTTAGTTTGAAGTTAAATTCGGTGATAAAATGAGTATTTTCCTTTTGGTGAAATGAGAAAAAGTTCCCCTTTAACCTTCGGGTAGTGATTGTTTGTAAAAAAAAACCCATTTCTTAAGACTTCCGGTATGTTCATGTGTGTAACTGTACTAAAATAAGTGATAAAACAACAACTTTAATTTTCGTCCAATTTTCATTCTGCTATTCTACTGTTATGCTGGCAGAATGAAAATATTTCATTTTACTATTCTGCTGTTTTGCTGGAAATATGAATTTTTTTTTAGTATATCGCTATTTTGCTTAAGACACTGAACAAGAAGGTGGAAAATGGTGCAGAGAAATGAATCCGGCATATAATTGTTAGTTTGAACGTGAAAATTTAGAAATGTCCATTTGGTGAAATGAGAAAAAGTTCCCATTTAACTTCCGGGTAGTGATTGTTTGTAAAAAAAAACAACAGTTCTTAAACCTTCCTGCATGTTTATGCATGAAAGCGAACTAAAATCAATGATAAAAAAAAAATTCTTTCATTTTTTTCCACTTTTCTTACTCTCGCGGAATGAGCAGTATGGCAAAATGAACCGTTTTTCGTGAATAACTCGTCAGCGGATCATTTCCGCTGATCAAGTAATGAACAAAAAAGTTAGATAAAGTTGTTGGCGAGTGAAATACGTCAGGCAAAATGTTTTACAATGCGAATCCAAGGTAAAATGATGAAAAACTCTTATTTTCATTTTGCTGGAACGGATTGAGCACGTGTACAAGTATCGTTTGTAATTTTAGCTGAACACAGTATGAACAAAAAATGTGTAAAATGGTACATGAACTTGAACTCGCCTAAATTCGGTGATAAAATGAGTATTTTCCTTTTGGTGAAATGAGAAAAAGTTCCCCTTTAACTTTCGGGTAGTGATTGTTTGTAAAAAAAAAACATTTCTTAAGACTTCCGGTATGTTCATGTGTGTAACTGTACTAAAATAAGTGATAAAAAAACAACTTTAATTTTAGTCCAATTTTTATTCTGCTATTCTGCTGTTCTACTGGCAGAATGAAAAAAAAATCATTCTGCTATTCTGCCATTCTGCTAACTTGACCGACTAAATGTATTGGCTGAACAATAATTGGTCTTTAAAACCAACATTGCAAGAGTAGCAGTTGCGGCATAAATTATGTAAATCATAACAAACCATATGCCTTTATTATCTATTCTTCACTCGTTAAAAAAACTATTGTTGGCCACATTAGGTCACTCCAGTCATCAGAAATCGGTAAAGAAAAGAATCGACTAATTACGTATGTGAACAATTTCTCCATTATTTTAGTATGTATTTGATTTCAATAGGTGTGCTAGTTTGTCAATCATACACGTAAAGGATGATAATACAATCTTTCTTCGCGTATTTTTTTGTGTTGATACGCGCAAAACCAAAATTGAAAATCTTTATTTCTTGTTTCATTAATTCAATATAAATTGGAGACGCATTTTAGGTATTAAGATTTCGTATTTTGTCGAGCAAATGTAATTGGATACGCCGCACATGCAACAAGAACTGCATTTGTTAATTAACAAACGTGCAACATCTGCAAACAGAAACAAAAATGCAAATGAAATAAAAAGTCACTCGGCGTCGTTAATAATGGAACGAATTATTAAGCAGATGTGTTTACCGTTTTGTAACATTTAAGCACAGTCGATGTTTTTGAAATAAAGTAAAAGGTTCTACCCTGAAACAGCGTTACTGAGATATCGATTGAAGGTTATATATAGGTGTAACGGTATTTGGAGGTTATATGTAGGTGTATCTGTACTTGGAGCTTATACGTAGGTGTATCTGTACTTGGATGTTATATATAGGTGTATCTGTATTGTGAGCTTATTTGTAAGTGTATCTGTATTTGGAGGTTAAATATAGGTGCATCTGTATATAGGTATATCTGTACTTGGAATATATATATATAGGTGTATCGGTATTTGGAGGTTATATGTAAGTGTATCTGTATTTGGAGGTTATATGTAGGTGTATCTGTATTTCGAGCTTATATGTAAGTGTATCTGTATTTTGAGGTTAAATATAGGTGCATCTGTATATAGGTATATCTGTACTTGGAAGATATATATAGGTGTATCGGTATTTGGAGCTTATATGTAAGTGTATCTGTATTTGGAGGTTATATGTAAGTGTATCTGTATTTGGAGGTTATATGTAGGTGTATCTGTATTTGGAGGTTAAATATAGGTGTATCTGTATTTGGAGCTTATATGTAAGTGTATCTGTATTTTGAGGTTAAATATAGGTGCATTTGTATAAAGGTGTATCTGTATTTGGAGGTTATATATAGGTGTATCTGTATTTGGAGGTTATATATAGGTGTATCTGTATTTGGAGATAATATATAGGTGTATCTGTATTTGGAGGTTATATGTAGGTGTATCTGTACTTGGAGGTTATGTATAGATGTATCTGTATTTGGAGGTTATATATATGTGTATCTGTATTTGGAGGTTATATGTAGGTGTATCTGTACTTGGAGCTTATATGTAGGTGTATCTGTATTTGGAGGTTAAATATAGGTGCATCTGTATATACAGGTGTATCTGTATTTGGTGGTTATATATAAGTGAATCTGTATTTGGAGGTTATATATAGGTGTATCTGTATTTGGAGGTTATATGTAGATGTATCTGTACTTGAACTTATATGTAGGTGTATCTGTATTTGAGAGTCAAATATAGGTACATCTGTATATAGGTGTATCTGTATTAGGAGGTTATATATAGGTGTATCTGTATTTGGAGGTTATATATAAGTGTATCTGTATTTGGAAGTTATATACAGAGGTGTATCTGTATTTGGAGGTTATATATAAGTGTATCTGTATTTGGAAGTTATATATAAGTGTATCTGTATTTGGAAGTTATATATGAGTGTATCTGTATTTCGAAGTTATATATAGGTTTATCTGCATTTGGAGGTTATATACAGAGGTGTATCTGTATTTGGAGGTTGAATATAGGTGTATCTGTATATAGGTGTATCTGTATTTGGAGGTTATATGTAGGTGTATCTGTATTTGGAGGTTGAATATAGGTGTACCTGTATATAGGTGTATCTGTATTTGGAGGTTATATATATATATAGGTGTATCTGTATTAGGAGCTTATATATAGACGTATCTGTATTAGGAGCTTATATATAGGTGCATCTGTATTTGGAGGTTATATATAGGTGTATCTGTTTTTCAAGTTCCACAGCAGTATAATTCACCATTAAAAATATGATGGAGAAAACATAGTTCGAGATACATCTACATATTTTAGATGAGAATGACTTATAAAATGCATAACCTACTCTTTAAAAGAATTATGCTGAGTAAGTGGGATTGAGCAAAGTGACAAAGTATGCCAGTTACTTGTGGAAAGACGATGGTTCTACGTAGATTCATTTTGAGTGCACTCTTCACCCCAATGTCTATTCAAGACATTCAGGTCACCAAACAGGGAGTTACGAAATTGTTGAAAGTTGTGTACCCATCAAAAGCCTTTGAACCAGATGAAGTTCATCCTAGGGTACCGAAGGCATTGGCAAGTGAAATAGGTAGTGTTTTCCAAATGTCACTGAAAGAAAGGAAGTATGACTTAAAAATAGTACCTATATACCAGTTTCTTTAACTAGTATTAATTGCACGCGATTTAAAATAACGGGTCAGGTGGATGAGTATCATATTATATCGGATAGGCAGCATGCTCTAAGGAAGTATCACAATTGCGAGACACTGGGATACATGATTAGTCAAAGTCCCTTGGTGAAAACCAGGAAATAAATGTACAGTCAAACTTGTCTTAAGCAACCAGTCAAGGGAAGGAAAAAGTGTCCTTTTAAGAGAGGCTGTTGCTTAATGCAGGTTGATTTGCTCAAGTAGAATAGAAATTGGAAATAGCAAAATTAATGCGACTGCTTAAGATAAGTTGCTGCTTAATAGAGGTGACCACTTACACGGGTTTGACTGTATTTATTATGGATCAAAAAAAAGCTTTTGATACTCCCCCTCATGAGTCATTGAAAAGCAAGTTTTTCAGTTGCAGAAAACACATTAAGTAGATCGACATTTTCCTTTGTTACCGGCAGCAATGTGTTCTGACAAATGGCACAAAATCAGAGGGTAAAGGTTATCTTGGTTATACCTCAGGGTACGTTTTTAGGACCCATTCTGTCTTCATGTGTTGTTACTTATGCAAGAACATACAGTTTCAAGTTTAGTTTTATTCAAAACGCTGTAAGGGACTAAAATTCATTACCCGCTGAGGTAGTTTCCAATGCGAATGCAGCCACAGATTCTGTGGCAAGCTTTGCTTCAGCTGGTGGATATTGTAAGTAGGTATCTAGATGTGCTTGATATCACACGTCAAATTGAAATAGTCCAAATAAATAAATGATCGAACGCGATTTTCGGGATGTGTAGTGTATAACTACCCTAGACTGATTGAATATCTAGCGCCATTTTATGCCATCAAGGGCTAACAGACGACCAGTTAACAAAACCGCTCTTTCCTGGGATCAAGGAAGGTCAACCACTTCTCGAGAACATCCATTTCCGCAAGTAACTTGTAACTTTCCCACTTGAATCAGCGATGAAAACAAATGATGATTAAACGCAAAGACGTATATCAATCATCACAAAGAATGTGGGCGGACGAGGAATCGAACTTATGACTTACGGGTTGAAAGTCAGACGCGCTACCGAATGAGACGACAGGATCCGCTCCGTATAATTAGACATTTTGATATTTTAAAGTTTTTTAACTTAGATTCCCAATGCACAAACTAGTATTAACCACTTCCGGCGAGCACGTTAAGTACCCTGATGTTGATATCTAAGACAGTGTCTATCTTAACGCGTTTTTCTGCTCAGAAAAATAGCTAAACAATGGCTCATCTATTCTTTTAAAAAAAACATACATCTTCAAAATAACTGACAGGAAAATATTTTACAGGTGGATTTTTTTTTAAATAATGGATGTGACATAATAAATAGTCTTTGTTATAAATTTTCATTTTTGTTTGTGAGACAGTATCAAAGTATATCCCGAACCAAATGCACTGTAGTGTATATGAGCAAAGTCTAGAAGTTACCTAAGACGACAGAGTCGTACTTGAACGATGTTTCTATTGTCGTCCAGTATATAAAACACATTGTAGTCATCTCTAAGGCTCTATGAGACGTTTGGACTTGAACTTGAAACCGTAACTAGTAATTTTAGTCCGCGCACTAATTGATAAAAAAACAGTTCGATATGCTAATTATTTCAATACAAATGCACTGATGTCATGATGATATGGTCTGGTACATTATAAAGAAATAAAATCAAATCACCATTTTTACACCATATTTGTCGTATAACTGGTTAATCTCTCCACTGATTTTGCAATACGTCCTTCAGTTAAACTTATTTATTGTATTTCGATTGCGAAACAAGTTATTACAACTTCAAACTCACACACGAAATATATCCGGGCAGAACCAGTACCGAGCATTTGCGGGAAAAGTTTCTTGAACATGGACACCACACAGCCGTGGCGGAGGATCGAACCTACGACCCTCCATCATGGGGCAGATGCTCTACTACTTGACCTCGCGCTCCACTGTGTCATTCATGTAACTTAATTTAGATTAACCAAGTCTGTAGAACGAATTCAGTTCTCTTGATTGGGACCGTTCAACAGCAATTGTTACGAACACGCTGATTGGTCAGTTGCTTCAGTGGAAGTTTGAATTACGTCATAATTTAGTAAGCGTTCAATTACTATGAATTGTGGGACAGGCATAGAATTTCCTGCTTTTTACATTGGTGGTTAATAGACCTAATTCGGGAGATATCAGGTTCTGGGATAGACTAGATTTGATGTGAAAATATAAAAACACACTACATATTGACCAAATACTTAAAGCAGCGAAACGACTAAATGAGGAAATGTGTGATTGGTCGGCGGATGTTTGATATGCTAATCCATATTATTTTTATATGCTTTTTATTATCCCTTTTGGTATTTTTTTTATTTAATAAGAGTGAATATAATAAAGTAGCTCATTCATTGAGCTAACTTCACATTAACTTTATCAATAAACAAACAAACAAACGCAATTTTCAGTTTTATTCTTATTTCATACAGCAGTAATACAACTGATTACATTTTGCAATGATGAATTCACCACCGAATCGAAGTGTTTTACGTCTTTTGTAGGAATTCCCTTTGCAATTAGCCATACGATTTCCATCCCGTGTTGATATTTATTACTTGCATTAAATTTCTCCAATTTATATAAGATATTATCTCTTACTATATTAGGCTCTATATTTAATCAAGGCCACTTAACGCATTGATCCAAACGTACACACGAGATTTAATCTATTAAATCGTGCATATCTATTGCATAATTCCGCTATCTTCTGTTGGCGACATTTTCATTATTTGTTCTGCTTGTTCTTTGTAAAACACAATTCCAATTGGAATGTTATTTATGTTCAGAGTTTGCTACTTTGTTATCGTTTTTATAATGGTCATAATTATAATGTAACAACGCATTTAATGGCATCTAGCATGCAAAATGCATTGCATGGATGTAGTTATTATAGTAATTACGTAGTGCAGTGGCTGTTTTGAGATTGTTACACACAAAAGACAGGATTCATATATCATTATTCAAGACAAAGATAAACAGATAAGGCGAAATTATATCAATTGAACGGTTCACTGAACTTTATATACCTAATATTAATACTGATAATATTTCTGGTTAGATACGTTTTACTTTAACATAGGACAGAACCGGATATATTCCAAATTAGGTATGTTACCCCTCAATGAAAAAATGCATATAATTCTATGCATGTCCCCTAATTCATAGCAATTAATCGTACTAAACTATGACGTCATTCAAACATTCCCTGGAACAACTGACCAATCAGCGTGCTCGTAACAATTGCTATTTAACGGACCCAACCGTGAGAGCATGATTCGTTTTACAGACATACGTAAGACTTGTATTACAAATCTTCAGTATTATTCAACCGCATTGGTTTGGTCTAAACAAGTTGGTTCACGTTCTCTTCTCTTATATCCGTAGCACTTATTTTTGTTTCTTTCTTTACAACGGAGCTTGGCTCTGGTAATTTTAGCTTCAACAGTTTTTCAATCGTTGTAACAGAAAAAATCCCAGAAATTGCCAATTTGTAATTTTCGACGTTTTAATCATATTTCTAAAACCACCGTGGCATCATTACGATTTCAATATAATGTAACTAATTTAATATTGGTTCCGTTCTCCGTCCAGCTATTTGTTATAGGGCCCTACGGTCACATGTGTCCCAGGGCCCTATAACTGGGCAAATATTAAATAATTTAATGAATGTCTATTTTATAATAAACAAAAACAGATAGACGGGCCGTCCTTTTTTTTTCTTTCTTTTGTAAAATAGGATAGATAAGGTTTTGTATTCTATTTTGGATTTGATATGAGAACGAGAGATATATATTAATGACGTGTGTGAAAGCAAACAATATAGGTTGTTTCAGTGCACTTGAAATTAAAAATACCTATAATGGTATATTTATCTCAAAAATGCTTTCTGTTTTTACCACAATATGATTGGATAAGAGCATTTAAATGAAACAACGGTAAGTAGTCGTATTGACCCAGTTCCGGTTCAAAATGTCTTTGTCTTTTTCATATCAGTTCTGTTCATATTGGCCCAGTTATCGTCATACGAGGTGCGCATTTTCTTCAATGACAAACCTAATACAAAATATTGTAAAAAAAATAAAAAATAGTGCTATCAATAAAGTTTGTCATATTGGCCTAAGCCAGTTGAATGCGTAAACACATGGGTTTTCGAGTACACATTCCAAGTCAAATATAAAATCACATAGATAATTGCATTTTTTTCACAACCGGAAGTAACCTTATTGGCAAGGTTCAGGTTTATATTGGCCTTATTTTACTATGTTGGCCAAGTTTGTTTTATATTGGCCAGGTTGGGGTGAAATGAACATTTCACTAGTTTGCAAACTTGTGTAATTTAATAAAGCTGTTGGATACAATATATTTTCGCCCTACTAAAAACATCGCGCTGTTTTTTTTGACACATTTAGATTCAACTAATTTATTTATGCTCGATTGCAATGAAAGCTCAGAGCTTATATGAACCGCTCTCGAGTCCGCTTCCTGGGTAGAACTAGTACTGAGTCAGTGTTGTTTTATGAGAGGCATCGATCGAGCTGAAAATCAAATCTGCAACCTTTAACGTGAGCGGTTATATATAGCATATCCAGTTTAATTCATGGAGGAAGACCTCAGAATGAATCTGAGTAGAACCACCGCAAGTAACTGGCAAATTTTCTCACATAAAGATTTTTGAGCGAACGAGACTTGAACCCACGACCACTAGCAGTGAGAGGCAAGTGATCTTGAGTAGGCTCGTTAGACCAGTCGTCAGCCACGGATGTCCCTGTGGCTCTAAGTGCCCCACCCCCGGGTCCGGTTGTGGTACAATAATTGTTAAAACACAAAAAAAAACTAAATTTTGCTTCTTTAAGGCATTTAGTTCAATAAATATGACCGAATTCAAACCTGTTACCGTAGAATCGATAGACGAAAACCAGAAATCAGTGTGCTATTCATCTTTTATTGTATATATGTGTAGATAATGTTAGGTAAAAGGAGAATTGCTGTATTATGGTAGTGTATAGTAGTGTTCGGTGTGCTTGCTGCACTTTGAACGTTCATGCAAGTCAAGCATGTCCTTCGTCACTTCTTTGGCACCATCGAGGTTGTTAAGGATCATCAGCTGCAAATATAAATTATTTGATGATTTTTTATAGTATATTTATCTCTCATTTTCTGATAATATAAAGCGTCATGACCAGTAAATAACATTCCTTTAATGTGATAAAAACTAGTATAACAATTGCTGGTACTCTCGAAATTTTACAATTTTTTTTCCAGCGAAGTAGCTAATTTGAATATTTCAGTTAATGCACGACCGCGGATAGACCATGTAGTTGGCATTCACGTCCATCCCCTTCCTTCCTTCCTTCCTTCCTTCCTTCCTTCCTTCCTTCCTTCCTTCCTTCCTTCCTTCCTTCCTTAATCAATTAATTTATTTATTCACTCATCCATTCATTGATTAAATAATACTTTCATTAATTAATTAATTAATTAATTAATTAATTAATTCATTCATTCATTCATTCATCCATCCATCCATCCATCCATCCATCCATCCATCCATCCATCCATCCATCCATTCATTAATTCATTCATTCATTCATTCATTCATTCATTCATTCATTCATTCATTCATTCATTCATTCATTCATTCATTCATTCATTTATCAGTTAAGTTATACATCAATTCATCCATTAATTCATTAATTCATTAGATGATTCATTCATTCATTCATTCATTCATTCATTCATTCATTCATTCATTCATTCATTCATTTAAACATTCATTCATTCCTTTATTAATTAATTTATTCATTCATTCATTCAATCATCCATTCATTCATTCATTCATTCATTCATTCATTCATTCATTCATTCATTCATTCATTCATAATGTTATACATTAATTATTCATTCAGTTTTAACAAGGTGGTGGTAAACAATACATAACAAGTACATACCTCTAAGTCTCTCAATCCAGAGTCGGTATGGACCCTCACCGTATCGTTCGTACTTAACGTAACGACGTAACACAGCTTAGAAATGTGCAATACCATTTTTTGCTGAAGAAAAAATAAATCTGGAACCGTTGGCATTTTACAAACAACACATGTTCGAATGCTATGAAAACAAGAGGGACAAGCTTAGATGTTAACAGAAGAGGTGCTGTATCGTAAAAAGGCTTCAACACAATGAAATACGCTCATGTTTATATGTGGTAGTTAAAAGAACAGTGAGTTCATTTCAGTTCACACTGCGACAAGGCACATGTTATTCACGACCAGGTTTTATTTTTATTTTTGATGTAATTTTATGTAGTGTACCCACTACCATCTATTTACATCCTTCTGCTTCCATTGTACGCTATGAAATAACTATAGAATATAGTATAACATCTGATAATTATTGTCACGAGGTAATCCTTTTTGTGACAATAATGCAAATAAACGTTCATAAATCACATTTATGACCCTGGGTGCGATGTCATCCAGTCTATATAATTCATACTCAAAATTAAACTTTACTGTAAAACATTGTATGAAAGATTAACATTTCAGGAATATTCTAGAGCTCACACAAATGATGACATCAACCTTAATCGTCTCACACCATTATTACATTTCCCATAGGGCTCCATTGTAACATTAATGTCCAAAACACAGTGAAAAAATAAAATCTGCAATACGTCTCTGGGCTCAAATTCTTCGCTGGTTCAAGGTATGCAATTATAAGCATACCTTGGCCAGTATTTTTTTAAATAATAATACTAGTATTTCAACTATTCACCAACGATGCGGTTACACATGGTAGGAAAAACTAAATCACCGAAGTACAAAGCCCTGAAAAAAGAAGAAAAATAGAACTAAAGTTTTATTTCTATCTCCTTCATCTTCTGTGGTCCGGAGTACTCAAGGGAGATAATAATGATGTAAGTCATACACATGAATAAACGGTAACACAAATGAACCAGTAATCATATGGAAATAGTAATTTTGAAGTATCACTTTATGAAGCTTCATATTTAAACTATTAAATCATTTTAATTATATATAAAACTTGTTATGTCACGATTGTCTTAAAATATGAGTTTAGGTCTTACAGTTAATATATATGTTGAAACTGGGACTCACAACTAAACAATCGTTTAAACAGAAACGACTATTGCCAACAATTATCTAAAACAAACGCACAAAACATCGACGCATTGTTCGTTTTGTCAGGTTAACATTGGAGTAAATAACACGAGACCCTATTTCAGTATTTTATAAAAGATATAATTAATAAAAACTGAAATTGTTCAAATATTTTTTTCAGATGGGATTAATTCGATTGTATTACCGAGCATATCGTTATGCAGTTTTTTTGTTTTAATTACTTTTAAGAAATAAATATGAAAATATGTCATCCTATGAGTTTTGTATTATAAATCTATTAAAAATGCAATTGTATAAAATGAAAATGATGAACACGCAAACGTTTTAATATATTGCTTTTTGCTAGATAATCAAGTTGAATAGCGTTCCAGTCAGGAACAGCATGACATCGTGTTACGTGGACACTAGCAGATCTGGAGGTTGTGTTTTTACGTGGACAACGGTGGATCTAGAGATGGTGTTTTTACATGGACACCGGTAGATCTAGAGGTGGTGTTTTTACGTGGACACCGGTGAATCTAGAGGTGGTGTTTTTACGTGGACAACGGTGAATCTAGAGGTGGTGTTTTTACGTGGACACCAGTGAATCTGGAGGTGGTGTTTTTACGGGGACACTAGTGGATCTGGAGGTGGTGTTTTACGTGGACACCGGTGAATCTATAGGTGGTGTTTTTACGTGGATATCAGTGGATCTAGAGGTGGTGTTTTTACGTGGATACCGGTGGATCTAGAGGTGTTTTTTACGTGGACACCGGTGAATCTAGAGGTGGTGTTTTTAGCATAGTACCACCATTGCAAAAAGGAAGTGCTTCCGTGGGGTAGTCGCATAATGGCGGTTTTAAATAATCCTCATTTCTTCTTCTTTAAAAATGCATTTTCTTATTTTAATGCTCATTTTTTTTACTTGAATGGCATTATTGATGTATTTTGAACACTTTGACAGCATTGTCATGTTTGAATTGTGAATTTAGAAAAAAAAAATGATGCTTGGAAATTGGGGTATGAATACATGATTTCGGAAGTCTACTTTCACTTTGTCACCAGTGTACACACTGAGCAGAAAAAAATCTCTTATATGGCACATGACCCCTACTTTTCTCATCATATTTTGATAGTGCAGAGGTTGACAAACAGTAAAATGTAGGTTTCACTTCTTTCATTTGTGTCTCTCTATGAATGACAAGCCATCAAACTTTTATTATTTATTATAGAATAAAGAACAAAAATCAATGGTGGGATGACACCTTTTACGTGGACACCAGTGAATCTAGAGGTGATGTTTTTACGAGGTGGTGTTTTTACATGGACACCGGTGAATCTGGAGTTGGTGTTTTTACGTGGACACCAGTGAATCTAGAGGTGGTGTTTTTACGGGGACACTAATGGATCTGGAGGTGGCGGTTTGAGATAAGTGGGTACACACGTCTGCATTGGATCCCCCTTTACTAAATATTCCTATAATGTTTTGATCGTATACAACTTAATTGTTTGGATATGTGCCTCTGACTTTTTCGTATGGTTGTACATATGTATATTTATTAAGAAACCAATTGATCATAAACGCCAGTTTAAAATATTTATTTAGATTTAAATTGTGTTGAAGTTATTTGTGCTGACCACTTGTTGTCAATTCAGCAATATGCATGATACACAAATTAAAATGCCTTTTAATACTGCAAATATCTTGTTATACCCCAAATACTAAAGATCAAAGTGTTTTTGTCACAGATCAAAATGATTTTTATGACACGTGTTTGTTATTTGATACTTTTTTAAAATAAGCTTCCAGAAAAATAAGATGTAAAGAATGCCATTTACTTTGAGTGTAAAGACAAGTTTATAGGCGTATAGACTGTATAGGTAGGTATACACTTCCCTTTGAAATATAGAATATAGAAGTGACAGAGGACTGTATATGGCCTCTCTTATATGTAGTTTTAATTTAAGTCAGATTTACGCTTCCAGATGGCAGAATATATATTTATTTGATCACTGAGAGACTTTGCAAACGAAAAAATAAGTAGTAAGCGCATAATTAGTACATAATTAAGAACGGGTTTTGCTTACAAATTAATGTTTGTCTCTTTTCGATAAACACCTTCGGTAGAAAACGGGGAGTTACGAAGCTTGTTCGGAGACGCGTCGTGAGAGAAACATAGTATGGGGAACTGTAGGGGATGCGGTTTGAAATTAGATAAACTCTTGCGGTTAGATAGTTTTTCAGAACAACCCTTTTATTCCCCACAGTGTATTAATGAACTGGAACCCACAAATTAATTTATTGCACGTAAACGACGAACCGTTCATATAAAATTAAAACTAAAATTACTTTTCTAATAAATGTAATAAACAAACACTCTTTGGTAGCCCCTCAATAAATGGATCGTGACGTAACAGCGCGTGCGATAGTATAAAGTGTATATGCAAGGGTGGATCCTGAGCAAGAGTTACAAGACCAAACTAGTATTTGGTACTCATTATTTCTAGTGCGTATAAATAATATAATGCTTACTACACTCGATACAGTTTTATTGCAGACATCAATATTACAAGAAAAGCCACTGTCGATGCCTAATGTCAGTCAAGCCATAACCTTTCTAATCTTGTTAATGTATCTCTTATCTAACGGTTTTAATCGGCACACTACCACTGTATTTCGCTTATTATAAAAATAAACTGGTGCGTCACTTAAATATTTAACACTTCATAAAGCCCCAACTGTGTAATAAAAATATTCAGAGAGTAAAGTTGTCTTATCTTCTACCATTGTAATGTTATGATGATCATAAAATGATGTATCTCTATTTTTTATATCTTCTTTGTCGAATCTGAGAATCTGGATAATGTGCGCATTAACTTGATATGTGAATTTCCGAACATTGGCGGAGTAAGCCGGAAAGCAATCGAGTCATTCGATCGAACTCGTTTATTTTCCCTCTTTTTAAAAAACAGCCACTAAGGGGTCTAAGATGGTTTTAGCAATACTATAAACACATTTAATTACAATCGTTTTTGTTATTATCAAAAATTGTGCATTTCGGAAGTTTAATGTGGCTGTAAAGTTTTGTTTTTCACGTGTTTTCACCACACTGACTTTGGTAGTCCTTGGATCTTTCGGAGCATAAGGTTATCATAGATAAAGACTCGTTTTGAGTTTAAACGCTTTGTACATGTATATGTAATGAACTTGTTTCTTACCATAGACGTATGGAATGGGGTAGTAGGGGGATTAGGGGGGTAAGGGGGGCCAGCATATACTTTTTTCATACATCCTTATACTCACACACATACTCACACACACACACCCCACACCCCACACCCAATAATTGAAACGCTCCTAAACAAAATAGGGTTAATAAAATTATACTGTTTAAAATGTATAGGTATTAAGTATTCGAATAAACGACATTCAAGTAAAAATGATACTCATCCTCGACAACTCACATATCTTGAAAAGCGTGATCTGTTGCTTCAATCTACCCCCCTTTTTTTTACATCAAGACTATGTGTCGTTAGTTTACTCATAGCAACTTTCTGTACATTTACATTTGACAAATATGGGTGCAGATTAAAGGAATATATTGTTTATAAATTACTGCCTGCTTGAATCATTTAATAGTGCATTGCAAGATAAGATACTGTCAAACCTTTGTATAAGTTAAAGGTTCGATAAAAACAATTTAGAGTTTCAACTCCATGACCAAGAAATACATATTTAAACCCTAAAAAGTTATTAAGATTATCTCATACAAGAGAAGACAAATTTGTTTCAATGATAAAATATATCTAAAAATTGTCGACAGACTATATCTTTCTTATATCTATAAACCATAATATACTAGATTAACCATAACCTGTTCTGAACAATTATTTAAGTAGTACTAAGAACGAACGGTAAATACTAAACAATTTAAATTTATTTGTTTAGAACTAATGACATTGATAATATACGCGAAGAAGTAAATAAACGCATCATACAGACATGCGTTTTAACATCACACAAAAATCAACTTACAAATATCAAATTAAAGTGACCTGAATGAATATAATATCATTTACTCGTATAAACCACTAAATATCAAGTTCCCAAGCTGCCCCGGTGTTAGTATAATGTGACTGGGTATCATACTATGTGTCTGCAGCATGATACTCCAGTGTGACAGCGCTCAGAATACTGTCTCAAGTAGACACCGTCGCGATATGACTGATAAAATTGTTGAAGGGATGCTAAACAGCATACGACATCAAGAACTGACAATGAAATACTTACGGTATTTGGGACATAATTAAATGTGAACGCTTCGTGTTCCTTGGGTTCCGGCGTAGTTGAACTCTAGGGAAGAAAATGTCAAAAGTATAACAAACAAACAATATAACAGTTCGTTTTATATTAAAAAAAAATCATCTTGTTAGATATTGTTATTTCAATTTTGATACTGTATTGACAATTTTTATATATAACTTCTTTAATCTGAATTCATACCTCACAAAACACCAAACACACACACACAGCTGTAAAACAAGCTAACACGTTAATTGTCAAAGAGTCAGTGTCACCAACAGAAGCCAAGTCAGTCCTTTTATACCGAAGTTTACACTGTCTTTTTAATTAAATAGAACATCAAATAGAACATTAAATAGAACATCAAATAGAACACCTACTTGATCCATTGCAATCATGTCAGAAACGTGGTCTATTTATGTATGTATGTATGTTCTAAATATATTGTATACAAGGTATTCCGATCCCATAATAATCTGTCATCTGTCATTATGATAACATTTCACATACTGCCTGACAATCGTCTCTTTTTATATGGTACTGATAATGAATGCAATAAAATAAAATAAAATAAAAAAAAAAATAAAATAAAATAAAGTAATAAAGTAACTATCTAACGAGCAATTTGCAATTTGTCACTGGTGACGAAACCTGAATACGGAATTTGCACCAGTGCGAAAGGTTGGGAACTAAATATGGTCTACCAAACATGGCAGAAGGCCAGTCATTGCCAAACGGACCTTGAGTATAAAGAATATTATTTATGATATTTTCTTCTCTACTGAATGTTTTGCAATACAGGTAACGGTAAACAAGGGTAATACTGCGACTTGAATGCACTATCGTGATGTTTAACTTGAAAAAACTGAAAGAGTACTAAGAAAGACGTTTGAAGTCTGAGAAAGTTACAGTACCACACACCCCTTACTCCCCAGACCTTGCCCCATGTGACTTCTTTCTCTTTCTTAAATTAAAAAAAATCTCATTGGTCGTAGATATGGGTCACGGCAGGCTCCTGATTCTGCCGTAAACCAGTTCATTCCGTGACGCTTTCCGAAAATGGATCCACAGACTAAAATTAATTTTATTGGTTTTCTATTGGTTCTACGACATCATCATTTATCGTACTTACTTTTTAGTTAAATGAACCGTTTTCCATTGATACTGAGACGTCATCATTTATCGTACTTACTTCATAGTAAAATGAGCGGTTTTCTACTTGTACTGCAACGTCACCATTTATCGTACTTACTTCATAGTAAAATGAGCTATTTTCTATTTGTACTGCAGCGTCATCATTTACCGTATTTACTTCATAGTAAAATGAGTCATTTTCTATTTGTACTGCGACGTCATCATTTATCGTACTTACTTCATAGTAAAATGAACCGTTTTCTATTGGTACTGCGACGTCATCATTTACCGTACTTACTTCATAGTAAAATGAGCCGTTTTCTATTTGTACTGCGACATCATCATGCATTGTACTTACTTCATAGTAAAATGAGCCGTTTTCTACTGGTAATGCGATATCGTCATTTGCACGGTACACGTGATTGTGAGTTTGTTCTTGTGACTGGTGTGGATTCAATGTAGCGGCAGCCTGAGAAAGACATACAGGTAACACTTAAAGCCAAACATGTGACACAGTATCGTCTCTACTTCACAGTTGCGCCCCCTTTATGCCACGATTCTTGCGCTTAAAAACGCCCTGTGTAAATTTGTTTGAAATACTTTAAAAATGGTCCATAGTTGCTGTGATTTATTGCTGCAGATAAGTAGAACAAATGCTGGCATCACTGGTATAAAAAAGTGACTTATAAAAGGTTTTAACAGCTGTATATATTTATATGCTTATTTTTTAAAATTAAATCTTAGGGTGTCACTTTTAAATAGAAAAGCTGGTCAACTTACCAGTTATTGTGCATTTGCATGTCGGGATACATACCTGCTTTAAAAATCTTTTCAATGTGGAATATATTTTTGAAGCGGAAATCCTAAACATTATTTTATATAGAACACATATATAAATTTATCACATACTTTACAGTGCAAGAGTATAACTAATCCATGGCATTTTTCTGATACTAACGTAGTGTAATGTCACTTCCGATTCATCGTTCGGTGTTTTCAGTATAACTCGGCTCTCGTACCACTGTCGTGATCGTGATACGGCATAGCTTTTCCGTGTTCCGGCATAGACAACAAAGATGGCGACAGCGATATCAACAAAAAGGGACGTATCATTTTCAATCTGTATTTTGCGTTTACCAAAGCAGTAATAATAATTGGTATGGCTGTGTACCGGAGGAAACTAGCTATTATATTGATTGCATATGCGTACAGTTTATGATTCCCTTGAACAAAACATAAAATCAGCGATAAATGTGTTTCTATGATGGCAGTATTTTTTTATCGAGAGAACCACCTGATTTTGATCATTTTCTCATCCACCACGATTTCTTTTCAAATATAAACCCGAATAAATGAAAAGTAAATACCTTACTGTTACCCTGTAAAGCACAGACCGGATAAATTAAATATAAAATACTCTATCTATTCAAAATTGGTTATTTTCTCTTTGTGCAGCACACGGCATAGACACCGCGAAACGGCATGTACTTTCCGGAATATAAGTGCCATATTTGGATACGGCATATACTTTATTCAAGAAAAGGACACGGTGCAGATACGTTTTCTTTGTTTATACATTTGGCTACCTGAAACTATTAATTCAATTTTACAGCATTACTTTTCAGATATACACAACGTTTGCCTTATTAATTAATTGATCAGTATTACAGATTGATCTATATATAGTTTTTGAATTGTTGCCACAGTGATAACATTATATTGAAAACAAAAACAAAATCAAGCACTTTTATGAACACACAACAAATACGCGTTTGTCATATTTGTAGGTTGACTATGCCTTTTTTAATATACAAAACATATAAATGCAACACAAAAAGTCGTAAATTAACGGTATGTTTTTTTTTTCTCCAGAAAATAAACTATGGATAATCAGTGCTATTACGGCGGGTTTTAAACAAACTGTCTTCAAGACTGTGTTGATCATCTCGTCGCACATCACGATTCAAGTGTATTAAAGTTAAAGCATAGATTGTTCAATGCCCAAACGGAGCAGTCAAGATGTGTTACTCAAAACTTTGGAATTCTTCCACAGCAAAAAATAACCACTAACCAATATTTACTAGTAGATGAGAAAACGTGGTGCCTGTATATTGTAATAGAACATACACATTAGAAAAAATGACATCATTGAATGTGTTTCTAAGAGTCTGTGCAAAACATGTTTCTTGGTCTGAATGATGACGATGCATTTTTTCAAAATCCATTGTTCAAGAAACGAACAAATACAACGCCTCGAAAACAAACCTTGTAGTCTGTTGTTGCTGACAAGTGTACGCATGAGCATGTGGACATCATATACAAATCTAATGATTTGGTCAAAGAACTGAAAAAAATGGTTACTAAAGTAACTGTAAAAATGGAAAATAATAGTCATTTAAGAACTTGGATCGATCAGACTGGTTGAAAGTGGCGATTTTTCATTTGGTCATATTGCATTCCAACTATTCATGGACGTGTATTGATTCGATAATACATCAGGTTTTAAATACATAGGAAATGGTTGAAGTTCATGAGTAGAACAAAACACTTGGGTAACATTTTGACAAAGGACTTTGAAAAGGGAAATCCATTCCATCTGAAGGTACTATTAATTTTGCTTTACCAACAAGAATGTTATTTCAAGAAAACTTGAGTCTGTTTCAGCAGTTGAAATTAATACCTGGTTTCATTCATTGTTTACGGGATGCAATGTCGGAGAAGTCATCTTCTTTGAAAACGTATACACTTTTTTAGATGGGAAGAAGATAAATGCTTCGACTAGTGGAAAAGAAGGTGACATTGATGTTTGGGTTATGAACTTTCCCCAAAATTATCTGAACGAAGAGAAGACTTTTATAAAGAAACACGCTATACAGAAGATGCGACACTGTTCGTGCAAGAAACATCATGGAATGATATTTCAATTAAAAGTTTGGAGAAACGACAAGAAACAATGAGACAGCATCTTTTACACATAGTGTTGTGCTTGAGTAGACGTATACGGTGTTTCAGGAAAATGAATGTGAGCAAAGAGGCATCAAAAGAAAATCTTATAAGTCAAGCAGGAACTGGCGCTTCAAACTTTTACTTACGTTTTCAGATGATGATTTCTCTTAAAGCAAATTTAATAGCACATTCAGATGGAATGGAATTTCCTTTTTCACACTCCTTTGCCAAAATTTAACCCGAGTGTTTTGGTTCATACGTGAACTTCAACCATTTCCCACGGAAACGACGATATCCAATGCGCTAAAATCGCTTTACCTGATGTATTATTGCATTGTAGAAGCGGCACACGTCCATGAATAGTTGGAATGCACTATTACCAAATGGTAAATCGCCATTTTCAATCTGTCCGTGCATATTTATCCAGGTTCTTAAATTACTATTTTTTTTTTACATTTCTGCAGCTACTTTAAGAACCATTTTTCTAAATTCCTCGATCAAATCATTAGATTCGTGTATGCTTTTCGTACATTGAATAGGCAAATGTTCTGTGAATATCTGATAAGTAATGCTGTAAAATTGAATTGATAGTTTCAGGTAACCAAATGTATAAACAAAGAAAACGTGTCAAAAAGGCACAGTCAGCCTACAAATATGACAAACGCGTATCTGTTGTGTGTTCATAAAAGTGCTTGATTTTGTTTTTTTAATATAATGTTATCACTGTGGCATCCGTTCAAAAACTATATATAGATCAATTTGTAAAACTCATCAATTAATTAATTAGGCAAATGTTATGTGTATATCTGAAAAGTAATGCTGTAAAATTGAATTGATAGTTTCAGATAATCATATATATAAACAAAGAAAACTTGTCTGCACCATATCCTTTTTCTTGAATAAAGTCCATGTCGTATCCAAATATTGTGCTTATTTTCCAGAAAGTACACGTCGTTTCACGGTGTCTATGCCGTGTACTCCACAAAGAAAAAACAAATATATATATTTGAAAAGAAATCGTGGTGGATGAGAAAATGACCAAAATCAGGTGGTTGTCTCGATAGAAAAATAACGCCATCATAGAAACACATTTATCGCTGATATTCTGTTTTGTTAAAAGGAATCCAGATCTGTACGCATATGCAATCAACAATATAGCTAGTTCCCTTCAGTAAAAAGCCATACCAATTATAACTACTGCTTTAGTGAATGCAAAATACATATTGAAAAAGAGACGTACCTTTTTGTTGATATCGCTGTCGCCATCTTGGTTGTCTATGCCGGAACACGGAAAAGCTATGCCGTATCACGATCACGACATTTCGTTATCACGATCACGACAGTGCGTACGTAACCTGCCGATTATATACTTGTCTGAGTATAGAAAAGACGTCGATTTGTCTTGGTACGTCAAACGATGAATCACGGAAACAAATATGCCCGATTTTTTTATCATCCCTTATAGTCTAAGAGAAGATATGTTATATAAATGGTGAATGTAAACTTTTCCAAGTGATTTGACGAAGCGAATCTTACATTTATTGTTGAAATTATCAAACTCGTTGGGAAAAATGATATAATGCTCGACAGAGCCTCGTATAATATATGTTTTCTTACTCGTATAATAAATTCAATAAAACATTAGCACTCATGTAAGATCCTCTTTAATCTACTACTATCACAATTAAATACTTAAATGTTAACTGAAAGGGATGCTTTCAAGTTAAATCATTTCTATTGAATTGGTGAGTTATATAGTCTTATATGCTTCCCTTGTATTATGAGTAGGCGCGCTGTAAATCTGTCTGCTTATTTGCCAATGTTCCCCAATATCACCATATTATAAAACTTAGTCAGCCACTGTCATTTGCAATTAACGGTGTATTATCATTTTAGCAATGTTATTTGGATCATGACTTTTTAAGTTTTATTACTTCGCTGATAATGCTTATGACGTAGTTCGGAATGAAGCTTTGTTTAAAATATATATAAACAAATTGTCACAGCAAATTTAGAATATCTAGAATATAGAGCCATGACTGTGAAAATTAAAATGTTGCTATTTTTCGTAACAAAATGTCTCATCATCAAATAACTTTAAACGAATTCGACTTCCACGTCATTTACACAGTTCTTTAAAAACGTTTCTGATTTGGAAAAGGGCACAACTCAGATTAATTATTTTAAGTCATCCAAACAGATATTGCTATCCATGACACAAGGTTTACAATAAGTTTCAGATGTTTTTGGGTGATATAAAATAGCAATTTTTATAGAAGGAAATAGTAATACGCATTTTCAAAGCAGTGTTTTCTTATATTTGTATAACTGGTAAGACACTACTTAGGTTAGAACACTATTGTTTTTATTTATACAATAATAAGTTTCAGATGATACGCTGTCATTAAGATGTCAAGCTGGTTGATCTGAAGTTTGGCTTAACAAGTAAACATAAACAAAAATCGTCCCGTGTGTCCCTTTAGATAACACGATCTGCATAAGTCGATTTTACTTTGTAGTTAAACTTTCATAACTAAAACAAGTTTCTAATAAATAAGTTGAAATTAGTAATAATGAGTTACCTGGCTTAAAAACAAACATAGGCACGCTGCTACGGTAGCAGAAAACGTATCCATCGTTTAGTCTTTGTTTCCTGTTTTCCCGTCTATTTCACTGTCTTGCGAAATCGTGATGTAGTTTTATTATTAATTCTTATCTCATCGTAACCTAAAACATCCACATGTATATATAACAGTCCTAGTATATTTGAGCCCGTGGATACTTATCGCTATGTTAGCAATATATCGTCTGTTAAATAATTCGCCAAAGACACAGATGGACTTTTTATGTTGTTTACTAACGACAGTGTTGCTTGTCATCCAGTTACAATGCCTTGTTTGATGCTATATATAGTAACATATATTTAATGGAATAAGATGCTACTTAAACAAGTATAGGCTTATAATACAAAATTATCACCAGCTTCACCTTGTCTTGACCAAACTCAGCAACTGGGTCAATGGGAATGTCCGTAGTAGTTTCCGGTATAGTACCGCAATGGTAAAATGACAATGTTTTACAATCAATTTTATAGGAACAGTCAGACAGTTATTTTTAAATACATGCAAGGTTGTGAATTATGCATAATGTCGAGTTAATTGAAATCAGGAATTAAACCATATGACGTGAACCACACGACACACTATCTGAAAGAAGGTTTTCCGTGCAATTCATGAACCTGTTTGCAGTGTATTTAGAGATAAATATACTGTTTCGCAGTGCCTTGTAGTGATAACGTCTGTGTAAAGGTGATAATTCACGCGGACGACCAGGCTTTTTTTCTGTTCAGTATACGGTCCTCGAATATAAGTTGACACTTTAGGCATATAGATAATGACAGTTGACCATTTCTAAATATGAATAATAAACCGAATACGCTATTTTGAAACTACGTCATTCTATTGGAACCTACCATATTAGGGATGACAGTACATTTATGTGTTACATAAATTATGCAATACAATAAATTCAATATTAATATGTTACCTGTATTGGACGAGTCTAACTATAAATAGAATGACGTAGTTTCACAATAGCGTATTAGGTTTATACTCAACATTTTATTATTCTTTTTTAATTTAAGACAAGATGTCGAAGTAACTTGTTTGTGAGAGCCAAAAAAAAAACACGAAAATTCATCTACTTCTTTATTTAAATATATTTATCTTTATTTAAGACAAATAAAAAAAAAGAGAAAATTATCACAAATATCGTAACTGTAAAATATTGCACATTGATAACATTACGTTATAGGCCTTTACGCTCCGCAGATATAAGCACGCTGTTTCTTTTGATATCAATGTCACAATAATATTGGTTTGTTAAGATAGATACTAGATCAAGTGTTGCATGGGGACGATGATTTATCCCGGGTTTTATCACAGCGAACCGGGAATCAGCCTCATCCGCAATCAGCTTGCACGCAAGCAGGTCAATTTTGCACGGACACGAAGCTTCTGTTTGGCTGAAAAAGTATATGGACCTCCAGTGCATTGATATTAAGCCATTTTCTGGAAGGAACTGTAACGCTTTTGCCCCCATTATTCGAGCATTTTCATTAAGGTTGTATTTTTATGAATAGCCAATAGCAATGTTTTATCTGCGGAATTTGAAAATGGTGACAGTAAGGTCAAACGGTACATTGTTCGTCTATTGGACACTGGTGGTATCTAAATGAACTTTTAAGTCACGTTTGTACGATATAGTCCCGAAAATTGCAGGTCACTGATGAGGCCATGTGACAGATTGGTAGACTAAGTAAACTATTACTGGGATCCACACAGGTGGTGTTATGCTGCACGATTTGAAAAGTTTTTATCTAGTTTAAAAACGGAAACGTTCACGATTTAAATGACAGTATTTAAGCAAAGTTTTTAATGTTTATGACATAGTTCACCTCGAGAGTTTTAGACGGTCTGTTCACCATTTTCTAACCATGAATGTGTTTATCTATGTTGCAGTGGGTTGTCTCTGTTTTACTTTATCACAGGTAACACAATACTTTTCCATTACGTTTAACTGTTTACAATGTTTGGTAACAGTATTAAATGTCGTATCTGAGTTACAATAAAACGCTTAACCAAAAACAAAACAAGAAAGTCAGGAATTATACTAGTGTATATCATATAATTATTTATTTGTATTTGTGAAGCTTCGTTTACTAATTGTGCATTTATACACGTATTTATATTCACACTTTAAATGTGCTTATGTTAGCCTCTTATGTGTGTTAATGTTAGCCTGTTATGGTTGTTTATGTTAGCCTCTAATTTGTGTTTATGTCAGGTTCTTATGTGTGTTTATATTAGCTTCTTATGTGTGTTTATGTTAGTATCTTATGTGTGTTTATGTTAGCCTTTTAAGTGTGTTTATGTTAGCCTTTTATGTGTGTTTATGTTAGTCTCTTATGTGTGTTAATGTCAGCTTCTTATGTGTGTTTATGTTAGCCTCTTATGTGTGTTTATGTTAGCCTCTTATGTGTGTTTATGTTAGCCTCTTATGTGTGTATATGTCAGGTTCTTATGTGTGTTTATGTTAGCCTCTTATGTGTGTTTATGTTAGCTTCTTATGTGTGTTTATGTCAGCCTCTTATGTGTGTTTATGTTAGCCCTTTTATGTGTGTAAATGTTAGCATCTTATGTGTGTTAATCTTAGCTTCTTATGTGTGTTTATGTTAGCCTCTTATGTGTGTTTATGTTAGCCTCTTATGTGTGTATATGTTACACTCTTATTTGTGTTTATGTCAGCCTCTTATGTGTGTTTATGTTAGCCTCTTATGGTTGTTTATGTTGGCCTCTTGTGTGTGTTTATGTTATGCTCTTGTGTGTCTTTATGTTAGGTTCTTATGTGTGTTTATGTCAGCCTCTTATGTGTTTTTATGTTAGCTTCTTATGGTTGTTTATGTTAGCCTCTTATGTTTGTTTATGTTAGATTCTTATGTGTGTTTATGTTAGGTTCTTATGTGTGTTTATGTCAGCTTCTTATGTGTGTTTATGTCAGCTTCTTATGTGTGTTTATGTCAGCTTCTTATGTGTGTTTATGTCAGCCTCTTATGTGTGTTTATGTCAGCATCATTTGTGTGTATATGTCAGCTTCTTATATGTTTTTATGTTAGCCTCTTATGTATGTTTATGTTAGCCTCTTCAGTGTGTTTATGTTAGCCTCTTCAGTGTGTTTATGTTAGCCTCTTCAGTGTGTCTATGTTAGCCTCTTCAGTGTGTTTATGTCAGGTTCTTATGTGTGTTTATGTTATGTTCTTATGTGTGTTTATGTTAGCCTCTTATGCGTGTTTATGTTAGCCTCTTATGTGTGTTTATGCTAGCCTCTTCAGTGTGTTTATGTTAGCCTCTTCAGTGTGTTTATGTCAGGTTCTTATGTGTGTTTATGTCAGGTTCTTATGTGTGTTTATGTCAGCTTCTTATGTGTGTTTATGTCAGCTTCTTAAGCGTGTTTATGTTAGCCTCTTATGTGTGTTTATGTTAGCCTCTTATGTGTGTTTATGTTAGCCTCTTATGTGTGTTTATGTTAGCCTCTTCAGTGTGTTTATGTTAGCCTCTTCAGTGTGTTTATGTTAGCCTCTTCAGTGTGTTTATGTCAGGTTCTTATGTGTGTTTATATTAGGTTCTTATGTGTGTTTATGTCAGCTTCTTATGTGTGTTTATGTCAGCCTCTTATGTATGTTTATGTCAGCATCTTTTGTGTGTATATGTCAGCTTCTTATATGTTTTTATGTTAGCCTCTTCAGTGTGTTTATGTTAGCCTCTTCAGTGTGTTTATGTTAGCCTCTTCAGTGTGTTTATGTTAGCCTCTTAAGTGTGTTTATGTCAGGTTCTTATGTGTGTTTATGTTAGGTTCTTATGTGTGTTTATGTTAGCCTCTTATGTGTGTATATGTTAGCCTCTTATGGTTGTTTATGTTGGCCTCTTGTGTGTGTTTATGTTATGCTCTTGTGTGTGTTTATGTTAAGTTCTTATGTGTGTTTATGTCAGCCTCTTATGTGTGTTTATGTTAGTACTTATGGTTGTTTATGTAAGCCTCTTATGTGTGTTTATGTTAGGTTCTTATGTGTGTTTATGTTAGACTCTTATGGTTGTTTATGTTAGCTTCTTATGTGTGTTTATGTCAGCCTCTTATTTGTGTTTATGTCAGCATCTTTTGTGTGTATATGTCAGCTTCTTATATAATTTTTATGTTAGCCTCTTATGTGTGTTTATGTTAGCCTCTTCAGTGTGTTTATGTTAGCCTCTTCAGTGTGTTTATGTCAGGTTCTTATGTGTGTTTATGTTAGGTTTTTATGTGTGTTTATGTTAGGTTCTTATGTGTGTTTATGTTAGCCTCTTATGGTTGTTTATGTTAGCTTCTTATGTGTGTTTATGTCAGCTTCATATGTGTGTTTATGTTAGCCTCTTCAGTGTGTTTATGTTAGCTTCTTATGGGTGGTTATGTTAGCATCTTATGTGTGGTTATGTTAGCTTCTTATGCGTGTTTATGTTAGCATCTTATGTGTGTTTATGTTAGGTTCTGTTGTGTGTTTATGTTAGCCTCTTCAGTGTGTTTATGTTAGCCTCTTTAGTGTGTTTATGTCAGGTTTTTATGTGTGTTTATGTTAGGTTTTTATGTGTGTTTATGTTAGCCTCTTCAGTGTGTTTATGTTAGCCTCTTTAGTGTGTTTATGTCAGGTTTTTATGTGTGTTTATGTTAGGTTTTTATGTGTGTTTATGTTAGCTTCTTATGCGTGTTTATGTCAGCCTCTTATGTGTGTTTATGTCAGCCTCTTATGTGTGTTTATGTCAGCTTCATATGTGTGTTTATGTTAACCTCTTCAGTGTGTTTATGTTAGCTTCTTATGGGTGGTTATGTTAGAATCTTATGTGTGGTTATGTTAGCTTCTTATGGGTGTTTATGTTAGCCTCTTATGCGTGTTTATGTTAGATTCTGATGTGTGTTTATGTTAGGATATTATGTGTGTTTATGTTAGCCTCTTATATGTGTTGATGTTAGCCTTTTATGTGTGTTAATGTCAGCTTCTTATGTGTGTTTATGTCAGCTTCTTATGTGTGTTTATGTTAGGCTCATATGTGTGTTTATGTCAGCCTCTTATGTGTGTTTATGTTATACTCTTATGTGTGTTAATGTCAGCCTCTTATATGTATTTATGTTTGCCTCTTATGTGTTTTAATGTCAACTTCGTATGTGTGTTTATGTCAGGCTCTTATGTGTGTTTATGTTAGGCTCTTATGTGTGTTTATGTTAGGCTCTTATGTGTGTAAATGTTAGCCTCTTATGTGTGTTATATCAGCTTCTTATGCGTCTTTATGTTAGCCTCTTATGTGTGTTTATGTTAGTCTCTTATGTGTGTTTATGTTAGTCTCATATATGTGTTTATGTTAGCCTCTTTTGTGTGTTTATGTTAGCCTCTTATGTGTGTTTATGTTAGTTTCTTATGTGTGTTTATGTTAGCTTCTTATGTGTGTTTATGTTAGCCTCTTATGTGTGTTTATGTTAGGCTCTTATGTGTGTTTATGTTAGCCTCTTATGTGTGTTTATGTTAGGCTCTTATGTGTTTTTATGTAAACTTCTTATGTGTGTTTATGTTAGCCTCTTATGTGTGTTTATGTTAGTCTTTTATATGTGTTCATGTTAGCCTCTTATGTGTGTCCATGTTAGCCTCTTATGTGTTTTATGTTAGCCTTTTATATGTGTTTTTGTTAGCCTCTTATTTGTGTTTATGTTAGCCTTTTATGTGTGTTTACAGCGTCTTTGATATCGCTGTTGAAATCATTGACGAAATGTTTGCTGTTGTGACGGCTGTTTTCTTTTACGTCTTTGGTTAAATATATTTGTTTGCCGTCTTTCCTCGGGTGCAACTACAGTGAACTTAAGTTAGACATACAGTCAAACCTGTCTTAAGCAGCCAGCTAATGAAGGAGCAAAAGTGGCCCTTTAAGACAGGTTGTTGCTTAATACAGGCAACTATAGTGAACTCTTGTTAGACATGCTTATTTTACTCTATCCTAGGGTGGAACTACAGTGAACTCTTGTTAGACATATTTGTTTTAATCTATCCAAGGGTGGAACCACAGTGAACTCCTGTTAGACATATGTATTTGACTCAATCCTAGGTTGGAACTACAATGAACTCTTGTTAGACATATTTGTTTTAGTCTATCCCAGGGTGGAACCACAGTGAGCTCTTGTTAGACATATTTGTTTTAGTCTATCCTAGGGGGGAACCACAGTGAACTATTGTTAGACATATGTATTTTACTCTATCCTTGGGTGCAACTACAGTGAACTCTTGTTAGACATATTTGTTTTAGTCTATCTTATGGTGGAACTACAGAGAACTCTTGTTAGACATATTTGTTTTAGTCTATCCTAGGGTGGAACTAGAGTGAATTGTTAGACATATTTGTTTTAGTATATACTTGGGTGGAGCTACAGTGAACTTTTGTTAGACATAATTGTTTTAGTCTATCCCAGGATGGAACTAGAGTGAACTATTGTTAGACATATTTGTTTTAGTCTATACTAGGGTGGTGCTACAGTGAACTCTTGTTAGACATATTTGTTTAAGTCTATTCTAGGATGGAACTACAGTAAATTCCTGTTAGACATATGTAAATTACTCTATCCTTGGGTGAAACTACAGTGAACTCTTGTTAGACATATTTGTTTTAGTCTATCCTAGGGTGCAACTTCAGTGAACTTAAGTTAGACATACAGTCAAACCTGTCTTAAGCAGCCAGCCAAGGAAGAGGCAAAAGTGGCCTTTTAAGACAGGTTGTTGCTTAATACAGGCAACTATAGTGAACTCTTGTTAGACATGTTTATTTTATTCTATCATATGGTGGAACTACAGTGAACTCTTGTAAGACATATTTGTTTTAATCTATCCCAGGGTGGAACCACAGTGAACTCTTGTTAGACATATGTATTTTACTCAATCCTAAGGTGGAACTACAATGAACTATTGTTAGACATATTTGTTTTAGTCTATCCCAGGGTGGAACCACAGTGAACTCTTGTTAGACATAATTGTTCTAGTCTATCTCAGAGTGGAACTACAGTGAACTCTTGTTAGACATATTTGTTTTAGTCTATCCTATGGTGGAACTACAGTGAACTCTTGTAAGACATATTTGTTTTAGTCTATTCTAGGGTGTAATTAGAGTGAACTATTGTTAGACATATTTGTTTTAGTCTATACTAGGGTGGAGCTACAATGAACTCTTGTTAGACATATTTGTTTAAGTCTATTCTAGGATGGAACTACAGTGAGTTTTGTTAGACATATGTATTTTATTCTATCCTAGGGTGGAACTACAGTGAACTCTTGTCAGACATATTTATTTTACTCTATCCTAGTGTGGAACTACAGTGAACTATTGTCAGACATATTTGTTTTAGTTTATCCCAGGTTGGAACTACAGTGAATTCTTGTTAGACATATTTGTTTTAGTCTATCCCAGGGTGGAACCACAGTGAACTATTGTAAGACATATGTATTTTACTCTATCCTTGGGTGCAACTACAGTGAACTCATATTAGACATATTTGTTTTAGTCTATCCTATGGTGGAACTACAGTGAACTCTTGTAAGATATATTTGTTTGTCTGTTTTTCCCAGGGTGGAACTACATTGAACTATTGTTAGACATATATGTTTCTGTCTTTCCCAGGGTGCAACTACAGTGAACTATTGATAGAGACATATTTATGTTTCTGTCTTTCCCAGGGTGGAACTACAGTGAACTCTTGTTAGACATATTTGTTTGTCTGTGTTTTCCAGGGTGCATCTACAGTGAATCCACATCATCACCACACTCACGACCCCAACCACACACACGCCCCACATACAGGACCGACAAAGGAGCCTACAGAGCACGAACATTTCTCTTTTATTTATAATCCCCATGTCGTAAGTATTAATTAAACAACAATTTTGTTACGATGAATTGAAGTAGAAATTAACTAGAGAAGTCTTTATATTGTATTTGTATTTCAAATTATAAATTTTGCCAGTTCGTAAACGTCCAATTACCATGATGTATATAATAATGACCGGACAACATACTAGACATATTTAATAAGGTTTTTTCCCCACTAGTTATAATTTAAAGTAAATGAAATAAACTGTTAACGGTAACGTATGTAATAAATGGCCGTGTTTTTAAAATTTAATATGAACGGAAAATATACACTTCTTAGATACGATATGTTAACGTTCCTTGATTGTCGAGATAAAAATGTTAATATTAAAATAAAATAATTATGCATATTGTAATTTTTGCTATAGCAACAAAACATGCATTTGATAAAATATGATAAGCTCACAATAAAGATGTATGGTAATGATAAATGTTACAGATCAGGCATGTAAACGCTAAAAGCGAACTGTTTTTACCAAATATTAAATTTAAAAAAAAACACGCGTAAATTGGACAATATTTTTATAAACTTTTAAGACTGATCGAGAGTAAATAGTTTTGAATAAATAAATAAAATGCACAGGGCGAATCTAGCATAAAAACAGTACTTTGGTTGTTAAACCTCCATCCATAATCTAGTTATTTCGCATAAATGAGAGAAAGTATTTGTTTATGTTCTTATTTGATTAAATTTTAGCATAAACTGATTTTGCACAATGGCCATTCTTGTTACTTAGCTGCGTTGACTGCCGACGAGATAACTGCTGTCCATACTGACTCTGGAATGAGAGCACTGGAGGTACGTATATACCAGGCGGGGAGCATCGGACCTAGGATCTGGGGGGTCGTGGGTTCGATCCTCCGCCACGGCTTTGTGTTATATCTTTAAGCAAGATACTTTATATTAGATGCTTAGTACTGGTTCTTTAAAAATATACTTCGAACGTGATTTGTCTTAAATGTATGAACTTTTTTCACATTCGATGAAAAATAGAATAAGTTTAAAAACGAAAATAGAACACGCGGTATTTTTAAAACAAGCTGTACATTATTTTTTATAAATGTAAAATATATGTTATCATTTAATTATTTTATTCAGTTAAAACTCTTGACCAGTCTTACTACTGCTACAGAGGTGACACAGGACACGTTAACCGCGTTGGAAGTTAAAGAATGCGGTCATCATATCACACACTTCTACACAATGTAGGCGAACAGTTGCATGTATTTTCAATGCTCGTATTTAGTAGTAATTTACAAAGTAAAACACACTAAAAGTAATTGTTTTCGTTTTTTTTTTGTTCATTATTTTAATTATTGGACAATGTTATATTGATTAACGCTTTAGAAATCTCAACGTAATGCGAACTGTTTTATTATATAGCAAAGAAAAGAACATCTTTTATTTCATAATATAGTGCATTGTATAACATAATTTGAAATATGTCATTGTGACCCGTGATCAAACATTTTAGAATATTGTTATGACATATACACATATATATGTCTAGTAAGCTCTTCTCGGTACATATCCTGACTTATGATGACTTACGTGTTTAAAGGTAAAGGAAGTCATACCGTCAAATTTCGTTCTTTTTCATTGTTTTTAATGGGGTTAATGCCAATTTCCACACATTTCAAGTTACATATGGCATAGTCAGTTTAATTGGTAGAGGAAGACCTCAGAATGAATCTGAGTAGAACCAACGTCCTTCCGCAAACGTTCTCACATAAATATTTGGACATAGCGGTACTCGAACCTACGACCTTAGCGGTGAGATATATATTCATTCATAATGATTATAGAAACTTTCCTAACCCACAAACGACATAAACACTCTCTTATTCTAACATTTGCCGTTCTACCGTTGCATGACTATTGGACTAAATTTTTGGTTAATGGATTTTTTTCAATTTGCTAGGACAAGGATTGCATTTCTAATTAACTAATACGTCGCTCAGCTGCTGCTGATAGAAAAGGGTTATCTCTGTCATATATAAAATCAATCATTTTTCGTTCATGACATGTGTGCACTCTTCAAGACATTTTGTAGCGTTCGTTATTGTGCAAACGATTATATCAATATGTATCAAGCGTGAACCGACTCTAACGTCTTTTTATGGTGTGTGTAATCGTAACTATACAAACACCATATTTATTAAATGTAATGAACAATGCCGACTTTGCTAATTTGCTATCCTTTTTTAATATTATTTCAAGATATCTTAAGTAATTGAATAAGAATAATACGGTTTAAATATACTCGACTAAAGGCACGTGGTTAAACAGTTATATTAGGGGCAACCTGTTATACGCAAATAAAAAATGGACTACCTTTCAAATAGACTTTACTTATTCTTCATATCCCCTGAGCATCCCGAAAATGACAATCGTCCTCAGGTGATATTGCGTTTGAAAGTGATGGGAAATGATAACTGACACACGATGTAAAACTTGGGAGTTCCATTGCACAACAACAAACACTAATACTATAATATATTTATTCATGCCGTGTTTATTGTTTCATTGATTCATTTATCAACCACAGAGCTTATATTATCAATCACAAGAATAGCTGGCAGCCAGCCTACAATAAGAAAATATACGACCAACTTGAAATATATCACTCAAAAGATACAACCATCAAAGCAGCATGGACGTAGTTGACATACAGAATAGCTATAATAAATAAAAAACAAACAGAAGAAATAGCAACAGGGGTCACAGCATTGGAACGGTCATTAGAAAAACAACACGAAAACAACGTTCCAAGTCTCGTTCTACGCGAGGTTCCCAATCTGCGATGTCAAACAAGCACGAACTGTTATGACCTTGCCACTATATCATAAAACCTTATCATTCTATATAGATAAATAGGTGAACTTCAATGGCACTATTTGTTTACACAGTCTAGACATACTGGCTATACGGCGTGATAGAGTGGCAATGGTTATCCGTATTATCTTGTTCTCTAGCGTCCTAATGCCATTCTGGTGAACGATATTCTTTTTCTATGTAAATTTTTTGACAGTGAATATATTTATACACTTGTATGTGATCAAGATGTTTCATTTGACTGTCTTTACAAATTTATTTCTTTATGGGAATTTTGGCGAAGCATCTTTTTATCAAGAAACATATTGATGATATGATATGATTGAACAATAAATAGTTGCAACTGAAATGCACGCCTTTAGTTTGTGGTATATGGATACCGGTGAGAGGCGGCGTAAAAGTGTTGGCGTTTGTTCATTTATTGCAAGGGACATTTATTTACATTTGTGCCTTTTATCAGCTTTAGAAAACAGTGGTTCCTAATAAAGCGGAACTAAAATACAATAGTGAAACATTGGTATTTAATAGGTTTAGAATTTAAATTATTTCTCAACTAAGAATATAACAACTGACGATAGAAAAGCATATGTAATTTACTTTAAAGTTAGAAATATAATAACAAACAATTCGGTTAACCCATTTATTATTTATTAGGCGATTTAATGCCGTAGACAATTGTATGTATCGCTATGGGTGCCAATTATGCAACACTTGTCAACAATGCCTTCAAAAATATGTTAATACATATATACTGGACGGAACAGCTAACCTGCCACTTTTGTATTTCCAGCAGTTTCGATCAAATATTGAGCAGCGTCATCAACATTAGTTTACGACATTAACAGACAGTTATATAATGATTTTACATACCAAGGGTCTTCCTTGTTCAAGTCCAAATTTTAAGTAAATGGCTCTGATACTTTTGGAGAAAAAAACATAAAATGTCAGGTACATAAAATGTCAGGTGGCGGGTTAGCTGTTCCGTTCAGTATAGATGCTATTAGTAATAGCGGTTATTCATTTTCCATTCAAATGGCAGTAAATATTCTTCATCCCAGTGACCTTCACCTCAACAAAGCTAACGTTTCTAATTCCTTTCCTGATTATTATCCCGCTATCAATGCTGATTGTACGAGTATAAAACTACTCATTTGTGACAAAAGGCTGATCTTTATAATTGATCATTTGAATAGGAATTGCCACATCATAACAGCATATGGGGTTTGTATATCTAAACTGTCTCATTTAGTGATATGATAGAAAGAGCAAGGATGGGTAACCACGCTTACCAGGTGGCGGTTTTGCTTCTGGGTGTTTTAAGGGGTGGTACCTGTTGTCCCGTCTGTCTATATGTATTGTATTTATTATGTTTATTCTACGAGGGACGGTCATAGGGTATGTGGAAAATAAGCGGAACTTTTGTATTCCTTCGGCACACCATGAAATAGGCATACGTCTAAGGTCTTGTACGACAGCCGAAATCGTAACCGATTTTGAGAGTCGTATTTGGGCACAGCGAGCATTTGTTTCATTTCTGGAAATATTTAACACTCAGTTGAAACATTTTATGGGCCACATGGAGCTTGTGACAGTAATTGCCATCTATCGAAATACAGCGGGCTGGAAGTAGGCGGCGTTGTCATGAAGAAGAAATACATCGTTCTGTGCTAGCCTCGGACGTAAGAATTATTTCAGAATAGTATTTGGCAGTAACAACCGTACAGATACCTTAAAGCAAGTGTACCATCAATTTGCTTGCAATGCTTAAAATGATTTTTTTGTTTTGCTATTGTATTTTGTAAATAACATTGTACCATGAGGATACAAAGGAAGATTAGTTTCAAACTAGATGGGCTAAACAAAGACTTCCATTCCATTCCAAGAGTGAGTAAATACAATATCACGTGCATCCCTGAAAATAACTAAATGGTTGCCCTGTTAGACTTATGGCTATCCGTCATCTGTTTTGACACCAACCGTGCATTGACCTTGCTCATCTACAATTATACTCAATTATAATACAATCATTGGCTTATCAGCTGCCTTGCACTGTTACTCGCCGATCTTGCATAACGAAAAATTAAAACTTTTTGACCATTTCTGGGTTAACTACCTCAGCGGGCCTCCCAGACAGAGGCTTGTCACAAACACTGGTTCGATCGCTGTGATTCTGAGAAACAAAACTTAATTTAAAAATAAACATGACATGCATACATAGCTTAGTTTTTGAAAAATATACCCCATTGCAAGTAGGTATTTTGGACTTAGAGGCCATGTTTGTCCAAATGCCTATCATGTATCAATGACAAATAGACCTCTTTATGGGCGCTTTTATTGGAAATCCTTAAACCGAATTCTTAACGAGGGATTGTTTTTTTCTGCACACGTATTAAATTGTTAGCTAAATACAGATGCTAAGAGATAATTACGAATTGTCTTCATACTTCCAATAGTATGTATATCCGCCTAACGTTTGGATAATTTGTCAGTATTATCTTTTGAACTAAAGACTAAAATTATATGCAAAGAAAAATACCACCCGCTTGGATTGAGTTTGGATGTATTTTCTCGGAAACAATACATGGTATAGAACGGAACAAATATAACTTTCATACGGTCTGATTTATTGTTTCATGATATCTTTTTAATGACAATTTTATTTTGATACTATTACAACTTTACGCATTCATGTATCCTGTTTTCTAATCTTTGTAATAACCAAATTTTTTGTTAAATTTCCGGTTCATTGATGAAAAAACGAACATTTAGGTTCCTGACAACGTGTACATTTATCCACTACCACACAACTTATAGTACAAAGTGTGATAATTATTAACCTAGTGCGATTTTATAAGTACATCACATCACTCGGTGCTGTCCATATAACTTGGTGCTCGTTGTTGACGTCATTAATATAATGGCAGAGCACCGCATCTTTTTTTTATATCTTTTTAATAAATTCATTAATAAACGAGCACTCATGGTTAGAGCCAGCCTCTATTTCTGTTATAAAACATATTAATTTCAATACTTGTGTAAGCACCTGAACAAGTTAAACACAATTTCGCAAAATTCGCAGAATTGCAAGAAAATTTACTTATTTACTTATTTAAAACGTCAGCTGTAAATTTAACACTCCCCTATTAAGTCTAAATCGTAATGCCTGCTTATATATTCAACGTCTGAAACATAAATTTTTTAACGTTTGATAAGTTTAGGCTAGTATGTCTGGCGTTGCTGTTGTCTGGTATTCTACGCACTGACAACGCCATTATTCGTTAATTGAATAGAAATATTTTTGTAATCATCTAATTGCTTTTATCCATTTGTCCTGCTGTGTACTCGTCTGCAACATTTTCTCCCAACATGTTAATATCAAGGCAAAGTATTTCATTAACGTTATGAGTGAATTAACTAATATTCTTTCAGAAAATATTTCTTTCTTCATCACTCCTTGCTAAAAATCATATTTAAAAGTATCACCGGTATCCAAACATAAAACATGTACGATGACCTTGAATATACGCATCATACTCATGATAATCTCCTAGTACAATATGCCAAAGATGTCGTATTGCCATTGTCATATTCATTTATGTCTATAAACTACCTGTAAATCGGGGCAACAGACATTAAGAGTATTACAGTTGTTAAATGTTGTCATTTGAATGTTATTTTTGTCTTTATCACTACTGTTCACAGACAATTCTAGCGTTTCCTCATGTATGGCTTCAATGCTCGGTGATGGTGTCATTTTGTACGGGGGAACCAGCGAATTATGTCGACTGCTTTCTTCATTTATTGTCGTTGGTATACTTATTGTAGCTTCCATAAAAGCTTTCTTATGATATGATTTGTCATTGTTTTCAACGAAACTTGGTTCTACAATAGCTATTTCTGGGCATTTCATAGCTCTAGCAAGCTGATCAGCATTTTTATCTATTTCTAATTTTCTTGGTGATCGCTGTAACGGACTTTGTTCGTTACCTCTATTCGATGTTGACGATCTATTACTAGCTCGATTAGTTCCAGATGATGATTTCAAACTAGTATTACTTGAACGCGAAAATCGCAAACTCCCACTTCGTGAAACAAGACTGCTACTTGAGAGAATCCGAATGAAAGGTCGCCGGGTCAAAGCCGTTGTTGTCGTTGCGTTGTTTCGAGTGCACCGCACAATCACATTTTCCTACAATAAAAACACAATAGGATGATAAAATTTATTTGAGCACAAATTTTTGAAAGGTACCACATAAAGTTATTATTCTATACACGAAGCATTAATTACTGTATAAAACAGTTCACTTTCGTCAAATGACACTTTCTATTAATGGGTATTTTCTCCGCATTGCAATATAAAATTATGAAATAAAACATGAAATAAATATCTATGCATGATCTCTTCCAATTCTTACATATTATGAGAATAATATAGTTTCCAAACTACCTAATCATTTTATGTATTCCTCAGTTATCTAGTTATATAAATTATGAATTAATATGCAGATTTGCAATACTATTTACATGTGCTATATTGTTTTTGGTTTCAATGCGCTTTTAAGGATGTTCTTTATTATATATATATATTTTTTTTTTTCTGTTGAAATTAATATATTCACCTCTGTATGATTAACATTGGACATGCGCTTTTATGAACATGTAAATAAAATCAGTTTACTGTGTATGTGTATATTATATTTGTGATTTTAATGGCTGACTGTTAACTCATCAGAGGTCAGCCGGTAGCAGTTCTTGCTGTTGCATCTAATTGTACTGTTAACCCTCCAGTGTGAAAATGTATTTTATAAATAGATTTGTTTTTTCCAATATGGAAAATGACGTATAACGTACTTAGATTTAAAATCTATAAATACTTATACTATATTATAGCAATGAATAGTTTGCTTGGTATTATAAAATATACCTAAGATCATGCATAAGGTTATATAATATAGTGGTATTTTTTTTAAAAAATATCGTCAACCCAAACGTTAACTTTAGGTCGACATTATTACTGTCACCTTCAGCTTATTATGATATGTATATAAGTGAGTGAGTGAGTGAGTGAGTGAGTGAGTGAGTGAGTGAGTAAAAGTTTATTATAGTGACTACAGTAATATATGTATTACAAAATGATAATTAGTAGAGCACCCGGTCCAGTGGGCCTATAAGTCACCTTCAATACATAGTAATATGCAATTTGACATGACAATAAGGAGATATGGTGATTATATTATAGTGTAAATAGAGTTTCTCCTCTTTAGATAAGTTTTTGTCAAAAACCTTTCTTTAACAATTGTTCATTAGCTATTTCAGTGTATGTATATAATCTAACATTTTATAGTCTTTGGTTGCTATGCTATGTTGTAGAATTGCATTTATTAGTCTACATAAAAGTACAATCTAATATGAAATGCGATTCGTCTTCCATTGTCCCATGTGTCACAGAACCGGCAAAGTCTTGCATAATATACTTTATGTTACTAGGTTAGTTATAAATAAATAAATAAATAAATAAATAAATAAATAAATAAATAAATAAATAAATAAATAAATAAAATAATAAATAAATAAATAAATAAATAAATAAATAAATAAATAAATAAATACAGTTGTATTAATCATTGGCACAGCAATAAAGGAAAATTGTAAACGAAGGCACTTGCCTATTATAAAGTTATACAACACACAGATTTACTTTTTATGAAATGTATTACTTGATTTCATAAATATTGAAATGCACAAGACTTCGAAATATAAAATATAGATCGACGCTAAGTCTTAGTCTATTAAATATTGACACATATCCATATGCAATTCATTCGAAAATTACGAAAACATATATTGATCCATTTATATTTAAAATAGATAAATATATTAATAAATATGTCATTTTAAATATGTTATCGATTAATATTTTAATAGAAATTATATCGTTTTAGAACGTTAATGTTTTATACACACGTGGGCATATAATATATTCAAATTTGTAAAACACGGCGATATAAATATTTCGATTATAGTCTTGAAAATAAAGTTATATTCTAAATTTATAACAATTTTTTGATGGATATAAATACTTTTCGCACACAACTTAACGTTTCGTCAATTTACGAGGGTTGATCATTTTGTTTCTTTTGCTTATTACTTAACAACTGAAGCTTCGGTCGCGTGAAAATTTGCAATGTTTAAGAAAAATCATGTGTGAACTATCGTGGTATATATGACGTTATTTTGATGCCGTCATTAAAAGCGCTCGCCGTTGAGAAATGGTGGAAAGTAGAGTAAAAGAATACCGCACTGTTTAACATTTGTATAAATAGTTGAAGTTATATGGAATTTCATGTAACTTCTAACCGGCTTAGATGTTTATTTACTTTCTCGTCCCTAGAGCGATGTCATTGGCTGGAGTCATGACATTCTATATAAAATTGAATGTTCAATTTTTGACAAAATCTTTTCAATTAGCTGACCCTAAAATGATATGCAAGCCTACTATGTTCGAGGGTTGGGGTGGTGGGGGTGGGTGGGGTGGGGTGGGTCTTGGGGATGTCAACCCCCCTCACTCCCCCAGACTTTTTTTATTTTTAGAATACATTTCCTGCGTTCTGGGGGCATTTCCTGGAGATTTAATGATACATTTGTGTGAAAAATAAAAGCTAATACCATCATATTTAACATGTTTAATCAAATAATTTTGTACAGAATTTCATTCAACACTTATGTGACGAAAACAATCTAGATAAACATGAACTAAAGATGCTGCGTCGATGTTATCGCGCGGGCATCGTTAACTTTTTAATATCAATTTTCCTTATTTTGGAACCTGCAAATCTATCCACAATGGAGTCGACATCGATGTCTGTGCCCCTTTATAGGTGTAACTTGGCAAGACTAGACATTCGGTCAGTAAGCATGGTTGACCGCAGGTATGTCTTTAATATCTTCATGACGCTGAAGCTTCCCTCAGCTGTTGCCGTTGACGGTGGTATTGTAAGTAGGATAGTCAGTACGCATATAGCCGGATACAAGACTTGGTTTGTCCTCTCAAGAGTTCAAGAGTGGCAGCAAGAGTCTCTGGTTTGTCTTCAGTCATGTTCCTTCTGAAACTCATGGACATAATAAATTGATAGCCAAATATCCTTAAACTGTAAATGAAGCGCATATAGCCTTTATGACCAGCCTGTACAATCCGTATACAGGCTAATTTTATTCAATAGTTTCTGCTAGATGGAGATGTGAAGTAAAAAATTATTAAGATCTAAAAAACAGTGGATCCAACACTGTAGGCCCCAAAAAGCCTTCACCGACTCGGTTTTCACTATTCTCATATGACACTATTTTCTTCTCAAGATGCGGTTCTTTTCGCGAAAGTATTGATGGTTGTATTTATACATAATAATGAGATAACTGAATCATACAGTACGTGTGATACAGCATCATGCAATAAACGAATCTGATTTATTTGTACATTGTATAATTACAAGCTTGTAGAGAATATTTAAACATAAGGCGCGTGACAAGAATAAAAACAAAACTTTTAACCCTGCAAAAAGCATAGACCCTGACTTATGTGCAAATTAAAACGCAACATATGCTTTGCTAAAAATACTGTTCTCTGATGATTTAAAAACATGTACATTTATAACATATCTCTATATCTAAATACCATGCGAAGTCTTAAAGAATAGGTTTTTATCTGAATCTACACGTCTCGTGTATATCATTTGTGTTTGCTGTGACGGTTCACATATAGCGTTTATTTACCTCGTCTTCCAACGGTTGACTTCAGTCATGAATACTTCTTAACAAAGTGGTAGATCTCTGCTGTACTCGTTACAAATACGCTGTATACCGGGAAGAAGATACCCAGCTACGAACCGCTCTTCCACATTCAGAAGTCGATCTGTCAACTGAATCACAAGATGGTCAATGAAGGGGAGGTACAGAGATCTATGCCAGTACTTGCTGGTGTTCTCAGCTGGGGGTTCGCTCTATTTGCGTGACAATAGGCGACTTAGACGGGTATACTCATATTTCATTTGCAAGATTCGTTGCAGATTTATACAGGGCGTCCCAAACCATTGTCCGTTGACTCTGGAACTGCTGAATGACTTCCCGGATAGCTTCCAGTATGTCGCAGTCTTTCACCTGTATTAAGTATGACAGGTTGACGGTGTTTTGAAGAAAATGCTCTGCAACTACTAGAGACACTATGAAGTCAAACTTCGTTACAGCAGCTAGTCGCATGTCCGCTTCGTCATCTCCAGATTCCTGTAATTGCTCAAAGTAATGGGCGACAGTGGAATATGCAGTCTTGAATGTGGACAGTGCGTCTGCACGGCTTGTCCAACTGGTTGCACGCAGGATCATTTTTCAAGGGATCAAGTTTTGTACGACCATCTAGGTTTCCCGTGCTGTTTGGTCTCTTGCTAGTTCTTCATAGAATGCTTGCAGTCTCTTGGCAGAATAGTTCAATGAAAATGCGACACCCTGTACTGTCCCCTTCATTGCTCGCAAGGATGGAATTTTACTGGCATGTACGATTGCGAGATTCAGACAATGAGCCTTGCAATGGACATATATAGCATCCGGATTTACCTCATGTATACGGGTCTGAAGGCCTTTTATTTTACCGCTCGTATTTGCTGCTCCATCGAAACCCTGGACCCGCATTTTCTGGATGTCTATCCCACGTAAACGTAAATGTTCAAGGAGTGATTCCGCTAGATCAGCACCTTTGGTTGATGTGGCTTCAACAAAGTCAATAAACTCCTCTCGTACACGGCATCTTTGATCCACAAACCGTAGGCATAAGGGTATCTGTTGCCTTCGTTGCCCTGTCGGAACATTCATCAGCCATCAACGCGAAGCAACTCGCATTCAATAATTATCTTTACCGTCAACTCCGTTCCTAAGAATAAGAGCAGCACATATTGGACATCCGGTGATGTGTATTTTGCTATTGGATTTGCTCCACCACCCAAGTGTTCCCGAAGTTCCACATCTTCCTTTGCCTTAAAATTCAGCAATGCCATGAAGTTACTCAGCTCTTCATGATGGCCGCGAATGGGAATGTTATGTCTTCCACATTGCATTAAAGTTTCAATTGTCTGTGTCAATATATGCCTATTATTTTCTACAGTCATCTTCCGGCTGTCAGAAACTAAACTAAATATTTATAATTTCTTCCCACATTCTATGTCTACAAAATTTTCCGCCATATTAAAAGAGCGTATGTATAGTGGCAAGATTGCTGGCGTGTATGTCGTTTGACATATCCTGGAAGATTGGACCAATCAGTAACCTGGTTGAATATGAAGGTCTTTTCTTTGCTATCTTTCATCCCGAAGATTACGTATGAGGCACAATACAGGGCGCCTTTTGACGTGGAATAACGCAACCATGTGTAGTCTTTCAACAATCTATCAGACAGTTCCTCATTTTCCCATGTATATTTCTGAAAATAAAAAAATATACGCTGTAAATTCATCAAAATATTGTGTTAAGATACATAATTAGTTTTCTTAATAAAATTAAAAAAAAATATAATGTGGCGGTCGCAGCATTCGAACTCACGGCCAAACGAAATATCGATGTCGAGACGACGCTTAAACCAAATGGGCTATTTCGTATTCCAATTAATTTATTAAAATTATCGGATATTTATACTTGAATACCAATAGCCAAGGTATAAAAAATACAAATAAGATCTCTGTGAAGGGGGAATTATAATACAATAGATCGCTGATGATGATGCTGTTTTCTAAACACATATTTCATTTAGAAAATGTCATTAGGTGATTTACAATGTAAAACTAAAAGTCCAGTTAGGCTACCTTTCTGGGAAGAAAAAGAGATGGACATCTTCCCACGATGCGCCTAACACTCCAACCATCTCAGAATCGGTCAGTTCTTGTTAAGTGTACGCCTTCAACAGCCAATCCGGGTATGGCGGAAATCGGCGAGTAAAAGGGGCCGATACAGTGTTTGAGGGTCGTGTTGGACATGTTGCACGCACAGAAAAAACAGCTAATGTTAGAAATGGCGCCTCTTTTACTAATGAGTTCGCACCTTATTCGGTTCGAACACGATAATTCGAACCAATGCGATTTAAAAGATTTCATGTATATCTACAGAATTGTCCTAACATTCAAACTGTGAAGCCTCGTCCATTATGATATATAACATTCCTCACGTAAAAAAAGTAAAAAAATAATGTGCAAGCCCGGACGTTGAGGCGTTAAGACAGCTACGCCACTGACACCTAAGAAAAAATAAGGGAAGCATTTGTCAGAGACGGAAGTCTTACTGAACATGTTTTATTGGGATTCTCTTCTAATTTATCATTGCTTCAAAAAGTGGTTCAACAGATTTTCGGATAGTAGAGCGACACTCCAAAAAAACACCCTAGAAATGTAAGCATGTTAGGGTTAAGAAGACACACAAACGCCATTTCCGATGTTGAAAGTGGGGTGACGGAGGACAGGTGCGTTGCAGTCCGTTACACAAGCGATTCATTTATTGTTTATAATTTATGGTGCAGATCGAGAGATTTTAACTTAGGAATTCGACGTGTATGTGCGAGGTGAGTATCTCGGTTGCTGTTGCTATAGCAAAAGTGGATACGGGCACAAAGATGCCATGAACTTCTCAGAAGGCATAAGCATAAACTCCATTCCCCACCTTCCCTACAGCCCAGACTTATCACTTTGCGACTTTGGATGTTCCAAATGATAAATGACATGTTACGGGGAAAGAAGCGCGATACCCGGAAAGAGCTGGGGTGTCCATAACGAAGGAATGGTCACGTGACGGTCTGATGCAGATGTTTGTCATGTGGACTGACCGATCAAATCAATGCATTTGCTCGAGTGGAAGGTATGTTGAAATAGGAGAAGATTTCAAGAATATATTGAAAAAAAACAACACTGAAATTAACTACCACCCCTCGTACATGCCATATTGGATGTAACTTAACATGTCTTACCAGTCCTCGCATGTAAATGCATTATACGTCACTACGCGCCATATTTGATGTACCGAATCATGTCTATATACCTGAAGTAATCTACATTTAGAACAGTTTTTTCCAAAAAAGGTTTATTTACAAAATATTTGACATATATTCAAACCAAATTTAAATTGCATAAAAATATAAAGTGAGGAAACAACGTTTAATATAAGTATCGCTCATATATAATAATCGATCAATTGGCGAAGATAAATGATAAGAAATTTATTTTTATATACTGCATGGACAACGTTTTGTTTGTAAACATATATAAAAATACTATCATTAACTGCATATGTACAATCATATTTGTAAGATTAACATAGCATTCACGATAAAACAATTATGCAATATTTTGGTATATATAAGTAGGGTCAATATACGTTTCCGTATATCTCTTAAAATCATCGCCGATTTATATGAATCGGTTAATCTGTAAATGTTTTATGTATACCAAACAATGTTACATAAAGTATCATTTTTACACACACTTTTTATGTGACATCAACTGGGCTGAACTTCCCTTTATTTGGAAAATCGGCAAAATATATTGACCTTGACATGCATACACGGTAAGACATATTAAATTAAGGTTACACTATAGAGCTCGTATAATTACATATCGACGTACATGTGCAAAGAAATATATTGATATATATTAAAGATAAAAACATATATTTGACATATACAATGTACACCTCTTACAACGATCTTTTCTGCGTGCTTCCAAAATATTCTATCATCAGATGTAAATGTTGCCATTCATACATAGTTTTTGTCAAATATGCTGTATGAAAATAAATCGCTCTTTAGAACAGAGAGCATTATTAACATATGCCTAGTTTTGTATCTTGGAAAACTGGTAAAAATGTGAAATTGTCATTAATTTCCGACGCATTCAACAATTATTGTTTATATTATAAGATGTCATGTATCCAATAAACTGCTCACGAAGGCATACATGCAGTAGTTTTAATGTAATCAATAATCCGAAAGAATCATGCAGTGTTGTGTATGTATGTTTCCGCAAGGTGTTACATTGAAGCCAATGTTTATATTAACATATGTCATTTACATATCTGTTTTTAAAGTTGCTTTGAACTCAATGTAAAGTTTATTGTGGCCTGACCTTGCAATGACCTTATAGAGAGGCTCGCAGTTATAGGTTATGTAAATATTTGATTGCATCCATTCTAGTATTCTATTAGTCTCTTCAGTGTTCCTGACATTGTAAAGAAACAAACTAGGCCATTATGTGCTGATTTAGTTTCATTTTCATAGCGACTGATGTTTTCGAAAATAAAGTCCGTCAAAAGAAAGCAGCAATAAGCAAAAACAATTATAGCATAGGCTATGTAACCAGAGACGAGTCACTGATATACTGTGTGACCAGAGACGAGTCACTGATATACATTGTAAACAGAGACGAGTCACTAATTTACTTTGTAAACAGAGGCGAATCACTGATATACTATGTAAACAGAGACGAGTCACTGATATACATTGTAAACAGAGACGAGTCACTGATATACATTGTAAACAGAGACGAGTCACTGATTTACTTTGTAAACAGAGACGAATCATTGATATACTTTGTAAACAGAGACCAGTCACTTGATATACTGTGTAAACAGAGACCAGTCACTGATATATTGTGGAATCAAAGTTACCTGCAACAGGTAATTAAGCAACCTTAGTAAGCTTCATCTTCGAACGAGACCTAAAATAAATATTAAACTATATGGATTCGTACTTAACTCAAGCCTAAATATTCTGAATATGATTAAAACTCAGAGCGTTTGTTCCAATCAACCCTTTATTTTTGAATAATATACATGTAGTTTTAGTCATGTATATACATATATCAGTTAGATATCAAGAGATAAATGTGTTTCAGTGGTAACTATAAAATTGGTACAATGAAACAAATTTTACAAGAAACCTTTATTTTGAATAGCCAAGATCCACTCAAATTTAATGTTGCCAAAAGAACAAACGTTTTGATATTTAGCAATTTCTTTTGAATGGCTTAACATTTGATAAAACCTTTTCTAATGAAAGGTTTTAACAAATATTAGATAAAGATTTAGCATAAAATTCTACTAAATATGTTTTAAAACTTTGATATGCCTATACAGAAATTGTCCATTAACATCTGCGAACCTAATGATCTTTAGAGGTATATTTCCTAACTACTCAATCGATTTTGATATATCAAATATTTTTATTTTAACTATTCAATTAATATAACTTACATGTCTGAACATGTCACTTCAAGTTTAACACATACCTAAAGTTAATAGCATGAACTATTTTGCTCCAACATTCATTAATACCTGACATTATCAATCTTAACTAGATCTATATGACTTAAACATAGGATTTTACAGTATTTGTTTTTTACGAACAAACTATGCTTGACTCTGATGATGATCATTTTTTGATTACGAAGAAAATGATACAGTTACCATTCATACTTCAGAGCCTCATACTTTTTTCCCAACAAATCAGTTATCCCTCAGAACATTTGTTTTTCTATCTGTACCTCAAACTCGTATCATTTTTTTTATCGCTCACTAGAATTATGTTGAACTTTAATACAATTATGCAAATGATCTGTTATCTTCATATCAAACCAGCATTCGAATACATTTTACAATGAAAACCATAACAAACAATTCCAGAACAGGTATGGTTATTTATTTACCTATTTAAACTGCCGGTAATTGAGAAAACACAACACTCACACTCACCCGTCTGGCTGGTTTAAATCTTTGTTTCTTGCATCTAAGCATTCGCATCAAGAAGCAACGGAAACTTCTACTGGAGTAAAAGTAGAGGACAGGATTGAAGGCACTGTTTGAGTGTCCCATGAAGATTGTGTAGGGTAATATCACAAGAAGATTGTTGTCTGTGGCATGAAAATCAATATAAAGACTGACACAATAGTACGGTAACCAGCACACAGCGAATAGCACAGCTAGGGAAACCAGCATCTTTGCCACGCGCTTTCGTCCCTTCATCATTCTCTCCCCTAACCCTTTACTGGTTTCCGATTCAGTTCTTTTCAAATTGAGATCTTCTCTACACAGTTCGCCACCGATCATACCGTACGAGAAGCAGATAATGGTACCAGGAACAACATACACAATGACAAATAACGCTATATCATAATGCTGTCTCTGGGAGTCGCTAGACCAGAATTCTCCACAGAAATAGATAGGATCAGATGGTATAAGGTCATTGACAACCACCTTTCTGACCAGCAGTAGGGGAACCATGAGTCCAATAGACACTATCCATATTATTAATATAACTCGTATAGCGACTCGATTTGTGCTATGGCGACGAAAAGTCATCGGATGTCGAATGGCAATGTACCGATCGATGCTAAGCAACGTGATTGTGAACACACTCGCTGCCACTGTGACACCTAAAATAGAATAGCACAATCATAAAAACTTAGAGGAATTTGTAGAAATTCAAGTTAAAAATTTGAATTTTAGACGCAGAAATTATATATCTGATATATTCGTGTCAAGGCACCAACATCGATAAACAATTATCATTGATTCCCAATGAAACGGACCGAGATATTTTGGGAAATTGAAAAACCTACAGAATATAAACACACCATTTTTAATACAAATGAAACTGATGTTCTTAAAAACTATTCGTATCATATGAAATATTTTGCACTGTATAAAATCTTTTAACATTACTTATGAAATGGCGTTGTTTTAGTAACCATTTATACTATAAACCGTTCACTCTTGAAAATGGGCATAGCTGGTGTAGCTTGTGCTTGCAGGTTACGTTTCACTACTCAGTTACACCCCTTTCCCCCCACGGTAACATGATTTTTATGCTTAAAAAAAGTCCTAATAAATATGAACTTTGATTATAAAATATTTTCAAAATAGTTAATAATGATTGTGATTTCTTGTTGCAGATGAGTAGAGCAAAACTTGACATAGCATATACTACCATAAGACATCACTGGTGTTGACTTTTATAGGATTTCAACATATGCATGTATTTATGAGCATTTGAGGACTTCTTTTTTCAAAACATCTCAGGGTGTCACTACACCCTCTTTAAAAAAACAAGCTGGTCAACCTACCAGTTATTGTGCATTTTTATGTGGGTAAACAATTCTGCTATGAAAAAAAATACTTTAAAAAAATTCTTCGTGGAATTCTTTTTTACCATTGAAATCCTAGACATTATTTTATATAGAACAAAGAAAAAATCAACTGTGTAGTGAGACCTTATTACACACTCAAAATAGGATCTTTCAATATAATCTGTTACATCTGAAGGAATAAAATGCCCTTATATAGAAAAACATAATCATTATAATTTATAGCAGTTTCAGTTTTATTGGCATAACAATAATACGCAATTGCCTATAATCATTAGCATGGATATCAAACACATGGCATAGACATAAAATATTTAGATATATGCAATAAATAGATAGATATCAAATCTAGACATTACATTTTGAATAATTTAAAATCGGAGAATATGTTGTTAATAACCAGTCATTGCTTCACTGTTGTGATTTGAGCATAGGAGTCTAAAACATTCAATTGTCATCCCATTGCACACTGTGCAATTTAAATAAACAGTACTACATCATTATAATATGCTATTCGTTCTTTGGGTCTCTCACAAACCCATTCTCTATAATTTCTATATTCAGTATGCTATACTTAAATAGATACGTTTGGATAGGTATATAAAAAGGGATCTGTATTATAAGTTTTGGGGTATATGCTTTTTTCTAGTTGCTTCTGGTAAACAATTTAAAAAAATAGTTAACTACTTTAAATTTGCTCTCTCCATCAGTCAAAACTACATAGTTTAATGTTTCATTTTTAGAGTATGAAATGGATCTCTATATTTGGTTGTGTTAGTGCCAGGTATTTGAGTTTTATATACAATCAGGTTAATGTTATATTTCAAAATTTTGAATTGTTGTGGTGAAGTAAAGATTGTTATTTCTCAAAGCTGAAATTTCCTGGAATGTATGTGCTCCGGGAGTCTGTTTTAATGGTTTTTAAGTTTCGCTATTGATAAAGTGGTTTCCGGATGTTTTGTATGAAATATATAAAATATGTTTCTAAAAGTAACTTTGAGAATTTGATTTTTAAATACAACAAGATTTATACCTATATTGGGAAATGATATATTTTCTAACTTCTTATTGTATTGTATTTTGAACAACACAACCTTAAATTATACTTAAGATAAAGTTAAACTAATGCATGGTTGCATCATGCAATTCTAAGATACTATAATGTTTATTCAAGCTAGCATTTGGTACTGACATATTTCCCGGGTTTTGTTTTGTGGGAATTCAAAATACATGCTGGCGTATTCAAAGTATGTCAGTAAATTAAAGCATATACCAATAGTATTTCATACATTATATCCATTTTCCATTCCATATGCTTACAGTAGTTTTCTTAAACAGTTTGTATGTTATATGTTTAATATATACTGGACTCAAGTATATTCTGATCTCGGTTATATTCGTAAACGTCCGAGAATGTTTGGGCATTATCGATTATACCTGGGTATGCAATTAAATTTAAACGTATATCTATACGCAGTGTTTTTGGTTATAAACCTTGTTATAGTTTTGGATATAACACTGATTATATTTTTGGATAAAAAAAGTTATACTTCTGGATATCAATATGGTTATAGTTTTGGATATAAAATTTGATATTTGTTTATATATAACTGGTCAGATATTTGGATATAAAACTGGATATATTTTTCGATATAAACCTGGTTATAGTTTTGGTTATATTTTTGGATATAAACCTGGTTATTGTTTTGGATATAAAACTGGTTATATTTTTGGATACAAAACTGGTCATAGATTTGGATATAAAGCTGGATATATTTTTCGATATAAACCTGGTTATAGTTTTGGTTATATATTTGGATATAAACCTGGTTATTGTTTTGGATATAAAACTGGTTATATTTTTGGATACAAAACTGGTTATAGTTTTGGATATAAAACTGATAACTAGTAAATTTGAAATTATAAAACTGGTTATATTTTAAGGATAATCAAAACATATATAAGATACATAATATAAGATGCATTAATCAAACATACGTAAGCGTAAAAATAAAATAAATTAATTATGGTGAACCGCAAATGGCACTAACCCTTTACCTCTGCGGAAAATGTTAGTGACCACTAGACTATCATAAGACCACTCGGTCACAGAGGAGCGAGTATCGTCTATAAATGGGGACTATACAATCCATGTTATTCATTGAAGACACATACAATACAAATAGAAAACAAATGTCAGACATGATAAAGCAAACTTTTATTTAAGTGCAGCAAGGAAGATGACCCAAGTTTAATATGTCAAAATATATTTATTTGTTTCACCATTAATATATAGTTTATCTGTTATTGTCGGCATCTCTGTATCCTGTGTATTTAATGGCAGTTCTATGGTAGTTATTGTTCGTCTCTGTATATTTCATGTCTGGAGTCAAGAGACACACTGTCACTGATTAAACGTTTTGCTGATACTCCTGGTATAAAGTTAGTATAAACAATACAGCTTAACAACAAAGAAGATGTTTATGGATATTGCTGTTTATTTAATGCGTTATCTCAGTAACTGCTGTTGTTGTTATTCCTTCACTTTCTTGATTAATTCCTAAACCTTCGTCGTACTATGGATTTGTTCAGAACAGAGTTTAAAACTGCATTCAAAGTTATAATTATATCAATGAATAAATTAATTTGGATTTTATGTGACGCCAACACAAAATGGCTATATAACACCAACTGGAAGGATGATTTATAACTCATTCTTCACTTGCAAATTAGTTATTAAAATAATTTGATACAAAGTTCCTTTTAAACGGAACGTCTTACGTTACTGAGTAACTTTGTGTAACTATAAGCATTTTGAAGGTATATGATATCTCAGGATTTTATTTAAGGTATATACAGAAAACAATATTTAGCGGTAAAATTCGATTTCGGCGGAATTAAATATACTCATCATATTATGATTTCTTCAAACTTCATTTTATCTTTAACGTAAAAATATCAGTCTAATTTCTTGCGTTGCTGACAGGGATTTCTGCCTATTTTAACCGGGTATGAGCTCATACTTTCTTGCATACCTGACAAGGATTTCCGCCTATTTTCACCGATTTTAACCGGGTATGAGCTCAAACTTACTTGCATTGCTGACAAGGATTTCTGCCTATTTTAACTGGGTATGAGCTCATACTTTCTTGCATACCTGACAAGGATTTCTGCCTATTTTAACCGGGAATGAGCTAATACTTTCTTGCATTGCTGACAAGGATTCAAGCCCATTTTAACCGGGTATGAGCTCATACTTTCTTGCATACCTTACAAGGATTTCTGCCTATTTTAACCGGGTATGAGCTCATACTTTTTTGCATACCGGACAAGAATTTCCGCCTATTTTAACCGGGTATAAGTTCATACTTCCTTGCATTGCTGACAAGGTTTTCCGCCTATTATTTTTCATCCTGCAACCTTCCAAGCGCTGAACCTACCCAGCCGTGACGTTGGAACAATACATGACATTTATAAACATATGATATGACGTAAAAAATTATTTAACGTCTTAAAAGCCGTCGTGGTAGAATCTTATAATAATAAAAAATTATGTTGAATGTGTTTGGTTTACAAGAAAAATAATCTTACATGGCCTGTTTTCGGTTCTGTCCCTTGGGATAACTGCTTTCGCGGGAACGAGCCTCGTTCCCTACAAAAACAGTTACCCCTCGGGACGGAGTTTTCTATCCGAACCGTCGACTCATGTAAGATTATTCAAACCCTGCTGTGACGTTGGAACAATGTATGACCTGACGCTGATGTATTAAAACACATGACATTATATATTTAATATAAGGTCTTAAAAGCCACCTTGGTAAAATTAAATGATAATTTATTCAATCAAAATAAATATTCAATGTGTTTAGTATGCAAAAATAATCTTATATGGCTAATTCGGTTTAGATAGAAAATTCCATCCCGTAGAATAACTGTTCGCGCGGGAACGAGGCTCTCAAATACCGTTTTCCCTCGGGGAAATAAATCCTATCCGAACCTCCAACATTTATTAGATTCTTATAAGATTCAAGCATCTTTTTAAAAGTTTGACTCCCCAAAAGATCAAACTATAATATCGCGATTAGAAACAAGGTGCCCAGTCTATGCAAAAACAGACCCGTCTCTTATTAATATTCATCAGATAAATTGACAGTTTAAACATCAATAAAAGAGTATATACATAAAGGTGATATAATTGCACCAAAAATGATGGTATTAACTTCCTGATGAAATAAACATCAAAAGCATCGAACGTTCATACAAATAAAACACAAAGAAAAAAAAGCTGGTTGCACCAAATTTACCAATGTTTATTTACATTGTTGGTTCTGCAACACTCTCCTAATGTTATGAAATATGTAAACGCTATACGGCGAGCGCCAAGAGTGTCAGACCTTCGTTTTAAAAAAAAGGAAAGCGTCAAAGATGGTCTGGACTGTCACTCATTAAGTCGGTAAGGGTACTAGACTACTTCAGAACAGAAAGGAAAACTGTATACTACAAAAATAAGATTACCTAAACGATTATTAGAACAATATCCCTGTCGTTATTAATTCCAGTATCATACAAACTTGCTTTAATACATAGCAACCAATGTTCGGCACCCATTAAACTACTTTCTGAATTATGATTTCTCAATTATGTTAGTGATTTGAACATGAATGTTACCATATTAACTGGCATTGTTTGTGCATTTTCTATTGAATGGACGCGTTGCATATTCACATGTTTGATCCCTTTATTCACTGTGCAAAGGTCAATTTCCACGAAAATAAATTCGATTACGCCGGGAAACGTTTATCCGAACTGAACGCTGCCCTGGTGACCATACTTTTTCCTGATCATATTCGACTTTTACTTTTTCAAATGACAAAAGTCAAGTAGACCATTTTACAACGTCAGTTTATATTGTTGACCTGTTTACAGGCACGCGCACAGTGAAACGGTCAATTTGTGCAGAAAAAAATCGAATTGAATCAGGAAACAATTTGATTCGATACGCAGAGACAAACAGACCTTAAAACAAAGCAAGCGACGATTATTTAGATTTGACCGTACCGTGTCAAGTCACTGTGGGGAAAACCTGGAACGAAATTGTCTGTGATCAAAACGGAACGCGTGTTAAAAAAAACGTATAATTAACGAAGTACAGGTCGAGTTGCACAACTAGTACCACGCGCTTTAATGCGTCGCACTTACTTGTTTCCGTTTGTACAGTATATCTAACAGAAAATATAAGTTTCAGCAAAATATTGAAATTAAATGTGTTGTTTATTGCTCCATTGGAACCTTAATACTGGCACAGCACCAGTTGTACCCCGCAACCATAATTGTCATTACCACAACAGCGAACATAACACAAGTGTTAAAATGGACACGACACTCATTTGGGGCGTTTTTTATTATAAAAACACGCACTTAGATATCGATCCTCGCATTCAGTTGTCGTTTGTCAAACGGTTGGTTTCATAATCGATGGTAAAATAAGATCACTTTAGCTTTGGCATTTCGTCAATACCGTCAACTATTCTTTAGAGTTTGTGTTGTCATTTCTTTCTATATATGAGATAAAAATCCGTATACTCCGTTGTCTGCGAGATGTATATCTTTTGCACCAGGTATGTACTTAAATTATATCCAAAGGATTGGTAATGAAATCATCAAAATTAGTTCCTTAAAGGCTCATTAATCTTCCGAAACGGTCGTTTTAAGTTTTAATTTAAGATAGTTTTGCTCTTCTAAATGATAGAATATATGTTTATTTGATAGCTGAGAATCTTTGCAAACGAAAAATAAATGTAAAGCACATTATAAGTACATAATTAAGAACGGGTTTTGTTTACAAATTAATGTTCGTCTCTTTCCGATAAACACATTCCGCAGAAAACGGAGAGTTACGAAGCTTGTTCGGAAACGCGTCGGTCGGTAATATATGATATCAGTTCACTTCAGAGAGAAACATAGTATGGGGAACTGTCGGGAATGCGGTTGTAAATTAAATAATCGCTTGCCTCTCAATAAGTGGACTGTGACGTAAAAGCGTGTGAGACAATATCAAGTGTATATGTGAGGATTGATCCTGAGCAAGAGTTACTAGACCGAACAAATATTCGTTACTCATTGTTTCTCAGTGCGTATTAATATTATAATGCTTACTACGCTCGATACAGTTTTATTGCATACATCAATATGTATTGTTTTCAAAAATAGAAAATCCAATAACGATGCATAGTGTTAGTCAAGCCAAAACTGTTCTAATATTGTTAATGATCCCTTTAACCAATGGTCCTAATCCGCACACTATCACTGCAGTTCGCTTATTTTTAAAATAAACTGGTATGTCACACTTCACTATGCCCCAACTTTGTAATGCAAACTCTTTAGAGAATAAAGTTGTCTTATTTTTCTGCCATTATTATGTTATGATGATCATAAATTGATGTCTCTGTTTTTTATACCTTCTCCTGAACACTGAGGGAGGTACAGTTGGTAAGCAACCGAGTCATTACGGAATTACAAAAATGTAAACAAAAGGTAAAGCCTGGTCTGTTCGTATAAGAAATACACATTACAATCGATGTTATTTAGTTTTCCGCTTTTTTAAAACGATTTTAGCAATACTAACGATTTATGTCATACTATTCAAGGTTTATGTGGCATATCCAGCATTTTTTTTTAGGAATACCTCGAAATGTATCTGAATAAAACAACCATCCTTCCGTACGAAACTAACTGCCGAACTTTCGCACATATTTATAGATTTAGCGCTTTTCGCCATCAGTCCGGTAAATCTGCAACGCATGCTGGTTTTAACGTACACGTACACGTACACATGTAGATTCAGATACATGATGAATGCATTTGAATGCTTTCTCATTATTTTCGGCAACACGTCACGTTAATTTACCCTTAAGCGTAAAGCATGTTGTCATTCATCCGAATAGGAAGCAAGGCGACAGTGATTAAGACAATAACGCAGGTCAAAAGTCAAAATCGTCGTCTTCCTGTTTTTATTTGTTAAACATGACCCAAAATATCTAAACCCAATTCATTCAACATCACTTATATCGTAAATATGTATACCTAGACTACTTTTTGGAGCCAAGCCCTGGAATAACTTAACCAAACATGACTTACAGCGAAAACGGTACAAAACTTATAAATTCGAACCCGTACGGATATTTGTTTTAGCATGCTAGGTTGGGAACCTGTGCGGTCTCAAATTGACAATCGAAAATTTAATTTTCTTTGAAGTTTATGCAATATGCCCAAAACGGTACTTGTAAAACAAATATTTAATGCGCGCCTATCGATTTATACATGTAGATCGGATAATAGTCAACGTGGAGTTACTCCTGATATTGTTAATATTCGTACACAATATGACATGTCTCATAATCTTATCAGTTATATACAGCCAGGTGCATTCCTAAATAAAATCGAATGGAAATATATTTATAAAGTTAACGTACATAGATTCGAATGCAATACTGACTTAGAAACACTAGCTCGTGCACACACAGTGAAGAAAATGTGGAAATGTTAATGTATGAAACTAGACACTAAAAAATTAAATAATTTCTGTGGAATAATGTTAAATAATTCTATTTCCCACATGTTGTTTGATTGTACGCGCTCAACAATAATGCGACAAAATCTTTACAGAATTATAGAATCACAATTTGGTTAAACTGTTTTAAATGAGCTCAATAACGGTACAAATGAGACTTAACTGCAAAGGTTAATCGGTCAAAAGATACTTTCATTATCAAGTAAAAAGGTTCACAAACACTTCTCCGAATAGCAATTAGATTTGTTGCAAGTTAAGTCAAGACTTTATTTCAAGTCAAGATTTTATTAGCATAAACATATACATGTTCATTGCCATATGTTGCAAGATGTATGAAATGAAGTTCTCAGATCAAGAATTTTAAAAATATAATCCAGCACATGAAGAAATAAAAAAGAGAGAAAACAAATCTGTTTGCATGCAGTGATTGTGTTATAGATATGAATGTATATGAGAAAAGATTCGTGTAAAATTGAATTAAAGAAATGTTTATCTCATTCTCCAATATAATCTCTCTCTCTCTCTATCTGTCTGTATGCCCCCCTCCTCTATCTATCTCTTTTTCTCTTTCTCTCTCTCTCTCTCTCTCTCTCTCTCTCTCTCTGACATTTATCATAATATTATCGAGTAACATGTATATAATATTTGTTACTATTCCCTGTAAACATTAAAACTTGTTTTTTTTTTCAATTTTCATGTTCACAATCTCCTTATTCCACGTTAAACTGTCAACCAATATAGCAGTATTATTAAACTTTTTTTTACATCAACAAGTTTTACAAATTTCGTTCAAATTCTTTCTGAATAGAACCAATTCTAAGCATATGCAGACGAAGTGTCCCGTTCGAGAAGGCCACGTATGGCTGACTACTCACAGATGCAACAGTAATGTAATATGTAAAATATGTAGTACTATTATAGTATACACAGTAAAATACCAAAAATTAAACACTCATGAGAAACTATCGATATTATAATAGTGTTTTGTTATATGAACATCGGATTGGCCATTAGTTAAAACTATTCATAATTCGAGTATATATAAAGAAAATGCAATGCAATTTAATTACAGATTGTTTCCAATTTAAAGTCAAGCATATCAGAAATACCCTTTTCAGTAGAAAATGTTTACAACGTATATTTATAAATATCTGCAAGGACTTTACATTACTAAATATATTCTATAGGTACAACAAACACTAAAACAGCTCTCTCACTTCAAATTATTTTCAACTCATATTCAAGAATATCACACTGATCTTTCGTTACATAATGTTTGATTTAATTTTTAATTAATGATTTTAGAAATAAAGAAATGTAAATATTGCTGATAGTTTTGCTTTTCCAGAAAAAAATAAAATCTCTGAACGTGTTCGATTCTCCGCCACGGCTCTGTGTTTTCCGCCGCATATGCTTCGTACTGATTCAAACCAGGAAGACTTCGAGCATGATTTGCCTAAGTTGTAAGAACTTGTTTCACAATCGAAGTAAAATAATATGAGATTTAACTAATCTGTATCTAGTTTAAAAAATATATTAACATGCAAACCATCGCAATGATATCACTTAAAAAATAAAATCATTTGAACATAGGACTCACACCCTAACAATTATTGCTTTAAGTAAAGAATATGGAACCACTGACTCTTTCATTTACTGCAAGGAGGAATTGAAATGTCTCAAGAAATACGGACTCTCTGCTCCTTGTTATTTGGAATGAATGTTTTGTACGTATTTTAATTTGTTTATATACTGATTATTATTTTTTCTATTCTGAAGTTTAGTTTTAAACACCCAATAACATTTCCAATATAAATAATGTATGTTTGTGTTCATATTTCTGTCAGACTCAAATGTATTTATCCTGACATCTAAAAATATATGGATTTACACTCTATAAACTATTAACCTGTGCTATCACTAATTTCTTGTTTTAAGGTATTTGTATAGGTAATATAATTCATATATATTTTAAGGCCATGTAATGTTTTGTCAAATCAGACGCAGGTCTCTAGTTGAATTTTTGCTCCCTTGGTGATAATTATCCGTAACCGAAGCAAAGTATTCGTCATGATTATCGTTTTGGTGTTAGCTATGGATAACGCTTTGGCGTTTGCTATGGAAAGCGTTTTGGTGTTCGCTATGGATAGCGTATTGGTGTTTGCCATGGATAGCGTTTTGGTGTTAGCCATGGATAGCGTTTAGGTGTTTGCTATGGATAGCGTTTTGGTGTTTGTCAAGGGTAGCGTTTTGGTGTTCGTTATGGAAAGCATTTCCTATCTTCAATAATTAGACTAGATACAAGCTTTTACATCTAAACATTGTCACTTGCGGAGTATTGAATGAAATGATATACAGAACTATTACAATTTCATTCATTGAAACATGACCTTCAGTACCGTTAAAGACGTAGAAACAAAACGTGAGATTTGCAATGTTTCCATGTCTAGAGCAGCAAACAGATATACCAGGACACAGTTAAAACTAAAAACGTTACTACGCAAATATTGAAATGTTCGCATTGGGAATTATATTTAGCTCATAATTAATATATGTACTTTACACATAATATTCAGTTACAGTTTACTACATTTTATACACCTTTTTATAAAATATGGTAATGTTTAAAATATTTAATTGTGAGCTACTGGTGATATTGGCTGCATATACCTTTTATATTCCCTGCCTTGTCCGATCCACCGCCAGGGCAAATGCAAGACACTTTATCACCACATTCTTTGAACTGCTTCTACTAGGAAAACTTTAAGCGTGAAATGTAATATCAATTTAAAATGAATTCATTTAAATAACCACATTTTTATTGTTTAAATTATTAAGAAGATTTAATGGCTCTTATAGCTTTCTTCAATACAGTTATGTTATTATTAAAACAAAATTCCAACACTTATATAGGTAATATGATGCACGTGATCCTGGTCGTAATGTTGGCTCTTAACAATGTTCATCACAATTGTGTATTGAACTTTGTATAGTAAACAACAAATAACGGTGTGAATGAAGCAGTGAACAATATTCATTGTAAACTACAAATAACGGTGTGAATAAAGCAGTGAACAATATTCATTGTAAACTACAAATAACGGTGTGAATAAAGCAGTAAACAATGTTCATCGTAAACTACAAATAACGGTGTGAATAAAGCAGTAAACAATGTTCATCGTCAACTACAAATAACGGTGTGAATAAAGCAGTAAACAGTGTTCATCGTCAACTACAAATAACGGTGTGAATAAAGCAGAAAACAGTGTCCATCGTCAACTACAAATAACGGTGTGAATAAAGCAGTAAACAATGTCCATCGTCAACTACAAATAACGGTGTGAATAAAGCAGTTAACAATGTCCATCGTAAACTACAAATAACGGTGTGAATAAAGCAGTAAACAATGTCCATCGTCAACTACAAATAACGGTGTGAATAAAGCAGTTAACAATGTTCATCGTCGACTACAAATAACAGTGTGAATAAAGCAGTAAACAATGTTCATCGTCAACTACAAATAACGGTGTGAATAAACCAGTAAACAATGTTCATCGTCAACTACAAATAACGGTGTGAATAAACCAGTAAACAATGTTCATCGACAACTACAAATAACGGTGTGAATAAAGCAGTTAACAATGTTCATCGTAAACTACAAATAACGGTGTGAATGAAGCAGTTAACAAAGCTTTCAAACGTTCCTCTAACCCTGCGGGAGAGGTAAGCGATCTCGAGACAGCGCATAAGACCACTCGGTCACAGAGGAGCCAATATCGTGTATAAATGTGGACTTTAAAATGCATGTTATTCATCGAAGATGCATGAGATACAAATAAAAAATAAATGTCAATCGTGATGAAGCAGAATATTATTTAGGTAGAGTAAAACAAATAGGATTGTCCATGCTTAAATATGACGCAATATATTTATTTGTTTTCACAATTAATATATAGTGAATCTGTCATTGTCGGCATCTCTGTATCCTACGTATTTAATGGCATATCTATGGTAGTTATTGTTCGTCTCTGTATCTTTCATGTCTGGATTCTAGAGACATTCTGTCGCTGATTAAACGTTTTGCTGATACTCCTGGTATAAAGTTAGTATAAACAACACAGCTTAACAACATAAGAAGATGTTTATGGATATTGATGTGAATTTAATGCGTTATCGCAGTAACGACTGTTGTTGATATTCCTTCACTTTCTTGATTAATTCCTAAAACGTCGACATACCCTGGATTTGATATCTAAACAGAGTTAAAAAACTACATTCAAAGTTATTAATTATATTTATATCAATGAATTAATTAATTTGGATTGCATGTGGCGGCAACACAAAATGGTTATATTACACCAACTGGAAGAATGCTTTATAACTCATTCTTCTTTTGCATATAAGCAATTAAAATACATCAATACGATGTAACCTTTTAAACGGACCGTCTTGCTTAATTGAGTAAATTTGTGTAACTGTAAGCATTTTGAAGGTATATAATACTCTCAGACCTTTATTTAAGGTATATACAGAAAACAATATAGATTGGTAAAATCCGATTTCGGCGGAAGTAAATATACTCATCGTTTAATGGTTCCTTCCAACTTTATTTTGACTTAAACGTAAAAATCTCGACCATTATATGTTCAGGCAGCTTATTTAAAAAAAAAAAACTCTTAAAAATCTTAAAATGGTGATACTTTAATATCGTGAGACCAAGGAAATAAAATTTGATACTGTGTGCCAAATCTATATAAAAATAGATCAGTTGCTTCATTAATATTCATCAGATAAATTGGCTGTTTAAATATCAATAAAAGAGTCCATATTGAAAGGTGATGTATTTGCCCTAATTGTTATGGTATAAACTGTCTAATGAAATAAAGAACAAGTACCGAACGTGTTACAAATTACACACAAAGAAAAAGTTGGTTGCACCACATTTACAAATGTTTATTTACATTGTTCGTACTGCAAATCTCGCATAACCCTTATGTTATGAAATAGGTAAACGCTTCAGGGCGAGCGCAAAGAGTGTAAAGTCTCTTGTTTTTAAAAAAAGCAAGCGTCGCAGATGGTCAGGACTGTCACTCATTAAGATGGTTGGGGTATCACACTACTTCAGAACTGACAGAAAAATTGTATACTGCAAACATGAGATTACCAACACGTTTATTAAAAAATATTCCTGTCGTTATTAATTCCAGTAACATAAAACATACTTGTTCTGATACACAGCAACCAATGTTAGTGTTTTGAACAAGTTTCAACATGTATGTTACCATATTAACTCGAATTGTTTGCGCCTTTCTATTAAATGGTCGCATTGCACATAATCAGCTGTATTCAGTACATTTTGCTGCCTTGTTCCCTTAATTGACCGTGTAATACGCACACTTTTGAGGTTAAGCCAGTGTCCAGGAAAATAAATTCGATAACGTCAGGAGACATTCATCCGAACTGAACGCTGCACTGGTGACAATACTTTGTACTGATCTTATTCGACTTTCACTTTTGCAAATGACAAAAAAGTTTTTACACTTTGTGCGATGAACCGTTTTAAAATGTCAATTTATATTGTTGTTCTGTTTGCAGACACGAGCACAGTGAAACGGTCTATTTGTTTAAAAAAGTTTGAATTGAACCAGGAAGCAATTTGATCCGATACGCTGAGACAATCATACCTTTATGTAAAAGAAGCGACGATTATTATGATTTGACCGTTCTGTGCCAGGTAATTTGGAGTAAAACTGCCTAACGTCACCGGAACTTTATTTTCTGTGACGGAAATCGGGTTATAAAAACCGTCTAATTAACGCAGTACAGACTGAGTGGCACAACTAGTACCACGCGCTATAATGCGTTTGTACTATGTACCTAACAGGAAATATAATTTTCAGCAAAATACTATAGTGGAAACCAAAAAGTGTAGTTTTTTGCTCCTTTATAGCCCTAATATTGACAAAACACCTTTGGCACCCTGGAACCATAATGATCGCTACTATAACCAGAACAATGAACAAAATAAAAATGTTGAAATGGGGACACGACAAGCATGAGGGGTGTTTTTTTATTATCAAAACATGCATTTTGGTATCCATCCCCGCATTCAGATGTCCTTTGTTTCAGCTAAAAAGTTGGTTTCGTAATAAGTTTAGCTTTGGCATTTCGTCGATACCATCAACGCGTTTGTATCGCCATTTGTTTCTATATGTGAGCTAAATAATCCGTATACTCAGCTGTCTGCTAGATGTCTTTCTTTTGCATCAGGTAGGTACTAAAGCTATATCCATAGAACTGATAATTAAATAATAAAAACATAGTTCTTTAATGTTACCAATGTTATTATTGTTACAAGGAACTAACAAGGCTAATTCTTTGAATATTCCGACATCATTAGCAGACTTAGAGGAATATTTGTCATATCCATGGAGGAATACCTTGCAATAAATCAAAATGAAACATCCATATTTTGTACACAAGTTATTTCTCACATATTTATTTAACATGCGAAACTCGATCCTACGACCGCAGCGGTGAGAATTAGATGATATTGAGATAACACCTTAGACCACTCGAACACAGAGAACCACACATCTCACGTTAAACTGTTAACCAATATAGCAGTAGTTTTAAACTTGTTTATTAATGAAACAAGTTTTACAAGTTTCGTTCAAAGTCTTCCTGCTTTCTGCGTAGAACCAGTTATATACATATGCAGACGAAGTGTCCTGCTCGACAGTGTCCTGTCACGCATGGCTGATCACCAACAAATATAACAGTAAAGCAATATAAAAAGTAGGTTGTACTATTATATTATACGCAGTAGTATAATACAAGAAATGAAAGACATCCATATAATGAAAGCAAATATTGCCTGTAGTAGCAGAATTTACGACTATTATCTAATTGCAATCCATTTGCTTTAAACATTAGACTGTAGGTCTGTGCACTATATAGAACGGATGTCTGTCGGCTTAGACCCTATATTCCATTAGTAGTATCAAAGAATGGCATTTGGAATGATTATTGGACATGCGACACAGACTCTAATTTCAATAACCCGATTACGACATTTACAGCCGTGTTATGGCACAACAGAAAAATGGTATTGTTCGTACATTCACACAAATCAATGAGATGAATATTTGCTTTGTTTGAATACTTAGTGTCAATGTTTGCCATCGAGGGTCAACAGACGATCATTTAACCATAACCATTTTTTCCTGCGATCCTAGAAAGGTAACCAGTACTCGAGCATACCCATTACTGCAAATAATTGAAACATTTCCCATTTGAATAAGCGATGAAAAACGAATGAAAATGAGACACAAAGCCGTATATCAATCATTACGGAGAATGTGACCGGGCCGGGATTCGAACAACTCTCGACTTCGAGGCTGATAGACTTAGCTTACTGGACCCGGTTCAATCGATCAGATGAAAATTGGTGTCTGATAACGGTTATTGAACAAGTGTAAGAGAAATGATGATTTGTTAAAATATTGACAAATATTAGTTTGTTTTCTAAATTAAACTTTGCCATAGGTAGGAATACTGTATAACTCTAACTGACGCTTACTTGCATAACGTGTTTGAACCAGGTGTGCTCAATTCCAAGACCAATTGAACAAAATTAATACAACTGTTGCTATTATTGATTGATTGATTGATTGATTGATTGAATATTTAGCGTCATTCTTATGCCATCGAGGGCTAACAGACGATCAGTTAACCTAACAACTGTTTCCTGGGATTAACCAGTACTCGAGCACACCCCGTCTCCGCAAGTAACTGATAACTTTCGCACTTGAATCAGTGGTGAGAGATGAATGATAATGAGACACAATGTCGTATATCAATCATCACGGAGACTGTTGCCGGGCGGGGGATTCGAACTCACGACCCCTGGATTGATAGTCAGACGCGTAACCGACTGAGCTAATCGGGCCCGGCTGTTGCTATTAAACATTCCTTCAACATGTTTCATTAGTTTTTTTTTGTTAGCGGATATTTTGAAGTAAGCGAGCACATTGTCTGTTAATGAGCACTTTAGAATAAAACTTAAATGACATGGATGAGCAAGCTAACAATCGTTGTTAGATACACTGTTAAATACAAGGGTATTAACTTTTGGACAAGCAATTAAGGGTTTGGAGAACACTTGAAAAAAAGCAAAAAGGAAATATACATTCGACTTTTGGAATAAAATGACCAACTTAACTTCGACGGCTGTTGCAAAATAGTTTTGATCAAGCAAAGACAGTGTACAGGTGTCTCACGACAGTACCAGTTTTACTATACACACTTTACAAATGTAACCATCTTTACACAATCCTTTCATTGCTTACTAATCAACCCTAAAAAAGATCGTTTTCATCCCAGTTCAACAACTTGAAAGTTACCATTACCAATCAGCGTGCTGTGTAATCAATATATCATGTACAGAGAAATGGTAATGACGACCATATTTTCATCATTCTGTTACAGAACTTAATTCTTATTCATCGCCATACTCTTTATACGGTGGTGCTCAAGTATCATTACAGAAAGAACGTTAATTTAACATCGCATGCTTTGTTATCATTAATTTCAAAAGAAATACTTTTATTTGAATTTGTAATTGACAAATCTTGACAAAAATGGTTCACAGGAATTTTAAACCAAAATGCTAATTTGAATACGCTGTTTCTTTGGATTAGTTTAAATATTCCCAATGCTATTTTTTTATCTTCAGCAGTTTTCAACAAATATTCTTCGACTGATGTAAAATCTCGCTGTAAGATTATATTTGCCCTCATCGTCTATAACCAGGAACACCAGTAATTCAATTCCAAACGTTAAAAAATTGTTAAATGGTATAAAGTATTTCCAATATATAGTCAAAACTATCAGAAATACTATTTAAGTAGCAAATATTTATAACACGAGTAATGCATTCAGACCGTTACATTATAAAGTAAGTAAAATAGGTTAACAGAACACTTTTATTTCCTGTTTACAACGTGCATTCTGAAACATTAGACTGACCCTCCGTTAAATAGTGTTAATTTATAATCATCAAACATAGATTAGAGAGTATTTACAATATATGGGAATCGTCCGTATGCTTAACATGCTTTATCGTATTATATGGCGTCAGTGTTTCCCAATAAAAAGCACGTTTTCACTTAACCGCGTGTTATCTTTATAAACATAATGATGCGACCATTAATTACATTAAAATGACTTCTGAATATATTATATGTTGTATATATTTAGTAGTTGCCGTGTAGTGGTCGATCCTTTTCCCATTCCAATCCTTATACAATATAATGCTGGAGAGATTGATTAGAAGATGCGTGTACATTTCCCCTCCTTGAGGCAGGGACACGAGGTGTAATCCTGGGCAAAAAATGACAGTAATGTTCGTTAAATTGTCTATTGTAAAATGAGACGTATTAATGACTATAGAAATAATGGAAATAGAAGTATAAATGACGGTTTTGCTATTCCAGAAATAATTAGAATCCCTGAACGTGTTGTTCGTTTAATGGAAATATTCCGAAATCATTATTGATGTAGTTTATTTAGTTTAAATATATTATTTTTAAAATTATTAAATTGGTTATACAATATACAAATTGAAAAGGAATTCGCCATTCGAATAAAAGTATAAATGAACATAGAAGAAATCAAGCCATTTTTTATTTTTTTTATAATTCAGGATTCATCATTTTAAAATATAGTTAGTATTGAAGTTCTAGAAGACTTAAGAAGCGATCGGGCAGCAGATATGAGTTTATTAAACTACCATTTCTTTGTGAACTAAATATTACATATTTGGTATGTAAAAGCGGAACCTAACTGACAGTCTTGACAAATATACAACTTATGAAACTCTAATAAAAAATTATTCATTTACATGACTCAACATATTAACGGTCACAATAAGTGACTGATCTGTAAAATGAGGAGCGAATGTATTACTTAGAAGTCAGAAAACATTTGAACATAAAATACATACTTCCTTAACACTTCTAGCTTCTGAGGAAGAGATGAAATGCCTCAACGAATACAGTTTGCTACTGACCTTTTTAAGTCGGGGACTCTCTACTCATTTTCCTTCGGAATGAATCCCTGAACGTGTTGTTCGTTTAATGGAAATATTCCCAAATCATTATTGATGTAGTTTATTTAGTTTAAATATATTATTTTTAAAATTATTAAATTGGTTATACAATATACAAATTGAAAAGGAATTCGCCATTCGAATAAAAGTATAAATGAACATAGAAGAAATCAAGCCATTTTTTATTTTTTTTATAATTCAGGATTCATCATTTTAAAATATAGTTAGTATTGAAGTTCTAGAAGACTTAAGAAGCGATCGGGCAGCAGATATGAGTTTATTAAACTACCATTTCTTTGTGAACTAAATATTACATATTGGGTATGTAAAAGCGGAACCTAACTGACAGTCTTGACAAATATACAACTTATGAAACTCTAATAAAAAATTATTCATTTACATGACTCAACATATTAACGGTCACAATAAGTGACTGATCTGTAAAATGAGGAGCGAATGTATTACTTAGAAGTCAGAAAACATTTGAACATAAAATACACACTTCCTTAACACTTCTAGCCTCTGAGGAGGAGATGAAATGCCTCAACGAATACAGTTTGCTACTGACCTTTTCAAATCGGGGACTCTCTACTCATTCTCCTTCGGAATGAATATTTTATACCCATTTTGATAAGATTATTTAAGGATTAAAAGCCGAATTTTGAGTTTTTATAAGGTGATGAAAAACATAAGAGCCGTTTAATGTTCGTAAAGCCCGAAGTGCTTCTCGGCAACATTAAAATAGCCTAAATGTTTTATTATCATCCGTTGAAAACTCAAAATTCGGTTTTTAATCCTTATATTTACATTATATTTTCCAACTATTTTAGATAAATCTATAACGTTATTTTTGTAATGGCGATATTTAAAACGCAAATTGTACGCATTTAACCGCAAAGCAAATGTCATAAATGTAACAGCGACGTTTTCAACATCCTGAATAAGTGCACGCATTTTTGGACAACTTACGGTAAATGTCACGTGAAACTAACGGCAACGTGATGTCTCACCAGAAAAAAAAACAAAATCATGCAACTTATGAAATACAAACTGTTCTTTTAGCTTTGCCCAGCTGCAAGTGTTTTTGATTGGGAAATGGAATGCAGTAAATCTATATAGTTAATTCAGGACGATTGCAGTGGGAATATAAATATATACTGATTGTTTTTGTTTTGTTGTGGTTGATTTGTCCTTTGAATGCTAGGTCTAACGTAGATCATTATATGTGTTCGCTATGGATAGTGTTTTGGTGTTTGACATGGATAGCGTTTCGGTGATCGCCATAAAACCGTAATGGTGTTCGCTTTGGATAGCATTTTGATGTTCGCTATGGACAGTTTTTTTTATGTTATCCATTTATACCGTTTTGGTGTGCTCGATACGTAGTGTTTTGGTGTTTGCTATAGATACTGTTTTGGTGTACGTCATGGATAGCATTTTGGTGTTAGCTAAGGGTAGCGTTTCAAAACCTTCAATATTTAGACTATATACAAGCTTTTACATCTAAACATTGTCAAATGCGGAGTATTTAATGTAATTGATGTATAGTACAATCAAAAATAATTCGTAGAAAAAAAGACCTTCAGTACCGTTAAAGCCGTACAGTCAAAACATGAGATTTGACATGTTCAAATGTCTGGAACAGCAAATAAAATATAACATGACACAGTTTAATACAAAAAGTTATTTTCTAACTAGTGTAATGTTCGCATCTTGAATTGTATCGTCAAGAACTTGATAGATATACAAAATAGAACAACTTGTCAGCACATAATTAATATAAAAATTACGTACTTTACACATACTATAAAGTTACAGTTTACTACATTTTATACACCTTTTTACCCTTTTTATTTAAAATACGAAATATATGGTTCAAGCATAGTAATGTTTACAATATTTAATTGTAAGATATTGATGATATTGTACGCTCATAACATATTAATTTAAACAACGTATATTTCTTGTATTCCCTGCCCTGTCCGATCCACAGCCAGGGCAAATGCAAGGCGCGGTAACCCCACATTCTTTGTACTGTTTAAGATCAATCTAAAAAGAATACATTTAAATAACAACATTGTTATTGTTTAAATTATTAAGATATTAATGGCTCTGATAGCTTTCTTCGATACATTTATGTTATCAATAAAACAAAATCCCAACACTTATATAGGCGATAAATGTGATGTGCGTGATAATGCTGGAACTTAGCAATGTTCATCATAACCGTGTATTGAACTTTGTATAGTAAACTACAAATAACGGTGTGAATAAAGCAGTTAACAATGTTCATCGTAAATTACAAATAACGGTGAGAATAAAGCAGTTAACAATGCTTTCAAACGTTCCTCTAAACCCTGCGGGAGAGGTAAGCCATCTCGAGACAGCGAATAAGGCCACTCGGTCACAGAGGAGAGTGTATCGTGTAGAAATGGGACTATAATATCCACATTCTTATTAAAGATGCATGCTATACAAATAGAAAACAAATGCCAAACTTGATAAAACAGATTTTTATTTCAGTAGAGTACAACAAGAGGGATGATCCAATCTTAAATATGCTGAAATATATTTATTTGATTTAACCATTAATATATAGTTTATCTGTTATTGTCAGCATCTCTTTATGCTACATGCTAAATGAAAGTTATTATTCGCCTCTGTAACAAACATGTCTGGATTCTAGAGACATACTGTCTTGGTTAAACGTGTTTCTGATACCCATGGTGTACAGTTAGTATAAATAATACAGCTTAACAACCATGACAAGCTATTCATGGCAATTGATGTGAATTTATTACTTTATTGCAGTACCGGCTGTTGTTGTTATTTCTTCCCTTTCTTGATTAATTCTTAAGAAATCATCATCGTCTGGATTTTATCAAATTATCAAAGCAGAGTAAAAAAAACTTCATTTAAAGTTATTATTTATATTTGAATCAATGTATAAATTAACTTGATTTTTTGTGGTGCCAGCATAAAACGGCTGTATAACACCAACAGGAAGAATGATTTATAACTCATACTTGACATGCAAATAAATAATTAAATAATCCAATACGAAGTTTCCTTCTAAACAGAATGGCTTGCCCTACTGAATGACTTTGTATAACAGAAAGCATTTTGAAAGTATATGATACTCTCAGAATTTTATTTAACGTATATACAGAAATTAATATTTATGGATGAAATCTGATTTCGGCTAAAGTAAATATATTCATCATTTGATGAATCCTTCCAATCTTATTTTAACTTTAACTTAAAAATCCCAGACCAATATATATATGTGTTTAGGCAACTTTTTAAAGTTCTACTCTCAAAAAGGTCATACTACAATATTACAATTCCGAGGAAATAAAATAAAAAAAAACAGGGTGTCGCATCTATGTAAAAAGAGACCCGTCTCTTATCAGTAGTGATCAAATATATTGGCAGTTTAAACATCAATCAAAGAGTCCATATTTAAAGTTGATATATTTGCCCCAAAATTTATGACATAAACTGTCTGATGAAACAACACATATCGAACGTTCATATAAATTACACACAAAGAAAAAGCTGGTTGCACCAAGTTTACCAAAAATTATATACTTTGTTGGCATTACCAAACTCTGCTAAACTTTATGCTATGGAGTAAATAAAACATATAGAGGGTGCGCCAAGAGTTTAAAAAATCGTGGCAGATGGTCAGGACTACCACTCATCAAGTGGGTTAGGGTACCAGACAACTTCAGAACAGACAAGAAAAGTATATACTGCAAACATTAGATCACCAGCACGTTTATTAAAAAGTCTTTCTGTCGTTTTAAATTCCACATATTTCGATACATACTCTTTTTAATGCACAGCAACCAATGTTCAGCGCACATGAATCTACTTCCGGAGTCACGATTTTTCCACTATATTAGTGACTTGAATACGTTTCAACATGCATGTTTCTAATAAAAGGACGTGTTGCACATACTGAGCTGTATTTAGTACCGTCACATTTTTGTTGCCTTGTTCCCTTAATTTACTGTATAATGCGCACACTTTTGAGGTTCAGTAAGTGACCAGAAAAATCAATTCAATATCGTCAGGAAACGTTTATCCGAGCTGAACACTGCCTTGGTGACCATACTTTGTACTAATCACATTCGAGTTTTGTTTCTTCAAATTAAACAAAACAATATCACTTTGTGTGGAAGACCGATTTACAACGTCAATTTATATTGTTGTTCTGTTTACAGGCATGCACACAATGAAATCGTCTATTTGTACAGAAATAAGTTTGAATCAAATCAGTAAGCAATTTGATTCGATTAGCTGAGATATACAGACCTTTAATTAAGGTAAGCGACAATGAATTAAGATTTGACAGTACTGTACCAAGTAAATGTCTAGCGTCACCATATCGAAATTTTCTTTGATCAAAACGGAAAGCGTGTTATAAACACGTCCAATTTACAAAGTACAGGCCGAGTGCCACGACAAGTACCACACGCTGTAATACGTTGTTCCCGTTTGTATAGTGTTTCTAACAGATATATAGGCTGGACCATAATCATGTAAAACTGACAAGTTTCAGCGAAACCTATAGTTGAAACTAAATATGTGGTTTATTGCTCGTTTAAAACCCTAATATTGGCACAACACCTATTGCACCCAAGAACCATAATGGGCGTTACTCTAATCACAAAAAAATGAACATAACAAAAATTGTGAATGGACACGACACTCCTTAGGGGTGTTTTTATTGATAAAACACGCACTCAGGAAAGATATTTATTTAGGGATAGTTATAATAATTTATGTCATAATATTTGAAGTCTATGTCGCATATCCAGCATTTTAACGGAGGAATAACTCAAAATGAATCCGAATAAAACAACCATCCTTTTGAACGGAAGTAACTGCACAATTTTCTCACATGTTTATTGAACGAGACTCGATCTTAAGGTGAAAATTAAATTATATTAAGACAACACCATCAGCCACTCCGACACTGGGAACCACTCATAATCGTTTATTCCACGTTAAACTTTCAACCAGTATAGCAGTATTTTAAACGTGTTTATTTTACTTTTAAGTATTCCTGCTTTCTGAGTAGAACCAGTTATATACATATGCGGACGAAGTGTCCTACTCGAGGAGGTCACGCATGGCTGACCACCAACAAATATAACAGTAAAACAATATAGAAATTATGTAGTACTATTATATTATACGTAGTAAAATACAAGAATACGAAATGAAAGAAATCTATATAATGAGAGCAAATATTGCCTGTAGTAGCTGAATATACAACTAATATCTTATTGCAATCCGTTTTCTTCAAACATTAGACTGTTAAACTGTGCACTATATAGAACAGATGTCTGTCGGCATATACCCTAGATTCCATGGGTGGTATCAAAGAATGACATTTGGAATGATTATTGGACATGCGGCACAGACTCTTATCTCAATAACCTGATTACGACATTTACAGCCGTGTTATGGCACTGAAGGAAAATGGTATTGTTCGTTCATTCCCACAAGTGAATGAGACGAACATTTGCTTTGTTTGAATATTTAGCATCAATATTTGCCATCGAGGGTCAACAGACGATTAGCTAACCTAATCATTCTTTTCTGTGATCCTAGAAAGTTAACCAGTACTTGATCACACCCATTACTGCAAATAATTGATATATTTTATACAAATACTCATCGGCTGAAGAAAAATCTCAATGTAAGATCATATTTGCCCACATCTTCTTTAACCCGGAACACCAGTAAGGACAATCGTTAATTTTTTTAAATGATATATAGTGTTTCCAATATATAGTCAAGAATATCAGAAATACTATTTCAATAGCAAATTTTCATAACACGAATATTGTATTCAGACCGTTACATTATAAAGTATGTAAAATAGGTTGACAGAACGCTAAAACGGTATTTTCATTTCCTGTTTACAACGTGCATTCCGGAATTTCAGACTGACCCTCCGTTAATAAGTGTTAATATATAATAATTAATTATATATTAGAAAGTACTTACAATATATGGGAATCGTCGGTATGCTCAGCATGCTTTAGTCTATTAAATGGCGTCAGTGTTTCCAAATATATAGCACTTTTTCACTTTACCGCGTGTTATCTTTATATACATAATGATGCCGCTATTAATTACATTTAAGATGACTATTCTGAATAAACTATGTGTAATATATATATATATATATATATATATATATATAATAAGTAGTTGCCGTGTAGTGGTCGGTCTTTTTCCTTACCAAACTTAATACAATAAAATGCTGGTAACATTGATTAGAAGATGATTGTACAATTCCCCTCCTTGAGGCAGGGACATAAAGTGTAATGCTGCGCAACATATGGCAGAAGTGTTGGTTAAATTGTCTATTTGGACAAGAGACTAATGACTATAGAAATATTGGAAATATAAATATAGAGGATGGTTTTGCTATTCCAGAAAAAAATTAGAATCCCTGGACGTGTTGTTCTTTTAATAAAACTGTTCGAAAATCATCATTTATCTAGTTTATTTAGTTTAAGTATATTCGATTTAAAAATACAACATTGGTTATACAATATACAAAGTGAAGAGGATTTCGTCATTTGAATAAACGTATAAATGAACATAGAATGAATCAAGCCAATTTTGTCCTATCTTCAATATTTATATTAGATACAAACGTTTACATTTAAACATTACCAGTTGCGGAGTATTTAATTTTATTGATATATAGTACAATTAGAAACATTCATAGAAACATGACCTTCAGTACCTGTAAAGACGTAGAGTCAAAACAAAACATGAAATTTGAAAAAAAAAAAATTACATGACGTAGTTTAATACAAAAAAGTTATTATATATTTATTATAATGTTCGCATCTGGAATTGTATTGTCAAGAACTTGATATATATCCAACATAGGACAATTTGTAGGCACATAATTATTATAAAATTATGTACTTTACGCATAATATACTGTTACAGTTTACTACATTTTATACACATTTTTATAAAAAAAAAACAAATATGTGGATCAAGGATAGTAATATTTACAATATTTAATTTTGACCAACTAATGATACTGTACGCTCATAACATATTATTTTGAAAAACGTATAGTTCTTCTTTTCCCTGCCTTGTCTGATCAAGGCAAGGCGCTGTATCCCCACATTCTTTGTACTTTTTAAGATCAATTTAGAAAGAATACATTTTAATAACCACATTATTATTTTTTAGATTATTAAGAACATTAAATGGATCTTATAGATTTCTTCAATACATTTTTGTTATTAATAAAACAAAATTCCGACACTTTTGTAGAAGGTAAATGTGGTGCACGTGATCCTGATCGTACTGTTGGAATTTAAATATATTCATCATAATCGTGTATTGAACTTTGTATAAAATAACGATGTAAATAAAAGCTGTTAACTATGCTTCGTTCGTTTCACCCTGCGGGAGAGGTAAGTGAGAGCGCATAAGGCCACTCGGTCACAGAGAAGCGTATTACAGATGCAAGCGATGCAAAATTGAAAACAAATGTCAAACTTGATGAAACATATTTTTATTTCAAAAGAGTACATCAAGGATGTTTGTCCGATCTTAGATATGCTGAAATTTATTTATTTGATTTTACCATACAAATGTAACCATCTTTCATCCCAATTCAACAACTTGCAACTTACCATTACCAATCAGCGTACTGTGTAATCAATGCATCATGTATAGAGAAGTGGTGATGACGACCACATCTTCATCATTCTGTTAAAGAACTCAATTCGTATTCATCGCCATACTCTCTGTACCACGGTAATCAAGTATCATTACAGAAACAACATTAATTTAACACCGCATGCTATGTTACCATAATTTCCGAAGAAATACCTTTATTTGAATTTGTAATTGACAAATCTTGACAAATACTATTCAAACAGGGATTTTACAGCACAATGCTAATTTGAATACGCTCTTTCTTCAACAATCTTTTAACAAATACTCATCGGCTGAAATCTTACTGTAAGATAATATCTGCACACATCGCCTATACCGGGAACACCACTAAGTCAATCGTTAAAAAAATGTTAAATGATATATAGTGTTGAACATTTTCAATACAGAATAGAAAACTAGAAAGTGTTTACAACATATAATGGAACACTAGAAAGGAAATAGGAATATTACAATTGTGTTTTGTTAAAAAGGTTTTCAATGAGTATTGATGAACATTAAATGGGCATCAAATATTTATAAGATATACAAAGAAAGGAAATTGCCATTTGATTACAAGGTATTTCAAATATATAGCAAAGAATATCAGAAATACTATTTCAGTAGCAAATATTTATAACACGAATAATGTATTCAGACATTTTCATTACAAGGTATGTAACATAAGTACAGAGAACACTAAAACTGTCCTTTCATTTCTTGTTTACAACGTGCATTCGGGAATATCAGACTGTTCCTTCATTATATAGTATTAATTTATAGTCATCAAATTAGATTAGAAAGTATTAACAATATATGGGAATAGTCCGAATGCTCAACATACTTTATCGAATTCAGCGGCGTCAGTGTTTCCAATTACATAGCCTTTTTTCACTTTACCGCGTGTTATCTTTATATACATAATGATGCGGCTATTAATTACATTTAAGATGACTATTCTGAATATATTATATATATTTATTATTTGCCATGTAGCGATCGGTTGAATATAATGTTGGTGAGATTGATTAGATGATGGTTGGACAATTCCCCTCCTTGATGCAGGGACAAAAGGTGTAATCCTGGGCAAAATATGACAGTAATGTGCGTTAAATTGTCTATTGTAACATGAGACGTATTAATAACTTTAGAAATAATGGAAATATAAATATTATTATAAATGGTGGTTTTGCTATTCCAGAAGAAAATAAGAACCCCTGAACGTGTTGTTCTTTTAATGAAAATGTTCCTAAATCACAATTTATCTAGTTTATTTAGTTGAACTATATTCTTTTTAGAAATACAACATTGGTTATACAATATACACGTTAAAAGGGATTCGAATAAACGTATAAATGAACATTTAATGAATCAAGCCATTATTTATTTTTTTATAATTCAGGATTTACAATTTTAAAAGATATTGAAGTTCTAGATGACTTCAGTAACGATCGGGCAGCAGATATGAGTTTATTTAACTACCATTTCTTTGTGAACCAAATATTACATATTGGGTATGTGAAAGCGGAACCTAACTTTCTTTTTGATGAAATATATATTTCAGTGAGACAGTGTTGATAATTACACAACTAATGAAGCTCTAATTAAAGAAATATTCATTTACATGACTAAACATATAAATCGTCACTATAAGTAATTGGTCGCAAGAATGACAAGATGGTATCACTTTGTGTCCGAAAACATTTGAACATAAGATACGCACTTCCTTAACACTTCTAGCCTTAAATAAATATAATTAAATATCGATGTGAATAAAAGCTGTTAACAATGCCTCCTAAAGCTGGAGAGGTAAGTGATCCCGAGACAGGGCATGAGGCCAATCGGTCACAGAGGAAAGTGTATCGTGTGGAAATGGAGACTATAATATCCACATACTTATTAAAGTATTAAAGATGCATGCGATACAAATAGAAAACAAATGCCAAACTTGATAAAACAGATTTTTATTTTAGAAGAGACCAACAAGGAGGATGAGCCAATCTTAAATATGCTGAAATTTAACCATTAATATATAGTTTATTGCTTATTGTCAGCATCTCTTTAGGCTCCATGCTTAATGATATTTATTGTTCGCCTCTGTAACAATCATGTCTGGATTTTAGAGACATCTTGTCTCTGGTTAAACGTGTTTCTGATACCCATGGTGAAAGTTAGTATAAATAATACAGCTAAACAACCACGAGAAGCTATTCACGGCAATTGATGTGAATTTAATACTTTGCGCAGTACCGGCTGTTGTTGTTATTTTATTCCTTTTCTTAATTAATTCTTAAGAAATCATCGTCGTCTGGATTTCATCAAAGCAGAATAAAAACTGCATTTATTTTTTTTGTTTATATTTGAATCAATGTATAAATTAATTTGAATTTTATGTGGAGCTAACACAAAACGGCTATTTAACACGATTGGAAGAATGATTTAATAACTCATACTTGACTTGCAAATAAGTAATTAAAATAATCCAATACGAAGTTTCGTTCTAAACGGAATGTCTTGCCCTACTGAATAACTTTGTGCAATTGAAAGCATTTTGAAGGTATATGATACTCTCAGAATTTTATTTAACGTATATACATAAATTAATATTTATGGATAAAATCCGATTTCGGCTAAAATAAATATACTCATCATTTAATTATTCCTTCCAATCTTATTTTAACTTTAACTTAAAAATCCCAGACCAATATATATATGTGTTTAGTCAACTTTTTAAAGTTCTACTCTTAAAAAGGTCATATTACAATATTACGATACCAAGGAAATAAAATAAAGAAGACAGGGTGCGGAATCTATGTAAAAAGAGACCCGTCTCTTATCAATAGTTATCAGATATATTGGCAGTTTAAACATCAATCAAAGAGTCCATATTTAAAGTTGATATATTTGTACCAAAATTTTAACATAAACTGTCTGATGAAACAACACATATCGAACGTTCATATAAATTACACACAAAGAAAAAGCTGGTTGCACCGAGTTTACCAAAAATTATTTACATTGTCGGCATTACCAAACTCTGCTAAACTTTATGCTATGAAGTACGTAAAACCTATAGAGCGTGCGCCAAGAGTTTTTTAAAAAAAAGTGGCATATGGTCAGGACTACCACTCATCAAGTGGGTTAGGGTACCAGACAACTTCAGAACAGACAAGAAAAGTATATACAGCAAACATTAGATCACCAGCACGTTTATTAAAAAGTCTTTCTGTCGTTATAAATTCCACATATTTCGATACATACACTTTTTAATGCACAGCAACCAAGGTTCAGCGCCCATGAATCTACTTCCGGAGTCACGATTTTTCCATTATATTAGTGACTTGAATACGTTTCAACATGCATGTTACCATCTACGTTCGCTTTGTTTGCCTCTTTTGTAATAAATGGACGCGTTGCGCATACCTAGCTGTATTTAGTACCGTCGAACTAAATTTTTGCTGACCTTTCTCCTTAATTTATTGTATAATGCGCACAATTTTGAGGTTCAGGAAGTGACCAAGAAAACGAACAATATCGTCAGGAAACGTTTATCCGAGCTGAACGCTGCGCTGGTGAACATACATCATATTCGAGTTTTGCTTTTTGAAATAAAACAAAACAATAACACTTAGTGTGGTAGACCGATTTACTACGTCAATTTATATTGTAGTTCAGTTTTAAGGCACGCACACTCTAAAACGGTCTATTTGTGCAGAAATAAGTTTGAATCAAATCAGTAAGCAATTTGATTCGATTAGCTGAGACATATAGACCTTTAAGTAGAGCAAGCGACTATGGTTTAAGATTTGACCGTACAGTGCAAAGTAGCTATCTAGCGTCACCATATCGAAATTTTCAGTGATCAAAATGGAGAGTGTGTTATAAACACGTCCAATTTACAAAGTACAGGACGAGTGCCACGACAAGTACCACACGCTATACTACGTTGTTCCCGTTTGTATAGTGTACCTAACAGAAAAAAATATCAATATATATCATGATATATAAGCTGGACCATATTCATGTAGAACTGTCAAATTTTAGTAAAAACTATAGTTAAAACTGAATATGTTGTTTATTGGTCCTTTAGAACCCTAATGTTGGCACAACACCAGTTGCACCCAAAACCATAATGGTCGTTACTATAAACACAAAAAGGAACAGAACAAAAATAATGAATGGGCACGGCACTCATAATGGATGTTTTTATTGACAACAAAAACACGCACTCAGGTATGATACATATTTAGGGGTGGTCAATAATAAAGGTTGGAGGAATAATTTATGTCATAATTTTCCAGGTTTATGTGGCATGTCCAGCATTTGTATAGAGGAATGCCTCGTAATGAATTCGATTAAAACAACCATCCTTTTGAACGGAAGTAACTGCCCATTTTTTTCACATATTTATTTAACGAGACTCGACCCTACGACCTCAGAGGTGATACTTAAATTATATTAAGACAACACCTTAAGCCACTCGGACATTGGGAACCACTCATTATCGTTTATTCCACGTTAAACTATCAACCAGTATAGCAGTATTTTAAACGTGTTTATTTTACTTCAACAAGTTTTACAAATTTCGTTCGATGTCTTCTTGCTTTCTAAGTAGAACAGTTATATACATATGCGGGCGAAGTGTCCTGCTCGAGGAGGTCACGCATGACTGACCACCAACAAATATAACAGTAAAACAATATAAAAAGTATGTAGTACTATCATATTGTACGCAGTAAATTACAAGAATACGAAATGAAAGAAATCTATATAATGAGAGCAAACATTGCCTGTAGTAGCTGAATATACGACTATAACCTAACAGCAATCCATTTGTTTCAAACATTAGTCTGTAAGTATGTGCACTATATAGATCGGATGTCTGTGGGCTTAGACCCTAGATTCCATTAGTGGCATTTGGAATGATTATTGGACATGCGACACAGCTTCTAATCTCAATAACCCGATTACGACATTTACAGCCGTGTTATAGCACAGTAGGAAAATAGTATTGTTCGTACATTCGCACAAGTCGATAGGAAGAATATTTGCTTTGTTTGAAAATTTAGCGTCGACTATTGCCATCTCGGTTTAACATACCATCAGTTAACCTAATCATTCTTTCCTGCCCTGCGATCCTCGAAAGGTAACCAATACTCGAGCACACCCATCACTGCAAATAATTGATACTTTTCCCACTTGAAAAAGCGATAAAGGACGAATGAATATTTGACGCAAATTCGTATATCAAGCATTACGGAGAATGCGGCCGTGCCGGGATTCGAACAACTCTCGGCCTTGGGACTGATACACAAAGCTTACGGGATCTGGCTCAATGGATCAGATGAAAATTGGTGTCTGATTACGGTTATTGAACAAGTGTTAGAAAAATGACGATCTGTAAAAATATTGACACATATTAGTTTCTTTTCTAAATCGAACTTTGTCAAAGGTAGGAATACTGTATAGCAATATTAACAATATTTTATTTGGAATGGGGTTTTATGCCATTTGCAACCCGTTAAACATGTTAAATAGGACAGTTTATGAAATTGTATTGTTTAAGGAAGAGTAAATCTTTCTGGATCCGCCGTCGTTCGCGAAGTAACTGACAATTACTTGCATGATGTACTCAATTCCACGACCATTTTAGCAAGTAGAACTCGTTGTTCATATCAAACATTCTTTCAACATATTCATAAATAAAAAGGAAGTTGAAATACATAATATATGTTTTTTTATTAAGTCACCTCAGACGTATGAAGGGCATCTGAATTATTAATTACTAAATAAATAGTGGGAAGACTTTATGCTAGAGAACATTCACTAGGAGCTAATAAGCAAACGTTTTTGTTAACGGATACATTGAAGTAAGCAAGCCAACTGTCAGTTAAAGAGCACACGAAGCTGTATTTAAGATGCCATACATGACCATCTAGCCATCATTGTCACATGTTAAAATGCTGTAAAATACCGGTTACGAATAAGATATTTAGAGTTTATGAAAGTCTTGAGAGCAAACAAAAAGGAAATATACATTCTCCTTTTGGAATATAATGATCAACTGAATTTAAATTGGTGTTGCAAAACAATATTGATCAAGCATAGACAGTGTACCTGGGTGTTAATAGTATAAATGATACTGCTCAAATATGGTATTCGGCACAGTGACGTTGTATGACACTGATGATGGCATAGAACTATTCTGTTAATACAGAGCGTCAAGGGACACAGATTGCAGTTACTTTCTTGAAATCATTACAACTCATTGAACGTCGTTCAAACAAACAATGCAATGCACTTTATTAGCACATTATTTTTGCTGGTTCCATCCAGGAAGACTCTAAGCGCGATTTGCCTAAATTGTTATAACTTAAAATAAAACGTAAATAACCTCATTTTCATTTTTTAAATTATACAAAAGATTTAATGGCTCTGTTATTTCGTTTTAATAATAATTACAATTTGATTGGATTTGCTTGATTTAAAATAATTTGAATATGTAATAATGATTCAATACAGAAATGTTACTAATACAAAAAATGGAATTTAAATATGTTCATCAATGTATTTGTGTTTTGACATTTGGTTATACAACTGCAAATAACGATGTGAATAAAAGCAGTTAACAATGCTTTCAAAAGTCTTTTTGTACCCTTTTACAAGTAAGTTATCTTTATTGTATCTAAATTGTCTTGTACAATCGATCACTGGAAGGAATGAAGAAAGGGATTATGTTTGCTTTTAAGTCATTAATGGTTGTCTTGGCTTTTTTATTATCAAATAAGATGTACAGTTGCAATAGTTTCTTGTAAATATATTTATTGTAAATGTAATTCTTGTAAATGTAATTATTGTAAGACAGTTAAAGTGTTTATTTCATGCGGTCAAAATGTTGCCGGATGAGCCAGAACTAATCAAGGTACAATAACTTTTTTTTTAATTTTGAAAGACATATCTCTTTACTGTTACTTTAAGTATTTCCTTCACTAAGAATGTTTTGTATAAATGTCAATTATTGATTACGACTTCACAAAAGCAATAAGCAATACATGCTTAGCAAACTCTATTTTTCTTATGGAAAAAGCATCATGTTAATGAAATTACTGCTTCACTTTTAAGTTTCACAATATTATATGCAAATTACAACTTTATACAACTCTACTCGAGATCTTGGAAGGAATTATGAAGAATGACCTCGCTTTTGTATGAGCTTTTGCACATCTGTGTATGGAATTGTTATATTTAGATAAGAAGACAACCATTCTCTTTCCATAGATAATATCATACCAATTTTATAATTTATAGTATACACATGCCCCAATTTAGAAAACGCTCAATTGGTTTAGGACAGATGCACAGAACACATTACGGGCACCACTGAAAATCACAAAATGAATTTTCACAAATAGTTTCCTGACTAACCCGACTATCAGCCTTTTATATGTACAATGTAAATGAAGATGAAACGATCAACTAAAACAAAACTCTATCTTATAATTATCATAATAAAGTACCGAGTTGCATAATGGTCCGTATCATCCCGTTCGAACCACCACAACATTGCTGGAAACAGACACAACTGTAATTATACTTTTTTTTACAACGTATGTATAACAGAGAAAATATGACCAACAGTTGTACATTTCTTCTTCAAGTCTAGTAACATGTCTTGATATTAAACCTAAAATATCATCATAAGTTTCAATAAAAAAGAACACGTCTGCCATTTATCATCAATGATTAAGGAAGTACTGTTTAAATCTTAACTATAATGTCTTAAAATAAATACAAACAGAAGACTTTCAAAGTTACTTTTTGAAAATCCTTAAATATAACAAACGTCCCCTTGGGAGCGTTTCACAAAGAAACTTACGACAAAAATCGTCGTAAACGTAAACCAACAAGCATTCATAATATGTTTAATTTTCATCCAAATGAAGCCAAATTGACAGAAATCATACCGAAAGTTATATATTTTCCGAAAATGCAATCATTTTAAATTTCGATCAAAATTTGAACACACAACGGAGAAATTGTCAAATTGACTTACGTTGAATTTTATCGTAAGTTATTTTGTGAAACGCAGCCCAAGCCTACCAAGCATTGACATGCTGATCATCTTTTAAGTGATAGTCAATTTTCCATTGTTTAAATGTCTTTGTTTTGTGTTGTACAAACTTCAAATTCAACTTAAGGGTGTTGGGTAGAAAGTTATCAGATTAATTTTTATGCAAGAAACTTTCGATTTAGGGATATTGATATATTGAACGATTTACGCTATACACATGCAACATAATATTTATACTTTTGGCATCATTTTCTAATTGAGAAAAGTAGGGGCAGGTGAAACTTTAAGTGAAATAAATATCTATTTAAAAAAATATTTTTTTTTCTTTCCTGTTTTCTCTTTTCGAAAAGTAAATGTATATGGAAGTATATATTAGAATATTTCTTAATTAAAACATATCATTAATTGTTTTCTAATAATTTTACGAATTACAGCAACTTAGTGGGTAATCTCATTTAACATCCAGTGGAATCACTTAATTTTCAAAATTGTGTCGCTCTTATTTGTGGAAACAGCCTACAAAATAATTTAATTATTAAGTTCGTTCTTAATTGTTAAGAAGTTCGTCATCACTGCGCATGCGTGAATGACAATGTACATACACTGCCCTTGATTCAAATCTGAACAACTAGTGTACAAACTACAAAGTCCGCGCGAGTTATTCTTAGAAGCGACCTTAGCAACAGGCGGGCTTTCAAACATCAATCATCTCAGCTTTCATGGTAGTTCAGTCCAGAGTTTAATAAACTGTCAGTCAAATGATGTTTAATTCTAAGCCAGTTAGTTTTCAATAAATAAACACATAACAATCAAGAAACCCAAATGGAGCGACTATTATATAGCTTTAAAATGCAAGGACGCCTATAATTTTCTTTATAAATTCTAAAAGTTATAAAGTTTGATCAAGAGAAACTCAAGGACACTAAAGGAAATTCAGATTTGTGAAAGTTATCCTAGATATATCGTTTATGTGTTTTGCTAAAATGCTTTTTTATTTTTATGTAAGTGGGTAAGGTACAGCCCATGTTTTTATAAAGCAAAAATGCGCAAGAGTAAAAACTTAGATCTGAGTGTATGTTTTTAAAGATTTAAATTTTTGTTATCCAATTTAGTTTCTTATGTTTAAAAGGATGATATCTTATTATATTATTCGTAACCATTTTCTCCTTATATAGTAATAAATATGGTTTTGAACTGAATTAATACTTTGTCACAAAACTTTCATTTTACGAACACCCTTAACGTCAGGGTAAGGGCCGAGTCTATCTTATTAACCGACACTATTTATAAACGGTTCGTATTCAAATATGCTTTAATAAGATATTATAAAAAGCTGTTTAAACGTATGATTGCAGACAATAGGATGTTTGACAAATGTTTGTGGAGTAAATATGTTACCTTGTAGAAATCCGGTAATTTTGCACATAAATTCGCCATATATCCACAGTTTATACAATGCCTGACCCACCGCCACTGGGATACATATGATCGTTACTGAAAATACAAAACATATGTCATCGTGATTATCATTTACATCGAAATCAATCACCAATAGACCTCAGACGGATCTGATTAATAATAAAAAAAATATATATTGTATTACGCAGAGAGTCAACGAGGGCTTTTATTTCCTTTATCATAACGATTTGAAATTGTTCTAATGTTTCACGCATGTTGTTTTACACGGTTTTATATGTTGTGTGCAATGGATTCGTTTAATATTTGAGAACTTTAGATGATGAATTGTTTATTATTTTGGCTATACAACTTAATCTCCCCAATGACGGCTTTCCATGTTTAAATGTTTTTAGCATTGTCATTGCTTTAACTACCTCATGCATTGTCTGCGTTTCTGTTTCAGTAATAGCTGTAACTTTTGTATGCAACCATTCTTTTCACATATTGTTTCTTAAGCACTTCTTTCGCTTCTCTCCGGATATACACATAGCTTAATACTGCCTGTGCTTAAACATATATAGACTATATCTTCTACTTTCTGTGTTATTGTACATGTACTACTATTTAGTTCGATGTTTTACTTCAAGTCAAGGGCAATATTTGCAACAGTTGCTTCTTTACTATTTGTGTATTTGCTTTAATACAAATTGTGGGATAATTTAATTGTATTATAAGAATACTAACCCTGAACATCGTACACGGATGTTTAATGTAAATTTTAAAGATACTAACGCATGCTCCCTTTTTGCTTCAATAATACATGTAATTTGAAGCTGACGTAAAAAATGCTAGACTAACACTGGTTTTAATATAACACCGTCCTTTCAGCATTATTAAAAGTTTGAAAATAAAACTGATATCAGTCTGTTATTGTCCGTCAAAAATCTTTAGAAAAGTAATATTTACGACAGCTTCAGCGAAAAACGTACCGTTTGTGTTAAAACGGCAAATTATGACCTTATACAATTATAAAAGCTTAATACCGCAATTCTTAATAAAAACGTGTACTTATCGAACATTGCAGTTAACAAAAACTATGTTTAATATTTTACTTACACATGGTGTATTTTAATGTGATTCCTATATCAATAAAAATCAATTGTTCGTGATCTATACTGCAAAACCCAACATTTAATATTTTATCGGATTTTCAGAGTTTCTTCAAAGACACAAATAAAACAAACTAGTATCTAAATTGATTACCACTTATTTTACAAGCCAATTTTACTCTTGACATTTTAGTATAAATTGTTATGCTATTTTAATTTCAGTCAAAATATCCAGCCATTACTTCTGTCTATTAAAACATGCTGCTTTTTCGTCTGCTGTTTGAGACAATTCCATAAAATAATCTTAGAAAATAAATACCATTATCAACGATGACTGATGGGTATAAAAGAAAGAGAAATAAGACATTGATAATGAATTTTCAAAGTTTGATACTTTCGCTTCAAACTAAATGTTGTATTAAATATCTATACAATTAAACGTGTGTCTTTGTAACTGCTGTACATGCCCTTGACAACACAAATTGACAACTCGACAAAACACAGAACTATTTGTAAAATATATGTCTTTGCATTAATGCATTTTCTGTTTGTTATTGATCAAAAGTGGGAAATTTCAATCTTTATTCCTAAAACTGAATATTGTAAATTAAGGATAACAGCAATTTAGATACCTCCTGTTTGTATCAAGTTTGTACCAACCAATCATAATTCGATATTAAACATTTGAAATAAAAATAGTACAGTATATAAAATGAGCTGTATTTGTGAACTAATAAAACATAATATCTCCCTTGTCAAGTTTGTGTTTGTTAACAAAATATTTGCTGTGCTGAGCAAAAAATACTAGTTCCTGTAACACAAGTTGTCATGCACATGTATGGTCGCTGAATATTCATAGACATTGCAGAGAACGCTCGACAGACGTGTTTACTAATGGCTAATAGGATTACCCATTTAAAAAACATGAAACTAATTATAATTTTTCTGCAATATCATTTGGAATAACTGAGCTAAATAACAATGCTGAAAAGATAAATTGTGTTTTGCTGAATGCTTAAACATTTATACTCAAGTATAAAAGATGCAAATACAATTCCTTGTTTCACATCTCTTATAAATATATTAAACACGTCGAAAACATAGAGAGAATAATAACACATAATAAAGAATAAACTAGAAAAACATGAAATGAAATGGAGGAATATTGCAATTTACCAATGAAAAAAAACCCCAACAGTTCCATACAGCAAGTTTGTGCACCTGTTATTACTTCGATCCCTCCTCACTGTTACCATTCGCCACAACTCTTGTTTGTCTTCATAACTAAATAGCTTTTTAAACTACGTATGAATATGGTATGTAAAATGTTAATTGAAATCGTGAACATTTGTACTAGCCTCTATAAAGATAGATCTTCAAAAACAGTTAAGAAAACCGTAGATGGCAAAATTAACAACGTATATAAACATAATTGTCCATTTTAGTTCTTCATATATTGCCAATTTCTATCCAGAAAATATGTAAAAATAACCATACAATCTTCAAAATGTCCGATTTCATGAGCACATCGTTATAGCTCAAGTATTTCAAAATCACGAATAGATAACTATGTACAAGAAAAAACAAACGGCATTAATTTATTTTACTGTTCAAACGTGATAAAAATATTAAAAAACAATCTGTATCGTTTAATTGTAGCTTCATAGTAAATGTCCAAAGTATGGGCACGTTTTATTTTACTTATGCCAATGGTTCGCTTCCTATTACGGGAGTCACATTTACCAATATGTTTCAACAATATGCCAAGATTTACTCCATGAATAAATTAATCACAAGGATTGAAACTTATTAATAATCTTCATTTGTAAAATGTGTTTGAGTAAATTATATTTTTTAATATAAAAAGTGATAAACTACCATTGAACATCTATATAATGTATAAAAGCATATCCCAATATACTTTATTTTCATATTATGATACAAAAAAAACCCCCACGATAACTGAAAATTCATATACTTTAATATCTTTGGCCATTTCAATGAATGTTTTCCATACCACGCTACACTGTTAGTGCTAGGATTGTTAATCCATTTAAAATAATGCTATCTGGTACAACCGCTGTACATTTTATTAATTCAGTAATTGAATATCTGACTATCGGTTTCTAAAACACGGAAATACGGACTATATTTATAACGATGTTTTCAATTAAATCATATACCGTGCAATATTTCATGATGTTATCAGTTTTGAAATGTCTTGATAAACAATAACATCGTTTCCATTTTCTGCAACACAGACAACAAGACAACACGTCAAGTTCTACATAATGCGTACATGTTAATAGAGATTTGTAGGTTTCTTTGTTTATCCGACTTCAATATGTATTTCTATTCCATTGTGAATTACTCATATTTTCAGCTAAGTTTTACGAAATAACCTGTCTCGAAAAGCTATCATACCTTATCGGCAAATGAGCCATATATGATTGTCATATGGAAGGAAATGTATATGGCTCTCATGTAAAATATTTCATATGAGAACTCCCCTGTGACTTAATGTAGTACTCGTTTTGTTTTTAGATAAAAAACAACAACAACGACAGCAGCAGCAACAACAACAAAACAAATGCACGTACACGGACAAATAAATACATATACATTGATTGATTGGATATTTAGTCATCGAGGGCTAACAGACAATGAGTTAACGTAACCGCTGTCTCCTTGGATCCTGAAAGGTTAACCAGTACTCGAACACAACCCATCTCTGCAAGTAGCTAATAACTTTCCTACTTGAATCAGCAGTGACAGACGAATGATATTGAGACATAATGTCGTACATCAATCATCACGGAGCCTGGGGATTCGAACGCACGACCCCTGGATTGATAGTCAACTAATCGGGCCAGGCAAATACATAAACAAAGCCAAGCCTTTTTGCATATTCATTGTATGAGTATAACATGACATACAGTTTACTTACAGCGGTATATTCATGTCAGGTTTAGTAAAATATTTACATTTATTTGCAAGAAACTTTACATTAAATTTTTATTACTCGTTTAAACCTGAATCAGTTTGATATATTCAGATTTTACTACAATGTTGAAGTTTGTTCTTTGTTATATAAAAAATGTCAAGCATTTACATGGTAGAATTTGTTTTAAAAGTTTGTTTCCCGCTGCAAGAATGTATTCGCTCATTATGATGCTCAATAAATGATGAGTCGAGGTTTAAGTGCACCATTGACTTTTTGTTCTTTATTCTATAGAAAATAATAAAAAGTTTGAAGGCTTGTCATTCATAAAGAGACCCAAACGAAAGAAGTAAAACTTACATTTTTACTGCTTGTCAACCTCTGCACTACCAAAATGTGATGAGAAAAGTAGGGGTCATGTGTCATATAAAAGATTATTTTCTGCTCAGTGTGTACACTGTTGAAAAAGTGAAAGTAGAATCATGTGTTCTACCACAATTTCCATGCATCACTTTATTTCTTCTAAATTCACAATTCAAACATGAAAATTCTATCAAAATGTTTAAAATACATCAATAATGCCATTCAAATAAACAAAATAAGGCAAATGTATTTTTTAAGAAAAGAAACAAGGTTTATAAAAACCGTTATTAGCGATTACCCTACGGAAACACTTCCTTCCAATGATGGTACTATAGCTTAACCAGTTAGTTTTTTTAAAGACCGTGCTTTGTGTGACACCCCTATTATTTTTTTTAAAAAAGAAGAACATTTTTTTTTCAAAATACATCCATCTGTTAAAAAAGTTAAAAGTCACTTTTTAACATCAGTGATAGATTATAATTGAATTACGAGGGGCGTTCAATAAGTAATGTTATTTGTCCTATGAACTATAAAACATGAACATGTAAATCGTGAAATTTCAAAGTTAGATTTAATTTTCATTCGATAACACGCAATTCAAGAAGACGTATTATCGTAGCCTTTAGCACATACATTCGTACACACTAGTCAAAAATATTTGAAAAATACCTGTTAAATTTACTCAAATACTGAGCAACATGAATACGCGTTGTACAAGTGGGGTACGTGCATCACATGATTTTGCACATATATATATTATTAGAAATACGATGAAACTTTGGTTCATAATTTTGAGTCCCATAGAAAGAATGGCAGCAAAATATTGCCCACCAAAGCCACCCACATGTCTTGCATGGACAACAGATGTGTGTAAAGTATGAGGTATGCCATTAGATTCAAAGTGTAGGTTGCAGTTCCTACAGGTTCGTAAACATCGATCAGCAACCGTAATTCAACACATACGCCGCCGGCCGATTATATATCAAAGTCGAAGTCATGGTTCCGTGTCCAGCTCGGTCCAAACAATATGTTAAACGGATTGGCGAGTATTTGCAAACGGATGATGGTTCTATTCAGATTCATTCTGAGGTCGTTTTTTTAATACCAATATTGGATATGTCATATATAAGCTATCATGTGTTCCAGACAAGCACGTGGGTCAGCCGTTTTTCATTGTCCGATGGATACATAAACCGGACTACGAAGACAGTAGTGGTTGAGCTACTGAAATATTGAATTTGTACTAAAGGAGATTACTATGAAGATGTTGACTAAATATTATTAGGATTGCTGTTTAGATTAGAATACCAGTATAACATTACTTATTGAACGTCTCTCTAATGTACTAATCTGTAGTCCCTATGAGCCCCTATGAACCATTTTGAAAATATATCTAAAGGACTCTTATTTAGAGCAAGAATCCGGTAAGTTACTGTCTCTTAAAAGGGGGCCCAACTGTGTAGTGAGATAAAAAATGTTTGAAGAAGCAACTCAAGACCTCTCGAGAACTGCTCTTAGAATTGTATGACAAGAAAATAAATTGCTTCTATATAAATACGTAATTAATTTAAACATCTTCATACCCGTTCTCATAAATATCGGTATGTCTATACAATGGCATTAAGATCAAATCACGACGGAATGAAAACATTTATCATTCACTAGACGCATTCCATTCGGAGAGCATTGGTGACATTTACAAACTAAATAATGTCTCTTTTAGTCCCAGTAGTACTATATGTTATCGTCGCTACCTTAAAATGTTCTGCAATGCCAGGTTGATAATCATGAGATCCCTTGGGTCATATCGGTTTCGTCTGTTATATCTTGCCATTTAAACAGTGTTGCTATAAATGGATCTTCACTAACTTCTTAACAACTTATTGCATTGACTTTAATCAAAACACGATCAATGATGAATAATAGATGTATTTGATATGTTACATGATTATATAATATATAAACGGATTGTGTGGTACAGATAAAGTAAATTTACCCAGTGGATTGAACGCGTTACGAATTAATAATTTCGTGTTGTGGGTTTAAATATCAATATTTATATTGTATATAACGATATTATTATTGTATTAGGTAACACAAACTGCACAACTCGAGCTCTATGTCTATTAATTACAGATACAATATATATGTATGTCTATTAATTAAAGATACAATATAGCTGTCTGTATATTAATTAAAGATTCAATACAGCTGTCTGTCTATCTATTACAGATACAATATAGCTGTTTGTCTATTAATTACAGATGCAATAAAGCTGTTTGTCTATTAATTACAGATACAATATAGCTATCTGTCTATTTATTACAGATACAATATATCTGTCTGTCTGTTCAGTACAGATACAATATAACTGTCTGTCTGTTTATTATAGATACAATATAGCTGTCTGTCTATTTACTACAGATACAATATAGCTGTTTGTCTATTAATTACAGATACAATATATCTGTCTGTCTATTTATTACAGATATAATATATCTGTCTGTCTATTAATTACAGATTCAATATAGCTATCTGTCTATCTATTACAGATACAATATATTTGTCTGTCTATTGATTACAGATACAATATAGCTGTCTGTCTATTTATTACAGATACAATATAGCTGTCTGTCTATTTATTACAGATACAATATATCTGTCTGTCTGTTTATTACAAATACGACATCGCTCTATGTCTATTCATTACAGATACAATATAGCTCTATATCTATTCATTACAGATACACTATAGCTGTTTGTCTTTTTATTACAGATATAACACAGGTCTATGTCTTCTGTTCACAAATACAACATCTAAATATTGATCAAACCATTTGAATTATCAGTTATCTACCTCGTAAAAATTAAGCAGACATTTGTGACGATCCTCACGATCTTATTGAAATGAACATGCCATATTGGCAAAGAGGAGACGACTGAGGGAATGGACATGGGTCATAGAAAAGTGCAAGACCCTAATTAGAACAACGTTATTTTTAATGTTATTGTGAATTTTCATCACTTTAAAGGAATATATATATTTAAAAATAACAACAACAACACCATAATGTTATTTAAGGGTGGTTGATAGGATATTTTCAGATTTTCGCGTATACGAATTTTATATCTAAAATTATGAATATGGATTCGTCGAACGATTTGAGTCGATTTATGTTTTATCAATCTTTGCCATAATTTTCTAACCAAGAAACAAACAGAGAGTAGGAGTAACTTAAAGCAGAATCGGCCAATACTTTCAGGGATCAAAGGCCTAATTTTAGAGATCTTGGGAAATACTTTTGGGAATCTGGGGATCAATCGCCATTACATAAAGGGATCCAGGGAAAAATGATACCCCATAGGAGGTCCTCGTTAGTATATATTAGACTATTTATAAACTAAAACAAAGCAATAATTATCTTCTGATGTTATTTAATATAAAAATAATCAAAGACAAAACGAAATTCACTATTAAAGGTTATTTGACAATATCCTTTTAAAGACAGAAAAGCCTTTGTTTAAAATTCCGAAAGTGCCCACTAAAGGAAACTAAAATGTACGAAAAGCCTAAATACCATATATTATTGAGTTTTGGTTAAAAAGACGATAGAGGTATAGTCGATGATTTTTTTTTTTAGTAAAAAAAAGAGATAAACGTTTTAGAGTATTTTTTTTTTAAATATTTAAATATATTCATCATTTTTTATTATAATGTTCATTTGTAGTTCAATTTCATAGAAAGATATTTTAATGACCTCATTTTTATCAAAATTTACAAAATATTATATATTATAATCAAAATATCTGATTCAGATGTTATTATTAATTACTGAAACATAATTATCACGGGAATTTGAAATGTCATCGTGAATTATTAATCTGTAACGGAAAAGAGAAGTTGAATAGACTCGTTACAAGTGGTCGTCATCCCTGCAAAACTATGTAATTGCGTTACTTGTCGACATAGCTAGTAAATGTGGAAATAGATGTTTAATATGTGAGGTATTTTACTTTACTTTACTGATGATAAGGTTTCGCCAGATTTACGGCTTAACTCCATTTTACAATGTATAATTCAACAGCGGATTTACGTGATAGACACAGCTTGGAGTTATGCTGTCGGCGAATTAGATCGGTTCGTGATTGTTTATAAATTCCGTAGAGATCAGTGCTAGCTAACAAGGCGGTACTGCAGCAATTGGTGACATGGAAGATTTCAATGAGCTTTCATTAAGATGTGATTTAATCTATTTTATGGTAAATATATACTTTTACAGTTCATCTAAAAATGATAAAACATATTAATGACAGATTTTTTCACTATGTCCGGATGATACGCCATACCAAGTTAAATGGTGGCTTTAAATTCGCGAAATATTGCCCAGATCGCCTGAGAAAATAGAATATTAAAAAATACTTTTTGTGTTTGTCATTATACTCAATAATACATATTATAAAACAGTATAATGGATAGTGTTAGCCGCTCACGGCAGAGGTTGTGGGTTGGATCCCCAGCTCGACCCGATGCCTCTCATAAAACAACACTCAGTACAGGTTTCGAGAGCGGTTCATATAAGCTCCGAGCTTTCATCGCAATCGAGCTCAAATAAATTGATATAAACTAAAACATGTTTGGTGCGTTTAAAAAGCATCAATGGTTAGATCTTGTAGGTGGACATTAAAGTGAATGGCGATGTAAGATTGGGTTTCTACGAAATAGGCTTGCTTAATTTATATTAAAAGTAGGAATGATAAAAACAACCGTACACATGGTAGCAAATTAATTGCGGTTTACCAAGATACCAAAGATTTTGTAAGCTGTGTAATTTGAATACTGTTAAAGATGAAATACATTTCATAGTTTGTTGCTATAAATTTGATAATTTAAGAGAATATTTGAACGCAAGAATTATGTTATACAAATCATTCATATTTTAAAAGATGATTATACTATTACTGAATAAAATTGTAATAATATCTCTCGCAAAGTTTATAGAAAGCGCGCTTAAAAAGGCAAATTTAAATACTTTATTGCATTGATAGAAAATTGATATAATAATTTTTTTTTCTTGTTTTTTTTGTTAAATAATGTCATGTAAGATTCTTAATATTTGTGTTGAAGCAATTGTCCCCTACCGTTTTACAGCTAGAACTTTGTTAATGTGCATGTAGTGTTTTGATTTTGCTTCTATAAATGGAGACATATGACTTGCAGTGTGATGACAAAAACGTGGTTGCAATGGCAACAAAATTGGTAAAATTGACTGTTTGTCCGTCGTGGAAATCTGGTTACTACGATAATTCCAAAAGAGTGCAAGCTAGATTTGTGGGACTCGATATGTGAATAGAAGGCAATACGGATACCAAAGCTACCGCAATGTGTGTCCGGCTGAAAAAAATAAAATAACCTGCATTATTTTCTTATTGCCTTCCGTCCACAATTAACGTTTCAGAAACTTAGCTTAGACTTTTGAATACTCTTTTCGGACAGACAGACGGACGCTGGACAAATTTGTTTTCAATACTAAGTCTGCTAACATAATTCACACAAATATCAAAATAACACTTTTTAAATTTTCTTTTAGGTCACATAACATCAAAAGTAAATACACAACTATAACTGACATTATCATCATTTTGAAAGAGATATACCTTTTCAACTTTGTGTCGGCACTGCTTTGTCTTACAGCACACTTCATTCTGTGTGGCACATTATTTTGTTAACAATGAAAACAATTTGTTCTATGTCTTGAAATAAACACACAGCATTCAGTGCCATCACTGCTATCACTGCCTAAAATTAAACACACAATCATTGTTGTCTAAACTAAATCAGTTTACCAAAACAGGTCAGACATGTTTCAATCTTATCTTTACTTCAGGTATACTTATGTTGCCAACACAAATGAACGAAGAGAAAAAAACTTTACCTGTATTAACAGATATGAGTTGTCTATAATAAATCATCGTCGTAAACCAGCGTAATCATTGTGAAGGAATACATAACACTTTAGGCCAAATGTATGGGCATAAGGTATACATAACACTATAGGCGGAATGTACGGGCATAAGGTACACATAACACTATAGGCGGAACGTATGGGCATAATATATACATAACACTATAGGCTGAATATACGGGCATAAGGTTAACACAACACTATAGGCGGAATGTACGGGCATGAGGTACACATAATGCTATAGGCAGAATGTAAGGGCATAAGGTAAACACAATAGGCGCAATAAACGGGCATGAGGAACTCATAACACTATAGGCGGAATATACGGGCATAAGTTAAACATAACACTATTTGCGGAATGTATGGACATGAGGTACACATAACACTATAGGCGGAACATACAGGCATGAGGTACACATAGCACTATATGCGGAATATACGGGCATAAGGTAAACATAACATGTCGGCGGAATGTACGGGCATTAGGTAAACATAACACTTTATGTGGAATATACGAGCATTAGGTAAACATAACACTATCGGTGGAATATACGGGCATTAGGTAAACATAACACTTTAGGCGGAAAGTACGGGCATAAGGTAAACATGACACTATATGCGGAATGTACGGGCATAAGGTAAACATAACACTATAGGCGGAATATACGCGCATAAAGTAAACATAACACTATAGGCGGAACGTACGGGGGGCATAAGGTACACATAACACTATATGAGGAATGTACGGGCATATGGTATACATAACACTATAGGCGGAATGTACGAGCATAAGGTAAACATAACGCTATAGGCGGAACGTAAGGGCATAAGGTATACATAACATTATAGGAAGAAAGTACGGGCATAAGGTAAACATAACACTATAGGCGAAACGTAAGGGCATAATATATACATAACACTATAGGCTGAATGTACGGGCATAAGGTAAACACAACACTATAGGCGGAATGTACGGGCATAAGGTATACATAACACTATAGGCAGAATGTACGGGCATAAGGTAAACATAACACTATAGGCGGAACGTAAGGGCATAAGGTACACATAACACTATAGGCGGAATGTCCGGGCATAAGGTACACATAACACTATAGGCAGACTGTACGGGCATAAGGTAAACATAACACTATAGGCGGAATGTGCGAGCAAAAGGTATACATAACACTATAGGCGGAATGTACGGGCATGAGGTACACATAACAATATAGGCAGAATGTAAGGGCATAATGTAAACACAATAGGCGGAATGAACGGGCATGAGGTATTCATAACACTATAGGCGGAATAAAAGGGCATAAGTTAAACAAAACACTATAGGTAGAATGTATTGACATAAGGTACATATAACACTTTAGGCGGAATGTACGGGTATGAGGTAAATATAACACTATAGGCGGAACATACGGGCATGAGGTACATATAACACTATATGTCGAATATACGGGCATAAGATAAACATAACACTATAGGTGGAATATACGGGCATATGGTAAACAAAACACTATAGGCGGAACGTACGGGCATAAGGTACACATAACACTATATGCGGAATGTACGGGCATAAGGTAAGCATAATACTATAGGCAGAACGTAAGGGCATAAGGTAAACATAACACTTTAGGCGGAATGTACGGGATAAAGGTATACATAACACTATAGGCAGAATGTACGGGCATAAGGTACAAATAACACTATATGCGGAATGTACGGGCATAAGGTATACACAACACTATGCGGAATGTGCGGGCATGAGGTAAACATAACACTATAGGTATAATGTATGGGCATAAAAATAAAATATTTTGGCTAAATATTGGGGAAGGAACTACTGTGCGTGACGAGTACTGTCCCTGGCACGCACTATGGCCACTTTGCCCATAAAATGGTTTTAACATTCATGACATTGGAATAATTTAAATCAAATCTCGTGACACGTTTAATACGTCACAAAATATGTTGCAATTTAAAGCAGTAAATCTAATTTTGGGATTGTTGTTGTTGAGGGCTGCCCATTTGTGATTGACGGCAGCTCGAAATATTCAACCGTTGCCAAACAATGCCGAATTTTAAATAAAATGTAATAAACTAATACTATCTGTAATTCTAAATTCTCCAATAATTGCTATAATGATAATCTTTTAGGTTCCAGTTATATTTTTGTTAAGAGATTTATTATTTCCTTGAAACTCTTAGCGAGGGCATTTTTCATTTTAAGTTGTCTGATGAAATTAGAAGATAGTTATAATTACACTGTAGAGTAATTGACGCGAATCATGTTTCATTTATATAATTACAGGAGATGATTTGGTATAATCTAAAGAATATCACTGGGTTTTACCAATGCAGGCGGATAAGTTCGACGTGTTTAACCAGGGTCATTTATTGATGTATTTTAAATAAACCTGTAATCCACTTCTGCCAATAATGATACAATGTCTAATACAAATTGTATTTAAAGCAAAAGAAATCTACATATTAGACCATAAAGCAATGCAACTGCAATAAAATGTGTATCAACTTTAACAGGAGACGTGCATTAATGGTGCAATGGGACTCAAATACTTAAATATTGGTATTGCTAACTAAATCACAAACTAATATTTCAATCATTTCATATAATCATAGATATGATTTCATTTGATTATAATGTTTGGATGTCATGTTTTATTGTCAAGCTACAATGGAAAATTATAGTTATGGGAAGTTGAACAATAATTACACCCGTAATATTCACTAGATCATGATAATAACAATGGGCGTTCTCCTACATAACCATATTGTATAATCTAATTTGTACACGTGCTCGGCAGAACACACCAATGCTAGCATTAAATTGTTTAAAGACTCAATCTACATGTTTTATTATCTGAAACACAAAAGAAAACATTTGCTTTTGTAAACGAGCGTTTGTCAGGTAGATTCGAAAATATACAAAATGATTTTTAAGTGGCATAACCAGTAAGTTGTATCCTTTTAATGTAATATAAAACTGGTAAAATTGCATTATTTAGCATAAATTGCGACTATCTGGATCATATCTGGTGCAAAATACAGTTGTGTTCGTAAAATATGACATTTTATTTAAACTCACTGTTATCGCTGATATTTGAATTAGACAAGACACGTGGAATGTTTGTCATACTCTTTCTCGGCTATATCCATAAACGTTCGGAAAGCTCCGGGCATTATTGACATTCCGGGTAAGCGGTTAGATGTGTACATATAATTATACTTACCACCTTGTAATATGGCGCAGATATAACAGGTGCAAATTATTGCTCCGGCGATCAGAGATCAAAACCTGAGAATGTTTTTGATTACTTTTATCTTGTTCATTTCACTAACACTTACACATTGTTTCTACTGCACTCCATAAACAGTTTCTAATGTATGGAAAAAATGTTCAAATATGCATTTATATATTTTCACATATCTGGCAACAGTTCTTTGTTATCAGTGATATTTTAAGACACTTAAACAAAACATTAACTTATTTCACACACACACACACACACACACACACACACACACACACACACACACACACATAATTTTCAAAGTTTTAAATGTGTCACGATGTGTGTTTCGAGCAAAAACGTAAACAATTAGAATAAGACACAAACTAATATTTTGTGTGCCCTTGGACTTTCGGCGAGAAATAGTTCCGGAGGAAGATTGCATTAGCCCTGTACTGAATATGCAAAAATCACCGAAAATGTTATTATAACTTCCGTCAGCCAAGTCGATAATTTGTATATTAGAATAACTGACCATAACTATGATTAAAAAAGCAATTTGTACAAGTGTAAGAGAGGTATCGACTGTTATAAATCCGAGGAAGGCGATAAAAATGCCGAAACTGTTTGCCATTCATAAAGAAGTTATTTATTGATCTAGAAAAATTATTATTAGTTACGGGATACGCCGTTTAACAGTATAGTTTGATATATAATTGCAGTTTGAAGTTTTAATAATTTAAAATATGAAACAAAGTGTGCATATTTTGTTAAAGATAACAAAAATGAATGAAACGTGTTAAAAAATAGTAATCCTTCTTGCTAAACAAAACTGACATACATTTTCTACATGAATTTTGCATTTTTTATTATACTTTCTATGTCGTGTAATGATAGTTTCGTCTGAAGAAGAGTTGAGCAAGAATGAATCAAGACCACCGTGTGTTCCTTGAAATGCTATAAATAATAATAATAAAACAATAAATAATGGTTTAAGGAGATGGAAATTTTGTTAGAGATAACAAAAAATGCATGAAACGTGTTAAATATTCTTTCTAAATACCGCAAGTGGCACAGTTGACGAGAAAACAACACTACACGTGAGATTCTTCCTCTTACTGGAACAAAATGCCAAAACTAAGTTTCTGTTGACTTTAGTTGTTTTATATTTAAAACTTGTTAAATCATTTACATAATATTTTGTTTCATTTATGGTAGCTTTAACAATAATCATAAGGAGACTCAGTACGTAATTTAAAGTTTAAAGTCAGATTTGCCACTTTTATTGGCCTGATCGCATTAACGTTTCAAGTGTGAAATGGTCATGTTTTTTTTGCTATATAAAAAATAGTGGAAAGGAGTTTTCAATCGGATTGCTTTTATTATGATACCAAAATGGCGTTCTTGTTTTGCTATGTAATATCAATATCGTATTTATGGTATGGTTATGCATCTTTCAAAATCAGTAAATGTAAAACACATGGATGATGCCTTTGATTGATTGGTTAATGGACGATTCTTGGCTTGAATACACGACATTTGTTGCGAAAGGTGAGTAATCCTGAGTCCGCAAATTACGAGGTGTGTCCTAAACATGCGTGGATAACCTTTACAAAACATTAACTTCACATATAACAATTATACAGCCATGAAGACACATTTTATGCCATATGTAAAATTGTAAATTGATACAATATATATTTTCTAGTATGTGCTACAACATACAAAGTACTAAAATATTACCTTTTATAGAGGCCACATTACATTTGACAAAAAGTGTCGTCAAAGAACTTTATGGACAAATCTCGTACACACGCATTATACCACACGTCCATGGAAGATTCCATATTTGAAATGGTAGACACAGAAGAAAACTTGAAACTTTATGGATTAACAACGTTATGTTGAATATCGTATACAAGGCACGTAATTGGATATATTTGGGTAATGTCTAAAGGTAAACCATTCTTAAGCATTACACGTGACACATCACATAGTATCACAACCAGCCACAACGTATTGACATCGCACATATCATAGACTAGGGGTTTAACGCATTTCAGGCTACGTGTTGCATATCCAGTAGTTACTGATGGAAAAGACATCAGAATGAATCTGAGTAGAACCACATATCAAAGAATTATTCTCTAAATGTTGGCTGAGCTTCAAGCCACGGAGTGATATTGAAATAGTCTCACGTCAATATTAGAAATCAGCCAGGGATGGATTAAATACTCTTGTATGTTAGAAGAAAACCCAATGTAGAAAGAAATGCTAGAGGAGAGACATTAATTGAATAATATGTACTTTAAAATGAAGTGCTACGAAAACGCAGTTTAAATAAGGTCCGACCCTACCTAGCAAAAATACTCGAACCTAGACTTTTTTTTTACGATTTTTCGAATTTGTGTTTGTTCCGCGCTACTAGATAATTTTATTTGAGAAGCCCAGTAAAACACAAAAATACCCCATATTTATCAACAGTCAGCATATCTTGTATACGTTAATCACTTTAATTCACACTAGTCCCAATATAAAATCATCAACAAACCAATTTATCAGTGTCCAGCTGTGAAATAATCCCATGGCAATGGAGTAACTCAATCGTAATATCGTAAAGATAAACTCCGCCCTTATCAGTAGTAAGCCAATCAGATTTAAGATGGATTCAGAAATACCCGTGATCAAACATTGCTTATCTATTATAACTTTAATGGTCTGCTCTCAGATATAGAAGCAAGTGAAACTTCAAAATTTGTCTTTTCAAAACTCAATATTAATTTCACAAATTTCAAAACACGCTGCGGTTACAGATTTTCGGCATTTTTTTACATTTTGCTTTCATAGTTTACACGAGATTTTAACCTTTTTAATTGGAAAAGAAGAATGTTATATTGATTTGAACCCTTAACAATCCTGCAGTTTTTTTGCAGGTAAAAATCAGCGATGTGTTAATGCCATGTGTTTTCGCGATTTTCAAAATGTACGTTTTCTCAAAGTGGATTGACATGCATACCTTGTGTACATACATTAAAGTTGTGCTCATACATTGTTTAAAAACACTTTAGCTTCTGAAAGTACTACTAGTTGGGTTTACACTTTTTTTTAAACCAAGGACTTAAATAGAGATTATTAAAAACCAATTTTAAAAAATGATAAAAAAAAAAGATATACAATAATGAACAAATGAATGTTTTCCAAACAGTGATCTTCTTAAACTTCACTTGAAAAGTATTTCTCAAATTCTTCCTGAATATCATTTAATTTCTTGTTAAATTGTAAGCCTTCCATTGATTTTCCTTCTTATTTCTATAGTCAAAGAAACATCTTTAAACATTAGCCATTCGCAGAAAGACCAAAATAAAAGAAGGGAAACTTCCCGTGTAAATTTTATTAATTATTGATATAATTATATAGTAACAAAATACCATTAGAAAATTAGGAGTCATGTTTCTTCCAAGAGAGTTTTTATTTTGTTCGGTGTATATATACACTGTTGACAAAGTGAACGGAGAAATATAATGTATTCATACCGCGGTTCCAAAACATCTTTTTTTCCTAATTAAAACTCAAACATAATACTAAAAAAATCATATATATCCTGCCATGTGTTGAAAAAGCATATGTAAAACAAATGTTTGATACAAGTTTAACGGACTGTTTCAATTTTAATATATAGCTGACAGTGTGTTGATGGAAAGCGGATGTTTAGAACTGTCTTAATGACAATGTGCTGACAAATGTTGCTTAAATGTTTGATATTAGTTGACCAATCTTGAATTTATTTATTCAAGTAAAGACAGTAAAGATGTTGAATACTAGATTTTATAATTTGAATACAGCTATCAATTAACCACAAGTAGCAATTGCATCTATATAGTACTTTTAAAGACCATTTAGTCGCGACTAAGTAATTCTTCGCAATAAGACTTGGAAAACATTTTGCTGGACTACCACACCAAATAAAGATTTGTCTTAAGAGTGTGGGGTAAATTGTTTTAAAAATACGTTTTGAAAGCGTTATATAGTATTTGAATTGCAGATATCATCATCAAAACCGTTTTAGATACATGTAAAACATCCAGAAGTACAACATGTTTGTACAGCAGTAGTTTGACATAAGAATTTATACTGAATTTAAAAAAAAACCCAGTACATTTAAACCCATGTCAGACGGATATAAACGGATATAAACTCGTATCAAGTACCAGGTAGGTTATATTTTAAAACTATGTATATTCTATGTGCAAAATATGGGGAGCAAATTATTAACAACGATATTTATACGTTTACACCCGAGCAGAACATGCTCAAAATGAACTATTTTGATCATCCCTCGGCAGTTGTCGTGGACAGCATTTTCTCCATTAACACTCCAGTATCCTAAATTTTTTTAGCAATCTAACTAAACTTAGAATTTGTATGCATGGCAAAAAAATCTTGATCTGATGTGCTTTCTGGATGACTGTTACAGGCATCTGTCATTAAAATTGTAGTGATTATCATTAAAATCATAATACGTAGTTAGGTACATATTTAATAAAACCTAGAGAAATATCGCCTTAAACATTTGTGACTGTTTCGCTGTTTCGACTGGACTAAAAAACAAACAAAAAACTCAATGTTTTCAATTTTTTTGTTTGGCCCAACAATGATATTTGTATGTATGTGGGCTTCGTTGGCTTCAGTATGGCCAAGGAGGCGTTAAACTAAACGCTTGCAAAGCAGGTCTCCTTAAAATCATTTTACGGTCTGTGTTCCTTAATCGATTAATAAAGTATAAGTTCAACGCAAGCGACGTATTGGCCATATAATCAAAGGTACGTGCAGTCCTTCCTATTTTCCATACAAAAATCAAACAAACACCAGACAATGTTATTGCAATCTGTGAGACGCATTTATAAGTGGCGACATAAAAAGCCATACAGAAAACAGGTGCATACAACGTAATGCGCATGACATTTCAAATAGCAGTCCTAAAAGATTTTCAAAACGTGGCCAAGGAAAAAAACAAAGACGGAAAACTCTTGAAACCTGTGCCCTTTTATTAATTTATTCCCACTGAATGTCGGGCGTCATTCTTGACAATCTTTTCTGAACAATACGTCTGCATAATTAGTATGTTCAGATTTTTCTTTTGACAAACGACACTTATTACAATGATGTTTCGTATTGTTATGCAAATGAAGTGTATGTAACAATTATCTTTCTCTGTATTTTTATAGCATTGAATTTGAATGGAACGATGTCGTCGCTCCGAGTGAATCGCTAGAACTGATTTCGTATCGCGAAAAAGCTTTATTTATATATAATCCCAAATTACGAATCACTAAAAATAACTCTTGAGGAAAAGGTACAACGCCATACCATGTAACGCGAAGATGTCATAAGCGAACATTCAGTAACTGGTTATTGAAATCATATGCATGACTATGTATCTATTTATGTCTGATCGTTCTGCAGAATTGATTACAACACTAATACATGATAATGTAAGTGGTCATAATATTTTAGTAATAGTAACCGATGACGAGAAACATATATACATTTGAGAAAATAAAATAAATGTATGAAGTTGACCACCAGGATTAGGGTAACTAAATCTTACAATGTTGAGACGGTGAAACAAATGTATAAAGAAACATCATTGGCGTGAGAATCGAGATGACGTGAGAATCAACACAGGCCTCTCTATGTATATCTGTTGTTTTTGGGTTCCAAATATTAAGTAAGTTATATGGAAGAGTGTTAACATTTTTTTTGTCTGGAATGAATAATATCTAAAACAAAACACAATACATTTTTTCACCTAGCACTCGGCTGTCTGTATCTAACATTACATCGTTATCTGTCATTACTTACCGAAGTGATCCGAAGGGAAATCAATATGTTGAGAAAGATGTCACATTAAATAAAACATATCAAAACAGTTTAAAATGTACTTAATGACCACTGTTCACAAATTATCAAATACCATTGTCGTGGTAAGCAAAACCTCGCTACAATAATAATGGAAATGAAACAATAAAAAATCCCAACACAAACGTGGACAACACTAAGTTTACCACTGGTTAAAATGAAAATTTGATGTATGCAGTTTATTTCAGTTAAGGAGTCTATTGTATGTAAAAGTCGGAAACAAAGCATAAAAAGTAAAGCTAATAAAAATGTAAATGGTGAACCCATATATTTATCCTTGTGTCTCATTTGATTGTTGATTAAAACAATTCTGTGAGCACAAAACACAAACAGAGATTTGAATTTTTTTTTGCATAGAATATACTAGAGTTCAATCACATTTTACGAGAACAATTTACATTGTTAGTGTAAGTTTCTCTGTGAGTCTTGTTTACGACATGTTTTAGTGTTAATGACGACACTAAGAGCGATTTTCACATATTAGGTTCTCTTCTTTATGTCTTGATAAAACTACAATTTGTAATGGAAAGTATTTTTATAGTTCTTCCTTACTTAAACAAAATATAAATTCTGCCCTAATGCCTGCCCTAAATTCGTTGCCCTTTTGTCTTATGTCGTAATATATGCCATGGAATAAAACAAGTTTGAAATATTCTTGGTAACTTCAAGTACAATAAAACATTAACCAAAAAGTTGAGATATTTAAAAGTCTAAGTGTAATTGATATAAATGAGTAGCTATGCTTTCTAATAAAATTGCATTCTTTTTTCTTGCAACTTTTTGTTTTTAATTACTAACATTAATAAGTCCAGAAACAAAGACTTTATTAATAATTCACACACACACACACACACGCACACACACACACACACACACACACACACACACACACACACACACACACACACACACTATATATATATATATATATATATATATATATATATATATATATATATATATTAATAAGTCCAGAAACATTAATTAGTCCAGAAACACATACTTTATTAATAATTTACACACACGTAATATATATATATATATATATTCCCATAGTGTACACTGTAAAATAACCTTAAATTAATAACATCTGATGAAATGATATACTGGAAGCACAGAACATAACCAAAACAAGAAATAAAACAACAAACACACACCCCCGCTCCCCCCCAAAAAACAAAAAAAAAACAAAACAAAAACAGACTTATTTCAATAAGCCCGTTCACGAGAGGTAATAAAACAGTAAAATCCCTTACATCCCATCGTACTGGCGTTGACGTGGTGTTCTATTCTCAATCAACGATGTGCGCGCCCCATGTTACCAAAAGAATCATTTATAAATAAAACTTGAGGTCAAAATATGGGGCGACTTTTTTCAGATGCGGAAAGGAAAATTGCAATCGTATCAATAACTGGATCAATAAAGTAGCCAAGTGTCTGTCAACAAAATTTAGTAGCGAGTCAGAAAATGTTGAGTCGTATAACCGTTAAAGGTTAAGTATTTACATAGAATTTTCTGCTTGGCACTATAATGTTATGCTACTCGATTAAACAGTCATAATCTTCCGGCAAATATAATTTATTCAAACCGTTTTGACGTGAATAAAAGGTGTCATTTGGCGCTCTCGTTTTTAACACCAGCATAGCAAAATGTTCGCTATATGTTGATTTGCTTTATGTGTAATTAGTTTAATTAACAAAAACACATGAAATAGATTGCAATAAGCAATTGATAAAATGCTTAACGACAATTAAAGAATAATTCAAATAAAACAGTAAAGACAACAAAAAGTTACAACTAGTGTTTTATATTTGTAAATCCGACACAAAATAAAGTTTCTTATATCTTGTATCTTGTATGTGTAAATATATGTATTTCATCTCATTATTGCCCACATGCTTTTACTATTGCCGAGGTATTTGTTCTGAACTGTTATGCCGCCATATGATACTTTGTTTCTGTTTTCGTGTTTATTAAATAATCGCAATGAAACCGTTCCTTATGCTGCTCAATTGACACATAAATACATTTTGTTTTGAAAATATTAAACTAAAATTAACTGTTCACTGCCACATGTACCTACTGCGCCTTAATAAATAACTGTAAAAAAGTTATTTAAAGCGAAACAGACACCAAAAAGCCGTTTTCCATTTAACAATCAGGTCTTCGCTGGAAACCTCAAGTCAAATTTGAATATACATTGGTTCCGCTCATGCTATAGTTGATTGCATTTGACTGCAAGTAATAAACATGCTAAATGGAATATTTGTCGAAACGCTGGTTATTATTGGTATTATTCTGTATATAACAACCATTGACATATATATTAACACTTGACTCCAACTCGGTTGTTTCATACATGTAAATACTACAGTTATGTAAAGTGTAACATAAAGAGTATTTGGCAACATTTATTGCGTGTCGATTACTTCGGAACGTCGGTGAATCTATTTTGAAGTATGTTTTGCTATCTTAGGCCTTTCATCACCTCTGATATTAAGTGACCCGATATATGTTGTGCATGGCGTTTAGCATAAGTATTTATTACTTGCAATCAAACCTATTATGTTTAATACCTCGCTCAAAGTTAGATATTTCGTTTCATTCTATGTGCTTTGTCTAGTAGAACAAAATCAATCGTGTCGAGTTCATGCTAATATCCGTTTGTCAAAATTTCAGGCGTCAGGGGTCTAGATGTTGATCGTGTGGTATAGTACAAGACACTTGTAAGGGTTTGTCTTTTTCACACTACTGAATCGAAACTGTGAAATTCTTTACCAAACTATCAAAACAATATTTTTATATGCATATACAAACTTTTAATATATATATATATATATATATATATATATATAAACATTGATAGTGCTATGGTGTACAGGCTTCGAAATATGGCTTTGAATCCTTTTTTTTTAAACATGTCACAAACATTATGATTCTCAAGGATACTGCTTGGTCGGACATGTCACAAAGTTAATAAAAAGAGGTTATGAGTCTCAAGCATATAGCGTGTTAAGTGGACGACTCTTTAACAATTGATAATCACGTATTGCTGTGTATTATGCAGAATCCAAGAGGACTGGATGGTGACGGGTTTCTATTTAAACGAAGACTGATATCTATCTTCGTTTCAATGTGTTACTCTACAGTACTGAGTATAGTGTTAAATTATTTCTTTAAAGAGATATTTACACGAGCATATCGTTGATTAAAAACATACACAATGTCATGTGACGTTGAAGAGCGATAGTCAAGTAAAACGGGTTCTCAAGTCAGTTTTGCTACTGGCTGTTCCAAGGAGGTTACCCTTGCTAAGTTTTATAGTCAGTCACTCAGTAATTTTTGATTTTATTAGTTTGATAATGTTAAATTGTAACCCAAGATATAATACTTTTGTGGGATATTTCTAGTTAAAACAGAGAAAAACAAGGTCATTATAGTATAAAGTAGACCTGTATTTTAAATGGGAATACTTCAGAATTCCCTTTTCTGATGAGTGATTGGCTATCAAAAGGATAAAGTGTGTCTAATTTTATGTAGTGAACATCTGTTCAGCTTCCCAAAGAAAAACGTGACTTGTATATGAATTATCTGTCACTTTTATGGCAATTAAGAGTGCAGGTTACAAGTGGATAGATTTAGGATGGGAAATGCAATTAGTTATATCTGGGAGTCAGGCAGTTAAGTCTGGGACGGAGACGAAGTTAGATCTGGACTTTTAGGTATGGAGATTCGGGTTTAAGCTCCAAGATGGGAGTCGTGTCTGAACAATGTTTTGAAGCGTATATAGTGTTAAGTATTGTTAAGTATTAAGTAGTGACCATTACAGTTTAAGTGAAAAATGTAATTATATAGAATAAATTTATATCGAAAGGATCTGCGCTTTCTGTTGTGTGTGTGATGTTGGAACTGTTTTCAGTACTTCTATTTGTTTGCATTGTATATATCACGAGTATATTTTTTATAAGTACAACAAATGTTCACTAAATATTAAAATTGATAGCATAATGTACTGTAGATCGAAGTACATGGAAACAGAGCCCAAAGATGTAATTTTCCCATGGTCTAACTTTGCTCGTCAACATTACTGATGGTAAGTAAGTAAGTAAGTAAGTAAGTAAGTAAGTAAGCAAGCAAGCAAGCAAGCAAGCAAGCAAGCAAGCAAGCAAGCAAGCAAGCAAGCAAGCAAGCAAGCATGTAAGTAAGTAACTAAGTAAGTAAGTAAGTAAGTAAGTAAGTAAGTAATTTCTTTATTTAAAGAGGGTAACTCAATTGGTAAAACAATCTTCCTTGAGGCCCTCGTATAAACAAACAAGTACATATACAGTTTGATTAACTTTTTATATTTTTATTTGAAGTTTTTCCCCAAACTGTACAACAATAATTGAAATGTGGTTGTATGTATGCTTTATAATGTAACGTTCTATGGTTGATGGAAAGATAATCATTCACCTTTGATAATAGCCATATATATGATGATTTTTTTTTGACAGAGATTGTAAATGTTTATTCCATAGCATGCAGTCGTCAATAAATATTCCAAGGATTTTATCGCCTTTTGTAGTAGTTAATTCTGTACTGTTGCACATAAGTTGTAAATTGATTTGATTGAAATGCTATCGTTTCTGACGAGAGGTGATTAACATTACTTTTGTTTTGTCAGTATCCAATACCATACCATTTTGAATGCACCACATATTAAGACGATTAAATGAATTTTGCAAGTTACCTTTTGAAATATCTATATTTGTTTGTATGTCATATAACGTTGTGTCATCTGCATATAAGTCAGTTGTTGAAACGTTATTTATAAACAGTGATAAATCATTTATAAAAAGTAAAAATACCACAGACCTAAAATAGAACTCTGTGGAACCCCTGATGTTATACAATTGGTTTTTGAAGTTGCTGAATTTATAAACACAACTTGACCTTTGTTTGTAAGGTAAGATTTTATCCACATCAAAAAACGATCACTGCATTCATAGCTCTTTAGTTTCGCTAGTAAAATAGCATGACTTACGAGTTCAAAGGCCTTCCGAAAATCGAATATGACAGCGCCAACTAACTTGCCATCATTAATTGCCGTTGGCCATTTATCAATCATACAAAGTAATGCAGATTCAGTTGAATGACCTTCCCTAAAACCACTTTGTGTTTTATGCTATAAGTTTGATATTTATTTATTTATTTATTAATAAATTTCATCAAATTTATATGAATAATATTTTTCTATAAGTTTTGATAATGTTGGCAAAATAGATATAGGGCGATAATTATTTACATTATCCTTTCGGCTGCTTTAATAGAATGTTTTTTTCTTTGCCTGTTTCCAATATGAGGAAATATTCCAACTCGCAGACTTTTATTCACAATAAACACAATACGTTCAGATATAACAGGGGACCAATGCCATCTAATCCTGTGGCTTTGGATATATCTAAATTAGATAAATATTTTGAAACAAAAGTTAATTTTATATCTGGGACGTCAAAAATTGTGTTTAGAGGCATATTAGAGCTGATAAAAGTGTTTAGTAAATAAAAAATTGAATGCTCTGTTGGACCTTTTAAGTTCGAAGCTATGTTTACAAAATATTCATTAAATACATTAGTCGTATCTAAATCATGTGATATACAATTTTCATCTGTTTTTATCCCAAGAATTTGATTATTATCAGAGCTTATAGCCGTGCCGAACTCTTTAAACAACTTCCATATTGACCGTGGATCATCTTTTCCCAGTTCTATTTTTTTACTATACGATGTTTTCTTTGCATCGTGTATCATTTGTGAAACCTTATTTCGTTCTGCTTTGTATTTATCTATATACCTGTTGATTTTATATTTATTTCTAACCTTCATGCTATCTAAAATGTTAGTACTTATCCAGTCTGGTTGTTTGTTATGCTTTGTTCTATGTTTCTTTATGGAGGCATGTTTGTCTACTACTTTTAAGAATAAATTGATCCAATGTTCTAGCTTGTCACCAACATTTGTATGATTATTTATTGTTTCCCATTGGATTTCCCTTAGGTCGTTTAAGAAGTTAAATTCGTTAAAATTTTTAAAAGATCTATAAGTAATGAAAATGTGAAAAATTTCGTCTTGATACAATTAAGCTTACGATTACACAATATCGCGTAGTGATCACTTATAGATAATTTTTTAACAAACACGTTCGAAATATTGTCTTCCCGGTTAATATAAATATGATCAATAAGTGTACTTGATTGGGCAATATCCCTAGTTGGGGACAAGACTAATTGACTTAAACCTAGAGAAGAAACACAATTACTCAAGTCATTGTTTATAACAGTATTCAACAGGTTTTTTTTATCAATATCGCCTAAGATAATGATTTCATTATTTTCCTTTGATGCATTATCAATAAGACATTCAAATCTATCATTCCAATCAATTTTAGAGTCTAGGGGGACGGTAATTTGAGCCTACAATGAATGATATAAACATGATATATCATTTATTTCTAAATCTTTTCTACGATTAACTTGAATTCCATTTTTTACATGCAATATAATAGCTCCACCAGCATTTAACATATTATCTTTTCTAAATGGCATTTGGTATCCTTCAATTTTAAATATATCTGAATTTTTATGATCATTAAATTTTGTTTCACTCAATCCGAATATATGCAAATACTTATTTTCTGACCTTGTTAATAATATTTTAATTTCTGAAATTTTTTTCAGGTTTTTCCCACATAGACTTCGAACATTCATATGTCCTATATTAAATCCTTTTTTATTGAGGTACACATTAAAAACATCATCCGAACTGTTTCGTTATTATCATGCGTAAGCATGTATGTGTCTTCTTTGTCATTGAGCGTTGTTTTTTTCATTGGCTTCAATTACTGTTTGTGTTTTATTAACAATTAATATTTTATCTTCATTACTTGATTACTGTTGATTATATGTTCCGTTATTTCCAAGTAAAGTAATTGTTTCACAGGCACATTTTAATAAATTGCATGTTTCACATATAAATGATTAATTTATAGATTTATTTTTCATAAGTATGGCACCATCTATTTTGGCAGTAATGCCGAATTCCTATCTTTCCCAACAATCTCTTTAATAATGGCCAATAATTCCACAGTAACAACATCGTATTGCTCGAGATTTATGACCTCCGTGTGCATGGCTGAAAGGCCTATTATCTACGTAATCATTATGGTATGCTACACGATTTGTTGATACACTACCACGTGCGTAACTTATAACTTGATTTTCCGCGTAGTCGTTTTCTCTTGAAGGCCCGGCCTGGGTTGTAAAATCATTGAAATGTGGCCGATTGTCCGTAAAATTCACCTGTCTTGATCTGCGCGATGTTGATACCGCTCCAGTCGTTTGTTCTGTTGGCCATTTCTTGTAAAATATGATTATTTTGCAAGCCAAATGAACATGTTTTGCAACTGACTGAAATGCCTGTTTTTCTACTCAAACCGTCTAGTAGCCGTTTTACACATATATTCCATCTTAAGCAAAATACCATGGTTCCGGATAGTGATCTTTGTCGTAAAACATTTCACTTGTTTCTGAGAAGCATTGTACCCCAAAGCGCCCACAATAAGCACCTAGTCGCTTAATGGACGTGTTCAGATATTGAACATCAACGTCCTTTCGTTGTGCTATTCAACATAAATACACTTCGCAGTCCTGCTTTGCTGTTTTTATGAAACTCAGCAAGCGTTCATAGTCTTCTTCAAATGTGTCTGTGCCTTTTGGTGCATCATTTCCTCCAGCAATTTTTATAACCTTACTAAATACTTTCATATCCTACAGCCGTATATCTTTGTATAGTAACTGGATTGTTTCCCCGCTTGATGCATGTTTCCGAACATAATTATCGAGACCTTTTGGATTTATTCCGCTCGGGATTGAATCGCCAATACTTAATATGTGTTTTGGCGCTTCTGTAGACATTTTGTGTTGCTTTTCAAAATTATGATGAGTAGTGTCTTTTGGATTAGAGTTAATGATCACTGGAATCTGGTAGCGTTCGGCTTTGATTGATGGGGCTTTTTCTTTTGACCTGGCAGTGACTGTATCGGCTTGGAGATTTGCATGAGATTTAAGTACATTAGCGAAGGTTACAGGTCTAAATGTGTCCATTAATTTTATTAATGTCTCCTTTACTTCTTTGATATCAGATTCCATTTTCGTGATTGTTTTCATCAATGAGGCAATGGACTGCTCACTAAATGGAATCTCACCGTTCGGTAACTGCGCCGGTCTTTGGATCACAGATGTACTTGTACATAAAGGATCTCCTGTGGGTGTATGGGTGTGGTGCAGAGTCCGAAACAATCGTTTGCGTGTTTGTTTTCTTTTAAATACGTTTGTTATCTATGTCCTCCACATACTCTTGAATAATTGATTTGCAAGTTTTGGAAATATTTTATTTCTCCACAAAACATGTCTTACTCCAGAAACAGAAACGGAATGGTGTTTGCTATCCAAAGCAATGTCGCATCTCAATCCGCGTACATACGTTGTGCGTTTTGATGTGTGCGTTTTTTCGTCTGTTTCGATGCTAGTTGCAGAGTCAGAATATAATTTGGCAGCAAAACATTCGTAATATGACTTAGACGTGAAATGAAGTGTTAGTTGATGGTCATGGTTTTCAGTTCGATAAAGAATATTTTCGAACAGTTCTTTAAATGAATGACCACTATTGCAGTCCTCTTCAAAACTAGATGTTATGTGTAAAGTTGACAAAGTTGAATCGTCTGATGCAACATAACTGGCGTTGTTTTCACGTTTCTGTGATATGTTTTCTTCTGATAATATCGACTGCATTTCTACTGTATGCTGTATAGTAGTTAATGATTATAAATTCATAAAGTATCCAATTTTCATATATTATCCATAGAATGTACTCGAAAGGATGGTGGTTGTCAGTTACTTGTGACGGATGGTGGTTGCCAGTTACTTGTGGAAGGATAATGGTTGCCAGTTACTTGTGGAAGGATAATGTTTGCCAATTACTTGTGGAAGGATGGTGATTGCCAGTTACATAAAGAAGGGTGGTGGTTGCCAGTCACATATGGAAAAATGGTGGCTGCCAGTTACTTGTGGAAAGATGGCGGTTGCCAGTCAATTGTGGAAGGATGGTGGTTGACAGTTACTTGTGGAAGGATGGTGGTTGCCAGATACTTGTGAAAGAATGATGGTTGCCAGTTACATGTGGAAGGATGGTGTTTCTACTAAATTATTTTGAGGTCTTCCTTCACCAGTAAAAATCCATTCCTTGAAATAGTGTATTCATAACGAATATTACTCAAGTCGGTGCTTAGGTGTTAGATGAAGGATGTATATTCCATTATTCTAATGAACTGACTTAATAAAACTTACTCTGCTATTGTCTGTCTGCACTTCCAAGGGATCCGTTTGTCAAATACTATCGACAATCACAATATCAGTGTTACTGCTATGGGTGGTCGTACAATATCGCCAAGTGATTAACGGCGGTGTTAGTATTTGTGTTTTCTTGTTAATGACGGAGTTTATTCTGTTCGTAAACAATAATAAAGGCATGATATGAGTGTTTATTAACCCCGTTGAACATATTTACTTAAACCAAGTCTGCTGTTTTCAATTCTTCTGTACTATCGAGGAATCGCATTATTAGTTATTATTGGTAAGACACCATTATAACATGAACATATATTGTTCATGAGCATATATAAACAACTTGATTAAAATAACAGTGTAATCTCAATTTACTTTATTTAATATACAATTTCTAAACCACTTTGGTGGCAATCATATTAGTGCAAAGATGTCAAGGTTGACATATTGAACCTACATATGTCAACGTTTTTTATTACCCGCGTTTTAAAGAATAAGTATTAAATATTTAACATAAGAACTACATTATTTCTTTGTCAGAGTATAAAATGTGTCAGTTTAAATTGATTTACTTTTTTCTTATTTAACACATACTTTGCAAAGTGAAGTAGAACATGGCCGAATAAATGGGAATATTGTAATTACGTTCCCATAGGAAGAACACTGTCTGACAAGCATCGTTAATGGTATGTGTGTATTAATTAGGATGGATACTTCAACGAACACTTTGTTTTTGTAAAATTGGAATACATTAAGTGGCACATTCTTAATTCGGGAGATCAACCTAACCCTAACCCAGTGGTAAATAAAGAAAATATTCTAAAGCAAACACTTGTTTCAATAGCTAAGATCAACGCAAAGCTGGAACATAGACCATTTAAATGTTTTGCAAAAACTTCTGATAGACATATGCTAATGTGATACATTTTAGTGTTTCTAAATAAAGGGTCTTTCACACTTATAAAATCAAGTTCTCTATCCTGTCAAGGGAGCCATTTACCTATTTTGTGCCCAATTCTCATTTATAAAACCTCTGCACTGAATGTTGCCAATAGCTATCATAATTCTATGATTACTAAAAAAAAAAAGATTCATCCGACTTTGAAAAATAAGTACTCGTATTTTATTAGCATTCAAAAAGTTTATTTAATTGATACATGATTTATACTTTTTCTCAAATAAAATAAGAAAACGATTTTTTTGGCTGAGATAAGCGTCTAAAATAATAGCTATGAAATAAACTGAACAATAATCTTTCAATATAAAATATAATTTACGAGGATAAGCATAACAAAATAAGAAATGACTTTAAAACACTTTATGGCCTTTAGCTATATGTTGATCTTGCAAATATGCAAATGAAATGACATCTTCCACTGCGGTATACAAAAAAAGTATTTACTTTCCCTGCCGTAAAAGGTATAAGTGTTGAGACAGAAACTCATGACCCGAGACCTAAATCCTCAAATACAATAATATTGCACTTTAGTATTTGATCATTGAGATTCATTATGTGTTCACAATTGCTAATGGTAGCTTTCCACCAGGGTCTCATGTTGAAAGTATCCGATACAAAATGAGTGATTATAAAGCACCAGCGAACATAAATGTGTAAACTACACTGACCAAAAATTAAGACTTACACTTTATTTGTTCAGATATTTCTTTTGTTACCATATATGTTTAGGTAAGTGTAACACAATCAAGGTTAGCACGATTTAATCGTGATAACGATTATGCATTTTTCTTTTCAAAAGTGCCGGTATATTCATGCGTCAAAGTAGGAAAATCGTTTTCCTTACTTTGCACCTACGCAACAACAGGTGTTTCACTTACAGTTTTTACACTGATAAGTATCATTTGCCGCTTAGCCGAGATAATAAAGAATAAATTTGTTTTTAAAAAAAAAATGCTTGTAATGATGCCACTTTTTCTGAAAATCAGAGAAACAAAGCAATTTGTATGCCCAGGGCGGGGTCAATGGTAAATAACGTTGCGCGTCATTTTGGTTACCAAAGGCATCGCTTTTACGTTCACATATTTACGTAATCGTTACTTACCAGCAACCATTACTGCTCGGCGTTACAGGGTGCATGCTCAGACGACCATAAAACGTTTGAGACATCACCGTGTTCTATTCGTGCTCGTCAGCCATATATTGGACAGATTATGACAGCTCGTCACCGAGCTTCCAGACTGTTACGGGCACGACGTCATTTGCAATTCACACGAAACCAGCGGCTGCCGGTACTTCTTAGCGATGAATTGCTGGTTACTGTCAGCCATACAGATGGCATCTATCGCAGTTTCAATGAAATAAATATTTGGTTGCAAGCGGAAGAGAGACAGATTTGTAGGTGGAAATATTATGGTCTGGGGTGGGATAATGGGGAATATGAAAACTGATCTGGTAAATATCCACGGAAATATCAACAAATCAATGTTTTAAACGGTACAATGATACCATTGTTGCAAAATAACGGACCTGACCATTTCCGGCATACATTGGAAGGTCTGACATTGCGTGTATAACCGCACAATTCCTTGCTCAAAATAAGGTTAACCTCTTACCTTGTCACTACTTTATCCCCAGACTCCATAGAACATATATGGAATGAATTGACCTCTGAAATGCACTTCCGTTAAAATGGCAACGCATTCCAAACGTACTCATACAGCGTTACGTAAATTCAATGAGGCGACTGGTGCTTTTTAAAAACCACTTATTGCCCTCAGTCAGTACTTTATGTCTTTTCCAAATGTTGTGTGATTATTTGTATTTTTCTGGAATTTCCATTTTGACCTCTCTCCACTTAACTGTTTATAAAAACATGTGCGTTGTCTGATTTGTCCAAATTAATTACACAAGCACACTTATATGGCATTGAAGCTTTGATGAACAAAATTAACCTTTGATATGTACAACATATTTACATTTACTTTTCAAGTCTATGTAAAGTTATCCTTATTTAGGTCAGTGTATAAAAACGCTCAGGTTTTTTTATAAAAAAAAAGCAATGGCGATGTATAATACTATATATAACAATGTAGTACATTGAAGTTTGTATCAAAGACTTCTACTGTTGCCAAAATTCCAAAAAAAAATTTTTTCTCGAATACTTAGTTTTTATTTAAATGTGTGAAATAGGAACTTCCAAGACTTTCATGATTATGTATTTTATATCTTACTTGAAGTTATTTCTTTTTTCAGAAACCATTATTTTATTTAACGTCTTAAATACATTTAACAATTTAAGCCATAATAAATGTTGTATAAGTATATGATAGTATTGACTGGACTATATTTTCAAAGCTAAAACTTAACTCGAGATTGTCTTTACAGTTTATCACATATAACAAACATTGAACAAATATCTCTTTACGTCTCACTACACAGTTGCACCCCTGTTTTCTTACATTTGAAGAAAGTCCCACGTGATTCGACCTGAGATATTTTCGAAATAGTTAATAATGGTTGCGATTTCTTGCTGCAGATGAGTAGACCAACTTTTCATGTACTGCAATACGACTTTAACTGGTACATATATGTATGATCATATGATGATTTCTATTTAAGAGTCTTAAGGTGTCACTGCACCCAAGCTGATCAACCTACGTTGTTAATGTGCACCATCATATTGGTATAGTATTCTGCTATGAAAAATATACTTTAAAAAATTATATATGAAATATATCATTACCGCTGAATTCCTTGACAAAGAACAAAACTCATCGGTGTAGGTAGACCTGAAAACATCTCAGTCCCATTTTACCTTGATTTGTAGGTATCCCTAATTATAATTATTGCATATGTTTTTTAGAAAAAACGAAAAAGTGAATGTGATATAACCAAGGAATCATATAGAGAAGGAAAGGCAACTGATTGAGATTTCGTGAATGGTCGTGTATTCACGCAAAATCTGCAATATCTCGTTTCTAATTATCTTCACTTCCATTCATCACAGGAACACAAATCAAAATTCTAACACTGCAGAATAAAAGTGTTATCAAAACAATACAATTTCCAGAAATTTATGTTTGAAATTGTTGAAGTACTTGTGATTACAAAATTTGTATACTGAAGCTAAAATAACGACAAATTACGATAACTTTTCCATTCCAACTTACATTTTATGTACAAGAAATCAGTTGCCTGTAAATTATGAATGCTTAATTTGCAAATTATGAATCTTTCGCGTGCTGTTTTATCAACATTAAGTCCGATGATGCAAGTTTCCTATCCTTCAATACAAGTCCTTGGTATAACAAACGATTATTTTTAACCAAAAACATTAAAGAGAAATATATTGTTTAGATTAAAACATTTGCTATCCATATATGTTGCGCATGCCAAATACAGTAGAATGTTCGCATCTAAATAACCGTACTTGTAGCCAAATCACAAAATATTTAATTTAACACATGTTTCACATTAAATTTATGATTTACTGCAATCGTCCTAAATGAACTGTTTATATTAACTGCATTTTATTACCCAATAAAAAACATTAGCTGGGCGGAGATAAAAATGATCATTTTACATTTCACTGGTCGCAAAATTTTGTTTTGCTAGTGAGACGTCACGTTGCTGTTCGATTCAAGGGACGTTTGCCGTAAGTTGCCATACAAATGATGGCACTTACCCAGTATGTTGACAACGTCGCCGATACATTCGTGACATTGGCTCTGCGGTTAAATGCGTATATTTGCTTTTTAAATATCAAAATTGCAAAAATAACGTAACAGCTTTATTTAAAATAGTTGGAAAATATTATGTAAGTACAAAGATAAAAAGCCGAATTTTGAGTATTGATCGGGCTTCATGAACATTAAACTGGCCTAATGTTTTTCATCACCCGATCAGTACTCAAAATTCGGCTTTTAATCCTTAAATAAATCAAACGACATGAAAACGAGCACTGCATAATGAAGTGTTATTCATTTTTATTTTAGAAAAACATTATTAACAAATATCGTTTTCGAAATGAATAAAAATATCGAATAACTTTCATTGTACGAGCCAACGTCATCGAGACAAGAAAAGTCCGCTTAGTTGTACATCCATTCAAGAGTTTTAAACATAAATAGTCCTCTTTTATGTTGATGTTATTTCCGTTTATGATTAAAAAAAGAACCTAACAATGCTTGATGATAAGCTTGGACTTTGATGTCGGTTTCACAAAGCAGCTCCAGGGTAGGCATCAGTTGCATGTGGGAAGCGTTATGAAAGATGTTTGCCTTTGATATAAATTTAATTAACATAGATAAACAATATAGATCTGTTTGTATCATACACAGGGAATAACATAATCAAAGTTTAAAAGCGCTATTCCTGTAATTTTGTATATCATAAAAGGATATCTGAAGGCTGTTATATATTTAACTATTCTATTTTGAATTCATTAACCAAATTAGATGGAATAACATGATTTAAGACTTCTGCTATTATTACACCAGAACTAACGACTTACTTGGATGATTTTTAATTGAAAATTGAAACGCCTAGTTAACGATTGATGGGTTCAGTGAATCGGTTGTGAATGCACATGATTATTTAAAATATGTCACACCTGTATATAAAACTAGGCACTTGGTAAAATTATCTACATGCTCTTAAAACAGTCTTGCATCGATCTAGGGAAAATCATTAATGTTGGTTCGACCGTCCAGCAGATAAATATGAATATAGGAAAAACATATAATGTCTGTTAAGTTTTTTTTTGAAACCATTACTGAATGTTGTTTTTGAGATATTCGAAACCTTCGCTCTAGGTTGACTACAAGGTTCCCAATGCATAACCGTAATAAAACATAAACATGTTTAGCATCTACAGACTTTATATCTGCCGCAAATTCTCACTAACAAATTCAAGAAGGCCATGTGTTATCAAAAAAAAAATACCTTAAACTTATTAGTTTCTCTCTCTTTCTCTCTCTACCAGGAACATAGCAAATGCAGTATATAAGGTACTCGTGAATGTGTTAACTGTCACGTCTCCTGTTAGACATCTATCTTATCATCTTTTAATCATCACACTCACTTCCAAATAGAGAAAATCAATTTGAAGTTTTAATCATATTTTCTTCTGTTGGTTCTTGGATTATGATCTCAGTAAATTGCTTTTGTCCTGCTTTTTTTCAGAAAAAAACTGAGGTACATGGTATTGTTCATCTTCCGTTTGTTTATAACTTACCTTATCTGGACTGGGTTTCACTTACATTAACTTGGGTAAGTATAAACGTAAAACATGCAGAATTGTACAATGATTTATATATATATGTGAAATATATGTTTATCGTGGAAACGTACGTAGACCTTATTTTATAAACACAAAAGAACACAGTTCAACTGAGTAGTGAGGCATGAAATGCATGACCACCAATTTATATCTCTGGATGTGTATGTATCCCAAAATAGCATAATTATTGTATAATTTTATTGAAATAAAACTCGAAAAAGTGAAAGGGATATAATTAAAGATATTTTAAATAACTTAATAATATGTATGAACAATATTTAGTTTTAGAATTGAAATATTTGTCTTCTATATGTACTGTGTTGCTCATGCCAAATATAGTACATGTACAATTCTCGTATCTTAATAACCGTACTTTAAGCAAACCCAAAAACAACAATATTTAATTCAATATAGAAATCCCGTTTTATATTTTCCATGAGTAGGACATTATCACTACTTAGAACTCATTTAGGCAGGGCATTATCACAACCCTGAATCCTGATATTGATAACAGTCCCAGGCAAAGACCAATGGCCAAACTCTACGTTACTGGTTCAATTTGCTTCCTTGAAATAATTCGTCAAATAAAAATGGAGGGACAACTCATCCATAACAAACACGTTTTATATATAAATCACATTGCGTGTTGTTGAAAGTACGAGTAACGCCAAACTAGTCTTGGAAATGAAACTCGTTTGACAAACTGACGAAGAATTGATCAAGTTCGCGGAACAGCATAGAAATTATTGCCGAAAAAAAAAAGAACCACACACACAAAAAACAACAACAACATGTATATGAGACAATTTCTTCCTAGTGTAAGAGGGGCATACATACTAGACTCAGTTTCACAAGAAAATATAAATCAGTGTCAGATAGCCTACCCAGAAAAGCAAAACTAAAATTCAAACATGCATGATAAGTTCTAGCTTCGAAAGTTATTGACTTTTACGAGAGCAAGAACTTGAAATAAGGAACATAAACAATATTCTTTCACGGATAAAAAATAAGTGCTTATGAAATGGTAAATGTTTGTATACATCTAAGTTTATTTTGTTTCACTTGGAACGTTCCTCAGGTAAACAAATCAAGGGAAGCAAACACATATCTTATACCATCCAGTTAACGTCATATCGCGTCAATACTATTTTTTTATATTGTTCATCTTTTTGGTTTACTTTTAATTTGTAACAAACAGTTTAATACATTGTAGACTCCGTGCACTTCTCCAACAATCAGTGTAATATATTGTAGACTCCGTACACTACTCTTACAGACATTGCAGTACATTGTAGACTCCGTACACTACTCCAACATTCAGTGTAATGCATTGTAGACTCCGTACACTACTCCAACATTCAGTGTAATACATTGTAGACTCCGTACACTACTCTTACAGACATTGCAGTACATTGTAGATTCCGTACATTACTCTTTACTACTCGAAGATGCATCCTCTACCAATATGTGGCAGTGACAAATGATCTTCAGTTTATAGAATCATACATAGAAGCAATTAGAACACATGGGAGTTGATAACGTTATTATAGTTCATTTAAGTATGTGGAAATTGTGAATTTGTCAATATTTTCAGGTTGTTTTTTCGTTCGTTGGTGTTTTATTATAACCATCATGCAGGACAGCATCTGAGACTGACTTTATATCCGGTTGCAATTTATTCGTTGGGAAGTATAATTTCTAAAAATTTCTACATTACAAAGATAAAATATAGATTGAGAAAAAAACACTATAAAATACAATATTTATATTAAATGCATTCATATTGCTTAGCATGTGAACATACTAATAAAATGTTGGAAATATACACTCAATTCATTTAAAAACGCACTTTTGTATTCTTAAAAAAAATGGTACCACAATTGGTGACAATTTTAATCGCATTTGCAATTCTTTCATAAGAATTCTTTATTAAATTGATTTAAATATGCATTTTGCGTGACTTTTGATTTTGTGGGTGATATAATTTCTTTAAAAAATGCTTATATTTATAACGGAATCGATAATTATGTTTTGGTCAAAAGAACAAAAATGGCTTTGTCGAAACTGGTTAATGGCTTTCCGTCTTATGATATTGAATTTTTAAGACTTAAATTAGTTTTACCAACATGTGCGTTTTTCAGTGCACCAGATGCAGATACAACCTCTTTTATAACGACCACTAATGAAAACCACATGATTGCAAGCCGTTTGTTTTGTCTGTGGTTTTTGATGGCATCATCTGTCAACTATCTGTGCTGCAGATGTTGTACTGACTTTTGGACTATTGCTGTCATAAATGCGGTGGAAATTGTTTTCCTATCCGCAAGCTAACATTCAAACAAATACAGTTAAGGGCGTTTGCTGACGAGAAACACGATATTGGAATTAAGTTTAGATGTTTGGATTTATTACTCCTTTGTAATGTGACGTTTTTATATGGATTTGTGACGTAATTGAGAAATAAACCGATGACATAAAGACATGTTATTGACAAAAATAATTAAAACAATTCAAAAGCAGTAAAAATAACGAGTGTTTATGTACAATTTAATAGAAAGTAGGACGTTAAAAGTATTTTAGATTAATTAACTTGGTTAATGAAATTAATCACTATTTTACGTTTAATTATGTGTTTTCTCCAAACTATATTACTAGACTTATGTTGACGTTGATGGTTGTGTCGTGTCTGTATTTGCTTGCTAGTTAGAATAGACGTCAGTTATTTGTTATCTATATGTACTTAACTGGTGTATAAAGTGTTAATCACAAAGTTTATATAAGGAAATTTTACATGTTATAAGATATAATAAGAGTTACATGTACTATTAGATATTATTTATGAGTCATATAGTCCATTTATCAAACAAAGAGTCTTTCATTTAAAAATAGGTCATAATAAATATGTACTATTATATTTTAAAAATAAATAATCAAGCATCAGTATAATGTTATTGCAGCGAACATACTATAAATATTACACTTGGTTTGGCGAGAGATAATTGTTAATGACTACATACAAACATTATAGTTGCTCTAGCTGATGGACTGACCGCAGATTAAACTTATTATCAGTTGTCTTGATAACCGCATGAAACGTCGAACTTATTCCTATAACGCAATGTTAATACCCCAATGCCAGTCCTGAATACTTCTATATACGCCTTATAATCCTGACAACCGCCTTAGTTCTCAATTGTGATTATAGACACAATTTGTGAAGTAGCTTGCGGCTAAGTGTTGGTCAGTCGTTACAGAAACCTCAATGCTTGTATCTCTCGCTATTAATATTACCGACTGTTCTTTAAGCTGGTATTTGGAGTACTGTGACAATATAACAAGAATATAACTAAAAACAAAACATGTTGCTGTGCTAAGTCCAAACTATTACTATTTCGTCATCAGAACCATTCCGTGCCTGTGTCGGATAACATTTCGACCAGTTATTAAGTAGATTTCACGAGCGTAGTCATCAATGCTATATTTGGCTATATAACTAACACTTTCAATGTCAGTAAGACCAAACATACATTTAATATGACAGAAAAGGAAATTGAACCGTGGACAGTAATTTTCCAAAACCCCGAATCTATCAGAAAAAAACAACACGTTTTAATGAGATAAAGTCATAAACCTAATGTAACGGTGTATTCGTCCACGTATTCCAGCAAGGCAATAATAAATCCAATACCATATACGAAAGGCAAATATCAATGATTCAACTTAGATGAATTAATCAAAATTGTTTTCGCAGCAGATATTGATATCATCATAAAAAAAGGATCATCCTGTTACAATAAACTACTGATTCCTAAGAAGATAACGGATATTTATCTGGATCTTGCAGTAGAAAATCAATGTATAACACTGATCTAGATCTACAATAAATATATCTATAAAACAAATCGGTAAATGGTAAATGTGGCAACTGACATTGGGTCGTATGTATTAAATTTGATCGACGCAAGCATAAAACCAATATTTTGTGAATTCAAAATGCAATATTTTTATTCCGGAAACTGCTGAATTATGTAGTTCTTAGAAAATATATAACAAATGAAAAGCTATAAAGATAGCTTTAAATGGCAGTCTTCGTGACATATTGTACCATTTCGTGATCATTATGCAATTATTGAAATTAAGAGAACAGTCAAACCCGTGTAAGTGGTCATCTCTATTAAGCAGCCACCTGTCTTAAGCAACCATACTTTCTATGTTTTCAGAGTAAATTAACCTGGATAAAGCAACAACCTGTCTTAAAAGTCCACTTATGCTCTTTTCCTTGACTGGCTGCTTAAGAAAGGTGTGTTTGACTGTACAGATATATAAAATAGTTCAATTCATTTACATATGTTAAATATTAAATGTTGGCAGGATGCACTATCCCCTTTAATGTTATACATGTTCTATACGGGGACACTTTAAAGGGAGTATATCAGGATATCTTAAAACATAAAATCATTTTCAAAATGGATAAAAAAACATCTCATTATCATTAATAAATATATATTGAATAGTTAAGTATGTCAAGTCAACCAAAAACGTGACAATATCGATATGTAAATTAGATTGGTAAATTTGAAACGAAATCCCCATTCTAAAAATAGACAGAGCTTAAATACTGTTCAGTGACGATCTTCGCATCATCATTCTGACTCTTTCTAGGATGAAACAACTTTTACTACGTGTAAACCTGTTTAAAGGATCAAATCTAAATCAATATAAAATCACAACTCATTTAATACGTCACAAAATATGTCGCCATTTTTGGCGGAAAATCTATTTTAGTCTAACCTAGGCGCGTAGCCCAAGTTAGGAAAACCCTTTTCAATATATTATTTTGGCAAATTTAAAAAGATATATTTTGGCAAAACGAAGTCAGTGAGTATATATAAGTACGGTTTATTGGAAAAAAATGTTTAAGACACTTTTAAAATTTTAAAAAATCTTCATATATTCCCTTTAAATCCTTATTGTTATTATATCAAGCAGTTTATTAACATTTTTGTCGTACCCTGAATTATAATTCACTTGCTGCTCTCTGAATCTGGATCGAGGTCATCTGCATAAAGTAATAAAGCAACACTTTCAACTGATTTTACTTATATATATATATACGGAGAATCATATGTCTAATTATTTTTTATATGTTTAGCACTGTAAATTCGAATTCTTTCTACCGTATAGATATAATTATTTGTGAATAACCAGACATAAATGTACAGACCAGGCTACGGTGAGCGCGCCTTTCTACAACTCAAACCATAGACACAATATCAAGGCCTCTGCCAAACCAATAAATTTAGTGTCAACCATGACTTATGTACTATGGATTTGCATGCAACACGTCTGGACTGGACGGACAGAATACATTCATGAACTGATAGCTTTATATGAGTAGGATCCAGTAAAGGATTCATAACTACTCACATGCTATATAAAGGATCATAGAGATACATAAATTCATATTTATATGCCCGATATATTTGTTTTTCATCATACTTCTATTGTGGTAGCTTAGTCCTTTGAATGCAACGTTTACTTTTCGAAAAATAATTTTATTGCTTCAAATTTACAGAGACACACATTATACAGACATGACAAAACTGGGTAGCTAAAATGTTATTTACATGTGTAAACCTCACGCTTCCCCTTACAAAACAACAGTTGTGATAATGTAGTCCTGCTAGACTTTATAACTCCTTAACTATGACAGTATTCTCATATGCATGGTTGCTAAAACCTTTGGTAAAATTAACAATTATAATTGAAACTGTGTTTTCCATGAAGGTTGGTTAAGCATACATAAATAATATAATATATTTCATCTTTACGTGCAACGTGATTGCAAATGCGTCTGGGGTTTCAAAGACGTAATTACATGAAATGTCACCTTTGATGTCAGTACTTCCGACAATATATGTAGTATCACACATCATTTAGCTGTCATAATTATAACATAAACAGATAATACGAGACAGATGTGTGGCATTATAGCAGGACAAAATGATTGTGACATAAGTCCAGATAATCGCTTTTTCAAATTAACGCAATATGTGAATGAATTGGATGACATATAAAAGAGAATATGAATGCTATATCTATATTGATAAACTTGTAAAATTAATATTCTGTAATGAGTAAACATAGTTTATACCGCGTCAGTTGATTGGACAATGCATTTCGATATGTTTTAATATGTCACAAGATATTTTATATGCGTAATGCTACCGATCATGGAAACATCTCGTCAAACCAAATTTCGGATATCATCTATTCTGGGTATTTCAGCAATATGAATTAGATTCAGACCTAATACATACTGTTTTATTATAACTAACAAATCCCTTACTTTATCAGGTCGTCGCACATATAAACACTAATTGCAATATTCAGACGTTTTCATAAAAATATAATTTATCTGCTGTTAAATATAACACATAATTGATATTAGGTGAAAGTCAAAAGTTGACATTGTTGGTAAACTGAGTATATCTGAATTCCATGCTATCGGGCGTAAGTGCCTTAAAGGGGCACACGGCATTTTTTGTATAATTTCTCACATTATAAAATTCTTTACATGATGCTAATATGAAACTTAAAGACACTGTGTATACAAATTTTAATTTCGTTTACAGTTAAAATGTATTATTTTTTTATAGGCTCTGGTAAAAACTCGAAATAGATCATATTTGTGATGGTTGCGGTCGCCAGTGACGAAAACTACTTTTGATTTTATTTTTGATCGTTAGGTTAGAAAATAATTCAAATAATTTTCACTCATATAGTCAAAACTTGCGTGTAACAATAAATAGTTTCATAAAATTTCGATAGTAACATTTGTAGATTAATATCTTAAATGCCAAATGTTCATATGTGTAAATATAATTTTCATATGTGTAAATATTATATTCATATGTGTAAATGTTATATTCATATATGTAAATGTCATTTTCATATGTAAGTAGGAGTAAATTTGATGTTGTGTTTTATACTTAATAATTTCTGTTGAGTGCGAAGTAAAAAAACCCTGAGAAGTTTTCATCAATGTCGAGTTCGTATCCTACGTAGAATCCAACTGTGTTTTTGTTTAGGAGCTATAATCCGATCGAATCAGGGATTGAACCCAAGACCTCTGACTTGAGTGGCAAACACGTTATTCACTACACCAAACATTGCTGTTATTATCAATCGATGTTGAGATTGCAATATATTCGTTTTAAACGCCACCAAGTCTTTACTTAACAAAATTACTTATTTGAACAAATTATTTTGCCATGAGATCTTCAAATATAACAATTAGACTATTAGATTTATGGTAAAATAGATAATGTCAATTTTGAGTTTGAATCGTAGACACTGTTTAGATGTTGCCGTTATGAATGTCTCTTGTTATATTTCACCAGTGATTCAAAGACGTACAGTTGCTTATATCAGATAAACGCATAACTTGTTATTATCGTTTGGCAAGCAAAGTCTGGGTATGTTATTATTTTACTATCTATAACAACAACTAAAAAACCGTCGATACATATTTCAAATGTCATTAATACTGCATCAGTTTGGATTATACCATTAAAACAGTAACTACAGCTTTAGCAGATGCTTTTAGTTTAAGCTACGATGGTAATTCCCACATGATGTGTTGTGCATAAAGCATTAAACAAACGCCTATGCAACTGTCCTGACAATGTGGTGTGATATATACAGTATTACAAAAGTGTAGGCTGGTTTACTACGTGTAACAATTAATACATTGTAATTTACAGACTCTAAACGACTATAAATATAGAAGTCGCAAGTACTATACGTATAGATGTCGCCAGTACTAGATTTATATATGTCGCCAGTACTATACGTATAGATGATGCCAGTACTATACATATATATATATATATATATATATATATATATATATATATATATATATTTTGCAAGTATTATACATATAGATGTCGCAATGTTATACGTATAGATGTCGCAGGTACTATACGCATAGTTGTCGCCAGTACAATACGTATATATATTTGCCAGTACTATACATTTATATTTGCCAGTACTATATAATAGAAGTCGCAAGTACAATACATATAGATGTCGACAGTACTATACATATAGATGTCACAAGTACTATACATATAGATGTCACAAGTACTATACATATAGATTTTGCAAGTATTGTGCATATAAAGGTCGCCAGTACTATACATATAGATGTCGCAAGATCTATACTTATAGATGTTGCCAGTTCTATACGTATATATGCTGCCAGTACTATACATATAGATGTCGCCAGTACTATACATAAAGATGTCGCAAGTACAATACATATATATATGTCGCCAGTACTATACATATAGATGTTGCATGTACTATATGTATAGATGTCGCCAGTATTATACGTAAATATGTCGCAAATACTATACGTATAAATGTCGCAAGTACTATACATACTTTTTACTGTTATAAAAAGAAATCAACATGTCAAATGACCTACATAAGTTCGGGCGAACGATAATGTGTCAAATAAAACCAATTGTAACTGGATTGTACGCATTACACACAAAAAAAACAACGTTTACGTCGATATCCTCGTGCATGCACGGCCCAGCATGATCCGTGTGTATGAAATCAAACCTTTCAGTCTGATTTTATAGACTTTGTTGCCAATAAGAAAAAGAAGTTGAAAAAAATTGAAATTTATTCAATTTTCTTTCTTTTTGATATGCCTAGAATTCCACAAAATTTATGTGAACTTGCCATTGGCATGCTTAATGCTGGTATTACCACGAATGAGGTTGATAGGGTTGTTGGAAGTTCTAGCGGTGCTATTCGAAACCTTAGGCAACGTTTTCAAGCAACAGGACGTACGGAAGATTTACCACGTAGTGGACGTCGGCGCGTTGCGACGCATGGGCAAAACCTCTATATCATGAACACCCACCTACGCAATCGTTTCCAAACTGCCACTGCTAATGCTGCTAACACCCCTTGTACGCATAACACCCGAATATCTGACCAAACTGTACGCAATCATCTGCGCGAGGGTGGTCTACTTGGATATCGTCCTTACGTTGACTGTGTTATGACGCGACGTCACCGCGTAAATCGTGTTAATTGGGCACGTACACACCATCGCTGGGTAAGGCAACAATGGAATAGCGTTCTCTTCTCCGACGAGTCGAGATTTTCATTCATCGAAGTGATGACAGAGTTCGAGTATACCGTAGAAGAATTGAACATTATGCCGGCTGCTGTGTACTTGAACGAGATCGTTTTGGGGGTGGAGGTTCTGTCATAGTCCGGACAGACATTGCGCATGGTTGTCGCATACCTCTCGTCTTGATCGATGGGAATTAGAATGCTCAACGTACCGAACTAAGATTCTTGCGAGGCACGTCATCCCACTGTTTCAAAATAATGCCAATATCCCTCTGTTTCAACAGAATAATGCCACAAGCCGTACAAGCAATGTTACTGTGAATTTCCTCAGGACGAATGACATTGCATATATTATTGATGACTGGCCCGCCGAAAGCAAAGATCTGAATACCATCGAACACATGTGGGATAATTTGGACAAGCGTGTTAGACGTCGCCCTATCTCACCGTCGAACGTCAATGAACTAACACAAGCCTTAATTCAGGAGTGGAATAAACATTCCGCAGGCCGAAATCAACACACTTGTCGGTTGTAAGCGCCACCGATACCAGGCAGTCCTCGATGCGCAAGGTGGCCATAACCGGTATTAATGTATGATTTTGAGTGCGATAAAATCTTCCACACAAATTCACATTGAAATACTCTTTCAATATATATTAACATGATTTAACCCTTGTTTTCATATTTACATAAATCTGCACAAAAACACAGAGGAAGTTACTTATTTTGTTCAGTAAATATGTCACAAGAACTATACATATAGATGACGCAAGTACTATGCGTATCGATGTCGGCAGTCCTATACGTATTTATGTCGCCAGTATTATACGTATAATTGTAGCTAGCACTATACGTATATACGTCGCCAGTATTATACATATAGATGTCGTCAGTACTATAAGTATAGATGTTGCAAGTAATATACATATATATGTCGCCAGTACTATAAGTATATATGTCGCCAGTACTATAAGTATATATGTCTCCAGTACTATAATATAGATGTCACAAGTGCTATACATAAAGATGTCGCCTGTACTATACGTATATATGTCGCAAGTACTATACGTATAGATGTTGCCAGTACTATGCATATAGATGTTGCCAGAACTATACATATAGATGTCGCCAGTACTATACGTATAAAGGTCGCCAGTACTATACGTATATATGTCGCAAGTACTATTAGTAAAGATGTCGCCAGTAAAATACGTATATATGTCTCCAGTACTATGAATATCGATATCACAAGTGCTTTACATAAACATGACATGTCGCCCGTACTATACGTATATATGTCGCCAGTACTATACGAATAGATGTCGCCAGTACTATGCATATATATGTCGTCAGTACTATGCGTATAAATGTCGCCAGTCCTATACATATAGATGTCGCCAGTACTATACATATAGATGTCGCCAGTTCTATACGTATTAATGTCGCCAGTCCTATACGTATATATGTAGCAAGTACTATTAGTATAGATGTCGCAAGAAATATATATATATATATATATGTTGTCAGTAATATAAATATAGAAGTACTATACGTATATATGTCGCCAGTACTATACGAATAGATGTCGCCAGTACTATGCATATATATGTCGCAAATACAATACATATAAATGTTGCAAGTACTATACACATATATGTCGCAAGTACTTTACACATATATGTCACCAGTAGTATAGATATATATGTCGCCAGTACTATACGTATAGATGCCGCCAGTACTATATGTATAAATGTCGTAAGTATTATACATATATATATATATATATATATATATATATATATGTCGCAAATACAATACATATAAATGTTACAAGTACTATACCCATATATGTCGCAAGTACTATAGATATATATGTCGCCAGTACTATACGTATAGATGCCGCCAGTACTATACATATAGATGCTGCCAGTACTATATGTATAAATGTCGCAAGTACTATACATATATATATGTCGCAAATACAATACATATACATGTTGCAAATACTATACACATATATGTCACCAGTACTATAGATATATATATGTCGCCAGTACTATACTTATAGATGCCGCCAGTACTAAACATATAGATGCCGCCAGAACTATATGTATAAATGTCACAAGTATTATACATATATATATATATAAGTCGCAAATACAATACATATAAATGTTGCAAGTACTATACACATATATGTCGCCAGTACTATATGTATAGATGTCGCCAGTATTGTACATATAGATGCTGCCAGTACCATATGTATAACTATCTCAAGTATTATACATATATATATAGGTCACAAATACAATACATATACATGTTGCAAATGCTGTACACATATATGTCACCAGTACTATAGATATATATATATGTCGCCAGTACTATACGTATAGATGCCGCCAGTACTAAACATATAGATGCCGCCAGTACTATATGTATAAATGTCGCAAGTTTTTTACATATATATATTTTTTACATTTTTTTACATATATATATATATATATATATATATATATATATATATGTCACAAATACAATACATATAAATGTTGCAAGTACTATACACATATATGCCGCCAGTACTATATGTATAGATGTCGCAAGTATTATACATATATATATATATATATATATATATATATATACACAAGTTGTGTAATATGGTTACTTCCCTGAGGAAGATTTTTGAATGAAAATATGCATATATATATCGCAAATACAATACATATAAATGTTGCCAGAACTATACGTATAGATGTTGCAAGTACTATACATATAAATGCCGCCAGTAGTATACGCAATAGATGTCGCAAGTACTATACCCATATATGCCGCTAGTATTATACATTATACGATTCCTCTATAATTCACACTCAGTTTCGGATCTACACAGGAACTTGAGAGTGGTCCATATACGTTCTGAGCTTTCTTCTCGATCGAACTGAAGTAATTCAGTATAAACTTATAATAGTTATAAACAGTTTTAATACCAATTCAGGTCACTCTGGGCAATTGTTTTGTAGAACACAGATGTGTTGTTAAAAAAATATAGTAATTGCAATGAATTAGTTGAAAATGCTTATTTGTGTATTAGCCCTACTTTGTCATTACAAAATAGAATTTATTCTAAAAACAACACTGAAAATAAACAACAAACTATAAAAGTGAAATCAATAAGAAATAATGTTATATACATTAGGAGTTCTGGTAGTTAACAATGTTATAGAAAAGTAAATGTGCGATTTGTAAGATCCAGAAACATAAAAGCACTGGCATTATTTGCAAACATCAGTCTATGTTCTGTGGAACTCACATTCTCACGGTCTTGCAGTTCTGTCCGACACCGAGTCCTCCAGACGGGCACACAGTCATAACCGGGGACTTATTATACGTCAGTATTTTAATTTGGTGGTCTGTAATTGACATTGAATATTTTAGAACACACGTTTATGTACAATTTAATTCTTCTCACTGACTTACACATTTTACCCAGCTCAACTGTGGAGCGTGTGGTCAAGTGGTATAGCATCGAACCCATAATCAGAGGGTCGAGGGTTCGATCCTCCGCCATGGCTTTATGTGGTGTCCTTGGGCTGACACTTTTTCCGCATATGTTTGGTGTTGGTAGTATCGAGGAAGAATTTGAGCGTGATTTGTCGTTATAACTTGTTTCACAATCGAATGTAAAATAAAAAAAGTTTGAACTTAACTACTGTTAACAATAATGTTCTCAGATATTTTCCCTTGTGAACTTGTTTATTGAGTTTATTTGGCATTAAGGCAGTTTTATAAATTTAATAGTTTTAGATTGGAAGTACAATTTTCGGAATTGAAACTAGATGTGTTAACATTTTTGCGAGATCTTCAGGGACAATGCATTGTCGCCGATTTTTATCTAAAATATCATTTATTTTACGGCGTAATGTTGCTTTAAAGGAGTGATATATTTTGTCAAATGATATCGGTTTTTAAAAATATTTTGCTTCCTCTTAAAACTTTCCGTTTGAATACATTCAGAGTCCCGAACATTCATTCAAATATATTGTTGCATCTGGATTTACGATTATGTATGGTCTCTTCATGTGCTGAGACAAAGTTGAATGTTCCCTTCAATTTCGTTACATAATATTATAAACATATTAACTGTCCATATCGAAAGAAAGATGTCTCATATTGTCGCCAGCTCGTATATGTACTATTTACAGTCTCATTCACGTTTCAGCTCTTCTGGATTATTCTATGAGTAGAAATGGGAACGTGATGTAAACTATCCCAACTATTTTCAAAGAAAACAATAACTGATATACATTTAAGTATGTCAAATACAATTTATATATTATATTTATATAATAGAATTATGCAATTTAAGACAGTGCCCCTTTACAAAGACGCGTATTTAAAAAGATAATGAGTTATATTTAAGATAATGAAATTATATGTTAATTTATCATGACACCAGATTGCTCCAGATTGTCTGCAATGGAAGAAAAAACATCTTATCATTGTAAAATACGTCAAATACTATATTTAGATATTTTTTCTAAAGATAATTTCATGTATTGCAATCCAGAAATATGACTTTTAACACATTAACGACCTTTTGAATGCAGCTGTAAACATACCAGTAGTGAAGGACCTCACTCTCGATATTTTTTTACTATATATGCTTTATAAAGCCGCCGTTTTGGACTTTGGAGCAGTCATTTTTTCGAGAAGTGGCATTGAAACTGAAAATGACGTCCTGTTTTTAATGTTTGTCCGCCATTTTAGATTTTAGATGAAGGAAATGTTTGAGAGGTCATTAGGTGTGAAGGTCATATATTGGTAGTTAATAAATAATTGTTTAAAGAGATTACGCCAGAAGCATGTCTTAAATCAGGCACACTTTGGTATACAAAACTGATTCTCTTTTGGTTGTAAACAAACGGGTGCCATTTTGTTGACCTAGTTACTATTTATAGTAACTCATTTGCATATAAGCGATTTGGATCATAGCGCATGCACAAGATTGACAACAGTTGCGCGACGGCCATTTTTGATGTTCGTCATTGTGCGCGGCGGCCATTTTGAACGCGTGTCGGAAGGCGGCCATCTTGGATGACTACTAATGGTTACACGTTTGCACATGTGTGGCGGCCATTTTAGATAACGTCGTATGTGCGTCCATAGTTTTAATATAGAAGCCGACTGACGTCATATCTAAGTTTAGAACGATAGTCATGCATTTGATAAGAACGTCTCAAAAGTTTACAGAGCTGACTTGTATACTCGATCTAGGGATCGTAGTCGCGGACATTAGGGGGCTCAGGCCCTCTGCCCTAGACGGAGACGTTTTAGTGAAAACCGTTTCTTGAAAAACTAAACATTTAGGAGCGCCGGGAGCATATTTGGGAGCGCATTTAGGAGCGCATTTAGGAGCGCTCCTCTGGTATCCTGAATTCAATATTGTGCCTATTTATAGAACATCACGTCACACCTGTGCTGATTGGTTATTTATTTATAGAATATAGCCTCATGTCTAGACTCTCACAATATCTTTTATTAAACAACGTTACAATATACCATTCATAAACTTTCATTTTAAGACATAGTTCAAATCAAAATATTCTTCAATACAAGTATCGATTTGTTACACATTTCATTCAATTTAATTTGGATTGGATTCTGAATCGTGTGAAAATACTATTGTATCTAGACTCCAAGTTTGTTGAAACCGTCATAAAATTAATGAATAAATGACATTTTTACGCATGAGTTATTCCACTTCCCGACCGATTATATCATCTGATAGAGCCTAGAAAGTTATTTGTACGAAACCCGACAAGGCTATGTTATCTCAAAACCTGACCCGATTATGATCGTTTGAAATTTCTGCGCAATAAAGCGTTAAATTGTGTGACGTCACACAACTTTTAAATCGTGATATCTCGGAAACGGTAAGAGATATACCTATATACGGTAACATTTTTGTAATCGGCGTGTCGTGAGCTTTAAAATGTTACTAAAACGAATATTCTACGATGAAGTTTAATTTTATGACGTCACTTCCGCTTTATTTAAACGACCGTATCTCAGCTATGACTCGTCCTAAACCTATAATGACTAAACCGTTAAATTCGTCTTTTCAATACCTTTCCAACGATATATTACTCGATAAGTTACGGACACGCATTAAAATTGATAGTTTATGACGTCATTTCTGTTTTATTCAAACGATTATATCTCAGGTCTGGTTCGTCCTATACCCATTAAAGTTACATATTTGAAAACTGCGCCATTTTTTTTATATGGTACCCTGCTCGGTTCGCTATTAAAGTTTTAATTTTTTACTTCTGACATAACTCGAAAATTATTTCAGCTTTACCCATAAATCTAGTATATTTGAAATCTGCTTTTCATTACCTTTTCAACGATACCTCGTTCGATACGCTATGATCATGCATAAAAAAGTTGATTTCATGACGTCATTTCCGGTGAAAACCATTTTTTCGTAATGTACTCGGTCATACCTTTTCATACCTTTTTTTTGTTGTGTATCTGGCGTGTGTTGACTCATCCGCTTAAGGATTATGTATCGTGTCAATACAAGAGCAGACAGTTAGGAGACACATACTAGGCTTGTCACAATCTCTTAGCGTGGGGTGTTCGGTTGATGCAATGGTTGTGAAATGCTATATCTAAAAATAGAAAAAGTCTTGCGCATTACGTGACTCTGTGTCGTGTGCAAAAATTCACGTAGGGAATTCATTTGAGTGTTGACCGTTGTAGAAGAAACATGTAAGTTATTTATAGAGTCTATATTTTCTTTAAATTTCTTATTTAATCTGTTATTTATTTTTAATTATTTATTACAGTAGTTATGTTCGGTTTTGTTAATGTGTATGATTGGTTGAGATGATACATGCATAGTGAATGTATGTTCATTTGTGAACTTGACGTTGAATAGTCAACAAGGTTAAATGAAAATATCAAATCCACAAATAAAAAGTCGTTAAGAAAATCAAACACGGGAAATACAGCCACGTTTCTAAATTCACCTTCCCCTCCCAGTCCCGACTAACTAACCGACCAATCAACGAATAAAAACGATCACAAACAACTAAAAACAACATAAAAAGACGTAGCATTTAAAGATCAACGTCACATAACCAATATAAACGATGTATTGAAATGTACGAATTATACACACACACAGCAAAGATACACAGCCCGGGACATAGTGTGCCCCATTGAGGAGCCAATAATCCAATACCATCCAATTTACATCAATAACACATCTATCGATATTTGAAAGTTAATGCTATTAATTTCATCATTGGTATAAATGGTCTGATTGGATTATGGTCACGAATAAATCATAAGTCATAATAGCAATGGATAGCACATTAGTCAATAAAGACGTTCAGTCATTTTACGACTATTTCTTCTTTACACTGGAATATACCCTCAGACATTTCACTTTTTGGAGATTGTTTTATACAAAGTTGCTTTGTTAACATAACTATGGAGGAAAACATGAATAATTATTAATGAGACAGACATTTTAGTAGTAAATAAAAACCTTGGTTTACAATTGAATTGAATACCTTTTGAAATACCATTAAAAATGCTGCACAAGTCAATTTCTATCGAGTAAATATAACTGTGTGACACATTTTGGTTAAAAATATGAAAATAAATAGAAACATTCGCCAATTTCTAGAATAACTATAAATAAGACATTTTTATGTATGCTGGGTTACACAAAGTTTTGTAATAGATTGCTTTATATACATGCATGCTGTACAAGTCAATGTCTACAGAGGCATACAGAGGCAGATGCATTTGTCAGATATAGATGTAGAGTGAGATACTAGTATGCCTTGTTGAATATACCAAAAGAAACCACACTGCTAGTCGATTAAAGTGATTTAATTGACTAGGTTTCGACGGACATGTCTTTTGAACAGTCTGTGAATCTGAATTTTAAGAAAAGTGGTGAAATAATTGGAATAACAAAACGACCAAGACTTAGAAAGAATGTTGCCACAAAATACTTGCCTTAAAATGGTAGCTATAAATTCAGTCACAAAAAATAATTGTTTTTGTTTGAAGTGACATGGTTGGGTCACATCAAGAATCTGGAAAGATATGACAAAAAAGAGACAATAAAGATGTTCAAAAATTAATATCAGTGTTTACATCAGGACTGATGACAAACCCGTGTCATAGTCCAGACGACCAAACGGACGGATACGATACATTAGTCAATAAAGTAGCAGTCGTTGTGCCGTCAGATATGATTAAACCTCTTGCAACCAGTATGAAGATTGGCAGAGACAACATGGAAACGTTTAATGACGAAAGGCTGATTTAAGGTGTCACTGCCACACCTGAAGTTGAAAACTGACTTCTCTCTATCAGAACTGAAATTGGTCAAATTGGAACATAGTACAAACATAAGTGCCGACAGGAAATTGTTTAGTAGAATGATAATTGCATCCACGTCCAGAGAACTTTATCTTAAAGAAGTTCAGAACTATCAGCTGTTCCATTGTCACCAGCACACACAGGTGAAACTTTGAGAAAGCCGTTTAAAAGTATGTTACTTGCTAAGCTATAGAAAGAAGTAAATGTTCATGTAAGACTTCCAATGTCTGGTGTACAGTTTACATTATAGATGGAATGGCAACCATTGAAATGGTTAACTGTGAAGGTGCAGTCATATTTGGATGCTTAACTGACAATTATTGGGAGTTGACTACATCATTCCTCCATCAGAACTGATATGGTAAAATTGCGTCTTTGATAGGTTAATGATAAGTTTCAATCAAATTGGGTGGGCAAGTAGTAAAATACAGAGCATCAAGAGCATTTTAGATAAAGATTGCCGGAGTAAAAGGCTCTTAGTCTATTCTCTGATGTCCGCCAAGAAGAATTGTCGCAGCTGGGTTTGTCTGTGACTTGTATTTTCCCAATAACTTTGAGTGTATTGCTGATGACATCAGTTACCAATTGTTTTGTCAAAAGAACTGCAAAACAAAAACACGCCACCATTGTCGAAGAGTTTAAAGGCATAGTACTACCATTGAAAACTGGAATACCCTCGTAAGGTAGTCGCATAATGGCAGTTATAAGTAAGTTTTTTTCTTATTTAGAAATGCATTTTCCTTACCTTATATTTTTATTTGAATGGTATTGTTGTTGTTTTGTGAACATTTTGAAAGCATTGTTATGATTGAATTGTGAATTCAGAAAAAATGATGCTTGGACATTTGGGTATGAATACATGATTTCGGAAGTTTACTTTCACTTTGTCAACAGTGTACACACTGAGCAGAACAAAATATATATGACACGTGACCACTACCTTTCTCATCATATTTTTAGTGTGCATAGGCTGACAAACGATAATATGGAAGTTACACTTCTTTCAAGCCTTGAAACTTTATTATTTACTATAGAAAAAAGAACAAAATCAATGATCGCAGCCGGAAGAGGTTGGTCTCTTAAAATTGATACAGTAACTGATAAAACCGCTTCTGGTGCCAAGGAAATGTAAATAATTATGTAAATGTGATATATCAGCACGGAAAAGGGATGATTTGTGCCAATGTAAAGCAAAGAAATCTACTGAAGCTTGTGAATATATGCAATTGAATTATACTACTTATGGAGGTGAATGAGACACTGCTTACTAGATAAAGTCAGTCAGATGTATACTATAAAAATGAACATTTAGACATTGAATGATATTTGTAATGAAACAGGCAATGAATAATTTCCATATGATCTATAATTTACATTTTTTCTGCAAATAACTTATTATTATAGACAAATTAGGTTTTCGAATATATATATTGATCGGCATGCTTCGTTTAGTTAAGCATACAGTAATAAATAAAAAAAACACATTTATACTATATAAACATATATTTCCTATTTATCTTATTTTCACGCGTATTTTTTACTGACCGAAAAACGTGGTAAACATAGCATGCAATCAAGAAAGGAAACTAAGGAGACCATTTTATTAGACTTGACTCCTTCATTGGGGGGGGGGGGGGGGGGGGGGGGGGGGGGGGGAGGGGGGATGGGGGGGGAGGGGGGGATGGGGGGGGGCGTAAATAGTATATAACACCCTTCACGCCCCATGCATAGGCTTAAACATTGCATTGTCCAGTAAAATTGATTGAGAAAGAAAATAACAACACCGAGTCTAGTTAGATGAATACATTAATGAATCCATTTAAACTTAAACGTTCAGAAAAGTGTAACATGTTAATCTAAAATGGTCCGAAAATGGTTCATGAAATTTATAATTCTTGACCCGTCACTTATAGAGTTATTACGTATAAGTACATTTTTATTTGAAATCAATCTGAAATGATGCTAGTCAAAAAAAACAACAGTAATATAAGTGTAAGTGTAGGCTCTATTCCATTATTCCCAAAGCCATAAGCGTTGTTATAAATTTTGATATATTTACCTTAAACTTAAATGCTTTTGTACTATAGACCTTGTAACATCACTTGGGCATCTATCAACAGATTAGGAAGTCAAACTTTTCTTTGCCTATTTTAGACTTAAAATAAAAATGCGCTCTTCCACTATTTATTATAATTTTATACTGGATGAATAGTGCCATAGACGAAATGTTATACGGTTTTATTTCTCTTTCCTCCAACTTAAATTACTCATATTACTGATTAATCATCGTAAACTGTTCTTTAACTGCGACAACAAACACATTAATGGACCTTGAATACGATTACAAAATATATTTTGTTGTAACCGGAATACACTACTAGCGTTCTGTCGACAGATTTCTTTAAGCTGTGTCAGCGGAGGAAGTGGAAGTTACTCTTACCAATGACCTTGACAAGTTCATAATGCTTTGTTATGTGCTGTAGTTAGGCAGTGCTTAGATGAGTAATATTTATGAACTTACAATGACAAATTGATCTCTTCTTTAACGTCTACACTGGATTAAACTGTAAAACAGCCTTGCTTGAGCTATGTTGAGATGTGTATTTCGTTAAGATAACTGTCGTTATAAGATGTAGTTGGTACTGTTTATGTGTGTTTAGTTTAGAAAGTTACCGTAACAAGATGTAGATTTTACTGTTTATGTGTGTTAGTTTATATAATTATCGTTAAAAGATGCAGCTGGTACTGTGTATGTGTGTTTAGTTAAGATAATTACCGTTACAGGATGTAGTTGATACTGTTTATGTGTGTTTAATTGATATAACCATCGTTACAAGATGTAGTTGGTACGGTTTATGTGTGTCTAGTTTAGATAGTCATTGTTACAGTATGTAGTTTGCACTATTTATGTGTGTTGAGTTTAGATAATTACCGTTACAAGATGTAGTTGGTACTGTTTATGTGTGTTTAGATAAGATAATTACCGTAACAAGATTCACTTGGCACTGTTTATGTGTGTTTAGTTTAGATACTTGCCGTTACAAGACGCAGTTGGTACTGTTTATGTGTGTTTCGTTTAGATAATTATCGTAACAAGAGGTAGTTGGTACTGTTTATGTGTATTAAATTTAGATAATTATCGTTACAAGATGTAGTTGGTACTGTTTATGTGTGTTTAGTTTAGATAATTATCGTAACAGTATGTAGTTGGTACTGTTTATGTGTGTTTAGTTAGGATTATCATCGTTACAAGATGTAGTTGGTAGTGTATATGTGTGTTTAGTTTAGGTAATCATCGTTACAAAATGTATTGGGTACTGGTTATGTGTAATTCGCGTAGATAATCATCGTTACAATATGTAGTTAGTACTGTTAATGTGTGTTTAGTCATCGTTACAAGATGTAGTTGGTAATGTTTATGTGTGTTTAGTTTAGATAGTTATCGTTACAAGATGTGGTTGGTAATGTTTATGTGTGTTTAGTTTAGATAATCATCGTTAGAATATGTTGTTGGTGCTGTTTATGTGTGTTTAGTTTATATAATCATCGTTAGAAGATGTAGTTGGTACTGTTTATGTTGGTTGAGTTTAGATAATTACCGTTACAAGATGTAGTTTGTACTGTTTATGTGTGTTAAGACTAGATAATTACCGTTACAAGATGCAGTTGGTACTGTTTATGTGTGGTTAGTTGAGATAATTATCGTTAAAAGATGTAGTTGGTACTGTTTATGTGTGTTTAGTTTAGATAAGTATCGTTACAATATGCAGTTGGCACTGTTAATGTGTGATTAGTTTAGATAATCATCGTTACAAAATGTAGTTGGTACTGTTTATGTGTGTTTAGTTTAGATAGTTATCGTTACAATATGTAGTTGGCATGTAAATGTGTGTTTAGTTTAGATTATCATCGTTACAAGATGTGGTTGGTAATGTTTATGTGTGTTTAGTTTAGATAATCATCGTTAGAATATGTAGTTGGTGCTGTTTATGTGTGTTTAGTTTATATAATCATCGTTAGAAGATGTAGTTGGTACTGTTTATGTTGGTTGAGTGTAGATAATTACCGTTACAAGATGTAGTTGGTACTATTTATGTGTGTTAAGATTAAATAATTACCGTTATAAGATGCAGTTGGTACAGTAAATGTATGTTTAGTTTAGATTATTATCGTAACAAGATGCAGTTGGTACTATTTATGTGTGTTTCGTTTATATAATTATCGTAACAAGATGTAGTTGGTACTGTTTATGTGTGTTTAGTTTAGATAATCATCGTTACAAGATGTAGTTGGTACTGTTTATGTGTGTTTAGTTTAGATAATCATCGTTAAAAGATGTAGTTGGTACTGTTTATGTGTGTTTAGTTTAGATTATCATCGTTACAAGATGTGGTTGGTAATGTTTATGTGTGTTTAGTTTAGATAATCATCGTTAGAATATGTAGTTGGTGCTGTTTATGTGTGTTTAGTTTATATAATCATCGTTAGAAGATGTAGTTGGTACTGTTTATGTTGGTTGAGTTTAGATAATTACCGTTACAAGATGTAGTTTGTACTGTTTATGTGTGTTAAGACTAGATAATTACCGTTACAAGATGCAGTTGGTACTGTTTATGTGTGGTTAGTTGAGATAATTATCGTTAAAAGATGTAGTTGGTACTGTTTATGTGTGTTTAGTTTAGATAAGTATCGTTACAATATGCAGTTGGCACTGTTAATGTGTGATTAGTTTAGATAATCATCGTTACAAGATGTAGTTGGTACTGTTTATGTGTGTTTAGTTTAGATAGTTATCGTTACAATATGTAGTTGGCATGTAAATGTGTGTTTAGTTTAGATTATCATCGTTACAAGATGTGGTTGGTAATGTTTATGTGTGTTTAGTTTAGATAATCATCGTTAGAATATGTAGTTGGTGCTGTTTATGTGTGTTTAGTTTATATAATCATCGTTAGAAGATGTAGTTGGTACTGTTTATGTTGGTTGAGTTTAGATAATTACCGTTACAAGATGTAGTTTGTACTGTTTATGTGTGTTAAGACTAGATAATTACCGTTACAAGATGCAGTTGGTACTGTTTATGTGTGGTTAGTTCAGATAATTATCGTTAAAAGATGTAGTTGGTACTGTTTATATGTGTTTAGTTTAGATAAGTATCGTTACAATATGCAGTTGGCACTGTTAATGTGTGATTAGTTTAGAAAGTTACCGTAACAAGATGTAGCTGGTACTGTTTGTGTGTGTTTAGTTTATATAATTATCGTTACAAGATGTAGTTGGTACTGTTTATGTGTGTTTAGTTTAAATAATTACCGTAACAATATGTAGTTGGTATTATTTATGTGTGTTTAGTTTAGATAATCATCGTTACAACATGTAGTTGGTACTGTTTATGTGTGTTTAGTTAAACCCCCAACTTTTCTTTAAAATAAAATGGGAGGAGCCTAATTTCAAATGGTGGCACTTTATTGCAACAATGTTGAACTGGGAGATGTTTTTCTGTAAAACATAGAAACAACTTTGTCATTATTTTCAAAAAGAAGTGCAGTTGTAGGGACATACTTTGGCTTTACAAAAATGCCCTTTATTCACAAAAGCTCCCTGAAACTAAGTAGTAGTTGTCCTTACAAAATTGAGATATCAAGGGAAATTTGCTAAATATTTGAATTTTGAACCCGTTTGACCCTTATCACGTGGTGTAAACAGCAACACTTGCTTGGAGATGTGTATAACCCACTTTGAGGAGCCATGCAGTGTTTGATATCTCAGAGTAGAATAATGTGTTTGACTTTCAGTTTGTGAATTACATGTTTGTGAAGATTAATCTTCATAATATATTTGCCTTTTTCATATTATAAACAAATGATTATACATTGTAGTTTATGGCTTATCTTAGATACATGCATACATGCTTTTTTATTTGGATGCAAATAAGTAACCATTCACACTAACCTTGTTTGATCATTATTCTGAATCCCATAATTCACAATAGCTTCCTTTTGGAAATGTTTTTTGTTTAAGCAAATAAATGTCATTTTATTGTTTTTACAGTTCTTATATCACAGCCTTCAATGAAAACCACTTAGTGGTATATAGGCGGCATTGGATGTTTGTGTATGAACCATTAACTAGGTTCAAAACACAACTTGGCATAATTTAGATCTTGGTTGATTCAATATTCTTTGCACTTTTTCTTACATAATTAAGCAGGAACCAAACTCCTACATTTGAAAACAAATTCCAGTATTTTCTGTATCTAGCCTACGTTTTGGTAAATGACCGTTTCTTTGATTAGGAAATGAAAATTCACCTAGCCAAAACTGATGTTGAAATGTTATTTACGGACATGAAACAATATCCATAACTGTTCTACAGGAATGTATTTATTTTCATCATCATCATCATCAGCATCATAATCAATTCCCCACTTTCCTCATCTGTGCCTCAATTTTTGTCCTGAATGCCATCTGACAATAAATGTTCCTTTAAGTTCTGTGTCTAACTATAGTTATTTTCATCAACATTAATTGACCAGTCTGGTGTAACTTAATGATCTTGAAATCACACTCATTATACCCTAATCAAATAAATGAAATAATATACGAAATTGTTCCCTCAAAACCTTCAAAGTATTTCCACATTTTCTTCCATTTGTAAGTTTTGCCAGGGAAATTGTGAACCTAAATGGAATGGGTCATTCTATTATGTTAAAGAAGTTTCTGTATTTTCAATCTTTTTATGTTTTGTCTCACAAATAATTGTTTGCCCTTTACTTGTGTCCAAGCAATTTATTTACAATTCATTACAACATTTATGCCTGTTTGATATCAGTCCATAATAAATACGATAAACCATTTTTCATAAATAGTTTCATTCTCTCTCAGTAAAAAATGTACTAATCCATGGAACTTGACCCAAATAATTTCACTTTATCTCTTTGATCATGACCAGAGATATGTTATATGTAGCCCAGCATGAAACTGTAAATTGGATGTATCTAATTAGCAATTTTGTTTATTATGCATGCAGATAAGATGTCCATTGCAATATATTTGAGTGCTGTGTTTGATGTACTAAATCTGGGGAAACCTTTATTTTAATCCATAATACTGAGGAACCTGCATGTACAATAAACATTGTTGCTTAGATTAACTTTCATAATATCAATCAATTATATTTACAAGAAATTCAGTGTATTAACTTGCAATAGGCGGTATCATCTATGGCTATGCTGGTAGTTACAGCTTATGTTGGACATGAGTATTATCAAATAACTGTAGTAAACTTGTCGGCTGCTAGTGATAAGCCAAGCCTATAATACTGTGTGTAGGAGCTACCGGCGATGGGCCTTTAAGATAATTACCGTTACAAGGTGTGGTTGATAATGTTTATGTGTGTTTAGTTTAGATAACCATCGTTACAAGATGTAGTTGGTACTGTTTATGTGTGTTTAGTTTAGAAAAACATCGTAACAAGATGTGGTTGGTACTGTTTATGTGGGTTGAGTTTAGATAATAACCGTTACAAGATGTAGTTGGTACTGTTTAGTTGTGTTTAGTTAAGATAATTATCTTTACAAGATGTAGTTGGTACTGTTAATGTGTGTTTCGTTTGGATAATTATCGTTACAAGATGTAGTTGGTACTGTTTATGTGCGTTTCGATTAGATAATTATCGTTACAAGAGGTAGGTGGTACAGTTTATGTGTGTTTAGTTTAGATAATTATCGTTACAAGATGTAGTTGGTACTGTTTATGTGTGTTTCGTTTAGATAATTATCGTAACAAAATGTAGTTGGTACTGTTTATGTGTATTTAGTTTAGGTAATCATTGTTACAAATTGTAGTTGGTAATGTTTATGTGTTTTTAGTTTAGATAATCATCGTTACAAGATGTAGTTGTAGGTACTATTTGTGTATGTTTAGTTTAGATAATCATCGTTAAAATATGTAGTTGGTACTGTCTATGTGTGTTTAGTTTAGATAATCATCGTTGCAATATGTAATTAGTACTGTTTATGTGTGTTTAGTTTAGATACTTACCGTAACAAGATGTAATTGGTACTGTAAATGTGTGTTTAGTATATATTATTATCGTTACAATATGTAGTTGATACTGTTAATGTGTGTTCAGATTAGATAAACATCGTTACAAAATTTAATTTGTACTGTTTATGCGTGTTTAGTTTAGATAATCATCGTTACAAGATGTATTTGGTACTGTTTATGTGTGTTTAGTTTAGATAGTCATCGTTACAAGATGTAGTTGGTACTGTTTATGTGTGTTTAGTTTAGGTTATCATTATTACAAAATGTAGTGCGTACTGTTTATAGGTAATCATCGTAACAAGATGTAGTTGGTACTGTTTATGCGTGTTTAGTTTAGATAATCATCGTTACAAGATGTATTTGGTACTGTTTATGTGTATTTAGTTTAGGTAATCATTGTTACAAAATGTAGTTGGTACTGTTTATGTGTGTTTAGTTTAGGTAATCATTGTTACAAAATGTAGTTGGTACTGTTTATGTGTGTTTAGTTTAGGTAATCATCGTTACAAGATGTAGTTGGTTCTATTTGTGTGTGTTTAGTTTAGATAATCATCGTTAAAATATGTAGTTAGTACTGTTTATGTGTGTTTAGTTTAGATACTTACCGTAACAAGATGTAATTGGTACTGTAAATGTGTGTTTAGTTTATATAATTATAGTTACAATATGTAGTTGATACTGATAATGTGTGTTTAGATTAGATAATCATCGTTACAAAATGTTGTTGGCACAGTTTATGCGTGTTTAATTTAGATAATCATCGTTACACAATGTAGGTGGTACTGTTTATGTGTGTTTAGTTCATAAAATCATCGTTACAATATGTAGTTGGTACTGTTTATGTCTATTTAGTGTAGGTACTTATCGTTACATTATGTAGTTGGTAATGTTTATGTGTGTTTGGTTTAGATAATCATCGTGACAAGATATAGTTGGTACTATTGATGTGTGTTTAGTTTAGATAATTATCGTTACAATATGTAGTTGGTACTGTTTATATGTTTTTAGTTTATATAATTATCGTAACAAGATGGAGTTGATACTGTTAATGTGTGTTTAATTTATATAATCATCGTAACAAGATGTAGTTGGTACTGTTTATGTGTGTTTAGTTTAGATAAGTATCGTTACAAGATGTAATTGGTACTGTTTATGTGTGTTTAGTTTATATTATTACCGTTATAATATGTAGTTGGTACTGTTGTTTATGTGTGTTTAGTGTAGATAATCATCGATACCATATGTATTTATTTATTAAATATGTTTATTATCAATTATCTGATTTAGTTAAATCGATAAGATAACCATAGCATTATGAATGAGTAAATATAATCGTTGTGTAAGTTTAACGAATAACTGCGACGAAGTATATGTCAATTGAATCTTTGTTCATGCTCTTGTTCATGTATTTATAAGTTGAATTAGTGTTGTTCTAAATCATGAGTGATTGCACGCTGTGATTTTTATTTTAATACGTATTTCTAGGTAAGAGCTGATGTGCCTTAGCCTCAAGATATTTTTTTCTGAACTTACAAAAGAAAGATAAAATAGTTAACACAAAGAAATTTGAAACACATTGCTTTAAATGATCGATTTATGGAACCATAGCTGATGTAAAATATCTTAAAGACTATAACAATAATGATATGTTGTACATTACAGGCATATTGTAACTTAAATTTAAACCTTTCAATAAGCATATCTTCCAAAACAAATGATTTGCCATTTTTATGTTCAAACCCCAAATCAATATTTTTATTAGTGATATAATCGTCGGAGGAACGATGAGGAGAAGAAACTCATATTTAAAGTTCTTTATTTTAACGTCAATATTCTCCGTTTAAATTATTTAGGGAAATATTTAATTCTCTTTTTCGTGTGATTCGTTAGTGGTCTCTTTATCTCAATGATCTGCAGTTCATAAAATACTAACTTACGTTTTGTTTCTAAAACTTATCCAAAATATTTCATTGTTCATGTGTGCTAGAAAATAGTGTTTTAGCATGCATTTAATTATCATATATTTACTTGATTTAATGGGTGTGCTAATGAACTGGTACCTACCAGGATCCCAGGAAAGCGTGGTTAGATTAATAAATTTCTCTTTAACATATCGTGTACAACTCTGTTTTAGCTCGATTGCTATAAATTTGTGGTAGCAGTGTCTTTTGAATGCTACATCACATATAAAAAATCTTTTCATCTTTAGTAATACAGATAAACTTGTTGTTACTTTAAACACAATATGCTGATTATTCCAATACAATTTATTTTATTTTAATGTTCGACATGAAACAATGCTGCATGGAAATGAAAGCAGAAATAGCATAACTTAAATGTTTTTTAGAGTCTTAAAATTTCCAGACTGAGCACAAATCGCTGATAAGACATACATTTTAATTTCCTTAGAAGAATAAAAAAGAGAATTATTTTGTATCGAAATACAATCATCGAGTGAAAACTTACAGTGGAAAAAGACTTGTAAGAATACAATTTGTAATATACGAGGTATGTCCCAAAAATAATAGGACAACCCTGTCATTTTCGTATTTACGGCGTCACATGCAAACCAGTGGTATCAAAGGATAAACTGACATATTTTCTATTGTCATAAAACATCAAATTAACGTTCAGTGCTCATTAGGTTCATACAAAAGTCACCCTAGTAACGCGAGTTTAGAAGTACGGGGGACTTTGGAATTAGATATCATTTAAAAACACCAACATTGACTTGGAAAACAGACGACTTTCTCAATAACAACAGACGTAATTTGAGATCATTTGCGAATGTCGTTTATAAAACCAAAGTTATCGACAGATCAACTAGTACAACACTTGAAGAGACGGTGAGACGAGCGTTACTGACCATCAGCGTTCTAGACGATCGAAAGCTGGTGTGTTTGCCATCTTAAAAAGGGCTTTCAGGACATCCAGGCCATGTGCCGGAGTGTACATTCTGCATATACAGCAGTTAGGATATATGAGTCGTAAATGTATCGTGATACGTACCGAAACATGGTTTATTACCACAAAAAATGTGTTTTGCACAGCGGTTCATACTTCGAAAACGAATGACTTTAATTTGAATGTCAACTTGACGTCTCATTAATAACGTCAATCTCCCCCGTACTTTGTAACAGGTCAGTTTTGACTTGTCAAAATTAATATTAAAAGTTTGTGTACATTAATGAAACTTTGCATTTTAATAGTTTAAATATGGAAATTTTTTCATACCATATAACACTAAAAAACATATTTCTAAATGCGTCTTATTACTTTTCGGACATACCTCGTACTTAGTGGAAATAATTGAATTGTTTTTCCTATCCCATAAATGCTACTAAGTATTTCAAGTTTTGTCTTTACAATTGTTCCAAAGTTTACATACAAACTTATTCCTAATAAGGGACGATTGGATATTATATCTACGAATAATCCACACTCAGGCGTAGTATTTGAATACGTAAGTATTTTGTTTTATTTTAAAGCAGTGTAAATCATTCATAAACAGTAGCAGAGAATTTGTATCGCAAAATCAGTAAAACATTCGTATAAGAATAACAGTTTGTATCGCGACACTAGTAAAACTGAAGTGTCGTAATGTGTTCACGTGTTATGAAATTTGTGTGGTTACAGCTAAGAACTTTATTAAACCGGATTCTTTATGTTGTTAAGTTAATGTCGTTACTTATTGTAATTATTATATGATTGTATATTCAAGTTCTTAAAAAAAAATGTAATTTCTATTTTGAGTTTATTTGTTTTTTACCCTAGTGAGTTGTCGATCCTTGGTCAATTTACCACAAAACTAATTAGTTTTCAGATAAGACAATATCTAAATTCATAAATAAGTTACAAACGATATAATGGTGTATGCAGTCGATGCTAGCATTAACGCGACACAGTGTTGGTAATATGTGAAGCATGGGCAAACGATATACATATATTTGGTCCCGACCAATTGGGACTGGCATTGCCGTTACATTATTTTATCTGTAGGAGTTTGTTGATTCCTCACCCTATCTTAATTGGAAACCGTAATGAACCTGCCCTATATGTACGATGCCAAAGATTTTAAACTCATACATACTGAATTTTGCTTGGGGTGAAAAAAACCGCTGGTTTGTGCGGTGAACTTGGCAGATTCCCACTAACCATAACAAGAAAATTGTGCATTCTTAAATACTGGTAAAATATATTAATTTAAAAACAAAACAATCATATGTAAACCAAAAAGGTTTATATCATGATAAAAATGATGTTAAAAATTATTATAAGTTTAATAAAACCAATTGGGCAGACCAATTAATAAAATAACTTGATAACCTCGGTTTTTCTAACATTTGGCTATACCAATTTGAATAAAATACCTTTTGATTTATTTGCTCGATTCACATAAACATAGCTGGTTTGCAAATATTTATAACTCAAATCGATTACGATCATATTGTATATTTAAAAATTAAATTCGAACCAGAAAAGTACTTAGACGTTATCCGGTATACACTGAGCCAATTGAGACATAGACATATCTTCACATAGATTACAAATAAAATATAGAAGATACAATAACAAACCTATAGATGACAGAATATGTACTAAATGCAACCAGAACGTAATTGAAAGCGAATTTCATTCTTTACCGAAATGTATACTATTGAAACAGAAATATTTTACCCATTTTTCTGCACATGGCGAACATTAAAAGATTTGACAACCTAATGCCAAGTAACTCATTAATAACTTTAACAAACATTTCAAAATATTAGGTCAAGCATTCAAACTAAGAAATGAAGTGGTTAAATAAAAAATCATAGAAATAATGACTAAAACGTCAGAAAACATTTATCAACAATACATGTTAAATCACGCTTATATATTATTTCATTTAAATGTTAATGTTTAGGTGTTAATACAAATTAGCTTCTCGGTAAATAAGTCAAATGGTGTGTGTTTGTTTCATGTTCTTGATACTTGTAAATTACATGTTTATTTCATGTTCTCAAAATAAGAGATTATTAGCATTTAATGATCTTTTTAGACTATAAACGTTAATCATGTAATTAATGCTTAATGGTATATTGAATTGAATTGAGCTATAGCTGTTCAATCTGAGAAGTTTTTCACACTAACAATTGGTAATTATCAAGGAAATCCATTTATAAACACAATTTTATCCAGATATAAGCATTAATAGATATATTTATAATTAGATCCTTTGAATACAATTAATTAAACTTAAAAATTTTCTCAAATGAGTAATACATTCTATTATAGAAACAATAGTTCATACTATATTAGGTGAGTGGGCGAAACTGTTTATCAAAGATATATTAATGCAAAACCAGCTTTGAAGTATCAAACTATAATGTCAAATAAGAAACCTAATCTTGCTATAATATGACAATAATAACATATAATCGTATATAACTTAAAGGGAAAGATATGCAGGTTAACTATTTCCGATTTTGTTTAAATGCACGTATACTTAAGGTGCTATGTTTGAATTGCGTTCTTTAATCGTTACTTTTATTATCAATAGGATATAGAAAAATAATATTTTTATTAGTGTATTGATGTTAGTTTGTTATTTTCGGAACATGCAATACAATTTATAATCCTCTATAAATAACTGTATCTACATTTTTATTAATTATAGAAACAGATATCTAAAAATATATCAATTTTAAAATATACAGTAAGGGATATATATTTAGCTTATTAATTACACAGTCAAAGAGTAAATACATTAAATTGTAGTTATCATGATGACTACAGTTTGTTAAAACACACATTATGTTGAATTGAACGCTTTTTGTTTTTACCTCTTAAAAGATAACATTATCTTGCATTTAAAAACTATATTAAAATAATCCCGTTGCGATGTTACCCATGTCTAAAGTTTCCATAAAGCACATTTTATATTGAATTTATCTCTTTGTGGTATGACCAATGTCTACAGTTTCCTTAAACCACACTCTATATTGAAATCATCAATTTGTGTTATTACCCATGTCTAAAATTTACTAAAAAATACACTTTATATTGAATTGGTCCCTTTGTGGTATTACCCATGTCTTTTAGTATGCCCAGAAATAGCAGTTTTAAGGAAAAAAAGTATATACCAATTTTATCATATACGCCTAAATATGATTTAAATTTCTTTTCTTTTGTTGGTGGAAAACTATACAGAATTAAAAAAAAACAAACTTAGTTTATCAATCGACAAATTGTTGAAATATGTGAAAAGGTAAAATGTTTAACATGACAGACATTTGAAGACTGTACATTTGTTAAAATATTTTTATTATGGTATATGCATATACGTTATAAAAGCGCACTTACCGCGTGAGAAATTTAATGATCCTCAGGTATCCATTAATTGAGTACATGTATCACTTTAACAATAGACGCACGTGAAAATTAACACAAGTAACAGACGTTGCATGCCAGATAAAGTACAGATACAGGAAAGATAATTATTATATTACAGGGATCAGGCGAGATTGCGCTCTAAAAACTTATTGCAGGTATTATGAATTCATTGACCGTTACTATCTATATGATTATTTTAACTAACAATTGATATTTAATATTTACATTATTACATAGTCGTTCCCTTAAGCTATGCTTATATGTACGTTTATTACATGTCACCATTATGTTATGATAATATAGTAATTTGAATATTAATGCTTATGCTGTTCATAAAAACCTAAGTGTAAATAAAAGAATTGATTTTTTTATTGAAAAATCAAAGTATCATTTAAGCACACTTTATATTGAAATCATCCATTTGTTTTATCACACATAGTTAAAGTTTTCTAAAACCACACTTTATATTGAAATCATAAATTTACCCATATCTAAAATTAACTCAAAACACACTTTATATTGAATTTACCCCTTTGTGTTCTTACCAATGTCTAAAGTTTCTTTAAAGCACACTTTATATTGAATACACCCCTTTGTGATAATACACATATCTCAAATTTCATTAAAGCACACTCTATATTTAATTCACCCCTTTGTGTTGTCACCTTTGTCTAAAGTTTCATTAAAGCACACATTATATTGAATTCACCCCTTTGTTGTCTTACCCATGTCTACAGTTTCTTTAAAGCACGCTTTATATTGAATTCACCCCTTTTCGATATTACACATATCTAAAATTTCATTTAAGCACACTTTATATTGAATTCACCCCTTTGTATCACCTATGTCTAAAAATTCATTAAAGCACACATTATATTGAATTCACCCCTTTGTGTTTTTACACATGTCTAAAGTTTTTTTAAAGCACACTTTATATTGACATCATCCATTTGTGATATAACCCATGTCTAAAGTTTCTTTAAAGCACACTTTATATTGAATTCACCCTTTTGTGTTCTACCAATGTTTAAGGTATCTTAAAAGCACACTTTATATTTAATTCATCCATTTCTGTTATTATACATGTCTAAAGTTGCTTCAAAGCAAACTTTATATTGAAATAACCCCCTTTGTGTTATAACCCGTATCTAAAGTTTACTTAAAGCACACTTTATATTGAATTCGTCCCTTTGTATTATTACCCATATCTAAAGTTTACCTGAAGCACACTTTATATTGAATTCATCCCTTTGTGTTATTGTTTACTTTAAGCACATTTTATATTGAATTCACACCTTTGTGCTATTACCCATATCTAGAGTTTACTTATAGCACACTTTATGTTGAATTCACCCCTTTTGCGTAATTACCCATATCTAAAGTTTCTTTAAAGCACACTTTATATTGAATTCACCCCTTTGTGTTATTACCCATATCTACAGTTTCATTAAAGCACACTTTATATTGAATTCACCTCTTTGAGTTGTTACCCATATCTAAAGTTTCATTAAAACACACTCTATATTGAATTCACCCCTTTGTGTTATTACCCATGCATGTCTAAATGTTCCTTAAAGCACACTTTATATTGAATTCACCCCTTGGTGTTATTATCCATGTTTTAAGTTTTATTAAAGCACACTTTATATTGAATTCACCCCTTTGAGTTATTACCCATATCTAAAGTTTACTTAAAGCACACATTACATTGAATTCACTCCTTTGTGTTATTACCCATATCTAAAGTTTCATTAAAGCACACTTTATATTGAATTCACCAATTTGTGTTATTACCCTTATCTAAAGTTTACCTATAGGACACTTTATATTGGATTCACCCCTTTGTTTCATTACCCACATTTAAAGTTTCATTTAAGCACACTTTATATAGAATTCACCCCTTTGAGTTATTACACATATCCAATATTTCATTAAAGCAAATTTTATATTGAATTCACCCCTTTGTGTTATTATACATATCTAAAGTTTACTAAAAGCACACATTATATTTAATTCACCCCTTTTTGTTATTACCCATGTCTAAAGTTTCCTTAAAGCACACTTAATACTGAATTCACCCCTTTGTGTTTTTACCCATGTCTAAAGTTTCCTTAAAGCACACTTAATATTGAATTCACCCCTTTGTGTTTTTACCCATGTCTTAAGTTTTATTAAAGCACACTCTTTATTGAAATCATCCATTTGTATTATTACACATATCTAAAGTTTCCCTAAAGCACACTTTATATTGAATCCACCTCTTGTGTTATTACCCATATCTTAAGTTTCCTTAAAGCACACTCTATATTGAAATCATCCATTAGTGTTATTACACTTATCTAAAGTTTCATTAAAACACACTTTATATTGAATAACCTCTTTGTGCTATTTCCAATATCTAAAGTTTCCTTAAAGCACACTTTATATTGAATTCACCCCCTTGTGTTATTACCCATATCTTAAGTTTCCTTAAAGCACACTCTATATTGAAATGATCCATTTGTGTCATTAACTAAAACATGTCATTATATACCAGAACACGGATTGGGTATGTTTTGACTTTTGTCATAAAATATAAATTGAAAGCGATATTGTGATATAAAGAATATCGTTATTAAAACATGCTTCAGGCGATATTGTGTCATAGAATGTCGTTATTAATAAATGTATGGCTATATTGCCTATCAAAGCTGAATATATATTTTTCTAAGTATCTTATATAATAATTGTTCAACCTGTCGAGATCGCAGACGAAGGCTCGTTCTCTCCCAACAGGACCAATTACACAAAGTGGTCGTAGCGTAACCGTATAAAACTTTAAACAAAATTTACGCTACCAAAGCAGTCCAAAGGGAAATAATATGAAAATGCACGTTCTCGTATGAAATCAAATTACAGACTGTTCAACGATTTCTCCAATATCACGAAACAACAAGAGATTGTATTACTAGATAAAGCATTGCTATGTTGTGAAATGGTACGGCAAAATGTTGCCAAGTTATCTTCCTAAAATCAGAAAATATATTACATACTGTTAAAAATGGATTCATCACGATAACATATTAAGGTTGATTCATTAACAACAGCACCAATTAGACAAAAATGGTCATGATATGACCGTATAATGTAATTATAAGAAATCTATGAGGCTAAAGCAGTCAATAGGGATTTTTTTTATATCAAGGTTCTTTGGATTTGTTACATCGCTGAGCATGTATCAGAATGACTCTCAGATATAGCACAGTAACAGACTGATCAATGGTTTTCCAATATTTCTAGACAATGCAATTTTCTTCTTCAGAGATGCGTATTATTTCATTTGATACCGTTTTGTTATTGAAGCAGAGTTAAATAAATTCGTATATTACCTATATTTTAACATTTATTTTACAGTTGCTGTCGAATGATGTGACAGTTTGAAACACCAATACTACTAATACCAAAAACAACAGCTCAGGTTAAAAGCTATTTTTTAAACTGTATACATGTTGAATAATATCCATTTTATATAAAATATACAAAAGTTATTATCCAATGGTACAGTCGTTAAATGATATAAGAATCCGTTTATAGAACATTATAGGAAAACCTGTGTTGTTAGGAAAATGCACGAAAAACCAAAAAAAAAAAAAAAAAAAAATACTTGTTACGGGACTCGAACTCGGAACACCGAACGACAATCCGCAGATTTACCAACTACGTCACATAGAAATATATATATCAAAATCGGTGATATAAATCTATGTTGAATTTAACCGCTTACCAGGATTTAATCATTGATTCCCGGAAATTTCTGGACGTTTAAGGATTTAACTACTTACTCAATAATGCTATTCCATGGGCCAGGTTTTATTGAAATATCGGCGATAATAGAGAGTTTAAATCCACTTTTTTCTCCATAACCAACGTTTATTTTGTAATATTACATACTATTAAAACGAGCATAATTTGTTATGACATTGTTCTAGAAAATAAAATATACGTTTTAGAATGACATCCTTTCAAGATTAGATTTTCATATAACTACATTGTCTAGTTTAGCAGCTTCTTCGTTGAACATATATTGGAATGGTTTCAAATATAGAATTTGCAGACTGGTCAATGGTTTCTCAAATAACACGATACCAAATGATTTTTTTCTCCAGAGAGGCCTATTATTCAAGTTGTTATCGTTTTGTACTTATAGGTAAGTAGAAGTAGATAAATACTGGTACTTTCGATACTAAAAAATATATTTTTTTTAAAGTAAAACTTGGTCAGTGATTGGTTTGCAGGTGATTGTTACTTTCTTCAGGGCGTACAACTGCATGAAAAATATATTGAAATAATTGTAAGTCATTGATTTATTATGAATGTTTAAAAATGTAAGTATTTAAAAAGGCAAGAGTTTTTGACTTCAAACCTACCTCCATATCAACTTCACTGTAGTTCAAACCTACCTCCATATCAACTTCACTGTAGTTCAAACCTAACTCCATATAATGTTTTTATGACTAAACTGTCATTCACACCTACCTCCATATAATATTTTTTATGACTAAATTGTAATTCACACCTACATCCATATAATGTTTTTATGACAAAAACTGTAGTTTATAACTACTCCATATAATGTTTCTATAATTAAACTGTAATTCACACCTACCTCAATATAATATTTTTATGATAAAACTGTAATTCACATTTAATTCCATATAATGTTTCTATAAATAAACTGTAGTTTACACCTACTCCATATAATGTTTCTATAACTTAACTGTAATTTACACCTACTCCATATAATGTTTCTATTACTAAACTGTAATTCACACCTACCTTCATATAAAGTTTCTATAACTAAACTGTAATTTACACCTACTCCATATAATAATTCTATAACTAAACTGTAATTCACACTTTCTTCCATATAATGTTTCTATAAATTAACTATAATCACACTTACCTCCATATAATGTTTCTATAACTAAACTGTAATTATCACTTATTTCCATATACTGTTTCTACAACTAAACTGTAATTCACACTTACCTCCATACAATGTTTCTATAAATTAACTATAATCACACTTACCTCCATATAATGTTTCTATTACTAAACTGTAATTATCACTTACTTCATTATAATGTTTCTATAACTAAACTGTAATTATCACTTACTTCCATATAATGTTTCTATAACTAAACTGTAATTCACATCTACCTTCATATAGTGTTTCTATTGCTAAAATGGAATTCACACCTACCTCCATATAATGTTTCTATAAATAAACTTTTGTTCAGACCAACCTCCATATAATGTTTCTATAACTAAACTGTAGTTTACACCTACTCAATATAATGTTTCTATTACTAAACTGTAATTCACACCTACCTTCATATAAAGTTTCTATAACTAAACTGTAATTTGCACCTACCTCCTTATAATTACTTAACTGTAATTTACACCTACTCCATATAATAATTCTATAACTAAACTGTAATTCACACTTACTTCCATATAATGTTTCTATAAATTAACTATAATCACACTTACCTCCATATAATGTTTCTATAACTAAACTGTAATTCACACTTACCTTCATATAATGTTTCTATAAATTAACTGTAATCACACTTACCTCCAAATAATGTTTCTATAACTAAACTGTAATTATCACTTACCTCCATATAATGTTTCTATAACTAAAATGAAATTATCACTGACCTCCATATAATGTTTCTATAACTAAGCTGTAATTATCACTTACTTCCATTTAATGTTTCTATAACTAAACTGTAATTCACATTTATCTCAATATAATGTTTCTATAAATTAACTATAATCACACTAACCTCCATATAATGTTTCTATAACTAAACTGTAATTCACACTTACCTCCATACAATTTTCTATAAATAAACTTAATCACACTTACTGTAATTATCTCTTACTTCCATATAATGTTTCTATAACTAAACTGTAATTATCACTTACCTCCATATAATGTTTCTATAACTAAACTGAAATTATCACTAACCTTCATATAATATTTCTATAACTTAACTGTAATTCACATTTACCTCCATATATTGTTTTTATAACTTAACTGTAATTATCACTTACTTCCATATAATGTTTCTATAACTAAACTGTAATTATCACTAACTTCCATATAATGTTTCTATAACTAAACTATAATCACACTTACCTCCATATAATGTTTCTATAACTAAACTATTGTTCACACTTACCTTCATATTAAGCTTCAATAACTAATCTGTAATTTACACAAATCTCCATATAATGTTTCTATAAATAAACTATTATCACACTTACCTCCATATAGAGTTTTTATAACTAAAATATAATTCACACTAACCCCTATATAATGTTCTATTACTAAACTGTAATTCACACCTACCTCCATATTATGTTTCTATAACTTAAATGTAATAAATGCCTACCTCCATATAATGTTTCTATAACTAAACTGTAATTTACGCCTACCTTCTTATAATGTTTCTATAACTAAACTGTAGTTCACACTTACCTTTATATAATGTTTCTATAACTAAACTGTAATTCACTCCAACATCCATATAATGTTTCTATAACTAAACAGTAATTCACACTTACCTTCATATAATGTTTCTATAACTAAATTGTAATTCTCACTTACCTCCATATAATATTTCTATAAATTAACTGTAATTAACCCTTATCTCCATATAATGTTGCTTTATCTAAACTGTAATTCACACCTTTCTCCATATAATGTTTCTATATCTAAAATGTAATTCACACCTTCCTTCATATAATGTTTCTATAACTAAACGATAATTCACACTAACCTCCATATATGATATATCTATTAGTATATTGATGTCAGGATTTTTTTTCGGACATTTGGACGGAAGATATTATAAGTAAGTCAGTAAATATTTTATAATAGTGACATGTTCATGGAATACATAATAAAGAAACATTATACAAAATAGATAAGTAAATAGCACCTTGCCAAACGGGCCTATAAGACACCTACAATTAAAAAAGTAGTTGTAACACATCAGAGTATATACAATGTACACATGAATATCTTGAGTGGTAATAGTTATATGATTTTAGTCTTTAACTGACTTCATGAAATCATTCTTATTTCTTTAATATTGTTGTGTAAGTAAGAATGAAATCGATTTAAAAGTTAATTAAAGAAATACCACGAAAGAGTAATGTATCAATAGCATATATCAATGTTCGTAAAAAATAATATTTCGTCTAGTATAATAAGCGTTAAACATATATTTTGCAACTTTTCTTGCATATGTTTGCATCAAGTATGACATTTTTTCTTGAATTTGAAATTTTTTATAGGTATTGTCACCAACGATATCACAAAATGTATTTTTACTAAAATGCATAAATTATACAGTTCACTGTATAATAAAACGTGTATTTCATCCTCAACAGACTGCACTTCGCAGAATCTGCAGAGTCTTTGATTCGGGTTTTCTCCGACGTATCTGCCCGTCTCAGTTCTAGCGGGAGAATATCGCATCTGAATTGACTCAGTATTGATATTTCACATTTTTTAATGTTCAAGATAATGTAATCTTCACACTTAAAATCCGTTTTGAAGAGTTTATACGTTCTCATGACCAAATATTAGCATAACAGCAGGTTAATGACACTTTCACTCCAGTCATGTTAATTTGCTCGTGACTTGCTTTATGTCACATGGCCAATTATTGGCACAGAGATTTGTCATGGAAAACACCTTAATTGCAAGTCTGTTATCACCCATTTTAACCAGTCTATTCCAAAATGGTATAATCGAGTTCCATCTTCTGTAAACGCTCGATAACCATCATGTAACCGTCAGTGCTAACGTAGTAGGGAACCTATGTACATCCATGAAATATCTCTTTGCACGATTTTGAACGTTATCAATACTTTGAAATTGTTTATACCCCCAAACTGAGGAACAATAATCTAAAATCTGCACAACACAGGAGTTAAACAGTTTTTCAATGGTTCGAAATTCGAATTCATTAAGATTATGTATTGTATAGATGATGCTGCCAAGCGCTCGTCCGGCACCCTTCGCTAATGCTTCACAGTTGATGTTAACGTTGTTCCTCTTATTGAAAATTAAACCTCAATATTTGTAGGAGTCTACCGTTCCGAGACTATTATTGCCAATTTTAAATACAACATTAGTGCGTTGATTTCGTCCTTTTCTAAAATGTATGCACTTGAATTTATTCGAGTTTGTGAGTACCCTCCAACGTTTACACAATTCGTGAAGAGTGTTCAACGATGTTTGTAATTTTAATTCAGAGTTTGTTACTAGAACATTATCATCCGCATACATCAGTAATGAAACCTTAACGTCTCCCATCGAGATACCAAGGTCAAGGTTATTAACTTCCTGGACAAGGTCGTTGGCAAAAACGGAAAATAAAATCGGTGGATTTTAGACCCTTGTTTCACCCCCGTGACAACTTCGAACCAGTCTGTGATATTATTGTTTTATTTAATGCAAGAGACTGAACTGGCGTAAATGCTTTAAATCGAGTTGTACATTTTCCCGTCGATGTTGTTTAATAAAAGCTAGTACAGAAGCATGTTCCTGTCTAAGAATTTTGTTGGTTCGATAAATGCTGTAAAAGCAGAGTCATTATTTCTTATTATACTTTTCAGTGAAAATACATGATCCTTGCATGAGCGTTTTGCTTAAAATCCAGTTTGCTCTTTGGCAAGAATGTCATTATTATCTAAATAAGCCGTCAATCGCTCGTTTAAAAATAAACTGTAAAGATTACTTATGCACAATAACAAGCTGATTCCCCTATAGTTCAGAGGGAGACGTCTGTCACTGTTTTGATCTTTCAGTATGGGGCATATAATTGCCTTTTGTCAGGCCCACGGTTAAATGCTTGAGTCAAATACGAACTGAAATAATTGCTGCAGGACTGCTATAATAGCCGGATTTTTGTACATCGTATGGTAAAGCGTCATAGCCACATGCGGATCGAGATCAGGCGTTCGTGGTTATTCTGGCGATTTCTTCTATAGAAATATATGAGTTAATTTGTTGATTTTCCGAATATAATGAGTCCTCCATATTTTGTTCAATTAACTGTTTATGTAACTTTATAGCTATAAAGTTATAGTTTATAGAGTATAGTTTATTTCATCAAACATATCATTCTCGTCGCAGTTATATAGATTTTTAAAGTCAATTTTCCATCAAACAGCGCTTTCGTCCGTAACAGTGTTTCCCTGGTTATCTACAATCTTCACTGGGATAGAGTTATCTTTTCGCGGCCCAGAACGTTGTATCTTTCACAAGAATTCAGTGGGATTAGTGGTTGTCATATCCTCTATATCCATAGCTTGTGCTTGCCTATATACACGTTCGGTTTGTCTTAACAGTTAATCAAAAGAGTTACGTATTACTATATACTCCATATGAAGTTTAAGTCGAACCTGCTTGTTGCCAATTCACCAGAAGATTTACAACCGAAATTAGACATATTATTCGATTATTGTTCGGAATGAGGTTTGGAGGTAAATGTCGACAAAACAAAAACGATGGTGTTCAGAAAACGATTGGATTACTATGGAACAAAGAGTGGAATTACAATGTGCATAAGTTGGAATCGGTGAATGATTTCAATGATTTGCGAATTATATTTAATTACTTTTAACTACATGGTTAATTTTGCATTAAACCTGGAGCTTTAATGGGAAAGTCATTAAAAGCTTTAAATAGTTTAATGTCAAAGTGCAAGGATTTTAATTTAAAGCCTATAACAAAATGTCAGTTATTTGATACATTTGTGGGATCTATTTTGGGCTATGCGATAGAAATATGAGGATTAAGTAAATCTCAAGAATAATAAGGTATACAATTGAAATTCTGTAAACGAATTTTAAATTCAAGATCGCGTATTTGTTCAAATGGTGTTTATGGTGAACTTTATTGATTCCCTTTATATATCACACGTTATTTTAGAATTATTAACTATTCGTGCAAAGTAAAAAAAATTTCGTTATGTTTTAATTAAGGTTTACAGGATTGCAATGAAGGTTATACCAAATGGGTATCAAATGTTAAATACGGTTTGAATGATTATGAATATGCATTTGTATTTGATGATAGGTATCACACATTTCCGTACATTTTCAAAGAACTAGTAATTGATTATTTCAAACAAGATTGGCATAGCCCAATAAAAAGAAGCATTGCGCATTTGTTTTGCACCTTATTGTATTAACATTGAAAAAAAAATAAAAAAAAATTGTTTGCGCCTTATTTGATTTTAAAAACTTGATATAGTTTATAGAACACAATATCTATAAATGAACTCTAGATATATCTGTTGCTATTTGCAGACGATACTGTATTATTTTCCTATTCAGCTAATGGGTTACACATTCTACGTATCACGTTAATTGTTTACTGTCAAAATTGGAATATTACGGTCTATACTGATAAATCACGGTAATAATATGCAAACAAGGTACACGAACCGAACACACTCTTTTATTTTATGGCAATTTTGACCTTAAAAAAAACATCAGCATTTACATAGTTTGAAATCGCATACACATCTAATGGCAAATTATTTCTGTCACAAAAAGCACTAAGTATTGAAGAACAATTGATGAAAGCCTTCTTTTCACTTAATGTTTTGTTTGATAAAATTTCTTTAATAGAAACGAAAAAATAAACTTTTCGACAGTATGATATCACCAATTCTGAGCAATGGGTCTGAAATATATATTATTTTATTCTGCACCTACCTTTTGCAGATATCAAGTGCATATGAAACAGAAAAAAAAACCCCAGCCATTCACACAAAATTACCATATCTATCAAAATAAATAAAAACAAAGCCATATTGGCATTTGTCATATAATTTGATATCATAAATTAGAGCTAATGTTACAGTCTTCAGAAAAGAAAACACTTCTTTATGTTGTAAGAATGACAAGACAAGGTGATAACAATAACATCTACCAAAACAGTCAACAAGAAAGGCCGCGCTCGTGACTTATAATAACACTAATAGTAAAGTATCACTGAAATGGTATAAATAAAGGCAAAATAAACAATAACGCAACAACGACCGTTTAACTGAAATACGCGACCAAACCAATAAAACATTAGTGTTTAATACATTATTATAAAACTGACAAATGTGTCCACCACGTGTTCTCAAACCGGTGAGCACAGTATTAGTAGGAAATTTAAATAATACAACCATTCCGTACACAATTACTTATATAAACGCACATCATGGTTGCAGCACTATATTACACATCAATACAAAATACTGACTTTTAACCTAGTTTCTTTATCAAACTACATGATCAAATAAGTTAACATAAAAGCGAAATGATACTTTGAAAATACAATATATAAACGCGGAACTAAACTAAATTATATAACGCTTTAAGGGAATTTATCAGGATTTTTCAAACTTTTAAAATTGGCTTAAATATTTTTTTCAATATAATATTATGCCTATATCTACTTATTGACTCCGTATTGCCAATATATATATACTTAACTTTGGCTACACGCCTAGGTGAGACTGTAATAAATTTTCCGCTTAAAATGCACGTTTTCAGTCAGTATTTTAAGTATAAACAACTGTATAAAATGAAATATATATTACAGAGGATCGACTATGCTTGATCTGAGGAAAAAGAAAGATATTCCGTGATTTGGTTAACAAATGACGAAAATGAAGTAGGCATTATATCCATTTACTTGTGTTTAGTCTAGACTTCCTTATATAAGTTTGATATAAACGTACGTTTTCGATCTAGTATTGAGTGTTTGATTGAAACGGTATAACATATATACGATAATGATAATAGTCTAGACAAGTACCTGCCAACCATGCAATATTTAATACGAATGTCTTATGCTGACGGAATCTGAGTAAACGAAACGGATTGAATAAATATATCTAAGAAAACATATTTCCGGGAAACTATTGCTATACAAGTAAATCCATAAGCAACGTACGCTTGACATAAAATAGCATCGAATGACATACTGATTATGTCTTGATATATTCAGTACGTTATATAGCCTCGTAAAGATAAGTGTTACGTAAACGCATCGCAGCCAACTATACTTCTGCCGTAGCTGGATTGCCTCAACGTCATTAATATCTCATAATAAGTCTTCATATATTTCTTCCTCAGTTTCATATTGTTTGACACAGAGTAACAAGATATTTAAACAAAACCTCTTGAATAAATGAAGCACGTAACAATGTGTGGGCTATGTAACATTGTGTGGGCTATGTAACATTGTGTGGGCTGTGTACTTCAAAAGAAAGTATAAATAAACTGTCTACAAAACCAACCAGAGCTCACAGCAAACAATTTAAATATGTTACAAAGGATGTTTTGATTAAAACGTAAGTTGATTAGAACAACCTCACTGAACAAATGAATATACTCCGATACGTGCTGCACATAAAACACCTAAAATAGACGGAAACATGCGACATGGTAATCTATTGTCAAATCTTGCCACCAAGCGATTGGAACTGTAACTTAACAGCAGTGTTGCATAGAATTTTTAATCAGTTGTTGCGGAAACGGATATTCCTCTCCTTGACTGGTACTTTCTACACTTGATTATAACAATTTATTTGCACAGACATAGAAGACAATATATATTTGGGAATAAATCTTTGTTGAAAAGATACAACCACGGACAGTCATTTTACATTAATTTTTAAACTTTAGATTGCACGCTCTTCCGTAATGAGTTATATAGCATTTTAAGATGAAAATGTATACAGTACGCCAGTCTACACTGCACCGTCTACAATCACGACTGTGGAGCTATTGAATTATATACTGTGACGTTTGTGCAGACGACAATTGCACAAGCAAAGAAATGAATAGCAGTATGTCAGTCAGATGATAATTTATTTGATTTGGAAACGTTATGCAGTTGATCTATAGTGTTATTTATACATATTGCAGTAGACATATATGTCGTGCCAACCATTGCAATATTTGAGCTTTAATATATGTATCCACTATTCATACACCTCTATATCCCAGGGGGTCCTTGTTCTCTGGATCTCTTAAAGTAATGCATAATGTTCCCCAGATCTCCAAAAGTATTTGCCAAAGTATTTTGTCCATGTTCCTCAGATCTCTAAAAGTATTTCCACTGTTCCCTAGATCTCAAAAAGTTTTAAACATAGTTCCCTGAAAGTACCAAATAGTGTTTCCTTAAGTAAAACGTCTACTATAATCTTCTCTATTGTTATTTACACATCATCATAATAAACAAAATCCATGTACTGTCTTCATTTCCTTGTTTAAAATATCTATGGTCTATGGCTTGAACTTTCAGAGAAAAGGTGTTTTTTAAGTTTCCTTTAAAATATGCTTGTAAGCCCTGTTGCAGGGAGCATTTGTGGTTCAATCACGCTGGTTCAAGAACTTCAAGAGTTTGTGGTTATACAAATGCTGTTTGAAAATGTGGGGATGCTATAGCTTCTACAAGTAAAAGGTTAACGAATGGACGACGGACAATTTACCACGACATACGCCCTGCTGGCCTTTGGCAAGAAGAGCCAAAGAAGATATCGATGGCAGGACAAAAGAGACAAAAAAAATTGAACAACTGAACGGTTAATTTTCAAAAGGCAATAAATATACATAAATAATTGACTTTATTGTGTAAACACGATCTAATAAAAAAATAATAAATGCCGGGTGGGTTTGAACACCAGTCCTAACGATCCGAAATCGACGATATTAACCACTGCACTATTCTGTCTTTACTCATCAGTACTGTAAATATATCTTTGGTCAGAATTACCATCCAAAATTTATTTCGGGTACAATCGATTATGGAATGAAGTTGTGCAGGGGCCCAAACTAACACGTAAGAAACCTCAAAAGCAGTCAAAAGCTGTTTCAAGCAGTCGACATCTCATTTTAAAAGTAAATTATGAACAAGTATAAAAAGTATACATAAAATCAGTGACTTAATTACAGAGACTGGCAGGTTAATAGCAATAAAATGTCCACGTCACTTTTAGTATTTATGTAATAACTCTTCGAATCTTGGTCTGAATTTAACAATTTTAGTGCCAAAGTAAAGCTGATAAAATTGATGATTAATTCCAATTATCAATTATTTAATATTTTTCTTCTGAATGTAAATAATCACGGATTGAAATCGAAATATGTTGAAATTTCACGAAAAAAAAAAAAGATTTTTACACAAAAAACGGTAGTCTTGATTTAACAAATACCATGTACATTTAAAAAAAACACAATAAAATAGAAATATTAGGTAGAAAGATGAAGCAGTAAGTTTTCTATCGGTGGCGAAAGTTTCATATTGATAATTATTGAAGTTGTTTTTCTTATTTCTCATTTAAAATTGAGCTAAAAAAGAGAAAACGGTCACACAAAAAATAACTTTAAGCGTAATTCTTCATTTCTTTAAATTAAAAAAAGAAATAATTTCTCTCCCAAATTAAGCCTTTTCTTTTGATACTATAATCACAAAATTATGTTGTTTGATTCTGGAGAATGTGTGTTTACATGATTTAGAAAACGCTACGTGATCTAGTGGTGAAGCACCGAACCCGTGATCGAAGGGTCATGGGTATTTCAATCCTTCACCACGACTATGTGTGGTGTCCTTGAGAAAGACACTTTTTCCACATATGCTTAATACTGGTTATACCCAAGAAGACTTCGAGCGTGATTTGTCTAAGTCGTAAGAACTTGTTTTAAAATCGAAGTAAAATAAATCAAAATAAACTAGAAAAAGCCAAAATGTGCCACCTGAAACTTAGACAAGTGCCTCCATCTCTGTTTATATGTCTCTGATAAAATTGATCAAATTAGGATTTCTTTTTCATTAAAGACTATTATTATATCCCTAGATCTCTAAAATAAGGTCTTTGATCTCTGGATCTCTGAAAGTAACGGCCAATGTTCCCCAGATCTTTGAAAATAAATGACCATGTTCTTCAGATCTCAAAAAAACCCAGGAGGGCCTCTCTAGTGTTACATTTCTGTTCTATTTATGTTCATTTGTATCTAATAATATTCTTGATTGACATTGATATTGTTTCTATCCAGAGTATATTTATTCTCATTTGTATAAAATATTTGTGATTTGTACTTTATAATTGGCAAGATTTAACAAAAAGTGATTATATAGCGATAGTCTCTTGTAGTTCTAATTTTGAATGCTAATGTACGTTGTATATGTTATTGCATATTTTATTTATATGTTTGTTCATAGATGAGACTTTAATAAAGATATATAATAATAATACACCCGATCTCCATTCATTTCGATCTTATGAACACAAAGCCGATATTCTATTTTCGTTTACTATTAAAGATAAACGATTTGGAAGGAAATTAAAATTGGAGATAAAGTGTAGTTGTTAGGGTGAAATAACAATTTCCGACTGAAACAGCACGCATGTCTCTTCCTCAAACATTTGATGTCTGTCTCCTCCCATCAATCTAGATAATCGTTTATGCATTAGAAATGTCCAAAACCCAACAAAACAATTTCAAGACAGAGGACAGCTTTTATAGTAATCGATTTTACTTCTGACAAGACAGAGGTCTACTCTCCACATAACATTATATTAACTCTTAGAATTCGTTAGTTAACAAAACTACATGTCGGTTTATTTTATAGACCTCCCAATTCAGATAATAAATATAACTCCAAAACTCAGTCCACCTAGCTATTGATACAAATATCAACGATGTTATACTCACTGGTGATTTTACCTATAATATGTCTAAATGTAAATCCTTTAGAAGGCAAATATGGTCATATGACAAAGGCGATTATAATCTTTTAAAAAACTTTAGCACGAAATACTGACTAGAATATGCTTTATAATCATGATGTAGATATTCACGCACAAAACGTTACCAATCATAAAGTTAATTTAACATAACAATGCGTTCCACATAAATATATTTGTATCAAATCTCGCGATCTTCCTTGGATAATTATCATCTTTAATGAAAACATGATAAGCAAAAGAAAACATGCATATAGAAAAACCAAACGTACAAATTCCGAAATTCATTGGGGCAAATTCCGAAATTTTCGCAATAATATTATACAACTGATAAGAAAGGACAAAGATGAGCATTGTTTAAAACTTCCTGAAAAATTAAAATCGGAAAATAAATCCATGAAATCATGGTGGTCAACAATGAAATCAATACTAAATACAAATACAACCCCCCCCCCCCCCCCCCCCCCCCCCCACACACACACACATACATTCCTCCGCTGCAATAGAATGCCTCATTATTAGTAACCGATACTTATAAAGCTAATTTATTTAACAACTTCTTTCTTGACCAAACACAAGTGAAATGCAATGATACCGACGTTCCAATCATATCTCCACCAAACCCTAACAACCTCAATGATATTGATTTAACTCCTTTAGAAGTTAAACAAATTCTCCAGACATTATCGTTAGGGAAAGCTGTAGGACAAGACACAGTCAACAATTTTATTTTTCGTGAACTAAGTTCCGAATTAGAAAACCAATTCGTACTTAATACAACCATGCATCCCATAACGGTATAGTGCCAAGTATATGGAAGGAAGCTAATGTCTACTCCATTTTTAAATCAGGAAACGCGTCACTAGTATCCAATTATTGACCAATATTATTGTTTTCCTCGATAGAAAAAGCCTTTGAAAAAAATAGTTTTAACATGTTTTTAACTTCTTTTAAAAATCATAAGATTATAACATCGCTGCAATCTGGTTTTGTTCAAGGAGATTCCACAACTAACCAATTAGTTTATCTGTACAAGTTCTTTTGCCAAGCAATTGATTCAGGCAAAGAAGTAAGGGCAATATTCTGTGATATCAGCAAAGCAAGGGACTGTTAGTTAAACTGAAATCACTGGTATCACAGGAAATCTACTTTCTTGGTTCGATAATTATCTTTGCAACAGGAAACAGAGCGTAGTGGTACCTGGTGCTAAATCAGACTGGGTTTATATAAAAGCAGGTGTACATCAAGGTTCTATCTTTGGTCCTTTTTTATTCCTATTTTACATTAATGATATTGTTGATGATATCAACTCAAATATTCGTTTATTCGAGGATGACACCAACTTATTTATTATTGTTGACGAACCCATTACTACCGCTAACACATTAAATACAGACCTTTCAAATATATCAGAATAGGCGGATAGGTGGTTAGTAAAATTTAATCAGTCAAAGACGGAGTCGTTATTGTTTTCTCGCAAATTAAATCGCATTAACCATCCTCCCGTTTTTATGAACAATCATTAGATTTCAGAAGTAAAACAGCATAAGCATTTACGTGTCTTTTTATCTAACGATTTATCATGGCATAGCCATATTGATTATATTAAATCCAAATTATGGTCACGAATAAACACAATGCGTACATTGAAACATACATTAGATAGGGTGTCACTAGAAACAATATACTTTTCTTTAATCAGACCAATCCTTTAATATGGTGATATTTTATTTGACAATTGTACTCAGTATGAAAAGCATGAACTCTATGAAGTTAAAAATGAAGCGGCTAAGATAGTAACCGGTGCAACAAAACTTGCCTAATTGAACAACTATATCATGAAACTGGGTTTCAAAGTCTAAACCAAAGACGATGGAAACATAATCTTGTTCAACTTTATAAAATGACAAAAAAACTTATCTACAGAGTTTTTATAAAGTCTCATCCCACCGACATTATGTAGAACATCACGATACGCATTATGCAACTCACAAAGTATTCAAACTATACATACACGTGGAAGCTATCACTACAACTTTTTTATACCCTCATCCATACATGAATGGAAGACTCTTGCAGAAGGAATACGTAACTCTGAATCTGACTCATCTTTTGAGTATGCACTTAAATGTCAACTTAATATACCTCAATTACAAAGTATTTTCTCTTTGGAACAAGATAACTTCAAATTCTACATACACGTCTCCGAACCAAATGTAAAAAAATGATTGATTCCCCTCATTGTATATGTGGCGTAATTAAAGACGCAGACAATTTTCTACTCGGTTGCATCTCGGGACTCACGAACTACTCGAAAGATCATTACAACCCCATCTGCTACCCATATTCTTCTCTTTTGAGACGATACAAATATTATTATATTCAGTGCAGTACATAATTACATCGAAAATACACATCGTTTCTAATGTCACACATATAGTTTTAACTGGCATGACCGTTAATAAATCCTCACATCCCAATATCGTCCATAACTCCCCCAAATATGTATTTATCATATTGTATTCTATAACATCCATGTTTTCCGTTTTTCTGTTCTAATATATCTTTACAAATGATCTTTACTATAAAATTAATGTTGTTATCTTGTATAATTAACTAGAAATCCGCATTTGTCATCATAGTTTGTGTAATTGTATTGTATTTAAGTGAGAAGTTTTATAAGCTTGTCTTTCATTCCGATCCTTTTGACAAAATTGTATTTAGATATGAAATATGTAATATTTAAGATATTCGAAATAAAATACGTTTAAACCAAAAAGCAGAACGCATCGTCAGTGAATCATAGATTGAAATAGAGGATGTATTGATTCTTGGTAATGTATACTCTTATTAAAACAGATTAATTTATTACTCCGTAATTCATAAATGTCATGAAAACGTCAGTATATTGAATTACATCGGTATCAAACAAATATAATGATACCCTGGAATAAATCGAGCAACATTAAATTAGACTCATGGTATACAAGTATACAAGTATATCGACATATATAACATCAACAGCCGTTACATCCACGACAAAAATACTCACAACCACAACAACTACAACAACTGTATCATCATCATCATCGACAGCACGGCGCTGTCTCCATGGTAACTGGTCGGCGATGCATTATTCCTGGTAATTGGTCCACTACGCTGTCTCCTTGATAACTGGTCCATTATGCTGTCTCTGTCGTAAATGGTCTACGGCGCTTTCTTCATGGTAACTTGTCCACGGCGCTGTCTTCTTGGTAATTGGTCCACGGCGCTGTCTTCGTGGAAATAAGTTCACGGCGCTGTCTTCTTGAAAATAAGTTCACGGCGCTGTGGTCTCCGTGGTAATTGGACCACGGCGCTGTCGTCTCCGTGGTTATTGGTCCGCAAAGTTGTCTCCGTAGTAAATGGTCAATGGCGCTGTCTCCGTTGCAATACGTCCCCGGCGCTGTTTCCGTGGTAATTGGTCCTCGGCGCTGTCTCCGCGGTAATTTGTCCACGGCGCTATCTCCGCGGTAATTTGTCCACGGTGCTGTCTCCGTGGTTATTGGTCCACTGCGCTATCTCCGTGGTAATTGATCACGGCGTTGTTGTCTCCGTGTTAACTGGTCCACGGCGCTGACTCTATGGTAACTGGTCCACGGCACTGTCTCGATGGAAATTGGCCCACTACTCTGTCTCTGAGGTAATTTGTCCTAGGCGCTGTCTACGCGGTAATTTGTCCACGGCGCTTTCTCCATGGTAAGTGGTCCAAGGCGCTGTCTCCGTGGTTATTAGTCCACGGCGCTGACTCTGTGGTAACTGGTCCACGGCGCTGACTCGATGGTAATTGGTTCACGGCGCTATATCTGTGGTAATTGGTCCACGGCTCTGTGTTCGTGGTTATTGGTCCACGGTGCTGTCTCAGTGATAACTGATCCACAGCGCTGTGCCAATGGTAATTAATCCATGACGCTGTCTCCATTGTAATTGGTCCACGGCGCTGTCGTCTCCGTGGTTATTGGTCCACGGCACTGTCTCAGTGGTAACTGATTTACGGCGCTGTCTCCGTGGTAATTGGTCCACGGTGCTGTTGTCTACCTTGTAATTGGTCCACGGCGCTGTTGTTCTAGCGTTTCACTACTAAGGTCGTGATGAGTCCAAAGGGATAATGTTAGAATGTTTGTCATCAACTTACATATACAGTAGTTCTACTATACGCCTTTCTTGAAGATATTACAGTTTAAAAAATGGTATAATTACAACCACAACAGTTTGAACATTACATTTTGAAAACGTTTATCGTGTTGAAATAACGTAAGAGTTTGCACGTATTATTTTCACTTGATCGATCCGATTCAGATTGAAATAATCCGTATAAGAGACAATGCGTCATGCACCCCATCCGCCTCCCGGAAAGAAAACACAGCAAAAAAACAAAACGCAACAAAACAATCGTAATTATAACTTACTGATGGAAAACAACATCTATAACTTTTTTAAATCGCTAAATGGACACATTTTATGAGATGTTCTGATGATTGACGGCCGAGTACTTGTCAAACGATATAAAGTGTATTCACCAAATAGAAAAATCATGTTAATTTACATCGTACTCTTTGTAACTGAATGTTTACATTTAGCGAGTGACACGGGTAAACAATTAGGAAGCTTTTACATGTTTGTAATTAGGAAAAAAGATCGCATTCATGGTAGTTAAAATGTCATATAAAATGAATGACAGTAGCATAAACAGTTCTAAAAGTAGAGATGATGATTAATAAGCGAGTCCTTTCCAGCATGAATATGAGAAACGTGACTTGTATATGAATTACTTGTCACTTTTATGTCATTTAATAGTGCAAGTTACTTGCGAATAGTTTTTGGGATAGTAGTTGAATTCTGGAAGTCAGTGTGTTTAGTCTGGGGTTTTAAGTTGAGGGAATTTTAGAGGCCGGGGGATGTGTGGATTAGGAGGCAAGACGGGAATTTCGTCTGAACTCCGTTTTGAAACGTATATCGTGTTTAAGTAGTGACTATTACAGTTTAAATGAAAGATGTAATAATGTAGAATAAATATACATAAAAAGGATTTGCCTTTTCTGTGTTAGTTTGGTGCGATGTTTGAACAATAGGTGAAAATGGGGGAAATGCTTGAAATAGCAAGCAGAATAAAACTACTACACGATAACGCAACGGCCCACAAATCTGCGGTGGTTATTGATTATTTGGCTAGGAATGAAATAAAACTTTGTCACACCCTCCGTATAGCACTGACCGTATAGCAACATGAGACTTTTGGCTCAATTCTATCGCCAAAGTTTAACAGAGGTCACCGGTTTAAGTCCCGTCAGAATTAACGGTTTTCACTGTATCCGTAGTGTACCAAAAAAGAGAACTGCAGAATGGCATTTTCTGATCGGATTAAACATGTGAAAAAGTGTGTAGATGTGCAGAGGGTGTGTGTGTGTGTGTGTGGGGGGGCGGGGGGGGGGGGGGGGGGGTACTTAGAGAAACTGAAATAGTCGAATATGGCATATTCCATTTTATTGGTGAAGGAAGACCTCATAATGAATTTGAGTAGAACCACCGTCCTTCCGCAAATAACCGACACAATTTTTCACATAAAGATTTTAATGCGAGAGGGACTCGAACTTCAACCTTAACAATGAGATTTTAGTGATTTTAACACTCGACCACGGAGCACCATTCAGCGTTTGAATTTCTTTGTTTTTTAGTGGCCACGCCTATCGGATATTGCGTAATAACGACAGACCATGAAAAAGGGTTGGTATGCTTCAGCTGCACCGATTTTGTTCTACAAGAACATTAATAGTAATATCAAGAAGAACAGGTGTCGTTATTGTAACATTTGGATATTAAATAATAAAAATAATAAACAATAAAACATGTTTGTAAGGGAAACGTTGTTATATGTATCGCGATGGTGTCTACTTGAAACAGTATTCTGAGCGCTGTCACACTGAAGTATCATGCCGCATAAACATGGTATGATACCCCACCTAGCCACATTATACTGACACCGGGTCGACCAGTCCTAGAACTTTCCTCTAAACGATAAGGAAAACGTGATATTATATATTATATATTCAAACGTTGAATCAGTTGTCCTTGTGTTTTATATTCCATTAGTGTTAGTAGCCACGATTTTTTTCAGCTAACGACTTAATGACACCATTTTATTAGTTTATTTGTTTTTAATTATTTTAGCAATGCGATGGATTGGGTTAACTTAGTATCTAAAACGTTAACTACAAGTTCATCAGCGTTTTATGATTAGTGTGACCTCGTCTTTTTAAAACGCTTTAAATGTCTTAAACATAAAATTGTTTTAAACTGGTTAAAATACATCTCATTATCATTCATTAATAAAATCCGAATGGTTTATGCCAAATCTAACAAAATGTGACGAATTCGCTATTTAAATTGGAGTGGAAAACTTGAAACGGAATCCCCATTCGAAAAACAGACAGCACTTAAACAGAAGACAATCGCATCGTTATTCAGACTCTTTCTAAGATGGACATTTTTTACTAAGTGTAGATCTTTATGATGGATCAAAATAAAATCAAAACGAAATTTCGTGACTCATTTAATATGTCACAAAATATGTTGAAATTTTAGGCTGGAAATCTATTTTAGTCAATACGGGGTCAGTGGGTATATATAGCCTTGGTATATTGCGTAAAAATGTTTATACCCAATTTTCGAAAATCCTGATAAAATCCCTTTCATTATACCGATACATATTATGAGACGCGCTGTGTTTTCTTGACAATTTGTCCATGGCTATATCAAAGCGTGTTAATCATGTCAGTCAGATATGGACGTACGCCATTGAGCATTTATCTGATTGAATCCCATAGAGAGTATTCAAGTAAATTATATGAGAAGAAAACATATCCCATCTTCATATACCACATTGATGTGATAAATACCCATATGGTAATAACGTAATAAATAGTGAATCAAATTCAAAGCACACATCGACCAAAATAGCATTAAGACAAACGAAGTCACAGCACGGGCTGCCACCTTTGAACGGCCTGTAGGAAAACCGCCACAAGGGAGCTCCAACCTAGTTTACGGATGCAGCCGACCTCTCTCTCCCCCACCCCGACATAATATATAAAATGTCATAAATTTTAATAATTTTGTAACATATACGACAGTAGTCATATTTACTTTTCATAATATTCCATTCCCAGATGTATTATTAAGACACAAACCACTTACAGTATATACTTTGTTACATGAATATAAAACATAGTCCTCAGATACAACGTTTTTTTCTTAAACCTATGACAGAAAACCAAACCGTCTATTTATGACCTTTTAATGTATTTTTTACAGATCTGCTTAAAAGTCAAAGGGAATACAAATGTAAATGAAACAAGCAACAGTCTCACTAAATGCACCATGGGATAGAAACTGTCTTAAAGTAGCTAGTTGATAGCCTATATTTTACAAAATTATTCAAATTATTTATCTTATTGTATATACGCTGCAAAAAATGTTTGTAACGTGGTCGAAAACCTCACAATTTAATTGCTATTGTGGTGCGTGAGTGGTAAGTTATTCCGTATACTTGAAATTTGTTTTATATGTTCATTAAATTTCATTGTATCATCAAAACACAAAAAGGTTTAAACAAAAGACTGTTTTTATTCACAATCTTATAACTTTATAGCTTTATAAGCAAGAGAGGTCCTTCATGGCCGAGTGGTATAAGACGCCGTCTCAAGATCACTTACCTCTCACCGCTAAGGTCGTAGGTTCGAGTCCCAAATTTCGCACCAAAAACATTATGTGAGAAAGTTTGCCTGTTACTTGCGGAAGGGCGGTGGTTCTACTCAGTCTGACTCAGCATGAGGTCTTCCTTCACCAGTAAAACTGGATATGCCATATATCACTTGAAATGTGTTGAAAATGGCGTAAAATCCCTTTATAAGCAAGATATTCAAAATCACCCTGATTCATATGTATATATTTGACAAGCTCAAACAATCTAATTAAATTGTACTTTTCACCGTTGGTAATGTGTAAGGTTCGGCGTCGTTTACGTCGTTTATCTTCCGATAGCATGCTATATATATTTCTACATTTTTCTATGAGAAACCTTTCATCATTGCAAGCAAACACTATCTACTGTTACGTATGTACTTATATTTTCATACTTTGAAATCCAACGATCCCGGTTCGATGATATACTACTGGCAATATGAAGTGGTCAATGCAGTCACTATATGACGTTGGTTCGCTACTCATGTTGCACAGAATATTGTATTGTTACAGACGTACTTTGTATGAGAGTTCCAATATCATATTGTACCATTTATAAAGGCAAGGTGCTTTGTTATACATATATAGACTTATGTAACTGATTATATCGAATGTTGTGTCGAATGTAGTGTTGATACACTGGTGAAAATGAGCGTGATATTAAGTATTAGTGAAGTTTAAATTGCTTCAGCGGATTTATAGAATATACAAAAAGCTTTATTAAGTTTAACAGTTGTTAATTTAGCAAACACATATTTGTTTTTCAATTTTTTTTACAAGATTGTCATAGAATATGTTTTTTCCAAAATATTCTCAACTCTTTGTTAATTTAAAGGATAAACTCCGTGATATTAAAAATATGATATTGCATGATATATACAATACCTGTTCCTTTTCCAGTTTATAAAGAAGAATTACCGTTCTATTTAAAGCAATCTTTACTTGTTTATTGTTTTTTATACCAAGGTTTATGTGGTGCGTTTCAGAAATTTTAATTAAATATAGTTATGTTACATAGAAAAATAGATTCCTTTTAGCGTCGATTCCTTTAAAACTTGCAAGACAATATTAGTTATTCTTAAAAAGGTTTTAATAGTAATGTTAAAAAGGGATCTTATCATGGCTATGTTGTATGAAATCAAACATTAATTTAATGCGAGAACACAATATCAACTTTAAGACCGTTAATGTTTTTTTTGTTGTTTATTTTACGTATGCGTATGTACCATAGATTACTCGAAATCTGAAATGTTTATCATTTATCCAATCACTTAGAGAAACACCGTGTCCCAATCTGACTAATGTAAATGATATTCTTTAATGTAGGATCTGGAATGTGTTTCACCAAAAAACTTAGACAAAAATCGTCGTAAATGTAAACCAACAATTATTCATAATATATATTTTTTTAATTTTCATCCAAATGAAGCCAAGTTGGCTCAAATCATGCAGAACATTACATATTTTCTGAAAATACAATCATTTCAAATGTCAATCAAAATTTGAACGCACAGCGGAGAAATATTCAAATTGACTTACGATTAGTTATTATGTGAAACAAATGGATGTTCAATATCGCTATGTTTAGCAATTTCTATTTCGACCAATCAGAGTACTCATTTAAACAGCCGTTTGGCAAAATCTTCAATGTGGGTGTGGATTCGGCCATTTGCTCGCCAAAATGACCAGTTCAAATAAATACTTAAACTTGACTTGACTCGGTCATAGTGATCTTCGCATGTTGGTGTATGGATAAATAAGTTCCCGGTATCGTCACTGATTTTAAAAACTTTAAATCATTTAAATCAAGAACAGTTGTATTTAAAACATAGTCGCAGCTATTATTGAATTTTCGTCGAAACATTAATAAACGCTTAATAATCGCACAGTTAATATTGGGGTTAATATAGATTTTTCATTGGTTAAAACTTCAACTTTCGCTTTTAAAACCTTGCAAGCCTCTGACTGGCTGGCTGACAGGTCCTCTGAATGTGACTATCTATGCGTCGCCGTCAGATTCCATAGCGAAGCGTTCCTGAGGATATGATTTTAAGGAGATTTCATCATGTCCATATTTTATTGATGATTTGCCATCTGCAAAATTACGGATTCATGTCTGCCAGATTTGGCCATTAACCAAGTTGCTTTTTGTGGGATTAAAGCCTTCATAAACTATTCACATTAATAAGATGAGTACATAATTAATATTCCATCCACAGCATCCTAGTATTTAAAATATATTTATTTGTGGTAATATTTTAATAATAGAAACTATCGAACGCAAACAATAAAGAAAAAAGTACAGATCCTATTTTATTGAGTCATGAGTAGCAATGGAAATACAAACACCACTCCCGCTTCTGTTACAGGAGGGTTAATAAGGACAAGGAAATACAGACAACATTCCCGTTCTTGTAACAGGAGGGTTCATAAAGAGTAAGAAATACAAACACCACTTCCGCTCCTGCAACAGGAGAGTTCATCAGGAGTAGGAAATATAAGCACCACTCCGGTTCCTGTCACAGGAGGGTTCATAAGGAACAGGAGTCACAGAAAGGCTCATAATAAGTAGAAAATGCAAACACCACTCCCGCTCCTGTCACATAAGGGTTCATAAGGAGTAGGAAATACAAACACCACTCCCGCTCCTGTCACATAAGGGTTCATAAGGAGTAGGAAATTCAAACATCACTCCCGCTCCTGTCACATAAGGGTTCATAAGGAGTAGGAAATTCAAACATCACTCCCGCTCCTGTCACATAAGGGTTCATAAGGAGTAGGAAATTCAAACATCACTCCCGCTCCTGTCACATAAGGGTTCATAAGGAGTAGGAAATTCAAACATCACTCCCGCTCCTGTCACATAAGGGTTCATAAGGAGTAGGAAATTCAAACATCACTCCCGCTCCTGTCACATAAGGGTCATAAGGAGTAGGAAATTCAAACGCCACTCCCGCTCCTGTCACATAAGGGTTCATAAGGAGTAGGAAATTCAAACATCACTCCCGCTCCTGTCACATAAGGGTTCATAAGGAGTAGGAAATTCAAACACCACTCACGCTCCTGTCACATAAGGGTTCATAAGGAGTAGGAAATTCAAACATCACTCCCGCTCCTGTCACATAAGGGTTCATAAGGAGTAGGAAATTCAAACATCACTCCCGCTCCTGTCACATAAGGGTCATAAGGAGTAGGAAATTCAAACACCACTCCCGCTTCTGTCACATAAGGGTTCATAAGGAGTAGGAAATTCAAACACCACTCCCGCTCCTGTCACATAAGGGTTCATAAGGAGTAGGAAATTCAAACATCACTCCCGCTCCTGTCACAGGAAGGTTCATAAAGAGTAGGAAATTCAAACAGCACTCCCGCTCCTGTCACAGGAAGGTTCATAAGGAGTAGGAAATTCAAACAGCACTCCCGCTCCTGTCACATAAGGGTTCATAAGGAGCAGAAAATACAAACACCACTCCCGCTACTGTCACATAAGGGTTCATAAGGAGTAGGAAATTCAAACACCACTCCCGCTCCTGTCACATAAGGGTTCATAAGGAGTAGGAAATTCAAACACCATTCCCGCTCCTGTCACATAAGGGTTCATAAGGAGTAGGAAATTCAAACAACACTCCCGCTCCTGTCACAGGAAGGTTCATAAGGAGTAGGAAATTCAAACAGCACTCCCGCTCCTGTCACATAAGGGTTCATAAGGAGCAGAAAATACAAACACCACTCCCGCTCCTGTCACATAAGGGTTCATAAGGAGCAGGAAATACAAACACCACTCCCGCTCCTGTCACATAAGGGTTCATAAGGAGCAGGAAATACAAACACCACTCCCGTTCCTGTCACATAAGGGTTCATAAGGAGCAGGAAATACAAACATCACTCCCGCTCCTGTCACAGAAGGCATTCTTTTTACGCGGATCATTCAGTGCTTTTCAGTCACATATGTAATAACACAACTTTCACATCAGATCTATACAAGTTTACATGTTATTGACTTTTGAATGTTAAATAAAATTTAATGCAAACATACGTAAGTTGAAAACTCAACGTAAATACATAAACACATCAATAAATAGATTAAAATAATTAATGACTATATATATAGATAAATAATTAATAGATATTTGATAAATAAATGTAAATGAATATCTGAAATGGTTATGTGATTGAAAAACACATCATCGACATTAGGTTTATTTCTACTTTGGCGTAAAACTAAATTGAATAATTATTTAAATCTTACAAATAACATACTTGCCTAATGCAACATGTGGCCTAATGCAACATGTGATTTGAAATGTCTAAATATGGAACCGCAATATCCTTAAATATGCAACAGTAATCCTATTGTAGCGTGTAATAATGCTTCATTATTCAAATGGTCTACAAGGGCTTGGAACGTAGACGAAATAATACAATATAGACTAATCTGATTGCCATGGAACTGCTTGAAAAAGTGTAGTAAACAGTTGATAAATGCTTTGATTTCATCGACATTCACTTGAAAAATATACTTTAAAACTAGAATTTAAGCTGAGTTTTTGCTCTAAGGGCAATAAAGATTTATAGTTTTTGATAAAACTTTTGGTGAAATCGAAGCTTTTTCATTAAAATTAATATAAAAATTATCTCATTGCAAATTATATTCATGGATTTTTTCTCTTGTATTTACTTCACTTAATTTCATCATTCGATCTGTCATACGCGCTGTAATTATATATCACTCTTTTGTAGCAATGAAGTTATCAGAGCTTCATTATAGCGAGGGTTTTTGTAAGTCTTCATAGCTGCAATTATTAATTTGACAGACTCAGGTATAATTTGCAATCGCTAACGTCAGAATGAAAGCCTTGAAAATGAAAATATTTAATTATATTCGGGAAACCTTTTCCACTTGACAAATAAATCCTCACCATATGATACCATGCTCACGGTAATAGTAAACACAGTTAGATTAAGATTCGGCCTTTAATTTCATTCTACAAAAATAGATAAATGAGACAAGAAATATGTGTAATTAGTGAAGACGATGCTTTGAATTCTGCCAAAGATCACGTTACTATTTTGTAACACTAAATCAAAGCTTATAGATAATGGACATACAACAACAGTCCTTGTATGTGATATAATTGTCTAGGGATACGTTCACATCAATAATTTGAGAAGAAAACATATCCCGTATTTCTCTATGACAAACTTCGACAAGAGGCATAAAATCCAAAGGTACAGCCTGCATTACAACACAAATGTATTAATTCGTGCATAGAATAATCTTGATATAAATGATACAAAGTAAAAACATACAGAATGCGTCATTGCATTAGAACGGTCAGGCGCAAAACTAGTGAACGTTAAACTAGTTTTATTTTTAAACTTATTTGTTTTACGATTGTGAAACAAATTTATAAGAACTTAATATACAAATCACGCCCAAAGTCTTCTTGGGTAGAACCAGTTCTAAGCATGTGCGGAAAAAGTGTCTTGCTCAAGGAAACCACACGAACCAACGACCCTCCGATCATGGTGCCGATGTTCTACCACTGGACCACGGGATCTAGTCTAATTTACATATGTATACAATCTATCCCCCACGTCTTCACATCATAAAATGAGATGAACTATTCAATAACATCTTAGTTATCATTGTAACATGGTTATTATGTAAATACACTCGTGTTTATATTTCACATTTAAATACCACTTCCATATTGAAAAAATCAAACGTATATTATTCACATTATTATTTAATAATCTGTTTTCATTGATGCATATGATTATAAATAACATGTTATTCATAAACAAAAATGACAGAAAAAAAACAAATATGCTTAAATTATGGATATTTTATGTATATATTCCTATTCTACCTAATGCTCAATTGGAATAAAAATGTAAATACAACAAACAACAGTCTAGCCAAGTGCACCACGGGAGACAATCTGTTTAAAATTGCTTGAATATTATCTCTCAATACATGTGTTACTATATATAGTAACACAATAAGCTTGTTTTGTATGATAAAGCTTTAGCCGAGTTGACATATGACGGCTGGCCAAAAAAAGAAACATATACGAGGGCTACAAAACCATATTAGATATAGGCTCTGTTACAGTGCTTTCCATTTATGTTAGCAAATTATAAATACGTTAAGCTGCATCAAAATTAACACTGTCCAATAATAATTAGAGATATACATATTCTACCCAATTTATAAAAGACGAAATAGTGTAATCTCATTTACTAGATCTGCTGTACAATATATGAATTACATTATACCAGATACAAAAGTAACACGTATTCCCCCATATGACCTCCACTTCACGTAAGTTCATTGTTGCAAACATCTCCATACAAACATCTCCATATCATTAATGTTGTTTTTTCGTTGCCGTTTATGAACGCGTTCCAACCCAACTGCTGGCAATATAATTCAAAACAGTCGATTAGTTTCATATTTATTCCAGATTTGTAAATAAAATTGTTCACGTTATTTATGTTACCTAACACGCTGTCCAACAACTCTGTCTAAATTTTGATTTTCAAAGAGATTGATGAGGCGAAATGGAAACTTTCTTATTACAGTTCTTACCGATTGTATCGCATAATTAGTGACGTACTTGGTACAAACGGTCGAATAGTAGTATATAAGTATGGCATTCATTAAGGTGCGTTGTTAGCACAATACATATAATGGTAGAACTACGTATTCTAACGTCTGTTGTATGTAGTGTTAATACTAGTCTTGATGAATTGTTCGGTTTCTTGTATGCGGCATCAAATACTGTTGTAGTAAATTTTTCATGTAACCTTCCGCGAATTCTGAGTTGTAGAAAGTAAACACACACTGGGTTATTTTGGAATGTACAATATTTCTGAAGTTCAACAAGTTTTCAGTCGAGCACCATGGACTAAACCACAGTTTTATTGATTTTGCAGATTGTTAAGATTGTTATTGCTATAGAATGTATAAAATGACAATACCACATATTGTATGTTTATCCTTGACGTAATGCCATCCCAATGTACAATGTATTCAATTTTATTGATTGATAAAGATTTATCATAAATTAGAATGTATCTCTGATAACAATATGTGACTATACAGATACACGAAATTAGAAATCACACACCATAGATTTGATATCGTATTTCATACCACATATGTGTAACGTTGGTAGTGTCTAAATTATGAGAAGATGGTCTCAGAAGGTCACGGTTGTTTAACGTTTTCGTTTTATGAAATGGAGAGCGGTTAGGTTCAGACATAATCCAAGTTATAGGTTCTCGATACTTATTTGTCACTGAAAGTTCCAAGGTGGTAATACCTAATTGTGCATGTAGGATCGGGTATGTGTTGGAGAAACATCTTCACAGGCGTTGTCTATAACGACGTGACTTTAACACTGAGAGGCGGTTTTGATCAGGTTTTGGAAACTGAATAATTGAGAAAGTGTATATATTTCGTTCCGATGTGCCTGCTAAATCGGCAGTTCTATATATTCAATGAAAATACCTTTCTATTTATCATAAAAGTGGATTTTTTAAAATGTAAACTATTTTATAAATGGAACAACAAGTAGCGATAGATTATTTTATGTCCACTAGAGATTTCTTGAAATGTCTTTTAAATTTATTCTTACTATAATAGATTCCATTGCAACCAATTCGTATTGACAAAATGTTGTTTTCAAAGAAAAAAAATAGCTGGATGAGAGAAAATAATGAGATCCTTGAAGTGAATAACAATCCATTATCATTATCACGATCACGATTGTGGTTATGATTATAGATATTACCGCAATCTATTGGACATAATTAAACGTATTTTTTTATTAAACTTGACAGATTTTTTTTAAAAAAAAAGACTGATTTGTGTGTAAACGAGGCAATGGAGACATATTATGATATCCATTTTTGAAAATTCTTTATGTCCTGCAGACGGGTATACTGTCTTCTTTCATCTTTCTTTTGAGGCGATACACCCACAACACGAACATGTCGTTCATTTATATTGCATTTATAGTAAGGAGCTGTCAAAAGTCATTAGGCTCATTTTGCACTAATGTGTCAATAAACGTCCAATATACCAACGTATACGTATTTGAAGCAAAAGACAAACACCCACTCGTCTATCGCCTATCTACAGTGTTTATCAAAGCCGTAACAATCTCTATACTGCTAACTAGTTGTTACCATAAAATGTATCCGTCCGCGAAGGAAACGAGAACAAGCAAAATACAGTTAACGACCTAAATGACGTGACTGTTCCACGAGATGAATCAAACAAAGATGTCTTCGATTGTAGATAATCGGGTTCTTCAACCCACGTGATTATCAGCTCTTCATTACTTGTCTTTTTGTCTTACTCATGCACATACATCGATTTTTATGTGCGGATAAATTAATGATTACTCCTGGTCAGTATATACTTTAACCATTAACAATGCTAAATGCTCATACGTTATTATACTTGGAAGAATGTGACAACTGCAATATTTTTTTTTATGTAAACACACAAACATCATTATAATCATAAAACTATTAACCCTTCTTAACTTTATTAAATGTATAATATGGGTTAGTTGTATGTATTATTTTCTTTGTAGATATTGTAAATTTATATTAATGTTTTCTTGTATACATGCTGAACCTTCTCATATGGCGAAAATAAAGAATATATATATAATCCTTATTTAATACACATAGTACAATATATATAATATATGATTATTTTCTCATATATTCCAATAAAAAACACAAAATCACACATGTAACTTACTGATGAAACCATTTATTTCAGACTTGTATTATGGAACGCCTCTTGAACAATTTCTAGTTTATTATTAGGATTGAGAATATTAATGAGTCAAAATAATTGTTTAAATAATTATTTTATATCCTTAATCTTATCAATAAATGTTGTTTAAATAATGTATTTTCACTAATAAATTGGCATATTTCTGACAGCCTATTAGAGATATACGTGTTATACTATATGTATGTCAACTTAGATAATGATGTCGGCATATTATTGACATTCTTGGCATATAGACTTTTTAAAAAGGTAATTTGATTGCTTGAGTTTGTTAACTGCGTAACTAAAAAGGACTAAAACATAAGCTTATACTTATAGAGTTTGTCTCCTGTTTTCAATTTACATACCTGAATGAGGTGGATTGATACATGTACTGTGTTCATGCATATATAAGATCTCACTTAAGAATTACCTCCCTTACATGACGGTAGTAATATTATTACGCCCAAAAAAATAAGAGGTGTGTAAAGCGGTTGGGCAACTTTTGTGCATATGGAAACATTGGAACATTTTTCATGATTTCTAACAAGTTTGGATGACATGACACTGTTTGATGATGAAGTAACAGTTTAAAGATGCGTAGTGATACACTGCAACAAATAGGCAGAATTGACTAAAATGAAGAGGTGCCATCAAACCATCGAAATTGTGAAAAAGCAACCTTGTTAACCCCATGTTTTTTTCTGCATAATTGGACCAGCAGGGGACTATCTATGGGAACAAGGTACTTTTAGAACCATTGGTAATGTATTCAGTGTTCCAGAAGTGCATGTTTCTTTATGTAGAGCTGTACAAAATAAATTGTTGTGTGAGACGTTAAGTAAACTAAATATAATACAAATCAGAAGGACATTAGACAAACAAACGAAGTTAACCTTCAATGAACGTGTCAGGTTAAAATGTATGTAATTATAAAGGGGATTTTGTACGACCCAAATGGGGCATGGGCGAAACCATAAGTCGGTTATAGAATACTTTTGTGTTTTGTACGTTAAAGTCATTTAAATATTTTTGTACTACTTATATAGTGATGAACCGCATCTGTCATAGAGAGTTAGGTGAAAATCACCGTAAAGTAAGAAAGATAGCGAGATTGATGAAAATCTAAAATACATGTTTAGCATGTTGGGTTCTGTGATTTTTATAGTTTTAGAAAGACATGTTCTACATCTTCGATGCCTTCGCATTTACATTGTTGGAAATCTTACATGTTTTTCAACAAATATTTGTTAAAAGAACTTCATTTTGTGCGAAGTCTTGTGTGTAAGATTTGTATTTTTCTATCTACGTGATAGTATTGCTCCGCAACTGTAGATGGTAAGCTGGTAAGGGATTGTTTGAAATAATGATATTCTTGTCTATAACAAAACTGAATAAAATCCATGGTTATAAGTATATCGAAGCATACCGAAATCAATATCCCAGTAGCCGTCACAACCCAGAAAAAAACCCATTAGACTACTGATTCAATCGAATCGGAAATAAAGAATATAATTATACGCCGAAGTACGAGTTGAGGACAATTATTTTAATTTTTAATTTTAACACTTGGATGTCTGCTTTGACGACAGGGGAACATCGCAATACTAAAACTAAAACTCAAATTAATGAGTTCCGCAAAACCAATCAATGGTATGCCATGTTAAATCAAAGAAAGGCTTCCATTGGTTGAATTAATAAAAGTTGAACTCTGCTGAGCATGAATGCAGTAATCAATAAACCCGGACCAAGGTTAAAACTCCACAGTGGCGATGTTTCATATTTTTCAAGGACCGTACCTGGTGTTGTAGCCGTTGACATCAGATAACTATGTTATGCAAATTTGTTTGTAAATGTTTCGTGCAACGATACGTTTGAAGTTGGTCATATATATTTTATAGAAATGAGATCTAGTAAAAGAGTCATTTCACAAAATAAAACAAAAAAGTCAAATCATCTACTTGGCATGTAATAAACATGAAACAAACGTGACCAGGGAAAAACACTTTTAAAAGTATCGGTGCGCACTAAATGCATTTGAAAAACACATTATTTGTAATTTGAATACAGTTATTATGCTGTTCAGTATATGAACATTAATTTTAAATATTGCTATAGCAATCAGTAAATAAATTGAATTACCAACTTCTTTGGTAGCGATCATAATGGTGTAAATCTGTTAAAATATCCTTTTTAAGTTCATTTAAACTAATTAAATTTATTTTTTTGGTTGTTATTCTTTAAAAGACGTTAATTTAAGCATTTTACACAGTGATCTTTCTTTTTTGCTGTTTGTTAACATCATGAAGCTAAAAATATATTTGCTGCTAAAATAATATCTTCATTATGTTATTCTTTCTAAGTAATTCAAACAATATTTTAGAAATATTCCAAACTAGGATTTTTAGAAGAAAATACTAGAAATAAAGTAAAATATTGTTTGACATAATTAGACAAATATCCGATGGAAGATTCTTCTGGTTAAAATGGATGTGCTATGTGACAACCCTTAGTGTAATAAAACCCTTAGTATAACAATTGTTACACTTAGGGTTGACACTGCAACCCTTAGTGTAACAAAACTAATTTTTGTTACAATAAGGGTTGCCACAGTGCTATGAAAGGTTTGAGCACTTCATAGACAAATAGCTTTGTTTGTATTTGTATACGGTTTTATGATTGCTTTGAATGGTGTACAAAACTTTCGGAGACGTAAATATGGATGAAGTACGTGAACATGCATACAATCGATATGAAAAGTGTCGTGTGTCTAATATCCAAGACTTAGTACAGAACTACTAAAATGTTCGGGGATCTTATACTGACTGCATGTTTACATTATGTCCCGGATTACCAGTTCTCCCACTTTGATTTACACTTATTTTGCTGCTATAACTTACGTAGCTCTGACAGATCTAGATATACATCTCGCAGTTTTCGCATATCTAGGGCCTCCAAGTGTGCCAAACAAGGCTTGTACGTGTGTTCTCTCTCAGTCCTTGGCATAGCAACACATTTAAAATGTATATTGGAAGAGAGTAAATTGAATTACTGTTTTTGTATTCTTAAACCTCTAACAAATCTTTTTAATTATTTTTGTCAACATATCGGTTCAATTATGAAGTTAATTTGAGTATGAAATGAACAAATATAAACCATTTAATATGATTCTTTTCACTAACAATCGCTAACCCAAAAGATTCGACAGCTTAAGTGAATTCAATAACGCACAATTCGCAGACAGGTTCTTTTAACCGTTTTACGTTGGCGTTAATAAAAAAACCTTAATTTAATTTCTTGACGATTTTGCATAAAACATTAATTGAAATCTTGACACTTTTTTTCGTACTGAATGTTTTATGTTTAGTTTTCACTCCCACATTGCGCTTGGTTGACAACACATATTCTACACTGTTTTGCGATACCAGGAGTTAATTGTCGTATACAGTATAAATTATCCTGCATACGCATCTCATAATATATATGTCAACTATCAATATAAAATCTAAATGATTCCTTTATATAATTGCATACAAACAATGTTTTTTTCCATCACTGTTCTAAATCAAGAGTTTTTAGCTGTAGACATCAAAATTATGGCTCACCATTACAGCTGGCTATTAAAATTGGCCTTTACATCATAGGATTTATATAATTGCTATGCCATAAATAACACGCACCTACAACAGTACAATTGAAGTACGACATGTTATGGCGACGTGGAAAGATCGAGTTTGGGTACGCAATTTATCCGGTATAAGCTCCTCAGTCACTTATTTTGCTACGGTCTGTTACAAAACTGTCACATTTGATGTCATTTATTATCAATGTAAGTATTTTATTTATAACAATTTCTTAAATTAAAGCCATGCTGCTTTCGTGGCTGTGTAATCTGAAAGATACGTCTCCTGTCGGTGAAATATTTTCTTATTTATGTCATTATTCAATGCATTTGATAACATCAATATAATTGAGCCTTATAGCAAATAGCCATTAGAGCCACAATATAATCGAATTAGCATTTGATGTGAGTAAAGTCGCATATTACGCCTATAGTAAGCAATAGTGTGCTGCACTCTTAAAATATGTTTTCCCTGAATATCAGATTTATACCCCAATAATTTCATTATGACTAAACAGAATGAACCCAATTTGATTACCTCGCAGCTCTGTGGTGTATTTAAAACACACTATCCGGGTTTGTAACATATCCAGTGTTCTTTATCTTTAACCAAAGTCGAATTATAGTGTATTTGAAAAAGATAGGTGATATTACGATTGGTAAATTCTTAATATTTTATGCTTTTTGTGAATTAAAGAGTTTTTTCTATGGATTATTTGTCGTAAGCCACTGTTTCAAACAGTGAACTTTTGAAAAAAATGTTTTTATAAACTGTTTGTGTCCTTGAATATTAATTAAAAAAATATTACTTTATTTATTAATCCAATAACATCTATTGGTGAATTGAGGTAAAAATAAAAAAAATAAGTAAAAGCATAAAATAAAAAGAATAATTGTTTGTTTTGGTGTAAGATCATGTGATATTTCATTTCGTGATCACCAAAGAACGATATTCTCACGAGAATATGACTTTTGGTGATCACTAAGTCTTGATGAACTATAATTCAATCTTGCACCAAAACAAACAAATATCCTCTCTCTCTATATATATCACCTGTAACTGTATATCGACAGATAGTTTACTTACTAATTTGTCGGAATCGGCGCCATTTCTTCACTAGGCAAAAGTAGCGTTTTTATTGATAATGCAAACCATCAGCACAGCAGGAAGTATCTGTTATTTCCGTTAAAGTAAATTTGTAATAGTTTTGTTTGTAACCCTTCGGGAAAACCCGACAGTTTCTATACTGGAAGTAGCATGTTAGAGCAGACCTTATTTGTTTCGTCTATTAGGTAAATACTAAGTTTTATATATAAAGGAACTGAATATGTCAATGTATCTCTACCATGTTGTGACGTTTAATGACAGGTGGGAGTTGACAAGTGTACTATGTTAGCATATCATGCTGTTATTTTAACGGTGCTCTTGGAGCATAACATCTGCTTTACAAGTAAATCCATCTTCCTTAATCACCAGTCGCAACATCGTGGAAAGATAACATCATCTTTACAAATTTATCGATCTTCCTTAATCACCAATCGCAACATCGTGGAAAGATAACATCATCTTTACAAGTATATCGATCTTCCTTTATCACCAGTCGCAACATCATAGGAAGATAAAATCAGCTTGATAAGTATATCCATCATCCTTTATCACCAGTCGCAACATCATACGACGATAGAAACATATACCAGTCTAACTAGCCTTTTAAAAATTAGACGGCATCCACATTATTTGTACTATATAAAATACAGAAATGATCGGTTAAATATAAGGTTATTTTACAGTGTTTTGTACAATTTAGGAATATATTGTACTCGTACGTATTGTTGTGAAAACCATATTGGACGAGGCGCTGAGTCCAATATGTGTTTCACCACAATACTTACAAGTACAATATATTCCCGTATTGTACAAAACACTGTAAATAAATAAACCGTGTGTTCAAAGCGGCAGACGAATAGCGGATATATTCGGATTTTTTTCAACGTCATCGTCATACAGAACATTTTTCGGTTGTTTGTTTTTATCATTGAAGTTTCTACTAAATTGATTTCATTTTAAGTCACCATCTTGAATTTCGAACTGTCAAATATAAAAGTTAATGAATCCAATATATCTTTTACATATTGTACGGTCACGTGGTAACATCTGGAGTAGGTGATTGGCTATACACTTACAGATATAGAATACAAAAAAATATAAGCAAGTGATGCTATAACCGATTTCTTTGTAGAATACACAACAGTATACTTATAATTAGAGGTACAATACTGACATAAAAGTGTATATTTATTATGTGACGTGTAGCAAGTTATTATTTGTTGATAGCCAGTGCATAAATTGTATCATAATATATACAATAACTTCAGTGTACGTTGATGCTTTGTTTTACTATATAATTCCTAATTTAACTGATAAGTTAAACGCAGATTACAATTTTGTTAAAATTCCGACATAGCTATTGTGTTATATACTTTAAATAGCACCATATAAGTGTTCGGTTTCGTACACCACATGATCGGAGCAGGCTACGAACACATTTCACTTAAATCTTTTCGTGTCCTTGGAATATTGAAATAATCAGATCTTGTGTTATTTTCCAATAAACCAAGCAGATATAAATCATCGTAATCGTAGTTACTAGTACAATGACAAAGGTTTGCAACATATCTATCACTCTTTATAACACACATTTAGAGAGCAGTACGATATTAAGCATTCAAACTGATTTATGACACGATTGTTTCCACATTTTAGACCTATTAGGAATAACAATTTATACATCTATGTGATTTAATTGATCAATTATCTCGCCAACAGTACGAGCACGTGCACCTGCAAATACCTTATAAAAGACACAGCCACAGATAGACACCGTTGAAATCGTTTCAACAATAGCTTATATACAATTGTTTAATGCAAACCACACCTGGACAATAAAGACAGTTAGCATAGATGTACTGATAGCTTACATGAGTATATATGTTACAAATAAGAATGTATAACTACGAACACGCTTTGTAAAATACAGACATGGAAAGAGGTAAAGTGAAATCCGAATAATGCTATTTCATAAAGGGAGATAATTGAAATCACAACAATGGTCTTTCCGATTTCTGGGATTTACATCGACCAAAAAAAGTTATATACAGTTCCGTTATAAGATGCCTACAAGTACACCGAGACAACAAAGCATGAACAAAGCATGTACTGCCAATATCACAGAAGTCCTAACACGTGAATTTACACCCACACACAGCAATTGTATCACAAACACGTTTTGCATTGTTTACCATTCTGATATCAATATCAATACCATCTCACCACGCTGTCAATAGCAATATCCCGATATCTAAATCAATATCATCTCACCACGCTGTCGATATCAATATTAACCGGATTCGTTACAATTCGTATTTGTACAGTCATATAAATGATAGGTGCAGGAATGAACAGTGTTTCATATAAAGGGTAGGGTAAAATTAAGTGTTAGGGCAATAACCATCGATGAAAAAATTAGTATTTACGCTAAGGGCCAACTGTTATTTCTTACAGTTATTTCTGTTACTAAAAAAAGGAATGGTTTTGTTACTACAGGTTTGTTGTAAAATTCAATTCAGGCCAGGATAGGAACTGTTCAATCGCATAAGTAGGTATCAAATTAAAATGCCCCAAAATTAAAATAATTCATTGCGGAAGACGCATGTTTTTTTGTCATACAAAGATTTCAGATGACCAACTTGTCTTTAACAACAGGTCGTTCTTTGAACTATTACTCCTAAGGTTTAAAAAAATCAGTGTGCTTTGGGCAGTCTGATGATAAAACAACGTACTAGGGTCTGAAAATGAATCAAGAATAACCAAGTTACTGCAAAAGTTTTTATGAGTGGCATAGGAACATTAAATAATAATACAAAATTTGCAACATAAAATTCTTAGAGGAAAACTATTGAAATAAAGAACAAGAATAACTACGATGTCATTTTTTTCGGGATTCTTACCAAAACAACCGGACCAGCAGAACAGACAGTCATCCCGAAATGTAAGGAGGTTTTATGGTTTCTCCACAAAATTGTTTTATTTCTAAAAAAGGTAAAATATGTGTTGTTCAGTTTCATTCTTGTATTACGTCATAACTGACCACCTCAAGAAAGTCTGCTGTGACCTAACTTTGAAATCAGAAAAGGTTAATACGTCGCTGACCTCTTCATATTTCCCCCTTCATACTTCGCCTACGCGGATTTTTTTCCAGGCTAATCCTTCAAAGGATCCCCCACACAGATACACTCTTTTGAAGATTTACTGTCCACGAACTAAATGCCGCAAAGTAGTTTCCCCTTAGTATACTGTTCAGACACTAACACATTGCAAACCCAAGGGCACTTCTAATGGCATAGCGTTTATCTGCGAGCATTTTTTTAAGCATGGGGAATAGGCAAAAGTCACAGTGGCTTAAGTCAGGGGAATAAGGGGGATGTTCAATCTGAATTTTTTCTTGTTTGAAGAAAGATTGTACATTTTACTTTTGTGGGCAGAAGTCTTGTCGTGAATAAGCTGTATGCCCTCCAAACCCTTACTTGGGTGTTTAAGAACTTTATCTTTGTAAATCTTGCCTTTAATTGTTCTACCCTCATTGCAAAGATTTGTACAACAAGACAACTAGAATTGAAGAAAATGGCATATAAAACCTTCTTGGCACTTCTTGTCCTCTTTGCTATGACCGGCCTAGCCTGATTTTTACCAAGCCATTGTTTGTTATTGATGCGCCGTTAGCGCTCAAAATAATACACCATACTTTCATCCCCACTGAGCATGTCAGAAATTTTTCTACGATTACAAATTTTATATCTTTTCAAAAGTGTTAAAGCACAATCTAAACTCTTGACCTTTTGGTCAGGTGTCAGCAAGTGGGGGATCCATCTTGCACAAAGCTTCTTTAATTTCAAGCAGTTAGTCGGAATATGGTGTACGGTGGCTTCTGAAATGCCTAGACTATAAGCTATATGAGTAAGAGTATACCGTCTTCTTCTACCGTAGCCCTAACAGCACCAATGTTTTCCTTTGTTGCTGCAACAACAGGCCTACCTGGGCGGTTATCTTCTTACAAGCTATGCTGACACCACTCTTAAATTTTTCCAACGAAAACTGTTCTTAATGTTACGGTAGAACTAACATGTTTACGACACAATTCAGAATGAATCTATTTTGGCGATAACTGCAAAGAAACTCGGACTTAAATGTAAACCTTTATTTCTTCTTTTTTTAGGTATCATTATGATATTGAAATATAGCCACTGTAAATGAGTGTGTATAACTCAACAATGAATTTCTTAGTCAATTATAATCGGAATAAATTGAAGTCTGTTGAGTAAACATCCCCAAACAATTGCACGAGTTTTTCATGTTCATACACAACATTGTTTCTACGGAAGGCCTTTAGTGACAGAATTTATTGAATGCCCCTCGTATTGTTAAAGTTATAGAAATACAGTTCGGAGATGGTTTATGTTGGAATTACAAGTTTCAAGTGACTGATATATATGTTTGTGTTATAGGTATAAAATGAATTCAAGACTTGAGAAAAATATTATTGATGCCATTTCTTTCAAATACTTCTTGTATTTTACCTTCCTATAACCGTCTCACTACACAGTTACGCCCCTTTCCCCAACGATAACATGAGTCTGATATCCTGCGGCAGATGAGTAGAGAAAAAGCTGACATAAGCATATACTGCAACAAGACATCAGTGGTGATTTTAAAATTGATTTTATGAGTATTTAAGGACTTCTTTTTAAAACAAATATTGTCACTGCATCCTCTTTGTAATGATAGAAAGAGGATTTATCTTAGTAAACTCAACGCCTTGCTCTTAAATGTCATTTTCTTCACATATCTGTTAAATATTGGGCGTTAAGCACGCATTTAAAAAGGATGATATTTTTGTGATAACGGCCATCATCGAGAAATCACACCCTCCGGGTAAAACTGACATTGCATGCAGTGGACTGGCCAGTCTCGTTCCTGCATGTAATTTTGATTTTGACCCGCAGGTTTGGATCTTTTTATCCAAATATCCAAGACCCTGCTTGTAATTTTTGGACCGGTGTGCGAGATTTTTCTATCCCGCATTAGTACGTTTGATATATTCTGATAGTCTTTGGCTCTTAACAGCTAAAAGAAAGATTATTAGAACAATGTTTTGTTTGAATAGTTAGCGTCAATTTATGACACCGATGTCTAATAGACGAAAAGTACAGTGTAAATAATGTACGTGTATTACATGAAGTACAGGTATTGGTCTTCGGGTCTGAAACAGCTGCGATATGTCATACAACAAAGTGAGATGGACGATAATGTTCTAAAACGGAATATACTTTAAATGTGAAGTGTAAACAACAACTTTTAAACTGAATAACAACCCTCAAATAGTTGGGTAGTAGTAATATTTCATGTTATTAGAATACTGCTAAATGACACAATGCACCAACTTATGTAGCGTACAATATACGCGGCAACTACTTATGTCCCGTACTATTAGCACCCTATAACCTCAACTTGTAGTTTTTACTTACGTAATTTGGTATATTGATGTATAAAACAAATATAAAACACATGACAAGTAGTCACAGAAATGCCTCCGAAGTATTAAATTGATCTGTAAATGACTCGTTTTCATTCTGTAAATGGTTAAATCCGTCACTTTTCTCGAATGTTTGAGGAAACTGTCATGTTCCCATTCAAAACCACATGCCCACTTGAAACCTAAATACAATGACGCTCGTGTCGGCTTTATCTTTGATTAAAAAACGAAATAATAATATTATGAAAATATAGGAGATTTCTTATCTAACTGCCCGACCGCGTGTACAATAATAACAGAAAGTACCAGTTTATCGCGTAATTATCACCAAAAATGCGGCGTAATAGTCGGTTATGTAACGTATATGTTGGACGGGATGAATTTAAAGACTGCCAAAAGCATCAATAATTAAATGAAGCAGATACGTACGTTCTGTTTAAAAAGAAAATCTCGACACAATTAAATAAGCCCCGCACAAGCACAGGTGACAAACACAGTTTATCTGTATATAAAACTATTGACTTTAAAAGTAGCATTTTAAGACGATTGCTATAGTTTTTGTCATAATTTACCTATGGATAGAATTTTATGAAATTTTCCAGCATTTAAGTGTAATGTATGTTCATGCAATATCAGAAATAAAACAACACATGTTACCGTACATTGGTATTGCCTCCTCATACACATACCCGTCCACGACATTTGGAGAACAAATGCAGATTTAACAAGCAATGCATAAACAATATTTAAAATTGTTTATATCTCGTATTTAATTGAAAATAATACACAGATGCATGCATATAATAATGATTGTCATTGAAATAGTAAATATAAGCTTGAATTTAACTGTTTAGGGTTTTTAAAAACAAAATCATTTCCGCAGTGTCAATTGTTTTTCAATTTTGCAATGAAAATATACCGGTTTTTTTAATATTTTGATATAGTGTATGGATAAAATTTCCTTAAAACCTCACAAAATACTCGCTGGTGCCTATTCTTATGACCATCAATATAAAAAAATACATGTTACCGCATAATTTTAGAACAAATTAGCTCCCAAAATATGCCATCATTAAATAAACTGCAGTTGCAAAATTAACGTTTTTATACTTAATGAGCATATTTGTATAAATATTAAGATTTCTATTTTGTTTTATATTTAGACTCAATTGTTTAAACAATTATTGTTTACCAGTATGCATATTTCGTATACTGAACATAATATGAGAGACCTATTTCAGGCGTATCCGTAACGAGCGTGTCATCCGAAATAGGGTCAGTTGAAGTATAATAGTATGTAGTGACACTGGCTGATCTCGCCGAAGTTGTTTCCCTTTGTGGGCAGAACTGGAGCGCATGAAAAACAATAGCAATCGTCCTTAAATAACACATATATTATGTTACTCAAATCAAAATTATATCTTAAAAAAAATTGTTATAGTTTCAGTTATATAATACTTATTTAGCAAGTGTTATAGGCGTAAACGTTGTATTTATCATTGTCCCTCTTGAACAAGTCTTGTTGGCGTGAAAGCTGCATTTATCATTGCCCCTCTTGAACATGTCTTGTGGTCGTGAGTGCTGCATTTATCATTGCCCCTCTTGAACAAGTCTTGTGGGCGTGAGAGCTGTATTTATTATTGCCTCTCTTGAATAAGTGTTGTTGGCGTGAGAGCTGTATTTATCATTGCCCTTTTTGAACAAGTGTTGTTGGCGTGAGAGCTGCATTTATCATTGCCCCTCTTGAACATGTCTTGTGGGCGTGAGAGCTGCATTTATCATTGCCCCTCTTGAACAAGTCTTGTAGGCGTGAGAGCTGCATTTATCATTGCCCCTCTTGAACAAGTGTTGTGGGCGTGAGAGCTGCATTTATCATTGCCCCTCTTGAATAAGTGTTGTTGGCGTGAGAGCTGCATTTATCATTGCCCCTCTTGAACAAGTGTTGTGGGCGTGAGAGCTGCATTTATCATTGCCCCTTTTGAACAAGTGTTGTTGGCGTGAGAGCTGTATTTATCATTGCCCCTCTTGAAAAAATGTTGTTGGCGTGAGAACTGCATTATTCATTGCCCCTCTTGAATAAGTGTTGTGGGCGTGAGAGCTGCATTTATCATTGCCCCTCTTGAACAAGTGTTGTTGGCGTGAGAGCTGCATTTATCATTGCCCCTCTTGAATAAGTGTTATTGGCGTGAGAGCTGCATTTATCATTGCCCCTCTTGAATAAGTGTTGTGGGCGTGAGAGCTGCATTTATCATTGCCCCTCTTGAATAAGTGTTGTGGGCGTGAGAGCTGCATTTATCATTGCCCCTCTTGAACAAGTGTTATGGGCGTGAGAGCTGCATTTATCATTGCCCCTCTTGAATAAGTGTTGTGGGCGTGAGAGCTGTATTTATCATTGCCCCTCTTGAACAAGTGTTGTTGGCGTGAGAGTTGCATTTATCATTGCCCCTCTTGAATAAGTGTTGTGGGCGTGAGAGCTGCATTTATCATTGCCCCTCTTGAACAAGTGTTGTTGGCGTGAGAGCTGCATTTATCATTGCCCCTCTTGAATAAGTGTTATTGGCGTGAGAGCTGCATTTATCATTGCCCCTCTTGAATAAGTGTTGTGGGCGTGAGAGCTGCATTTATCATTGCCCCTCTTGAATAAGTGTTGTGGGCGTGAGAGCTGCATTTATCATTGCCCCTCTTGAACAAGTGTTATAGGCATGAGAGCTGCATTTATCATTGCCCCTCTTGAACAAGTGTTGTGGGCGTGAGAGCTGCATTTATCATTGCCCCTCTTGAATAAGTGTTGTGGGCGTGAGAGCTGTATTTATCATTGCCCCTCTTGAACAAGTCGTGTGGGCGTGAGAGCTGCATTTATCATTGCCACTTTTGAATAAGTGTTGTGGGCGTGAGCGCTGTATTTATCATTGAATAAGCACACTGAGGCCGAGTCTGCCATTTTCTGATTTGCTTCTAAACAATAGTTCTTTCGTATGTTGTTAACTAACAAAAACAGTTTAGTGTGGCAGCTGTAAAAGGTTGCCCCTTACTCAATGCTATTCATGCTATTCTTACCATAGAGTCCTCAGTTCATGGAGGGTTGAACAAAAATACATTACAACTGATGCCGGTGTCAGGGGCTGGAGCACGATTGAAGAAATATCATTTCCGAATTTTCTTTTCTTGTTCCGTTTTCTGCTCTCAAACTATCTTTTAATCATTATGAGACCAGCTTTCCCAGGCTTTCATTCTTTTATTGATATATAAACCATTTAAACTGCAGAATATTAAACAATATAAAATTGTAACTCCCAGTTATCTGCACCATGCGAAGTCAGGCACAGTGCTATCTCATCTAGAATTTCAACTTGAATCCGAGGCTTATGATCCTTCTTGACATCGTGTTATGAATTATTGAATATCCGAGAACAGTGTGTAAACTACATGGATTAATGTATTTTAATGCGATACACTTTTTGTGTGAATGGGTTTAATACCATTTTTCTATATGGTATATCTTATCGATGGAGGGATACCTCAGATTGATCCTGAGTAGAACCGTCGTTATGCTACACAAAACTACCAAACCTTATTATATAAAAGATTAGGACCGATCCGAGCTCGAATCCACGATCCTAAGAGGTGAGCGGTCATTAGTCGACCGCGCCTAAAAGCACCCGGTCATATAGGATCCTGCACTGCTTATAATTGATATTATATTTGAATGAGTGGCAAACATATACACCATACAAATCAATTTGAATGAGTTGTCATGTCATTTCTTCAAGATATTACTGCATTCTTGGAAAAGCCTTTAAAACTGCAATACAAATAGTGTCCAAAAAAGCAACCGTCGTAATATAACTAAAATGATGTTTAAATGTCAAACACAAAAGGTATTAAGCATTCTTGTACACATTTGCCAATCTCCAGGTAAACCTGAATACAAAACACAACACAAACCCATTTATATTAATGAAGCAGAAAACTTAATTACACTCATTAAACTCCTTACGGAGCTAGAAGATTCTACTGATATATCGACATATTTAATTAAACAGATAGTATTGATCAACTGTAAACTTACCTGCTAGATCCGCAAAAGCTAAATTAACCAGAAACAAATTTGTCAGATTTCTCAACTGTCGCCGGGTCAATATTATAACCGCCAGTAGTCCGTTACCTATCACACCAACCAAAAATGTAGGAATATACAATATGAGAAGTCCAATAGTGATGCCACTTTCTTTTTGTGATTGTCTTTGTAGATGCTTTTCCAGAATTTGCCGGACAAGTGTTTCATTAAGGGTTCCATTTGAAAACGTTCCGTTAGAAACACTGTCGTTAAAATATTTGGCAAATGACTCAGAGAAGATATCATCGTTCATTTTTTTTGTTTAAAATTTGACGTACGGCAAAATAAATCATAAAACCATTTATTTACCAATCGTGTCACAACCTTTATTCATCGCTGTTAACATCACAGTCACGGTTTTAAAAGAAATGTTTACAAACGATAGGAACTATCTTAGACAAATAATTTGATAAGTTTGAAAGGCACATTTTGTCTCATTGGCAACCATTGTGCGTCTGCGGCAACAGATTCGTGTGTATCGCTGAATCTACGTAGAGAAACTGTCACATGGACGCGGTGATCGATTTTTATATTGGTCTTGCTCTTTCTGTCAAAGGCGATAAGACGAACGTTCGCTTAGATATTATTTCGGAGTATCAGCTTAACACAAATACCCTTGTTATTAAAGATTATACTTTATTGCTAATATATGGCTCAGAAAAAGCATAAGTTTCAAACAAAACAACCTCCACAGCGGCAGACATACGAATAAATTATACACTAATTGTACTGATAGCGATACAAACAAAACGAAGTTAGGCAGATTGTATCGCACTGGAACAGCCGGTCTTACAGCGACCACATGGACGCTTTAATCCGATGCACGCATCCTCGCGCCTGACCTTGTAGTCACATCATAACACAAGAATATTGAATAAAATGCTGGAATATCATCTTACAATTGCGGCAGCATCAAAGTGTTACCGAAGCACAAATACGCGTAGGATTAAAAAAATATATAAAAAGGGCACCATGGGATATTTAATTTTTGCAAATGAATTATATAACGAAGTTAGCAAGGTAATAATAAAAAGGGTCTTTAGCGTGGTGAATAGAATCTTGGCCGTTTATGTAGGTTCGATCCCCATCGCGACTGATGTCTCTCAATAAAAGTACTCAAAGTAGTAAAGGTTAATTGCTAATAGACGCCATGAGATGTGTTGCAAAGTGCTAAGCGTCGCTTTCAACATGTTTTTTCAGATATATCGCCATGGTGTCTATTTAGTTTTCTAGGCGCTGACACACTAGAGTATCATGCCACAGACACATGGTATGCTACAATCAAGTCACATTACATTGACACTAACTTCAAATATAGAATTAATGCAGGATATCATTAAAGTAGTTTGTGTTATCGAATTGTTATGCTCATGGATAATTGAATGATGTCTAAATTTGCATATTTCTAAATGCTGCAAATTATTTGGTACCTTCAAATGAAAGATATTGTGGAAAATATATTGTTGAAATTTGGAACAATATCTAAACATGGCTATCAGGCGACAACAGGACCATTTACACATTCTGGCTAGATCGTACAGTATAAATTTGTATTGTCAGAAATACACACAGCAGTGCGTAAGAGAAAAGTATGTTTGCGTAATATTGTAACACAGTAAGTTTTGTGGTCAGCTAAAGCATAACCCTTTATATACTAGATACATTAATATGTGTTTTTTTTTAAATCAATTAATATAATAATGGGAAAGGATCCTTCACTAACACTATTATTAATACACGACTGTATAGGTGAAAATAAACTAATAAACAGTATTTTATCGCCTGCTACTGTTCAGTGTATAGACCCTACACTTCTCACGCTTCAGCGTCTTGTCTTTCATCCAATCACATTCAAGAGCCGTTCATAAATGTACACAATCTAAGGTTTCAATGGCGTAGTAATTCCATATGCATTCAACAGATGTAACTGTTACTTACCTTCAACAACGTATAAAGCAAACAAATGAATATTGATTTATTCAGGTACTTAAATTATGTTTTTGTATATTGATCATTATGTACTGTTTTTTTAATTCTTTTCCCCAGCCAGCGCTCGTAGAGCGGAGCAGGGAGATATAGAAATGGTTGCGTCCGTGCGTCCGTCCGTCCCTGCGTTCGTCCGTGCGTGCGTCCTCAATATATCTCCTTCAGCTGTTATTGGAATTTTAAATAACTTGGCCCAAATGTTCACTAGGACAAGACGATGTGTCATGCAAATGACTTGGGTCAGTTCGTCAAAGGTCTAAGTCTTAGCTCAAGGTCAAGTGTTTGGAAATCCAATGTATACACTGTGTTTCCTCTTGTCCGGACCGTATCTTCTTTAGTTGTGATTGGAGTTTTAAATAACTTGGCAAAAATGTTCATTAGAACAGGACGATGTGTCATTTGAATGACTTGGGTCTGTTCGTCAAAGGTCAAGGTCATAACTCCGTCCGTCCGTCCGCTGCTGTCCTGACCTAACATGTATCTTCTTTAGTTGTGATAAGAATTTAAAATAACTTGATACAAACGTTCACTAGGACAAGACGATGTGTCATGCAAATGACTTGGGTCTGTTTGTCAAAGGTCAAGGTCATAGCTCAAGGTTAAGTGTTTGAAAATCCAATGTTTACACTGTGTATCGTCCTGTTCGGACCGTATTTTCTTTAGTTGTGATTGCATTTTTAAATAACTCGGCACAAATGTTTAACTAGGACAAGATGATGTGTCATGCGAATGACTTGGGTCTGTCTTCAAAGGTCAAGGTCACAGCTCCGTCCGTCCGTCCGTCCAGTGCTGTTCGGACCGTATCTTCTTTAATTGTAATTGGATTTTTAAATAAATTAGTACAAATTCTAACAAGCCCAAGACGATGTATCATACGAATGAGTTGGGTCTGTTAGTCAAAGATAGTTTTTCTTTTGTTTTGGGGTTAAAACTTACATATTTATGGTTTGATTTAGAACATCACACAAGCGCTCACTTGGACAAGACAATGTGTCAAATAACAGTCGGCTACGTATTTCAGTTTGCTGCATTTACATGTGATTTATGTGCTCGGCGACTGTTTCATTTTGCATAATTTAAATCCACTACTCTGGAAATGCCTTTAAGGATTAACAAGGTGGCCATGTTAGTGGTAACCTCTTGTTTCGTACTCTATTTCTGCTGTGTTGGTACACTGAGTTATGAGGCATTTCCACTTTTGCAGGACCTCCAAATTTCACATAACAATACTAGTTATTTGCTAACGCAACCCATCAAACATCAACATTCAGTACATGTTCTACCTATGGAGGCGGACTCGAGAGCGGCACATATAAGCTTTGAGCATTCTTCAAAATCGAGATAAAATAAATTATAGTAAACTAAGCAAGAACACAACAAAAACGAGTGCTGAAATACAAGGATTAGGAGAACGTCTGTCAGAGTTCGGGTGTAAACAATTTAATATTTTAAATAATCTAGCTCTTTCTTCGTTTTAATTCCCCTTTGGATTTCGGAAAGCCATAACTGGTGGAAACAATCATAAATCTAAGTTTAAGGTGTTATATATCATATGAAGTTTTAACAATTCAGACATGTTTTGATGACTAAAATCAATGAAGTTATATTATTCGAACAACATTTTCGAGACAAGCTAGACATTCATTCTCAATATAAGTGTTTTATAATTAAAAGCAACATAAAAGTAGAATACACAAAGATCTTAAACAATGTTGTAAATAATTTTACTCCAAATTACGACATATCGAATATTCCAACCAGCCGATGTTTATTAAATTAAACATTATACTTTAAAATGTCGGAGAAATAAAAATGTGATTTGTGTTTAAAAATACACTACCAATTCTAAATATTGCCTTGATCATATTGTACCCAATGATTTACATATTGCCTTGACCAAATTAAGCCAGAAGATTTTGTTATTGTTGTGATCAAATTATACTAGAAGATTTTGATATTGGAGTGATCAAATTGTACCAAAATATTTTGATATTAGCGTGATCAAATTGTACCAGAACATTTTGATGTTGTGGTAATCAAAATGCTCCTAAAGATTTTGATATTGTCGTGATCAAATTGATCCTAAAGATTTTGATATTGTCGTGATCAAATTGTACAAGACGATTTTGATAGTGTTTTGATCAAATTGTACCAGAAGAATTCAGACTGAAAGTTCATGTGTGCTATGAATACTTCAAATCATCCAACAATATATGTCATCAGTTTAATTTCTCGACGAGTACGATAAGACCAACATCCCGATCACTTCACTCAAACATTCTGACTGCAAGTATAAGCAGTTATGGTAGATAAATTTGCGACTTTACATTCTTCTTCACTACTTATGTCAATCTACACGTTTAAGCAGAAAATATGTAGACAAAAAAGTTACGATGACCATTATTGACTGCGAAACCATACGTTATTGGTGCTGTGTACCAATAAGCGACAACATAAAAGGAGGTAATGATATTTGACGAAGAAAGAAAAAAATAGTAAGGAGGCAAATTGTTATAATCATATGTTGTTCGACATTATATTGACCATTAAGAATACTCTGTACCGTGATTCCAATCAAAGGAAATCAAATCGAATGCCTTGTATCATTTAACAAATAAAAATTGTCGATCATTTTCTACTTCCATCAGTTTTATATGAGTTTGTCAAAACTTACATGTATATTTTTACTATTCAGAGTTATGCCTACGGAATGCATTCATTGGTAAGATGACTTCAAGCAACAACTACTTTCGATGGTGAAAGTGGAATGGTACTTACAAACTGGGAGTTATTATTTGGATATCCTGTTTCGCAATGCTTAAACTTTACTTTCACGTGACAACCGTCTGTACATTCTCGCGTCAAACACATAACCAGCCGCCATTCATTCACAGTATCCAATTAACACGTTCCAATCAGTTTGTTTTAACTGCTGCATTAATTGTATTATGTTTAAATAATATTTTTATATCTCCCTCTATCATTACGATATTGCAGTTACTTTAAATAACGTGATCATTCAATACGTCACAAAATGTGTTGCAATTATAGTAACATTTCTGTATTATTTTGTCTATAAGTGCTAAAAGGATATATGTATGTATAACACTCAGTTAACGGATGATATAATGGAAAGAAGTGATGAAGTCGTCCGCTAACTCGGCAAACTGATCTCTAAAGCGATGATTTTAATTTCAAAAATATTAGTTCTTTCCCCTTTGATATATTCAGTCTCGAACTAACGAGACTATATTAATTCTCCCTCATTTGACATTCTTATCTTCTTATCATCAATATTTAATTAAAATGATCCTTTGATAATGGTTCTTGCAGTCTGCATCGTACATCACATGATCGTGTTTTATTCTGGGAATAGTGGTAAGATTGGACACGCAATAATAGGGAAAGCGAATGAAATTGACAGATAGATGTTATTATATGCTGTCATACCCATAATAATTATTCTCTTATTATAAGTTTTTGACTTTCATAAATTTGTAAAGCGTCAATCAATTAGCTTTGTTTTTCAAAGCATTTGAAAATAATTTGTAATAATCAAATGGGTATTCATCTGATTTACAAGAGTATTTGTCAAGGGGTTTAATACTGAAACTTTGTGATTTTCAAGATAAAAATGTGCAAATTTCCAAACAATGAATACAATCCAAACCAAACTAAGTCATCTATAACACAATCCTTTATATCGTCTTGGCCAAAATCTGTTTTTACTTTATATTAAAACGATTGCAAAAAAGTTTTTTCTGTGAATATTAAATACAACATCAAGGTTAGATAACATACATTTTAATGAAAACGCACTCGAATCCCGTAATAAGCAAAAATGACGTCAATTCGGAATCAAATCAAGAATCAATTAAAAAATCACAATATACTTTAATGCGTTATCTCAACGAATGGTAGTGGTTTGGGTTATTTAAAATTCTACTGTTGCGTGGATTACATTGCATTCCGTTGTCGACATAATTGTGAATTTCTTAATTGACTTGAACACGTTACTTTGAAACAATCCATCTGGGTTTTGTCAATAATATGAGAATGCAATTCAAGTCAGCGATAGCAGCTCTGCTTGCCCTATAGCGTATTCATATCAATAACGTACTGATTTAAGCTTGGTTAAGATGTTTATTGTCAATTACCAAACAATTCAAGAGATATATCTCGGAGAAAGTTGCACAATAGTGTTACTATATAGTTAAATTGAATAATCAATTTTTTTTATCTCTAATTTATCATGAATTAAAATGATATATATCTTGTAATTCGAAGATGATGCCTTGAGACCGAAATATTTCTTGAAATGTGCATTTTCTTGTCACCAATTTAACAACAGGAAGGTTAAAACAATTAAAACGAACATTTGCACAAGTGCAACACTGGCTAATATTTGTTATCAGCAAAGTTTGAGTTTGGTGATGAAACTACAGTCAATAATGTTATCTATATAAAATATTCAAACGACAAAATGTTCAAGGCGTGGTTTTTAGGTAAAAACAAGACCAGCCAATATTTCTGCAAAGGAGCAGAACACATCCTAATAATGAACTCAATGTCAATTTTATTATACTGTTATGTTCATTACTGTCATTGAATCAACAACCCTGTGTGGTTCTAGACGTATTTTAAATTCAATTCAGTTGTCTATTAGACATAAACGCCGGTTAGAAAGAATGTATCAGTGTCAGAAATAGTATAATAATTACAAAAGATGAGTAAGAACTAAACGTAAATAAATATTGTCTTATCGTTATACATGTGTATCCAATATTCAGAACATTACTTTAATATTTAGTATAACACTTGTATCGAAAACACTTGGTTTAAATCTAATACAGACATTTGGATGTTTCTGTATTTGAAGGTTTCTGTATTTTAAGATTTCTGTATTTGAAGATTTCTGCATCTGAATGTTTCTACATTTGAAGGTTTCTTTCTGCGTTTGAAGGTTTCTATATTTGACGGTTTCTGTATTTAAAGGTTTCTGTATTTGAAGGTTTTTGTATTTTACGGTTTCTGTATTTGAAAGTTCTGCATTTGAAGGTTTCTATATTTGAAGGTTTCTGTAGTTTAAAGTTTCTATATTTGAAGGTTCTGCATTTTAAGGTTTCTGTTTTTGAAGGTGTCTGCATTTGAAGGTTTCTGCATTTGAAGGTTTCTGTATTTGACGGTTTCTGCATTAAAAGTGTCTGTATTTGAATGTTTTTACATTTGAATGTTTCTGCATTTGAAGGTTTCTGTATTTGAAGGTTCTGCATTTTATGGTTTCTCTATTTGAAGGTTTCTGCATTTGAAGGTTTCTGTATCTGAAGGTTTCTGCATTTGAAAATTTCTGCATTTGAAGGGTTCTGAAGGTATCTGTATTTGAATGGTTTCTGCATTGAAGGTTTTTGTAATTGAAGGTTTTTTGTTTTTGAAGCATGAAGAGTTTGCTCAATTTTATGCCTCGTCAAAATAATCTTTTATATATTGCAACCATTCGTGTTAACATTTATGTTATTTCCGTCTGTTCATTAACGTGTTGTGAATGCTCCATCACATGTCTGCTTCCCTTTTTCTTAATGTAGCTATATATATTGTTATAGCTGTGCAGTAATTAACGCTATGAGATATCAGAGTTAACGATGCTAATTTCGCCTTTTGAACACTCTAGTTTTTACCTTTTTCTTTATTAAAATCAATAACTACCTCTGATGAAAAAACTGTTGTAGGTATAGAATACAAACAAAAGAAGAGTTTTGCATACTGGGGTTTTATTCATAATGTAATTATATAAATAAAGGCTACAACAACAGAGTCATGCTCTTAAGCATAATGAAAAATACTGTACCAGTATGTTACACCCCACTAGTACTTTTAATCACCTTTATTTTTATTTTCATCCTTGTTTAAAGGGATTATATTATGGAAAACATCGCTTTAAATGTCTTAAATAAAATAATTAGCAAAATGGATAAAAAGCATCTAATTATCATTAATAAATATAATCCAAATTTATTAGTATGTCAAATCAACCAAAAACATGACAAAGTCGATATTTAAATTTGAGTGGTCAACTAAAGATTTAAAATTTTCTATATTTGGTTATTTCTCTTCAATTCAAAATACAATAATCTTACACTACGTTATTGTCAACCGAGATTAATTTAATAACTACGATAATTTAAAAGACGTTTACCAACTGGAATAGTAAACAGAATATTTCAATGAAACAACAAAAGATGCTATTGATCGTTGCGGATTTAATATAAAAAATATTATTTCACCATTAGAACGACATTGTTTTAAGTTCAATTACCAGCACATAAACTATTTTAAGTCCAATTACAAATGTTAACATGAATTTCTTGATCGTCTTCACTGTTTACAAAATCTGTATTTTCTGATTTTACTTCCATTTTATAGATTATGGTAGATAACTCGTACAGTTCTGTTCTTTAAATATATGTGTTCGAGTTATCCCCACTGCTATAGGACGACATGCAAGCTAAGTATGCTTTCTATGAATGGAGATCGTTCGTTTATTAGGAAACATGTATTGTATCAATCTTGTTATACAGTTTGGTAAATTCAATAAAGCGTAGTTTCTTTTTGATATATATTTATTCCACATTATTGCACCTTTCATTTAAACTGTAATGGTCACTACTTAAACACGATATACGCTTATAAACATTGTTCAGACAAGGTTCTCATCTTGTCTCTGAACCCACACATTCCAGGCCTCTGAAATCACACCTTCCTGCCTAATAAGCCAGACCTCTCTGTCCCACTGCAAGGCTTAACTATCCACTTTTTCCATCCATAAACTATCAGCTCGTATACTTTAGAACAAGAATAACACACATTGATACCAATAAGTTTTAAAACACAAACAGAAATAGTGGCAAAGAAAGCAACGACACCAGATCTGTTAATTGTAAATAGTTATATTATTAAAAATTATCATTATTATCATTTTTTAATAATATATGAAAGTTTTGTATATATTTATTTTTTGATACACATTTCTTATATTCATGATACTGTATACTCTCATGTATCATGTCTTCTTCAACAACTATCACACGTGTTTAGATCGATTTATTATTGAGCTAATCTTCTTTAAACCAGGTCTTAATTTTACTTCAAAGTTATTGTCAAATGAAAAATGGAATTATAAGAAAGTTTGTTATAAAATATACTACTTTTACCTCCCTTTTTCAATGTAGTTATACATATGCTTATCCCATGATTTGTTTTTCGTACAGTGTTTGTATCTATACTGTCGCACAACTTAGTAAACTTGTTTGAGAGTTGACCTCCATCCAACTTTGACATTTGCCAATTTCTATATACATACAGATATATGAATCCTTAATCTCAGCAACTGTTTTTCATAATGGTCCAAACATTGTTAAGTAGTTAAATCAAATAAGAAAACCCAATACATGTAATGTCAATTTCCTAAGGACTGAAGTAAATAAATAAATAAATAAATAAATAAATAAATAAATAAATAAATAAATAAAATAAATAAATAAATTTTACCGTTGTTTTATCGACACTGCTGCACATATCAATAATAATTATTTAAAATACACTAACGAGATACACTAGTATTACATCTTACAGCCTAAGTGTCAAATATGCAAACTGATGACACATTTATTTAAACATTGCTTTGATTTATGTAGAAAGAAAGAAACTAAAAAAAGTCACTTCTTCCTTCAGATTTATTTTGTTACATAAGTTTCTTTTTTTAATGAAGAAACTTACCACAATGGTGCCCGTTTCAAATTAATACATGCAACAAAATCAACGGACTGCGTACATTATGTGGTATTTAACTTTATATTGATGTTATATAATGATGTATTTTAATGAAACATGTTTTAAGAGCATCGTGTGTATAAATAAAAATTGTTCTTGTAATAGGTACAAAAACTAACATCAAATATTATAATTTGCCAGTGGACAAGGCGTATTTGTCTTATTCTAAAATTAATGGTAAATTGGAATGAAGGATGATTATTCACGAATTTGAACCTTATCTTACTATACCACTTATCCGCTAGAGGGAATATATTTGTAATCATTACTTGAATTGAAAATGGCACTCAGACTGTGGAACAAGTTCACGTCTAGTTACCAAGACAGAATGTTAGAGTCTTCGGCATCTTTACTGGATAATTTTATTTTTTAACCAATTCATATGATAAATTGTATAAGACATAACAACACACTGTCGTTAGACGGGTTTATTTGCAAAGAAAATATATATCATAAACCTTTCCCATAAGAGTTTTATGAAACATGTAACTATTTAGTTTGTGTAAGAGTAGTAATATAAACACTGACATAAATATGAATCGTAAGGGGCAGACGTAGCTCACATTTAAGGAGAGATTAAAGACGGCAAATTCATCAATTTGGAAATTTTGATGGAGGGGATACAAGAAAGAGTGAACATTACAAGAAAAATTTCATTAGTAAACAGCCGGTTACTGGCCATTCCAAAAGGCAAAAAATTGCTGATATTCCTAATTGGACAGATGCCATATTGATAATTTCATAAATTTATCTGGCTGCTTACCAAAACGAAACGCAATTATCGTCACAATACAAACATATACAGGTTATTAGACTGAGAGCAAGTCAAACTGGGGCATTGGCTGGAAGTTTGAAGAATTTCGTCGACAAAGGACAATAAACTTAGTTTCTCTTGGGGAACATTTTAAGATGAACTTTGGCTTTTGAAAATGTATGGAGACTCTCAAATCAAGCAAAACAGAACTGACTTGAACTTGCATTAATAAAGAGCTCCTAAGCTAATAGGAACTTGTTAAAATTTTCAACATGCAGGTTCTTGCCCAAAAGAGTAATGTTCTGATAAGCACATATAAATGTGTTACAACTTTCTTTCTGTCCTAGGAATCAAGCTACATCAACTAGTTATAGTCCAGTTAAAGGGGCCCAGCTAAGCACTCAGTATAGACTATATATAAATGAAGTTCGGCCGAAAAATAGGTAAACATGGACATCTAGTATTAATTAACAAAACCATTCTATAGTCAGCGAATACATAGGGGCTGATATCATTATCCAAGTCTACCCGAGCTATTAAAGAATATGCTAGCAGATTCGGCAGTATCAAATGAGTTGTCACTGTTTTCTTGTGAAGTTTAACTTATAATACCAAAGCCAACGAACATCAGTAATAACAAAAATAAATTTATAACATATTTCAAAGGAAAAAGGAACAAAGAATCGGTCGTATTGCAGGTCATTTTTGTTTGAAACCGATTTACAATCTTTGTCGCCAACTAGTCTTATTCCAAATGGAAATTTAAGATATAAAACGTGCTTGTCATATCCAGAGTGGACTATTGTAAATGATTTTGCAGATAAGTAAAGTGTTTATTATTCAAAGTTTGATGACAAGTTTTAGACAAGATAACAAACCTATGTGTTTACATATTGATATCATCAATGGACATACAATCTGCATTTAGACAACTACCAATATATTCTGGCAATTCGGTCTATTGTCTCAAAAATGGGCTACTTATATTTTTGAAAATATTTTGAAACAATGTATGATTGCAAGAGATTTGGTCATGATATACTGTTTCAATAATTATGTCAATGACTTCATATTCTAAGTGTATTCGTTTAAGAAATTTGTATTCACTTTAGTGTTTCGAATTGCTGTTTATACTTGGCAGAAATCGGTTATAACTACACGATGCAAGGTACAACTGATTCTTCTCAAGGCTTTGTTGTACTAAACATTTTTGAAGGAGAGAAAATGATACGATATATCAATGATACAAAATACTCTATAACAAGTAGTATTTTTTAAAAATATGATAAAAAATTTCCAACAATATGTCGCCCTTAAGTGGCGGTATGTCCATCTTACGGCATTCTTTGTGTTCACTGGTGAATGTCAGATTCATTTTCAAAAAAACAACATTTTCGTCAACAAATTCTATGCAAAAAAGGAACAGAAATGACATCGGTAAGTATTTGTAGTTAATACAAGTGACCGTCTTATTCATTAAAGCGTGTATGTATATGAAAAGTATCCAGCGTATTACGTCAAAATAATGTGTAGCAAATCGCCCTTAAGTCAATTCGTAATATTATGTATAGCGTAGCTGGCACACTACCTGGAAAAGGCACTTAATCTGAATTATGGGTTCTACTGTTGTTGAATGCACAACAATACTGTGCAGATGGTTATAACCTATAAGCGTTTTATAAAAGAATGACTCTTTTAGTCACTTTTGTTCTTTCTGGATAGCCTAGGTAATACTGATATGACGGACAAAAAAATGGGGTCCACTCTCTATATCGTGGTTAGAACATATGTGCCACTAATTTAACCCGTCTTTTAGGACATATAATGTAGAGTTTTTACCCCTAATTCTTTGGCATAATGCGATGTAGAACTTTGACTTTCCATTCTAGACACATAATGTAGACCTTTGATCCATTGTCTAAACCCCTCCTGGATAGGAACTCCAGGCTAAAAATGTTGACATGTATGGATATATCATTGTTTTCCACCACTGCTATACATTCTCTTCAAATTCAAAAAAATATATTTTGTTCACGCATGAATTTTATTCTTAATGAAATCTAAGAGTTAATGTCATTGTGTAGACAAAGTTTTATTGAGATTAAATGTAGAGTATTGACCCTTATAATTCGTTGGTTTGAATGTGGAGGTTTTGGCCATCAAATTTTAGACTGCAGTGTAGTTTGTGTCTATGTAAACAATTCTTAAGTTCAAAGGCACATAAATATCCATTTCCAGGTCATAAATATCAAGGTCAAGAGGGAGGGAATCGAAATGTAGTGGATCGAGAGTGCGAAGCAGAGAGGGACTGGGACTGCAGAGAGAAGTTGATGCTTCAGAGATTGTTCAACAGCGTCAAGATATTTATAAACCAAAAGCATTGAATTGATAATTCTTCAAATGAAGACCTTAACTGTGGAAATATAAACACCCCACATGGATCAAAATATGCTCATTAAGGCCACTACTTAAAGTTACAAAGTTTTGTTCTGGTAGCAACCAAATCTTAATATTTGGAGACTGTAACTCCCGATGTGGACATTTACCCGATTATGTACATCTAGATGATGTCATATCGAATACATACGATTTACAAAATATTCAAAATGAAGACAATGATATCAAAAAATGTTTTGGATTTTACAATATTCCATTAAAAAGGACACTACTGTAAACACTTATGGCAACCAACTGATTGAACTTCGTAGAAACAATAATCTGTTTTTATTTAATGGAAGAGTTGGCTCCGATTTTAATTATCCACAAGTTACATGTAAACAAACTAGTACAATAGATTATTTCTACATCATCTGTATTTTGTAATCTTATTGATTTCAATGTTAAAGAATATTTTACCATGCTTTCTGACGTTCATCGCCCATAATCAGTCTCTGTTATGACCAAGTTTATCTTAGTACGTGAAAAAAATAATGTGGCAAAGAGTTTTCATCCAAAAACGAAATTATTGGATGCAGAAAAATCTCAGGCATTTGTAGCTAATTTTGATTTATATAAAGTTGAAGAAATTGAAAAGTATTAGATAATATTATAACATAAGATAGTTGTAGTAAGGATAACACAGACACTATTGTTACAGATGTATGTTTACTATTTGATATTTATTCAAAAACACTTTCGGCATGGTGCAACATAGGGACCATAACAAATGTAGTACGAATAAAAGACTTGGTTTGATACATCTTGCCAGATGAAGGGCTTAATACAAAACACAAACTTGTAAACAACTATTAAAGGAAGTTAGCCACAAATTAAAACATATTTACGCAAATCGTATACAAAATATGATAATTACAGAATAATCAAACTACAAAAAATGTAAATCCTAAAGAATACTGGCAAATCATTAACTGAAACAATAAAATTATTGGAGATTTTTATGACTTTAAATTATTAAATGAAAACGTTAATGATGTTGACGCTAGAGTAGATACTAAGGATACAGTGGAACATTTTTTTCTTTTACCAATATATCTTATGCTTTTAATGCTATTTCTAACAAAGGAATAATAATCCCACAAAGCTGGACAATAGGATTAATTAAACCAGTATATAAAAGCAAAGGGGATGCAAAACTTCCCGAAAAGTGTAGACCTATCACTTTAATTAGCTATTTCGAAAAAACTCTTTAGTTCCACTTTAAATTCATAACTAAATAAGTAGCTGATACTCAGTATTCTATACATGAAACAAAGGCTTGGTTCCAAAAGAAATTATCTACGACACATAATCTATTTATTTTAGAGTCATAACATACCGCTATACTACAACTGACTAATTTTGGATGGCACAATCATTTACGGATACGCTTTAAATTGGCCTCTTATATTCAGTTCAATCTGTAAACTACGCATACTTGTAAAACATAATTGTTTACATCAATTTAACCTGAATATAAAATATAATTGAAATGTTAATATTTATACAAATATACTCATTTAATATAAAAACAATTATTTTACAACTGCAGTTTATTTAACAATGTCATACGTTAAGAGCTATTTTACCCAAGTTACGCAGTAAAGTGTATTTTTATTTTGATTGTCATTAAAATAGGTATCAAATAGTATATTTTATTTAGGTTTCAATCAAAATTTATCCATACACTATATCAAAATATAAAAAATGCTATATTTGTATTACGAAACTGAAAACAAATTAACACTGCCGAAATAATTTTGTTTTTAAAAACTCTAAACAGATATATTTAAGCACATGATTACCATTTGCATGAAAACTAATATTATATACATGTACATATGTAAAGATTTAATTAAATACTAGATGTAAACAATTTTAAATATTTCTTTCGCATTGTTTGTAAAATATACATGATTTAGCCAACTTTTAAGGATTGGTATGTTTATGAGGAGTTAATACCAAAATATCATCTGTTCGGTAACACGTGTTTTTTTATTTCTGCTATTACATGCTTAAATACTGGGAAGTTTCATAAAATTCTATCCATAGAAAAAAATGTGACAAAGCAATAGTCTTAAATAGACATAGTACATTCAGATAAAAGAAATTATTATGTTGCTTTGTAGACTTCAAACACACTTTTGATTCTGTTCCTAGATTTTGCTTTATTGAGGAAATTTTACAATGCAAACATCAACGAAAGATGTTTTAACAAAGTATATAACTTATATGACAATGTAAATTAAAAAAAATATTACAAATGATGGGACTCCTCCATATTTTGAATGTTTGGTAGGAATTCGTCAGGGAGGAAAATGATCTTGAATACTATTTCAGTACCAGAAGTGCTTATGGTATTTCTAGACAAACGGAACTAGAGGGTGCACGTATATTTCTTAAACTATTCATTCTTCTCTATACCGATGACACAGTAATTTTCAGTCAAAACGAGCATGATATCTAGTCTGCCCTTGACAATGTCATACTTATTGTAAAGCTAAATATAAGTGTAAGTAAAACAAAAATCTTTATATTCAGTAAATAAAATCATTTACAAAAACATGTGTTCAAATTGAAGATACAATTCTAGAAATAGTCAATGATATAAATATCTGGGTATCTACTTTACAAAACCTGGTTCATTCATGTAAACAAAGAATTTTATTGCAGATAAAGCTAATAAAGCAATGTTTAGTTTACAGAAAAAGATTAAAACATTATCAGTTCCATATAATATACAAATTGATATCTTTGAAAAAAACAAAAACACCACTGTAAACGATATTTTATATGGCTGTGAAATATTGGGCTTTGGAAACCTAGATATTCTAAAAGAATCGAACTTAAATTTTATAAATATATTTTGCAATTTAAAAAAAAACACCCCATTGTATATGATTGATGGTGATTTTTGAGCCATAAAACTATCTGTTGATATTAACAGTAGAATAATTGCATATAAGTCAAGACATTTTGAAAATATGTATAATGAAACAATAACAAAACTTTCATCTAAACTATATATTTTACTATAAAAAAAAAATAAAAATTGTACGGTTTGTTGAGGGATGGCCCACCCCGACCCTCACAGACCTATTACGGGGTGATTAAATGGATCACTTTTCAGTGATTGAAATTAAAAAAAAAAAAAAAAAGAAAAAAAGAAAAAAAAAAATTTTATTATACAAAAATTATTTAGATAATTATGTTTAATCAAAATGGATAGAAAATGTCAAACGTTCAAACGTATATTATGATCATCTGTGTATTCTGGAATTCGGGACAACCAAAGTTTTCCAAGTGGAAAATGGCTGGTAAAATCTTCCTATCAAAATCAATATATTTACATACAAAGTTGGAATATTGAAATAAGTAGAACTTTTTATACGAATATATATATAAGTTTATTAAACCTAATTATAAACAAAGCGTTTTCCTTAAGTTACTGTCTTCATAAAATCGTAAACGATTTAAAATGAGAACTCATAACTTGCCTATAGAAGTAGGCAGGTGCCTACAAATGAACGAAATTGTACCTTTAACTGTAATGATACTGGTGATAAATTTTATTATCTTTTAGTATGTCCATTGTTTCATGACGATAGAAATGTTTATCTAAATAAATTATATTATACAAGACATAATATTTTAAAGTACATAGATAAATTAAACACTGTAAATCCATAAAACAATCAAACATATGGTTGCTTAACTAGCTAACTTGCATTTCGTTTCGGTAAGATAGCTATATGTAAAGAAATTGAAAAAGACAACAACTTGTTTAATATATACTTATGATTCAAATGTATTGCTGATTGATAAATATATAACTAACCTTTGTATACGTGTGTTATCAATGTCGTCATGATATCTTGTGTTTTGTTTATGCTTTGTAATATTGAAATTATTTGTATATGTTTATACTTTTATTATTTGTGAAATTAACTATTTAAAAACTAGAAGCGTTAACATGGATTCAGGTAACCTAGAAGAGATAACGTGGGTTTTGATAACATGGAATGAGATAACATGGGTTCTGGTAACCTAGAAGAGATGACAGGGATTTTAGCAACCTAGAAGATGTTCAAATCAAGATTTTGGAAAACAGATGAAAAACGGCCAATCATCCCTATCAAAAGTCATATTAAAACGAAAATATGTTTTATCTAAAAACAGAAGATTTCCATAAGACATGCAAAACAACTAATGAATTACAACTAAGAATACTGAAAAGTGGCAAATAGTCCCATGTACTAAAATTTGTGTAAATTATATTACTAGGTCAATCTTATCACATGTTGTTCTTGCATCATTTTTCATTTAGTGTTCTTTTAAAATTACTGACGTTGTACATAAAAATAAATAATCAGTATATTAATTTAATTCTGGACACTTAGGCAGCATAATTTTGTCTGGTAAGAAGAGGTTTTATTGGAGCAAGGTGTAAGTGAGACTTATCATTTTTTTAGTAACAAAGGTAACATTCTTTTACACAACCCACCCACTTTGTAAAGTTTGTGCCCCCTTAATTGTCAGTATACATTTTAAAACTTGTACTCCATGTAGATAATCTAAAGTGGACGGATTGACATGTTAAATGTCAAACTTAAAAGCCATGCTGAAATGTAATAATCCAAGAAGAACCATAACAGTGGTTTGCTTCTTCTCTAGAGGGAGTGCATCTTATTGCCATTACTAACAGCAGAGTATATTTTCAGTTTAAAAACAATAATAATTTGTAAGACTTTTTAATTACTTATTATCTTGCTACCTGATTGTTTCATTTTTATTCATCAGAGATTCTCTGTTCAGATTCATGATGTGATCAAATACCGCCAACAAGTTTCTTATTCTATACACTGGTGGAGTGTATGCATACCTCTTGGCAGAGTACATTAGGATTATTATCTATTTGAAATCCTTCTATGTCAGGGTCTCACTGAACAATTACCTCCCTTACATGACGGTAGCAAGATTATTACGCCCAAGAAATTAGAGCTGTGTAAAGCGGTTGGGTAATTTTTTTTTAAAAATGCATAAAATGTCATATTTCTTTGTGCATATGGGAACATTGGAACATTTTCATGATTTCCGCAAAGTTTGGGTGACCCTGGGCACTGTTTGATGGTGCTATAACAGTTTAAAGATGCGTAGTGATACACTGCAACAAATGGGCAGAATTGTCAAAAATGAAGGGGTGCCATCAAACCATCGAAATTGTGAAAAAGCAACCTGGTCAACCCCATGTTTTTTTCTGCATATTTGGACCAACAGAGGACTATCTATGGGAATAAGGCACTTTTAGAACCATTGGTAATGTATCCAGTGTTCCAAAAGTGCATGTCTCTATATGTAGAACAGTACAAAATTAATTGGTGTGTGAGACGTCAGCAGTGCTCCTGAAGTAGTTGGATAATGCGTATAGAGATCACTTATTCTAAATTGGTCTATAATCTACAATTATGTTTCATCATCTACTGCGTATGCAAAGAGAAGCACTAATAAAATATAAAAAAAGTAAGTCTAAAGTACATTGACTCCTCAGCAGAATGCATTACCGCGTAAAAACCTGAAATTAGTCTAGTGTACATCACACTTAAGTTTCATAGACATTGCTGATACTTTCCTACTTATGGCCCAGCTAAAATATGACGTTATGGATACATCTAGTTTACACCTATGATAATACTAGCTTTTAATAGAAAATATTATATTAAAGCCTTTGGACACAAAAGAATTCACATATATGTAGGTAAAGCTGGCATTTTCTGTTATAGTAGTGAGCACTATTATTTTGCAAATCATTTCATAGAGCTTCTTTAGTGGTGTATCCCACCATTCAACGTATTAATTATCAAAATGTGTTGGGTAAATATTTCAGCAATGTACATGTACATCATTTTGTGAACTTTTCTGTTGCATCATACTGCATTTCATACAGTCATGTGTTTTCAAGCAATATACTCATATACTGTATTGGAATCAATAATGATTCATTACAATTTGACTGTATGTATAAAGTGTAAAAACTACAGAAAAATATCTATTCCATTTCTATAATGCTAGAGGCTTCAAACACAAATTCACTGGGAAAGTCCCCTGCGCTCTTTATAATCTGCTTAGAAAAAAAAAAGTTTCCAATTGCTATATGGCTTTCTTCCATTTGATCTGTGTCTCAAATTGAATACTTCATGGATGTTTTTAGAATACTAAGCAGGAAATACCTGAAATTTAAGAAAAAATGGACTTTATTCATTATTCTTTTGTCAAGAACGTCAGAAGCCAAGTTCCCGATGGTAAAGCCTTCTGATATTTGATATAACTTTGTGACTTTATAACTTTCATTGTGAATAATCCATAATACTGTGCATAATTTTGTAAATATTATAATTGGCAGTTTGCAAATCTAATTAAAAATTGTTAACTTTCAATCTAATATTTTGTTCATATCTACGACAATCACACATCATGCATTACTACTGTCTCTGCATTAGGAGCGCCGCATATTTCCTCACAATAGAATATTATGAACGATTTTCACGCATTTGCTATACAACCTATATAGCGGAGTCCAATGTCCAAATACAGTTTGATTATATAATACATAATACATATTTCAAATACAAATATGTTTTAGTTACTAGAAATGACATGTATCTAAAGTACAGTTTTATTTTTTCATAAAGAATTCAAACTACTTGAACATAAATTTTGACAATAAGTCATTATTTGGGGAAATAACACGTTGCAGTAAGAGGTACACTTATTAATCAAAATTTATACCTATGAATTTATTTCTTTAATTTGAACATTAAACTGTTACTCGAGAATACACACACGTACATTTCAGTAATAAAAAAAATTGCCATAAATAATAGTTTATGAATAAGTAGTGTATTACCAAGTATATTATTAATTCTAATTTCATTTAAAGATTCTGAAAAAAATATTTAACAATTACACAAAAATAATAAACTTCTACTTATCGACAAGAAAAGTAAAACCTTAAATGAAGTAAAAATAAAGAATTCAACCTAGAAAGAACAGAAGACGATATTGTATAATTTATCGATCTAATGTCAAAATACAATTTAATACTTTTGACATTTTCGATCTCGGTTTATATACGTTTCTGCAAATTTCAGGTGATAAAAGGCCAAGTCAGAGAATAAGCGTGCTGTTGTCTCGTATGATAAACTATATGTAAATGATGTCTTGATTGCCGCGGACTCTATCCCAGAACCAGGCCATAGGAACTAGGAAGTTGTGTCGAAACTGTTGTCGTTTCTGTTATGGAACAATCAGGGTATCAGATCAAAAATGCATGACTGTGACTTTTAAAACTTTATTGCAAATTTTGATATTTTATTATTTACAGAGACCTGGAATGCTAAACTATCGAATATTGATATTGACGGATATAGTTATTTTAATTGTCCACGTCCTAAATTTAACCTCAAGGCAAAGAGGAATGGCGGAGGTGTTGTTATATATTATAAAAATAAATTTTTAAACAATTAAGAACTAGTTAGTACAAATTCTAATGGTATAATATGGTTTAAACTTAAAAAATGTGTTCTACATACCGATGATGATGTTTTTTTCGGTACATGTTACATTCCAGAAGAGTCTAATTTATATAACAATATTAATTCCAGTCTCTTTGAATTCGATTTTTTTCATCACTTGTGTAGTGATATAAGACACTTTAGTGAGCTAGGCGATGTGTTTTTGTCAGGGGACTTAAATGCACGCACGGGTAATTTCTTAGATGACATTGATGACATACATTTAGACCGTTATGTTAATATACCGAATGAAAATCTACACGATACCGATTTATCAATTCGTACTAATAATGATTTGCACGTGAATTCTTTCGGTAACAAGCTACTGACATTAAGGAAAACAATGTAAATATTGTGAACGGACGTCTTTGTCATGGTAAATGTACTTATCATAGTGTGTACAGAAACAGGGCTTTTTCTATCACTGTTGATTTTTTAATTACTAATATTAACAATTTTAAATTCGTATCTGATGTTTATATTTATGATATGACAATCTTTTCTGATAATTGTCACATTACATTTTCTTTAAACTATATATCAAGTAGGAATGTAGATACTAATCGCCGTAATGTCGCTAAAATAGTATGGAACCCTGCAGAGTCGGAAAGTTATTTAAATATACTTAACTCGAAAAAATACATTTTCGACCATATATCAGATAAACTTATATCCGGTGAATGCGATATAAATAGGAGTATCGACTCTCTATCTGACATAGTGTATAATATTTCTTTTCAATGTTTTAGTAAATCTTACTCACCAAAATCACATACTAAAACCGAGAAAACGCCGTGGTTTAATGAAAATTGTCGCAAAGCTAAATCGGAGTTCTTTAGATGTAAACGCAATCTTGCCAGTCATGCCTCTGAGGAAAATAAACTGTTATTTTTATCACATCAGAGCAAATTTGCATATGTAAAACGTAATGCTAAACGTGCCTTTGATATGAAAGAGAAACGTAACCTCTCAAATTTAAGCAAACATTCACCCAAAAAGTTCTGGAAATATATAAAAAAGTTCACTAACAAGAAAAACAATAACCTAAACGATATTAGTATGAACGACTTTGTTAATCATTTAACGTCAATTTCTAATACACCTCATAACCATGTAAACATGGATGATTATAGCCGAACTCGTGATGAGACGGTACGCATTGAAATGTTAGATGCTCAGTTAAGTATCGAAAAAATACGAAAAACAATTTCTTCATTGAATAGAAACAAAAGCGCCGATTATTATAACAATGTAGCCGACTTCTTTATTGAAGCGAATGATTTTAGAAGTCCTTATTTGTGTACGATGTTTAATATTATCTATGACTCGGGTATATACCCCGATGCCTGGTGTAACGGTGTAATTGTCCCCATTCATAAAAAAGGAGATGTTGGTAATCCTTCAAATTATCGCGGAATAACATTATTAAATACAATTGGTAAGATTTTTTCTCTAACCTTAAGAAACCGAATAGATATTTGGTGTGAAACCGAGCATGTTTTTAATGACGCACAATTTGGTTTTCGTGATAAACGCTCTACCACAGATGCAGTATTTATTTTACATTCTGATATACAAAAGGTATTATCCGCTAACTCTAAATTATGGTGTGTATTTATTGACTATGAAAAAGCGTTTGACACTGTTATAAGAGATGCCCTCTGGGTGAAATTACTTCAATCTAGTATTAGCTGTAAAATGGTTCATATGATAAAATCTATATATAACAATGTTAAATCATGTGTTAAACTTTCATCGAATATGGATTTGTCAGAGTTCTTCAACGTCACGTTGGGCTTGAAGCAAGGAGAGCCACTGTCGCCCATTTTGTTCATTTTGTTTATTAATGATATTGTCGCTAATATCAATTTTGAGGCACTAACTGATAATGACCTAAATATGTTGCGAGATATCTTATCCTTTTCGCCGATGATATTGTTTTATTTATAACGCACCCAGACAGCCTACAGGCTCAGATTAACAGTATTTACAAATACTCGCATAAATGGGGTTTGAAAATAAATGTAAATAAACTAAAGTATGTGATTTCCAAAAAAAGGAAAACAAATCAAAATGTGGAATTTTTTTATAAATGGCGAAAAAATTGAAATGGTAGATAACTTTACATATTTAGGTATCAATTTTACTCACACCGGTAACCTGTCAAACGCTGTTAAAACTTTATCTAATCAAGCCCTTAGGGCATATCATAATTTACTGTCGGTGTTTGACAGAGTACCGTTAGATATTAAAACAAAACTGTCATTATTCGATTCCATGGTTGTACCAATTTTATTGTATGGAGCTGAAGTCTGGGGCGTGTATAATTATAAAAAGGAGATAAACTGCATATCAAATTTTGCAAGTATATTTTGGGAATACGTCAACAAACGTCAAATTATGCTGTTTATGGGGAATTAGGGCGATTTCCATTAACTGTATTAAGCAGAGAAAGGTCGTTAAAATTTTGGTTAAAGATAATCAGTGATGCTAACTCACCTATATACAGCATTTATATTGACCAATGTAATAACATAAATGCGAGCTGTTGGGAAAATCGGATTAGAACTATTATTGACAATCTTGGTTATTCGAACTTAAATAACAACTTTCGGAACAATACCAATTATTTCCCTTTACTTAAAAGGCGATTACGAGACCAGTTTGTTCAAGAATGGAGTATGAGTATATATAACACACCTTAACTTGACTATTACGTAATATTTAAAAACATATTTTGTTATGAAGACTATTTTGACAAATTTAAAAATGATTCTCTACGAAAGCAATATACATGTTTAAGATTAAGTTCACATTCTCTTGAAATTGAGACCGGAATATATTATGGTATTGATTGTGCCAATAGATTATGTAAACTTTGTAACCAGAATGTTATTGAGTCAGAATATCATTTCGTGCTGTGCTGTGCTAAATACAATGAAGTTCGTACTAAACGTTTAGGTCGCATGGCTTGGTCTACACTAAATAAATTTATAGATATCATGTCGTCTAAGAATGAAAAAATGTTGTTCAAAATTTCAAAATTTATTCAAGAAGCTCTTGTAATAAAAAAAATACCCTTGAAAGTATGATTGTTTCGCGGATTTAATGTACATGTGTTGTTATTTGTGTAATGTTTGTTTTATATGTTTGTTACAATATGTATTGTCTTTGCCATATTTCTTTGTAAAACTTTGTGAATGGCCAAAAGCATAATTTGCCGATTGCTGAAAAAACTTGAAACTTGAAACATGATAAAAAAAAAATATATAACTATTATCGCAATTAGGTCCAGAGTAGGAAATGTCAGTCTGGCTTCCTGTCACCTATTATACTTCATTTAATTTCAATCAAACGAGCACTCTGATGAATTATCACAGTAAAAGCTGACTGAGACTTGACACTGATTGTCTAACAGAGCTGGACAGAAGGTGTAAATAGCTTGCTATAGCACTTAACACTTAGAGTAGTAAATTATCTAACAATATGTACTTTTCTTGAGAGAAATATTAAAAAAATAAATTTTTCAAATATTGAAATTATTTTTGACATGCAAAATTAAATTCATTAATTTTGAAATCTTCATTTAAAGACAAATCTTTTGATATACATTTCATTAAGAACTATTTATAAAATATTTAAATGTATTTTAAAGTTTCTTTTAAAATGTATTTTTTAATAATTATACCTGGTTATGCAATATTCAATATTGCATAAATAGGTATCATAATATAGGTATTGTATTTCATATGATTATTCCTAATTTTACATGTATTCATGATGCTTTGGCGGCTCAATTATTTGATATATTTGATGTATATTATAAAGTGTCTTATTTTTGCTTGAGAGTAGATTACGTAGATTTGTTGCGTTCCGTACTTCCAGTCGATCCTTCATCCGATTTCAATGAATACCACCGTTGATGCTTGTAAAAGGTTGCAACCTGTTAACTATTTCATTATTACATTTTCTGTTGGCGTTTTGAGAGATTTAAATATACGGATTAAAGCAACAGTTGATAAACGTGTTATCATGCAAGCAGTAATTAGTCCAGAAATTTTGTCAACTATAAAATGTTATTCATTTAAATTTATTTTTGGTACATTCCTATTTGAAATTTGTGAACGAATGGTACGTTAGAATTAAAATCTCTCTCGTGTGTTGTTAAGAATACGTTTTCCATGACGATAAATGAAACGTATCCATTACAGAAACATAAGTGTTCGTGAAGAAACTTCATTTTATAACGTTATTGCTGTGTGATAAAGCAATGTATCCCTTAATAATGCGAAATACTAGTTATATTTATAGAAAATGCTGGTTTATGATATATACCGTCGTTTGTTGTTAACAATGATGAAAATATTGATTCTACAATACGACTTTAATTAATATTATGTTCTGGTATTACTGTTATTTGATCTGCTATGGATGACGGTGCTAAGAAACATGAATGTTCGGTCCCTGTGAGAGTTAAATGTATACAACAGGAACAATTGAATATTATGCCCAGAGTCACAGGTTCGCGATGGTACAACGTACTCTGGATATTGCTCCAAGATGACAAGATACTTTCGAAAATTTGGAAAAAATTTAGTTTATACTAATTTCATTCGACTCGATTATATTTTAACTCAACCAGTAATTTGTATTAGAATTTTGTTTATATTTGTGAACATAAGTGATCTAACTTTATATACCATATTTAATTTGTATCCTTATTTTAACCCCTTACTCCATAGATACGTGTTTTCCCGCACCAATCACAGAAGGCCTTTGAAAACACTGTAGGAAGAGATTAGATTGCTCGTAACGAGCAATCTAAACAATTCCTGCACTGTTTTTCACTCTGTCAGCTAATATAAAAATAATTCATCGAATAATACAAAGGCCCTTCTATAGGTGTCTGTGCGTGGGTCCTCCGTGGTCGAGTGGTCTAAGGCGCTGTCTCAAGATCACTTACCTCTCACCGCTATGGTCGTAGGTTCGAGTCCCGCTCGCTCCAAAAACTTTATGTAAGAAAGTTTCCAGTTACTTGCGGAAGGACGGTGGTTCTACTCAGTCTGACTCAGTCTGAGGTCTTCCTCCACCAGTAAAACTGGATATGCCATATATAACCTGAAATGTGTTGAAAATGGTGTTAAACCCCATTCCAAAAAAAAAAAAAAAAAAAAATATATAGGTGTCTGTATTAGAGGTGTCCAAAGGTGTCTATATGAAGGATTAAACAATTATTTGTTGAGAATGTATCTTTAAGGAAAATGTGTTGTTAAGATATACGGCAGATTCACGTGAACAACATATGAACATATATATTCAAGTTAATCTATAACGACCTCGAGGTAAACAAATGACTAAGTATACACTGGCGTGATACCAACTATTGAGTCAATCAGATTCCTGATAAGATAAGTGCTATTTCATCGTTGATTATTCACGCGTGTAAATCTGGAACCCGACCTTTGTTCTTCATTCTCTTTGTGTACATCAACAAATAAAGTTGCGGTTTGGGGAGGTTTGTATTGCAAGATTTTTCGGAATTGTTTACTTTACCACCCCATTCTCACCTCCTCATCATATCCAGATTGACATTAGTTTCTACATAATCTGCCAAAACAATTTACATTATTTTTAATTGCCTTATTCAGTTTTTAAATTAATTTTTCATGATAGGTTAAATTAGGGCTTCAAGGAAGCCTGACCTTGTCAAATTCAGTCACCGTCTAATTACTTACTTTCTTTTTATTTCTTTTGTAACTTAAACTGTTCATGATTGCATTGTGAAGCAAACACTTTTATACGGTATGCTTAAGTGTAAGTTTTTTTCACATACTTTGCTGTTTACTTGTCTTGTTTGTTTTTTTTTAAAGTGAAAAACACTTTATTTCACCTATATTGGTAATATATTTTCAGTTGGTGGTTTACCTATCCAACTTTGTGTCTGCTCTGTTTTGGTTTTTAGCATAATTCATTCTGTGTTGCACAAAATGTTGTTAAAATTGAACTCATTTTGTTCTATGTTTTGAATTAAAAACACATCATTCAATGTGCCATCACTGTGCATTGTTGTGTATTAATTGTTTTTCTAAAATAAATCGTCTGACCCAAACTGGTCATGTTTCAATCTTTTGATGCATCGGGTGTTGCTTGAGATCGGACCCGTAGCATCTTACAAGAGCCAACACTCTATCCACTACTCTTCAGATAATGAATAAGATAGGTTTAAACCCAATTGTCTACTGTTTACTACGACTTATAGTTGCAAGATGTATGTGTCCAACAACTTATTAGTCTATCCCAGAACCTGATATCCCCCGAATCAGGTCTTTTAACCACCATTGGAAAAAGCAGAGAATTATATGTCTGTCCCAAAATTCATAGCAATTGAAAGCTTACTAAATAATGACGTCAGTAAAATTTTCCCTGAAGCAACTGACCAATAAGCGTGCTCGTAACACTTGCTGTTGAACGGACCCAATCGGGAGAGCTGGGTACGTTCTACCTACAGAAAACAAGTTATTGAAGCACAAATGATCTGAAACAACTGGAATGGACCAAACATGTGTAAAAATGATGAAAGTCGTAATTGAATATCAAATTTATCAGTCGATGACATGGCTATATGTGTGCATTTTATTGAATAATGTGGTACTTTTTTCCACTTTTGAACATTCTGAATCGTTATATAAATTATTTTGATATCAAGAAGGACATCTTTTTGAGACTATTCTAGACGCGTAGGCCAAGCTAGTAGGAAATCCCTTTTCACTATCTAATTTTAAACAAATATCCGCATGACAAATACGGGGTTAGTGAGTGTACTGGCATGATATATTGGGTAAGAGGATATTTGTTAACTTTTTAGGGCTCAAATCTTTTTACACCAAGTTAATTTTAGTGAGTGACTAAGCGCTTATGACCACCTTTAATAAAAGTGTTTGCCAGACATCGATATATCAAAGCTGTTAATTCCGTACAAAGATACAGATTAAAACATAAGTAAAATACCAGGTAAATAAGAAAAAAAAAAGAATGACTTTCATTTGAATGTCAACTTGATGTCGCACAAATGACGTCAAACTCCCCCGTACTTTGTTACTTATACGTTTTGACTTGTCAAAATTAATGTTAAATGGTGGTGTATGATATTGAAATTTCGCATGCTTATAGTTTAAATATTAAAAAGTATTCATGCCAAGTTTTGTTTGGATTTAAACACGTAAAGACATATTTTAAATGCGTCATATTACTTTAAGGACATACATCGTATATACTTATTTAAAGAAACATGTGTCATATAGCATATTAGTCGGCTTGCGAATAACAGATTTTGCAAAAATACGTTTAACTATGATTTTTTCGGAGAACGACTGTTTTATGTTACACTTTTATATTGAAAGGTCACCTGATACAACATCAATGAATGCAGAAAGGCGATTCTCCATAACGTTATACAAAAATCATTTTCCAAAATACAAGACATATTGCTTATAGTGTAACTCCACAGAGGTGGAAGATACTTACCAGTTCATTTCTATCTGATCTTGCTACAGTGATATAAGGATGATACTAGTATATATAAAATATTTTTAACAAAATCCTTCCATGTAGATCTATAAGCTTATTGAATTGCTTAAATCAAATGACAACATTATTTCAATCGGATTTGCTCAGTATATTAAACATTCTCTGATTATGAGAAATTCATTCTTTAATGTTTAATGCGAAATTTAAATACATATTTGGCAATAACAGAATAAGTATCAGTGTAATGTTTAATTAACGTGTTAATCCTCTTCTTCTTCTTGAAATACTTGGAGAATTGAAAAGTATTTCTTATATTATTTTGACCTTTATATTTAAAACATAATTGAACATTTAATTTATATTAGATGGTGATGAAATATAACGGTACTAATGATGTACTTATTAGTGACGTGATTACCGTGATATTTTGAGAAGTTATTATGACATTATATTTACGTTCGAGTCTGAAAACAAGTTGCTGTTTTTTCTTCTGTTTTGTCCTGTTCATAACGATTTCAACGCTCACTCAAAGAAATGAAATTGATTTTTCAACGTAAAAGAAATTATTTTTATATTATGAAAATGAATAATCTATATCATTCATTCAACAATCTACATTTTAGGGAAGGGAATTGCTAACTTGAAAATGTGAGCTTACTTTAATTAAAATGTAAAGAGCTTCGATTAAGAAAAAAAATCTCTTTGGATTTAAATTATTCACGACATCTTTGTGATCTGTAAATTGCACGGAATGAGAATCATGCTCTAAATCGGTTTTTGTTTCATGTTATTCACCAATTAATGTTCAAGTTGTTTGTACAGTTTCAAAGTGTTTCATCACATCTGCGTGCGTATCATTAACAAAGTACTGTTTTTCTTAACTTCACACGGTACATACATACGTAAACAACATAAAGTATAATACTGATTATGGACGTTTCTTTTCATGTTCTTGAATTCAAACGATCACCAATGACAATTTAATGTGTTTTGTACATATGTTGCAATAAAACACGAGCCATGAATCTTTCGAATTATATTATATCATTTTGCAATACCTCATTTATTTTTAGATGTCTCAACAAAGAACGTATTTCACAGGTTTCTTATACAATTTCAGAATACTAAAAATAATCTAAAACAATCAGAAGTGTCCTGTGTTATAACTGTAAAATGAATTGTCTGTGTTAAAAAAATGGCCAAGTGCCGGGGGATCAACTGTTTTATTTTGAGTTATATAAGGAAACTGTTTGTTTTCTCGTTTCGAGAATGGTCAGATATTTGTCAATTTCAATAAATAATTGTATTAAATAGTCCGTTCTAGAGTTCTCTGAACGCATAATCGTCTTTAATCTATCTTTGGAACAAAACATCCATATAACTATATAATATATTAGTACAGCAGAGTTACGCCAGTCTGATAGCCTACTAATATTCATTAAGTCGACTTCATGAAGGTATGATGTCGACATTTCACTCACTTTGGTAATATAACCTTTTTGAAAAAAAATATCACTTTTTGAATCATTTATTGTAACGCCAGTAATTGATTATTTGGCTAGGAACGTCAGTATTGATAGTTACTGATGTCGACATCTGTGTGCTTTAACGGGAATGAATACTGTATAAAATGTATGTCATGCGGAACGTAAGAGAATCATGCCTTGTCCTACAACCAGTTTTGATAGTTACTGATGTCGAAATCTTTGTGCTTTAACGGGAATAAATATAAAAAGTATGTCATGCGGAACGTCAGAGAATCATGCCTTGTCCTACAACCAGTTTTGATGGTTACTGATGTCGACATCTGTGTGCTTTAACGGGAATTAATATAAAAAGTATGTCATGCGGAACGTAAGAGAATCATGCCTTGTCCTACAACCAGTTTTGGTAGTAATTGATGTCGACATCTCTGTGATTTAACGGGAATAAATATAAAAAGTATGTCATGCGGAACGTAAGAGTATCATGCCTTGTCCTACAACTAGTTTTGATAGTTACTGATGTCGACATATGTGTACTCTAACGGGGATAAATAAGAAAACTATGTTATGCGGAACTCTTTGGTGATAGAACCGGACATTTACTGACATTTAACATGAATGAGTCACTTAATGCTATCATCATAACAATTTAGATAATTATTGACGTAATGAACTATTTGTGGACATCATTTATTCCTGATGTCAAGCTAATGAAGTGGATATCTGACCGTCGTTACCGTCTTAGACTGACTTTTTATAATCTTAATATAATATGTATTGTTCTCAAACATGTTATAGAAAAGCATGTTACTTTGATCGTAATAACAACTGGTATTAGATTATCTTTTATGAACTTAAAGAAAAATAATATTATATCAATAAGTATCGGTGATATCTGTTATTTTAGATATGCCATTCGTCCATGCCAAATAAAGATATCTGCATTTTTACAAAGGTTATATTATAAGAATCGTACATGAATTTGAGATTCAGATAAAAATCCGTTCCCAGGGAAAACTGTTTCGTTGAAAAGTGCTGAAATTAGATACGCTTCTCTAGACCCTCGCCCGATTGTAAAAGAAAAATGACAGATTACCTCTCTGGCTAGTGTAAGCATTGCATTTCGGTACAAACAATCAATCCATAAAACAATGGATTCCCTAAAATTAAAAAAAACTTGAAACTTTATTCATTAAATACTAGGATATGTAATCAAAGTTTTTTCCAAATATATAAACAGTACAAGACCAGGAAAATTGTTGACTTCAGCATAATGTATAATATCATATAAATAATTGTCTTGTATTCTGTTTAATATAACACTCTGACATAAATCCTGTCTGGTCCCCATAAATAAGTTTATTTGATACAGTTTTTATCCTATCAGCTATATCTTCTAAGGCAAATATATCACATGACACAATTGAGGGATGAAATTGGCCGATACTTTTAAGAAACGTGCGTGGCTAAAAAAAACAAGTTACAATTTATTGGATCAGAGTAACGGGTATAAGTTTTCATAGCTTGCTTAACGTCTTCCACAATTTCAGTCTGTTCTTCAATAATTGTTCCATTCTCTTTTACCACTTTTGGTATTGTTACTGGTAAGATTATAAGATTCTAATTTGCAAGATGGGTTGTCAGATTCATCACTCACCTGTGCTCTTGCTCTAGCTAAATTGCCATTCTTTTTCGTTTTTCATTTAGAGAATTTTGCCATCGCAACACATATATATAGTTGTACCTGCTCTTTTGTATGGTCAATTATCATTAACCAGTAAGTAAATATTGCACCCTTTATACTATGTCTGTCCAATAAAATAATCTTATATATGACATAAGGTCCATTTATAAATATACAGGTCAAATCGGAAAAGATGGAAAGTGATTTGGTTGAGGTAACTATTTACATACCGTTGTTTTTTGTATCGATACAACATACTACATAAGACAGGATAATGTTTTATTTTCAAAATTGTTTGTTTGGACTGTTTAACTGTATAATACTGTTTCATGGTACAGTATCCAAGAAGATATATAGATATTTTAAAGAAAGTTCAATCTTCAAGAAAAATGTTATATATCAAAGACATTTGCTCAACCTCCCCGATCATTTACATAGGTAAACATATAACAATACTACATTAGTTTATATTATTGTTTATATTTTAAAGAAATCTCCAACCGGATCTAAATGTGTAATTTTCAAAATAAATAGTTCTGCCTTGAAATTGAAATATATTTAAAAAATATTATTATTCAAGTTCAATTATCTCATTAAGACGTTTATCTCCAAGTTATGTAATTTATTTAAAACACAGTTTAATCCCCAAATCAAGTTAAATTCAATTTTCTTAAAAACCTCATTCTCCAAGATGACCTGTATGTATATATTTAAAAAAAATACTAGCAGTTCAATATAAAAAATAAAAAAATATCAATCTTTATGTTTATTTGAATTATTGCACATGGTCCTCCGTGGCCGAGTGGTCTAAGGTGCAGTTTCTAGATCACTTACCTCTTACCGCTTAGGTCGTAGGTTCGAGTCCCGTTCGCTCCAAAAAACTTTATGTGAGAAAATTGCCAGTAACTTGCGGAAGGACTGTGGCTCTACTCGGTCTGACCCAGTCTGAGGTCTGCCTCCACTAGTAAAACTGGATATGCTATATATGACCTGAAATGTGTTGAATCTCCAAGATAATCTACATTGTATATATATTTGCAAATCCAGTCTCTGAGTTGAAATCTGTAATTAAAAGAAAGTTGAATCTCCAAGCTGATTTATATGCAGATCCGAGCTGACGTATGCATCTAAAATACGAATTTGAAGTTGAATTAAATTGTATTTTACAATAAGTCAGTTTATGAAACGAAATATATTTAAAAAGTTCCATTGAATTATGTATTTCAAAGAAAGCTTTGACGCTCAACACATCAGAATCATTACATTAGAACTTGGTTTGCTGAACTGATGGCTGAAACACCACAAACAGTTCAAATCCCGGATGAATTACTATTCGATGTATTTACGTGTACATTTATGGTATGATGTTGAACAAAACTTGACTCGAGCAACCCTTAACTCGAACCATTTTGTCCAGTCCCGTCGTGTTCGAGCTATCGAAGATCTACTGTATATAAGATATATATATATGTATATATTGTGTTTTTTAAACAATACTGTTTCAATTTCCTAGTTGAATTATGCAAATACTATTAAAGGAAGCAAAGAACGACTGGTGGATATGTACAAATATATATGGACAAATCATTTTTTTTAAAATCTATTTTTATAGTATAACCGTTTATAGAGTAAAATACGAAAACATAATGTTGCAGGTGAATGAACAAAATAATGTTTACAGCTCGCGTGATTTAAATGTGGAACCATTGTACAAAGCGTCGAATCGCGAAAAACTATACCTAGGTTAATTTACCAAGGTAATTATGTATATTAAAAAAATATACAACAAAAATGAATGCAATCACTTACCTGACAGATCAGCAAGAACCAGATTGATGATGAAGGCATTCTTGGTTCTTGTTTTTGCAGTTGTCGTCTTGTACAAAATTATCATTGCAAAAACGTTTCCAATGAGAGATACCACAAATACCGGGACGTAGAGAACCGTTAATATTATAGATGAAACGAACTCATGCAACGGCAAGTTCTTGCGGATCATATCATTGAAAATGAGCGTGTAGTTACTCATGTCAATTGCAACAGTCGTTTCTACCATAGATGTATTCATAGTTTGCATTTGGATAGCACGGTCTGCTATATTGTATGTTTTTTCATAAATCGATATGTATGCTATTTTAAGTGACACATATTTTATCACGTAGTTTGAAATATTACACAATATCACAACCTAAAGTAAATTAGGCTGATGATTAACATATAGCTTCAATATCAGCTTTATAAAAAAATGCATTTAAATCTCTTGAGTTAAAATACATCCACATGCGTTTGACGATTTTGCTATATAAATATATATAACAAACAGTAACATGGCATATTAAAAAAGTAATTATTAATGCATAGCTATATACTCCTTAAGTTTCTTTACATATGTAAAACATGTAATTATTTAACTCATGTAGTTGTGTCAATCCATGTGTCTATACTGGAAACCAATATACCAACAAATATAAATATCAGGAATCTATCGGTTAATATTATTGAACCCACCTGACGCATATCTTTACTTATTAAATATCCTTTAATATATAAATATAAATATATACAACTACGAATTCAAACTATGTGGAACATCATTTTATATATCCAATTTTGTCAAGATTTGTATGTCATGAAACATCTGTATGTTAACTCCCATCTGACACTGACATCGTATCCAAACTTAAAAAGAAGATTGCTAGCAAGTATCAACTAATCTCGATTGATTGTTGTCAGAGCCTGTGAAAATTGACACCACTGTATCCAATACGTATATCTCAACACTGACTTTAACTTCCATGCATATCATTTGCAAATAAAATGACGTTACGAAATCAAATGAGGTACATTGGTCTTTTTGTCAGTTGGAGCGGATTGCTATTGGCAATATATATACGGCTTTGGCTCCAGTCAAGCGTCTGTCTGTATGCGTTATCTCGACAAAAGAAGAGAACTAATTATTGAAGCTAGTAGTGTCTACATCACGAGAATACAGAATAATGTTACCACGGCAATGTCATCAGACCATAATTACGAAAAACGGATATTACAACAGGGAACAGTGATTATAGAAAAAATACCGTTCAGCAGCTCTAAGTTTTCTACGAAAATAAAAGTTATTGCAAACCATAGATTAAATTGTTATAATCGAGGTTCGTTTACGGGCTTTTTATGGTCAATCATTCATATATATATATATATATGAAACAACGTGTATAAAAGTTACACATTCACTTGATGTACACTAAGCATTTATCTTTAACTATAAAAATGTATACGTAGTTTATGTAATAGCAATGTCTTCCAAATTGTTATAAATTTTATTAACATAGTATAAAACAATTAAAATAACTTGTTTATAAATAGTTATAAATGTGTGTATACTAGTAGTTATGTGTTTATGTGTGAATGGTCATGAGTTTGCATAAAAAGTGGTATGTGTGTTTTCAAGTACTAGTAGTTATTTGTGTAAACTAGAAGTTATAATGTGTATACTAGCAATTATTCGCATATGCTAGTTACGTATGTGTGACTTCTAGTATTAATATGCGAGTATTAAAGATTATATGTGTATGCAAGAAAGTATATGTGTAAACTAGTAATAATGTGTGTGAAATAAAAGTCATGTGTGTATATTTGTAGTTATATATGTATACTAGTAGGTATTTGTGTAAACTGTTACTTATATGAATTGTGTAAAATAGAAGTTATATGTGTGTGCACTAGTAGTTGTATGTGAATATAAGAAGTTACATGTGTATACCAGAATGTATATGTATACGTGTGTATATATTAGTAGTCATGTGTGTATACTAGTAGCTTTGCGTTTGTACTTGTAGTCATGAGTGTATACTTGTAGTTATGTGTGTATACTAGTAGTTATGTGTGTATATTGGTAGCTATGTGTTTATACAAGTAGTTATTGGTATATAATAGGAGTTATGTGTGTATTCTAGTAATCATGAGTGTATACGTGTAGCTATTTGTGTATACTAGAAGTTATTTGTGTATATTTGGTAGTTATGTGTGTATACTAGTAGTTATGTGTGTATACGAGTAGTTATGTGTGTATATTGGTAGTTATGTGTGTAAACTAGTAGTTATGTGTGTATATGTAAGTAGTCATGTGTGTATACTAGTAGTAATTTGTGCATACTAGTAGTTTAGTGTGTATACTAGTAGGTATGTGTGTATATTGGTTGTTATCGTTATGTGTGTGTGTATACTAGTAGTTATATGTGTATATTGGAAGATATGTTTGTATACTAGTAGTTGAGAGTGTGTATTGATATTTTGTGTGTATACAAGTAGTAATGTGTGTATATATTAGTATTCATGTGTGTACACTAGTAGTTATGTGTTTGTTCTTGAAGCCATGTGTGTATACTAGTAGTTATGTGTGTATACTAGTTGTTATGTGTATATATTGGTAGTCGTATGTGTATACTATATGCTATGTGAGAATATTAGCAGTGATATATAGGTACTTGTAGTTATGCGTATATACTAGGAGTTATATGTATATACTAGTTGTTATGTGTGTATACTAGTTGTTATGTGTATATATTGGTAGTCGTATGTGTATACTGGTTGCTATGTGAGAATATTAGCAGTGATATATAGGTACTTGTAGTTATGTGTGTATACTAGTAGTTAAGTGTGTGTTTTGATATTTATGTGTGTATACTAGTAGTTATGTGTGTGTATATCAGTAGTGATATATATGTACTAGTAGTTATGTGTGTATATTGGTAGTCGTATGTGTATACTAGTTGCTATGTGAAAATATTAGCAGTGATATATAGGTACTTGTAGTTATGTGTGTATACTAGTAGTTAAGTGTGTGTTTTGATATTTATGTGTGTATACTAGTAGTTATGTGTGTATATTTTAGAAGTCATGTGTGTACAGTTGTAGTTATGTGTTTGTACTTGTAGACATGAGTGTATACTTGTAGTTATGTGTGTTTACTAGTAGTTATGTGTGTATATTGGTAGTTATGTGTGTATACTAGTAGTTATGGGTGTCTTCTAGTAGTAATGATGTTTATACCAGTAGTTATGTATGTATACTAGTTGCTATGTGTGTATATGAGTAGTGATATATATGTACTGGTAGTTATGTGTGTATATTAGTAGTTATGTGTGTATACTAATAGTTATGTGTGTATGTATACTCGTAGTTATGCATATATACTCATAGTTATGTGCATATACTAGTTGTAAGTTGTTAAAAGGCCCACCAAATATGTACTAGAAATAAAAACACATTCAAATAATTGTGCTGTGGTCAGTAGAACAACTGTTTAGCCCATGGCAAGAAATATAATGATATGAATGTTTTACTTTCTAAATTTGTACGAGAAACTTCAATATGAGACACTTGAGAGTTCAAGCAACATAATCAGAAGCATCAAGACGAATTACCGAATAGTGTGGAGCGCATGGTCTAGTTGCAGATAACTAGACCAGTGATCGGACAGTCGCAGGTTCGATAATCCGCCAATAGCTATTTGTTTTGTCTTTGAGCAATACTCTGCATATTTATATGTTTATTACTGGTTTGAAACATGCAATACTTCGATCGTGATTTGTACAATATATTATTTGACAGGATGATACTGTACGGTAATAGTCATATCATCATGTCATTAATATTGTAGTCTTTGCATATAAAATGATCAAAGAGACATGTAGTTATGCGCCCTATTATTTTATTTTTATATGTCACAATAATGTGATATAACGTAATGTTTGGGTATTGGAGTGTTATTTATTTGTTTTGTTGTCGTATGGCAGCGATATTTTTATATACACAGTATAGCCTTAGTCTTTGACGACGGGGAACAGCGAGGGTAAGTGGACCACATTTAAACTAATCTGCAATATCCTTTCCTATTGATGTACTGAGGCGGTTGTCTCTAATGTCACGTATCCTCGATGAACGCGGTAGCGTAACGGATAACGCATTGACCTCTAAAGCCAGATTTTGCCGATTCCCAGCTCGAATCGATGCTGATCATAAAATAACGCTCAGTACTGGTTTTAAAAACGAAGCGAAATGTCTAGCGGTTCACATACGCTTTAAGCTTTCTTCGAAGTCGAGCTAAAATAAATTAGTATAAACTAAAGAGAAACAAAACAAATAGACATTCATTTCAAATAGTGCTTTAAATGGTGTGTAGTTCTTTATGAAAACGAATTATGGCAGTTGTAAATGAGATTTGAAAAATGGAGAACAAACCGAGTTCATTAAAATGAAATATATGAGGGAAACACGTAATTACGCCGCATGTCAATTAAAAGAAAGGAATCTATATTAACAGGTTAAGTTCTCAATCAATTCCAAGATTCTCCTTAAATATAATTATTGTGATACTTTCTTTTATTTAGATCTTTGTTATCATGACTGGTTGTTTGATCAACTTCTTCTTTTACATTATCGATGTATCATTACAGCTGCTAGTTTCAACTATTAACGCCCACAAAATAAGAGTATCATTACTGGATGATCCAGTGAATTGACATTTGTCGTCAAACATTATAACTACTTTATTATCTCTATAAGGTTTCCAACGTCAAGAAGCAGACATTATCACTATCAACGTTAGTTTCAACATGTAAAGTTGACAATGACAAATCATTGATAGTTCTGACCTATGGAGCTCACAAATGGTGTCGACAAGCAAACGCTATCGTTGCTAGGTTGTACATCTAAAATCGACAAATGTCGACAAGCAAGCACTGTCGTTGCTAGAGCAAACATTATAATTGCTAATTTTGTAATTCAGAACTGACACATTACGATTAAAAACATTGTCATTGCTAGTTTTGACTTGTAAAATTGACAATAGTCCGTTAAGAAACGTTACCATTTATAGATTATACACGTACAATTAACAATCGTCCTTTAAGAATAGTTGCCATTACTAGATTATACATGTACGATTGACAAATGCTTACAAGCAAACATTTCTATAATTGTTCATTTTAACATTTTGAATGAAAATAAGAGTATCATTTTGTATATATATACATCTTTTCACATACCTAGTTACCAAGTTATACATGGAAATATTTCAACAGGTAATTTTAAATGTAGCCAAGACCATTTTAACTTCAACATTTACTCTTGAAATTTCGACATTTCAACATCAGAAAACGTTATCTCTAGTTTCAACTTGAACACGTCAAACCCTCATGAATTTAACGTATATAGTTACTAATGAACATATTGAAAAACTGTTTAATTTGATCCACAATCGTTGCAGTAGCTGATGTTGCTATAAGATATTTTATATCCACGAAAAGATAACAAAGACATCGTCACTTCAAAGTCAATAATCTTCTCATTAGACGTAGTCTTTTCTATGTATTGCCTATTAAACTGTTCCTGACATGCCTGCAATAATGGTTAGGTGATCAATATACAGTTGGTTCTACAGATACAGGTGTTGCTATGTTAAAGTTTCTTTATGACGAACACTAGATAGAGTGTCTATTGATTTGTATTATACATGATTCGAGTATACAAAAACATAATTATGCCTAATGGATACAGCCATATTTTACAAGGTAACAACGCTTTCTTGTCGGCGAATGTCTTCCTCGCTTGTCCAACGTCACATCGTCAGTTAGTTATTTGAGGTAATAACGTGCTGCAATGTTGTTGTAACGCTCAGTTATGCAAAACATCATTATTCTTTAGTCGACAGCTGAAACATGTTTTTATTGTTACTAAAATTAGAAACATTATCGTATTTTTTGTATTTTTTTCTGCTTTGTATGCACGAAACGTTTATCGGTAGCAAGTTTTTCGACCTGTCCTATTTCATCCTGATAAAATGGAAGTAATAGTTAGTTCATACTATTGGAGCAGAGGTCATACAGAGTAAATTATGATCGATGTAGAAGCGATTAATGAAGCACTTTATTCAGCTACAACCGGGTCGTGGGTCCGATCCCCCGCCAGGGTAATGTGTGGTGTCCTTGATCCTTTTTCCGCATATTCCTAGTTCTGGTTCTATCCATGAATGCTTCGAGGGTGATTTGAAAAAGTTGTACGAATTTGTTGTACAATCAATGTAAAATAAATAAATACAATGGATAACGGTAAATGGTAGACATTATAACCGTTTGGACTGATATCTTTTGTAGATATTTGAAATCTGTGAATACAAATCTAACTATAGAACATAAAATTATAATTGCATTAACTGCTTAATTGTTAAACAGAACTCCTATTTAACTGTTATATGCTTCTAATGCACACACTCTGAATAGCCGTGCGATTGAACTGTTGTGTATCTCTGTGACCCTGGTCAAACATTAGCGACACCAATTAAAATTGTCTGGCTTATGTTCAATTAGCATCACAAAATTGTCTGACGTATGTTACACATCTTCCTATAATTGATTTTTTTGCCTGGTGAGAAATCCCTGCAACCACTCTTGAATTACATCGTATTACAGAAACTTACTTTATCTTTGCAATGATAGGATAACCAAGACAAACCAATTGCTGGTTTCCCGCTATTGCCAAAAAGCTGCTGCATGGCTTAAAGAAGTTTAAGGAAATACACGACGGCATAAAATTTGATCACCACTGATAAACTGTAAAACCGTTTTATGTTTGTTAGTTAAAATGTGTTGTTCTATATATCCAGAGCATGTCTGGGAAAACTAGAATTATTCTTTGAAAATATTCTTTGAAATAAGAAAGAAAATATATAAAATATACTATTTTTCAAGCTAATTGGTTAATTAAATATTGACACTTGATATTCACTTCAACTTCGTCTTTATCTGAATACTATTAAGCATTATACTCAACTTCAAAGTAAAGTTTAATGGTGAAGTTTGATCTTTGACCACCCAGTATGCCAGATGTATTGTCCACATAATTATTGAGCGCTTATTATGGTAACCATTATTCCCGATGCCATAATAGAACAAATGGTGATGTCCGACCTATTTATATGTTACTTTATGTTAAATGACTGAAATATTGTTAAGAAAAGGCGTTTAGAAATTCGTACAAACGACTGAATCAAAGAGCAGCTCAACAGAAAATGGAATTTAATAATTTTAAACTGCTCACCAGTTAAACTAGTTACAGTATATCATATTTGCACAATTGGTTACCTTTAAATTCAAAATAACCTTACTAAAATGAAAGTATTAAACGAAAATGACCCATACCCAAGTTGGGTTATGTTCTATTAGCTTTCTTGGCCAAAGGTAACGAGGGCATGTGCGATGGCGTGTAAGCTGTTGAAACAAATATAGAGATCTTCCATGGCTGAGTAGTCAAAGGCACCGTCTCGAGATCACTTACCTCTCACTTCTAAGGTTCGAGTAGCGCTTGCCCAAAAACCTTTATGTGAGGCTGCAGAAGGACAGTGGTTATACTCAGATTCATTCTGGGGTCTGTCTCCACAATTAAAACTGTATATACCATAAATAACCTGAAATGTGTTGAAAACGGCATAAAATCCTCTTTAAAAAATGAAACCAATAGTCTAAGACCTGTTGTACTTCAATTTTACATGTGTGTTATTTGTAAATGTGAGAATATAAAGATGTTTTTTTTTCCAATGTAAAATTCAAGATTGGGGCAATTACCAACAATAGTGACAAATATGTCTTACGGATCATTTAGGGGTAACATACGGTTATAATAATGGTTTATCTAATAAGAACGAATATTTTGTTCACCTGAGCTGAAGGCTCATTATGAGGAGTTTTTGTGATCACCTTGTGTATCATTAGTCGTTATCTTTTGCTTCAGACGAATTTTTTCTCTGAAACCATTTCATATATTTTCATCAAATTTAATACAAGTCTTGACTGTTGGGTCAAATTTGGCCCCGGGCCCTGCCCAACATCATTTGAATATGGGGAAATTTCAAGTAAAAAGCCTTCAGCAATTTCTTTTTAATATTTGGTATACATGATCCCTATGAGTAGGGGTTTCAAGTTTGTTCATATAAACAGGTAACCGGGGTTAGGGTCCATTGTAGCATAATAAGTCTACTTTGATTTTTACAAAAGAATGTTTAAAGGAAACAGGAAACTTTTTTTTCTCCTCTATTTTCCGCATCATTTCAATCGTCGAACAGTTATTATCTGATGCTTTATTTAGTCATAGTTAGTGTGGTTATACTAGGCTAGGTCCTTTAAGGGCGAGTTGATACATGTAAGGTACATGTATCAGCATATTTGTTCAAATAATTATGGTTATATTTGGTGTAAATAATCCAAATGAATATTAAAGGATTTCAAGTTTGTTTAAATAAAGGGATTAGGCTCAATGGATTACATAGGAATACTCTTGGAATACAGGAAATTATGTTGTTTTTTTCTCCACATTTTTGGGGGCAATATTTTATTCATCTTGATGTCTAAAACATTGTTTAATCATTATGTGGAAAGTCTGTCCTAAAAAGGGGATTTATATGCCATTTATGGCCGTGGATACCGAATTACCTTGTATATAGACCCACCCATTTCGGTTTAAACAATATCTATTTAATATCAAAATATCACATATCTGTATACCACCTATTTGGTGTGAAACTCTTCAAAAAATAATTATATATAATAAAAAAATTTATACCCCAATTTGAAAAATGCATTGCCCCGCTAGTGCGTTTATTTTGGAGAAAACCATACCAAAATCAAGCTCTCACTAAAATTCCATGCACAGGAAAAAGTTATATCGGTGAATTCGATGTATTTAGCTGGTCGTTGTCATGAAAAAAATCCTATTGGTGAAAATTGAAAATAAATGTTTTTATGACGATGAAACAATAGGCCTAAATGAAACAAAAATGTCAATATACCAATTGTTATTGTAAGTGTATCTTTATATTTATAATAAAGAAAAGAAAAAAAACACACTCGAGCAATAACCATTTGGATATTGAAATTATTGTTTCATAAAACTCAGTTGTACATGCATATTTAAAGTGATAACAAAAAATTAAGAAAAAAATAAAGAAAATAATATCGATATGTTCTCAGTTATAGTGGTGAGGACATAACTGTGAACAGTATTAATTATTTTATTGGCTAACTTTTTAATATCATATTAAACAAACCTGACATATCAAACACATGTTTATAGCTTAATGCTATCACGCATTGGCACTTTCATGTGGACGTTTGACTGACTGGTTAGAGCATGGCAGCACATGTGGCCCCTGGAACACACCGGTCGACCAAACTACGCACGAAAGGTTTAAATCATGCCACTTTCTAGCAACATTCTGGGGTTAATGGCTAAAGTGATGACGTACAGCCTGACCCACATGGGGCAAGTTGTCCTGTACCAGTTCGTTATATATTAATAACATGTTAACCGATATTAACACACAAGGTATATACAAGATTCAAGGATAAAAAGGCCAATTAATAGTTTTCATCGGGTGATGAAATACATTAGGCCAGTTTAATGTTCGTAAAGCAACATTAAACTGACCTAATGTTTTTCATCACGCGATGAAAACTAAAAAGTCGGTTTTTAATCCATTTATTTATATTATATTTTCCAACTATTTTAGATATTACGTTATCTTTTGCCGTTGTGTTATTTAAAAAGCAAGTTATACACATTAACCCGCAAAGCCAATGTCATGAATATAACAGCGACGTTGCCAACCACACATTTGTAGGACAACTTACGACAAACGTCACGTGAAACTAACGGCAACGTGACGTCTCACCAGCAAAACAAAATCGTGTAACCAATAAAATGCAAACTGGTACTTTTAGCTTCGCCCAGCTGCATTGGTAAATGAAATGCACTTGATCTATATAATTCATTTAGGCCGAATGCATTGAAAATGTAAAGATATAAGATATATAACCACTACCGCCCACGAAGGTATATTACCTAGTAACCTTTTGCCGGCAAAACTGTGACAGTGTTTAATGTAAGCTGATACATAGCCGAGTTTGTATTTATATCAGGATAAAATAACAACACATATTGTACATTGAGGTTCTTTCATTTCGTTATCATTCTATGAAAACAGATGTTATCAAACTTCATACGACAGCCACAAATGTTGTTTAGTCAGTACGATAGATAACATAAACATATACTAAATATCACACACATACGATATATCACATATACAATGTATAACATATACGATGTATCACATATCTTCCATTTGATGAGAAACATCAGTAAAAAACTCATCCGCTTTTACATGAAATATAGTAGGCGTATTTTAGAAAAGAGTCATTGCTTATCTGCAAACGAAGCAAAGAGGTGTCCGAAAATAAATATATTCTTTTATATTTCCTAATATATATAAATATATAATTTATTTTAATTAATAACACACATACGCTTAAAGAAACGGCTTAAAGATTTGAAGAGAAAAAGGAACCATAGGTTTATAGAAACATTTCTTTTGATATTAATTTCATTTAAATTCGTATTGTTGTTTCATTTTATAAAAAACAGTACATAGTGTTTGCTTTTCGGTTCTTTGTTTAGACTCGATTGATTATTATTATCTGTATTTAAAATTATGATTTCATCTTTGTTAACATTAATCATACATCATTTACGTACATCTGCCTTGATGTTGAGGATACTTGTATTACAGGGAGTAAGGGAAGTTCAAATGGTTCAAGTTTTAAGATAGGTCTCCATTTACATAAACAGTAAATTGTAATTTGTTGAAAGACTTTTTTATTTAAACTTCTTTAGTTTTCATGTGCATTATGTGTGTATAAGACTTTTTTTAATCAGGTGTTAATATTTATTATAACAGTTTTTTAAAGTATGATATAATCTCCTCTCAAGTAAAGATTAATATATACAATAATTGGCTAGCTTATTCAAACAGAGAATAGTGTATTTATGGCTTTATTATACGTTTTCATTTTATTCTGTTCCAAGACCTCGAACTCATGATAACCAAACATTGCCCCATGTCGTACTCTGATTTGTAGCTTAACCAATAGAATTGCACCTTGGGTCAGAAAGGAAAGGAAAGGGTGAAATCTTTATATTCATTATTTTTATCCGCATTTTCCTGGGACACTTTATCTGTTGTTACTGAAGCTTCATTGACTGAACTTTGGTTTGTAAAAAAAAAATTAATTACAAAATGTTCCTGGTCTTATTCATCTTATTTAGTATACAATTTAATTAGTATACAAACAGCTGCCTGTATGTTTAGGTAGTGGCTCTAAATGACCTGAATTTGTCAACAACTACCTCATGTGCAAGTGCCTCTCGTTACATTTATATTCGGCCACATTTCCTTTTATGGACTGGCTAAGCATTGTATTCCAGCACCAGTTGTTTGATAATTGTACGCAACGATATCATGCATTGTAAATATAATATATTTACGTCCGTTGTTCAATTTTCTTTTTTTATTATGTATTATATTTTTATAAATTGCCTTTAAAATATAATGTAATATATTGTGAATGTATGTTTTCTTAGATAAGTTAATATGATCTCTTATAATTATATTTTAGAATGACATATGTACATCTTCTTTTGTGATATTGTAATGTATGTTTTATATTGCTGTATATATGATGAGACATAAAATAAAAACAAGTAATCAGTATAGTCGTACACGTTGTATATAGAAATGGCACAATAGTTAAACATAACAATGACATATTTTAGATAAGTATTATGTAAAATACCGAAGCCGTTAAACTGTTCTGATATGATTGTTTACATGACTGTCGTTTACAAGGTGATATATGTTATAGAATGACCCCTTTTTTCGTTTGTACTCGCTACATCGAGTGATGTACATTTATGATCGAAATTGATGATGTACATTTATGATCGACTTTCATGATGAACATTGATGATCGACATTGATGATCGACATTGATGATCGACTTTTATTATATATATTTATTGTCGACATCTATGATCGGCATTTATTATATACATCGATGATGCACATTAATGATCGACATTTATAATGTTCATTTATAATCGACATTATGATATACATTTATAATCGACATTTATGAGCGACATTTATAAAGTTAATTCATTATCGACATTTATGAGCGACATTTATGATGTACACATGTACAATTATGATGTATATATGATGTACATTGATCATCGACTTTTATGATCAACATTTATGACGTTCATTTATGATATACATTTATTCCAGTTGATATAACTCTCGGAAAATATTATCAATTCAAGAAACCATAGAACATTCATTTTCATATGACAATATCAAATGACGAATTCACTATTATATACTACTCTAAGAAAACATCAAACTGGCACTGGAGACGCTCGGAAGCCATATTAGTCTGTGTCACGTGATCAGATGAACTATCTATGTCAGTGTTACATGAATGTAAAATTAACAGCATTAATTTTGCAAAAGTGTTCAAGAAAAAATGATTTGACAGAATACATTCTGTTATTCAAAAATGAAGTGTGTTTACATTCAGTTTATCCGACTGGCTTCGATAAAAGTGTCTACAAAATTACAGCGTAATTTCATTTTTGAAATCTGTATACATGCACCAACATGAATATGTCTCCGGATGTTATATTATCGTGTGTCGCAAATTTGTATGACTTCCAAAGTGAACGTCAATTAATCGATTTTATTTTGACGTTATAAGTGCTTCAGAAGCTTTTTCACGTTGATGCATTTATTGATTAAGTGCGGTACGGAAACATAAATATATATTTGTAATAGCATTATGCAAAACCACTATCAATATGTACATATTGAATGGATTCCCTCCTATACATGAGGTGATTCACAAACTTAAAAGATATTAATAGCAATAAAGAAAAATAACAACAACAACAACGACTACTGCTACTACTACGGCTAATCATGTTGCTACTACTACTTCTGCTACTTCTTCAGCTGCTGCTACTACTGCTGCTGTTACTACTATTACTTCTGCTGCTGCTATTACTACTACTTCTGTTACTAATACTTATGTTGCTGCTATTACTAATACTTCTGCTAATGCTACTTCTACTGCTACTTCTGCTGCTACAACTACTACTTCTGCTGCTGTTAATACTACTACTTCTGCTGCTGATATAACTATTACTTCTGCTGCTGCTGCTACAACTATTTCTATTGCGGCTACTACTATAACTACTTCTACATTTGCAACTGCTTCTACAACTACTTCTGCTGCTACTACCTCTTCTTCTACGACTAATTTTTCTGCTTCTAATACTTCTACTTTTGGTGCTACTGCTACTACTGCTGTTGCTGCTTCTATTACATTTGTTGCTTATACTACTGATATTTTGCTGCTGATACTACTACTACTGATGCTGATACTACTACTATTACTTTTGCTGCTGATGCTACTACTACTTTTGTTGCTGCTACAACTTCTACTAGTTTTGCTGCTACTACTATGTTTGCTGCTGCTACTACTTCTAATACTATTACAACAATAACAACAGCAATAAAAAACAATAATAACAACATCAACGAATTCTGCTGGTGCTACTGCTACAGCTGCTGCTACTACTACTGCTGTTGCTACAACTACTATTACTTCTGTTGCTGCTATAACTACTACTCCTTCTGCTACTACTTCTACTGCTGCTTCTTCTACTTATGCCGCTGTTACTACTATTACTACGTCTTCTGTTGATATTACTACTTCTTCTGCTGCTGCTACTTTTATTACTACTTCTGCTGCTTCTACTTCTTCTGCTGCTATTTCTTATACTTCTTCTACTGCTGCTACTACTACTGCTGCTGTTATTTCTACTTATTCTACTTTTATTATAATATTCAATTTCTATACACGTATCTCCAGCGTCTTCATCGATGCTACTGTGTTTAAGTAATCGTCAATAAACCTCCTGATGTCATTTATGATGACAGATGATTTCACTAGTGCTAAAGGTAGTAACTAAAGCAAGGCGATATCAATAGGGATCATAGCTTAATATATAAAACAGGTGACTAATGGTATCGGGCGTCCTATTGATCGTGAGGAAAGATGCAATCAATATTGAATATTAAGATATCTGAACTCTTTCATACTTGAGAGTTTATTTCAATGGCAGCTGATTTCAATGTTATATAAATTATTTAATGAAAGAAGCAATTGTCTCATTTTTCTCAAGGTGTAAAATTGTTAGCTGAGTTAAAGTCTTTTCAACATCGCAGTTAATGACAATTCATCTGAAAATGGTAGCTTAGGTGAATACTGCTAAACATACGACCTGGCAACAATATTGAAAATGATGACAACCGTTGCTTATATTGAGCAAACTTGTAGATAAGATCAACACTGGTCATGATGGAAGTAAGGCCAACATGATGATAGGATCAGGTCAATGTTTATCAGGATTGAAGCTGTTATTAGAGCTGTAATTAGCCGCTATGGTCAGCCTTACTTAATAACAAAAATAATGTTAGCATTGATCAGAATAGTTACTGAGGTACCTCATGTTACTTTTGCTTATATCATATGTTTACTGTTGGTTGTAAATAATTATATAGTTTTATTTCATATAATGTAAAATTATTACAAATTCGCATGGAAAGCCGATTATTGTAACATTAGATTTATCGGGTTTTAGTTAAGGTTTTCAATGATTTCTGTCTTATGTATACACTATTTGATTTTTAGTGTCGCAAAATTACAGTGATCAGAAATAATTCCCCAATATGGCGTTGTACAATAACTGTGTTTCGAATAAAAACACTTATATTTTTTCTTCAAATATATTTACACAATCAATCATTACTACTACGCTTTTTCAGAATATAACAAGTTTAGGCATGCAAATTTTCAATCCTCTGGTACTTTTTTGACCGAATGCGTTATCCTACCTAAGCATCTTCGTCGAATAAACTGTTTTGTATTAAATATTAAGACTTAATTGGGAAGTTTATGTTCTTTTCCTGGTTTTTATTCTCAATGTTTTGTCTTAAGTGCAACGGCTTCGGGCGATTTCAGAAACACAATTATCTACACTAAGCAACGTTCGTCGTTAGTATAGCTGCGGCTAAGTGACACCTTTATGCACTGCCATCACCGTAGATAACTGTGTTTACCTATATATGGCTGCTTTGGCTGATAAAAAAAGACATCACCAATTTACGGCCTCCGGTCCTTCTGCTTTTTTCCCCACCAGACTAATATCAATATAGGAATCTTTGGAGATGTACATTGTTGGAAATAACATCGTGACAATAGAAACAATAAATATGACAGATATATTAAAAGTGTCGTATTCATTATAACATTCACTAAAGAAGAAAAAGCTGTATTTCATTAATTGTTTGCATTGTCATAAAATAGTATTTGAAAAGATGATAATTTATTCAAGAGTGTATTTTTTTATTCAGTGTGTATACTGTTGATAAAGTGAAAATGTAGTTCGTGCCATGATATTGTATTACTACTCTTGTCACTCAGACTATATTCACTAAATTCTCTTTTCAAAAATGAAATTGAGTTCAACATGTTCCATAGACATAAAACAATTCAAATTATAAAATGACCATCAAAGGGCTAGATTCAGGAAGCCTTGATTTGGCCCAATAAATTTACAAAATATAAAATAAACTGAACACGTAATATACCACTTGTTTGTTGGTGGGTGACACCTCAATGATCCATTCATATATATTACAGTGTCCTGATTGTATGTTGTTGTTTTTTACCCTTAATATACCCCATAGTTAAGGAAATTGCTTATTTTCATGGATATTCAACAATTCTTTAGTGTTTTTAACATCGAGCGCATTCTTCGCCATTCCTGAAAGTTTGTTCAACACTAACTGGTACCTAAACAAAACATCCATAGAAATATCTAGTATGGCGACACTTGCGCTCATATAAAAATAATTAAAAATTCGTTCCCGAACCGGGTGGTTTTTGCCCGTTTCACTTTACAGCACACGTGATAGGAACGCATACATGCCAGTATAATTGATTAAGGAAATAGAATTATATTATACAAATGTTAAATATCATTAATTGTATGAATTATTAAGCGATTTGTTATGTGTGCAAAAAACATGGTCTCAATGGTGGGAGTCGTCAATGCTTGGCGTCTGTAGCACACTTGTTTATTCGGATATCACATATATCGGATATGGTTTGTTTTATTTCCAGTACATTTTATTTTCTTATTCAAATAAAAAACAAATTTATTATACAACAGTGTCGGTAACTGCTTCCATGCAGCCTCACTTTAATATTCAAAGAGACCATTATTTCGTACCAAGATTTAATATTCCGTTGATTGTCAACGAAGTTTTGCGTTGGAACCAGGATGCTGTTTCGGCACCTTAATTCAAGAACGTTATTTTATAATTTATGTGTGTAATACTATTTATTATTCAAATAGGTGTGAAAAGAGACTTAATATGTTTTATTATCATTTAAATCGCACTAAATGCAACATTTACAACCTGATGTATTATTTATATAACGATGTGCAACAGTGCAAGTACGAATAGGGTCAGGGGCGAATCCGAATGCTCTTCAAATCTGTTGATACGAACAAGTTTATGTATTGTCTTTCTTGTTTTAATTTATTTAATGGAAAGAACGATATTAACCTGAAAAAAATTACAAAAAGATCTGCAAAGCACAATGGAAGTTTCGTTAGTTATCATTTCTATGATGATTCAACAAATAACTCGAGGTGGCAATAGCGTAGTGGTAGAGTGGTTAGTTATAGACTGAAAGGTCTGAAGATCAAGTCTCGTAATGGACAGATTTTTCTTACTTTCAGAATGCCTGTTTGTGGCCAAAACGTTCCTACGCATTTGATATGATCTTTAAAAATCACCCAGTTACTACCCTTTTGATATATAAATGTAGGTTGTAGGTTATTGGAAAAATTCACATTTAATACATGTATAAATATATACTTCATCATGTTGCCACAATATGCGTCGTTTGTGCTGTGAAAAGCTTGAAACCAAACGTTTGCAACCTAATTAGTCCATCATAAATATATTGTTAGATTGTCATCCATTTTTTTCTTAAAAAGGGAGAGTGGGGTGGGGGTGGGAGGATTCCATATTTTATTTTTATTTATATTTTTTTTTATGTTTCTTTATAAAAAATAGAAATAAATATAAAATTAAGGGAGTGGGGGAACGTCTGGGAACATGCCCCAGACCTACAGCCGACTTTTGTATGTAGAATGGTTCTAGAGCGTTTTGACGTATTATTTGACGAAAGACATAATTTAACACATTTTGAACAGAATTTATTTTTCAATTTTTGAACAATTTACATAAAATGGAAACACTTAGTATTGAAATTATGTTTCTGGTCTGTAACTTTGTCACCTATGGATGAATTTCAAAAACACTTGGCTCAATTCTTCAGCAGGGCCTATTAGGAAGCTACACTATTGATATCCATGCGCTGTTTATTTGATTGTGTGCTTTGAAAACAGCACACTTCGGTCTTGTTTTATTACTACAATGATAGTTCATTAAGGGACTTGCCATCACTCGTTTCCATGGCAGTATATGAATTATATATATAACAAAAATGCTAGTTCTATTGTGTGTGGAATGAATGAATAGGGTTTAACGGTGAACCAACACATTATAGGTTATTCGACGCTAACAGGACATAATATTTCAGGTTCACTCTACATGTAAAAAACAACAAACTAACACTCGTTCAAATAAAAAAAAACATCAACAAATGAACTTAGAACCTTGATACCTGCAGGACTGCAGAGTTTCAGCAGATTATATCATATTACTCAAATTGTCGCTTATGCATGAGCCACAATGATTCTATTCTTGCCATCACTCATATGGTTCCCTGGAACCACACCGGTGTATGTAATTTAATCGCAATGATGAACATAAAAAAATGACAAAATGAACATGACATCCTTTTGGAGGAGTTCTACCCCCAGAGATCGGCAGTGAGTCTATTGTTAACCGGAACCACATGGGCTTATTGTGTGCAGAAGAACTATGCTAAATATACCAGTATGGAATTCATAAATGACTTCCCAAAAATGCATTTCTTTTCATCTACAATTTCGTTTCACTATTTTGTGAATACTGTTTGGCAGATTGTTTGTGTATTGTGTTATTAAGCTGTTATGGCGTGTTGTTTTGGAATATTTCAAACTTGTTTATACATTGTTCAAAGCTTATTAAACTTCTGAAACGGTCGTTTTAAGTTTTAATTTAATCAGTTTTACTCATCCAGATGATAGAATACATGTTTATTTGATCACTGAGAGATTTTGCATACGAAAAAAATAAATAAAAAGCACATTATTAGTACATAGTTAAGAACGGGTTTTGTTTACAAATTAATGTTCGTCTCTTTCCGATAAGCACTTTCGACAGAAAACGGGGGAGTTACGAAGCTAATTCAGAAACGTGTCGATCTGTAATATATGATCAATTCACTTCAGAGAGAAACATAGTATAGGAAACTGTAGGGGATACGGTTAAAAATTAGATAATCGCTTACGGCTAGATAGTTTTTAAGAATGTCCCCTTAATTCCCCCCAGTGCATTAATAAACTGGAACACACGAGAAAATTTATTGCACGTAAGCGACGAAACGTTCATATATAATTATTTAACATTAAATTACTTTTTTTTATAACTGTTCTTAACAAACCACCCTTGGTAACCTCTCAATACTGACTGCGATAAAGTGATTTGTGACGTAATAGCCCGTGCGATAATATAATGCGTATATGCAAGGGTGGATCCTGCGCAAGAGTTACTAGACCAAACTAGTATTCAGTACATATTATTTTTAAATGCGTATAAATAATATAATGTGTACTGCATTTGAAACAGTTTAAATGTAGACATAAATTATTTTTTTCAAAACAAGAAAATCAAATAGCGATACATAATAATAATTATTAGTGAAGCAATAACTTTTTCAATCTTGTTAATGAACCCAATATCTGTCGGTCTTCATCCGCACACTACCACTACAGTATTCATTTGTGTACTTCCGAACACAGGCGGATTTACAGTCTGAAAGCAACTGAGACATTACGGAATTACAAAAATGTAAACAAAAGTTAAAAGTTCGGTCCGCTCGTCTCAGAAATACACGTTTCGATCGTTTTTAAAAACAGTCACACAGTAATGTAGGTCTGTATCACATTAACACTTACTTATATAATACAATAACAATAGCATATCTATCAGAGTAATGTAGATATGTATTATTAACACATCTGTATGACCTTAATACTTACTTAACTATCATAGTAACACTTGTATATCTGTTATTGCAATGTAGGTCTGTATCACTTTAACACTTACTTATATAATACAATAACAATTGCATATCTATCAGAGTAATGTAGATATGTATTTTTAACACATCTGTATGACATTAATACTTACTGAACTACCATAGTAACACTTGCATATCTGTCATTGCAATGTAGGTCTGAATAACATTAACATTTACCTAGCTAATACAGTACCAATTGCTCTCTGGGAAGTCCCCAAGAAATGCAAAGCAGATATGCAAGAATTTACATGGGTGGAAGGACCCTGTTAACATATTACTGATGATCTATTATGAAACAGGTTGCCAACATTTCTACTTGTACAACTTCCCTGTATGGCCAGGCTCCCATTTGAGCCAGTCATCATTGCCAACCTTATGGCCAGTCCCCCATTTGACCCAGTCTTAATTGCCAACCTTTCTTCTTGTATGACTACCCTGTATGGCCAGTCCCCCATTTGACCCAGTCTTAATTGCCAACCTTTCTTCTTGTATGACTACCCTGTATGGCCAGTCCCCCATTTGACCCAGTCTTAATTGCCAACCTTTCTTCTTGTATGACTACCCTGTATGGCCAGACCCCCATTTGACCCAGTCATAATTGCCAACCTTATGGCCAGTCCCCCATTTGACCCAGTCATCATTGCCAACCTTATGACGAGGCCCCCATTTGACCCAGTCTTAATTGCCAACCTTTCTTCTTGTATGACTACCCTGTATGGCCAGTCCCCCATTTGACCAAGTCATAATTGCCAACCTGATGGCCAGGCCCCCATTTGACCCAGTCATAATTACCAACCATTCCTCTTGTATGACTACCCTGTATGGCCAGTCCCCCATTTGACCCAGTCATAATTGCCAACCTTATGGCCAGGCCCTCATTTGACCCAGTCTTAATTGCCAACCTTTCTTCTTGTATGACTACCCTGTATGGCCAGGCCCGCATTTGACCCAGTCTTAATTGCAAACCTTTCTTCTTGTATGACTACCCTGTATGGCCAGTCCCCCATTTGACCCAGTCATAATTGTCAACCTAATGGCCAGGCCCCCATTTGACCCAGTCTTAATTGCCAACATTTCTTCTTGTATGACTACCCAGTATGGCCAGTCCCCCATTTGACCCAGTCATAATTGCCAACCTTATGGCATGTCCCCCATTTGACCCAGTCATAATTGCCAACCTTATGACCAGGCCCCCATTTGACCCAGTCTTAATTGCCAACCTTATGGCCAGGCCCCCATTTGACCAAGTCTTAATTGCCAAACTTTCTTATTGTATGACTACCCTGTATGGCCAGTCCCCCATTTGACCCAGTCATAATTTCCAATCTTATGGTCAGGTCCCCATTTGACCCAGTCTTAATTGCCAACCTTTCTTCTTGTATGACTACCCTGTATGGCCAGGCCCCCATTTGACCCAGTCTTAATTGCCAACCTTTCTTCTTGTATGACTACCCTGTATGGCCAGGCCCCCATTTGACCCAGTCATAATTGCAAACCTTATGGCCAGTCCCCCATTTGACCCAGTCATAATTGCCAACCTTATGGCCAGGCCCCCATTTGACCCAGTCTTAATTGCCAACCTTTCTTCTTGTATGACTACCCTGTATGGCCAGTCCCCCATTTGACCCAGTCATAACTGCCAACCTTATGGCCAGGCCCCCATTTGACCCAGTCATAATTGCCAACCTTTCTTCTTGTAGGACTACCCTGTATGACCAGTCCCCCATTTGACCTAGTCATAATTGCCAACCTTATGGCCAGGCCCCCATTTGACCCAGTCTTAATTGCCAACCTTTCTTCTTGTATGACTACTCTGTATGGCCAGGCCCCCATTTGACCAAGTCGTAATTGCCAACTTTATGGCCAGTCCCCCATTTGACCCAGTCTTAATTGCCAACCTTTCTTCTTGTATGACTACCCTGTATGGCCAGTCAACCATTTGACCCAGTCATAATTGCCAACCTTTTGGCCAGGCCCCCATTTGACCCAGTCTTAATTGCCAACCTTTCTTCTTGTATGACTACCTTGTATGGCCAGTCCCCAATTTCACACAGTCATCATTGCCAAACTTATGGCCAGACCCCCATTTGACCCAGTCTTAATTGCCAACATTTCTTCTTGTATGACTACCCTGTATGGCCAGTCCCCCATTTGTTCCAGTCATAATTGGCAACCTTATGGCCAGGCCCCAATTTGACCCAGTCATAATTGTCAACCTTATGGCCAGTCCTCCATTTGACCCAGTCTTAATTGCCAACCTTTCTTCTTGTATGACTACCCTGTATGACCAGTCCCCCATTTGACCCAGTCATCATTGCCAACCTTATGGCCAGGCCCCCATTTGACCCAGTCTTAATTGCCAACCTTTCTTCTTGTATGACTACCCTGTATGGCCAGTCCCCATTTGACCCAGTCATAATTGCCAATCTTATGGCCAGTCCCCATTTGACCCAATCATAATTGCCAACCTTATGGCCAGGCCCCTATTTGACCCAGTCTTAATTGCCAACCTTTCTTCTTGTATGACTACCCTGTATGGCCAGTTCCCCATTTGACCCAGTCTTAATTGCCAACCTTTCTTCTTGTATGACTACCCTGTATGACCAGTCCCCCATTTGACCCAGTCATAATTGCCAACCTTATGGCCAGGCCCCCATTTGACCCAGTCTTAATTGCCATCCTTTCTTCTTGTATGACTACCCTGTATGGCCAGTCCCCCATTTGACTCAGTCATAATTGCCAACCTTATGGCCAGGCCCCCATTTGACCCAGTCTTAATTGCCAACCTTTCTTCTTGTATGACTACCCTATATGGCCAGTCCCCAATTTGACCCAGTCATAATTGCCAACCTTATGGCCAGGCCCCCATTTGACCCAGTCTTAATTGCCAACCTTTCTTCTTGTATGACTACCCTGTATGGCCAGTCCCCCATTTGACCCTGTCATCATTGCCAACCTGATGGCCAGGCCCCCATTTGACCCAGTCTTAATTGCCAACCTTTTTTCTTGTATGACTACCCTGTATGGCCAGGCCCCCATTTGACCCAGTCATAATTGCCAACCTTATGGTCAGGCCCCCATTTGACCCAGTCTTAATTGCCAACCTTTCTTCTTGTATGACTACCCTGTATGGCCAGGCCCCCATTTGACCCAGTCATAATTGCCAATCTTATGGCCAGGCCCCCATTTGACCCAGTCATAATTGCCAACCTTATGGCCAGTCCCCCATTTGACCCAGTCATAATTGCCAACCTTATGACCAAGCCCCCATTTGACCCAGTCTTAATTGCCAACCTTTCTTCTTGTATGACTACCCTGTATGGCCAGTCCCCCATTTGACCCAGTCATAATTGCCAACCTTTTGGCCAGGCCCCCATTTGACCCAGTCTTAATTGACAACCTTTCTTCTTGTATGACTACCTTGTATGGCCAGTCCCCCATTTCACACAGTCATCATTGCCAAACTTATGGCCAGACCCCCATTTGACCCAGTCTTTATTGCCAACATTTCTTCTTGTATGACTACCCTGTATGGCCAGTCACCCATTTGACCCAGTCATAATTGCCAACCTTTTGGCCAGGCCACAATTTGACCCAGTCATATTTGTCAACCTTATGGCCAGTCCTCCATTTGACCCAGTCTTAATTGCCAACCTTTCTTCTTGTATGACTACCCTGTATGGCCAGTCCCCCATTTGACCCAGTCATAATTGCCAATCTTATGGCCAGGCCCCCGATTTGACCCAGTCTTAATTGCCAACCTTTCTTCTTGTATGACTACCCTGTATGGCCAGTCCCCATTTGACCCAGTCATAATTGCCAATCTTATGGCCAGTCCCCCATTTGACCCAATCATAATTGCCAACGTTATGGCCAGGCCCCCATTTGACCCAGTCTTAATTGCCAACCTTTCTTCTTGTATGACTACCCTGTATGGCCAGTCCCCCATTTGACCCAGTCTTAATTGCCAACCTTTCTTCTTGTATGACTACCCTGTATGACCAGTCCCCCATTTGACCTAGTCATAATTGCCAACCTTATGGCCAGGCCCCCATTTGACCCAGTCTTAATTGCCAACCTTTCTTCTTGTATGACTATCCTGTATGGCCAGTCCCCCATTTGACTCAGTCATAATTGCCAACCTTATGGCCAGGCCCCCATTTGACCCAGTCTTAATTGCCAACCTTTCTTCTTGTATGACTACCCTATATGGCCAGTCCCCAATTTGACCCAGTCATAATTGCCAACCTTATGGCCAGGCCCCCATTTGACCCAGTCTTAATTGCCAACCTTTCTTCTTGTATGACTACCCTGTATGGCCAGTCCCCCATTTGACCCTGTCATAATTGCCAACCTGATGGCCAGGCCCCCATTTGACCCAGTCTTAATTGCCAACCTTTTTTCTTGTATGACTACCCTGTATGGCCAGGCCCCCATTTGACCCAGTCATAATTGTCAACCTTATGGCCAGGCCCCCATTTGATCCAGTCTTAATTGCCAACCTTTCTTCTTGTATGACTACCCTGTATGGCCAGTCCCACATTTGACCCAGTCTTAATTGCCAACCTTTCTTCTTGTATGACTACCCTGTATGACCAGTCCCCCATTTGACCCAGTCATAATTGCCAACCTTATGGCCAGTCCGCCATTTGACCCAGTCTTAATTGCCAACCTTTCTTCTTGTATGACTACCCTGTATGGCCAGTCCCCCATTTGACCCAGTCATAATTGCCAACCTTATGGCCAGGCCCCCATTTGACCCAGTCTTAATTGCCAACCTTTCTTCTTGTATGACTACCCTGTATGGCCAGTCCCCCATTTGACCCAGTCATAATATCTAACCTGATGGCCAGTCCCCCATTTGACCCAGTCATAATTACCAACCTTTCTTCTTGTATGACTACACTGTATGGCCAGTCTCCCATTTGACCCAGTCATCATTAATAACCATAAACTGTGGTTAGGCTTTCCCAAAGACTGGGGACTCACAGCCTGACTAATCCTGAATTGCTCGTCATATCTTGCCCTCGTAATATGCGGGAAGCGAAATTTATTAGACGTAGGCCATGCGTTCCGTGGAATATATTTACGACGTAAATCGTAGTATCTTGGACATAGTAGTAAAAAATGGTATTCGGACTCTATAGTATTGTTCGTACACAATTGGCAAATTCTATTCTGTCTTTCGACACCAGTATATCTTCTGGATTCAATCGCAAGATTATGTGAACTTAATCTAAAACAGCTCAATTGTTTTCGTTTGGTATCATCTGTAATTAAAGATAAATATTCCTCATATATAAAATCAGTTTTAAATTTACAGTAATAATTAAGTTTTGGCATTGCATGAATATTTCCTCTCCAAAATTGTATGTATTGATCTCGCAGTCGTTGTTTAATAATGGGCAAATAATTGACATTTCTATTAAAATTATCCCAAATATAACTATAACCCAAATCGCCTAATATTGTTTTAATTCTTTGAGCCCAGCTTTGTTTTTGTTGTTGATTATTCATATTTATATATTGTTCCATGAAAACTCGATGGATAAGAGAACCAGGATTGCTTTTGATTTTTATCCAAAATTTAATCGCTCGTTCTTTACAAATAATCGATAACGGATATCTGCCTAGATCACCTAGCACAGCAAGAGTAGGTGTTTGGGTTTTAACTCCTAATATACGCTTACAGAATATTTTATATGTATTTTATCGATATCTTTGTAGTCATACACTCCCCATATCTCTGCACTGTATAAGAGAATAGGTACTACCATTGTATCAAAAAGTGATAATTTTGTTTTAATATCGAGTTTAATTCTTGTGAACAATGATAATAAATTATTCATAGCTCTTAGAGCTTGATCTGCTAGAGTTTTTGGAATTATTTTCATATTACCGTTATACAGTAATTTGGCTCCTTAGTAGCAGAAATTGTCTACAATATCCAATTTTTCACCATTTATGAGCCATTCTAGGTTATGAACTTGTTTTCTGTTTTCAAAAATACAAACTTTAGTTTTATTGATATTAATTTTTAATCCCCATTTTAATGAGTATTCATAGAGATTATTTAGTTGCAATTGTAGACTCTTGGGATCAGTAGTAAACAAAACAATATCATCTGCAAATAATAATAAGTATATACACAAGTGATTAATATTCAATCTAAGCGTGACGTCGAAAACATCAGATAAATTAGAAGATAATTTTATGCAAGCCGTAACTCGCGAGTAAAGTGATTTGATAATTGTAATCATTTTACATCTTACACCGCTTTCAACCAATTTAATCAATAGCGCGTCTCTTATAACCGTATCAAATGCCTTTTCGTAGTCAATAGAAGCACAATAAAGTTTAGTTTTTTTTGACAATATCTTTTGTATAATACAATGTAATATGAAAATGCAATTAGTTGTACTTTTTTTTATCTCTGAAACCAAACTGTGAATCATTAAGTATATGTTCTGTTTCACACCAAGTATTAAGTCTATTTCTAATACACAGTGAAAAAATTTTAGAAAGGGAATTTATTAATGTAATACCTCTATAACTCGCGGTATTTAATTTGTCACCTTTTTATGTATAGGGACTATAATGCCTTTTGACCACGCTTCTGGATAAACACCGTCATTATAGATTTTATTAAATATTTTAACAATATAAGGTGTTATAAAAGTTTTCGCGTCTATGAAAAAATCTGCTAAAACTTCGTCACATCCGGGTGGTTTATTTCGAGATAATGATGATATCACCTGACTTATTTCTGACTCCTCAAAGTTTTTATCTAAAAATTCTACATTGACCTGTTGTCTATTTACATGTTCATCATTTATATTTATGCCATTATTGTTATTATCAATATTGTTATGATCGTTCATATCATCAAAGTTTAGGTTAACATGAGGTGTATTCGAGATATCTGTAAAGTGCTGTACAAATTCCTCCATATTTGGGCTATTTGATAACCCCTGTTTATTACGTTTATTAAAATTGTTAATTTTTTTCCAGAATTTTCTTGGACATTTTTTACTAAGTTTAGCTAGGTTCATTTTTTCTCTCGAATGAAACGCATAATTAGCCTTTCTTTTAGTTTTAGCAAAAGCAGATTTACTTTCAAGAAAATGCTTCTTGTTCTCTTCATTTGGTTTCTTTGAAACATTCTTTTGGAGTTAAGAAATGCCGTTTTAGCTTTCCTACATTTTTCGTTAAACCATTCGGCCTTCTTTTTCTTTTATCTAACATTACCTTTTTTAAAGGATTTTCCAAATAATTGGAAAGATGTATCGTATATTATATTTGTAAAATTTATTATACTGTCATTTATTGAATCTTTATTTTCAGTCATGTTGTCAGTAACATCTTTAAAACTTTGAACTTTAGATTGAAGTAAAGTATTCAATTCCTCGGCCCTAGATGCATCCCAAACAATTTTGTCAATATATACGTTATCTGTATGATTATATCCAATCATGCGTCAGCTTAATATGCAAACTGTATAGGACTATGGTCAGAAAACTTCATTAAATCCAACACATTCATATAACAGATATTGTTAAGATTATTTGCGCTAGTTATCAAGTAATCCACAACACTCGCCCCTGTCCGGTTTCTGTTCATACAGTGATATGTAAATTTTCCTTCCTCAAGCCTCCCATTAACAATGATCAAATTTTGTTCTTTACATAATGACAACAATTTATTTCCAAACATATTAACTTGCTTATCAGATGACTTTCTTTTAACAATTGTACATTTTGGTTCATCTCCCGAAGGCATGGTTACAAATCGATCAAGGTCAATGTTCTCAGTATAATCTAATCTCTCTTCTACCCTACTATTCAGATCACCAGTGCAATAAACCTCGCCTAAAGTACTATAGTGCATGATATCATCATTCAACTGTTCAAAAAAGTCATACTCATACAAACATGAACGTGCATTCTTATATACATTAGATTCTTCGGGAGGATTGTAACAAACACAGGAATAAACATCATTATCAGTACCTAAGAAATTCATGTCTATTTTGAACCATATAATGCCATTTAAATTTGTTTTGATATGTTCCACATGAGTCTGTAAGTTTTGTTTATAATATACCACAAGGCCCCCACTATCACGTTTGGCCTTTTTATTACACTTCGGTCTTGGGCAACTGAAACTCACGTAACCATCAATGTTTATATTAGAATTTTGAGAAGTCCATGTTTCCGTTAACAAAACGATGTCATAATTATTAATCCAATTTAAAAGTTCATTTTCATCTAATTTATTTACAAGTCCCTGAACGTTCCACAGGATAAATGATAACTGCTTCTCGTTTCCGTCCTAGCTCACTCGTGGTCCGGCTGTGGCTGCAGGCGTGAATAATCGACCATCGATGTATAATTTGTCATACGACAAAAATGCCTGCTTATTTTCTTGCTTGGCTTTGATGAGCTCCGGGATTAGTTGTCTACGTCTCTCCTGTATAGCCTTAGGATATTGTTCACTTATCCTGTACGGAGAGTTTTTACGTTTATCAAAAGCGGTCTGCTTCACATCCATTTTATCACGGTAAAAGTTGAACTTCACAACTTTCGGGCGTTTTTTACCGTTAATGCATCGACCTATTCTATGCGCTCGGTCGATTTTGATCCGGTCACGTGCACCTGTCATACCTAACTCGCTATCACAAAATTGTAAGATGGTGTCCGTGCAGTTTTCATTCTTTCTATCTTCAAAATTTAGTCTTTCTTCAAAATTGAAAAATAATAAGTTGTCACGCATTGAGCGTGCTTGGGCATCAATGATTTCTTCGGACAGTCTAATATTGTCGTTTTTTAGGGCGTCGATATCAGTCTGCATCTTTTGTTTACACAATGTATCATTTGACAACTGTTTATCAATCAAATTCTGTTTAGATTGGATAATCCTAATCATTTGTTAATCTGGTAATGCTTTAGTTATATTATAGTTAACACTCTCGATTTATATAAGTAATACTGCTATGTTACATGAATAAAATATTAACACTTTTGACAAATACGTATTTCGGCAAGATGTATTTAGGTTTACTTATAATTCACTGTTCATGTTCATTGACGCTGGAATACATGGTCACAAAATCGATCATTCCTTAATGGAAGTTCAGGCTCAGATCCTGCCACCAATACACCAATGTAAGATCCAATGACCTCAAGTCTTTCGATGTGATATTGTGATCATTGTCATTTTCTAAACTTGCATTTATTTTTCTATCTAAATCTACTTTCTTTTTCCCTCCTCTAGTTGGAATATTATTATAATTTAAATCACCAATGTGATATCTACTTAATGGTACCAGTACCATCACAACCACCAACGTCACTACCATTAGATTATCACCATAATCATGTTCATCATCATTAACAAAAATAACAGCAACTACATTGACAGCATGTGCGACTTGCTGTTCGTAATGGGTCTGCCACCCTCCAACCCCCATTTGTAACAACAAATGAACTTTGCTTATGAAAGGATAATTCCAAATAAAGAACCCGTTTTGTAAGGTGATTCAAAAATAAAAAGTGTTAGTTGATATTGTTTGTTGTCTATAATATTTCAACTATATCGGTTAAGAAAGTATTCTAACACACCTTAGTATTATGCTGCAAACACATGGTTTAATACCCAGAAATCCATTTTACAGTATCAAAATATAAATATAAAACCCGTTGCTAGCAGCCTTACGCCTTTTTCAGGGAGGAATAACCATTTTCATACAACACTTTGTCTATTAAAAAAGGCATATATCATCAAAGTATATCAAACAAATTGAATTACTGACAAAACTTATTGCAAACATGTTTAAATACTAACTATAAAACTAACGAAAGCTGTTATAATTTGCGCACGCTCATACGCCCCTATCCGAAGTAACAGTGTATTTCCCTAAACAGTTTTTTGTTTATTAACACTTTCACAAACAATTATTTTTTATTGTCAAATTGTATAGTAATAAGTGTAAAATAAATTAATTGCGATATTGTATATATCCTCGTGGAGTACTAATTTTTGTTGATTTCGACGTGGCTTCGACAACGAAATTCAAACCCCCATGAAATGGTTGTGAATAAAATTTTGTTACATCCGAACTGCATAGCATTTACCTATGCCTAAAACGTAGACATACATTTCGTAGCTATATATATATATGTGTTCCGATAGTTTCTACTTAGCTTAGTGTGCATATTTGGCTATTAGATCTGTTGAAAGTTAAAATTTAAAATCTTTAATTTATTGCCTTGATTTTGTTAAAATATGGTAATGTATTAATATTTTCATTCCTTTCGTTACATAAAATATACGTGTAAATATCAGATATCGTGTGATTACTCGCGTTTCGTCGCTTAAAATAGACTGTTTTCCAGAAGGGTCTGTTAATTACAAGTCAGCGTCGACGTATTTTTCCGGTATTGTTTCATGTAGCTATTTTTAAAAGAGAAAACCTGCGTGCGAATAAATATGATCATACAGATTTCTAATATTTAATTAAAAAGTAATCCTGACATATTAAGCTACATTTTGATTTTATTTCTTTTTGTCGACGAGGGATAAATAGTTCTAACGAGTGAATTAGCGTTGGTCCCGACCTACTTGCACTTTCAACTTGTGACAGGTCCTCTCCAATTGTTGTTTTCATAACAGTTTGATCAAACACACACGCGCCGTCTAATTGACACCTGTCACCACGATTACCCCAAATTGCGAAAAGCATTTATTACCGCATGTGTAGGTGCAGACAGCGACTTAATACTTGCTATATGCAAGTTTATTAAGCCGTTGTTCAGACATTGCACTGCGGAGGTATGTTTGTAACCGCCTTAGACTGCTGAATGATCTTTCAGCAGAGGTTGTTGATACCGGCATTGTTAACAACACTTTAAGTACTGCATCAGTATTTGCATGCAGCTGGTAGCTGACATCCAAAGCGTCTACAATGTTTTCAAAGACAGATCCTCAAGTTCTGCATCTATTACTTGCCTATATATAAAGCGATAATATTCTTGCTTTATCTCTTCCCACATTACTGGCGTAAGGTGTTCAATATTTTGGGAGAGAAGATACCGGTCTTTAAGTCTAGCACTAGCATTGCACAACCTGTCCATGAAGGGAATGAACAATTTTAGCCTCCAGTACCCTTAACGGCATCAGCAGCTATTATGTTCGTTTGAATTTGTCTAGCAGCCACTCTCGGACGTGAAACTGGTATGTTCTGTTGGTTTGCTAAATCAACTGCCTTTTGCCATATTTCATCATAGTATCATGTCTATTTCTCCTCTCACATAGAATACATTGAAATGCTAAAGCGTGACCCATGCCTTAACAATGTCACATTCCGGGCCTTGCAACGAATCAGAGAGAATATTTAGACAGTCTTATGGACCACTGACAACACAGAGTGCGATATCAAATCCATGTGACATAATATACTTTTGAAAAGACGATGCGGTTGGTATTGTCTTTGTGTCAATGCTGACCTGCAGGTCTGTGAGTGTTTCTGTTACAGCGGAAAAAACACAGAGACACTTTAAGAATGCTGCAACCATCTTGTTAAACAGAGTTTTCTTAGTTGTTTATCCTTTATACTGTGTTGGCGATAAACACCCAATCGTTTCAGAGAAATATTCAGGAAGAACAATTTTTTTCTAGACTGAACAAAGGCAACTCTGCATGCATGCTACATGGCTAGGTTCAGTCAATGGTTTCGACAGTGCACGTATATTCTATGTCAAATCGAGCCTGTACTCTTTAAATTCTACCTGACATATTGCCAACAGCGTCATAATCTTAAGCTACTATATAATTTGTGTTTAAGTTATGTTTTGTAATTTAGCCTGCTAAAAGTATATGTAGTGCTTCAGCGGTTGTATTATCTGTAGGTACAAATGACAAAGAATCTGTACCTGGCTTTGGCCTGTCTACAGAAATATTGCACACAAGATGCGAACTTTTCCACGTTAGTCACGTCGGTAGATTCATCAGCGTCATTGCAACGCTGAATATAAGTAAGAGCAATTTGCTGGGCACTTAGTGAAATAAACTCATTTTGAAAATCAAGATTCAAATAAGTGGCATGCATCGGGGCGGTAGCAGCATAGTCTTGAAGAGCATTGTCTTTTGTGGTCTTAAAATTAAGCAGTTCTCGGAAATTGCTCTAGTTCTGTTTTATCTCGCAGAGTTTTATTCTGGCGACCACATAGAACAACGGTTTAATAATTGGCGACATCTCTTATATTTTGCAATTTATTTCTCTAGGCAGTCAATAATAGTCTGTGCTTCTTTATGGCATTTTTTTGACAAAGATGTTCGTTTTTATAAGAGCATTAAGATGATTTTGTGAGCTTTTATGACTATCAATATATTTTTTTGAATTTTTCCTGTAACGGCCGAGCTAAGGGGCCGCTTTAAGCTTTACTAAAAACGAAGCATGGGCCACAAAATATTTCATCTACAATGGGGCGGACTATACTTTAGATAAAGAATGTGTTCAACATTAAACACAAAGTTGGGTACACGCCTATCTGTTTTGCCACAAGCTTTAAATGCAGCAACCCAGTCCTGTAAGGGTTCGAATCTTGAGTTAAAAAGACAATCTCTACGAATCAGATATCCATAGTCTCTGCACAGTGTCTAACTTCCCTATGTTAAGATATCGTGCGCCAAGAGAAATAATGACACTGTTATCTAAGACAGGTTCAGAAAGACATAAAGCTCCCATGCTTTTTTTTTTATTATTTACCACTATATCTCGGACAAGTACTTGTGTTTGATGAATTTGTGTCGGACGAGTTACTCGTACAATCAAAAGCAGACTAATTGGGGGCAATTTTAAAAGCTAGGTTGTCCTGGAAGTACCGGTAAGTACTTCTTCACTGTATTCGTTCGCTTAGAAACAGAAACAAAAGGATGTATTTGATTGGAATTGGTTTAGATATATTGTGCATATCTGATACAGCTTCAACTGAATGACTTTTCAGATACTAAGAACTTATATTAGAGCAACTTAGTGATATCACTTTATGTAAATTATTGAATGGTTTTCATAAACACGTCAACGCATATATTGTGCGCGTGTAAATAATGTTTAAAAACGTTTGTGTTGTGCGTGTGTTTTAAACAGAACAAAAAATATGACAGTTCTTAAAATACATAAGTGTTTAAACTCATTTAACAGCCAATGGAATCGCTTCAAATTTCATAATTTTTCGCATTTATTTGTTAAAACAGTCTACAAAATAATTTAGTTATTAAGTTCGTTCTTAATCATTAAAAAATTCGTCATCAATCCGCATGCGTGAATGACATTGCACATACTCCGTCTTTGATTGAATTCTGAACATTTCATGTACAAACTACAAAGTCGCGCAAGCTATGCTTAGAAACGGCCTTAGCAAGGATGGGATTTCAAGCATCAATCATCTCAGCTTTCATTCATCGTGTCTCCGCCCAGAGTTATATAAAAAGTCAGTCAAATGACGTTTAACACAAAGCCAGTTATTTCTATTTCGCAAAAAAACAAACAATTTAAAAGTTCCGGTCGCTCCTTACGGTCGCTCCCTTTGGGTTTCTTATTTATTTATATGTTACTTAACGAACACTAACAATTTCTTAAATCCAATAGACTAGGTTGATGACGTCAATTCATAATAAAGTTTCAGTGATGACGTCATATTTTCTTTATATAACTGAAATTTAAATTTTAATGATAATTAATAGCTGCGGAGACTAGTTTCGACAACATAATATAGAATTTTGTAGTCAACTGTATAGATGCGCTATAAATGTTCATACTTGAATATATTAATTCAGTAAAATTTGCTTAAGCAATAAAGGTGCCTGGAAACAATTACAATACACACATACGTAGTGTGCGTAATGGGCGCTACGCCCCTACGAGACGTCAAAATTACATGCGGGGACGAGGTTCTGTTCTTGTTCTCCATTTCAGCTCGGTCATATTCTAGATCTTCGATAACGGCCTTCAACACAAAAAAAAATCTACTGATTAAACGCCTAAAATTTCACATGTATATGAGGATGTTGACATTTTAAAGTACTTACTAGAAGTACTAGAACTTAAACATGTTAATTTTTCCGCAAATTGTTTGTTGAAATAATGCAAATCAAATATAACATTTAACACTGGCCTTGTTCTTGTAGGTAAACAAGACGTCATAAATACATTGTTTACCTTTTCCTACGGCAAAATCAGGTTTTAAAATATGTTTTTAGACGAGTTGTGAATAAGGAAACAAACAATTATTATTATATTTTATCACGATGACTTTTAAGACGCCAAATAAGATACTTTAATACGTCATGTCATAAAATCTTCCAACGTCACAGCAGGGTCGGATGAACGCGTGGAGGGGATTTAGGGTGAAAATTCCGTACCCGGTTAACATACGCGGAAATCCTTATCCGGGTATTTAAAAAAAGGTTTTCTTCCATGAGGAAAATCCGTATTCTCTACGAGCAGAAATGGGAGAAAACGGTTATATCAGCATCCTCGCCCGTTAACCATGTTTCAAGAGTATAAAAATTATGTTGTACTTAAGCTATTACATTTACTAAAATCAATAACTGTATTGCTTCCACTAGCATAACGAATAAATTAAGGACACAGTATACGAAAAGAATAATGCATGTTTTCATTAAGCACGATTCATACACAACTACTCATCAGATTGTATAAATCCAGGCAAAACAATTACTGAGATACGTAGCCCATCTCAAAGGCTAAACGTGGAATTATTGGCGCCAACACCAACGCCGACACCTTTGTCTCTTTTTATCTTGAAAAGGCGGGACAAAAATAATAAAAATAATAACAAGACAGTTTATGGCAATAATTTAAATGTCCATATTCATTTTCTAATGTAAGACATTGGTGAATGTAGTAACCAGGTTCCTTCACTCATAATGATCACACTATTTATAAACGTCTCAATGATCTCCCTTATTCGCTGCGTTGTTTTGAAACATCTTGCATACGGATTCTTTTATCAATATAACAATAACAAAAGAGTGACAAGAAACAGTTACACATGCAGGTAGTCTCGAACAGACGGACAGTCAAAGGTAGCGAGGCAAACGGGCAGACGATAGGATTACCCCAGGCAGACGGGAAACAAAAGAGCAGGAATCACTTGTAAAATATTGTTGCCGTAATTACATACATAATTAAGAGTCACCTAATTAGATAATGTAAGAATACAGTCAAAACTCGTTATTTCGAATTCCGTGGGACCTTGAAAATAATTTGAAATATCCGAAGTTCGATTTATCAGGCGTCTATGTTTGTTCAACTTTTTACCGTTACCCCACCCACTTCATAAATCGTTGAAAATATACATGTTATACCTATAAATACCTCTATTTGTTTTTGTTTGTTTTTTAACTATAACACGTTGTGGTTATATTTACACATGCTATAAACTTTGTTTATATTGATGTATACTGTGGATTTATCTTAAATCGTGGTAAATTCTAGTGTTTACATGCGTTACTTCCTTCTACGCAAACGTGTGATATAATAGATAACAAAATATACTTTTAATTTTTATACCTTTTAATTACATGAATATCAAATAAATAGAATATGCAACTGAAATATAAACACAGGTTATATACAAGCAATGGTTACAACAATTTTACAAATAAGAACTAAGACGAAAATAGCACATGTCAAAAACTTCTTCTAACACTTCGGCGTTGTTTGTATAATTAGCGTGTGTATCGCTCGTGTTTATATCATAACAATTTGATGACACAATTAACTTACCTGCCAGTACCGACACATGAAGCGATAAATTACAGCAATTATCACCTTCGACGGTTTGCCTTTCATCTTCACACGGTGATAAAAAATCGAAATAACGAGTGAGAAATCAATAGATTTTAGGATGAAGGGACCCAAAAACAGATTCGAAATAGTGAATAATTCGAAATACTGGAATTTGATATATCAGGAGTTAATTAATATAGAAATAGAAGGGGGAAAAACGGGACCGAACTTCAAATTTGAGATAACCGGAAATTCGAAATATCAGAGTTCGAGTTGGTGAGTATCAACTGTATATTATATTTTTATTCTAAATTTCTATATATCCAATTCCATTAAAAACAATTAAAAAAACAGGGTAGAAGTTAAAAATTTGGCCATACCGGCGCATAAATCCCTTTATAATTACACAACTACATGTAAATGAAGAAGAGTGTGTAATGATGTTTATGCTTGTGTTTAATAGCCATACCTTGATTGAATTTATACTTTGTAAATAAGTGAGTTATATCAATAAATTACTAAATCTTTTTCATATTACTTAGTCATTGTAGTAAAACATTATCACAAACAGCGTTTTAAAAGAAGTGCACAAGATCTACATAAGTGCTTTTAGATACGAGGACTAAATTAGAAAAGAAGTTATTCCTAATAGAATAAATTTAAACTAGTGAGTACTGATTTTATGTGTGCTTACATCATAGAGAACATTAGAAGGCGGAAAACGTGCTTTCAACGCGGTTATCTTGAACATCTATTAATTGACGTTGACACATTACAAGTTACATGTATATGTGACATGCGTTTTTTAGACTTCAGAAAGGAATATAATAAAACTACAGTCCCATCCTTCCAAAAATGACTGGCAAATGTTCTTATAAATATTTAGGACCAACATCGATTGAAACCCATCAGCGATTTCTGGTAAGTGATCTTGAGAAGCCGAAGATCACTTGGTCATGGAGGACCCGTGTCATTGCTGAATACTCAAACTAGTGTATTATTATGATGGGTACTCTTAACTCTGATATCGCATAGTTTGCCTTTTGACCTCAGATTAATTGCAATATATCATAACTCTACACACTAGATACAACAAAACGTTATATAATACAACTTTTCTACTCGGACAGTTGTATTACTGCCATATATTCATATATATAATTATCCTATATTCATAAGCATAATACATGTACAGTTTATGTTTAACACTAACAATGTTTGTTTCTTTAAAAGAGTCACTGTTTCGTTTACTGTTGCAGTTGGAATAGCCTGTTTTCATATTTCCTCTGTTGCCTGTTGCTCGTTCGTTTTCAATGTATGCATCTTGGCTGTATTGTTTTGTACACCACATATTTTATGATTCGTGGCATCTACATGATGCGACTTGAACTTCGCCAATTTACCTCATGAAAGTGGGTTGCATTCAATCTGTCTACTTCTGGTACTTTTTCAAAATTAATTGAAAACACTTTTTATCAAACATGTTGTACGCCACACGTTCAAATGAAAGTCCGGTTTTTACTAAAGAATTTCGTCCAGCTTGACGGTTAGACTTTCCATTGGCATAACTATTCAAATTCAGTTGCTTCAAATGAATACCATCTCTTGTTAACAAAGAAGTTAGGTATGTCTAACGAGCATATAGGAACAACGACTTTAATCTTCGAGTTATAAGATATATTTTACAGCATTTTGCTGGAATAAGGCATTGTTGTAAACGAACAAATAATCGAATGAGACGTTTCTTTGTTAGGCATCAAATATGTTAACAGATGGACCCCTACACCAACATCGTATCACAATGTTAAATATCACTGCAATATCTTGCTACAAAATGCCAATCAGACATTACAATTAGCATTTCACGAAGTATCCATGCAACGTAAGGCAAAGAAAAGAAAACAAATATCACAAATTTTGCAAACATTTTAATATTTAATAATTTTGATTTTAGAATATAAAATCGCTAATAATACGCACAAAACGGTAACAAATGGTAAATTGAAAACTTCGAGGAATAATAAATATGGTAATACACCGTTATAACAAAACCAAATTTTACATATTTAAATATAAATAACAGCATAATAAGACTTAACATGTACAATTGGAATACAATTATATAAATAATTATAGTAATACTTTTGTTTAACTAGTAAGGAAAGAAGTAGTATGATCAGACATACGAACATGTGTTCAAATTTCAATTTCAATTTAATATAAAAAAGTGCAATATTAGAGAAAGGGGCGTCGAACAGTTTTGGAGAAATTAGTTTCCTTGTGGAACCCTCGCAATTGTCCATTGTAGAGCTTTGAACACCACGTCTCCTATTGCACATGTAGTTAATCTTCTTTCGTTCGTGATTGTGAGACTATCATTAAACTTTGAGAAAAAAAAATAGATTCATTAAAACAGTTATTTGAAAATGAAATTTGAACAAAACCACAGTAGCAGGCACTGCAGTCACGCTTCATATCATTCTTATAACCGGTGTTGTATTAATCAGTTGTTTTACACCACAACTGTCTCAACATCCTACAATAACGTATACGTTGGTCTGAGCGAATCATACATTCAGTCTTTACACAAACACAAGATGGTGTGCACTAAGTTAACAAAGTATTCAAATAATATCACAAGTAGCCTTTATCAATCGCCAATTATTTTAAATTTCTTTTTTTTTTTTTGATAAATCATTCTTCTCATTGTGCTATGCATAATGCATGTCATCTACGTCCAAAAGTTTGAGTCAATATTTGAGTAAACACGCCGGAATGTAAGCAACATGTGAAGGTCCGTGCTGATTAAGCTGCATTTACAAACACGTAATCAAAATGTCCCTATAATCGATATATAACATCGGTTTATTGATAGACAATGTCATACAAGTAGAAAACGTAACAAACACATCTGATACTAGTAGAAAACGTGACAGACACATCTGATACTAGAAGGAAACGTGACAGACACATCTGATACTAGTAGAAAACATGACAGACACATCTATTACTAGTAAAAAAATGTAACAAACACATCTGATACTACTAGAAAACGTGACAGACACATCTGATACTAGTAAAAAACATGACAGACACATCTGATACTAGTAAAAAACAAGACAGACACATCTGATACTAGAATGAAACATGACAGACACATCTGATACTAGTAGAAAACATGAAAGACACATCTTTTACTAGTAAAAAACGTAACAAACACATCTGATACTAGTAAAGAACGTGACAGACACATTTGATACTAGTAGAAAACGTGACAGACACATCTGACACTAGTAGAAAACGTGACAGACACATCTATTACTAGAAGAAAACGTAACAAACACATCTGATACTAGTAGAAAACATGACAGACACATCTAATACTAGTAGAAAACATGACAGACACATATGATACTAGTAGAAAACATGACAGACACATCTGATACTAGAAGGAAACGTGACAGACACATCTGATACTAGTAGAAAACGTGACAGACACATCTGATACTAGTAGAAAACGTGAAAGACACATCTATTACTAGTAAAAAAACGTAACAAACACATCTGATACTAGTAGAAAACGTGACAGACACATCTGATACTAGTAGAAAACATGACAGACACATCTGATACTAGAAAGAAACGTGACAGACACATCTGATACTACTAGATAACGTGACAGACACATCTGATAGTAGTAGAAAACATGAAAGACACATCTATTACTAGTAAAAAACGTAACAAACACAGCTGATACTAGTAGAGAACGTGACAGACACATCTGACAGTAGTAGAAAACGTGACAGGCACATCTATTACTAGTAGAAAACGTACCAAACACATCTGATACTAGTAGAAAACGTGACAGACACATCTAGTACTAGTAGAAAACATGACAGACACATCTGATACTAGTAGAAAGCATGACAGACACATCTGATACTAGAAGGAAACGTGACAGACACATCTGATACTAGTAGAAAACGTGACAGACACATCTGATACTAGTAGAAAACCTGAAAGACACATCTATTACTAGTAAAAAACGTAACAAATACATCTGATACTAGAAGAAAACGTGACAGACACATCTGATACTACTAGATAACGTGACAGATACATCTGATAGTAGTAGAAAACGTGAAAGACACATCTATTACTAGTAAAAAACGTAACAAACACATCTGATACTAGTAAAAAACGTGACAGACACATCTGACACTAGTAGAAAACGTGACAGACACATTTAATACTAGTAGAAAACGTGACAGACACATCTGACACTAGTAGAAAACGTGACAGACACATCTATTACTAGTAGAAAACGTAACAAACACATCTGATACTAGTAGAAAACGTGACAGACACATTTAATACTAGTAGAAAACATGACAGACACATCTGATACTAGTAGAAAACATGACAGACACATCTGATACTAGTAGAAAACGTAACAAACACATCTGACACTAGAAGAAAACGTGACAGACACATCTGACACTAGTAGAAAACGTGACAGACACATCTGATACTAGAAGAAAACGTGACAGACACATCTGATACTACTAGATAACGTGACAGACACATCTGATACTACTAGATAACGTGACAGACACATCTGATACTAGTAGAAAACGTAACAAACACAACTAATTTTAGAGAAACGTGACATAAACATCTTATACTAGTAGAAAACGTTGCAGACACATCTGCTACTAGTTGAAAACGTGACAAACACTTCTGATACTAAAGGAAAACGTGACATACACATCTTATAATAGATGATAACGTGACAGACACACAAATATATTTAATTCATACATTTTGCAACAGAATGGGTGAACCCTTTAGTTTAGTTTAAACTTATTTATTTTACTTCGATTGTGAAACAAGTTCTTACAACTTAGACAAATCACGCTCGAAGTCTTCCTGGGTAGAACCAGTACTAAGTATATGCGGAAAAATGTCTTGCTCAAGGACACCACACATAGCCGTGGAGTCAGTTCGAACCCACGACATTCCGATCAAGGGTACGGTGCTCTACCACTGGACCACGCGCTCCACCCAAATCCGACTTTTCTACCCCAAATAATTGACGATCTTTTGGCTTTCCTGAACGACTGATGCTGATTAATTCATCTGAAAACAGACGTATCAGCACTAATATATATTTAAATAACGACATAAAGAGTCCATCTATAACTGCTGTATTACATTATTCACATACTATTTTATGTCTTCAATTCCTTCTACAGTTATTGTCTACAATAACATTATATCGTGTCTTTATATATCTGTATTGTAATTGTACATAGCAATGAGAAAAAAATGCACTTTTTCATGAGAACAAATCTATAGTAGCAATTTGACAGTTCATTATCCATTTATTTGCTGTTTAAAGAGTATATTCTTGATGAATGTCTTTAAAACTATTTGTTAAATTTCGTCCATACTCATTTACATATAATATATCATAAAATACCTCTAGTCCTTTACTACACATCCCATGAAAACTTGTGCCGATTTGTTTCCTTCAGAATAAACTATAAATATGTTAACAAATATTTAATCTACACACCGTGCACTTTGACATCTACTCTCACATTCGTATTTTCGACTTTTGTTGATTTTTTGTCACAATTAAAACAAACATTCCCATTACAAATATTCCTTTAAAATACCATTTTCTTATAAAACTGGTACAATAACGTATAATTTATATTCTAGAAAGAATTCGTTTTTATGAGCTGATGTAGTTTTAATTAAACATATACTGAATGAAACGTCTCTCCGCCAAGGACCATTACATTGCAGTGACATACGCGCACGCTGATTGGCCAGTTGCTTCAGCGGAAGTTAATCCACGTCACATTTGGTAAACGTATTAGATAGTGATATACATTGTGGGGCAGACAAAGAACTCAACCCTTTACATCACGGTATATTATACATGAATAGAACATTTCAGGTACTAAATTGTACGTGAAATATCATTTAAAATATACTCTGTAAATGCGTTATAAAGGAGATAGTTGCCTTAGAATTCATTTGTACATTTAGCAATTGTGTAATGTTATTTTACAAGTATTTCTTTATTGTTTGTTAACAATATTGTTAATAAGTCAGTACTTATTATATCAATACAATCCGTTTGGTTAAAACTGTAATATTTTTCGCTTCAATTTGGATAAAAATCGTTTTGAAATTTGATGATACATTCTTTTATAAGTCGCATGCCATCCATTTTTACGACTGACCTATACATCATTTTTACAAAATCAATGATTAATATGAATGCAAGGCATCGGGACCAAATTTGTACTAACATTTTTATTATTACTTTCGTTCTCCATGTTGATTTTAAATTGACACTGGCCAATCTTGATGACATTTCGTTTAGTTTTTGATAAAAATACAAAAACATTATGGAAATAAATTCAAAAATTTAGCGTTAAAAGATACAGTTACCTATACATTCGCTTCTAATTTTGTAAAGTCAAAACTCAATTAAATGGTATCGTTTTTCACCTATTTATGACTAATTATATAAACAAAATTTATGTTACATTTTTATATTGAGATTCAAATTTTAACACTTCAAGATTGATATTTCCATATAGCTACGCGTTAACATATGTGAAGATAAATTGTTTATTTGAACATGAAAATAACTAATTTTAACATTTCAAGATTGATATTTCCATATAGCTACGCGTTAACATATGTGAAGATAAATTGTATATTTGAACATGAAAATAACTAATGTTAACATTTAATTACCTTGCTTCCATTTAAGAAGTTAGAGCAAAATATTACATCATTCAACATATTTTATAATTACCATTAACCCTTTACTTCATATAGACACCTTTTGACACCTCTAATAAAGACACCTTTTGACACCTCTAATAAAGACGCCTTTGGACACCACAATATAGAAGGCTTTTGAATTATTGGGTGAATTATGTTTACATTAACTGACATAGTGCAATCTGAACTCTTCCTGCACTGTTTCCAAAGGCCTTCTGTGATTGGTGCGGTAAAACGCGTATCTATGGAGTAAAAAAAAAAGGTTAACCACTGATTGGCAATTGATTAACCAATAATTAATATGCATTTTTATCTAACGTTATGCCATTTTTTTTTGCTGTGCTACATAAGCAGAATTAAGCTACCGGCTAAACGCAGGTTTTGTATGTGTATATGGACCTATCATTGTTATTCTATATACACATTATGTTTATACTGTGGCGGAGTCTGTATCTTTTTAAATCGGTTGCTACGTCTCTGTTTGTGACATAGTTTCTCATATTTATACTTATTTCATTTTACTTCGATTACAAGTAAGTCTTTCTGGGTAGAAGAAGCAATAAGCATATACAGATAATGTCTTACTCAAGGATACATCACAGAGACTTATGATAAAATGTAGCTCCTAGACTACAGCCACAAGAAATATATTGTTTGAAGTAAGTGAATGTTACATTAATATGGTCACTGAAACAGTTGTGTCTTTAATAATGCTTTAAAACTGTATACATACTACACCATAGTATAAAACAACCTTGAACGCAGCCAGCTATGGCAAGGAAATGGGCCTGTCTATTTTTAAATGGATTGGAAATGAAATCAGTAGTGTCACCAGCTCCAATGCGGCAATCTAGCGTTACTATGGAAACGAGTAGCGAAAATCAATAGAGCACGCGAGGAACTACTTTTCCGTAAAATGTTATTTGTATCGATATATATACATATGTACTACATAAAATTGCTATAAATTGAGATAATTTTCATGGTTTGTGTTATCGATTGTACAAACTACTTTGTCCCTGCGTCTGTACATATCAGTGTACAAAACGCTGAGAGTTAATGTATTTTACATTCAAATTAACCTATCGTGTTGGAATCCACAAAACATTAATTCCTTACCCGCTGTCATTGCTTAGAGACAATATGGATCTAATTATCTGAACTTGTAATTAACTAAAAAATGGCTATAATTCAATTCTCTATTAAGACCCCCGCATGCGAGCGTATACGGCTACACATGAGGTCGACTATATTTAATAACAATGCTAGGATTAGCTAACATGACGTTCTATTGTAATATATATATACATATACTCTGCATTCTTTAACCTGAATGAAACGAAACTGGTTCGGTCGATAATAGAACATCATTAATATTATCATAAGCCATAATAAGAGAATAAATCCGTCTGATCTACGTTGATATACTTAGCTTTATTTAGAACAATGTTTTATAAAATATGAAACATCAAAGATACGAATATAACATTTCCCATCTTTCGGTTACAATTATCGATAATGCATTTCTTTCTTGTCGTTTAGATTAAAAAATACATAACTGAACACGATTTATCATGTCAAAGTCGTAAATAACAAAATATGTCATAATCTAGACCCGCAGCTAGTACTAATCTCATTCAATTCACACCAAATTTCAAATTGAAACTAATCGATAAAGAAAATAATTACTGTTTGAACTATTCATTTGTAATAGAAAGCCAACACTATTTATCTGAATATTTTACATCAAAGTCTATTATTTCAGGAAAAATACTATTTCAGGGTCTTCGTTTAAAAGAGAGTTAGTGTCTTATTCGTATGTATACATTAACACCGGTAATACATTCAGCCCTTGGCGTTTTGAATCTAAAAATAAAAAAAAATAAATTCTTTCAAAATTCTTCATACATATAACAGTAATTTCGGTAAAACACATATGAATTGCAAATAGTGTACATATTGAATAATAGTTACCGGTTTTAAACATCAATACACATAAGAAAACTTGTTTTATGCCTGAAAATAAATCATAATATAATGTAGGTTACCCTCACAAGCGTGGCTGTCCTTGTGTTTATAGTTACGAGTTCAATGGAAATTCCCATTGAATGAAATAGCATGGTTTTACAACACCTAACAATATGCTTCAAGTAGGCACTGCTAAAAAAATATGACCAATTTTTGCAATTACCTAAGTATAAAACTAAAAAAAACAACAACAAGAGAGCGAAATAAACGACGGACGCTTGCCAGAGGTATAGTAAAATGTGAGCAAAAACAGATATTTTTTTTCACTGTATGCTGGTAAATAATACTGTGCAAATTACAAATCTGTCTTTTATACCTGCAACACACATACTCACGTACGCATGTACGTACTAATGTACTAATGTATTTTAACACTTTAATTTTGTAAATCAATTATTGCTACTAGTTTTAACAATTCTGTGTTGCTATATATATGTATGACTGATCATGTAGAGCAATATTGCAGATAACAGCACTATTTACAAATGCTTGAATGACGTTAGATGTACAACTCTAACACTTATAACCAGACATACACCTGAACACCCTACAATTCATACCGGTATTTTGAGCAAACGCTTTTTGCTTATTGTCTACCCAGTACCTTAAACTTTACTGAAAGGAAAAAGAAACGCTGAGTAAATTTCAGAGCCATATCATCAATTACGGATATAAACCGCTTTGGAATATATATGTACAGGTATTCCATTAATGATTTTGTTAGTTCTCACTATCACATTGATAAACTCATCAATGAGATACCGTTACAAACCTATTCTAAAATTATAACTATCGCTTACAATAGTTTGATAATTTAGCTCTGAAATTTACCGAGCGTTTCTTTATCCGTTCAGTATTTTTCTTAAAATGATTTTCCGTTTTTTGACAATTCAATTATTACATAAAAGGGTGATGAATAACATGTACATGGAAGCAATAACATATATCCTGGTCAGACTGCGAATTACTAACAGGATAACCTGTGTCTACATTGGTCACAAAAAGTAATATATCGCAAAATTATCTATGCAATGAATAACATCCTTATCATAGTATACCTTAATGGCAATAATCATAAAAGTGCAATTTTGGCCAATTTGCACTTACCTCTATTTCTGTGAAAGCTGCGTATATGCAGGATAAAGATATTAATTTAAAAACCCATGTTTGTAAGCAGACCCATCAAGATGTTTATGTTTCAATCATTTTTTTTCCAAATTGCAAACGAGGGATTGATGAACTTTTTTTTTTTAAAATGTTTTCTTTCTTACTGCACAAAATAGACCCAATTAATAATAGATTGGTAAAACAGAGCTGTTTAACATTAAGTTGGTCAAACATCGTTTATTGATCTTTTAACGTATTAAGTTACGTGTTCGCTTCGTTATCACAAACTTAACTTAAAATCAACATGTTTTCATGCCAGCCTCTGATCTCAAGCGTGAACTACAATATTGCGACTCATATAATCTTATATAATCTCCACGGCAAATGTGTTATTACAATCACATTAGAATTGTTTAGCTTGGTAGCAGCAATGCATTGTTATAGAATACAAGAGCAGTATATTAAAAAAATTGTAAATAAAAATTCAAAATAAGAGCCTTTGCATAGCAAAATATGTTCTTTTTTATGTTTCAAATTTCTACATTTTATCTAAAATCAACATTTTTTTCATAAATTGTTCATGGATGATTCTTTCCTGGCTATTTCCTGGAATCTGAATTCCTGTTATAAGAAGGTTTTCAAAAATCTAGAACTGAAAAAGTACTAAATAGAATTTTACTGTACGTGTTTTTTTTCTATGTCTTGATGTTATTCGAAGGTAAAAGTCAGAACCTCTCTCTATTATATAACTTAAATTCAAAATCTAAATGCATATGTTAAGAAAATTGTATCTGGATTAAGCTGGCTTTGATAAATTTTAATGAGGAAACCTCCTGATCCATTTAGATTCCATCATTTGTAAACAAAACTGAATTCCTATCTGACCTATGGTACTTTGGTTAAAAAAACTGAGCAAAGATAATACAGTAGTTTCTGAGGAAAATGTGTCAACAAAGAACACGTAATAGTCCGAGTACGGTTACATCTGAGGTGATGGATACGCGCGAATACTACGGCATTATTATATCTAAAAGATCTACTGTAAAAGACTGGCCTTTCATCCTATAAACTATACAGCTATATTTATTTAATGACCCAGGTATCAGATAATAATAGGAACATGAGAAACGTACATGAAGTCCCACTGTACAGATGCGTCTTAGTATCAATAGCAATATACATACACGTAATATATAAAACAAACTATTAATCGAAAGGATGTCAGAATAGTTCTATTCGAACTGTTTATGATGAGAACTTATTGCACAGATGCTGCTATATGACATGAACTGTTTAAGGTTTTATATGTTAGTAATGCGAAAATTAACATTTTGCCAAAAAATAACAGCAATGATTGAATTGAGGCCAATGTCATCATGGTTTACAACACTTGTAAATTTGAGAATGATAACTATTATACACCTAGTCAAATGCATTATAACATGTTTGAAATATTAACTAGATATACATACATATTCTTCTGTGTAGATATACAATAAATAAAAAGCATCGGTGATTTTTTATAGTCATGCTATCTGACGAGCTATTATCACTATATTCCCGCTACTTATAACGTGTCTCACGATACTTATCACGTGTCATGATAGTCTGATAGAATAAAGTATTCACCGCTAGAGAAGATTCATCATGATATATGTATTATAATTTTGTATTATATTAACAAAATTGATAAATGCTAATTTTCAAGTTTTCCAAAACTTTTTCAATTCAATAAATTGGAAAAAAAAACAATAACGTTTCAGTCATGTTTCATTTCATATAAATATCAAAATTATGTTATTCCAAATCAGCAACAGTCACGAGGTCGCTTTCAATAACTCTTTTAGATGGCTTGTATGTCATTCAATAGACATATGTCTACGTATCAATTATATTTTTTTATTCCAAAAACATCTATGTAATTATTTTATAAATTCCATTATCAAAAAGGTTCAATTATACAACCATTCTTATTTCCAGATAGTGTGTTCATTAAGTTTGGAACCCCTTTTTTATACGAATGATAAAGTTATCCATAAATTGATCACCCCACCCCAAAAAGTAAATAAAATAAACAAATAAATGTGTACATATTAGGGAAGATGATTGTGCCAAACTATCTATGTGTTATCAATATGTTGTTCCATAGCACTTATACAACAACGAATGTAAGATTTAAAAGGTACGCAGACTTCGTTGCTGGCATTAAGATATGGTTCAGGACTGACTCTCTGATAAGTTGTTGCACTATTACCAGTGTCCGTCCAATAATTTTGAAGCCACTTCCTTGCTTGACGACATCAACTTCCACTACAATTTCGATTCAAAAAGAACTTGCAACCAATCTGAAGAAAAAGAGGCACCACATTTGTTTTAAATATCTATATAAATACCAACAATAACTTTCTAACTCAATACTCCAAGCTAAAAATTGGTTAGTAATGCTAATACCTTAATTACATAATAATTACATAATAAGTATATGACCAAGAATATTCAGCAAAGTAATCGGCATTACCAAATAATTTATGCTAATGGCTGTAATTAATTATTACTAACGCGATTATTTTAACCATAATAATGTTATTTATATTCGGTGAAAAAGAACAGAACAGTGATTATAAAATGCACCTAAGAAATTGCTTCAGAGTTTCTACATAATTTTTATAATTCTCGATATATTACCATATTTTGTCAGCAAACAAAGATGAAACAATTATGCTTAAGTTATATACTGCATATCTGACGGTATCAACGAAGTCAAACTAGTCTATTGGATTATGACCGATTATTTTAGCGTGTGTTATATTGGTGCTTTAATCAATATTATACTTTATAATGGTATCTTTCAATTTGATCCAGTTTGTTGTTAACTTGGCAATTTCGCCATTGCACGATATAGATAAAGCGGACAACTACCGTTTAGAATGCAAACAATTCATAACTGAGTACATATGCATGTCATACTTGCATTGGTGATAATATGTTTACAAACGCTCTCAAATAAACAAAAACGGAATGTGATGGAATATTTACCTGGTAAACAGCGCGTATCCAACTTGCCAAAGGGCGATGTACAGCTGTCACCCACTTGCCCCTGGCGATGGTATTGTAGGACTCGTATCACAGGATGGTGGTCTTTGTATTCTGCTCATTATCTGTTCTAAAGGTATAATTTTAGTACAACTTCTATCAGACATTTCACCTACTGGCGAGTTGTCGTTCTGTCGTTTGTCGTTATTGTCTTTGACGTCATTTATTTTATTTTCAGAAAAACTTTCTTCGGATGGCGTATGATCAAATGAAAATGAACCAAAATAATTTTCGTCATTATCGAGATTGTCTGACGGACTAGTATCAGTTTGCCATGTTATTATACCGTGGCTATCAGAATTCTGCCATATATTTGCCTTTCCTGTTGTAAAAGCACCTATTGCAACACTGTCACTGAATTCAATATCGTCTTCGGATTTATCAAACGTATTCAATTGACTATCATCGGTAATTGAATCTGAAGAATGTTGTTTAAGAGGTCTTTGTTGTGTTTTCTGTTGTGTTAGATGCATATTATTGTCAACAATACCCGTCTTCGTATCAATATCCTTTGCATTGTTGTTTCGGCCGGCATTATGTGAATGCGGCTTTTCAGCAGTTACGACGTTATAATTGTCAATGTTGTCATAAGTATTAAATGAATTATAATTCGGCTTAATCAACTCTCCTTTGTGAATGCCGTACACCATACTCCGGCTGTTTGGCTTCAGAAGATTTTCAGATTCGTCCTTGTTGATAATGTCTTTTTTAAGAATTGATTTCTTTTTAGGTGGAGGAAACTCAATTAGAGATGGAGTTGAACGGCGTGTAGGTGATATTGCTGTGTCTTCTTGTGCATCTAGCAGATGCTGCGTGTTGTCAGCGTTACCTCCTACAATGAATACACATGTGATCATATACTATTTCATCACACTAGTATATTTTAATGAAAGTCAATAATCTCTAGCTAAAAACAACAAAGGTATAAAGGTTATGCCAATCTTATGATAACCTCGTACAGCCATCTGGTTCTAGTACGGACCTTAACGTGTAAATGCAATATCAATAATCTGCTTAAATATTTAGATTTCATCATTGATTACGTAACATATATTTCATTTTATTACTATCTATTGAAGTTATAAAAAATAATTCAATAAGCAGATTAAACATTCGATAGTATGCAGTTTCTATTCTATTTCAATAAAAGTGTAAAATAACGCCATCGTTTATATTGTTTATGCAGTAAATATATTTAAGTAAGTCAATAAATAAAATAATAACCTGCTGTCTCATCTCTATGCACAAAAGCATGTATTTCAACAACAATGAAAATTATGTTACGTAACAATGATATAGTGAAGTGTACTGGATATAGTAAGATGACAAAAATGAACAATCATGACAATATGTACTGTGTAAATGGTATCAAATACATATTTTAACCAAATAAGACAGTGACAAAGGCGTGCATATATCTTACTATATACCGTGTAAGCGCGTTACAATATATTCAGAATTACTGATTCGCAACAGATTTAATAGGGTTTACATAGTTAAACAATTTTCAGAGTGAATAAAAACCCGTATTATCAAGTAAATCGATTGAGCCTAAATAGTGCAATCAATATTGCAATCATGCTTTTGTGAGAAACAATATACTCCAATTTCACGTGTTTTAAAAGAGAATAATCTGATTAAAAGTCTTTGTACATATATAAAGAAGCACGTTACCGATGAGAAGTATTTTTGCAGGGACTAGTACTGGGTACGAGATAATTATGTTCGCTGTAATTACCAAACTATACCCATCCTGTAGAAAACAGTTTATATTGCCATACAGTAATTATGTAGTTGTCATTTAACGCAGATCATCAACGTTTATTCATATCACAAATAAATATCTAAACCCTACCGCTTTGTCTCACTTTTATATCAAATCAAAATCATTTTAATGCTTAATGTTATGTGTGAACATTTTTTAATGTAGTTTGGTTTCTAAATAGTATCATCGGACAATTTCGTTAGGATAATGGACTTTCTTTTCGGATGAAAATCTCGGGTTGACGTAATACTCAGTACAATGTTTACACACGTGTCAACATTAATGATAACATTAAGTTAGTATGTACATTTTACACGTCGATATGATGGAAAAATATATGACGGTAATAAAAGCCTTGAATTTATTTAATAAGTTTTTGTACAATTATAAAATGCAATTAGTTAAATACCATTAAAATAAACATTTAATTTGTACATGGGCCTATGTTTTTTGCATGCAAAGTACAGAAAGCATGAAACTTTATTCAATTGTCGTTATTTTAAACAACAACTCTGTTTACAAATAACACATTTATAATTTATATTGGTTTTAAACTGTCATCAATGAAATTAGTGACGATAAGATGATATATAGTGCAGTTATCAAACGGGTGTGTTGATCCAGATAAATAGCTTGTTCTTTTGTTATTTCTAATGAAACTGAGTAGCATCAAAATGTTACTGATTTAAATATTTATTTTGTAAATGATAAAACAAATATTGTACAATATATATATATATATATATATATATATATCCAAGGTGGCATAATGGTTACGTTATCACCGACATAGCAATGTAGCAATCATGCACGGCATCTAATATGTTCAACTGACTGACCCATGGCACCAAAACTGCATCAATTATTATATTGTCTTTCTTCAAATTGTAAATACTTATATACTCATGAAATAAATAAGGATATTTAAATTGAAAAGAACTATCAATCGAAAAATGTTTATAAATCTGAAATTGGATGTTTTAGTTCATCTTCAGATTCTTTACTAAGCAAATATCGCTTTGAAATTACGAAATCGCGATTTACACATTAAATGATACTTGGCATAGAATACTAACCTTCAATTAACAATAATTGTCAAGGAAAGTCGATTCAATTTGCATAACTACATATTACTGAATTCAATTTACAGTAATATCTAAGTTTGAGAGACGGAGGATTCCTTTGATTAAGGTGATTTTACTATGCAAATGTATCTCTGTAGTACAGTTAGCGTGTGTCTCCAGGGGAACCATGGTGTCACGTGATAGCACTCGAGCGTGCGTTCTAGACACTATCTCATAATACATAGACTCGTGTGGCATTGGAGGCTGCTGGAAATGGCTTTTTGAGGGGGAATAATTTTCTTCTTTTATAGTTTGACGTAACGTTTTGAAACGCCATAGCGGTGATTGAGAAGGTCTCCGAAATAGCATGCAATCAACCACAGACACATAAAGTAAACATTTGGAGAATGCCTAAAGTGGTTTTCTGATGTACTTCTGGTTGTCAGGAATATAGACTGTTAAGCTATAATAACGCTCTCAATCTTATCGTCTTTGATGAATACCGGCAGCAAAATACGCTTTGAAATCGAATCTTTGTCCAGATTGAGTTATTAATCATTTATCTCATATGGCTCATTTTGTAACCCCAGTGCAACGTTATGTTTTAGATTTTATACATTAAACAAAATCAGTTAGAGACAGAGCGGGAGCAGGTATGTGCCAGTGACAAGTTAAGTAACGTTATTTTCACTTTCTTGACAAGTCATATATATTACTTGCATATACAATTTCTGCTTAACCTTCAACAAAACTATATCAGTAAGAAAAAAAGTAAGTCAGCCAATATATAGTATAAACTATTTAATAGATTGAACTAATATAATATTACAGTATTACTTTATTCAAATTGTATTGCAGTATTTTTATATTTTATTGTATCAACTTGCCGATCCCCGCCCATGCGCTAATTTCAATTTGTATGTAGAGTAATATATTTTCACGTTAAATAACTCAGAGTATTAACCATCCATTTCCTTTATCCACGAAGCTAGTTTAAGAAAGAGTGAAACTATACTAAATTGGCCTATTGTCTTACTAGGGTCGTCCGTGACAATAAAAATATCTGCAATCTATAAAGAATAAACACATAAATGTGTGTTTATAAACAATTATAATTCACAAATTAAAAGTTCATATTCTATACATTTTAGTAATTTAAAGCGATAAGTATTTCTGTCATTAAAAATTTATAAAAATCTGGTATAATTGTAATATTTAGTATAAATTGTGACTATCTGGATTCTGTCTGGTGCAACATACAGTTGTTTATCGTAAAACAACATGCATTTAAACTCTCTACTTAAGCCGATATTTTAATTAAACCTGACCCGTGAAATAACGTAAACGATTAAGTTATATAGGTAATCGTTCGAAATTTCCGGGCATCATCGACTAAATCTGGGCAAGTTTTAACTTGGTTTCATACTGCCGATCTTGATATATTTCTTCATAGCATTTCTATATAGCTTCGGATTACCGCTCGGTCGATCCGTGTCTAAATCCGTAACAAGTATTATAAAAGTATAAAAAACTTTTTGTTTTGATACATACCTAGCGACCGTTCTAATACTGAAGGATGACGGAATTGGCCGAGTATATAAGATTGAATCAAACATTGTGCTATAATTTCCGTAACGAAGCAGCTAATTTTCATGGTAGAATTTCTGATTGGTAAATTTATATTTAAAATATAATTTATTCATTTTTAAGAGAAATATCGGCTATTATAAATGCATCGAAAGCCGTGAGAATTTATAAAAAATTGTTTGTCATTAAGAAAAAAGTTGTTTCATTATATAACCATTTTATCTTCAGTTATACATGTCTTAAGATGCTGGTTATGCCGCTTTGATATATAAACATCACGTAGTATAGTCAACGCCTTATATGTATACGTACATATTGGCTATTACGGACCTATATATGGGAATTTGAGGTAACTGGATATGAAAATATATCATATGACAATTCATATATGGATGAATTTTTATGGTAATGCGAACAACATAATGTCAGCGGGATTTTGTGTATGTAATATTATAACATGTATACAAACTGGCAACGTTATTAAATGTTAGCTGAAGATTTGAAAGCTATAGTCGAACCTCTGTGTGTAATAACAGTTTTCTTATATAATGAATTTTGGACGGTTTTATTATCGATAAAAAACGTATACTGCTTATACCTACATGTATTACCGCGAGTCTAAAGCTTTATAGTATTACTTAATTCTCCTGAATGAAGTTATTTCTTGTAAATATACCTTTGAAAATGATTAACTAATGATAAACAGTGGTAGTTTGTGATATGCAGCCATTTTTATTTTTTCCTAGTATACATAATACCACGAATCGGTCATTTAGACGGCTATAAATGGTGTCATCAAGAAATATGCTGGTACTGAACTATACATTCAAATATTATTATGCCAGTTCTGTATGAAAAATATAATCAAAGATTCAAATCAACATACACAGTGAATGTGTACACTTAAGAATTGTTGCACTGATTCTAGTTTTGCTTAACGAGGGCACCAAAAATGTTGACGCTCTCCAAAAAAATCTTACTGGCGTACAGTATTTTTAGTGCACCAATCCATTTCATTTGTCACACTGTTCCAAGGTAAGGAGTTCTAAGTGCGCATGAGTGAGATATTGTTATTATACGGGCATTCGCGGTAATACATGTATCACGTTATTGGAAGTATATTTAATACAATTGTGTCGCCTTATTTGTATTCATATTAATGTGACTTTTGTCTTCATGGGCCTCAGACTATGTGGAAATAATGGAAATAAACTTGTCACACTTGTCAAAACTTGTCATGACATAAACATACAAACAGGACATAAAACCTTGAAGTATCTAATAATTTGAATTTATGTATTAAAAATGTCAGTTTATTGAGATAAAAAAGCAAAAGTGGTATTTATAAAACACACTCGCTTATTATTTTTCTTTATATCAATCTAAATTCAATATTCATTATTTTATTCTGACATGTTATAATCAATGATGTATGCAGTGAGAGAATATGGAAGGGGAAATGATAGGAACACCGTCTTTATAGAATAATTCAGTGCCAATATTCTTCATTTGTTATATTTTAAGGTGTCCGGTCAGTTGTGGTCGAGCAATCTAAGACCCTGTCTCAGTACCATTACTAATTTGCTAGTTAATTGGAGAAGAACTTTGGCTCTACCCAGATCGTTTCTATTCACACGTAAAATGTCATATAAACCAGGGGTGGTATTCACCAACCATTCTCAATAATGTTCTAAGACTTGGAAAGCGTGCAGAGACCTTATATAAATTCAGGTAAACTCTTATAATTATTATATATGTCGTGGTAAACTAGATATCTAATGTTGAAATTTGGATTTCCAAGTTCAAGTCTAAGAATATTCTTAAGAATGGTCGATGAATACGACCCCAGGTAACCTATTAACAAATGACGTGCAATTCCATTCACGCTCTATATCAAAATCATTTTGTGAGGATGCTATTTCTACAATCGCCTGCTATATTAATTTGATACCGATCGGTTAAGGCTGTTTCTTTATTGAGTGTTTATAAATTTATTTTTTAGAGGATTAAATTTCAAAAAAAAAAAAAGATATATGAAATCGGATTTAGAGTAACAAAAGTTAAATGTTTAGACATTGTTTAGATTTAGTTAACATCATGCATTACTTAATAAAATGGTAAACCTTTAAATACGATTTTTGTAAAATTCAATAGAATTAATTTATATACGTGTATATACGTGACACATCTTAACATCAAAAGTTGCAAGCATAAAACATTAAATTTATAACACATATGAAGAAAGTTTTTATATCATTGTAAATTTAACTGAGATAATAACATACGACTGCATGGTGCCACCTTGGACATAAATTCGACATACATGTCTTATAGGAGGTAAGTTGCTGGTGTGACCACAGAGAAAACTTACAATAGATATACTCTCCAGTTACTGTTAGGGATATACTCGCCAGCCAAGCATTACTATCATCAGTAGCATACCAAAAGCAAAAGTGTTTAGAAAGCAACCAAAAGCGGAATGGAGGACAAACACTTTGTCAACTTTGAATCAACAATTCATCGTTTGCTGAAACTCGACTTTTTTGTAGGATGCCATCAATTAAACTTGCGAGCATAATAAAAATACAAATATTGGTATTGATTCATTTTTCCCAAATAAAACGTAGACTTTCTGAACAAATTAATAATTTGTGTATGCACAGTTCTATATATTTTTATATTTTGGTTTATAAATAATGTATATACAGTAGAATGAATTATTTACATTGTATTTCATTTTGTTTATACTTGTATTAATAACTGATCGTACAATCACAATATGCTTCTATTTCTAAGTTTCAACAAACGATATGTTTCACGTGGGGTCACACCAATTACTTAGCCACCTGTTTTATTCCATAATTCAAAACTAAGTCGACCATTGGTTCAGTTCAGCAAAAACGTTTCATCTGCAATGGAAGTGATGTAGTAGGTACATGAATAAATTATAACTGGTGTAACTGCATCTTTATAAGAGGTACGTGATAGCTTACATAGTACATGTCCTTATTCACACGTCATGTTCACGTCATAATAGTGCTACAGATTCGAAATCTTATTATGCTTAACGATAGTGGCTAAATGTAATGTTTGTATCATAACTGTGTCAGCAATACGTTATAATAACAATATTATTGTCGAAGCAAAACGTCATATATTAACTGCTATAATTGAATAAGCGATATGTATTTTCATAATTATTTTTGAAATGCGCCACATTTTTTTTGCCAATGGAACTTTGTAAGAACATTGACCAGTTCAAATCACAAAAAAAGAGACAAATCCCTCTCCTCTTTATTTCTAAAGTAAAGATTAAAACAATGCATAGAGTAATCTCTATAAAATAGATTATATAAACTGACATAAAAAGAAACGATTCTTTTTACAATTAATCGCAAATTAGGGTATTTAATTGGAACAGGAATTTATAAAGATATTATAATTATAGCATGTATCGATATGCATTTGTGAGAACGGCACAATATATTTACAATGGTAAAAGTGTTGAAAGGGGTTTTGAGAACAATACTTAGTAACATATGACGTCAATATTTCGAGTGTTGAATAAAGAATTATATGTAATCTTCCAAATTGTTTTGAATCGAATATCTAGAAGTATTATTTTAAATTTAAGTATTTCATGCAAAGTATGACAGAAATTATTAAGAAGTCGAAAGGGAAAAGCATTCAATATGCAAACAAGTTATTTGACAGCACTTGCATATAAAAATCGATATTATGTTTACTGTCTAGCAAATGTTCATGCATGAAGCATACGGACAACCAATTTCAATTAACTAAGTTTTAAAAATGGAAATAAATTTCAAATAAAATTTAAACTGTTTTATTTGATATTTTATTTCTTATTCAATAAGCTTTTTTTCCAAGGTCACCGCCAATTCGCATATCAGACGACGAATAAGTGATTTTTTTAATTCTTTATTTGTTTGCGATTATATAATATTTTAGTCAGTTCTACACCTGTAAACCTTTTGCATTGGAAATACAATATTTTTAATCTAATTCATAGGCACGCGTATATGTATAATTAACCGAAAGTTTGGTTATTTATAAAATGTATTTCCTTTCTCCAGTTTCTGAAAAGAACTTGCATGGCTATTCTTCCTAAATATATACTTACAGGCTGATCTGAGCAAATGCTACTGATGACGGCTAAATAAAAAATACCATGTCCGTATGCAAAATAATTATCTGTATTATAACTAATAATTAGTTGTTCAGGTTATTCGTCAACAAAACCCCAACTTTGTTTAATTATATAAGTATATTGTTAGTATAATTACAAGCTATTATATTCCATACAAATGCGAGTTAAGTTAAATAATTAGTATTGGTAAAGTTCCTACCTGATTTTGGGTTGGCAATCAGGTGGTAGTTGGCAAGCTTCTTCCCGGTAGATGGGCTCCCATGCAATTTACTAGCAAGAGATACAGCTTTTCGGAATTTTAATTTGGGTTTTGGAAACCCTTGCATATCATGAATATTGTCTGTGGAAGAGAATGTTCGCTCCATCACCTCACCAAAATGGAGATGTCTCTCATGCGGTCCAGTTTCGGACCGGTGGCGTTTTAAACTCCCACCATGGCTTCTATCACTTGATTGGTTGAGTCTAGTTACATTATTACCATGGTTGTCATGGTAACGGTGCTCACCCTGTAACGGAGGTGGAGAATTAAAGCGTTGCCAAGTTGCGGTAATACCAGTGTCCAAATTTTGAATTATTTGTCCCGAAAAAACATTATCCGAATCACAAATTTTATCAGAACAATTATACTCAGAACCAAAATCTGCACTTGGTCCGTCTTTGGAAGCACTATCTGTATTGACAAAGTTATTACATGGCAAACTTGAAAAACTCTGAGAGTCCCCGAGCGGATTTACATATAAATTGTTTCGAATTGGAGTATCCATTTGAGATTGAAAGTTATGTCCCTTTACAGACGGGCTTGTAGGTAGGTGCGTCATGCAAGAAGTATAGGTGTCGCTACTGCTTGTGGTACTATATTGGCGTGCAAGATGCCTCAGTTCTATGCATGGCTTTCCCGATACACTAGGTGGCGTGCCTTGTACAGTTGTATACTGGCCCTGTGGGTGGATATATCAAATGTGCTAAATGTGGTAAAACATGCGTTTCGTGCATTTGGAAGTTATGCAGTTATGTACAATTTCTAACACGAACGTCTAATTGTTAATTGCTAAGCAACATTCGGCTTTCTTTAATAAAAACCGTATGACGTAAGTATGTGCACTAATATCACTAATCGCGTGAGCTTAAACCTGGGTTTGTAATGCCAAAGTATACAAGGGCACACCCATTGTTGGAAAGGAGTGGTCAGAGTCATAACGCTCCCTCCTGAATTACCTGGAATTGAAAATTTAAGCCAATTTATAGAAAATTACTTTCTTATTTCAGGCAATAGTTACAGCCAAAAATTTACCTTGCAAATATGGCAACATTATTTTGAAAGGTATTGATGAATAATAACGACAACGTGTCGCCGTAGAAGGTTTTATGTGGTTTTGAACGGAGAAAAAATGCTTGAGAGGAAACTTAAACATTGAATTAGAGTTTCTTTTACATGTGCTTTTCATAAATGCAATGATAGTAAAATCGTTTATCTCACAATTTTCCGCAAGCATGGGCACACTGTTACACTGTTCCACTGTTACAATCAAGTTTATTGATTTAAATAGAAGTTGCTTGCTCAATCTTAGTACATTTTCTCCTGTTATCGTGTTATGCTACGGATTAGTTTCAGTGAAATGTAATCACACAAACGTATACATATTTCGATAATTTATTTTAATAACCTTTGGCTGAACTAAATGCCTAAAATACTAAACTACTTATGTTACACCACTATTTTTCTCAAGTACTATAACATTTCTAGTAAATATAATTATCGAATTGTTTACAAAACCTGAATCTCCCAATAAACATATGTTATATATTTAAATTATTTTTTAAACCAATAACGAAAATTCTATGTTATTTTGTATTATATTTAAGCTTTTGTCAAGAGCGTTTGTTCAGTTCTTTCTTTACTGTTATGGCTTGGAACATGTAATAATATTTGCTTGTTTGAAAATGAAATGCTTCAGAATCAATAGCTAGATATAAGTTGACGATATATAATTGAATGGAATGCTTTCTGTCATGATTTACCACAGGTAAAATTCACCAATCTGACTAAATATCACGATCGTCCATAAATAGAATCGATCAGGGTAAACAAAGTAGACGTTATTGGTAAACGAGTTTTTCACGCTGTAACATGTTGCCAATAGTACTTGAAATGCAAGTTTTACACGTGCACTGTCGTTAAACAAATATTCTTTAAATATTCAAGTAAAGAGAAATTCCAAAAGCAAAGAAGAATTCAAAATGTTTGTTGTTTTACATTTTTTCTAATTTAGAACAAACAATATATATGTTTCTGATTGAGTCTTTCATATGCAAATAGGGTATATTAATAGTAATTTTAAGTTGGAATCTTGAAAATTAAAAATAGATTACTGTTATATTTTGGCGAAACCTCCTACTGATAGTTTTTTTATCAAAAATAAATTTTCTCGTTTGGACATATTTACTATTGCTTTACTTCTAATAAATTATGTTTTGTCAGTATTTCTTTTATACTTACGTAAGAATATTATAACTATACAAACTGCTTTCTTCAGATCAATATTAAAACATTAGAAATGTAATATTTACATGTTACGTTATGAGTTACAATTTATTTTGTCTCAATATAAACACCTCAAACAGTTATTTTAGACGAAATTGTAAATTTGAAATCACAATGTGGAGGAACCTTGTTTGTTCAACACAAAAGCCCAGTATGACTATTGATAAATAACATTTACAGTAAGTGCTAAAAGACTAATTAGAAACAGAGTCGTGCAAATAAGCTGATTAATTTGTGTTAATTAAAAACTTACAAAATGCGCTTAAATCCAATAATCCATAGCTAAATTAAGTGTAAAAGGTACAATAAACCAACATGCAATGTACAACGTATTTATTTACCTCAACATTTGCATTCAATTCAGGTTGAGATGACGTCATCCGTCGAAGAGACTCCTCGTCAGCATCAATTAGGTTTGCAGCACTGGGATTTGCCAATCCTGGTAGACTTTTAGACTCACAACTCCCGTTTCCAGAAGTTGTGCTTTTTGATCCATCATTATTAACTTTCATTACACAAAGAGGCGGACTAGTGTTTTTACTATCAACACTTCCGTCATCATAACCATTTCTTTGTCCGGACACGTTGACTTCCATAAGATCAACGCTTCTTGCAAACGCATCACGAAGGTTAAAAGAATGAAAAGATACAATGCTACCGGTTCTTTTCGCTCTTTCTAATGCATCGCGCCTTTTCAAAGCTTTTTCGCGACGCATTTGATCTTTATAGAACTCTGCAAAATTATTCACTATGATGGGAATAGGTAACGCGATAACTAATACTCCGCATATACAACACACACTACCTACTATCTTGCCCACCACTGTTGTTGGAAATATATCACCATAACCCACAGTGGTCATTGTAATGGCCGCCCACCAAAACGTTTCAGGAATACTTGTAAATTTTGTACCATCCTCGTCCTTTTCCGCGAAGTAGGCGAGACTTGAAAACAATAAAATAGTAATAGCTAAAAACATCAACAACAATCCTAGTTCCTTGTAACTACGTTGAAGAGTGTACCCTAGTGACTGCAAGCCTGTAGAATGTCTGGCTAATTTTAAAATTCTCAAAATTCGCATAATTCTAAATATTTGCACAACTCGTCTTACATTTTGAAATTGTTCTGTGGTGTTCTCATTAGTTTCTGTAAGACATAGTGATATAAAATATGGCAGGATAGCTAATAAGTCAATTATATTTAACGGTGCTTTAAAAAATTTCCATTTATTTGGCGATGCCCAAAACCTTGCTAAATATTCTAATGTAAACCATCCTATACACACGGCTTCTACTATTGCCAAATCTGGATTGTCATTAGATGTGTCTTTTTTACCACCAGCTTTTTGACCGGGCGGTGAATTTTCATTGCTTTGTGCTGACGTTGGTTTTGGTTCTTGAAAGGCAGACATTGTATTTAAAGTCAGTGCTATTGTGGATAATACGATGAAGAGTATGGATACTATTGCCACGACCTGCAAAATGAAATGAAATAAAATGGGTAAACCTATATGAGTCAAAACTAAAATCCTTTCTCTGCAAGCAGATATCTGTTTAAGCTGTTGATTTTAACTATTATGTTATTATTATTTGTCACAAGTATCCAGGAAAAGATGGGATACCGAAACGCAACTCTGTCTAACACATGTAACTTACCAACACCGATAAAGACAATAAGGCAAAACCAACCCAACCATCCATTTAAATCACAGGAAACAGTTTGTAAACAGATATGACCATTATTTGCCATGCTAAGATTCTATCCATTTGTAGAAAGGCTCAACACGATTAATGATATATAACACTTGCAATAAGTCGGTGGTAAGAACAATGTTAATTCGAACCATAGTGTGTACAATTACATACAGCCAGAGTTAGCAAGCATAAACAAGCGTTAATTTCCTCATTTTTCAATTGGGCTGAAGATAATTCTAAACGTGATTATATCAACAAAACACACTGTTGTATCTCAAGATATTGTTCAAACAGCACCCGAACAAACATAGTTTGACAAAGTACACATATTATCGACACATGGTACATGAAACATCGAAGATGCAAACTTGGATAACACATAATAACATCGCCAACAGATTCTTGGATATAATACTGCACATGCGCACACACAATATAAAGCTGACGTCATATCCGGAGTAGTGTCCACTTGCGTATTTTCTAATCGTTATCAGTGGCATTACAAATGACAATGCGCTTATTTAAATGCTTTCAATTTGTGTGTTTTATAACCTTTTTGTGTTTTAAATCAACTTTAGATTTCATTTTGTTATTGTTTGCAATTTTGAATTTGAATATATAAAAATTGAGACAAAAATTTTGAGCTTTGTTATAAAAAGTAGCCCTTCATTGAATAATTGTATTTACCAACTAACATGCCATTGTTTTACTGAAAACGTAAACTTTGAAGCAGTGTTAGAAATGAAGAAATTTAAAACTGCGAACGTATTTGCTCCATTCCATAAATGTATATATAACATTAATTCAGTAGACTTATTCCTTGTCACTGTTTATGGACGATATGCTGAAAATATATTAATGTTAATTAAAAGAATATTGGCAAACAGCAATAAAGAGTATGAAATAAATTTGATTAGTGAATGATTAGTGGTATAATTTGTATAATGGACGATGCCGATGGTACCGAACAATGGGTAGAAAATGTACATGCAGACCACGTTCAAGACAGCAACGCGGTAATAACAAACAAATGTTACGGCATATATATTATTTTATTTACTTTGTCAGTAGGTGGTTATGCGAATATGACGTTAACTACCATTTTGTATAACGAGATTACATGGTCAAACGGTCTTTATGAAAGTCAGACAAGGCCAGTGGCGGAAACATTATTTGGATTGTTTAAGAAGGACATGTAGTGTAACTTTGACGGAGCAATCAACCTTCTGTAAATGTAGTTTGGGAAATCATTTATGTTTAATAACTTCTCTGGAGAGACAGACAGGGGACACTTGTCTCTGCGCTAATTAATTCACGGACTTATGCCAAATCTTGCTATAACTTTAAATTACTTAATGATGTATGGCAGAAAATGTTTAATTTGCTGATAGTGGTCACGTCAATCGATTGGTTATTCGGTAGCAAGATGTGTGAACTGACGTATTTTGCTAAAGCAAAAAAAAGGAAATCCCTATCCGAAAAAAAGGTCAGAAAATTAAAAGGCTATTTATGACCAATGGAAACGAAAGTAATGCTTATCAATTAGTTGTCCCTTTTATGTAAATGGATTTTACATTGATAGGATTGTAAATGTTTAAATGTTTATGCATCATGTGTGCTTGTAAAGTTATGTTTAACTTTTCGAATGATCATAGGTAATTATTTTTTGTCATTTGTCTAAATGATGATGGAGACATTTGCGTGGCCTGTAATGACTAGATTATAAATACAGCAAATATGAGAAATTCACTAATTAAATGAACTGTGTTACTAAAGTCAAACATAAAAATAACCTTAAGAACATCTATTAATTTTCTATGTTTAATAGTTATGTATGTATGATTATCGAATGATGTATCTGTCACTTATACATTGACTCTATCTACAGCGGAATCAGCAGGAACAGAACTGAGAAACACACAGCGCCGAGGAGCTTGCACACCAAGCATGACTCTGGCCCACATATACATAAGTACATGTAAACAATATATATCACACAATATGTAACACCCGATGTTGCGTTGCGACTACATATATCACCTATTGCTACACAGTAATTTCCCTTACTTTCCATTTGTGATTTTTTTTTCATATTTTACTCATGTAGCACATAAATAAAAGAAAATACAACTATAAGACGTCCGCAACATAAAGTATCAACAACAGTATGAGGGGGTAGATGTAGGGATTCAGGGTTCAACATGTTTTGGACAACATAATAAGTACAGTGTGTTGTATACTTTCATTAAAGAATAGTTATAGCGCAGGTATTCCGAAGAAAAATGGGGGATATATTCACAAGAACACACAAAATGACAATAAGCCAATCAACAACGATCCTCAGGGCAGGTTAACTTAAATAACTCAAGAAAAAACATTTTTACTTTTTCAGCTAATTTAGTAAATTCGCATGAGGGGTTTTGACTTAAAAACTATACATTTATATAAATATGAATTCAAGCAGTATTTTCAATGCTATTATTTGTACCATTTATTGTAAAATGGACTTAGGTTAGAAATATGCTATATCTAATTTATGATAATCTCGCTAATATTCAATTTTGCTAAAATAATCAAAATGATTTATCTGGGTTTACAGTAAATACTTCATATTATATTTTATGAAACAAAAACAGTTTTATTTATTTTAAAAGTCATTATCATTTACATCGTCTTAATTAGTGAATAACCCTAGCCTCAAGTATTACGTCACTTTCCTTTGATATAATAAAATTTATATTAACGTTAAGAAAGAACGAATTTGTAAAAACACCATCCATTAAGGTAAAAAATAGATATATCAAGTGCCAATAGTAATGGTATCCTAATTCATGAAGTGCACTTACGAGAAAGATATGCAACTATGACGCTCGTGATGCATGCGTTCCAATCAAAATATGGTTTCTTTTTATGTATTTGATAATTACCGAAAAAACACACTGACGGTTCATGTTAAAGACAAATAAACCGAAAATTGACCATTGTATGACTATTCAATACGTAAAAGGAACAGTATATGAGAACTCGTACTTTTGTGAATAACCATAGTAGGAACAGTGTATGAGAACTCGTACTTTTATGAATAACCATAGTAGGAACGGTGTATGACAACTCGTACTTTTATGAATAACCATAGTAGGAACGGTGTATGAGAACTCGTACTTTTATGAATTACCATAGTAGGAACGGTGTATGAGAACTCGTACTTTTATGAATAACCATAGTAGGAACGGTGTATGAGAACTCGTACTTTTATGAATAACCATAGTAGGAACGGTGTATGAGAACTCGTACTTTTATGAATTACCATAGTAGGAACGGTGTATGAGAACTCGTACTTTTATGAATAACCATAGTAGGAACGGTGTATGAGAACTCGTACTTTTATGAATAACCATAGTAGGAACGGTGTATGAGAACTCGTACTTTTATGAATAACCATAGTAGGAACGGTGTATGAGAACTCGTACTTTTATGAATAACCATAGTAGGAACGGTGTATGAGAACTCGTACTTTTATGAATAACCATAGTAGGAACGGTGTATGTGAACTGAAAACTGACACTTTCAATAATATTTAAGACATAGTAGGAACAGAGTATTATAACTGATTTTATGAATATTTTATATTTAGGAGGAACAGTAAACATTGTATTAAAATTGAAAAACTGACAGTTTTATGAATATTTTATATATAGGAGGAAGAGTATGCTAGAGCTAAAAAACTGGCATTTTTATGAATATTATACATAGGAGGATCGTTGTACGAATGGGGAGTGTTCCGTTATTCTTATGAATATACCCATGGTGTTAAAACAGCGCGATTATCATTAAATTAGAGCACCCGAGACTGCTGTTCAAGTTTACGACAGTTGATCAGAGCTGAAAAAGAGAGCACAAGAGAAACAATAGAAACAAGAAAAAGAGACAAAATAGATATTTGTTGTTTGTTTGTTTTCAAGAAAGTACAACACGAATTGTAAAGGTTACCGGGGTAACAGTACTTGTTTAATAAATCTGGAGAGTGTATTGTGAAAGTGAGGAGATGTTACAATATGTATCTATTGAATATTTAGTGGTTTTAGCATGCAGGGATGGTACACAAGGGTTACTAACAGGTTTGAACTACGACCGTCACAGCAAACACAAAACACAAAATAACCAGTTTAAACATTGTAAAACTTTAATAAAACACACCACTACCTGTAAGAGAATTGGGGCGTTAGACATCTTATATTTCTGATTGACATATGTTACCATACCGAAACCAGGTATCCAAAAATCGTCGGAGGGGGGTACATTTAACAGCCATCATAAGAAAAGCCAAACGTGAAGCCATTGTAGTGACATCGACATCAGTTCACATAGATCGTAATATAAGCACCAAACACACAAGTAATAAATAAAACATAATTCGTCCATGTAAACAATCATAAATGATTCTGCTGCAGCGAAAAGCTGTTTAAGCTGTTAAATATTTTATATTGACAAAATACGTGCATTATTAATATAAATGATTAACTGGCATCAATAACAAAATGATATAAACGATATTTGAAATGTATACTAAACGGAACAGCTAACCCACCACGTGGTATTTTATGTTCCTGACATTTTATATATTTTCTCATAAAGTATCTGAGCTATTTCCTTGAAATTTGAACTTGAATGAATGAATGCATGAAAGAATAATGGATATCTTTATTTCCTCCTCTTTAGAGATTAATTATATACAAAGTTGGCATACAATGTAGGCAATTTATAAGATATACATTTCATATAGAAAGTTAACTTACACTATATTCGTTCAGTACATACCATTTTAATATATATATATTTTTATTAATTACAGAGACTTATCAGTGAGTTATTATTTGGTAAATTTGCTGTTTGAAATGGTGAGATGATAAATGAAATTTCACAATCTGAAATAGTGAGATGACAAATGATATATATTTCACTGTTTTTAATCATAACATAAACATTGAAAATGATCGTTTCAGTAAAATAGCAATGAAATAACAATACTAGTAGTATGACTTATGTTATTTCCATTCCAATACTCACTCTATGAAATAAAAAAAAATACATTTCAATTTAACCAGCGGTTATTCTGCATTGGATCACAGTATTAGTATTATCGTGTTAACAAATGTGTTTTCAACCTGTTGATGCTGAGAAATCAGAAATTACTTATAAACTGGTGTAAATGAACAATTATTGCAACAAAGGCTTCAAAGTGTTTACAAATTACGCATAACGATTACACTAATCTCGCTGAAAACGTGATTATACGAGAGATTCGTCTGAAATGTCTATGCACATAATCAATACAAGTAGTTATATGAACACCATATAGAAAACAGAAACACAGAATATAAATTCTTGGTAAAGGTGAACATTTGCATAGTTGCTAAGCATCGGTAAGCATGCGTGATGTAATTGACGTAATCAATTACAAGATAAACAATTACATCCGGTACACGAGCACTTGTAAAGTTCTTCAAACATCTCGTGTTTCACACTCCATCTCAAAAACGTAATCTAAATAATAGAGAAGAAAACAATTAATATCCTTAATGTAAAATATACTCAATATGACCATGTAACAATGCCGCAATGGGTAAAGCAGAATTTAGTCTGCTATTTATTATTCGTCTTCCTTTATTCAGGTAATGTATCTAAATATTGGAGATGATTAAGGTTTGGGCTATGATCAGTATTGGAGATAATTAAGGTGGGTGCAATGCTCAGTATTGGAGATAATTTAGGTTGGGATATGATCAATGTTGGATATAATTAAGGTTGGGGGGCTATGATCAATATTGTAGACAATTAAGGTTGGGGCTATGATCAATATTGGAGATAAATTAGGTTTGGGCTATGATCAATATTGGAGATAATTTAGGTGTGAGCTATGATCAATATTGGAGATAATTAAGATTGGGGCTATGATCAGTATTGGAAATAATTAAGGTTAGGGCTATGATCAATATTGGAGATAATTTAGGCTGGGGCTATGATCAATATTTGAGATAATTTAGGTTTGGGCTGTGGTCATTATTGGATAAAATTTAAGTTGGGGCCTTGATCAATATTGGAGATAATTTAGGTTTGGGCTATCATCAATATTGGAGATAATTAAGGCTCGGGCTATGATCAATATTGGAGATAATTAAGGTTTGGGCTGTGATCATTATTGGATAAAATTTAAGTTGGGGCTTTGATCAATATTGGAGATAATTTAGGTTTGGGCTGTGATCAATATTGGAGATAATTAAGGTCGGGGCTGTGACCAATATTTGAGATAATTAAGGTTGGGGCTATGATCAATATTTGGGATAAGTAAGGTAGGGGCTATGATCAATATTGGAGATAATTTAGGTTTGGGCTACGATCAATATTGGAGACAATGTAGGTTTGGGCTATGATCAATATTGGAGATAATTAAGGTTGGGGGCTATGATCAGTATTGGAGATAATTAAGGTTAGGGCTATGACCAATATTGGAGATAATTAAGGTTGGGACTATGATCAGTATTGGAGATAATTAAGGTTAGGACTATGACCAATATTGGAGATAATATAGGTTTTGGCTATGCTCAACAGTATCATGCCGCACAAGACTTCACAACTGCTTTTGTTCTTAAACATGTCTAATTAAACTACAAACTATTTTGGCTCTATTAGTATTGTTCTTTTCATAAATGTCTCCATTCCTATAACATTGTATTTTCACATTTATTCGAGGCCCTAAACTTTTCGCAAGCTTTGGTGACAGTTATATAGTTAAAAGCGATAATAAACATATCATATATTACATACGTGTGTCATGATTTTTACATGTACTTTATAACATAATGCTAGCTTGCGGAATACTCCCATTGCTAAGTATTCGTTATGTTATAATTTACATTTTTGAAAACATTTACCAACTGGATTAATAGTCAGACGTGTTACCCACTGTACTATACGAGCTCGGCAGTCTACAAATGTGGTGGAGTGGTAGAACAGAAGCGGCGGATCATAGATTCGATCTCCAGTCGCCGGAACAATGTGACGCTTATTTCAACAAGGCACTTTATTCGTTTATGCCATGGTACGTCATAGTTGTACTTATTATTTATCAAATTAACACATTTTCTTTCAAAGTCGGCATAAAAGAAAAAAATGTTTAAAAGTAATATAATTGAATGCCGATATTAAACTTAAAGTTGTATATACCATGTGAATGGAATTCGCTACCGCATACATTATTACACTTACCTTTAAAATAATTGATATTTTTGCATATGTACAATCGCACAAAGGTTAATATACTTTAACTAGTAGCTATATACGTCATCACAAACTGCACTTCGGTTGGTGTGAGGTCATTTACAACTGTCGGTATGAAACCTATTTTATTACAAAACAATCTAAGCTGACTATACACAAGAATGATAATAAACGTGTAATACAGTTATTGAAGCTACAATGGCGGCCAGTTGGTTAGTTATTATACAATTTTACTTCAGCGTAACCTATCAAAACAAAGCTGACAGACAAATGAACACAAACAAAATATGTCAAAGTCATCATCTGTTTGTATGAAGACCGCAACTGTATTTTACAATAGTATGCGGCGGTGGCGTTCCAGCCTGTCATGTAACAAGCATATCGATCTGTGAAACGAATTACCCTCCTTTCTATAATAACACGTGTCTTCCTCCCTTGTCACGGTTGTGTTATATACATGGACAATCTGATGCAAGACATTTTCTTAGAAAGGAATCGGTACGATTTTCAGCTTTATTCGAATCAAAAGCTTAATGTTTTATTTCTTTCTTCCAAACATACGAATAATCAGGCTAATAGCAACCATTTTATGACGCTAAGGCGATTTTAGACATAAAACACAGACAGCACGCGGCCAATCGATTAAATCATTAATAAAAACCCGAGTCAATTTGAACACTGGAAGCTAGGTGAATGATGGAAGCGCTGGGTATGACATATACTCTGATAACGGTCAACATAGGATTGATTTTAACTGCTTTAATCTATAGCAGTTGTGTCAATTATGTTTAATGTATAACTAAACAATCGCACTAGCATCGCTTCTGGATAAAAGTCGAGGGTTACAAATGACTTCTATAGTACAGTACTGGCTAAGTTTTGCGTCACATTCAGTTGCTTTTTTGGTTCCTTTTTTCGCAAATTATTTTCTCCTTCTTTTGATTTGAATGTATTCACCGCAATTTACGGTCTGTTCAAAGTCATGGAAAAGTTGTAATGCAGTGTGTACAACCGTTTATTACTAAATAGACCCGTTAAACAATACATGAATTGATTTATTTTCGATAGAACTCGACCTACATTTCACTGGTCCTAGACTTCACTGGACTTAGATTCCACTGATCTTAGTCTTCACTGGACCTTGTCTTCAGTGGACCTAGATTTCACTTGACCTAGTATACAATGGACCTAGATATCACTGGTCCTAGATTTCACTTGACCTAGTCTTCACTTGACCTAGACTTCACTGAACTTAGACTTCACTGGACCTAGACTTGATAATATATGACTGAGAGCTAGATGTTATCCAAGAAGAATAAGGAGGAGATGAAGGCCACCGCCCAAACCTACCTCTAAAACCCCCAAACACTATGATATTGTTCATGTTTCAGAAACCCATGAGGCACGAACCAAGCAAAAGAAATGATACTAAAGCAAAACGACCAAACCGATTTTAAATTAAAATTGGTATATTCGTATATATAACATAAAAACAATAGTATCAGATATTAGTATCATAGTATCATTTTGTTTCAGAATTCACATTGTAGAAAACATAGGATATCAACACTTTGAACCTAAGGCCTGAATACGGTACTGGTATTTAACTCCCGCTTGTAGATATAACAATTAGTTTTTATTGTAATATGTACACGTATCTATAGCCGCTAGACTTGTTTCCAATGTCTCGCTTCTCCACATTGTCTTAGTTTTATGGCCAGTTTCTAAGCTCCATAATGGAGCTTAATTCGCAATATGAGTATTGGGAAATGCCAACAAAACAGGCATTTGCATGCGTAGCAGAGATGTAAGACACGTTGAACAAATAATGAAAATGAACATAAATGCTTTGCAACTCTATTGCCAAAACACCGTCCTGGCGCCAAAATAAATTGGCAAGATTTGTATATATTTATGCAAAAAAATCATCTCTGCCTATAAATCAAAAATGTAAAATAATATGAAATTTGCATGGAGCAATAGCGGGAAGTCTTGTCCATGCCGCCGTATAACGAGGGAGACATACCCTGGATGGGTAGGTAGCAAGGGAAATCGTTAAGCCTGGATTCGGAGTAGACAGAAGTATATCATGATTCGTTAAGGGATAGGGAAATATGTTCTCAGACAGATATACAGTAGAGAACGAATATCAGCAAATAAAAGGAAATGTTCGTCCAATTGAGTTAAGGACAGTGGAGTTTAAACTTTCTATTCTACAAGACCGCTGACAGAAACGCCATTTTGACTCATGGAAATCTCCTTATTGTCATAGTGATATATTGCATACACGGATAGTTCAAGGCAGTACCAAGAATGTTACATACACTACATCACAACCAGTGTTTTTATACTCGTGCTTGATCAATTGCATACACCTCAACGGGTCACTTTGTACCAGATTTTTTTTTGAATGGGGTTTAACGGCATTTTCAACACATTTCAGGTTATACATAGTATATCCAGTTTTACTGGTGGAGGAAGACCTCAGACTGAATAGAACTAGCGTCCTTTCGAAAAATACTAAAATCTTTTTCAAATAAAGTTTTTGGAGCGAGCGGGACTCGAACCTACGACCTTAGCGGTGAGAGGTATGTGATATTGAGATAGCGCCTTAGACCACTCGTCCATAGAGGACTATATATATATTGGAGGGGGTGGGGGGGAGTATTCAGCATTTTAATGGCATTTTGCATTTACCACGTTTTATTGGTTGGAGATGTTTTCAGAATCAGTTTGAGTAGAACAGAATAACTTGAAAAGTTTTCCCACGTAAGGTATTTGAACTAGAACCAGCCACTCGAAAGTATAAATGTGTTGTCATATTCAGATTCACTACAAGACAATTATACTGATAAAATAGGGACAGAGTAATCTACAGATCAGACTGAACAAAAGAGTAAGCATGGAAAGAAGGTAAATGTATGTTTAAAAACTCCAAATGAAAAGACGGAAACCTTAAAAAATCACATAAAAAATCCGTTAGCCATTATTCTGCTTGGAGAGTATTGACAGTACCATGCACAAAGAGGATTGCTTAATTAGAGTTGGCATTGCCTTAAATAACATTCATGAAATCTTACAATAGGATCCCGGTGAGTAAGCATCGAGTTAGTTTGAATGTTTGCCGAGGTCGTCCGATTGGCGATACATAAATATGTGTTAGACACCCATTAGAAACAGAAAGTGCTTCCGAGGGAATAGTCGCATGATTACGGGGATAGATAATTCTTGTTTATTATCATATTCAAATGCATATTCGTTGTTATTTTGCTCACATTGAGATTTGAATAGTACAGTCAAACATGTGTAAGCGTTCACCTCTATTAAGCAGACACTTGTCTTCAGCAGCCACATTTGTTATTTCCAATTTACATGCTTTAACCTGTATTAAACAACCTGTCTTAAAAGGTCACTTTTGCTCTTTTCCTTGACTGGCTGCTTAAGACAGGTTTGACTGTAATTGGAAAAGTTTGACAGCACTGCGATGTTTGTTTTTGGAATTGAGAAAAAAATGTTGCTTGGAAATTTGTGTATAAATACACTATCTTCACTTTGTCAACAGTGTACACACTGAGCAAAAAGGGTATTTTGGACGAAACATGACCAGTGCTTTTCTAATGATATTCTTGCGCATATCAAACAAACAATAAAATATATATTTCCCTTCGTTGATTTAGATCTCTCTATTATTCACTATAGGAATAAGAAGGAAAAATCAATAGTGGTGTAACACCAAAAGAAAAAAAACGCTCATTTTCCTGCCATGCTTCAAACAGGGAACCGACTGATGGTTTACACAGTGGCTTCTTTGTTTCATTTAAACCAGCATGGCAATCCCATTCAATGACGATTTCTCTATTAGACCAATGCATCATTTGAAATAGATTTTCAATAGAAAAGGCGTCTGCAACAATCCTGAACAATGCCGTATATATATATATGAGTAAACCAGAAATGCCATAAACACCCGCACAATTGTATCGATTGGTGCCAATTAGGATGTTTCTGGAGTCAATAAAAAGACGAAAATATTATCAAGAATGATCACAGCTTTTTGGTTGTATGCCACGAGGGAAATCAGAGACGGGATCGAGTTGACGAAAGGAATAAAAGGTAAACTAACTTTAATCCCAGAAACACATTAGGTAAACTATATAGCATTTTCATTAGCGCGCAAGTATTTAAATTAGATCTGAGTAACATGCGGGGGTGGGGATTACATCGATACAGCAGGTTGTTCTATTATTAACAGATACGCCCCACCATTGTTTTTTTGTTTTTTTATTCTATAGAAAATAAAAAGGTTTGCGTGATTGTCATTCATATAAAGACCCAAATAAAGGAAATGACATTTTTCATCCATTGTCAACCTCTGCACTACCAAAATATAATGGGAGAAGAAGGGGCCGTGTAACATATAAGAAAGAGTAAGAGATATGTTTTTCTGTAAAGCGTGTGTACTATTGACAAAGTAACAGACGACTTCCGGCCCCATGTATTCATACCCCAATTTCCGAGCATCATTTATTAAAATTCATAATTCAAATATGGCAACGCAACAGAATGTTAAAATACATTAATAATATTATTCAAATAAACAAATGAATGTTAAAATAAGGCAAATGGATTTTAAAAGATGAAGAAAAGATTACTTATAACCTCCGTCAGGCGACAACTCCAAGGAAGTATTTCCTGTTACCAATGGTCGTACTATGCCTTCGTTGAACGGATTATGGCGTATATTAGAATATCTTATCAAGATAAACCAAGGTCAGATATGTTTACTCGCGTGATTGTCATTACAACTCTCACCATTTTTATATTACTTTCTACGATAGAGCACCGACCAAACTACTACTGTCCGAATGTGTTAACACATTGACGTTTTAGACAAATGGTTAAATGCATGTTAAAGTTACCATATGAGATAAATGTGACCCTAATAATGTGATAGTTCCTGAGCTTAGAGCGATAAGCGTATTTAGTGAAACGTTGATCTTAACTAACATGAGAGAGAAATGAGACACGAATAGCATAAGTAGAGACCTGGACTAACTTGATAGAAGAAATGACATAATTATCTTCTTGGACTAACTTGAAAGAGTACTAGTAAAACTGTAGCCCTGGATTAACTTGAGAGAGTAAATACTCTTCAATAGTACATAAAAGTAGGTTTCAAATCACCACAGGTGTTATCGTTATTGTATTGTATGTAATATGTAGGCTAAAAGCATATTATATTTGCTTAATGCTGACTAAAAATTGTTCTTGTTCTTGTTAAGTTGAAACTAATCAAACATTTTTAATGAAACATATAATAAGAAATGTAAACAGATGGCGCTGATAAAGATTTGTTTTCACACATTGCTGACGTTTAGGATAAATATTTAACGTCAAAGCAAGCTGGAAACCTTACAACAAGAGACTGTACCGAAATAGTCCATTTGTTTTATAAACACTGTAAACTGAAAAGTTTGAATTAAACACACGTCATCTTCGAGGAGCGGTACTCGTGAATTGTCAAAAAAATATCAAACATAACAGGGGACTTAAATGCTTGTAATGACGCAATTCTTGATCTAGAATCACATGGGAGAACTGACCGCGCACAAGTGCTACCCTTGGTATTTCCGTTATTTATTGATTTTGGTCTAATCCGAAATGTTCACGATTAATATGGAGGATCCCCGCGACTCGTTATCGAATGCGGTTTGCCCGGACAATTGCAAATGCCACTTGGGAAATAAGCAAATTCAATGCATCTTGTAAATATAATAGATACCGACCGTACCCAGATGCAATCTGACTAGATCACGCGGTCTCACTTTTGACAAACAAATCATAAAAATATAATTGAAAGAAAAACTAGCACAATGGCATCTATTTAATGTTTTGGTTGACTAGGATCGGATCGGTGGAGAGCCATATGTGATTAAACTACTAAATCAAATTGACTGTTTTACTGGCAACAACTATACACGGTGTTTGCATGGTTATATATAAGATGGTCTTCAACAGAAGAGAAGCTACAATTTTCTTTTATGACAATCGGCCAATAGAACATACATTTCTGAGAAAACAATCAGCTTTTTTAGTACAATCAGCAATTAATCCATACGGTTTCTATGAAACGAAATATTTGTTTCGTATTACAGTAATTATACTTAATTTACAGGATGTATTAGAACATTCCAGAAAAATAATAGAAAATCTAGAATTCCTGGAAAAGGGGAAGTACACTTTTATGTTTTATCACATTCAACAATCATGAATACGAACGGAAGAACTTTCAACGAAATATATGCACAACCATTAATGGAATTACAGAAATAAGCCGTTGGTATATTGGACAGATTAGAGCTATTACAAGGAAAGAACAGTTTGTATACGATAAAAAAAGTCACATGATATCGACAGTCTAGTGGTAGAGCGTCCGCCCAACATGCGGAAGGTCGTTTGTTCTATCCGCGGCCGGATCATACCAAATACAAACTTCCTTGCTTGACGTTCAGCATTTAGAGGAAATTTCTTGGTCTAGTCTACCAGGTGTCAGTATAATGTGACTTGAATGGGTAGCATAGCATGTGTCTGCAGCATGGTACTTCAGGTAAACAGCACTTAGAATACTGTCTCAAGTAGACACCGTCGCATTATGACCATTTAAAGCGATGCTAAAAAACAATACAACAATAAGTCACATAGTAAAATCTGCAAACTTGACCTTTCACAGCTTTCCAAAAAATGAGAGACCAATGTGTGTTTAAAACGATGAGTTATCGATGCATATAATGTTTATAGAAATACCAACTGATTACAAACTTCTAAAAGAAAGTGAATAAATACGACATGACCAATGAATAATCACCATATATGTTGATTTACACATTTATAAAACATACACCAGAATGAAAATAGTTGAAGCGTATGTATCTATAATACGACGACCAGCGCATGCGCTTGTTAATAGCAATCGGGGAAGCAGTAAATGCGATAAGTTGCAGTATCAGCATATATAATTGTTTAATCTGTCAAAGTACGCTGTAGCAGCGTATTTTGGTGGTTTCGCGATGCGTTATTGTAGATTAGTATAGGTAGATTAATATGTCTTTGTGGTAACGTGCCCGTCTTCACACGATCCCTTACCAGTGGAAGTAACCTCTATATTTATACGTTTAACCTTCCGTTGATTTATTGAATGTCATATCACGCCACGACCTTGTTAACTCGCATATACTTTAATTATAGTATTTAAAAACAATCTTAATTTTTGGTTTATTTATTTTTATGACACTCTCGGTCGGTCATTTTTATAAGCCGTAAGCCGTGCTATCTAAGCAGAGGTTAGTATAATTATAGAACCGGATATCTTCCTAAACAGGTTATTATATACTTAATAGCTTATGAAAAATCAGGGAATTCCATGTCTGTCCCACAATTCATAGCTATTGACAACTTACTAAATTTGGACGTCACTCAAACTTTCACTGAAGTAACTGACCAATCAACGTCCTCAAATGTGGCTTTCCCAACGTCAAATTCACTGACCTATCACCGTCCGTCTACTTTATTGATATAAGATAGCAAATCAGCGTGCTCATAACAATTGCTATTTAACGGACCAAGTCAGGAGAGTTTGGTCCATTCTACAGACAATAAGTATTGTTAGATTTACTTATGTACTGGGTATAAATAAGTATGATGTTTGTGTTACGTATTTTGATTTTCAATATATTTACTTAACGAGTACTCATTTTTTAGCCTTTAATATGAACAGTTAGTAAATATAATTATATTTTAACATCGAAATAGAAAAAAAAATGAATATCAATCTAACTTCTAACTGTTTAACTTATGACCAATGACTATCAGTCTAACTTCTAACTGTTGAACTTAAGACCAATGCAAAGAAGAACATACCCTCGTCCTCATACACATACAAGAGGTTCCTTTGTTACTAGATCCACGTCTCATGAACGTTGTGAAATGTACTCATAGCACATCGCATTAAGAGGGCATTTCTTGAGGGCTTTTCTTCAATTCAATTCAATTCAAGCAAATTAAAGCAAAGACATTTCGAATGTTCAATTGCTGCCAAAATGGCATTGTGTATGTTCTGTCAAAATAAGAAGGTTTGAAATAACTGTTTTAATTTTAATACATTTTCTTTTGTATTCCATTTATTCATCATAAATGAAAAACGTAACAGTGTAATATACCTTTATAAGTGGCTATCTACCATTTTGATGTTAAAGTTTAAAATATAATTTTCTAATAAAAACTCCATATTTTATACTGTCGGCATGAAAGCTGTTATTCCGACTTTGTTTAAAATATATGCAGAAATGGCCGATTTGTAATTCCAGTAAAATATTGTTATTTGGTAGAAAGGTCGTATGAAATATACACCTGTGGCAAGGATATTAACAATTATATTGTATAACCTTCCCCCCACCCCATCCCCCACCCCCACACCCCACTTTGAAAAGCGACACTTCATTTCAATACCATTTATCTTTGCAATGATACATAACCGGCCAGATCTCAATACACACCAACTGTTTTGAAATACACGGTAACCCGCGTAACTATATGTTCACTGACAGCTTCTTGTCTTAATGTGACGATTTATATTCATAATTAGACGCCGGTTCCATAAATCTTTAATCACGTTTGTTGGGCCCAGAAACCTCTAGAGACTATTTTTCCTAAATACGTTTTGTCTCAAATAATATAATCATGGCAGCAGCCTGCGGAACGCTGACTGTCATATTGGTGAACTGACCTTCTAGACGGGTTGGATAATAATGGCTGGATTATTCTGTACAACAATGCACCGCGCGTGTCAATAACAATCGATGGAAGACAAGCGTATCTGATGCAGCCATGTTCAGAAATTTGTATTTTATTTCAAGTAAGCATGGTAGTTCGACTGCAGTCGATTTAGATAAGTACAGCACTTATTTCCGTTTTATGCCAAGTAAGCATTTCAATTTAATAAGTAACGATCGATGTAACAATTGGTACGTTATCGACGCCATGCTGAAAATTTTTAAAACCGTTCCTATTTTGTAACTCGAACGGTTTACATCAATTATAAAATCATTAAAATTTAAATTGTTGCCTATGTTCTGGCACTAATTTCCTTTTTTATAAACCAGACTAACTCACGAAAATGCCTTTGGGTTAATGACATCACGTGATAACCATGGTTAAGTCCATAGTCGCATAGGGATAACGGTGCTTGGAAGCAAGCCACACAAAATAACAGAAGACAGTGTTTGCCCTGCATAAGTTCATGAGAATGCCATGTGGCACTACGTCACCTTCAACGTCACAATTCAACTCCAAAGAGTTTAAACTAATGCGAAATTGTACTTAGATCACTAGTTCAACCCTAATATAGTTTATTTATAAGCATGTTTCATTTAATCTTTGGAAAATTGTATCTTTATTTTGAAGAGCAGTTACTGTCATATATGTGGACATCAAGCCAAAAGTTAACATATACTGTACTGACTATTCACTGACATGAAGAACATTTTGTCGTTTTCATTTTTTCTATTCAATTAACATTAACAAAAACCGGTATAAATGCATTTTATGCAACAAAGTAATTCAGCAATTAGTAGTGCATACAGAATTTAGTATAATGGATGGTGAACACCAAGTACATCTACAGAATGTTTGGAATAACAACATCGTGTTTCCATTGGCGTGATTACTCTGTATTTACCTATAGAACGGTTTACTTACACAGCACCTGGGCAACGTTGTACCAATCTCTAGTTTTCTTTGAGTGATGCAAATTGCTTTTCCAGAAAATACCGTTTCTTACTGGTAGTTAACATGTGGAAAATATGTAATCTATGCATATATGCAAATATGTACATACTTTGTTGTTTCCGTACGTACTAAACAGTTGTGTTGTTGATGATGCTGTAATGCATTTGCACGAGTATTAAGCTTTTTTATAGCTTACTCCAATCAAGAGAGAAATGTTTGGAATTTTGGATTTTAAACCTATTCTATTTGCCTTAATGATACCAAAATACGTTTGAACTATCATTTGCAGTTGTAGTACATGACTGAACAGGCTCATTATCCTTGTTGAAAGCAACTGTACACTTGTTTAAAAAAATATATGATGTTTATATCAAACCATTATCAATTAAAACATATGTATGCATAGCCTATGAACGTTTCCGACAAGAAAATGGCTACCAAAGAAATGATTATACCACAGTGATGAACATGTGTGTGTGTTTTTTTCTGTCTATATCAAATATTGTGTAGACGTATCTATTTATTTACTTTGAACGAAGACACACAATGGTGTCTGGTGTGCTTTAATCATGCTGCAGAACACAATTATTGATATTTTTATACATTTTTTTTCACGAAATAATATAAATAGCTTCTACAAACGATACTGATGGTGCGGACAAGACAAATGATGAGTTCACAATTTTTAGAAATACTTTAACAACATTACAGGGGACGAGGAGCAAGTTATCATAAGGTCAGCGAACGTTGAAATTGAATTCATATGTTCATGAGGGTATGGTGACTATTAAGCAGTTTTTTATTCATAGAATCTAGCTTATTGATAGTAAACACTCTGTCACACTCGAACATGCAAGGCTCATGCACGTGAGTTTTTCCCCCTCATTTTGTGAACAAAATTAACTTTTTTATCTGCTCTCTGTTGAAAATGTCGTTATTTTTCATCATGTCACTGTGGAGTTCGATTAATTTCACCGACATACTTTTACAACGTACAGAAGCGTTGCATCTCTTTATTTTATTGTCTGTATGAGTATACAGTATATACCGAAAATCTTTATTAATTATATTAACCTTTATAACTCAGATTGACTTTTAATAAAACGATGTATGTTTTATTTGAACTCAACTGCAAAATTATAATTCATAAAATCTACGCTACACAATCTTTAAAGTTAAAATCATTAACCCATGAAAAACACTTCATAAAACTTAATCACGTTTTGCACGTGCGTATCACGGTTAAATAATTTCCATGAATAAATTTGAGAAAAATAAATGGTTTCATAAGCTGATTTAGCACATGGTTATGGCAAATTTGAACATCTGCGAAATTTAATGCCATTGTGATCTTGTTTGTACAAATGAAATGAATATGTTTTGCCTATTAGATTTCAGTCAAAATTTCGCTTTATATGGGCAATTAATTGGTTTGTCTTAACAATAGACTGGTTTATGAAACACAATGTATAGAGCAGTTCAAAGGTTTTGTTGTAAAAGTATGTCGGTGAAATTTATCGAACTCCACAGTGACATGATGAAAACAACTTAACAACAGCACAACACAACAACAGCTGTAACATAAAGTATTGTGTTTTTAATCTTAAAAATGAACAAAAGAAGCAGCAACAAAATATTCTTCATTGCTGAAAACAATTGATAGTTCAAACCAATGTATTGGATTTCTAGTCATTATTTCTGGCGGTGAGTCGATTAAATATTTAAAACTGGAAAAAAAACATTGCAAGTCTGTCTGCGACTAAAATAATTGAAGTTTAAAGAAAATGACCATTATGTAACCTTCCCAGGCAGACGTGCATTGATCGAGTCTGCTCCCGAGAAATAAATAATAAAGTAACAACAGACATACACCACAGCCGACGGTAACCATATTAACTCAACTGTTATTATAGTGTTCAAATTGTTATTCAGCTGATGACTCATACGAGATACTTCCGGTTGTTGTCTTCATTTTATGGCGGCATTAACTGGAAGTTACCCGGATGTGAAGCAGAAGTTACGATATATCAGACGATGTTATATCGAGCCCATAAAATTATCCAAATAATAATAATATTATCGATTATGTTGTTTGTGCGGTATTAAGCGGTGCTCTAGGCAAACATTAAGGTATATCTTGGCATTTGATTTTATTGTTCGGGTAGTTTGTTGCAGCCAGAGGTCAATCGAGGTTTATTAGAAAAAAATCAGAATCTACAATTATGGTTGATATATTAAAATTATAGTTAGTGGAAATATATTTTTTAAATATATCACTTTAAACGGATTATATTGGCAAGTAACACAAACACGCTGTTAATCCAGACTTTTCCTGTATGTAGTGTTCACAAAATAATGCTTATGTATTGACGTATAACCTTTATTAACTTGAAAGTTATCAAATTAAGAGTTATTGAATATTGGCAAAAAGTTTAATACGTCCCGCAATAAAGTATTGCGCAATGTTTACATTGAACTTCGTAAACTTCCCGAACAAAGTCCCGAAAACGAGACCGGGAACGAGTCTTCACGATGTTATCCGATGATTTATCAGAAACCCGAAGCGGTTCGTTGAAAATGGCGAATGTAAACAAAAACAAAAACGTGGCTTCAGAAACCCGATGTTTGTAACAATTAGACACTTTAGACGCGTACATCTCTAAATTATAAGTGTATCTTCATGCTGGGCGTGTGTATTTAGGACAGAGAATTCACGGTAATATGCCAATATAATCCCTTTAATGCGAGCGATTGTGTAAAACAGATTTTGTGAAAATGAAATGAAAATATCACAAGCCGATATTGATGCAGAATCTGTCAGTTTTGTACTATCTGTAATAACAACTCTGTATACATTTTGACATTTAGACTTTAGTCAATAATCTTTTAGAAATATAAGCGTTTTACCACTTAACAATATGACCATGGCGGGAATCACGCATACAACCCATTGCAACCCAAACGCTTCTCGACTAGGCCAATATCCGTTTCAAACAGTACCCTATGGATTTTATCTGTTTGGGAGAATATTAATTACAGCAAACACTTGTTGCTATCATGCTACTGGGGAATTCGATGGATTGCACCGTTTTTAGTCACGAAATATTTTGCCTTTGAAAAAAACAAAACATATCGGTATTCTTAAAGTCGATTACATACCTACATGTGATGTACTAAATATCACAACCTTTGGACTCAAAGTTCAGGGTGAATATGTGTTTTTGGTCTCAACTTAACAACAGCTTTGGTGTAGATTCTTCCGCCAGAAAAATAAGAGCTGTGCATTTCTTCTTTGAAATGCATGATAAGGTAGAACGAATCCAGCTCTCCTGATTGGGTCCGTTCAACAACGATTGTAACGAGCAAGCAGATTGGTCAGATGATTCAGTGAAAGTTTGAATGACGTCATAATTTAGTAAGCGTTCAATTGCTATGAATTGTGGGACAAGCATATAAATCCCTGCTTTTTCCATTGGTGGTTATCAGGTTCTGGGATAGACTAATGATATGGTCATACTGAAGCTGAGTAGAGAACATTACAACACATGGACGGAAATACTAGGAATGAAATGGTGTCATTAAACTATTTGAAATTGGGAAAATAGCAAATTGATCAACCCGATGTGTTTAAATGGATATTTGGAGCAACACATGACTATCTATGAAAACTTGTATAGAAGAATAGGAAACTTGTATCGTCTGACTAAATGTTGGTGAAATAGCCAAGAAGGATTCATAATTTGCAAACTTATCATTCATAATTCACAGGCAACTGGTTTCTTGTGCACAAACTGTAAGTTGTATGTAATTTTAGATGTTTTAACACGTTTCGATCACGCAAAATGATTTTGAAATAAAGATATTGATGTTTGAAGGTAAATTTCTTGTAATATATTGCTATTTTAGCTGCAGTATACAAATTCTGTAATCACAAGTACTTTAACAATTTTAAACATAAATTTCTGGGAATGTTATTGTTTTTATGAGAATTTCAGTCTGCAATATAAGAATTTTGATTTGTGTTCTTGAGATCAATAGAAGTTAAGATAATTGAAAACGAGATATTGCGAGATTTTTCCTGAATACGCGAGCGTTCACAAATCTCAATCAGTTGCCTTTCCTTCTCTAAATATATAATTCCCCTATAATTCATTGCTGAAAACAAGAAAATTTAAAATCCATTGGTAATGTGTCTATCAGGTGCTAGGTAAACACAAATGTTATCTTAAATACACAATTTTACATAATATTTTTTCACTAACTGAAATGTGTAAGGTAGTGTGTATGGCAGATAATTATATATACACACATTGCGTGAAGAACTGTTCTAGGCAACTCATTAGTATGGATAATCGTACTCTGTTCTCTCGGGAAAAGCTATAATTTCAGTTATAAACAGGCATAAACATCGCATTCAAACAAAATCATTTATCATAAGCAGACATTTCGGAAATAATACGCGATTTTTAATAGACCTGTGCCTGAATCCGCCAATTCAGTGGTGAGAGAGAAGTGAATTTAAGACAGAGTACTACCTACGGAGAACCCTTACACATTAAACCTAGCACTTAAGTATTTACAAAAACAATTATATTGCCATGCACAACCACTACTTAATAACGCGCATCCCGCGAATATATCAGTGGTCCCTACCCGTGCACGTGTGCGTATAAACTCACGCTGCGAGCAAACGGTTTAAATTATTCAAACCTACGCTAGAAGCTAATATAAAACATTAAGATGCATTTCTTTACGAACCATATACTTTTGTTGTTATATTTGCTTTATAAGACTTAGCCTTATATAAGCATGCGATGCAAGTGCATGAGCCTTTCACATCGCGTTGACTTCGTGCACCGGTTTGTGTTAAAGCATTGACCAGTCGTTTATTATTAAAACAACCGAATCAATAGTGCTGCAATATGATCGTCACGCCTTGTGATGCAGAGAAACATGTTTGTTAGGTGATCACACCACCTGAAAAAAGTTGCCCATTCCAGTCGTTTACTGAAAGGTCGCCCTAAAATGATATAATTAAAATAAAACGCAGCGTGGCGTGTTTTCATTGAACTACTGTACACATGTTCTGTATAATGCCAGTGGGATGGGTATTGCAGTAAAAGCGTTAAGTTGAATATTTAGTAGTATTTTATTATTCAGTTTATATTTTGTGATGGAACTATATCCCTCTCATCAGAAAAGATAGTTTTCGTCAAGGCAGATGATTATGATGGTGATGATAAATAAATGGTAGTAATGATGTTGATGATGATAATGAGGATGATGCTACTTATGATAATGTTGTTGTTGATAATGTTGATGATATTTTGCGTGTATCACGGGCTATAATGTAGTTAATACAGACAACCGGTCCAAGTGTTGAAGATCAGTGTAGTTGGGACATAATATAAGTCTTTTATTTAAAAAAAAATGTTGCGGTGTCCTCTTTATTTCGTATTTTAGAAATTCTAATAAAACACGGCAATAAAGTAAACTTCTGATAGAAACAAATCAAAATCATCTTTAACACAAGATGACAAAATTCACATAAACAATAAGTGTTATTTAATTAACTATTTGAAATATGTAATAAAAGAATATTTGTAAAGCACACGAGTTTGACGAACTATTTTAGAAGAAAGAGTTTCATGAACTATTTAAGATATATATAAGATATCTCACGCCAGAGGGTGGTCATTTCAAACAGAAATATGTCTACAACACGTTTGTGAAAACCACTTCATACTTTTTTCATAGACATAAAACTACCTTTTCTCCATCCATAAAATGCAATTTGTCATTAACGTTCTGACACTGGCGTAAAGTGTTAGTACAATATCTTAAACAGATATAAATTTACTAAAGACTTTTTTTTGGCAACATCTCTCAGTAAATAAACTCATGACAATTTGTGAGAACATCTAACACATGTTCCAAACTGTTTATATTTACGTGAATTGAAAAACAAATTGTTCAATGGCATGTTTGTCCTATGTCTGCAGTGTTAATCAAACGCAGGTAAAGCACCTCACTCTTAACCATTGTACTCGATAGAATCGAACCCACGATCCAATAGATCATCGTTCTACCACAACACCACACCATGCGTTCCATTACATTGCGAGCTGATTGCTATAATGTCGCATCTTCTGCTTATTTATATGTGGATACAACACTTATATATTGAACCTTCGATATTTAAGATATGTTACTGGCGTTTATGGCAACCCGTAGTGTATCAAAAATCCCTAGTGTAACAATTGTTGTTACACTAAGGTTTTTTTGTTACACTAAAGGTTGCCACAGTGCTCTCTTACACATGGTACTATAGGAATACATATCTGAATGTGTATATATTACATAAATAGTAGTAGAAGAAGTAGACGTATCATCATTATTATCATCATCAACATCATCATTATTAGATATAATGATGAAAGTAACAGCTTAAGGAATAGGCTTAGCTCAAATATTTATCTTTACAGTAATTCATAGCATACATGACCTGAACAAATGGCCTGTATATCTTTTATAAACCCCAGATTCTATTGACATATAAACTACGCATAATGGTCCTTTATCCAGCTAAAGCCAGCTACATTGGAAAAAATTCGAAGGTGTTGTCGTACAGGTAAACTTGCCAATTATAAATCCCAAACCCTGAGTTGAATATCCGTTAACATTGGCATTAGAATAATTATCCCAACGCTAGTACTGTAATGTATTGTTGCTTGGGCGGGAGTGGGGAGTGAGTATTGGAGTAGTTCACTTTAATCAAGCTGTAAAAATAGGCGATGCGGACGCCATGGTCGGGTGTGTATAGCTTGGCTAAAAAGACTACATTCATCTACAACATTAAATGGTGGCTGAAATCAACTATTTCAGGCAAACGTTTCTTCATTCGTTTTCTGAAATAAATGCGCATCTAAATAAATTCTGAAAATAAAGCAGAAATAAATATTATTTTTAAACAGTAACTCATTATGTCCTCTGTAAACAGTATCTATTTATACAATATCACAATGCATGTCCTTACATATAACAGCGATACGTGCTCTGTGTATAGTGTCATTAAACTTGTCCTGTAAACAAATAAATTAATATTATTATGTTAATTGCTCTGCATAAAACGTGTTAAACAATATCTCAATACGTGTTCTACATAAAACAATACACCATTATGGTATTTATGTTTATCCCTACCAGTACACTGAAAGCAATATCACATTATGCTCACGTGCTCTGAAAACAATATTATATTAATATGAACGGAAAACAATTTCATGAAAACCATATCACACATTGTGATCTGAAAGCAGAATCACACTTAATTATTAAATAGATGCTGAAAACAATATTATACATTATCATTTAACAATTTAAAAAAACATTTTGTTAAGAAATAATTTCGGATGGCTTTTATCCAAACCAAAAAAAATAACCGGAAGTATATATGATTTTTTATAGGCATGCATATGCTTTTTTGTACAAACGTAACCTGCACACATATGCTTATATATTGATTTGTTTATTTTATATAATACACTACACGTGTATTTAGCTTTGTATTTCATTTCACATATTATAAACTATATTTTAAATCGACCAAAAGAGCATGTCCGTAAATACTTCACTGCTGAAGAGTTCTACCGCTCTACGTTAATAAGACGCTGTACTAAAGAACACACCTGTGTGACCTTGACTACAGATCCGCTAGAGATTTATTATACTCCCTCCCCCGCTAATGAGACATGATACGAGCGCAGGTGTTTACTTACATTACAACACGATATCGCGGCTTCTGGTTTGCGAAGATTGTTTTGAATGTAATGTCAGAAAGCGTCATAAATCATCAGCGTGTATGTTGCCATAGAAACAGCATATTGAGAGCAAGTAAAAAGTACGCTACAATAAAAACATCATGTTTTACGATGTTCAGTAGGTTATTTCATGACTGGTAAAACATCGATTTTTTAAAATTTTGAAATGATTGTGTGGATCTATTTTTTGCAACAAAAAGCGTTACATCGCGTATAGTTAAGTCACAAAAAATACGTATTAACGGCAACCATTTCCACACCACACATCACGTTTAGGGATGATTTCTCATATAATTTGCCAGATTGCTTTTTATCACTTTGTGTAAACTGTGACATGTTTAAACTTTGTCGTTTTTCTAATAAATCAAGCACTTTGTATGAGTTAAACTGAAATGAATGAATGAATGAACAAAACCTTATAAAACCTTATATATTAAAACAGTCAGTGAAAGAGAGAGAGAGAGAGAGAGAGAGAGAGAGAGAGAGAGAGAGAGAGAGAGAGAGAGAGAGAGAATGAGAGAGAGAGAGAGAGAGAGAGAGAGAGAGAGAGAGAGAGAGAGAGAGCGAGGGTAGAGAGGAAATGGATCAAGCTGTGGATAACAAACCCGCCACATTTGTCGTGAGAGGCCAACACTTTATACAGTTATGCTTTTTGTCTTTGGCACATAATATTAATATTATTGTTAAATGTCGTAGTTACTTGTCTCAACTCTATATTAATAAACATTCTCGCTGTGATCTCTGCGTACTCGGATTGCAATATGGTTAGAATTCACATTGATAGACCCTCACTAAATAATGCATATTTGAAATTGAAAGTATTTTCTTTCAATAATACAACGAATTTACAACTTAGATGCAATAAATAGGTTTTCATTATATAGGAAATTCGTCTACGATTATTTCTTTCTTATTTCTTGATATCCACAGCACGATCAAAATTAATTATCCACCCACACAAAAATCAACAAAGAAAATAAACCAAAAGGAGATAAGCTTTGAAGTGGAATGTTCTTTTCGTCTGCTTATTTATCTAACGTGCGAATGTTAAACAGGCGTCGTGAGAGCGTGTTTATGAATTGTTGTTGTTCATGTTTTTGCAGGTCTGTGAACATTCCTTGCAATAATAAAGCCGGATTGAATCTTATTTTCCCTATTCAACTGAGCATAAAGGCGGTGTGCGCTGAAATGACGATGTGTTTAACAGGCCACAAAGCTGCGGATGGCCGCATTAGTGCTGTCTTAATTTGGTATCCGCGCGTTGTTACAACGTCCAGCGGATGTAGCCTTAAGATAATGACAATCATTTTTCGAGGAATTCGAACGATTTTTTGAACAGGGTCATATGAACCCCCTTAAAAACTTGTTATAATTGCTAAAAACAAAGGATTTGTGTGACTGACACATGTATACTTAAGTTGTACCACCATGATATGTTTGAAACTACCCTGTCATGTTTGCTAGGAAATTATCAGATTTATTTTATATATTAAAATGAAGTTGTATTTCTTAAAGACATTGTTATTTGTATTACAGTCGTATGGCTATACTGAATAAATTGTTCGATTTAAACCACATGCATTAATTTTTTATCTTTTAACAAAATACTTTTAAGCATTATTTTCTTACCAAGACAAAACTAATGTGTAAGCGTAACATGGACATTTTTACTTTTCTTTAAAAAAGATCATTTGTTTTTTTTCTTTTCCAAATCGTGTACAATTATTGATAATGTGGTTCACTCATTTTTATGTCTTAGACTATTACTAAATTAAAAAATGACATAAACTAGCTTTTTACTCTATCAAATATAAACATTTTGAACACCAAAATTTGCACTATTGCATGCATTTTGACACAAATTTCTTTAAAATGCAATAATGAACACTAAGACCTAATTCAAACTAAAAAATGAAAAGTGTTATCCTAAAAAGCGAGTTATATGTGTTTTTAATTAAAATATGAAAACCGTTGGTGGGGTTTACCCAAAGCGTCAATAAAATATATCTATATATTACTATTTTTAAAGATTTACCTTATAATTCATTATATGTTCCCAATTTGTGTTATGATGTTCATTTTTAAGATACGTTTCATTCAAATGAAATAGTGATATGAATGAATGAATATTTTTTTTCCTCCTCTTGTGAGATAACTAAATAAAATTGACATACTATAACACATAAACAAATTACAAATAGCAAAGTTAACATATAATATAACGTATATCATTTTAATTATTTAAATATGCTGAATAAATGTGAGTCTTCTAATCATATTTTGCAATTAAATATTCGAATTTCATTTACAGCCTTACTATCATCACATACATCGACAAGCCAATTAATAGTTGTTGTAGCGTTCGATACTTCCGTTTGTTCACCTTAAAGTAAACAACAATTAAAACAAGTAAAACATGATTATTTTTATTTTAGATCGTAATGAATTTTCATATGGTTTTTAACTGAATTAAAAAAAAATCAATTACTTTCTGCATTTTACGCGCTAACGCCGCTGTACCGGATATTGGTCTGCATCATAGCAAGTGTGTATAGACGCCAAACTTCCAAAACATCTTAGATATCTTATAAGTATACGTAGCGGTTCCATTCGAGGGTGAATAAAAATACTCTGAGTTAAAATGAAGCTAAAATAATAAATATAAACAAATTGATACTTTTTCAAAACTTTAATGTAACTTTACTACCTCCGTCAGGAACGCTATCTCTTAGTTCTTCTGCACGTGGCAAACTAGTCGTGTTATCCCAACGCTCGCTTTCTTAAAAATCAAGCGCTTTCACGCGCTTTCAAAAAAAACTTAAAACGTAAAGAAATATTTATTGCCTTACATAAACTTAGCGGAGCGGTAGTACAGTGGATATAGTGTTGGTTGTTTACGCTAAGGGCTGCCAATTCGGCCTCTCACAAACAACATTCAGTATTAGATCAACCTAGACTCGAGAGCGGTTCATATATTTAAGCTCTGAGCTTTCTCGCAATCAAACTAAAATAAATTAGTATATGACAAACACAAACACACCTCTAAAATGCTATATGCTTTAAAAAGAGAACTGCTTTATTTACAATCACTTAGATTAATGCTATAAAAGAACTTACACAAAAAATAATCCAAACAGTCTGCTTAAAGCAACACATCCACGTTTGAACTTTTAAAAAAAAAATTAATTGAGTTATGAGCACATTTCCCATACAAACATATGATCAATTAGCTGTAAATGACAATCCGGAACAAAATGATGCCCAAATTATAAGCGTGACTAACACTTTATAAAACAAGCGTGTAACTCACCCGAGTCAAAAAAAAATGTCAAAATGACTATCAAGGCAGGTAAAGTACACTACGCACTAAAACGTGAAGTTTTTTAATACGACTCGCATATTTCAATTTGAAGCCAAGTTGGAATCCTCGGCAATTTAAAAATAATGTATAAAGCGTTTGTCACGCTTTATAATTTGGACATCTTTTTTTATAATTCTAAAGCGTTCTGGATAGTGTTTGTTAGCACATATACAGCTCACTGACCATATATATTTATGTATGGGAAATGTGCTCACAACTCAATGAAAAACTTTTTAAAAAAGTTTAAACGTGGATGTGTTGCTTTAAACAACAATTACGTAAAAATGGCGGAACTCGCCGAGTGTTTCTGTTTCGGCCAATCCAAAACGTTATCAGAATCGTGTACATTTCTCTCAAAGAATCAATTGTAAACTCGTTTGTCTTTTGAAAAAGAAGCAATTATATCAAGACTAAATACAAAAACGTTACAGAAGTAGGCTTTGTTGATGATCAAAACTAGCAATCTCCAAGGTGATCGAAAAGTCCCGATTGCTTAGAAATGTCAATCTAGTAACTGGGAATATATATCACGATTTTCACTGCAATAAAGACTGCATTCCATTGGTAATTACATGTATCATGCATTGCAAACTCTCACTATATTCTGAACGTTACTCAACAGCCGTGCTGACGGCTTGGACCGTAATACAGTCAATCCCAGTTACAACTCCTGATAAATACGTACACCGCCCATCTATATAGATTGATACTATCGGAAACGTGCCGTGTGGAGCTTATCGCCTGTGTATAAATCTAACATTCGTTCTGTTAGTATTAATTTCGCATAACTGCTGCATAATAATAGTTACAGATAACAAAATAACGCTCATTATGTTATAATATATGTTTATTATGTACTGCCTGCTTAATCATATTGATATATATCACGCGAGGAAATGTATGGCAGATATAGCAGTTCGTGTTTATAACCAAAGAAAAAAAGAAACTGCCAGTGATTGGTCATCAGACAATGTTTAATGTCAGAGAACCAGTAAACTTGATCACTGTCAGACGGAAAAACACATGACAGATGTTACACTACCGGAGACAAGGACGCTGTCAGACGACCGAGAATCTAGCAAATGCCAAACGAACATAAATCTGACAATTGTCAAACGGCATTTAATCTTACAAGTGCTAGTCGGCCGGACGCAGGACAGCTCACAGATGATCGGAAATCTGACAAATGTCAGACCACCAGATACATAACAACAGCAAAATGACCCGAAATCTGACAATTTTCAGACCACCAGATATATGACAACAGCAAGATGACCTGAAATCTGACAATTGTCAGACCACAAGAGATATGACAACAGCAAAATGACCCGAAATCTGAGAATTTTCAGACCACCAAATATATGACAACAGCAAAATGACCCGAAATCTGACAATTGTCGGACCACCAGAGATATAACAACAGCAAGATGACCTGAATATGACAATTGTCTGACTACCAGAGATGTGACAACAGCAAGATTATCTAAAATCTGACAATTGTCAGACTACCAGAGCTATGACAACAGCAAGAAGACCTATAATAAGTCAGTTGTCAGATAACAGAGATATGACAACAGCAAGATGACCTGAACTCTGACAACTGTCAGACCACCAGAGATATGGCAAGAGCAAGATTACCTGAATTCTGACTATTGTTGGAATATACCGTCAGCCCACTAGATAGATAAATATTTGACACGGCTTTAAGTTGTCACTTGTCTGACGACCGGACCTCTGACAACTGTTTGATGACAAGGAATCTGACAATTGCCAGACGACTGAATAAATAAAAACTATCTGATGAACGAAGTGACCAATGTAAGAAAACAGGATATCAAAATATTGCCAGACGGCCGAGAATCTGAAGTAATACCCAGATATACTCCTCTGTACACCTACTATCTATGTATAATTGAATTGAAGCGAAACTACGCACGTCCATTTTATTTTAGTAAGTGGTTACCGTGACAACACGCATATACATATCAATGAGAAGCAGGCGATTATGATCGTAGTTTAAAATATACGGAAAGAATAGAGCGTTTTGTTTTGCCGTAGTGCATTGATTAGTAGATCTAGTACACGTTTATTGCATTAACCGTTGATATATAACAGATTCTTAATAGATATATTTTGTTTGTATATATACGTACGGTAAATCATACAAAACGGAAGCTCGTTTATGTTGCGACCATTCAGCACATTGAAAATGGTAGACTATTGTCTCTATTTAACATGCATGCACTAAGTGGTCGATACACAAATAAACGCTATGTACACGTAATGTTGTATTATGCAAATCATGCTGACATTTTCTATAATGGATGTATAATGTTATATCTAACATCTGAGTCACTATTCGCAAATCCGTTTTAAATAAATTGACTGGTTACCGATTTCTTCATGTTCAATTTGAATTAATTGCATAACGTAATCAGTTTCACATGACAAGATATGACGTAACACACACTGAATGTGATGTAACGACGTTTATTGCTTGTCCAATTGAACGTCCAGTTGAACGTCATGCATGAAAACACCTGCCTCATTAAGAACATTCTAAACTATTATCAATTTCAAATATACGTCATTGAATCTAAGATTGCTATTTTTGGAAGTGATGGTCTAACTTACCCTGGCCGCCATGGACGTTGTAGGTTTCTCCAATAAATCCCACACCCTTTCCCGCCATTTTGCACATGTTCCCGTTCCGAAGTCTTCGGCGTCCCTTTGTCGCAAACTTTCTGCTTCCTTCCTTATCTCCTCGAACACATTTTCCTTTTTTTGGTGGTATCGATGTTGGCAACACGACTCCAAATATAACTCGTCAATGCCCCAATAATCTAAATCTTCACTAAACGACAAAACGCACATTTCCTCAACAATGTGCAATTTTCCTGTTCTGTAAAAATTCAAAATTGAAGCAAACGACCTGGGATGTCTATCAAAGAAATATTCTTGATCGGCCAAGCTGTAATCATCACATAATTCCATTAAACTTTCGTGAGTATTGCATAAACGTAATTTCCCAAGTCTCGTGTGCGGCATTCTGTCGAGTGTACGCCACATTACCTCGTGTTTTGTACCACCAACGTTGAGAATTACCCTTTTAGAAACTTCCCTAGATCTAATAATAGCTGTCGGATCTGGAATAAACCCTTCTGACGACGGGTAAAATCGTTCAGAAGTGGGTGCCATATCCGACGTTAATGTATTTAGTTCTGGCAATGCAACTGGTGCTGCATTTGTGAGTAATGGCGTTACAGCTACCTTTGTGTCAGGTTTACACTCTCGAATACGTGCATTATCCGCCAATACTCCCGCTGAGAAAGATTCCCGCTTTTTCTGCTGCCGGTCTTGCGCGTACCGAATTGATGCCGCGCGGGCACCAGACGACACATCGACGTCGCGTCCTTGGCCGGAGCTCGAGCTGTGAACGAACATGACAAAAGTATTAATAAAGTATCTTTACAATAAACTGGTCTACTTTTTTCTAAAATAGTATTCTTATTGCCGAATAGTATACCTTTTCCACAGCTCTCCAGATATATCCGTAATAAATAAGAAGTACTTTCTAAGAGTAGTCAATCAAAATCCCATTGATAGCTATAATGCATACATGTATAGTATATACAGTAATTAAAATAACACAACACAATAGTTAATGTTCCATAAAGGTCCAACTAGAGAATTATTACACAACAACAGCTATTCCAGCGTCACAGGTAGAGAGACTGGTACAAAGACAAATGCATATATACAGTCACATTGTTAACAGCTTTCGTTCCCAACATCCAACACGAAAATACATATTTATAGGAGTGTGCGCTTGTTTTTTTTTTCTCACAACACTTCTATCACAAGGGGTAATATAGGTACGTCAAAAGTAGTAGAACTGGCGGAGGTAGGTTAAATTCACGTCAGACACATATCCAGGTAAGCATTGACGATAGCGGGACAAGTAACTACATTAAGAAATGCAAAGTGCTCGGTTTTCATGTTCACGAAACAAACACAAAAAAGTGTTCACTTTTGTTTCCTGGCATTCAATTTCGAATTAAAACGGAGCTATGATGTTGATGTAATATGACTGGCCTACCTTAGGTGAACTTCATGATGTTTAACTCAAAAGAATAAATTAAAACTTGCAAATGTGTAAATTTAAAATTCAAAGTGTGCATAATAAAAGACTATACAGTGCGTGGGTGCATTTCGATAAATGAAAGAAAGTGAATATACAAATTATTGGAACTAGAGAAACCTGAACGAAAAAAATATTAAATACTCATATCAAAGTATAAACAAGTTTCCGTTACAATTACAGTCAAACTTGTCTTAAGCAGTCAGTCAAGGGAAGGAGCAAAAGTGGTCTTTTAGGACAGACTGTTGCTTAATACAGGTTAATTTGCTCTCAAAGCATAGGAATGGAAATATGAAATGTGACTGTTTAAGACAAGTTGCTGCTTAATAGAGGTGACCATTTACACAGGTTTGACTGCACAGACAAATAAAGTTATACTAGATTAGGTTTCCAAACAATGAAAACTTTTGAATAATTGTCATAAAATTTTTCATTAATTCTTCAAATACTTTCTTTCAGGATTGTAATAAAATAACTTGTTCATGTAGTAAACTGTATAAACAAAGTATGTTTATATACGTATTGACGGTCACATGCGTGTTAATACTTACTGGTGTGCATTAAACTTCGATCTCATTGGCCAGTCAATTATCCTGTCACAAGGAGAGCAACACTTCTAGTGTACTATCACTACCGATTTATCATTCGGAGGTGTCCGTATAACTCGGATTTAACGTAAAATACCGAGCTGGTTTCCAAAAAGTTAACCTTGCGGTTCTATCATGTCATTTTTGTCGGGGATTTTAGCTCTTGATTAATAGTGAGACATGTTATCAACTCATCCCTGAAATGATAGTCAGACGCGCTACCGGCTGACCCCTGGATTGATAGTCAGGCGTGCTAATGACTGAGCTAACCAGGTACGACTGTCTTGTCATAATTATCAAAATATTTTTTAAAGGTTTTATACATGTGTATGCCCATTTATTATTGATTTATTAAACGAGCCATTGATATGTTACGCGAGGCTCTTCCGAGCATACTGTCTTTTTGACAATAAACTTAATGTATTCATATATTAACATAATTATGAGATTTTTCTGTCACATTATCCAAAATATAGCATACTTATTTTTGATATTCAGGTAACTTCCATTTGAAATGAGAAAGATATCGCGTTACCATTATGCTATTATTAAAGCTATACCTACAGCAGCTTCCGTCAACCATCGTCAGACGTCAGTGTCGCAGTATTTACGGAATTAATATCATTTGCTGAAAGTACATTAGGCATGAGGTTAAAAACAAGTGGTCCGTGAATCGGGACTTGCTCGCTATGTGTAATTTCATATTTATTTGCGTCATCTAAATATTCGATTGGGTCGGAAAGTATCTCGGCATTTTACGTCCGACAGCCGAGTTATACCGAAAACTTCGAATCATAGAATGTAGTAATATTACATAAGTTAATGTCAACATAATGCCATGGGTTACTTCACCGGTAAGTCATGTTATTAATATACATATTTTTGGTGAAAATACGTATAGATTAGTACTATACTGCTAAATATCTAAGAATGCCTACAACTCACACATTCTCTTATATGCAATTCTGCACCGAATATGAAATAGTTATATAAATATGACTACTTTCTTAAATGTAGTTAATCTCGACTCCTAATACCTAGCGTTCATTTGAATACATACTTAGGTTAAAAGTTTATACTTTTATCGTACTAAAATGATTTTAAGTCACATTATGTCATTTGCATGAAACCCGTGGTTAAGACTATGAATTTAGATTCTCAAGACTATCACAATTTGTTTCTATTTCGTAAAACGGTATGGTTTTGTTTAAAATGCATCAGGTTTTATGTGTGTTTGGGTATTCTGTGACAAAACAAGTTGTACACGGTTCAGTTTCATTAGCATACTTGCTGACAGAATAAAATCTGAATGATTATCAATGTGTACTTTTAAATATTTTTCAAAACTTGCGTGATAACACTACATTTAGTTTTTATTAAATCGGTTTCTAATTTCTTAAACATGTTACTTCAGACAGAAATTCTTTGGAGATTATATTTCAATATGGTGAAACTTTCAGCGACGTAAGGGTGAACATGAATACAATCGATGTGCAAAGTGCCGTGCAAAGTGAGGAACAGTTAACAGAATTATTTTCCAAATTACATTAAACTTATAAGACACACTTTAAAGTGTCTCTTCAGGTTTTACACCTTCGATGAAAGTGAAAAAGGACAAAACATCGACCGACCGACCGACCGACCGACCGACCGACCGACCGACCGACCGACCGACCGACCATCTGTCCATCTGTCCGACACACACGCCCTAAAATGTAGGTAAAATTAATGAGAATAAATATTTGTTCATAGCCTTTGTATGTCTGGTCTCCACTAACACTTTCAACTATTAAGGTTTCATTCCATTGACCGCTATAAAGGTAGATAGTTGTATACTATATTGTCATGAAGGTTTGTAAAATACAGTTTAATGAGTATAATAAAGCTGATAATATCTCGTAAAAAGTATAGATGCCTTATGCCACACTAGACACATTTTATAGAAAAATGTGTATATCCAGTTCTTAGTCATGAACTTTAATAACTTGTTGGTTAGGAGAGAGGGACAGGCATTCCTTTAAGATACCATTTTTTTGTAACAAAAATACAGGGTACTTATTTCAGTGAATAATGGAAACACAATAAATAAATACTCGGACTCCGTTGGACCCCTCCCCACCATCGACCTAAAATCCCTGACTCACCTTTATGAATTTATACTTGCTTACTTAATATGCTTAACCAGACAGGACGTTTAACGTAAGACAAAACACATATAGCACGTATATACAAGACATAGATTAACTTTTCAGCCCAAATCCTGATCGCTGACAAATTTCTTAAAGGAAAAAGTCTAAGGCATATATTCATATCATTCATTGTATATATTACAACTTATCGACCAATCAAAGTAGTATATTTTAGTAGAAATATGCATTACCATTATCAACAAAAGACAAGTTACGTTGCGTCCTGTCTCACGGATCAGTTCAGATGTTCGGCATTGGAGACACAAATTGACACATGCGAGTTGATTTGAATAACTTGAATCTTTAAGTGACAACATTGTTTCATGTTGGCGTCAATAACACGGTAGCATAACACAACATAGTAGGGAAATATGTTCCCTTTGGGGTTCAGTACGATCAGGAATACATTCATCATATTAGCGTTAGAGCAAAGATGTTACACTAATCCGGGGATTCTTTGGACAAAAATTTAAGATGTGTGTGGCTCGTGAGTAAACATCACACGAGAGTAGAGTCAGCGTCTGGGCCAAGAGTGATTTTTAATGTGTGTGGCTCGTGCGTAAATATCACACGACAGTAGAGACAGCGTCTGGGCCAGAATTGATTTAAGATGTTTGTGGCTCGTGAGTAAACATCACACGACAGTGGAGTCAGCATCTCAACCAAGAGTGATTTAAGATGTGTATGGCTCGTGATTAAACATCAAACGTCAGTGGAATCAGCGTCTGGCCCAGGAGTTATCTAATATAAGTGTGGCTCGTGCGTAAATATCACACGGCAGTGAAGTCAACGTCCGGACCAGAAGTGATTTAAGATGTATGTGGCTCGTAAGTAAACATCACACGACAGTGGAGTCAGCGACCTGGCAAGAAGTGATTTAAGATGTGTGTGGCTCATGGGTAAACATCACACGACAGTGGAGTCAACGTCTGGGCCATAAGTCATTTAGGTGTATATGGCGCGTAAGTAAACATCACACGACAGTGGAGTCAGCGTCTGGGCAAAGCTTGATTTAAGATTTGCGTGGCTCGTGTGTAAACATCACACGACATTGGAGTCAGCGTCTGGACCAAGAGTTATTTAAGATTTGCGTGGCTCGTGAGTAAACATCACACGACATTGGAGTCAGCGTCTGGACCAAGAGTTATTTAAGATTTGCGTGGCTCGTGTGTAAACATCACACGACATTGGAGTCAGCGTCTGGATCAAGAGTTATTTAAGATTTGCGTGGCTCGTGAGTAAACATCACACGACATTGGAGTCAGCGTCTGGACCAAGAGTTATTTAAGATTTGCGTGGCTCGTGAGTAAACATCACACGACAGTGGAGTCAGCGTCTGGACCAAGAGTTATTTAAGATTTGCGTGGCTCTTGAGTAAACATCACACGACAATGGAGTCAGCGTCTGGACCAAGAGTTATTTAAGATTTGCGTGGCTCGTGAGTAAACATCACACGACATTGGAGTCAGCGTCTGGACCAAGAGTTATTTAAGATTTGCGTGGCTCGTGTGTAAACATCACACGACAGTGGAGTCAGCGTCTGGACCAAGAGTTATTTAAGATTTGCGTGGCTCGTGTGTAAACATCACACGACATTGGAGTCAGCGTCTGGACCAAGAGTTATTTAAGATTTGCGTGGCTCGTGTGTAAACATCACACGACATTGGAGTCAGCGTCTGGACCAAGAGTTATTTAAGATTTGCGTGGCTCGTGAGTAAACATCACACGACATTGGAGTCAGCGTCTGTGCTAGGAGAGAATTATGATGTGTGTGGCTCGTAATTAGACATCACACGACAGTGGAGTCAGCGTCTGGACCAAGAGTTATTTAAGATTTGCGTGGCTCGTGAGTAAACATCACACGACAGTGGAGTCAGCGTCTGTGCTAGGAGAGAATTATGATGTGTGTGGCTCGTAATTAGACATCACACGACATTGGAGTCAGCGTCTGGACCAAGAGTTATTTAAGATTTGCGTGGCTCGTGAGTAAACATCACACGACATTGGAGTCAGCGTCTGTGCTAGGAGAGAATTATGATGTGTGTGGCTCGTAATTAGACATCACACGACATTGGAGTCAGCGTCTGGACCAAGAGTTATTTAAGATTTGCGTGGCTCGTGAGTAAACATCACACGACAGTGGAGTCAGCGTCTGTGCTAGGAGAGAATTATGATGTGTGTGGCTCGTAATTAGACATCACACGACAGTGGAATCAGCGTCTAGGGAAAGAAGTGGTTTAAGATGTGTGTAGCTCGTGAGAAAACATCAACGAACGTGCGAGTTAGCGTCTGGGCTTGGAGTGATTTAAGATGTGTGTGGCTCGCGAGTAAACATCTCACGACAGTTGTGTCAGCGTCTGCGCTAGAAGTGATTTTCGAACATTTTAAAGTAGCAATATTGCCAATCACTTTGTTAAAAGTATTCATTACGAATTTCAGTAAATCTATGTGAGGTGCCAATGTATCACTAGTGGCAAAACTTTGTAAAATCTTTTGTCAAACTGGGCTTAAGCTGTATTATGTTTGTTTAGATTAATTTAAGCATATTTGTAAATACTAACGGTATACGGCACTTAATCTATTAAAACTTTCTTTTGTAATAAATGTATTTTGGTGTGTAATCGGAGCAGTTATCAACTCCCGGTTTTGGTCCTTCGCAGATTTTTGTCCAAAATAAAAGCTACTGACATCAACTAAAATGCAACGATTTGATTCACAAGTGAATTGTAAAGACAATTCCCACAAGTGACTGTACATGGTTAACGAGATGTTCCATCTATCCAAGTAACCACGTACGATTATACTTTATTTGAATACAGGTATGGCTTAATTAGTTATTGATATAAATGTAAAAGCAAAAATATTTCAAACTGGTTTTTAAGATTGTTTCTACAAGAGGACCGATTTTGAACCTGGTACGTTCATTGAAAACACATTCAGAGATGCTTCAAAAGCAGCCATATTATGTTTTCGGCGATATCATAAACCGCTAATCTAACAGAGCACAACACAAGAGACCTTTTAACAAAAACGTATTAACGTCAGTTAAATGGTTGTTATATTATTCATTGCCTTGTATGTCTCAATACAATGTTGAGTCTTCACGTTTTTACAAAGACGAAACCCACAAGTTGAAAAGTCATGGCCATTCGTAATAAGGTCGGTAATATCAAACTTGGTGGCCGCACGAAAAACATAAATCTGAAAGTGAACATCCCTACTCCCTCTACTTCACCTCCCCCACCTCCCCAACCCCCAAAAATTCAACGACTTAAAATACAATGTTTACCTTTCCTACCTTTCTTTATGCAATTCAATGTTAACTTTGCGTGCCTGTGGCGGCCATTTTAAAAGAAAGATACAAGATGAAAATGATTGATCAAAGGACTGTCACTGATTCAAATTTCATCAGGGTTATAAGACGATTATGTTGTTTTGGGATGTTTTCATTTGTAGTCTATATTAGTATCCGCGGCCATATAGAATTTCAGGTGGTCGCAAAATCAAACATCTAAAAATGGCCAAAAGAACATTTGAACCAACGTGTTTGTAACATTGGTTCAGTGCTTTATAGAATCATTTAGAGTAAATGGTGAATGACAATAACAACGAACGACTACGGACAACCTATCTGCAGGAATAGTTCAGTTTAGCCGTGCTCAGATGAGCTGAAATATTATTGAAAAAAGATTTTAGATAGAAATACATTTTTTCTGTGAGAATTAACTAGTCTCGGTTAGGGTTTCTGTATAAGACAGGGGTTAAATATAAAATACCTTTGTGCAAGTAAAACGGTATACATGTGTCAAAATGTGTTCCCATGCAACTGTACCTTTATATTTACTTTAACAACAAACAAACATGCATGCATGCATCATTCATACACTGCATTATGTAAATGCATTACGATATACTCAAGATTTTTACTTTATAGGTTTGTGTATTCATTCAGTTAAATCATACTCACCATTGCGGTTACATGTGTGTTTTATTTTATTAAGAAATATTCACATTCCTGATGTATCTCCTTTAATTAACCAATAAAGAGTTGTGGTGATCACCAATGAACGCATACGCATGAACGTTCGTTTTTTTATTCAGGCATAAATTTTAATAAGATCAGCATCGTTCGAGATTTGCGACTGATTATGACGTCAAATACGCTACAGATATTGACATCTTATGCCGTCATGAAGCAAAGGCTCTAACATTAATTCACATATTTTATATGTATGTCGATGCTTGATAAATGTGAAACAAGTCACGACGGGCTTAATCGAGAGCGGCAATTATATAAATATAAGAAATTGGTTGTATTCGTTAACTAAGCCGTCCTTTAAAAAGACTTGTTTGCCGTGCTCTAACCTACTAACTCAAAATTGCAGCTACTCAAACTTTTTATTGCCTTTCAAAACGTTTTATTTTCTTTCATGATTTCTCAATTTTTATTTAAAATGACTATGCAAAATCAAAATCTGGCAAAAAAAAAAGCTACCTAACTTTTCATATGTAAAATATTGGATCGGAGCACTGGTATTGAAGGTAACTGTGAATGCATGTCACAAGTTAAGTGTGTTTAACCGATGCGATTTGCCATACTCACGATATATGCGTAAAACCACAGTATCTCAACTAAACGTTCCCCGTTACTGTTTTGTCGATAACGAGTCCTTACTTTTTCTTACTGTGTGATTTTTTTAACATTTTTATTCCAGTTTATTTTTTTAAAGTAGCACAAAGATACCACAAAAAATATGAATGAAAACCTCATTGCTTGAGGTATTTGACATAGCGCGAAGATTTAATGAATGAAGTTACGTCATAGCGCGAGGAGGGTAACAGCAATGGAAAATTCCACCTCGGTAGAGCCTCGTAACCGCTAAAACAGTTATCCCCAGGGACGGAATTTTCCATCGGTACCGAAAAACCAATGTAAGACACTTTTTTTGTATTCAACTCTATGTGGTTTTTTTTAAGATTTTTATGCCGGTTTATTTTTTATAGTAAAGCAATTATGAATGAATACATTTTAGCATGAGAATTACGAAAATGTAACGTCATAACGCTAGGAATTTGTCATAGCGCGAGGATTTTATGAATTATAGCGTAACGTCATAGCGCGAAGATTTTACAAACGTCAAAGTGCGTGGAATCTGTTATAGCGCGAGGATTTTATGAATGGCGTTTCGTCAGAACCTAGAACTTTATCTCGTTCTCTAGGGTGATATAGAAATACCAAACCCCTGTATTTAATGCAGAAAGCGATATCCTTATCCGGTGTGCATGAAAAACGCTTGGAAGTGGTGCAAGAATAAAAATCCGTGCATAGTGAAGCTACGCGGAAATCATTGTCCGTAATGCAAGAAATATTACTTCAAGTCCTTTACTGTGATAACTGTTGAAAAGCATTTAACTCTTACGTTTGAATGGTTCAATATGTTGAAACTTTAGTGTGTATAACGCTACTAGCATTTCACCGCTGAGGTCGCGGGTAAAATATTGAATAGAATCGACCTGTTTTAACCGAATATATGAGATTAGTTGTCATTTGCATGTACGAAATGACAATTGTTCTATTTAGACTCGTTTTTATGTTTGCTGCATTACAATGTTTACACACCCTCTATCAATCCTTTAACCAAAAAGGTGTTTTACCACACCCTCTATCGATCGTTTAACCTGAATGATGTTTTATCACACCCTCTATCAACCCTTTAACAAAAATGGTGTTTTCCCACACCCTCTATCAAACCTTTAACCAAAATGGTGTTTAACCACACTCTCTATCAACCCTTTAACCAAAAAGGTGTTTTATCACACACTTTATCAAATCTTTAACCAAAATTGTGTTTTACCACACCCTCTATCAACTGGTGTTTTACCACACCCTCTATCAATCCTTTAACAAAAATGGTGTTTTTCCACACCCTCTATCAAACCTTTAACCAAAATGGTGTTTTACCACACCCTCTATCAACCCTTTAACCAAAAAGGTGTTTTACCACACCCTCTATCAACCCTTTAACCAAAAAGGTGTTTTACCACACCCTCTATCAACCCTTTAACCAAAAAGGTGTTTTACCACACACTCTATCAACTGGTGTTTTACCACACCCTCTATCAACTGGTGTTTTACCACACCCTCTATCAATCCTTTAACCATAATAGGAATGGTTCCAATCACATTCTAAATGAGAAATCAATAAATCAGTAATCAATACCACATCCTCTTTTACCACACTATCTAACAATCTTTTAACCAAAATAGTGTTACCACACCCTCTATCAACCCTTTAACCAAAATGGTGTTTTACAACACCATCTTTCAACCCTTTAACCAAAATGGTGTTTTACAACACCATCTATCAACCCTTTAACCAAAATGGTGTTTTACCACACCCTCTATCAACCTTTTAACCAAAATGGTGTTTTCCACACCCTCTATCAACCCTTTAACCAAAATGGTGTTTTACCACACCCTCTATCAACCTTTTAACCAAAATGGTGTTTTCCACACCCTCTATCAACCCTTTAACAAAAATGGTGTTTTACCACATCCTCTTTCAACTGGTGTTTTATCACACCCTCTATCAATCCTTTAACCATAATAGGAATGGTTCCAATCACATTCTAAATTAGAAATCAATAAATCAGTAATCAATACCTAGGACAAGTAACCTTTTTTAAAAAAAAAAAAAATATAATAAATATTCTCTCCGGATCTGAAGTATTCCTTTGACTGTTAACCTGGAAACCACGGATCGGAATATTTTCTGTTATGTCAAATCGATTTAAAACCTATTAAATATATATAAAGAGACGAAGATACTTGTAAAAACATTTATTGTACGCACCCAACAATGTAACATGTACAGAGCGACCTCATTTATTATTCAAACGGTCACGTGATAACGTCTCTTTATAACTTTTTTTTTACAGTTTCAAGTAAATAGCCGTTTGTTTGATGTACCCGGGCGTTTCCCTACATATTCAAACACCTGCTTTCTGTGAAATATCGATGAGTTTGATGCGTGATACACGGAGGACTTTTACTTAAATGAATATTTGTATGTTATATGTTAAAATGTTTAACAGTTTTATTTTATTACTATAGTTTAGTACATGGTAGTGATAATGCTATATGTAGTGTTGGTACATGGTTGTGATAGTGTTATATGTAGTGTTGGTACATAGTAGTGATAGTATTATATTTAGTGTTGGTACATGGTAGTGATAGTGTTATATGTAGTGTTGGTATATGGTAGTGGTAGTGCTATTTGTAGTGTTGGTACATGGTAGTGATAGTGTTATACGTAGTGTTGGTACATAGTAGTGATAGTGTTATATGAAGTGTTGGCACATGGTAGTGATAGTGCTATATGTAGTGTTTGTACAATGTTGTGATCGTGATATATGTAGTATTGGTACATGTTTGTGATAGTGTTATATGTAGTTTTGGAACATGGTAGTGATAGTGTTATATGTAGTGTTGGTACATGGTAGTAATAGTGCTATATATAGTGTTGGCACTTGTCGTGAAAGTGCTATATGTAGTGTTGGTACTTGGTATTGATAGTGTTATATGAAGTGTTGGTACATTGTCGTGATAGTGCTATATGTAGTGTTGGTACATGGTAGTGATAGTGCTATATGTAGTGTTGGTACATGGTAGTGATAGTGTTATACGTAGTGTTTTTACATGGTAGTGATAGTGCTATACGTAGTGTTGTTACATGGTAGTGATAGTGTTATACGTAGTGTTGGTATATGGTAGTGATAATGCTATATGTAGTGTTGGTACATGGTTGTGATAGTGCTATACGTAGTGTTGGTACATGGTAGTGATAGTGTTATACGTAGTGTTGGTACATGGTAGTAATAGTGCTATACGTAGTGTTGGTACATGGTAGTGATAGTGTTATACGTAGTGTTGGTACATGGTAGTGACAGTGCTATACGTAGTGTTGGTACATGGTAGTGATAGTGTTATACGTAGTGTTGGTACATGGTAGTGATAATGCTATACGTAGTGTTGGTACATGGTTGTGATAGTGCTATACGTAGTGTTGGTACATGGTAGTGATAGTGTTATACGTAGTGTTGGTACATGGTAGTGATAGTGTTATACGTAGTGTTGGTACATGGTAGTAATAGTGCTATACGTAGTGTTGGTACATGGTAGTGATAGTGTTATACGTAGTGTTGGTACATGGTAGTGACAGTGCTATATGTAGTGTTGGTACATGGTAGTGATAGTGTGATACGTAGTGTTGGTACATGGTAGTGATAATGCTATACGTAGTGTTGGTACATGGTTGTGATAGTGCTATACGTAGTGTTGGTACATGGTAGTGATAGTGCTATACGTAGTGTTGGTACATGGTAGTGATAGTGTTATACGTAGTGTTGGTACATGGTAGTGATAGTGCTATACGTAGTGTTGGTACATGGTAGTGATAGTGTTATACGTAGTGTTGGTACATGGTAGTGACAGTGCTATATGTAGTGTTGGTACATGGTAGTGATAGTGTTATACGTAGTGTTGGTACATGGTAGTAATAGTGATATACGTAGTGTTGGTACATGGTAGTGATAGTGTTATACGTAGTGTTGGTACATAGTAGTAGTAATAGTGCTATACGTAGTGTTGGTACATGGTAGTGATAGTGTTATACGTAGTGTTGGTACATGGTAGTGATAGTGCTATACGTTGTGTTGGTACATGGTAGTGATAGTGCTATACGTAGTGTTGGTACATGGTAGTGATAGTGTTATACGTAGTGTTGGTACATGGTAGTGATAGTGCTATATGTAGTGTTGGTACATGATAGTGATAGTGCTATACGTAGTGTTGGTACATGGTAGTGAAAGTGTTATACGTGGTGATAGTACATGGTATTGATAGTGTTATACGTAGTGGTGGCACATGGTAGTGATAGTGTTATACGAAGTGTTGGTATATTGTCGTGATAGTGCTATATGTAGTGTTGGTACAATGTCGTGATAGTTATATATGTAGTGTTGGTACATAGTAGTGATAGTGTTATACGTAGTATTGTCACATGGTAGTGATAGTGCTATATGTAGTGTTGGTACATGGTAGTGATAGTGCTATATGTAGTGTTGATACAATGTCGTAATAGTGTTATACGTAGTGTTGGTACATGGTAGTGATAGTGCTATATGTAGTGTTTGTACATGGTAGTGATAGTGCTATATGTAGTGTTGATACAATGTCGTGATAGTGTTATACGTAGTGTTGGTTCATAGTAGTGATAGTGTTATACGTAGTGTTGGTACATGGTAGTGATAGTGTTATACGTAGTGTTGGTACATGGTTGTGAATGTGTTATACGTAGTGTTGGTACATAGTAGTGAAAGTGTTATACGTAGTGTTTGTACATGGTTGTGATAGTGTTATACGTAGTGTTGGTACATGGTAGTGATAGTGTTATACGTAGTGTTGGTACATGGTTGTGATAGTGTTATACGTAGTGTTGGTTCATAGTAGTGATAGTGTTATACGTAGTGTTGGTACATAGTAGTGATAGTGTTATACGTAGTGTTGGTACATGGTAGTTATAGTGCTATATGTAGTGTTAGTACAATGTCGTGATCGTGATATATGTAGTGTTGGTACATGGTTGTGATAGTGTTATATGTATTTTTGGTACATGGTAGTGATAGTGTTATATGTAGTGTTGGTACATGGTAGTAATAGTGCTATATATAGTGTTTGTACATTGTCGTGATAGTGCTTTATGTAGTGTTGGTACTTGGTATTGATAGTGTTATATGAAGTGTTGGTACATTGTCGTGATAGTGCTATATGTAGTGTTGGTACATGGTAGTGATAGTATTATATGTAGTATTGGTACATTGTCGTGATAGTGCAATATGTAGTGTTGGTACATGGTCGTGATAGTGATATATGTAGTGTTGGTACATGGTAGTGATTGTAATATATGTAGTGTTGGTACATGGTAGTGATAGTGTTATACGTAGTGTTGGTACATGTTATTGATAGTGTTATATGTAGTGCTTGAACTTGGAATTGATAGTGCTATATGTATTGTTGGTACATGGTAGTGATAGTGCTATATGTAGTGTTGGAACATGGTAGTGATAGTGCTATATGTAGTGTTGGTACATGGTAGTGATAGTTGTATATATATGGTTGGTACATGGTAGTGATAGTGCTATATGTAGTGTTGGTACATGGTAGTGATCGTGCTATATGTAGTGTTGGTACATGGTAGTGATAGTGCTATATGTAGTGTTAGTACATTATAGTGATAGTGCTATATGTATTGTTGGTACATGGTAGTGATAGTGCTATATGTAGTGTTGGAACATGGTTGTGATAGTGCTATATGTAGTGTTGGTATATGGTAGTGATAGTTGTATATATATGGTTGGTACATGGTAGTGATAGTGCTATATGTAGTGTTGGTACATGGTAGTGATAGTGCTATATGTAGTGTTGGTACATGGTAGTGATCGTGCTATATGTAGTGTTGGTACATGGTAGTGATCGTGCTATATGTAGTGTTGGTATATGGTAGTGATAGTTGTATATATATCGTTGGTACATGGTAGTGATAGTTGTATATATATGGTTGGTACATCGTAGTGATATTTGTATATATATGGTTGGTACATGGTAGTGATAGCTGTATATTATATAGTTTTGGTACATGGTAGTGATAGATGTATATGCATTGTTGGTACATGGTAGTGAAAGTTGTGTATATATATAGCGTTGGTACAAAGTAGTGATAGTGGTATATGTAGAGTTGGTACAAAGAAGTGTTAGTTGTATATATAGTGTTGGTATATGATAGTGATAGTTGTGGTGAATATATGACTGCGGTCGTTGTATGTATCTTGAGTGTATGACTGTAATTGCCTGTCATATTTGTATATATTAGCGATTAACTTAGGTCTCTTTGCTCAAAACCACAGCCTCTGGTAGTAAAGATAAGCGGAAAAGGATCGGAAACGAGAGAAAGTCAGCTCTTTCCACATATATTACAAATGTTTGTTCGCTAGAAAATCAAACACATAAATCATATTGTGGTGCAGACTTTCAGATAACTAGAAACACTTAAATAGCTCGGGGTTGTGTATGGTTTCAACACGGGTATTCCTTTAAGCTATTAAGAAAACGTAAAGTTATCTTTATATATTACAAAGCTGAATTATATTAGTCACATGGCCATATAAAAGGTTGTCGTATACATGTTCCGCAAGTTACGAGATATATATTTACGTCCTTCCAAATTGTATTATGACATGTCTGTATTACTATTTGTGTGTTCGAGTGTGTACAATAGTGCCGCATGGTTGTTGTTTTTGCAACAATTGTATCGTTTTCGTGACGTCTGCTTTAAATCAATAGCTCTGATGTTATGTGTTCTTTATTGGAAGCCGATTCGCACAATGTCGTGTAATATTATCGGAAGTATCACGGAATTCGCCGAGTATGTACGGCTTCGGTAACGATGCACCGATGACTATATTTTATCGGTACACCGGTACCGGTGTTTTTTCATTCTACTTCAACGACATTATGGTTTTATGGTTTTAAAAAAATATTAGAAACGTGTTCGTGCAGTCCTCAAGGTCGGCGTTCACAGCCTAATGACCCAATTTTCATTTGACGTTGTTAAAAGAAACGGATATTGGAAAAAAACGTACCCAGCCATGCATGCAAATCAAATTATCTGTATCACTGATGTCGTAAAATTAATTGTGATAGCCTGTTTACGGCAGTCGATATTGATCTCTTTCATAAGCCTGTATAACGTACGATAATTATGCAGTTACTAGATTTAGTAATGAATAGAATTGCGATAGTTGTTCTAAAAGCACTGCTTTTTACGAAAGAGACCGTCTTTAATTATGTTTTAGCTCCCATGTGAGTTTAAAGACAGGTGCTGGTTTACAAAGACACAATAAAAAGAGATATAACTCAATTACGTGTCACTTGTTCGGCACGTTCCAAGAACTCCAAAGTCTGGTGTATGTTTAAATGCAGAGTGCATGTTGTTTGGCAGCGTACGTGTCAGCTGTATTGCAAAAAATCGCAAATCGCAAACCAAATTTGGTTTGCGTTTTACTCCGCGAACAAGTATGAAGGCAATGACGTAATGGTTATGTTTTTGTATAGACCACTGACATTAACATATAAACTGTTAATTAACGAAACACTAATGTGCAACTTATTCTTACAAACACACAAACCGTTTAAAAATATTTATTGCAGGATTACTTAATTAATAGTAGAAAACCAACGAAGCATACCAGATATCAAAGTTAATATCATTTTGTAGTTTGCCATATCTATTTTTATGAATATCTTACTTCAATACGTTACGCAGTTAATCTTTTGTGTTGTTCTTGTTTATTATCATTTTAATAATCATTATAACTATTGTTATCATTATGATAATAAAAAGAGATTGACAATATTCAATAGAAACATGCAAAACTCTTGTCAATCTCGTCGATTTCTTTTAACATGAATAATTTGTTAATTACAACAAGGGAATCTGTTAGTTGAGGATTTGTGATGATTAAAATGGTAAACATTAAGCACCAAAGGTGTGAAACAAAGAGTATCCAATCTTTAATTTGATTCAATGACAAATGGTTTCATTATCAAATGTTTTCACTGACATTTATTTTTCAAACACAAATGACAATCTCCCATCAATAATGTGTTTCAACTGTAAAATGATTCCACTAAGTTATCATTGCCTACGGTGACGCTTTGTTATAATGATATACCTCTCTCTGCTGAGATAGTAGGTTTGGGCACAGCTCTGTCCGAATACTTTAAGGTGAGAAAGTGCGCTAGTTTTAGACGGTTCTTCTTGGGCAACACTAAAACTAGATTCCATATATAACTTGTTATGTGTTTAAAGGCGTCATCTCCCTTCATTGGAAACTTAAAGCTGTATTTAAGCTATAATATATTAAATATGACCGTAGTGCTGTTTTGTTAACGTTTGATTGCGAAAACAAAATGGTCATGACGTCATAATCATTCTAATTTATAATAAAACATAACTTACCCACATGACAATTTCTTAATTCACAAGTGCGAATAAAAACACGTGTTTTTTTTGCCATGCTTTAAATATGTTGTAAGAAAATATTGACTTTGAGGCGAATATTCGATGAAGTAAATACTTGTATAAAGAACACAAAACGGTTCAAGAGACCTATTCATATTGTTGAGAGTATATCATGGCCAGATTCCCTCCTGTGTCTCCCTAACATTCATTACTAGTTTTTTTTCAAATTCACGGTTATTTAGAAAAGATCACCTATGTAACAGTACAGTTAAACACCATTGTAATCGCGTCTTTCTTTTTTCATTAATTTATTTTTACATATTTATGTATAAATTAGTTTACTTTTGCCATGAGCAATTTATATAACGACTTTGAGAAGAGCTCCATACGTGAGGGTCTGTTAGGTTTTTTTGCATATGCCATATGGGCCAATTTATTTTTTTGCATATGCCATATAGGCGATATATTCTTTGGCATATGTCATATTAGGTTATTTATTTTTTCCATATGCTATTCGAAAATTGAATTAAAATTTTTATACTTTTTTTTCTATTTTGAGACTTTTGATCTATTTTGATATGTTTTCAAGCCTCATTAAGACCCTTACACGATCTTAGAATCTCCATGATGACCTTTAATGTAGTTTGACCATTTTCCGATTCAAAATTAGAGATATACACACAATAAGAGACTCGCAATCTTAAATTTTATTTACTCCATAGAAAAAAACCCGTATTTTTGCATATGTCATATGAGGTCCCCTATACGTCTAAACATTATGCTTCGTTGTAATTCCTTTTCAATAATCGTTCAACAATGTTTTGCTTACACGTTATATATATATATATATTTATATATATATATAATCTAAAATAAAATATGTTTAAACTAACAGTTTGATTCGTAGAATTTAGCGAGGTGTCCCGAATGAGTTGCTATAACACAATGCGTCAACAAAATGACGACATCACCGTCCTGCCCACATATAGTAAAATAAAATATTCTTTGATGGATGATGATGAGACAAACAGTGTGTTTTATTGTGTTCGAAAGCAGAGTTGATTGAGTGTCTTATTTATAATATTTTTGAATGTTTATTAGAGGCTTACAGCATTTAAAGTTTCTAGTATTTTAATGACAATGTTGAGAGAATTCTGGCTCATTAAACATGTATGTGATTAGTTATGCAAATAGTGATATTACATGAAATTCATTTTACATCGATTACGGAGAAATTTAATATGAACCGCTCTCGAGTCCGCTTCCTGGGTAGAACCAGTACTGAATGTTGTTTTTTGAGAGGCATCGGGTTAAAATGGGAATCGAATCCGCAACCTTTGGTGAGAGCGGCCATCACTCTGTCAGCTTAACTAATGCCAAGCGGGTGTATCTATAGTACATTATAATCTATATTTTCACATAACGAATTATCTGAGAAATCTTTAAGATTTTGATATTTATTTATTTCACTGCATATAAAATATTTGAAAGTATTTATTAGTTTTCTTATTTATTCTTAATGTTTTTGTCAGTTGCATGCACGTCGACTTCATAATTTGTACTTTTTATTGACCTATATTTATGATATTGTATAGTTATACTAATACCACTGAAATATGAATATGGTAGTCAAACAAAGTGACGTGATTGACGGAATGTATATATATATATAAACACTTTTACAATAGCTTCACAGAGATAATAGGAAAAGCGGTAAACAAAACAACAACCATGAAACAACATAATATATTACGTGTATATATAAACAGATATATATATATATATATATAATGCATGCAGAAGGGAAAAAATGGCGGATGACGAAATTATCAAAATCAGAGAAGCTTTCTCATAGTATTAAGTAGAAAAAATCATTTTCGGTTACTCAATGTCTTGATTAGCTCATTAAATTGATATTCCGATGTGCTCATTAGACCTACCCTTCTTTGGCAACCGCGCACGTGCCCACGTGCAACATTCAGAATCCCATAGTTGACCGTTTTTCAGCGAAATACTTTGAAATCCTTCAATTTATCAGACACAATTAACATTTAAACATTTTCCTTCCAGAAAACGGTTTCCCTGGAATTTCAACGCTAGCACGTACAAATTATCCACTTTTGAAAAAATATTCAACTTTTGACCGAATTTCCAAATTCTATCCAAAACCTATGTTGACGACATTAACACAACATTATGACTCTTTACACGTAAAGCTTCCTTATGAATTAGTAACCAAAGATATCAACCGTGCAGAACTAGCAAATAGCCTATAGAGACGGTCACAATAAGCGGAAGGAAAGAGAGGTATTTTTGTCACAACGATCGTCTGCTTGCCTGTCGTCTGACACGCTGTCAAAAGACGCTCCCCACCGCCATCGTCTTGACGTGGTTTTCAACCTCGCTTCCAGCACCATTTTCGTTTTTATTAACCACTACATGCTCACTTGATAAGTCAACATTAACATCTACATCATTTATATACTCTATCCGCTACCTCTGCTACACATCTTTCTCAAAATGTCGTATGCATCCATATTCAACAGCAGACGCACATCCATACATAACAATGCTTGTTTTAGGCAGTAAATCCCGTCTGCTTATAGCGCAGTATCTGTCTATTCCGAGAACCAAATAGCCACTGAACGATGTGAAATTATCGCAGTGACATTCAGAATTAGGTGAATATAGAAAGTCTGATAAAAACACCTAAGTATTGAAAATTGATTCCATAAATAATTAACGGAATAACCATCACAGTCTGAAACAAGAGCGTATCACGAATCACGAATCGGCGACAAACACTGTCAACTTTATCAATATTTACAACATCTGCTCTTAGCTAAAAGCACTCCGAACCAAACCGTAAAAGTTCGTTATAAATTATAAAAAGTCAATAAGACACATGCACAAGTCATTTTCTACGGTGCAAATAATAAACTCTCAAATAAAAAATATAATAAAAAAACAACTAAGTTGAGGTTTTGAATGTGTTGTTCTGTGTATTTCGTGTTCCAGCTAGTCGATAAGTTTTCCAAGCCTAATCGTAGAGCTCTCAATATTCGTATTGATTTTCGTAATCACGCCTCGCACTGCTTGTAAAACGTACAAAGCCATTTGAGAATTGGTATCAATTTGCGGGGAACCAATCGATAGCATCGGTATTACGGTACACATAAAAAGTAGCGCTTACAGCGCAGAGCGGAGCCGGAAAAAAGGAACGACAGAGTCGCAAGAACTGTTTTCTTTGTCGACGAATTATCGGCAGGCTCTGTGGAGTGCTAGACAAACGCATTTACTTGTAATGAAGTACCAGTGTACGACCATACACACACTCGTTTGTGTTGTCATGGTGGCTTTAATTTAGTTTAGATAAATCTTGAGGCTGAAGAACAAAAATATACTGACTTTGCGATAGTACCAAATCCAGAGACACTACCAGTGATACTATAAAATCAACAAATGAATATCGAAATATTGCGTTCAGATAGAAATCAAGAATATGGTTAGAGTTGGTACACATATTTATTATGGTCACGTTTGCGACGTAAATTGAATAAGGTATAATGCCATTTTCACGTGTCAACACATAACATGTAATATGTCTCCGGCTAAAGTATATGACATCCAAAGCCGTTACCAGAAAGACGATCGGTCCTTTCGTTGCCAGACAAACAGCCGGTCCTTCTGCTACCGGACAAACGGTCAGTCCATCCGTTACTAGTCACATGGTCGGTCCTTCCGTTACCGGACAAACAGTCCTTCCGTTACCAGGCCCTCGGTCGGTACTTCTGTTACCGGACAAACGGTCGGTCCTTCCATTACCGAACAAACGGTCAGTCCTTCAATTACCGAACAAACGGTCGGTCCTTCCGCGTGTTACTGGCACACATTCTTACATACATTATTTGGGCTGAGTTTGGCTGGACCCAATGATCTAGGCAGTGAGAAATGCGAATATTTGCGATGCTTCGTTACGGTTACTTAGTGTATTAAACAGTTCCATTGCACTTGAGTGTAACTCAAAGGGCGGGTGTTACCACTGTTTTCTCTGTTATTAGCTATGCCTTGTTATAGTTACTGGTACATGGAACAGTATCTTTATGATCTTAGAGCAAAATTGAAAATAACTGCCTTTACACTAAATCACGTCATATTTCCACACGGTTTCTCGGGGGACATTACGTCACATCACATCAACATTAATCATATCTGCTGTCCACTGCTTTAAAGATTGTTATGATTTCTTTCCTTTATTTAGAACCATAAGTTCTGTCTGTAAGCCTTCTCGAAAACGAGTTAACTTTTTATAGTCAATTAATGATTGCGGAAAGTATATGAAGAAAAAAAAGAAGAAGGCAAAGGAGAAGATAAAAGAAGAAGAAAAAGAAGAAAATAAAGACGAAGAAAAAGACAACCCTTCAAAGTACAAACGCTATCTCTAGAAATCACTCAATTAAACCTGGTTAGCTTCATCGGTAACGCGTCAGACTGTCAAACTAAGGTTATGCAGTCGAATCCCCTCCCTACATTCTCTGTGGTAATTGTTCATGAGATTTGTTCTAAGGTCATTAGTCTAACCTCTGATCATGTAGAGAAGTAGTACATAGCACATAGTACATTTACCGAGTACAATTATGCTTTATTAGCAAGGTTACCAAGTACAACTCAGCTTTATTGGCATGGTTATCGATTACAATTATGCTCTATTGTTTTGGTTGTCGAGTACAATTATGCTTTATTGGTACGGTAACCAAGTACATTTAAGCTGTATTGGCATGGTTACCGAGTACAATTAAGCTTTATTGTCATGGTTATGTGGGAACAATTATGCTTTGTTTGACATGGTTACGCAGTACAATTATACTTTATTGGCATGGTAACCGAGTACAATTATGCTTTGTTGACATGGTTACGCAGTGCAATTTTACTTAATTGGCATGTTAAACGAGTACAATGATGCTTTGTTGACAAGGTTACGCAGTGCAATTATACTTTATTGTCATGGTTGCCGAGTACAATTATGCTTTGTTTGACATGGTTACGCATTACAATTATACTTTATTGGCATGGTAACCGAGTACAATTATGCTTTGTTGACATGGTTACGCAGTGCAATTTTACTTAATTGGCATGTTAAACGAGTACAATTATGCTTTGTTGACAAGGTTACGCAGTGCAATTATACTTTATTGTCATGGTTGCCGAGTACAATTATGCTTTGTTTGACATGGTTACGCATTACAATTATACTTTATTGGCATGGTAACCGAGTACAATTATGCTTTGTTGACATGGTTACGCAGTGCAATTTTTCTTTATTGGCAGCATGTAAAACGAGTACAATTATGCTTTGTTGACATGGTTAAGCAGTACAATTATACTTTATTGGCATGGTAACCGAGTACAATTATGCTTTGTTGACATGGTTACGCAGTGCAATTTTACTTTATTGGCATGTTAAACGAGTACAATTATACTTTGTTGACAAGGTTACGCAGTGCAATTATACTTTATTGTCATGGTTGCATGGTTATCGATAACAATAATGCTCTATTGTTTTGGTTGTCGAGTACAATTATGCTTTATTGGCACGGTAACCAAGTATAATTAAGCTGTATTGGCATGGTTACCGAGTACAATTAAGCTTTATTGTCATGGTTATCGAGTACAATTATGCTTTGTTTGACATGGTTACGCAGTACAATTATACTTTATTGGCATGGTAACCGAGTACAATTATGCTTTGTTGACATGGTTACGCAGTGCAATTTTACTTTATTGGCATGTTAAACGAGTACAATTATGCTTTGTTGACAATTTACGCAGTGCAATTATACTTTATTGTCATGGTTGCCGAGTACAATTATGCTTTGTTTGACATGGTTACGCATTACAATTATACTTTATTGGCATGGTAACCGAGTACAATTATGATTTGTTGACATGGTTACGCAGTGCAATTTTTCTTTATTGGCATGTTAAACGAGTACAATTATGCTTTGTTGACATGGTTACGCAGTACAATTATAGTTTATTGGCATGGTAACCGAGTACAATTATGCTTTGTTGACATGGTTACGCAGTGCAATTTTACTTTATTGGCATGTTAAACGAGTACAATTATACTTTGTTGACAAGGTTACGCAGTGCAATTATACTTAATTGTCATGGTTGCCGAGTACAATTATGCTTTGTTTGACATGGTTACGCATTACAATTACACTTTATTGGCATGGTAACCGAGTACAATTATACTTTGTTGACATGGTTACGCAGTGCATTATTTCGTTATTGGCATGTTAACCGAGTACAATTATGCTTTGTTGACATGGTTACGCAGTGCATTTTTTCTTTATTGGCATGTTAAACGAGTACAATTATGCTTTGTTGACAAGGTTACGCAGTGCAAGTATACTTTATTGTCATGGTTGCCGAGTACAATTAGTCTTTATTGATATTGTTACCAAGTTTGTTGGCATGGTTAGTCAGTATAGTTATGTTTTATTGACATGGTTGCCAAGTACAGTTATGCTTTGTTGACATGGTTACCAAGTACGGTTATGTTTTGTTGACATGGTTACTCAGTACTATTGAGCTTTGTTGACATGGTAACCGATTACAATTATGCATTGTTGACATGGTTAAGCAGTACAAGTATGCTTTGTTGACATCGCTACTCTGTTAAAACTATTAGGAGGAATATGTATATAATAACAAAACATAAAACCCTATAATGCCTTGTTGAAATGGTTACTCGGTGTAAATTTAAAACCGCAGTCTATTAGGAGAAAAATACATATAGATATAGTTACACAGTATATTTAGAATCGCAGTCTATGAAGGGAAAATGATGAGAAAAACTATGAGATATATTTCTACGTGATTCCTATAATATTGTAAATAATTCATGAAGCTGTCAAAAGAGTTTTACAATATACTTCTTCATTTCTGTTTGAATATATCCGTTGGATGCTCTTGAATACAAATACTACAATAGTGTTGACACATTGGCAGACTTAAGTAGTTCGCTTTTCGACATTCGATAATCAACATGACGCAACCCCTTACCCTAAACGTTTCGGTTTCCAGTATTGAAGAGGTACATGCTTAAACATCGAAAGACGAAACGTGTTTAACGGTTCGAAACTATCTGCATATTTTCCAGGGATTTCAATCAGTAAAACGGATTTGTCTACGTAATGTGGCTTTAAAGACAACACTAATGTAATGCAAACTGCAACACTATTACTTTGGGTATTCTTCCCGACGAACTTTTCTATTTGCATTTGTTTGGGCTGAATATACTTTCCTTCTAACACGATTTAGATTTTGAAGCCTATATTTGGAATGTAATTATTGAATACTAATAATATTAACAGACACACGTTATGTTACCCGACATTTCTCGTTTCCAAGCAACACTAGAACTATTCTCTAATACTTAGTACCAACACTAGAGCTATCCTCTAATACTTAGTACCAACACTAGAACTATCCTCTAATACTTAGTACCAACACTAGAGCTATCCTCTAATACTTAGTATCAACACTAGAACTATCCTCTAATACTTAGTACCAACACTAGAACTATCCTCTAATACTTAGTACCAAGCGAGAAAACTACTGCTCATGAATTCTAGAGTATGACCTTGCTAGAGACCAAACCCGCAACCTTTTTCAAATCTCGAAGTTTACGCTCTACCAAAACACAATTATGATTATCAACTAAAGTAAATTTTAACACGCTCTGTAAACATTTATTTATATGTTTTAAAGTGTTTGGTTATTTCCGTCAAAACCACCGTCTAAAGGCCTAATTGCAGACAGTTTGTAGTGTCTTGGTATTTCCAATCACACTGGTTAGTTAAGTTAAAGGCAATAGGTGCCAGAAGGAAATTGAAGATAAATTAACCGCGTCCATAACAAGGTTATCAAGTCGTTAAACAAGAGAAAACTATGTAATTATACCGTTGGAGTGTATATGAGCGTACACATGCAATGCTCAATTATTTCCTTTAATGGTAGTTGTTAAGACAATATTAGAGATAGATAGATAGAGAGAGAGAGAGAGAGAGAGAGAGAGAGAGAGAGAGAGAGAGAGAGAGAGAGAGAGAGAGAGAGAGAGAGAGAGAGAGAGAGAGTCGAATGGACAGACGGACATGCCGACAGGCAGGCAGGCAGGCAAGTAGGCAGGCTGGTAGGCTTAACGGTGTGCTTATAGGAAGTCAGACGAAAGAAAATACAGGCTTTTCCCAGAGAAAATTCACGTACAGAGTAATAAATGAAATAATATAACATAAAATTGCATAATTTATATACATCAAAAAGGACATCAATATGCTTTATCAAAATTGCAAAATCTCAGCCCATGTTTCAGTAAACGCTGAATGAGTCGCCTTCCAGAACGTGTTTACAGAAAGGTTATTTATACTGAAGTCAAATAGTTTGTTTGTTAACCATTGTTTCTATATTGTTTATTGTATCCATTACTTATATCGCTTAAAATTGATGTATAGCAACTATTAGACATATTTATTAAATTATTTTTTTTTTTAAGTATGTAGTATTTATATTTGTTTCTTGTATCCTTTATATAAAATCTTAATATCTGTTTTGTATAATTATTGCACCTATATTTTATATTGATTTCAAGTAAACATTTATATTTGTTTTTTTGTATACATGATTACTACTATTTCGCTATTAATTCGCTAATTATGCATGAAAACTATTTCACCTATTGGTTTATCATTGGTTTATTTGTCATTGTCATTTATGTGTATTAATAATTTATATTTGTCTCTAGTTAATACTACCAAAGTTTATATTTTACATAAATATTATTAATCTATTGGTATGTCACTGATATTTGGCAGTTGAACCTCTCTATATTTCCGCTATATTTCTTTTACCCTTTATTTTGTCTCATTTCCTTCTCCCTTGTACATTAACCTCAATCAACAACTTATCTCGCCTGCGTCTCAACCATGCATTTCCGCCACTTTTGTAACTGAACTCTTTTTTCTTAATTGGAATAGTTTGTATCTTTGTCTCACACTTCTCTTCAGTATCCGCAGCTATCGTTGCTATTTCTCTGTATGTAAGTAAATATACTTCTGGTCAGTGAAGATCTTGAGCTGCCGATGTTTGAACAAGAGGTTTAACCGAAATGGAACACTTACTGATAACGTTTTCTCTCGTCATTAATGAGATTTCGATTTAAATGTCTGTACGAGAACGAAGATTGATAGAAAAGTTCTCAGTGTCTATGTAGCACTCGTAAACGGAAATTCTTAACGTCATCAGATCTTCGAAATAAAAGAAGATTATCACGGCGGAATGGCGAAATGGTGTCCAAATGGCTTCAATCAATGTAAATACAATTCTTCTTGATCATATATGTACCAATTATTGCTGGGAAATGGCAACGTGATGTCCAAATGGATTCCGTGAGGGTAAATACAGTGATGGTTGCTGCTACTTTCTACATAATTATAGGTCTGCGAATACGTAACTAATACAGAAGCTGGAGTGTGCACACATCTAACAACGTAAAATATGTACGAATTAAATTAAACGGCATTGATTGGCCACTAAGGCTTTAACGTTAGAAATTATTAATAAGATCACAGCTAGAATAGAAGAGCGTAAATAGATCAGTGTATGTAATTTAATTAACCTTTTAATATAGCTGCATTTGGGAATAGGGATCAATTTAAAAGGGCTTCATGTTTTAGTAGAACTTATGCGCGAAATACATTCCTTTCAAACCATTTTAAGTGTGTAAATTTTGTTAAAATAGCAGCAATGGAAAGAGTTAATTTAGAGGGAAGAATGGAAACTATGATTCTTTGACCATATGCACCAAAAACAAAAAACAAAACAAAATGGCACGTGTAATGTACATTATAAACACAACAACAGTTCATTATCTCTGTATACCGGTTTTGTAATATTCTAACAAAACGTGGCCATTAATTAATCCCTTTTATCGTTGCATAGTGAAGTAAATACAAAAATAATCATTCATCTTAATTGTGTCAAGTAACAGCCAGTATACGAGTTTGGGGTTAAAGTGACTTTGGCATGACCTTGGGATGACCTTGGAAGATTTTCGAGTTTGACCACGTGCTTTGATATATATATGATATCTGGCGTATCTCAGCATAACCAGCTGCACCTAGACATCACAGCTGTGTCATGTCATTGTCACGTGACTTCAACTAACCATACTACATCTATAATGGATAATATAATTTTATGACCTGGTACATATCTCGTATTGTTATTTACGATACATAACACCATTTTCCATTGGTCGTTTGCTCTTGTACTTAGTGTTATCGAAATTAATAACAGAAACATTGTTGGCATCGGGCTTTCCCCAAAGCCGTAGTAGCATTGCTAGATTTCTGACGAAAACTATATAGCTAACTGTCCAAAAGTGAAAAGTACTCTTCCAAAAAAATGGCGATGAAAAGTATCTCAACACGTGAATGGCACTGAAAAGCTAAAGATCGTGACTATATAGCAGAAAAAAACATATAATGATGTTTAAATGATTTTGGAAGATTGTATACCTTAATGACCCATCATAATTTAGACAACAAAAACAACAAATAATTAATGTGCGTCTAAAATCACAAGTTACTTGCGGAAGGGATGTGGTTCTACTCAGTCTGACTCAGTCTGAGGTCTTCCTCCACCAGTAAAACTGGATATGCCATATATAACCTGAAATGCGTTGAAAATGGCGTTAAACCCGATTGAAAAAATAAAAATGAAATAAACTCATATGTTGTATTATACATGCTGTATAGTGGTGTACACATATAGGTAGAGTAAGGTATGGGTGTAAAGCACGGCGGTATGGATGTAAAGCACGGCCGTAAGGTTGTAAAGCATGGCGGTATGGGTGTAAAGCATGGCGTTATGGGTGTAAAGCACGGCAGTACTGTTAAATTTAGTTTTTATAGAACGGGTAGTTGTCATACTATTCGAGTTTCCGCGAGATTTTATGCTCCCCTGCAGAAGTCGGGGGTTCTTCCAAAATAGCTTCGTCGTCATTTAATATTTACGTTTTATTACCAAATATGCATTACTAAACACATTGCAGTTGGGTCGGGCCACAAGCATTACCCACATTAGTTACGGCCCTTCCCTAAAACTGTGGCGATACAACGAGAATAAAACGCATGGTGTTATCGTGCATTTTATTTACTTTTCAGCTAACACGTGTTGCATGTATGTATTTTTAGACTTAAGAACAACACACCGGACACAGATAATTGCTAAATCTATTTAAACTGCAGCCGCAAAGTCTCGATTTCCTCAGATATTTGTTATATTTGAAATTAGATCCAAAACCGGTCATGCCGCATGAATAGACAAGAAATGATGCATTGTGATTAAAATAATATTAACATTTGAAATTATTGCCGTTGCTACGGCTACGACTAAATAAAAATAAAATGAACAACGGGAATTTGAAACCCCAACTAACTGCATTACACCGTCGGTTAATGAATCTGAAAAACGTTGAATTGCGTTTATAACACGGTTTGTTTGCAAAAAAGGCGGAACTACTTTGAACGTCGGTCGGTTTTTAGAAATACTTTTTTGATACGATGCTGTAAAAAGAATCATTTGAAGGACTACTTACTTTGAAAATACATTCGGTGGTGGGATAGTTATTGACTTTAGCATAATAGTATAATTAATTAAATGCGTAATAAAGTCTAAAACCAATATCAAAACGAGGACGAGATGCAAGCAATTTTCCCTAACCAAGACTCAATTGAATAACATTTACAGCACGTGTTATTGTATTATATCATTTTTTATTTTTCATAATTTTTCGGCAAAAACAAAACGTGGTATTTTGGGGTAAGAATAAAAAACCTGTTAACCTCTTCATTTGAGTAGGATATCTCCAGATTAGTAACGTGTCCCTTTAATCACTTTGTTTATTCTTGTAGTTCAGTTATCAGTCTCTTTGATTTCTGGAAGGTGCGCGTGTTGCGGTAAGCATATAGTGTTACTCTGGCTCAAGCACGTCAAAGAAGTGTTCATTCTGATATTTATTGACATTTGTAGTCCTGCAGGTGATTACAAGGTTACCGTTGTCACGTGTTGTTGTTTCGTGAGTGTGTTGTCGTCTGCGTGTGAATGGTGAGCGATCGCAGCATATCCTGTCTATTTGGCGTTATATAACTTGTCGGCAAATGTTTTACGACTTGTTTATGTTTCTTTTCATGCAACTACATGCACAAACATGCAATTAAAAAAAACGTCAATGAGGTAAGTTTATATAACGGAAACAACTTATTTGGACAACTCTCAATTTTCCAAGAGGCCCTCAAATAAAATATATATATAATTACGTTTGTTTTGTGATGAAATTGGGCTAGAATCAAATACCTGGTATGATAAAGTGTGTAAATATATTGAGCGCGTGGTTTAGTAGAGCACCGAATCCATGATCGGAGGGTTCGTTCCTCCGCCGCGGCTATGTTTGGTGTCCTGGAGCAAGACACTTTTTCCGCATAATGCTTACTACTCGTTATACCCAGGAAGCCTTCGAGCGTGATTTGTAAGAACTTGTTTCACAATCGAAGTAAAATAAATAATTTTAAACTTAAATATACTGAGAAACACACTTCTACTGAACACATTCTATGTATTTCATTTCTTTTATCAATAAGTATGTATGCCGTAATAATATAACCTGTACGATGTTAAAAAATGCGTTAATTTAAACATAATCTCCTACCATTTGTTGAAAAACACATCTACAAGAAATCAAACGTTTTTGAGGAAACGTTAGATATAATTGCACTGAATGATAGCGCTTAAATGAATATCTAAAGTAGAAAACTGACAATGCGACGATTCATCAAGATGCACAGAATGTTCTCTAATAAATTCACTTCTGTTCGAACTGCTTGTACGTTTACATAATCGTAAACTATCAAAAAATGAAGCGGCAATTTATGACTATACAGATAAATTCTCGTCTCGGTACGGAATTTGTGGAAATGCGTGTCCAACTGACATTTCAAATCGGAGATCGATGTGCGCTTGGCACGGTGTCAGCCTTCTGCGCCCGGATGATTAACTGTCCCACTAAGGATATAGAAAATAAACACATACTCTGGGATTTACATCCCGATTTATGAATAGTAGAATATTTCATCAAGGCGCCATTGATAATCGAATCTATAAAACAGATACTTTCATTAACTTGTGGGAGAAAAGTAAAAGTAGTGCCGAACGTGTGGACTTGCAAAGGATAATTACTCTATTGACGTTTTTAGAGACTGGTAATAGTTCCGCACCGAAGACTGAATCTATTTTGAACAATCAAACCTGTTAGAATTCAAAACCCGTCCAATGAATGCTGAAACCATCACAGAAAAAAATGATCAAGACCGATGTTATTTGAAAAAAAAAACAGCTTATGGTCCCACAAGGTTGAGGCAAATGAATACAACCAAAACAGTGGGTGACGGCAAACAGCGATAGACGTTATCTGGAAGCTGTAAACAACGTTGTTTATATCTGCGGTTAGCAGAATAAGAGTTTCCGCATTGATTGGAATTACGAACATATTGTAAAATCAGACACGCACTATTATACAAACACTGCGTTTGCCGTTTCCTTGCAGCCGGAATGTGGCCTTGTTGGCTCGAGCTTGGCAGGGTTTAAGTATCAACCAGACATCCATCGGCGGTATGAAGTTATTTATTTTTTATGCACATTTTGTGTACTATATTTAAAGTGGTGTTTTGTGTTTTAAGAATATTATATTTTATACATGAATATCAGCAGAGCTTTCAAAAAACTATTCATGATTCAAAATAAAAAAAAGTGAATATGTAAAACCAGATTTCGTAAGAATTCTTGTTTTTTATGTAATTAAAGTGATAACAGCATTTATATCAGCGTGTTCTAAATCACCAATGAAAGCTGAGAGTTGTCATTTACTGTTTTATAATTTATCTGTATATTGTTATTTTTTGTTTTGTTTTCTAATCTTTAGTTAAAAGTTACCATGTGAGCTCGCATACTTGCGAATAAACGGCCTCGCCGCACATTTGCTCGCGTTCGCTCGCTATAAATAACTGCTCACCCATTCCACAGAGGAAGGCTATCAACACGGTATCAGTGATTTTAGCATGATCTCCAAACTGCTCATTATACTTTCAAAACGTTTTTTGAATGGTAGTAAAACATAAAACATTAATATTTATATTCAGTAAAGGAAATCGTTTACAAAATAAAGTGTTCAAAATTTGAGATAAAAATTGTAGATGCATATAAATATCTGGGTATCTACTTTTGAAAAAAAAACTGGTTTATTCATTAAAACACAGAAATATATTGCAGATCAAGCTAATAATGCAATGTTTAGTTTACTGAAAAAGATTAATGGCTGTGAAATACGAGTATGGGGCTTTGAAAACCTAGTTGTTCTAGAATTGAAACCAACTCAAATTTTATAGATATATTTTTCCGTTTTAAAAATCCACCCCATCGTATATGATTTACAGTGAAGTTGGAATCATACAACTATCTGTTGAAACAACAACAAAACTTTCATCTAAACTTTATTTAGATTAGTTAAATCGAAATGACAAACGTATATTATGTTTATCTGATTATTCTGGAAGTTGGGACAGCCAAAGTTTTCCAAGTGAAATCTTCCTATCAAAAACACAAATATATTTACATACACAATTGGGATGACTTAAATAAGTAATCTTTTAATACAAATAAATAAATAAAAATATACATAAGTGTATTAAACCGAATTATAAACAAAGCGTATACTTTAAGTCACTGCCTTCATATAATTTTGTAAACGACTGCTTGCATTTATAACGAGAAATCATTACTTGCCTATAGAAGTAGGCAGGTGGAGAAATATTCCTACACATGAACGAAAGTACTTTTAACTGTAATGATATTTGTGATGAGTTTCATTATCTTTGTATGTCCTTGTTTCATGACGACAGGAGATTTCATCTAAATAACTTCTATAATACAAGACCTAATTTTTTAAAGTTTATAGAACTATTTAACACTGTAAATCCAAACAAACTTAAAAAGCTGAGCATATTTTGTTATAGAATTATGCAATACTTTAAAAGACAGAACAAAGGATGTCAAATGTATCTTTATAGATCTACTGTACTATACTACTGTATACTAATTAATAGTGTATATATTATGTGATCTTGTATCAAATACTTGTGTGTATATATATATGTATATTACGATTGCTTGATTGATCTTGTATTAAAATACTTGTGTGTATATACATATGTATATAACGATCGCTTGATTGATCTTGTATCAAAATACTTGTGTGTGTATATATATATGTATATAACGATTGCTTGATTGATCTTGTATCAAAATACTTGTGTGTATATATATATGTATATAACGATTGCTTGATTGATCTTGTATCAAAATACTTGTGTGTATATATATATGTATATTACGATTGCTTGATTGATCTTGTATTAAAATACTTGTGTGTATATATATATATGTATATAACGATTGCTTGATTGATCTTATATCAAAATACTTGTGTGTATATATATATGTATATAACGATTGCTTGATTGATCTTGTATCAAAATACTTGTGTGTATATATATATGTATATAACGATTGCTTGATTGATCTTGTATCAAAATACTTGTGTGTATATATATATGTATATAACGATTGCTTGATTGATCTTGTATCAAAATACTTGTGTGTATATGTATATGTATATAACGATTGCTTGATTGATCTTGTATCAAAATACTTGTGTGTATATGTATATGTATATAACGATTGCTTGATTGATCTTATATCAAAATACTTGTGTGTATATATACATGTATATTACGATTGCTTGATTGATCTTGTATCAAAATACTTGTGTGTATATATATATGTATATTACGATTGCTTGATTGATCTTGTATCAAAATACTTGTGTGTATATATATATGTATATTACGATTGCTTGATTGATCTTGTATCAAAATACTTGTGTGTATATATATATGTATATTACGATTGCTTGATTGATCTTGTATCAAAATACTTGTGTGTATATATATATGTATATTACGATTGCTTGATTGATCTTGTATCAAAATACTTGTGTGTATATATATATGTATATTACGATTGCTTGATTGATCTTGTATCAAAATACTTGTGTGTATATATATATGTATATAACGATTGCTTGATTGATCTTGTATCAAAATACTTGTGTGTATATATATATGTATATAACGATTGCTTGATTGATCTTGTATCAAAATACTTGTGTGTATATATATGTATATAACGATTGCTTGATTGATCTTGTATCAAAATACTTGTGTGTATATATATATGTATATTACGATTGCTTGATTGATCTTGTATTAAAATACTTGTGTGTATATATATATGTATATTACGATTGCTTGATTGATCTTGTATCAAAATACTTGTGTGTATATGTATATGTATATAACGATTGCTTGATTGATCTTGTATCAAAATACTTGTGTGTATATGTATATGTATATTACGATTGCTTGATTGATCTTGTATCAAAATACTTGTGTGTATATGTATATGTATATAACGATTGCTTGATTGATCTTGTATCAAAATACTTGTGTGTATATATATATGTATATAACGATTGCTTGATTGATCTTGTATCAAAATACTTGTGTGTATATATATATGTATATAACGATTGCTTGATTGATCTTATATCAAAATACTTGTGTGTATATATATATGTATATAACGATTGCTTGATTGATCTTGTATCAAAATACTTGTGTGTATATATATATGTATATTACGATTGCTTGATTGATCTTGTATCAAAATACTTGTGTGTATATATATATGTATATAACGATTGCTTGATTGATCTTGTATCAAAATACTTGTGTGTATATGTATATGTATATTACGATTGCTTGATTGATCTTGTATCAAAATACTTGTGTGTATATATATATGTATATAACGATTGCTTGATTGATCTTATATCAAAATACTTGTGTGTATATATATATGTATATAACGATTGCTTGATTGATCTTGTATCAAAATACTTGTGTGTATATATATATGTATATAACGATTGCTTGATTGATCTTGTATCAAAATACTTGTGTGTATATGTATATGTATATTACGATTGCTTGATTGATCTTGTATCAAAATACTTGTGTGTATATATATATGTATATAACGATTGCTTGATTGATCTTATATCAAAATACTTGTGTGTATATATATATGTATATAACGATTGCTTGATTGATCTTATATCAAAATACTTGTGTGTATATATATATGTATATTACGATTGCTTGATTGATCTTGTATCAAAATACTTGTGTGTATATATATATGTATATAACGATTGCTTGATTGATCTTGTATCAAAATACTTGTGTGTATATATATATGTATATTACGATTGCTTGATTGATCTTGTATCAAAATACTTGTGTGTATATATATATGTATATAACGATTGCTTGATTGATCTTGTATCAAAATACTTGTGTGTATATGTATATGTATATTACGATTGCTTGATTGATCTTGTATCAAAATACTTGTGTGTATATATATATGTATATAACGATTGCTTGATTGATCTTGTATCAAAATACTTGTGTGTATATATATATGTATATAACGATTGCTTGATTGATCTTGTATCAAAATACTTGTGTGTATATATATATGTATATAACGATTGCTTGATTGATCTTGTATCAAAATACTTGTGTGTATATGTATATGTATATTACGATTGCTTGATTGATCTTGTATCAAAATACTTGTGTGTATATATATATGTATATAACGATTGCTTGATTGATCTTATATCAAAATACTTGTGTGTATATATATATGTATATAACGATTGCTTGATTGATCTTGTATCAAAATACTTATGTGTATATATATATGTATATTACGATTGCTTGATTGATCTTGTATCAAAATACTTGTGTGTATATATACATGTATATAACGATTGCTTGATTGATCTTGTATCAAAATACTATTGTGTATATATACATGTATATAACGATTGCTTGATTGATCTTATATCAAAATACTTGTGTGTATATATATATGTATATAACGATTGCTTGATTGATCTTGTATCAAAATACTTGTGTGTATATATACATGTATATAACGATTGCTTGATTGATCTTGTATCAAAATACTTGTGTGTATATATATATGTATATAACGATTGCTTGATTGATCTTGTATCAAAATACTTGTGTGTATATATATATGTATATAACGATTGCTTGATTGATCTTGTATCAAAATACTTGTGTGTATATATATATGTATATTACGATTGCTTGATTGATCTTGTATCAAAATACTTGTGTGTATATATATATATGTATATAACGATTGCTTGATTGATCTTGTATCAAAATACTTGTGTGTATATATACATGTATATTACGATTGCTTGATTGATCTTGTATCAAAATACTTGTGTGTATATATATATGTATATAACGATTGCTTGATTGATCTTGTATCAAAATACTTGTGTGTATATATATATGTATATTACGATTGCTTGATTGATCTTATATCAAAATACTTGTGTGTATATATACATGTATATAACGATTGCTTGATTGATCTTGTATCAAAATACTTGTGTGTATATATACATGTATATAACGATTGCTTGATTGATCTTGTATCAAAATACTTGTGTGTATATATACATGTATATTACGATTGCTTGATTGATCTTGTATCAAAATACTTGTGTGTATATATATATGTATATTACGATTGCTTGATTGATCTTGTATCAAAATACTTGTGTGTATATATATATGTATATTACGATTGCTTGATTGATCTTGTATCAAAATACTTGTGTGTATATATATATGTATATAACGATTGCTTGATTGATCTTGTATCAAAATACTTGTGTGTATATATATATGTATATTACGATTGCTTGATTGATCTTGTATCAAAATACTTGTGTGTATATATATATATGTATATAACGATTGCTTGATTGATCTTGTATCAAAATACTTGTGTGTATATATACATGTATATAACGATTGCTTGATTGATCTTATATCAAAATACTTGTGTGTATATATATATGTATATTACGATTGCTTGATTGATCTTGTATCAAAATACTTGTGTGTATATATACATGTATATTACGATTGCTTGATTGATCTTGTATCAAAATACTTGTGTGTATATATATATATGTATATAACGATTGCTTGATTGATCTTGTATCAAAATACTTGTGTGTATATGTACATGTATATAACGATTGCTTGATTGATCTTATATCAAAATACTTGTGTGTATATGTATATGTATATTACGATTGCTTGATTGATCTTGTATCAAAATACTTGTGTGTATATATATATGTATATAACGATTGCTTGATTGATCTTGTATCAAAATACTTGTGTGTATATATATATATGTATATAACGATTGCTTGATTGATCTTGTATCAAAATACTTGTGTGTATATGTACATGTATATAACGATTGCTTGATTGATCTTATATCAAAATACTTGTGTGTATATGTATATGTATATTACGATTGCTTGATTGATCTTGTATCAAAATACTTGTGTGTATATATATATGTATATAACGATTGCTTGATTGATCTTGTATCAAAATACTTGTGTGTATATATACATGTATATAACGATTGCTTGATTGATCTTGTATCAAAATACTTGTGTGTATATATATATGTATATTACGATTGCTTGATTGATCTTGTATCAAAATACTTGTGTGTATATATACATGTATATAACGATTGCTTGATTGATCTTGTATCAAAATACTTGTGTGTATATGTATATGTATATTACGATTGCTTGATTGATCTTGTATCAAAATACTTGTGTGTATATATATATGTATATAACGATTGCTTGATTGATCTTGTATCAAAATACTTGTGTGTATATATATATATGTATATAACGATTGCTTGATTGATCTTGTATCAAAATACTTGTGTGTATATGTACATGTATATAACGATTGCTTGATTGATCTTATATCAAAATACTTGTGTGTATATGTATATGTATATTACGATTGCTTGATTGATCTTGTATCAAAATACTTGTGTGTATATATATATGTATATAACGATTGCTTGATTGATCTTGTATCAAAATACTTGTGTGTATATATACATGTATATAACGATTGCTTGATTGATCTTGTATCAAAATACTTGTGTGTATATATATATGTATATTACGATTGCTTGATTGATCTTGTATCAAAATACTTGTGTGTATATATACATGTATATAACGATTGCTTGATTGATCTTATATCAAAATACTTGTGTGTATATATATATGTATATAACGATTGCTTGATTGATCTTGTATCAAATGCTCGGTTTATGCGTGCGTGCGTGCGTGCGTGCGTTCGTGCTTGCATGCACGAGCGAGTGTGTATCTATTTTAACAATGTTTTGTAAAACAATCAAACATAATATTATGACTGCTTCACTAGCTTACTTGCATTTCGTTTCGGTAAGATACGTATATGTTTTAAGAAATTGAAAAAAGACATCAACAACTTGTTTATTATTTACTTAACGTTTAAATGTATTGCTGAGTGATAAAACTATAAGTTTAACGATTTAGTCGTTTCCGTTGTATAGGTGTGTAATCATGATTGCATGTGTGTCGTTCATGATTTCATGTGTGTAATTATGATTCCATGTGTATCGTCATGGTTTCATGTGTATCGTCATGATTTTATGTGCGTCGTCATGATTGCATGTGTGTCATTCATGATTTCATGTGTGTAATCATGATTTCATGTGTGTCGTCATGATTTCATGTGTCATGATTTCATGTGTGTCGTCATGATTTCATGTATGTCGTCATTATTTTATGTGCGTCGTCATAATTTCATGTGTGGTATCATGATATCATGTGTGTAATCATGATTTCATGTGTGTCGTCATGATTTCATGTTTGTCGTCATGATTTCATGTGCGTCGTCATGATTTCATGTGTGGTATAATGATTTCATGTGTGTCGTCATGCCTTTATGTGTGGTATCATGATTTCATGTGTGTCGTCATGATTTCATGTGTGGTATCACTATTTCATGTGTGTCGTCATGATTTCATGTGTGGTATCACGATTTCATGTATGGTTTCATATTTTCATGTGTGGTGTCATGATTTCATGTGTGTCGTCATGATTTCATGTGTTTCGTTTATACTTTGAAATATTGAAATTATTTGTGTAGGCTTATACTGTTCATTATTTGTGAAATTAAGCGTTAAGTAAATAAAGTTGGTTTTACAACGAGTTGTGGTGATAATTATCGCATATGCTTGCTATATTTATATATAGATCTATATATATATCTTATCAAAATTCTGCTTTTATCAAAAAGTAAATTTGAATTAAATGTGGAACAAATGTTACTACAATATGTTCAATTGAGCAAACACCTGGGATTGTATTTCAACACTTTTCCAAAAACTGTTCTTTTACTTGCAATACACCTGACGTTTTCCCTTCTATTTTGTTAGAGTTATTGGCTAAGTTTATTTAAACAGATTTCTCAAGAGTAGTATTTTTATATATTACTGAAACGTATACAGTGTTGTATTGAGATATGCACAATATGAATAACAGGCCTGGGCTTGCGGCGGATCGACTCATAAATAGCCTGTTTAACCACAAGGAAGGAAATATCTAGATTTGCTGTCTAGTCACAAAGATAGATATTTAATGTGCAACGTGAATTTAAACTAAAATATGTCCTTAGAAAATGGATGCCCGATCAAAGCTATGTTTTAGTTGTCAATTGTTAGAAGTTTGGGTATGCATACGTACTTACACAACCGATTTTTTTTATCAACCATTTATGTTTTTAATAATCTGTACGTCGTTATTACGATATAAAATCAAACTGGACCCTAGGTATCTAAATATGTATATATTCTGACTGTTAATGAAAAGTGAACACAAACGGAGGACACATAGGGTACTAAGTAGTGTACGTGGATTTTCACCTTTTAACATTGAAGGCAATGCAAGTCCACAAACATCTTACATTTTATTGTTTCTTGTATTGCTTTGTAAATAGCCAACGGCACTTTTGTAGCCGATTTCCTAAATTTAGGAAGTTAGATTGAGTTAATATAAAAGTTGCTGAGAGATGCTAAACATAAGCATTATAGTTACATACATAAACATATACTATGCATATACTACCAAATTTTCAAATAGTATTTATGTGTCATACGCTTGACCACATCAAGGAATTATATAATAAGTTATATATAAGTCCTTGACCACATGTGCGTCTAATGACAGGCCCAAGTTTGCGTACACTTATTAATATGCTTAATACATGATATAAAAACGAACCGTGCGCAGGTGGTCACTATTTCAGGTGTCACTGTGGTCATTTAAACAGTGACAGTTAAGCACATTATTGAAAGACTACACACTTTAATAGAAAAGTGAACAAAACGAGTACCAATCTTACTTCGCCGGGATCAGTTAGCTTAGTCGGTAGCGCTTACTATCAATACAGAGGTCGTAAGTTGTCCCCACCCGGCAAAAATCTCCATGGTGATTGATACACGACATTGCGTCTAATTTTCGTCTCATACCGCTGTTTCAAGGTATGATCGAGAACTGGTTGACATTTTAGGATTCAAAGGAAGAGTGGTTAGGTCACTGATAATGGCTAAGCCATCGATAGCATAAAATAACGTTAAATAGTCATATAAACAAATATACAAACTTCTATCTTCTACGGCAGGCCAGTTTTAATCTTATATATTTGTTGCAAGTTATTTATGTTTATGTCCTTAGATTAACAATAAAAATGTAAAACAAATAACATCAATATAAAAATAAACACAACATTTGTACAATTTAACAACTCAAATGTTAAATTTGAACACGAAAATGTGTTATATAATATTCCAACGTTTGGCCTTTCATAATCTTCTTTTTATACTAGTACACTATTCGGTATAGCATGGTCTAAGGGAGATAACGCGTACTGCCCAATATCCGCTTGAAACCATGCACATTGTGCGTCAGTATAGAGCTTATTCCAGCACCGAATAACAAATGCTTATTTTCCAGAATCATTTATATCAGTTCCTCACCCGGTAAAACGACTATCAATACCTCGACCGGAACAACGACTGGCAGTATTCAACTTGTAAAACGACCAGTAGTACCTCACCCGGTGGAACGACTAGCAGTATTTCACCCGATGAAACAACTAGTAGTACCTAAACCGGTAAAACGACAAGCATTACCTCACCCGGTGGAACGACTAGCATACCTCACCCGGTAAAACGACTAGCAGTACCTCTCCCGGTAAAACGATTGGCGGTACCTCATCTACTAAAATGACTAGCAGTTTTTCACCCAGTAAATTGACTAGCGGTACCTCATCCGGTAAAACGACTTGAAATAACTCACCCGGTAAAACGACTAGCGGTACCTCACCAAGTGGAACGACTAGCGGTACCTCACCTTATACAACGACTAGCAGTACCTCATCCGGTTAAACGACTAGCAGTACCTCACCCGGTAAAACGACTAGCGGTACCTCACCCAATACAACGACTAGCAGTACCTAACCCGGTAAAACGACTACCAGTACCTCTAACGTTAAAATGACTAGCGGTACTTCACCCGGTAAAACGACTAGCAGTACCTCTCACGTTGAAATGACTGGCAGTACCTCACACAGTGAAACGACTAACAGTTCTGTACCAGGTAAAACAACTAGCGGTACCTCACCCAGTGGAACGACTATCAGTACCTCATCCGATAAAACGACTAGCAGTACTTCCCCGTTGAAACGATTAGCGATACCTTACCCGATACAACGACTAGCAGTACCTCACCCGGTAAAATGACAACCAGTACCTCTCCTGTTTAAACGACTAGCAGAACCTCACCCAGTAGAATGACAAGCAGTACATCAACCGGTGGAATGACTAGCAGTACCTCACCCGGTGAAACAACTAGCAGTACCTCACCCGATGGAATGACTAGCAGTACCTCACCCGGTAAAACGACTAGCAGTACCTCACCCTGTAAAATGACTAACGGTACCTCACCCGATACAACTAGCGGTACCTCACTCAGTGAAACGACAAAGAGTACGTCATCCGGTAAAACGACCAGCAGTACCTCACCATGTGTAACGACTAGCAGTACCCCATCTGATAAAATGACTGGCAGTAACTCACTCGGTAAAACGACTACCTAATCCAGTGGAACGACTAGCAGTATCTCATCCGGTAAAACGATTATCAGTACCTCACCCGATACAACAATTAGCAGTACCTCACCCGTTGAAACGACTAGCAATACCTCACCCGGTGGAATGACCAGCAATACCTGACCTGGTAAAACGACTAGCAGTACCCTACCCGGTTAAATGACTTGCAGTACCTCACCCGGTGAAACGACTAGCAGTACCTCACCCGGTTAAACGACTAGCGGAGCCTCACCTGTTAAAATGACTAGCAGTACCTCACCCGTTGGAACGACTAGCGGTACCTCACCCGAAGAAACGACTAGCAGTACCTCACCAAGTAAAACGACTATCTCTAAACAACTAGCAGTACCTCACCCAGTAAAACGACTAGCAGTACCTCACCCGGTGAATCAACTAGCAGTACCTCACCCGATGAAACGACTAGCAGTACCTCACTCGGTAAAACGACTACCAGTACCTCGCTCGGTAAAACCACTAGCAGTACCTCACCCGGTAAAACGACTAGCAGTACATCACCCGGTAAATCCACTAGCAGTACCTCACCCGGTGAAACGACTAGCAGTACCTCACCCGGTAAAACGATTAGCAGTACCTCACCCGGTGAAACGACTAGCAGTACCTCACTCGGTGAAACGACTAGCAGAACCTCGCCCGGTAAAACGACTAGCAGAACCACTCCCGGTGAATCGACTAGCAGTACCTCACCCGGTGAAACGACTAGCAGTACCCCACCCGGTAAAACGACTTGCAGTACCCCACCTGGTAAAACGACTAGCATTACCTCACTCGGTGAAACGACTTGCAGTACCTCACCTGGTGAAATGACTAGCAGTACCTCAATCGGTAAAACGACTAGCAGTACCTCACTCGATGAAACGACTAGCAGTACCCCACTCGGTTAAACGACTAGCAGTATCCCACCCGGTAAAACGACTAGCAGTACCCCACTCGGTAAAACGACTAGCAGTACCTCACTCGGTGAAACGACTAGCAGTTTCTCACTCGGTAAAACGACTAGCAACACCCCACCCGGTAAAACGACTAGCAATACTCCACCCGGTAAAACGACTAGCAATACCCCACCCGGTAAAACGACTAGCAATACTCCACCCGGTAAAACGACTTGCAGTACCTCGCACGGTGAGAAGAAATATTCTTTGTCTTTAGTAAATCCCCGTCTCTACGTATTGATATCAATCAATGGCACAGGTTGATTTTCGGTCTTGTGGGTCAAGAGGAGACGGAGGTATAACCGACGCTTCCATAAATGTTTGCTAATATACTTTAATAGACTGAACAATTATCGCAGAATCTGCGTACGCCCCCTTTTCCCAAAACGACTTATCACATAAACGCCCATCTAAAATTGTATATAACGCATTTTTTTTTAAAAAAATCCACTCCTCAACGTGTAAAAAATTATTGAGAGTCTACCTCTCCTACTCCGTCCCCATCACCAATAACATGAGATCTTATTCCGCCACTGTTTCGGTTTTCTCCCACACCAGCGGGCGGCCATAACACCTACATTATAGCCTTTAGGAACTCGCCGCTCTAGTAACTGCCATGAATGACCCGGACCGACAGAGGAGGGAGGTAAAAGAAAAAAAAAAATATAGTTGTATTTTTTTAGTTTTTTAGGGCTTAATGTTGCAGTGACTTTTTAGAACCCTGTTTTGAATGGTCAGTACTTTAAAAATCACCACAGAAAATTTGACGATGATATTCTAATTACAGCCAAGTATGTGTCTTTATAGACTGGATGGGTCGAACCCATTGTGGGTCGATTGTTGACATATCATTTCTCTGGGAATTGAGAGGTAACGCAAAACCAGTGGATAAAAAAATGACTAAGGTATTTTAAGTTGCTCACCGACATTTTTTTTTAATTTTAAAGTATAAGTTTATTTTATTTTTCCATTGTTTACTACTTTGAATTCGTAATAATCACCATATTTGTGTCTCCAGTTATTTCGATGTTAATGCGTTGTCGACAATTGTGGACGTTTTAGACTTATGTTTTATTACACCTAATGTAAAATTGCTCACCGATAATTTTTTTTTTATTTTAAAGTATTTGTTAATTTTATGTTTCCATTGTTTACTACTTGGTATTCGTAACAAACACCATATTTGTGTCTCCAGTTCATTCGATGTTATTCACTAGAATCTAGACTTCACCATTAATCATCTGGCGAATGCCTCGTTCCAACGAAGAATGAGTGCTAATCTAATATAGTGTTGATATCACGTGACTCGTAAACAACTTGAACTGAAACGGACACGTTGTTTTTGTTGACAATTCTGTACCAAACAAACACGTTGCTTGCCAAAAAAAAAAAAACATGCACTCAGAATATTTCTTTAGCGTTATTGAGTTAGCGTCTATCAGCTCCCATTGATGTGTATAGATTAATAGAAACGCGTCAGAATGTGAACCGATATAAACCTTTGTTATTATAGAAGCCTTCGATATTTGTAAAGCTGTTTTGAATGATTTAATTACTTTATAAAAATGAATGATATGTAAGTTGTTTATATTGTGCATATACTTAATGAGTATTAATTTGTAATTTTTGTATGTATTGCTGTCTTTGCCATATCTCACGTAATAAATATTTTGTAAATGACCAAATGGATTTTTGTTGTCAAATTGCAAAAAAACTTGAAAACTTAAAATAACAAGAGTTGTCAGATGATAACAAAGCTTGTCACCGGGTGTTTAAGTCCAAAAAGGGCCATAACTGTGCCAAAGTGCAATCCAGAGTTATGGATCTCGTCTGTGTGTGTTCCATTGATGATGGTGAACAGACATGCGAAGTTTCATTCCCATCCAATAAGCGGTTGCATAGATATCTTAAACTTAAACGCAAAAGTTTAATCTGGGTGTCTACAGACGACGCCTGGGTCATGGCAATAGCTCTCCTTGGACTTTGTCCCGGCGAGTTAAAAATATGTGAATGGCGGAACTATTTTTACAATCGAGACAAGTAATGACCAAGAGAATAAATTAATCGATTTGGGGGTGAGGGTTGCGTTTTAGTAATACAAAACTATTATAATACATTGAAGGGCATATTGCAAATTCACTCTCTATTTTCAAAGACAACAAACTAATATACAAATAACCATAGTGACCCTAATGACCACAAGACAACAACGTAAACCACGCTTTAAATATGTAAACAGCAATTATTATTAATATTATATTCGTGTATCCGCGTCTCATAGTACACGTTGTATAATGAATAGCACCAAAATGTAGCTATCTCATGGTTTAAACCATTATTATGTACTATGCCATTTTCAAATTAGGAATACTGTAAAACTAAGACTACTTAACGATTAGATCTGAGATTTCACTTATTTATTATTGAATAGGATACATTTTGATACATAATATTCGGGCTGCACTATTAAACTTAAGGGTGGGTGATGTTGATAGATAACCTTACGCGGGTTTACTTTCTTACGTCAGATGATTTTCTGAGACATGGACAGAAATAAAAGACTTAGGAGGGATTTCTGTCAAACCATTCACAAGCTAGACTGGGTTATTAGTAAGGAGACTAAACAAAACACCATGACTTCGTACTACTTACAATTCACTTGTAATCGCCATCACTATTGCTATTAGAAGTATTCATCCGCCAATAACACGGTATACCATTTACAAACCAAAATGTCGTAGAGATTGATGCGAGGAATAAATTTGTATTTCTTGATCAGGATTTTTGACACTTTTAATATTTAGGGGATTGTAGGCGCAATGGATAGGAAAATAAGGGATTGGAAAGTTAGGAATTGGAAAGTAGGGGATATGGGAGTAGATGATTGTAAAGAAAGGAATTGGAGAGTAAACAATGAATTATATAAAAGCACGTGCGTCTTATTATCTAATTTTACAAATGTATTGAAAATACAACTACATATAAAATCATATTCGAAAATGAGTTTATAGTCATTTGGCTGTATAGATATGGCAACAAAATAATTTATTACCCACATACAAACACTTTCCCGTAATGTATTCATTAACTTTTTCTAAACGATGCATATTTATGTATTCATGGATACGGTATTTTAAATGTAAATTATGTTTGTTGTTGCGAAACGTAATCGGGGCAGATGGAATTGCTTGCACGTAGGAGATAATTATAGCTGTTGAAAATTCAATACAAAAGTCAAGGCTTTCCTGCTTTATTACAGTTCCACGTGCCTTTTAAGTGAATTAAACTATCGGACGGCACCGTATGTCATGCACTCGATGAAATAGAAAACGGATGAAATATTCTGGAATTTTAATCTATATGAGTGAAGTCAATTAGTTGTTATTAGAAATTGTTTCCAGGCTTCAAACGCTGTGTAATACTGGTGTCGAGATTGTAAATCCTGGTTCAGTCCTAACGATATTGTGATATTTTGGACTTGACTGGAGTATGTTGTATTGCCGATTCAAACAGAATACAATAACAATGATTGTGCCATTTGTGGCTTTTAACTAATTATACATACTTTTATTCATTAATACTTTCAATTATCAATGGTTTTTCTTAATTAACTTGTGTGTTTTTAAGACTTCAATTTAGGAGAGTAGGTTACATAATCAATTACATGTTTAAAGACACAAAGGAAGAAGTTAATTAATTGGGTTTAACATCAGTTTTATCATGTTATATATTGTAACACTAGGTATTTTTGATCGACCTAAATTTATCATATTTCACATTACGATTAGTATGACCGTGGACTTATTTGTTTGTGGTGAATATATTTTATTCAATGTAAGACATAATACAATGTTATAAAAAATGTTCAGGTATCATTACAAACACTATAATTTTGAAATTTAACATATTTTATGGTAATTGTATATAAGAGAACATTAATACAATGTCTTACAAGTAACATTTTGATTTTTTTTATATTTGGGAATATAAAGGTAAAGACGATTTAAAGAAAGTAAAAAATAAAAAAAAAGAGTTGAATGTTGATGAGTTATATAACCCGAACGATATATTTTGATAATATATGTTAAGCGCTTGATTGTTTGCTATACAAAAGTTATTGACTTCAGCCCAATTTTTTTTAAAAAATGAAATTCAAAAAACAAATATTTAATAGTTTCCGGATGACTATCCCAAAAATCACATAGGCTTGAGTTAACTAATTTACATAAAAAAAATGTAATAATGTATTCGGCCTTAGTTTTACCTTTATTGTAACTTTGAAATATACACAATGCATAGTTTTTAAATTTGTTGAACAATGCTTCCCACAGAAGGTGGGCTTCCCACAGAAGGTGGGGTACCATTTCATTACCAATATCAATTAACTTAATTTGCATGTTATGTAACATTTAAGCTGGAGAATTGCATTTCCTCAATTGCTGAAATAAAGGTATTTTTTTTTAAATTTCTAGTATATGCTCTGTTTTAACAATCATGTGTTTCCATCATTTGTAGCCGGGCCCGATTAGCTCAGTCGGTTACGCATCTGACTTTCAATCAAGGGGTCGTGAGTTCGAATCCTCCGTCTCCGTGATGATTGATATACGACATTGTGTCTCATTATCATTCGTCTCTCACCACTGATTCAAGTGGAAAAAATATCAGTTACTTGCGGAGATGGGGTGTGTTCGAGTACTGCTTAATCCCTGGAAACAGTGGTTACGTTAACTGATCATCTGTTAGCCCTCGATGGCATAACAATGACGCTCAATATTCAATCAATCAATCAATCAATCAATCAATCAATCAATCAATCCATCATTTCAGTACGGTTCGAATAATATTGAAATTGTTTAGAAATTCTGAATTACATATAATGTATAGTTGTTTTAATCTTTCAAAATTATAAAATGTCTTGTGTCTAGAATCATATATATCATGCATGGTTTTAATTCCTAACTATAACCATGATTTATAAAATAATATATTGCCATTATGTTTATTGAAAGAACGATTCCATATGTACTGTTTTAGTAGATAAGCATCGTCAATATCAAATTTAAAGTTAGTTTTGACCTAATTATATTATGTCACATGAAAACGGTGTTTCGCTGAAAAAATCTCTCAAAGATGAGGTTTCCGACATATTATTCCAATGAAGACATGTATATATACTTTTACCCAACTTGCCTTGATTGAATTTATAAACACTCTATATCTATCCTCTTCAGAACACCGTTTTCAATATCATTTTATATAAGGTTTATAGTGTTTATGGTAGGTGGTTCAGGCAGAGTTAGTGAAAAAATTAATTTGGGTAGTGAATTTGTTTTCATTACTGTACTTTAAAACAAATCGGCAATTTATGTGTTTTTTTCAAATCATTTAAGCAGTTTTCAAATTGTTCTTTTATTGAATTGTAGTTTAAATCTTTAGTTTTGTCGTTTGTGAAAACGATTCCGCATGTCGTTGCTGTTTTATTAGTTCAAACAAATTTCTTATTTTTACAAAATATTTTAAAGGAATTCTTTAAAGAGCCTACATGGAAAATAATCGATTTCTTTGAAATTATCTTTAAACCCAAAATGGAGCTAACCCTATCAATAAATAATATTAGATATTCAAATGAAGATTAATTTCCATTGAACAAAAGAGCGGCATCGTCTGCAAAAGCAGTGTATTGTATAATGTTGTTGCGTACCTTTACACCTTTAATAGTGCTAGCATTATTACAGGTTTATAAAATTTCTATAGCTAATATGAACAAATATAGAGACAGTTAGCATCTTAATAAAGTAATTTCATTCAGTCGATAAATTCGTTACCAAACTTTAAATACTGAAATGGTTTAAAAAACAAAACCATGGTCAAAAACAAAAGCACTGTCAAACGAATTTTCAAAACTAGCAAAGAATAACAGTCCCGGTCTACTGTCGTTATTCAAGTTGTCAATGCATTAAATGATGTCCTATATTTTCACCAATGTTACGTCATTTTTGAGAATCCTGTTATTACTATTGTCTGGTAATACTTTGTTCATTCTGTTAGCTATGGCTTTTCGATGCAATTTTATAGTCGACATTTAATAAGCTTATTGGTCTCCAGTTTGTCAATAGTGAAAGGTCTTTGTCTTTTTTAGAGAGAAGCCGTACAATGTTTTGTTTCTACAATGGTGTTAAAGTACCATGCATGAATGAGTTATTTATAAATTCAATGTAAAAGTGTTAAATGTCATTCTTAAATATTTTTAAAATTTCCGTTGATAACCCATCGGACCCTGGACTGTAACTATTTAAAGCTATTTTGTTCACATTCAGTTATAATACTATTACATAATTATAGTCGATTATCATGTAATTTGTTATTATTAAGATTATTCAATCCAGTCAGCATTTCAGCTCTTTTATTTTAATATCTGTTATATTTGCTTATTCATTTTTTATTGTTTAATACCTCATATAGTTTGGTTATGTGACTAGTCTTTATCTAATTTATACATGTATCTCTTTAAGACTTTTTTTCTAAACTTTGATTATTTGTTTCTTTTCTTTGAAGTATATTTTTAGCTGAGTTTCTTACTGTACCTTTTTTTAATTCCCTGATAATATTTGAATTCGAATTTATTTTAATTTTAGTTATATCCTTTATAGACTTTCTTATTATTTTTTGATATTCATTTTTTAAAATTTATTATTAATTTTAAAATATCATGGACCACGCGCGTCAACGATCTGTATTGATACCAAAATAAACAACTGAGTGGTCTGACCTGATACTTACAGAAATCTTACATTTAGTAAATGAGTTTAAGACATTTGATGAAACTTTGAAGAAGTCAAGTCTGCTATAAATAGGTGGTTTATTATTAGAATGCCTTGTATAATGACACGAATCATGGTTTAAGTTTGTCCATATGTTATGGATATCGTTATTTTCAATAATTGAGTCGTTTTTATTATCTTTATTTTTTTTGCTTTGTTAACACGTCCGTTATTTTGTCTTTTTTAGCGTCTAATATAGTGTTGAAGTCTACACCTATAAAATGAGTCATTGTCATTATCTTTTGTATATTTCTAATATATTTGAAAAATCTACATTGTCATTGCTTGGTCTGTAAACGTTTAAAATGGTATTTATTTCATTTGTTAGAAGTTTTAATGACTGTCTTCTTTGAACTATATTTCTGTATATTATAACCTTATATGAATGAATGAATGAATGAATGAATGAATGAATAAAGGAGCATTTCCACACCCACACTGTTCTTACTGTTACATGAGAAGAACGCTTTGTTGTTCCATTGTTTTTCCCATATATTAAACATTGTATATTCATAGTGGAGTTCTTGTAAAATAAATTGCATATTGGCTTGACTTTAGATATTCGCACAGCTGTATTCTTTTATCATATTCTCCAAGACTATTTACATTAAACGTACATACCTTAGCACTAATTTATAAAAAAAGGGAAGATAGTTTCGTTAACATTGCAATTCAATGGTTTGTAACATTGTTTTGCACATATAATGCATTATGGAACCGTGAACTTATATAAAGTGTATTGCTTGGCCGAGTTGGTCTAAGGCGCTATTTTCGAACAATCACTTATTTCTCACAACAGAGGTTCTGGCACTGCATCAGTCCACAAGAGTGATTATGTGCTTATTTCTGATGTTATTGTATTACGACTGTACTTTATGGTGGTAATTAACGTCTTACACGTATCTTTTATATTTATGATTGTTAAATATTTCTGGAACGTATCTAAAGTAGTGTTTTAGACAATATTTTTATATATAATATACAGCTACATTCCTTCCCTGTGGGAGATTGGGGATCATAGACGTATAGATATACATATGCATAAAACACTCTTATCAAAATATACCCGAGGACACAGTGGTTCAAAATCACACAATATATAATCAAAAGAAGACATGTCCACAGCACTCTAAAAAATAAAATTCATGAAAATGATCAAAGTGAATTAATCATTTTTACAGCTTTCGTAAGATGTGTAAATTAGAAACTGAAGTATAACATTGCAAATATACTGGAACTGGTATATTGGTACTTAAAGACCACGTAATTAAGACATACTGACATATACAGGGCAAATCAAAACAGAAGCACACATAAGCTTATAATGTTCCTTTCTACAGTTTCCATAGTTATGGTATTGTGGTGAGAAAAGGTAATGGTCAAATAGAATTCAGTATATATATGTATAACAGAGCTTACTCTTCAATGTACCGAGATTGTTATTCAAACAAAATGAAATACAGAACCAAAGTTCTATAATGCGACACTGATTACCTGGTGTCGATTACTGTTTAATATCTCCAACAGCTCAACATTTTATGTTGTTTTTGTATTTTTTTCTAGTTACATATTGAAATCTCTTTGATATGTTTTCAACAATGAATAACACCACTATATCGATATTTCTTAATATAGAACATTTCTTAAAAAACTAATCGAATCTGGTGAACATTCTAGCTGCTCCGACGGAGCACCAGAAAGCATACATACGGTATTCAATTATCTTGAGTTACAAACTCAAATTATTTTCTGTGAACATAAACAATTCATTAAATGAAAAAAAACTATGCAGTGAAATACATCAACAAAACATGGTGGCATTTTAAACAAACGCGCGAGTTATACAAATTCTACATGGAACTTTATCAGTTTTATTAGTATTCTTTTCAACTTCTCTGCGACATGCGACGCTGGTGCATCCATTAATTTGTTGTCATTGTCGCCTTTGCACGGGTTGTTACGGATTGAAGAAACAAAAAATCCCACAGCATTTGATCAAAGTCTTAACTAATTTAATAACCTAGAATAAGCACTACCCTTTCACACTTGAATCTTATTGTTTTTTTACATGAGTGCATGTGATACTTTATATATTGTTAGCACAATATCATTGGCATGTTTTTGACAATTGTGTTTACTAGAAGAGACACTGTTTCTAATCTTAAAATTTTTAAAACAATGTAGTTGGTTATAAGATTAGGGCCTAAAAATAAATTAAGTTACTGATGATGACCCATCAGCCTATAATACTAGGAAATTAAATTAAAATGAACAATTGCCTATCTAACCTTTCCATGGCAAGAAAAATGTAAGACAGTATCAGTTGTTTCTGATATAAATAACTTTGTTTGTTACTAAAACATGACATTACCGCTAGAGGAAAAGTACATGTGTGTCCTTGCATTCAAAGGAAGCCAGGGCACAAACGTTTTAAAACAATATTACCGTGGGCATTTTAGCAATAGTATACCGTCAAAATAACTGCTAACAAAACATAGTGGAAACTAACTATATCAACCGTTTTGTGATCAATTATTATTCATATTGTTACAGAAATTTAATATTAAAAAAACTAACACAATAAAAATTACCGCGCCGGTTTTGTAATCATTTTTTCTCATATTTGGCGGGAGATCTACATACAACTGGATTTTTCTTGAAATAAGTAAATATGTAGAACTAATCAATGATAAAATAGAATAAGTTATCCATCTTAATAATCAAACCTTTATTTCTTTAAATGTTCATACTACAATGTTATACAAGCATAATCAGTGCAAAAAAAGTCGGCGTCTTGGTGCAAATGATAACAATACAATGATTAATTCATATCCATCAAATGACCATTGAGTAAAGAATGCTGTGGTCAAGAACATGAAAAAAAAACACTACGATTATTTTGATTATTTCCATAATCTTTAATAAAACGTGTAAAAGCAACGGAATCGAATTACACTATGGCTGCGGTATAACACGCAGTCTGGAATAGATCTGACGTACGAGTGTAATTGTTGGCTAGTACTGAACGTCAAACTGTTTCTTACCAAAGATGGAAATGCTTTTTCAGTTAAAGGCCTCATTTACATGCTTATCAACAGACTCTAAATGATTGCTAATATGTACTCCATTATATGCATTTTTATCATAAGTATATTAACCAACCCAACAATCATTTCTAATTGATTGCGTATTAAGCGTCATTTTTATGCCATCGAGGGCTAACAGACGATCAGTTAACCTAACCACTGTTTCCTGGAATTAACCAGTACTCGAGCACATCCCATCTCCGCAAGTAACTGATAACTTTCCCACTTGAATCAGTGGTGAGAGACGAATGATAATGAGACACGATGTCGTATATCAATCATCACGAAGACTGTTGCCGGGCGGGTGATTCGAACTTACGACCCCTTGATTGATAGTCAGATGCGTAACCGACTGAGCAAATCGGGCCAAGCAAATCATTTCTAAAAGAGGACACTTTGAAAAATCGAATAGCTTGATATAATACAAATTTTGTTTAATACCACTTAAATATATTTCGTAATATATATAATATTGCATATTAACAGATATAATGATTTTACTCTCAATTTTACGTTTGACTGTATTCTCACTTTGAAACACCAATTTGTTTTTAATAACTTATAATGAATTTACATATTATGCTATCAAAAATAGTGACAGATAAGCCTGTTTAGGCTGGGTACACTTTTTTGTTACAATTATTATATTTGTTTGTCTATGTTTGTATTATATTGTAATCATGTCACATTAATAAACAAATAAAATATAAAAATAATCTTTGTTTGCATTCACAAAAAAAAAAATCAGTAAATTTGAAGACATACTTTGAGCAGCGATTATTTGGTGCTAAAACAGCGATTTTAGTCACGTCATACATGCACGAGATGTTGCAGAAAGCAAAAACAAAGCTTCCCAGATCATTTAATTAGCCTAGCCTCGTTCCCAGACATGGTGACTTTTTATTTTTCTAAAACTGCGCAACATTTCCTCGACTCATATCTGGAACTTGAGACTCAGCAGACAGTCGACCTTTATTATTGCATAACTATTTGCCAAAATAGGTATATAGCTTTACACAGCAGTTAGCATGTACATAGTGTTGAAATAATGGAACTGTTTGGTTAGACATCTAGATTCAGGGTTGGTGCCATGTAGCAACATTAAATAATGGTAATGCTGGACATCTAGATTCAGGGTTGTTGTTATATAACAACATGAAATAATGGTAATGTTGGACATCTGGATTCAGGGTTGGTGCCATGTAACAACATTAAATAATGGTAATGTTGGCCATCTAAATTCAGGGTTGGTGCCATGTAGCAACATTAAATAATGGTAATGTTAGACATCTGGATTCAGGGTTGGTGCCATGTAATAACATTAAATAATTGTAATGTTGGCCATCTAGATTCAGGGTTGTTGCCATGTAACAACATTAAATAATGGTAATGTTAGACATCTGGATTCAGGGTTGGTGCCATGTAACAACATTAAATAATTGTAATGTTGGCCATTTAGATTCAGGGTTGTTGCCATGTAACAACATTAAATAATGGTAATGTTAAACATCTGGATTCAGGGTTATGCCATGTAACAACATTAAATAATGGTAATGTTAGACATCTAGATTCAGGATTGTTCCCATATAACAACATTAATTTATGGTAATGTTGGATAAGACATCTAGATTCAGGATTGTTGTCATGTAGCAACATGAAATAATGGTAATGTTGGATTAGACATCTAGATTCAGGTTTGTTGCCATGTAACAACTTGAAATAATGGTAATGTTGGATTAGACATCTAGATTCAGGTTTGTTGCCATGTTACAACATGAAATAATAGTATTGTTCGACACCTAGATTCATGATATTGCCATGTTACAACATTAAATAATGGTAATGTTTGATTAGACATCTAGATTCATGGTTGTTGACATGTAACAACATGAAATAATGGTAATGTTGGATTAGACATCTAGATTCAGGTTTGTTGCCATGTAACAACGTTAAATAATGGTAATGATGGATTAGACATCTAGATTCAGGATTGTTGTCATGTAGCAACATAAATAATGGTAATGTTGGATTAGACATTTAGATTCAGGTTTGTTGTCATGTAGCAACATAAATAATGGTAATGTTGGATTAGACATTTAGATTCAGGAGTGTTGTCATGTAGCGACATAAATAATGGTAATGTTGGATTAGACATTTGATTCAGGTTTGTTGCCATGTAACAACATTAAATAATGGTAATGTTTGATTAGACATCTAGATTCAGGATTGTTGCCATGTAACAACATGAAATAATGGTAATGTTGGATTAGACATCCAAGTAACAACATGAAATAATGGTTATGTGGGATTAGACACCTAGATTCAGGATTGTTGTCATGTAGCAACATAAATAATGGTAATGTTGGATTAGACATCTAGATTCAGGATTGTTGCCATGTAACAACATGAAAAAAATGGTAATGTTGATTAGACATCTAGATTCATGGTTGTTGCCATGTAACAACATGAAACAGTGGTAATGTTGATGAGACATCTAGATTCAGGGTTGTTGCCATGTAACAACATGAAAAAATGGTAATGTTGATTATACATCTAGATTCATGGTTGTTGCCATATAACAACATGAAAAAATGGTAATGTTGATTAGACATCTAGATTCATGGTTGTTGCCATGTAACAACATAAATAATGGTAATGTTGGATTAGACATCTAGATTCAGGGTTGTTGCCATGTAATAACATGAAATAATGGTAATGTTGGATTAGACATCTAGATTCAGGATTGTTGCCATGTAACAACATAAATAATGGTAATTTGGATTAGACATCTAGATTCAGGATTGTTGTCATGTAGCAACATAAATAATGGTAATGTTGGATTAGACATCTAGATTCAGGATTGTAGCCATGTAACAACATAAATAATGGTAATGTTGATTAGATATCTAGATTCAGGGTTGTTGCCATGTAACAACATAAATAATGGTAATGTTGGATTAGACATCTAGATTCAGAATTGTTGCCATGTAACAACATAAATAATGGTAATGTTGATTAGACATCTAGATTCAGGATTGTTGCCATGTAACAACATAAATAATGGTAACGTTGGATTAGACATCTAGATTCAGGATTGTTGTCATGTAGCAACATAAATAATGGTAATGTTGGATTAGACATCTAGATTCAGGATTGTAGCCATGTAACAACATAAATAATGGTAATGTTGATTAGATATCTAGATTCAGGTTTGTTGCCATGTAACAACATAAATAATGGTAATGTTGGATTAGACATCTAGATTCAGGTTTGTTGCCATGTAACAACATAAATAATGGTAATGTTGGGTTAGACATCTAGATTCAGGTTTGTTGCCATGTAACAACATAAATAATGGTAATGTTGGGTTAGACATCTAGATTCAGGTTTGTTGCCATGTAGCAACATAAAATAATGGTAATGTTGGATAAGACATCTAGATTCATGGTTGTTGCCATGTAACAACATAAATAATGGTAATGTTGGATAAGACATCTAGATTCAGGATTGTAGCCATGTATCAACATTAATAATGGTAATGTTGATTAGACATCTAGATTCATGGTTATTGCCATGTAGCAACATAAATAATGGTAATGTTGGATTAGACATCTAGATTCAGGTTTGTTGCCATGTACAACGTTAAATAATGGTAATGTGGGATTAGACATCTAGATTCATGGTTGTTGCCATGTAGCAACATAAATAATGGTAATGTTGGATTAGACATCTAGATTCAGGTTTGTTGCCATGTAACAACATTAAATAATGGTAATGTTTGATTAGACATCTAGATTCAGGTTTGTTGCCATGTAACAACATAAATAATGGTAATGTTGGGTTAGACATCTAGATTCAGGTTTGTTGCCATGTAGCAACATAAAATAATGGTAATGTTGGATAAGACATCTAGATTCATGGTTGTTGCCATGTAGCAACATAAATAATGGTAATGTTGGATAAGACATCTAGATTCAGGATTGTAGCCATGTAACAACATAAATAATGGTAATGTTGATTAGACATCTAGATTCATGGTTATTGCCATGTAGCAACATAAGTAATGGTAATGTTGGATTATACATCTAGATTCAGGTTTGTTGCCATGTAACAACGTTAAATAATAGTAATGTGGGATTAGACATCTAGATTCATGGTTGTTGCCATGTAGCAACATAAATAATGGTAATGTTGGATTAGACATCTAGATTCAGGGTTGTTGCCATGTAGCAACATAAATAATGGTAATGTTGGATAAGACATCTAGATTGATGGTTGTTGCCATGTAGCAGCATAAATAATGGTAATGTTGGATAAGACATCTAGATTCAGGGTTGTTGCCATGTAACAACATAAAATAATGGTAATGTTGGATTAGACATCTAGATTCAGGGTTGTTGCCATGTAACAACATAAAATAATGGTAATGTTGGATTAGACATCTAGATTCATGGTTGTTGCCATGTAACAACATAAATAATGGTAATGTTGGATTAGACATCTAGATTCAGGGTTGTTGCCATGTAACAACATAAAATAATGGTAATGTTGGATTAGACATCTAGATTCAGGGTTGGTGCCATGTAACAACATAAAATAATGGTAATGTTGGATTAGACATCTAGATTCAGGGTTGGTGCCATGTAACAACATAAAATAATGGTAATGTTTGATTAGACATCTAGATTCATGGTTGTTGCCATGTAACAACATAAAATAATGGTAATGTTGGATTAGACATCTAGATTCAGGGTTGTTGCCCTGTAACAACATAAAATAATGGTAATGTTGGATTAGACATCTAGATTCAGGGTTGTTGCCATGTAACAACATAAAATAATGGTAATGTTGGATTAGACATCTAGATTCAGGGTTGTTGCCATGTAACAACATAAAATAATGGTAATGTTGGATTAGACATCTAGATTCAGGGTTGTTGCCATGTAACAACATAAAATAATGGTAATGTTGGATTAGACATCTAGATTCAGGGTTGTTGCCATGTAACAACATAAATAATGGTAATGTTGGATTAGACATCTAGATTCAGGGTTGGTGCCATGTAACAACATAAATAATGGTAATGTTGGATTAGACATCTAGATTCAGGGTTGTTGCCATGTAACAACATAAATAATGGTAATGTTGGGTAAGACATCTAGATTCAGGGTTGTTGCCATGTAACAACATAAATAATGGTAATGTTGGATTAGACATCTAGATTCAGGGTTGGTGCCATGTAACAACATAAAATAATGGTAATGTTGGATTAGACATCTAGGTTCAGGTTTGGTGCCATGTAACAACATAAAATAATAGTTATGTTTGATTAGACATCTAGATTCAGGGTTGTTGCCATGTAACAACATAAAATAATGGTAATGTTGGATAAGACATCTAGATTCAGGGTTGGTGCCATGTAACAACATAAATAATGGTAATGTTGGATAAGACATCTAGATTCATGGTTGTTGCCATGTAGCAACATGAAATAATGGTAATGTTGAATTAAACATCTAGATTCAGGGTTGTTGCCATGTAGCTAAATCAGTGTTGCTGTAGAATTCGATACCAGAATAGAACCGAATACAACTTAATTGCGTAACGTCTCACTACACAGCTGTGCCCCTTTTATTGCCACTGTTACATGATTCTTGCGCTTAGAATAGCCCTAAATAGTTTGGTTTGACATGTTTTCAAAATGATTCATGAGGGCTTTGGGTTCTTGCCGAAGAAGATGGCATATCCTATACTGCAATAAGACATCACTGGTGTTAAAAGAGTGATACAGGATTTTAACAGGTGCATGTATTTATGAGTATTAGAGGACTTTATTTTTAAATTTGTCACTGTGCTGTCTCTAAAAATACCAAGCTGTTCAACCTACTAGTTAGTGTGCACTTTTATGTGCGGATATGTCTTTGCAATGAAAAACATACTTTAAAAACTATTATATGAGGAAGAATTATTTACTGTGTAATTTCTAGACCTTATTTTATATAAAACAAACATAACTGTGTAATGAGACCTGAAGCCAGAGTTAAAAGAGCGTTGAGGGGTGTTGCATAATTTCTCATCCCACTTGAACAAAGTCAATAAAACCGCGTTTATCAATTTCTTCTGTTGGTTGCATTCTGTATTTGAAACGGATTTTTTTCCCTAATTAATATTACATAATTATCATCATACATTGTATAATTGCCATTTTAAATAATAGTATAACCATACGTTGTATGTACAGTATATAGATATATGTGTGTATACGTACGTTTACTTTGTTATTTCACATATATGTTTTTCAGCGCATGATTTGTTTTTAGTTGAAGATTAGCTGTCATGTATGCTGCAGTCAAAATAAAATATCTATATTCTGTATATCTGTATGTAACTCAGTTCGTACAAGTTTGTCCTAAGTATATTGTACATTAATTGGTATCAAGCAATAAACACATCAACAAAGAGGATTGCGTATATTATGACATCGATTGCTTGGCGATAATATCTGTTTCTTCCATTTCCCTCAAGTCAACTTAACTTAACTTGTTTTTCTTTAATTTGTTTCACGTGTTCAAAGCGAAATTGCTTTGATTTTTGACAATTGATTGCAACAACCATATCGATATTTCTCATTATAGAACATTTTCTTGAAGTAACTTAATGAAACTTGGTGAACGTTCCCTCCAGCTATAGCGACTGCAGACACAAATTAATTGATAGTAACTCACATATTTAATTGTAATAGCTGTGTAATTCAGTGTGTCAATGGAGCGAAGTGAAAAGTTTAACAAACGCAAAACTTATCCAAGTTATACTAAAGTGACTAATTTTATCAGAAATCTATTTTGTTTTATAACCGTTATTCTTACAAAATATTCCATAATACAGACACATACATATCCTTATAAAACGAACCTTGCGTTAGTAGAAGGGTTTTAACCTTTATTTCCCCCCATTTACATCTGACGTAAACACAGAAGTGTCTTAACCAATATTTCCCCCTATTACATCTGACGGAAACACAGAAGTGTCTTAACCAATATTTCCCCCACTTACATCTGACGGAAACACAGAAGTGTCTTAACCAATATTTCCCCCACTTACATCTGACGTAAACACAGAAGTGTCTTAACCTATATTTCCCCCACTTTTATCTGACGTAAACACAGAAGTGTTTTAACCTATTTTCCCCCACTTACATCTGACGTAAACACAGAAGTGTCTTAACCTATTTTCCCCCACTTACATCTGACGGAAACACAGAAGTGTCTTAACATATACTTCCCCCACTTACATCTGACGTAAACACATAAGTGTCGGTACAGAAGCAACCGATCTGCAACCTTTTCCGAGCTGTGAGACTGCATGCATAAACCTGATTGATAATTACAATGAGGCTGGTTGTGACCTGTATTGATACAAGTACTCCTTAATTTATGCATCGTCTTCTCCAACAAAGAGATTTGATTCGGAAATGAAACTTGATGATAAGTTTGTCGTTCTATAAAGTATCGATGATTTTTAATCTATAACGCGTTCAGGACAACATGATGAGGAATGTAATGAATAGCCAACAATAGACACAGTGTATGTATATAATATACGTAAGTAAAACGCACAAACACGGAGAAAGATTTCTATTCTCGGTCTATTACGTATTTCAGTTAATGAAAATAGTGGGTATTCTTATTGTAAGTCATTGTCATACACAAAACACATGGATACTGGACATGTAAAACACATACACTTCAAACTGTGTAGACCTACGAATACATTAACGTCATAAAGGATATCAAAATGGATTCGCCGGTGAATCTAAAGGAGAGCAGTTAGTGGGCAGGCAGTGCGGACTCACCTACTGGAATGGTGAACATTAACTAATGCATACCTTTATTATATGAATTATTTATCGAATGAGTAGCAAACACTGAGCAAACTCAACATTGATGTATCACCTGGGACATAAGAAATGTTGTAAAATAGGTAAACAGTTTATATCAACTCGAACATCGATGTATCACCATGGACATTAAGACATGTTGTAAAATAGGTAAACAGTTTATATTAACTCGAACATCGATGCATCACCTAAGACATTAAGACATGTTGTAAAATAGGTCAACTGTTTATATTAACTCGAACATCGATGCATCACCAGGGACATTAAGACAAGTTGTAAAATAGGTAAACAGTTTATATTAACTCGAACATCGATGCATCACCTAAGACATTAAGACATGTTGTAAATAGGTCAACTGTTTATATCAACTCGAACATCGATGCATCACCTGGGACATTAAGACATGTTGTAAAATAGGTAAACAGTTTATATTAACTCGAACATCGATGCATCACCTGGGACATTAAGACAAGTTGTAAAATAGGTTAACTGTTTATATCAACTCGAACATCAATGCATCACCTGGGACATTAAGACAAGTTGTAAAGTAGGTCAACTGTTTATATCAACTCGAACATCGATGCATCACCTGGGACATTAAGACATGTTGTAAAATAGGTCAACTGTTTATATCAACTCGAACATCGATGCATCACCTGGGACATTAAGACATATTGTAAAATAGGTCAACTGTTTATATCAACTCGAACATCGATGCATCACCTGGGACATTAAGACATTTTGTAAAATAGGTTAACTGTTTATATCAACTCGAACATCGATGCATCACCTGGGACATTAAGACATGTTGTAAAATAGGTTAACTGTAAATATTAACTCGAACATCGATGCATCACCTGGGACATTAAGACATGTAAAATAGGTCAACTGTTTATATCAACTCGAACATCGATGCATCACCTGGGACATTAAGACATTTTGTAAAATAGGTAAACTGTTTATATCAACTCGAACATCGATGCATCACCTTGGACATTAAGACATTTTGTAAAATAGGTAAACTGTTAATATTAACTCGAACATCGATGCATCACCTGGGACATTAAGACATGTTGTAAAATAGGTAAACAGTTTATATTAACTCGAACATCGATGCATCACCTGGGACATTAAGACATGTTGTAAAATAGGTAAACTGTTTATATTAACTCGAACATCGATGCATCACCTGGGACATTAAGACATGTTGTAAAATAGGTAAACTTTTTATATCAACTCGAACATCGATGCATCATCTGGGATATTAAAAATGTGGTTAAAAAAGTATTTGTTTCAATTTTACTTGAATGCTCTTTTTGAATTAGATTTAAGTATGAAATCAAAAACTATTGTATTTATAATTGTTATCTGAAAATCACACTGAACCAATATACTGTGACTAGTAGAGTCACAGACATACAAATGTTCCTATTTACGCAACACCACCAATATATACAGTCTGTACAGCAGAGACGGCAACATACAAATGTTCCTATTTACGCAACACCACAAATATATACAGTCAGTACAGCTGAGACGGCAACATACAAATGTTCCTATTTACGCAACACCACAAATATATACAGTCAGTACAGCAGAGACGGCAACATATAAATGTTCCTATTTACGCAACACCATAAATATGTACAGTCAGTACAGCAGAGACGCTAACATATAAATGTTCCTATTTACGCAACTAAAACAAATAAACAGTCAGAACAGCAGAGACGGCAACATACAAATGTTCCTATTTACGCAACACCACTAGTATACAGTCAGTACAGCAGAGACACCGACATGCACATGTTCCTATTTACGCAACACCACAAATATACAGTCAGTACAGCAGAGACGGCAACATACACATGTTCCTATTTAAGCAACACCACTAGTATACAGTCCGTACAGCAGAGACGGCAACATACAAATGTTCCTATTTACGCAACACCACAAATAAACAGTCAGTACAGCAGAGGCGCTAACATACAAATGTTCCTATTTACGCAACACCACAAATATATACAGTCAGTACAGCAGAGACGCTAACATACAAATGTTCCTGTTTACGCAACACCACAAATATACAGTCAGTACAGCAGAGACGGCAACATACAAATGTTACTATTTACGCAACTCTACTAGTATACAGTCCGTACAGCAGAGACACCGACATACAAATGTTCCTATTTACGCAACACCATTTTTATACAGTGAGTACAGCAGAGACACCGACATACAAATGTTCCTATTTACGTAACACCACTATTATACAGTCAGTACAGCAGAGACGGCAACACACAAATATTCCTATTTACGCAACACCACTATTATACAGTCAGTATAGCAGAGACACAGACATACAAATGTTCCTATTTACGCAACACCACTATTATACAGTGAGTACAGCAGAGACACCGACATACAAATGTTCCTATTTACGTAACACCACTATTATACAGTCAGTACAGCAGAGACGGCAACACACAAATGTTCCTATTTACGCAACACCACTATTATACAGTCAGTATAGCAGAGACGTCAACATACAAATGTTCCTATTTACGCAACACCACTATTATACAGTCAGTATAGCAGAGACACAGACATACAAATGTTCCTATTTACGCACCACCACTAGTATACAGTCAGTACAGCAGAGACGGCAACATACAAATGTTCCTATTTACGCAACACCACCATTATACAGTCAGTACAACATATAAACCCAATCCTAATGATAATGATGTTTTTTTTTGTATTGTATTTCAAATCTGCAAATATTTGTTGTACTTTTTTTACAAAATGTTCAATCAATGGCTATTCGGGCTCGATTATGAAAAATGCAATACAGATGATGACAAACTCAGAGAAATCACTTGTTTTTGTTCAAGCATTGCAATTGTTTATAAAACTATAACTTTCTAATAATTTTATTCTATGTTACTTTGTATTTAAGGAATGTTTGTAAATAACGTTATAGGAACATATGACCGAGCCAAGTTGTATATATATGTCAATAATATATTTAAACTCTTACGACACAATTAAGATATGACAATTTCATTTAAACCAAATCATTGGGAATGTTAGATATGATCAACTGTGCGTTCTATGGTAAGGTTGACTCGGTTGAACGACAAGCGTTTATGGGGTTCAGATGACCGGTATGTCAATCATACATTTCAACATATGTATTAAAGATCCAATAATATATGTTCAACAATAGAAGTATAACATTTTAGGGAAACAGCCAGACGAATATTATGATATAAAACATTAATAGCAAAATCCTAACAACTTCTACAGTTTATATATAGAATCAGAGACCAACTCTGAGCAAACGGTCAGTCAACCCAAAATTATCGCGACTTAGAAACTTTTATCTTACTAAAACCAGACAGTTTACTTACAGATCATAAACATTAAGTACTACTACTAAATGTAATTGCCTTGTTGGTTAATAAAATTGATTTGAGTATTAATGCAATAAATGGAACAGACGAGCACATCAATTTTGATACAAAATTGCCGTTGTTATTTGGCTATATGTAGCCAAATATATATCACTATCGCCAAAACTAACAAACTCAATAGTACGCATATAAAAAAAATCAATTTAACCAATTTGGAAAAAAATATAAGCATCTGTATTCCAAACTGCATCCTTTGCCTAAATTCATCAATAAATTGAGTATAAGAATCGGACTCGGACTAAACTCTAACATTTCGTAAATCCCTGTAAATATGCATTTGTGGATAAGACAGGTGATCATGTAACATTTTCTGTTAAATAATCATTTAAACTGGTAGATACTGCAAATATATATAATGATTTAATTGTTTAATAGATGTTTATTGAATCTTAAATTCTTGACATTTTGAGTCCGAGTCTAAATCTCTGACTTAAAAATATTGATGAATTTAGGTCCGGGAGTATATAAACAACAATATAGGCAATTGCTTATTGGAATCCTTCTTTACATTCTAATTTCTATTTTGAAAAATGGCTTTTATGTAACCAAATAAAATTGGTTTTATGTAACCGAATACAATGGGTTTATGTAACCGAATAAAATGGGTTTTAATAACTGTTACAGAGACACATTCCTATATAAAAATCCAAAAGCATACACATGGCTTAACACTAGTGTAGACACAGAGACGTTTATTTGGTTCTATCTATTGTTCAACATTTAACTGTTTTTCTTGCCAAGGTCATATATTTATATAAATATAATTGAAATAATATTTTCCAATGTATTGTTTGCTTATGTACTGTTGCCCTGAATGTTGTGTCTCCTGTCGACATAAAGTTTTATTTTCTTCTCCTGTGAATCATTTTCATTGTACATCTAATATAGTTATATAATATATACAGCGTATATGAGTTGGCATTGGTCTCAGATTCCTATATAATAAGTATTATGTTCAGATATAAGCCGGATATTCATTGTTTTCAAATACATATGAAATAGGCATTGATTCCTATATAATTAGGATTATGTTCAGATATTAGACGGTTATACATTGTTCTCAGATACATATGAAATAGACATTGGTCTCAGATTCCTATAGAATAAGCATTATGTTCAGATATAAGCCGGGTACCCATTGTTCTCAGATACAAATGAAATAGGTATTGATCTCAGATTCCTATATGATAAGCATTATGTTCAGATATTAGCCGGGTATCCATTGTTCTCAGATGCATATGAAGCAGGCATTGGTCTCAGATTCCTATATAATAAGCATTATGTTCAGATTAATAGCCGGGTATCCATTGTTCTCAGATGTATATGAAGTAGGCATTGATCTCAGATTCCTATTTATTAAGCATTATGTTCAGATATAAGCCAGGTATCCATTGTTTTCAGATACACATGAAAAAGGTACTGATCTCATATTCCTATATAATAAGCATTATGTTCAGATATAAGCCGGGTAGTCATTATTCTCAGATACATATGAAATAGGCATTGATCTCAGATTCCTATATAAAAAGCATAATGTGCAGATATAAACCGGGTATCCATTGTTCTCAGATGTAAATGAAGCAGGCACTGATCTCAGATTCCTATTTATTAAGCATTATGTTCAGATATTAGCCAGGTATCCATTGTTCTTAGATACATATGAAAAAGGTATTGATCTCAGATTCCTATATAATAAGCATTATGTTTAGATATAAGCCGGGTAGCCATTATTCTCAGATGTATATGAAATAGGCATTTATCTCAGATTCCTATACAATAAGTATTGTGTTCAGATATAAGCCGGGTATTCATTGTTCTCAGATGCATAAGAATTAGGCATTGATCTCAAATTCCTATATATTAAGCATAATTTTCAGATATAAGCCGGGTATCCATTGTTCTCAGATACGTATGAAACAAGGATTGATCTTCGATTCCTATATAATAAGCATTATGTTAATATAAAAGCCGGATATCCATTGTTCTCAGATACATATGAAATAGGCACTGATCTCAGGTGCCTATATAATAAGCATTATGATCAGATATAAGCCAGGTATCCATTGTTCTCTGATATATATGAAATAGACTTTGATCTCAGATTCCTATATAATAAACATTATGTTAAGATTGAAGCCAGGTATTCATTGTTCTCAGATACACATGAAATAGGTATTGATCTCAGATTCCTATATAATAGGCATTATATTTAGATATAAGCCGTGTAGCCATTATTCTCAGATGTATATGAAACAGGCATTGATATCAGATTCCTATATAATAAGCATTATGTTCAGATATAAGCCGGATATCTATTGTTCTCAGATGCATATGAAACTGGCATTGATTTCAAATTTCTATATAATAAGAATGATGTTCAGATATAAGCTCGGTATGCATTGTTCTCAGATACATATGAAATAGGCATTTATCTCAGATTCCTATATAATTAGTATTATGTTCAGATATAAGCCAGGTATCCAATGTTTTCAGATGCATATGAAACTGGCATTGATTTCAAATTTCTATATAATAAGAATGATGTTCAGATATAAGCTCGGTATGCATTGTTCTCAGATACATATGAAATAGGCATTTATCTCAGATTCCTATATAATTAGCATTATGTTCAGATATAAGCCAGGTATCCAATGTTTTCAGATACATATGAAATAGGCACTGATCTCAGATTCCTATATAATAAGCATTATGTTCAGATATAAGCCAGGTATCCATTATTCTCAGATGTATATGAAACAGGCATTGACTTCAGATTCGTATATAATTAGCATTATGTTCAGATATAAGCCAGGTATCCAATGTTCTCAGATGCATATGAAACTGGCATTGATTTCAAATTTCTATATAATAAGAATGATGTTCAGATATAAGCTCGGTATGCATTGTTCTCAGATACATATGAAATAGGTTTTTATCTCAGATTCCTATATAATTAGCATTATGTTCAGATATAAGCCAGGTATCCAATGTTTTCAGATACATATGAAATAGGCACTGATCTAAGATTCCTATATAATAAGCATTATGTTCAGATATAAGCCAGGTATCCATTGTTCTCAGATGCATATGAAACAGGCATTGATCTCTAATTCCTATATAATAAGCATTATGTTCAGATATCAGCCAGGTATCCATTGTTCTTATATGCATATGAAACTGGCATTGATCTTCGATTCCTAAATAATAAGCATTATGTTCAGATAAAAGCCGGATATCCATTGTTCTCAGATACATATGAAGTAGGTATTGGTCTCAGATTCCTTTATAATAAGCATTATGATCAGATATAAGCCAGATATCCATTGTTCTCAGATACATATGAAATAGACATTGATCTCAGATTCCTATATAATAAGCATTATGTTCAAATATAAGCCAGGTATCCTTTGTTCTCAGATACGTATGAAATAGGTATTGATCTCAGATTTCTATATAAAAAGCATTATGATCAGATATAAGCAAGGTATCCATTTTTCTCAGATACATATGAAACAGGCATTGATCTCAGATTCCTATATAATAAGCATCATGTTCAGATATAAGCCAGGTATCCATTGTTCGCAGATACATATGAAATAGGTATTGATCTCAGATTCCTAAATAATAAGCATTATGTTCAGATATAAGCCGGGTAGCCATTGTTCTCAGAAACACATGAAATAGGTATTGATCTCAGATTCCTATATAATAAGCATTATGTTCAGATATAAGCCGGGTAGCCATTGATCTGAGATACACATGAAATAGGTATTGATCTCAGATTCCTATATAATAAGCATTATGTTCAGATATAAGCCAGGTATCCATTGTTCTTAGATACATATGAAATAGGCATTGATCTTCGATTTCTATATAATACGCGTTATGTTCAAATATATGTGAGGTATCCATCGATCCCATATACATATATTGTATGTATTGTTTTTAGATACTTACTGAGTGTGCAGTGATAGAGTATGTATTTTCAGAGATACACATATAATTTGTATTGTTTCGATAATTTACATTGTTCTCATATACAATAGCAATCGTTCCCGGATACCCTCAGAGCATTGTTTCTAAACACAGGAGCTAATATTTCAAGACAACCTTAAAATATATTTTGATTCTAAATACAGGATATCCGAAGAATATTCATCGTTTTTAAATACACGAGGAACCAATCCCAGATTCTTTTAGAATTTGCCTTCATTCGATACCTATGTGCAACCATTCCTTAATACCCTTGGAATATGCATTGTACCTTTAGTGTATTATTCTCTCCAGATACATTGTATTCGTGAAACAAATTTAACTTTTTATCATTGTTATTATCCCCACACCTCCACTCCGGAGAGATAGAAAGTTCTCTGATAAAAACTAAAACATTTTATTAATTTAGCCTTAAATAGAATAACAAATGAAAGAAGTTTGTTACATTAAAGTTCATAATGAAAAAAAAAATGTTTTCCAGAAATTCACTGTGTTGTTTTATCTCATAGAAGCACAGACAACAACCGACAAATTTAAATGATGACGTATACGGTGTTACTCAATTTGTTAATTAGGGGTAATGAAATAGACAATACTCCTCGCACTGCCAGAATAAATTGAAGTGATCTTATTTTCTAGCAGCTCTCAAAGAAACAAGAAATAATAACAACACGGAATCATATAACGGATTGACACACTTCACATACTACTGCTGTTGTCATACATGTAGTCAATAGTATCTGATCTTTTAGAATAATATAAAACATTATATTAACATATCTGCACTTGTTTGCCACAAAGATTAAGCGGAGCCTCTTCCGTGTAACAATTGATAACATCATTTTTTGGGTTGACCATTATTAAAAAACATAAATAACGTATTATTTTTTCGGTTTGTTCTTATTTGAAAATTGTTTTTCAATGCCAACAATTAATCCCAACTCTTATTTATTTCTTTATTAAAACTTAACGTGTATGGTAACATCAAGAAATACACGTGTATGGTAACATCAAGAACTACACGTGTACGGTTACATCAAGAACTACACGTGCATGGTAACATCAAGAACTACACATGTATGGTAACATCAAGAACTACACGTGCATGGTAACATCAAGAACTACACATGTATGGTAACACCAAGAACTACACGTGTATGGTAACATCAAGAACTACACGTGCATGGTAACATCAAGAACTACACGTGCATGGTAGCATCAAGAACTAAACGTGTATGGTTACATCAAGAACTACACGTGCATGGTAACATCAAGAACTTCACATGTATGGTAACACCAAGAACTACACGTGTATGGTAACATCAAGAACTAAACGTGCATGGTAACATCAAGAACTACACGTGCATGGTAACATCAAGAACTACACGTGCATGGTAGCATCAAGAACGACACATGCATGGTAGCATCAAGAACTACACGTATATGGTAACATCAAGCAATACACGTGCATGGTAACACCAAGAACTAAACGTGTATGGAAACATCAAGAACTAAACGCGTATGGTAACATCAATAACTACACGTGTGTGGTAATATCAAGAACTACACATGTATGGTAACACCAAGAACTACACATGCATGGTAGCATCAAGAACTACATGACATATTTCTGATTAACATTTTGATATTTTGACACACTGTCTGTTCAACCGATTGCTCAATTGAATTGGCTTGGTATTCCTGAAAGGATAAAACGACATTTTTCTGAGCTATTGTTTTGTAACATTGCTCCCTCGTTTCTAGGAGATCCACCCATTTATACTTCATACATTTTGTCAAGTATCTCGAACATAAAACACGATCTTCTATAAGGCGACTCTGGATTAATGGTGATACAGCCTAGCTTGAGACTATGTTAAACAATTTCAAACAAATATGAAATGATTCTAATATTTAGAAAACATTCAAACAAATAATCATCTATATACAGTATAATGTTTCAAACCCCTGTAGTACTGGACTAACTGTTGTTAGAAGTTAAGACAACGTGCCTGAACAACATATATTTGATAATTGTTTCAAACACAAACCAAAACTATACGCTTGGAACAATGCACAGTTACATCACCAAAAATACACATTCATATGTTTGAAATCTGTTTCAAACCAAAATCGCCAAAAACTTAGCGTATGAGCATGAAACAAAGTACAGTTCAAGCACATTGTGTACTTTATTATTGAAAATGTATTGTTAAAAGATGTCCGTCGAGTAAACGGTCCCCCCCCCCCCCCCCCCCCACACACACACACACACACCCAGTTTTACTTTTATCAGATTCCTTTAAGCTGTTAACAATTCAACGGTTTCTTTGGATAATGCCTTTATCATGAATTGTTCATCTCTTGATAGGTACTGTACTCACAATCACTTAGATTATGAGTAGAATCACTTAGTTTTTCCTAAAACAGGCAATGTTACCAGATACTCCATGCATTTTCCCCAGATTTCCTTACAACGTTTCCCCATCTCACGAACCGCGGTTTCAGACTTTAAAAAAGTGAAATTTTAAAAATGGAAATTCAATTCATTTTAATAGAGCAGATTTTATTGCACAATTTGTGATATTTAATACGCCCATACAAAAGTAAAATCCTGTTTGTTCGATACAAGTATACCCGGGAGAGTTCGCTGTCTGGTATACGTCAGTTTATGAGAATGTAAACAAGTAGAACCAATGGCATAATCTTTATTGCAAGTCTGATGTACATAAACATCAAGAGACGATATACAAAACAAACAACTAAAAAAAAAATTCATGTTTACTTTCAGGATATGTATAAGAATGAGTTATATCCACAACGAGCTGTAGAAAGTTATGTTTAATGATCATACAGTATCAACGTAAAGTTTACATTACAATACTTCTTTAAGCCTTATGTGCACTTCTAAAACTGAACTTTGTATATACGCGAAACACCAGAAAATAACGTCGTTCAGTTGGCGTCAACTTAATATCCAAATATCTGTTACAAACAAAACATGTCTGTATTTTAGTCTAAAATTAAGACAAATTAATTTTGATGCTCAACAAAATACGTCAGCAAACAGAATGCTTCTACAACAGACACAAATATCAAATGTGAGTTAAACATTTTAGAGACACATTTATCAAGTAAACATCTAATAAAACAGGATTGTATTAACCGTTGTATGATCCAAAGAAAAATCGATACAAATAATGTAACAACAGAAAAGAAAGACATACCCAAAGAGTGTAGATTCCGATGAAGAATCCGCCAATTGACCTGCGGGCAATATATTAATGTTACCGGACTCCAACAACTCCACCTCCGATTGGGAGTTCGGAACCTTCTTGTAAATAGTAGCCTTCAGTAGTTTATCCATATGTAAAGTTCACTGTTAGATAGTCAATAATTAGAGTCGGCGCCACAATCTAACGAAATAACCACCAACTTTAGTTTTAAATTTACATGTAAATCGAACTTTTCAATAACTATGGCGAGCACTTCGGTTTTATCCTCCTGCTTCGTTTGACAAGTCGTTATATGACGTTATATCCGTTTGGTTATGTGTTCCAATTTTGAATATATCGTGACTTATATCAGTATTGTTTGGAAAGGTCCTATATTCGAAAAATAAATCAACCATTCTGAGTCACAGAAACTAATACAATAAACTGCATGGTATACGTGTTCCATTCTTAAATACGTCGTGAACATGTTCAGGGGCATCTGGTGTGCCGATTGAACACGTCAATAAACGATTTAGATCAGTCGAAGGAAACACGGAACTTTAGCATATACATACACCGGTATATACATGCTCCAACTGCAATGTGATGCAATATAATGACACCGCGTATCGGGTAAATGCATCTACACACGTAAATCCAAGACAATATCTTTATACACCAACTAGTGCGTGTATATCACTTTTCAATCCACTTTGTAAGTATTGAATTCTGCTGAGTGAGACTCACGCAATGATTAAAATCAATGATAAAATTAATTGCATGTGTATCGTTTTGGACGTGGACGAAATGAAGTAACACATTTTATTAATTAAATTTTGCTTCTTCAAAGTCAATAAAAATAAGTGCGTACTGCCAGACAAATCAATGAGAGTATTAAGAAATGCAAGGGAAATTAAAAAAAGGAATGGACGTGTAACATAAGATGGTGTGAACTATTGTATATGTTAACGCTGCGCAAACAAGAAACAATGTGCAGGTTTGTGTTCTTATTCATAAAGTACACATTAAAAATCGAGGTATTGAAACTGAAGTCATGTTAATTAATGATATTTTTTGTATAATTTGTCATAAGTTGATAAGACAGTATTTTTATTTTCTCACTCATCTTTGATTCGTGTTTGTGCCAAAACATGTTTTAATATATTACAAAGACGTGCATTTTACCTTTGTAAATAATGCATTTTTTGTTTTATATCTATAATGTTACCTTTTTATCAACTCCTATGTGTATGCTACAAATCCAGTTTTTTCTGATCTGATCAGAGGGGATACTCGATACTTTAAGATAGTTTTTATATTGCACATTAATACCCTTTTTTACTTGTCAGAGTTTTAGTTTTATGTTATCTTAAAACACTTTTAATAAATCGATTTGCAGCATTACACATAGTCTTATTTTGTGAATTATAGTTAATTGTCTTTTGCATTGTATGCTTGTCTCTTGTTATTCATTTATTTGAATGGCTATGTACATATATTGTATAATATCAATGCTATTATTAATATTGCGTTGTACATAGATGAGACTGAAATAAAGATTAAATATGTTTGTATTATGAGAATTAGAATAAAGAAATTAACACCATGTGACTATCCTATTCATAAACTTGCTGCATGAAAATAAGATGTGATTGTAATTATGTATACATGACTAGTAAAGAGATATCCTGGTGCATATTTAAAACTATACTTACAACATGCATAATCCTAAAAGTTATTTTTGAAGCACATAAACTTCAACAATGCTAAATATATAACTTATACTTGGTATATGTTTAGGACAAACATCAAAATTAAAAACAATCTAACTATCCTAGTTGAATTTGGCATTTGACTGATGCATTGACTGACCATTGGCATGAATAAACTATTTAAATTAAACATTTTCTGATGTTATACGAGTCGCACTTAATGTTAACTATGAATGGACTCTATAAACTGACTACTACGGTCAATAACTTGTAAGAACAAACGATGACACAAATCATTGAAGGCGGCTACATGTTTGCTGTGTCTCTTGACTTAAAATATTTTTTATATATATGTACAAAGTAAATGTGTATGTATGTGAATATTTATATGTTATGTATATGTAGGTAAGTGTTTGTGTTTTGGTACGTTTTATTGTATGCATAAATACAGTGTTAAACATGTTGATATTAAGTAAGTAAGTTGATATTCAATTTAAGTATTTGAAATAAATTTGTATTATTTCAATATTCATTCTGATATATAAATGTTCGTATTTAGACATTTTTGATTTTGGCTAAAAAAAGAAAGACATTATAATAGACTTGTAATACTATATAAACATCTCGTACTTTCTCGGTATTTCCCTTGCTTTTTTTTTTTTTTTTTCGAATTTTGATATTTGAATTTTGATTAAGATTTAACCTCACAATGAAATATGTATTTGATGGGCAGTATATGTTTTATGCATACATACAGACATATTTAGTTATGTATGCTTGATATTGATCATTATTTTGCATGATACTTCTCTTTAAAAAAATGTTATAATATAAGGTACGATCTTTGTTACATCATGTATGTAAATGTATTTCTGTTTTTTAGATGTTCACATGGGTGTATGGCTTATTGAATTGCAAAATAAAACGGTTCCATGTTTTATACAGTAAATTACATGTACTACAAACTACAGTTGAAATACTGCGATTAACGCCAAAATCAAATTATAGATAGTTACACTATACTTTTATTCTAACTGCAATTTTTGTTTCAATGTTATCGTATTTAACGTGTTCTAAGACTTTATTTAATTGAACTTCACGTGTTGTTATAAATATATCATTTGTCATCTCCAAATTCAACACACCTATTAGTATTAGTATTTAATTTTTGTTTGTTGTCACATACAATATTCACTTAGATTATATATGGAGCTTAACAATAAAATAGTCTCCAAATCAATGTTCAATTTTCAGTTTGATTTCTGTTTTAATATGATAATCATATAACGCGTATGATAAAAGTACATTCGGATAAATTATCATGCGCTCAAGCTCATATATTTAGTCACATTTCGCTTAAGTATATAAGTCACATATTAAGCAGTTCTTACAACTTATATATTAAACAACACATTGTTTAACTATAACCCGTTTACACATGCGCGCTAGTTTGTTATACCAAAAATTAGCTCATATATTTAGTAAAAAAAAAAAATAGAATTACTTACTTTATTCAATATCCACTCATAAGCTATGTAAGGTACTGCCAAATAAAACTCATATTTATATTCTTATATACATATCCGAGCCAAGAATGGAAACAAAAATCTATATCTACTTTGAAGGTGCGGAATAGTACATTGGCATTCCTTCACCGGCTGCACTTTGACATACTGATCTGTATTGCAGTTCATATTATAAATTGACATAACCCATATATGTGTGTTATATAGCGTATGAGTAGTCATGTATTCGTACCTGGATCCAACTCATATAAAGCTATCAGTTCATATATGTAATGGTTGATTCTATTGTATTGTGCCCTTGATTTGCATTGTAGCTAGGTGCGTTCGCCGTAGTCTATATATATATATATATATATAAAAGTATATGGCATGCACTGGCACTATACATGTAGGCAGATAAAAGCAGATATAGAGATGTATAAGTAAAACGTGTAATCTAATACAATATATACTGTTAACGCTTATTACAAAAGCTCTGCTAAAAGCGGTATATTTTTATATAAAAGTATTATTGTTTGCACTATTTGTAAACCCCTTAGTCACTTTTTAAAACTGTGTGTGCGTGTGCGTGTGCGTGTGCGTGTGTTAAAGAAGCAACCTGCCTATATATGTGTATGTACATATAATTGGCAACGTAATTGTGTTTATTTTTAAATTGTCCAAACAATAAAAAATAATTAAAGTAATTTAAGCAATACACACTAAAATACGAACAAACACACACACACACTTTTTAACACACACGCACACATACAAAGTTAGACATGACCTAATAAGAAGAAAGAAGCATACTGTATCATGTTAACAACAACTGAACAGTTCTGATTGATGTCTGGATACTGGTTGTTAAAATAGATTTATTTCAAATTTAACACAATTCTCACTGCCAATAGGCCAATATATATTTACAAATTCGCCAGAAGACGAACCAAATTACCATATAAACTTTTGATATTGGTTATTTTATCAGAAGGGATAGGCACTGTTTAATCTCATTAGAATCTGGGGACTATAAACATTATCATTAAATGCGTTATATCACCACCATGCTGAATATATTTATAAATACAGACGTTGTGAGTACAACGAATGGAACTGACAGAAAATCAATGCCAAGCACGCACTTTGAACATGAGTACGTTTCGACACATGATTTTGATATTTCTTCCAGACAGGTTTTCCTATTTTAAATTGGCAAACCATCAAATCTTATGACAATATGTTGAAATTTAGCATTTGTTGAGATGATGATTTGAAATTATTTTGACATTTTGGCCCAAGATACAAAAAAAAGTACACTAAGAGAAATTTGAACAATTAAGAAACTCTGCAGGAATAACCAAATATCGTGCTTTATTATTCAGTAAACTTTTACTTGAATAACCCCTAACTGTTCAGTGTTTGCCCTCTATTTTATACGACGTTTGATATAATCACACTGGTATTTGTTGTTTCTATGGGAAAGTTGTTTGTAGGATATTTAATATTTTATTACATGTTTTTTTAACACGTACGCCACGTTCGTGCATGCACATTTCTATCCGATTCTTAATCATTTACAGGCTATATTTCAGGAACTTTGTGAAATAAGTGTGACTTGGTGTTCTTAAGACAAGGAAATATTTGCTATATAACTGATCAAACTAGTAGGACAAACATTAAGGATAATGAATTGTTAAGTAATCACAATTTCTTTTAAATGTTAAACACAAGTGTCAATACGTCACATATATAGTTATATATATGTATCGATGGAAAAAAGGTAATTAAAAATATATTTTATACAGTTATTTTAACTTTATTTGCGTATTTGGTTAGAATATCTTTGTCTGTAGTTATATAGATATTTGAACACAGGATCTCCTACTACACTTTTAGTATTTATGTTAATGCGGTTCACTACATTGTTAGTGGTTATACTGTTTTGGTTCACTACAATTTTAGTGTTTATGTTGTTATAGTTCACTGCATTGTTAGTGTTTATACTGTTTTGGTTCCCTATACTTTTATTGTTTATGTTAATGTGGTTCTCTACATTGTGAGTGATTATACTGTTTTGGTTCCCTATACTTTCATTGTTTATGTTAATGTGGTTCTCTACATTGTTAGTGCTTGTACTGTTTTGGTTCCCTATAATTTTAGTGTTTATGTTGTTATGTTTCATTGCATTATTAGTGATTTTACTGTTTTAGGTTCCTTATAATTTAAGTGTTTATGTTAATGTGGTTTTCTTCATTGTTAGTGATTATACTATTTTGGTTCACTACAATTTTAGTGTTTATATTTATGGTTCACTGCATTGTTAGTGTTTTTACTTTTTTGGTTCCCTATACTTTTATTGTTTATGTTAATGTGGTTCTCTACATTGTGAGTGATTATACTGTTTTGGTTCCCTATACTTTCATTGTTTATGTTAATGTGGTTCTCTACATTGTTAGTGCGTGTACTGTTTTGGTTCCCTATAATTTTAGTGTTTATGTTGTTATGTTTCATTGCATTATTAGTGATTTTACTGTTTTAGGTTCCTTATAATTTAAGTGTTTATGTTAATGTGGTTCTCTTCATTGTTAGTGATTATACTATTTTGGTTCACTACAATTTTAGTGTTTATATTTATGGTTCACTGCATTGTTAGTGTTTTTACTTTTTTGGTTCCCTATAATTTTATTGTTTATGTTAATGTAGTTCATTATATTGTTAGTGCTTGTACTGGTTTGGTTCCCTATAATTTTAGTGTTTATGTTGTTATGTTTCATTGCATTATTAGTGATTTTACTGTTTTAGGTTCCTTATAATTAAAGTGTTTATGTTAATGTGGTTCACTGCATTGTTAGTATTTATACTGTTTTGGTTCCCTGTAATTTAAGTGTTTATGTTAATGCGGTCCACTACATTGTTAGTGATTATACTGTTTTGGTTCACTACAATTTTAGTGTTTATGTTGTTATGGTCCACTGCATTGTCAGCGTTTAAACTGTTTTGATTCCCTATAAGTTTAGTGTTTATGTTGTTATGGTTCACTACATTGTTAGCGTTTAAACTGTTTTGATTCCCTAAAAGTGTGTGTTTATGTTGTTATGGTCCACTGCATTGTTAGCGTTTAAGCTGTTTTGATTCCCTATAAGTTTAGTGTTTATGTTGTTATGGTTCACTGCATTATCAATGCTTAAACTGTTTTGATTCCCTATACGTTTATTGTTTATGTTATTGTAGTTCGCTGCATTGTTAGTGTTTATACTGTTTTGGTTCGCTACAGTTTTATTAGTAATGTTGTTGTGGTTCACTGCATTGTTAGCGTTTAAACTGTTTTGATTCCCTAAAAGTGTGTGTTTATGTTGTTATGGTCCACTGCATTGTTAGCGTTTAAGCTGTTTTGATTCCCTATAAGTTTAGTGTTTATGTTGTTATGGTTCACTGCATTATCAATGCTTAAACTGTTTTGATTCCCTATACGTTTATTGTTTATGTTATTGTAGTTCGCTGCATTGTTAGTGTTTATACTGTTTTGGTTCGCTACAGTTTTATTAGTAATGTTGTTGTGGTTCACTGCATTGTTAGCGTTTATACTGTTTTGATTCCCTAAAAGTGTGTGTTTATGTTGTTATGGTCCACTGCATTGTTAGCGTTTAAGCTGTTTTGATTCCCTATAAGTTTAGTGTTTATGTTGTTATGGTTCACTGCATTATCAATGCTTAAACTGTTTTGATTCCCTATACGTTTATTGTTTATGTTATTGTAGTTCGCTGCATTGTTAGTGTTTATACTGTTTTGGTTCGCTACAGTTTTATTAGTAATGTTGTTGTGGTTCACTGCATTGTTAGCGTTTAAACTGTTTTGATTCCCTAAAAGTGTGTGTTTATGTTGTTATGGTCCACTGCATTGTTAGCGTTTAAGCTGTTTTGATTCCCTATAAGTTTAGTGTTTATGTTGTTATGGTTCACTGCATTATCAATGCTTAAACTGTTTTGATTCCCTATACGTTTATTGTTTATGTTATTGTAGTTCGCTGCATTGTTAGTGTTTATACTGTTTTGGTTCGCTACAGTTTTATTAGTAATGTTGTTGTGGTTCGCTGCATTGTTAGTGTTTATACTGTTTTGGTTCGCTACAGTTTTATTAGTAATGTTGTTGTGGTTCACTGCATTGTTAGCGTTTAAACTGTTTTGATTCCCTATAAGTTTAGTGTTTATGTTGTTATGGTTCACTGCATTATCAATGCTTAAACTGTTTTGATTCCCTATACGTTTATTGTTTATGTTATTGTAGTTCGCTGCATTGTTAGTGTTTATACTGTTTTGGTTCGCTACAGTTTTATTAGTAATGTTGTTGTGGTTCGCTGCATTGTTAGTGTTTATACTGTTTTGGTTCGCTACAGTTTTATTAGTAATGTTGTTGTGGTTCACTGCATTGTTAGCGTTTAAACTGTTTTGATTCCCTATAAGTTTAGTGTTTATGTTGTTATGGTTCACTGCATTATCAATGCTTAAACTGTTTTGATTCCCTATACGTTTATTGTTTATGTTATTGTAGTTCGCTGCATTGTTAGTGTTTATACTGTTTTGGTTCGCTACAGTTTTATTAGTAATGTTGTTGTGGTTCACTGCATTGTTAGCGTTTAAACTGTTTTGATTCCCTAAAAGTGTGTGTTTATGTTGTTATGGTCCACTGCATTGTTAGCGTTTAAGCTGTTTTGATTCCCTATAAGTTTAGTGTTTATGTTGTTATGGTTCACTGCATTATCAATGCTTAAACTGTTTTGATTCCCTATACGTTTATTGTTTATGTTATTGTAGTTCGCTGCATTGTTAGTGTTTATACTGTTTTGGTTCGCTACAGTTTTATTAGTAATGTTGTTGTGGTTCACTGCATTGTTAGTGTTTATACTGTTTTGGTTCGCTACAGTTTTATTAGTAATGTTGTTGTGGTTCACTGCATTGTTAGTGTTTATACTGTTTTGGTTCGCTACAGTTTTATTAGTAATGTTGTTGTGGTTCACTGCATTGTTAGTGTTTATACTGTTTTGGTTCGCTACAGTTTTATTAGTAATGTTGTTGTGGTTCACTGCATTGTTAGTGTTTATACTGTTTTGGTTCGCTACAGTTTTATTAGTAATGTTGTTGTGGTTCACTGCATTGTTAGCGTTTAAACTGTTTTGATTCCCTAAAAGTGTGTGTTTATGTTGTTATGGTCCACTGCATTGTTAGCGTTTAAGCTGTTTTGATTCCCTATAAGTTTAGTGTTTATGTTGTTATGGTTCACTGCATTATCAATGCTTAAACTGTTTTGATTCCCTATACGTTTATTGTTTATGTTATTGTAGTTCGCTGCATTGTTAGTGTTTATACTGTTTTGGTTCGCTACAGTTTTATTAGTAATGTTGTTGTGGTTCACTGCATTGTTAGTGTTTATACTGTTTTGGTTCGCTACAGTTTTATTAGTAATGTTGTTGTGGTTCACTGCATTGTTAGTGTTTATACTGTTTTGGTTCGCTACAGTTTTATTAGTAATGTTGTTGTGGTTCACTGCATTGTTAGTGTTTATACTGTTTTGGTTCGCTACAGTTTTATTAGTAATGTTGTTGTGGTTCACTGCATTGTTAGTGTTTATACTGTTTTGGTTCGCTACAGTTTTATTAGTAATGTTGTTGTGGTTCACTGCATTGTTAGTGTTTATACTGTTTTGGTTCGCTACAGTTTTATTAGTAATGTTGTTGTGGTTCACTGCATTGTTAGTGTTTATACTGTTTTGGTTCGCTACAGTTTTATTAGTAATGTTGTTGTGGTTCACTGCATTGTTAGCGTTTATACTGTTTTGATTCCCTAAAAGTGTGTGTTTATGTTGTTATGGTCCACTGCATTGTTAGCGTTTAAACTGTTTTGATTCCCTAAAAGTGTGTGTTTATGTTGTTATGGTCCACTGCATTGTTAGCGTTTAAACTGTTTTGATTCCCTATAAGTTTAGTGTTTATGTTGTTATGGTTCACTGCATTATCAATGCTTAAACTGTTTTGATTCCCTATACGTTTATTGTTTATGTTATTGTAGTTCGCTGCATTGTTAGTGTTTATACTGTTTTGGTTCGCTACAGTTTTATTAGTAATGTTGTTGTGGTTCACTACATTGTTAGCGTTTAAACTGTTTTGGTTCGCTTCAATTTAATTGTTAATGTTGTTGTTGTTTATTGCATTTTTAGTGTATATACTGTTTTTGTTCGCTACAATTTTGGTGTTTATGTTGTTGCAGTTCACTGTCAATATACCAATCAGCTGTAAATATTTATTTGCACAGTCTAGTTGTTAGAATAAGTTCCATTAAAGGCAAAATCGGCAAACAAATGTTGATTTTACAAGCAGTCCCAAATGTCTTTTTAGTGATTAAAGGCTTGACTTTATAGGGCAACCTTCACGTCGGAAACGCATCCTTTTAAATTTTCCTCTGTAAAACGAACCAATATGTATAGGATAGGTAAAATAGCAAATACGGGACATTGTTACACATTTATGACAAAAAGACATAGTCGACAATATCCCCCACCATTGAGTATTTTACTTGTTTTGCGTTCTAAGACTTAAAAAGAAACTCGTAGCATAAGACAATACTGTGAACAAAGTTTCTTGGTATTTTCTGGAATGGGTTTAAACTTATTAGAATATCATAATTGTGGCTATTTGGTTCAATGGGAACATATAACAAATAAAAATCTCAACTCATTCATAGCAAAATACACTTCTGGACCGCTCAGTTCACATGTGAAAACAATGTCATAAAGTTACTTTAAACGGTTTTGGGGTTACATGTATATGAATATTATTATTTTTGGTATATGGCTCCATTGCAACTAAGTTGATATGTGCACAAAATTTCGTGAAGTTATCTTGAATGGTATAAGTCATGTGTTGGAAACGCAGTAGGACACACGGACGTTGTCCAATTTAATATCCCGCGCGAACTTGCATTGTGTGGGATAAAATAGGATATACTGGAAACGTAAGTCATAACCATGATCAATGTATGCATGTCTTACTAATGCTCGCCTTTTGCTGCCTAAATAAAAGTGATTTTATCACATGTTCTCACATTTGTTAGTTAAAAAGACTGTTTAGATTAAGTTTAGTTGAGTTTAATCACTGATAAATTCGGTTTGTTTCGTCATGTTTTTGTCTCAAAATTAGAAAATATGATTATGTCTAACAGACGAAGTGACATTCTAACCATAAAGCCGACATGATCAGCATCTTTGGTACTAATCTAACTTATTGAGTTGCAAATAAAATACCTAAAAGCAAAATGACATTAAGGTATATATATTTCTACCCCTGTTAACCGCTGAATCGCTAAGTATTCAGTCCATTCAACAGTAATTAAATCCTAACAGCCATTAGTATGCAAATTAAAGTTAATGTTTAAATGTTTTTTGCCTCCTTTCACTTAATAATATGCAAATGCAGTGTTCGTTATTGATACGCAGTCCATACAAACAACAGTTAGGTTTTACGAACATTCTATATCATACGATTTTATTAAGTAGAAAGCAAACATAACAGGTGCATTAGATGCTTAACGTAGCTAAACGCAATTTCGAAAATATTACGATTTTATTGCATGGAAAGGTTTAGCATAAAAGTGGATATTTATAAACAATTGTTTTTTAATTGAATTAGTACTCATGGAAGATTTCTAAGTTGTTATTGAACTTCGTTGATAACAGTTCAGTCAGACATGTCAAATTAAATTAAGTATCTTGTCTTCGCGTATGCAAATGAGTTAAAATAATGAAAAAAACCTGGTGGAAACGGTACAGATATCACAACTGGTGGAGACGGTACAGATATCACAACTGGTGGAGACGGTACAGATATCACAAATGGTTGAGACGGTACAGATATCAAAACTAGTGGAGACGGTACAGATATCACAGCTGGTGGAGACGGTACAGCTATCACAACTGGCGGAGACGGTACATAAATCACAGCTGATGGAGACGATCCAGATGCCACAACTGGTGGAGACGGTACAGATATCACAACTGGTGGAGACGGTACATAAATCACAACTGGTGGAGACATTCCAGATATCACAACTGGTTTGAGACGGTACAGACATCACACCTAGTGGAGACGGTACAGAATTCACAACTTGTGGAGATGGTACATAAATCACAACTGGTGGAGACATTCCAGATATCACAACTGGTTTGAGACGGTACAGACATCACACCTAGTGGAGACGGTACAGAATTCACAACTTGTGGAGATGGTACAGAAATCACAACTGGTGGAGACGGTCCAGATATCACAACTGGTGGAGACGATCCAGATATCACAACTGGTGGAGACAGTTCAGATATCACAACTGGTGGAGACGGTACAGAAATCACAACTGGTGGAGACGGTACAGAAATCACAACTTGTGGAGACGGTACAGAAATCACAACTGGTGGAGACGGTCCAGATATCACAACTGTTGGAGACGGTCCAGATATCACAACTGGTGGAGACGATCTAGATATCACGACGGTACATAAATCACAACTGGTGGAGACGGTACAGATATCACAACACGATCAATACAACCACTAAACGAAACTTTCAAACAATGTTAGAAGGGAGCTACAATATACAGTAGAGATATTATGATTTATGTTTCCAGTATATCCTATTTTATATCACACAATGCGATTTCGCGGGGGATATCAAATTTGAAAATGTCCGTGCGCCCTACTGCGTTTCCGACACATGACTTAAACCGTTCAAGATAACTTCACGAAAGTTTGTGCACATATCAACCTAGTGGTATAATAGTAGTACCGTTTACTTTTAGGAAGTTTTCATTTACATTTATTCTGTTGCAGTGGACCCAAACAGACAACTGCGTTTCCGACACATGACTTAAACCGTTCAAGATAACTTCACGAAATTTTGTGCACATATCAACCTAGTGGTATAATAGTAGTACCGTTTACTTTTAGGAAGTTTTCATTTACATTTATTCTGTTGCAGTGGACCCAAACAGACAAAAATAATATATTAATTTAACACTAAAAAACCGGTTTAAAATAACTTTATGACATTGTTTTCATATGTCAACTGAACGGTCTAGAAGTGTATTTTGCTTTTAATAAGTTTTCATTTTCTTTTTTTTTTCTTCTGTTTCCATGGACCCAAATAGCCAAATTTACAATATTCCCATAACTTCAAACCCGTTCAAGATATTACCAAGAAAATTTGTTCACAGCAGTACCTTATGCTAAGATTTATTTTATTTTCAAGCGTCAAAACTCAAAACATCTAAGTTAAATACTCCA